>JAFJYJ010000014.1:0-2400000 GCA_019022615.1 Acacia melanoxylon
TTAGGCATTCGGAATCCTCATGAAAAATGAGGAGGGTGGGTGAGTTTCCACGCAATTCCGAGACGTTGAAAAAGTTCGTGTACATCGACCTCAAGTAGGCCCAAATGGCCTATGTGCCGTTCGGGCACAAACGGAGGAATCTCGCAACAATTTTAGGCATTCTGGAATCCTCATGAAAAATGAGGAGGGTGGGTGAGTTTCAACGCAATTCGAAGACGTTGAAAAAGTTCGTGTACATCTGACCTTAAGTAGGCCCAAATGGCCTATGTGCCCGTTCAGGTCACAAACGGAGGAATCTCGCAACAATTTTAGCATTATGGAATCCTCATGAAAATTGAGGAGGGTGGGTGAGTTTCCACGCAATTCCGATACGTTGAAAAAGTTCGTGTACATCTGACCTCAAGTAGGCCCAAATTGCCTATGTGCCCGTCTAAGGTACAAACGGAGGAATCTCGCAACAGTTTTAGGCATTCTGGAATCCTCATGAAAAATGAGGAGGTGGGTGAGTTTCCACGCAATTCCGAGACGTTGAAAAAGTTCGTGTACATCGACCTCAAGTAGGCCCAAATGGCCTATTTGCCGTTCGGGGCACAAACGGAGGAATCTCGCAACAATTTTAGGCATTTGGAATCCTCATGAAAAATGAGGAGGGTGGGTGAGTTTCCACGCAATTCCGAGACGTTGAAAAAGTTCGTGTACATCGACCTCAAGTAGGCCCAAATGGCCTATATTTGCCGTTCGGGCACAAACGGAGGAATCTCGCAACAATTTTAGGCATTCTGGAATCCTCATGAAAAATGAGGAGGGTGGGTGAGTTTCACGCAATTCCGAGACGTTGAAAAAGTTCGTGTACATCGACCTCAAGTAGGCCCAAATGGCCTATGTGCCGTTCGGGGCACAAACGGAGGAATCTCGCAACAATTTTAGGCATTCTGGAATCCTCATGAAAAATGAGGAGGGTGGGTGAGTTTCCACGCAATTCCGAGACGTTGAAAAAGTTCGTGTACATCGACCTCAAGTAGGCCCAAATGGCCTATTTGCCGTTCGGGGCACAAACGGAGGAATCTCGCAACAATTTTAGGCATTCTGGAATCCTCATGAAAAATGAGGAGGGTGGGTGAGTTTCCACGCAATTCCGAGACGTTGAAAAAGTTCGTGTACATCGACCTCAAGTAGGCCCAAATGGCCTATGTGCCGTTCGGGGCACAAACGGAGGAATCTCGCAACAATTTTAGGCATTCTGGAATCCTCATGAAAAATGAGGAGGGTGGGTGAGTTTCCACGCAATTCCGAGACGTTGAAAAAGTTCGTGTACATCGACCTCAAGTAGGCCCAAATGGCCTATGTGCCGTTCGGGGCACAAACGGAGGAATCTCGCAACAATTTTAGGCATTCTGGAATCCTCATGAAAAATGAGGAGGGTGGGTGAGTTTCCACGCAATTCCGAGACGTTGAAAAAGTTCGTGTACATCGACCTCAAGTAGGCCCAAATGGCCTATTTGTTCGGGGCACAAACGGAGGAATCTCGCAACAATTTTAGGCATTCTGGAATCCTCATGAAAAATGAGGAGGGTGGGTGAGTTTCCACCCAATTCTGAGACGTTGAAAAAGTTCGTGTTCTTCTGACCTCAAGTAGGCTCAAATGGCCTATGTGCCGTTCAGGGGTCAAACGGAGGAATCTCGCAATAGTTTAAGGCATTCTGGATTCCTCATGAAAACTAAGGAGGGTGGGTGAGTTTCCACCCAATTCGGAGACGTTGAAAAAGTTCGTGTTCTTCTGACCTCAAGTAGGCTCAAATGGCCTATGTGCCGTTCAAGGGTCAAACGGAGGAATCTCGCAATAGTTTTAGGCATTCTCGAATCCTCATGAAAAATGAGGAGGGTGGGTGAGTTTCCACGCAATTCGAGACGTTGAAAAAGTTCGTGTACATCGACCTCAAGTAGGCCCAAATGGCCTATTTGCCGTTCGGGGCACAAACGGAGGAATCTCGCAACAATTTTTAGGCATTGGAATCCTCATGAAAAATGAGGAGGGTGGGTGAGTTTCCACGCAATTCCGAGACGTTGAAAAAGTTCGTGTACATCGACCTCAAGTAGGCCCAAATGGCCTATTTGCCGTTCGGGGCACAAACGGAGGAATCTCTCGCAACAATTTTAGGCATTCTGGAATCCTCATGAAAAATGAGGAGGAGGGTGGGTGAGTTTCCACGCAATTCGAGACGTTGAAAAAGTTCGTGTACATCGACCTCAAGTAGGCCCAAATGGCCTATGTGCCGTTCGGGGCACAAACGGAGGAATCTCGCAACAATTTTAGGCATTCTGGAATCCTCATGAAAAATGAGGAGGGTGGGTGAGTTTCCACGCAATTCCGAGACGTTGAAAAAGTTCGTGTACATCGACCTCAAGTAGGCCCAAATGGCCTATGTGCCGTTCGGGGCACAAACGGAGGAATCTCGCAACAATTTTAGGCATTCTGGAATCCTCATGAAAAAAAATGAGGAGGGTGGGTGAGTTTCCACGCAATTAGAGACGTTGAAAAAGTTTCGTGTACATCGACCTCAAGTAGGCCAAAATGGCCTATGTGCCGTTCGGGGCACAAACGGAGGAATCTCGCAACAATTTTAGGCATTTTCGAATCCTCAAGAAAAATGAGGAGGGTGGGTGAGTTTCCACGCAATTCCGAGACGTTGAAAAAGTTCGTGTACATTGACCTCAAGTAGGCCCAAATGGCCTATGTGCCCGTTCAGGGCACAAACGGAGGAATCTCGCAACAATTTTAGGCATTCTGGAATTCTCATGAAAAATGAGGAGGGTGGGTGAGTTTCCACGCAATTCCGAGACGTTGAAAAAGTTCGTGTACATCTGACCTCAAGTAGGCCCAAATGGCCTATGTGCCGTTCGGGCACAAACGGAGGAATCTCGCAACAATTTTAGGCATTCGGAATCCTGAAAAATGAGGAGGGTGGGTGAGTTTCCACGCAATTCCGAGACGTTGAAAAAGTTCGTGTACATCGACCTCAAGTAGGCCCAAATGGCCTATGTGCCCGTTCGGGGGGCACAAACGGAGGAATCTCGCAACAATTTTAGGCATTCTGGAATCCTCATGAAAAATGAGGAGGGTGGGTGAGTTTCCAAGCAATTCTGAGACGTTGAAAAAGTTCGTGTAACCTCAAGTAGGCTAAAATGGCCTAGGTGCCCCTCCAAGGCAAAAACGGAGGAATCTCGCAACTATTTTATACATTCTGGAATCCTCATGAAAAATGAGGAGGGTGGGTGAGTTTCCACGCAATTCCGAGACGTTGAAAAAGTTCGTGTACATCTGACCTCAAGTAGGCCCAAATGGCCTATTTGCCGTTCAGGGCACAAACGGAGGAATCTCGCAACAATTTTAGGCATTCTGGAATCCTCATGAAAAATGAGGAGGGTGGGTGAGTTTCCACGCAATTCCGAGACGTTGAAAAAGTTCGTGTACATCTGACATCAAGTAGGCCCAATTGGCCTATGTGCCCGTTCAGCGCACAAACGGAGGAATCTCGCAACAATTTTAGGCATTCTGGAATCCTTTCGAAAATGAGGAGGGTGGGTGAGTTTCCACGCAATTTCGAGACGTTGAAAAAGTTCGTGTACATCGGACCTCAAGTAGTTCGAATCTGCCTATGTGCCTGTTCAGAGCACAAACGGAGGAATCTTCAACAATTTTAAGCATTCTGGAATCCTCATGAAAAATGAGGAGGGTGGATGAGTTTCCAAGCAATTCTGAGACGTTGAAAAAGTTCGTGTACTTCTGACCTCAAGTAGGCCCAAATGGCCTATGTGCCTGTTAAGGGCACAAATGGAGGAATCTCGCAACAATTTTAGGCATTCTGGAATCCTCAAGAAAAATGAGGAGGGTGGGTGAGTTTCCACGCAATTCCGAGACGTTGAAAAAGTTCGTGTACATCTGACCTCAAGTAGGCCCAAATGGCCTATTTGCCGTTCGGGGCACAAACGGAGGAATCTCGCAACAATTTTAGGCATTGGAATCCTCATGAAAAATGAGGAGGGTGGGTGAGTTTCCACGCAATTCCGAGACGTTGAAAAAGTTCGTGTACATCGACCTCAAGTAGGCCCAAATGGCCTATTTGCCGTTCGGGGCACAAACGGAGGAATCTCGCAACAATTTTAGGCATTCTGGAATCCTCATGAAAAATGAGGAGGGTGGGTGAGTTTCCACGCAATTCGAGACGTTGAAAAAGTTCGTGTACATCGACCTCAAGTAGGCCCAAATGGCCTATGTGCCCGTTCAGGGCACAAACGGAGGAATCTCGCAACAATTTTATGCATTCTGGAATCCTCATGAAAAATGAGGAGGGTGGGTGAGTTTCCACGCAATTCCGAGACGTTGAAAAAGTTCGTGTACATCTGACCTCAAGTAGGCCCAAATGGCCTATGTGCCGTTCGGGGCACAAACGGAGGAATCTCGCAACAATTTTAGGCATTTGGAATCTCATGAAAAATGAGGAGGGTGGGTGAGTTTCCACGCAATTCCGAGACGTTGAAAAAGTTCGTGTACATCGACCTCAAGTAGGCCCAAATGGCCTATTTGCCGTTCGGGGCACAAACGGAGGAATCTCGCACACAATTTTAGGCATTCTGGAATCCTCATGAAAAATGAGGAGGGTGGGTGAGTTTCACGCAATTCCGAGACGTTGAAAAAGTTCGTGTACATCGACCTCAAGTAGGCCCAAATGGCCTATATTTGCCGTTCGGGGCACAAACGGAGGAATCTCGCAACAATTTTAGGCATTCTGGAATCCTCATGAAAAATGAGGAGGGTGGGTGAGTTTCCACGCAATTCCGAGACGTTGAAAAAGTTCGTGTACATCGACCTCAAGTAGGCCCAAATGGCCTATTTGCCCGTTCGGGGGCACAAACGGAGGAATCTCGCAACAATTTTAGGCATTCTGGAAGCTCATGAAAAATGAGGAGGGTGGGTGAGTTTCCACGCAATTCGGAGACGGTGAAAAAGTTCGTGTACCTCTGACCTCAAGTATGCCCAAATGGCCTATGTGCCCGTTCAGAGCACAAACGGAGGAATCTCGCAACATTTTTAGGCATTCTGGAACCTCATGAATATAGAGGAGGGTGGGTGAGTTTCCACGCAATTCCGAGACGTTGAAAAATTTCGTGTACCTCTGACCTCAAGTAGGCCCAAATGGCATATGTGCTTGTTCAAGGCACAAACGGAGGAAACCTGCAACAATATTAAGTATTCTGGAATTCTCATGAATAATGAGGAGGGTGGGTGAGTTTCCACGCAATTCCGAGACGTTGAAAAAGTTCGTATACAACTGACCCCAAGTTGGCCCAAATGGCCTATGTGCCCGTTCAGGGCACAATCGGAGGAATCTCGCAACAATTTTAGGCATTCTGGAATCCTCATGAAAAATGAGGAGGGTGGGTGAGTTTCCACGCAATTCCGAGACGTTGAAAAAGTTCGTGTACATCTGACCTCAAGTAGGCCCAAATGGCCTATGTGCCGTTCGGGGCACAAACGGAGGAATCTCGCAACAATTTTAGGCATTGGAATCCTCATGAAAAATGAGGAGGGTGGGTGAGTTTCCACGAATTCGAGACGTTGAAAAAGTTCGTGTACATCGACCTCAAGTAGGCCCAAATGGCCTATTTGCCGTTCGGGGCACAAACGGAGGAATCTCGCAACAATTTTAGGCATTCGGAATCCTCATGAAAAATGAGGAGGGTGGGTGAGTTTCCACGCAATTCCGAGACGTTGAAAAAGTTCGTGTACATCGACCTCAAGTAGGCCCAAATGGCCTATGTGCCGTTCGGGGCACAAACGGAGGAATCTCGCAACAATTTTAGGCATTCTGGAATCCTCATGAAAAATGAGGAGGGTGGGTGAGTTTCCACGCAATTCCGAGACGTTGAAAAAGTTCGTGTACATCGACCTCAAGTAGGCCCAAATGGCCTATTTGCCGTTCGGGGCAAACGGAGGAATCTCGCAACAATTTTAGGCATTCTGGAATCCTCATGAAAAATGAGGAGGGTGGGTGAGTTTCACGCAATTCCGAGACGTTGAAAAAGTTCGTGTACATCGACCTCAAGTAGGCCCAAATGGCCTATGTGCCGTTCGGGGCACAAACGGAGGAATCTCGCAACAATTTTAGGCATTCTGGAATCCTCATGAAAAATGAGGAGGGTGGGTGAGTTTCCACGCAATTCCGAGACGTTGAAAAAGTTCGTGTACATCGACCTCAAGTAGGCCCAAATGGCCTATGTGCCGTTCGGGGCACAAACGGAGGAATCTCGCAACAATTTTAGGCATTCTGGAATCCTCATGAAAAATGAGGAGGGTGGGTGAGTTTCCACGCAATTCCGAGACGTTGAAAAAGTTCGTGTACATCGACCTCAAGTAGGCCCAAATGGCCTATGTGCCGTTCGGGGCACAAACGGAGGAATCTCGCAACAATTTTAGGCATTCTGGAATCCTCATGAAAAATGAGGAGGGTGGGTGAGTTTCCACGCAATTCCGAGACGTTGAAAAAGTTCGTGTACATCGACCTCAAGTAGGCCCAAATGGCCTATGTGCCCGTTCGGGGCACAAACGGAGGAATCTCGCAACAATTTTAGGCATTCTGGAATCCTCATGAAAAATGAGGAGGGTGGGTGAGTTTCCACGCAATTCCGAGACGTTGAAAAAGTTCGTGTGTACATCGACCTCAAGTAGGCCCAAATGGCCTATATTTGCCCGTTCGGGGCACAAACGGAGGAATCTCGCAACAATTTTAGGCATTCTGGAATCCTCATGAAAAAAATGAGGAGGGTGGGTGAGTTTCCACGCATTCCGAGACGTTGAAAAAGTTCGTGTACATCGACCTCAAGTAGGCCCAAATGGCCTATTTGCCGTTCGGGGCACAAACGGAGGAATCTCGCAACAATTTTAGGCATTCTGGAATCCTCATGAAAAATGAGGAGGGTGGGTGAGTTTCCACGCAATTCCGAGACGTTGAAAAAGTTCGTGTACATCGACCTCAAGTAGGCCCAAATGGCCTATGTGCCGTTCGGGGCACAAACGGAGGAATCTCGAAACAATTTTAGGCATTGGAATCCTCATGAAAAATGAGGAGGGTGGGTGAGTTTCCACGCAATTCCGAGACGTTGAAAAAGTTCGTGTACTTCTGAAATCAAGTAGGCCCAAATGGCCTATATGCACGTTCTGGGCACAAATGGAGGAATCTCGCAAGAATTTTCGGCATTCTGGAATCCTCATGAAAACTCAGGAGGGTGGGTGAGTTTCCGCTCAATTCCAAGACGTTGAAAAAGTTCGTGTACTTCTGAAATCAAGTAGGCCCAAATGGCCTATGTGCCCGTTCAGAGCACAAACGGAGGAATCTCGCAACAATTTTAGGCATTCTGGAATTCTCATGAATAATGAGGAGGGTGGGTGAGTTTCCAGCAAATTCCGAGACGTTGAAAAGGCTCGTGTACCTCTGACCGCAAGTAGGCCCAAATGGCCTATGTGCCCGTTCAGAGCACAAACGGAGGAATCTCGCAACAATTTTAGGCATTCTGGAATCCTCATGAAAAATGAGGAGGGTGGGTGAGTTTCCACGCAATTCCGAGACGTTGAAAAAGTTCGTGTACATCTGACCTCAAGTAGGCCCAAATGGCCTATTGCCGTTCGGGGCACAAACGGAGGAATCTCGCAACAATTTTAGGCATTCTGGAATCCTCATGAAAAATGAGGAGGGTGGGTGAGTTTCCACGCAATTCCGAGACGTTGAAAAAGTTCGTGTACATCGACCTCAAGTAGGCCCAAATGGCCTATTGCCGTTCGGGGCACAAACGGAGGAATCTCGCAACAATTTTAGGCATTCTGGAATCCTCATGAAAAATGAGGAGGGTGGGTGAGTTTCCACGCAATTCCGAGACGTTGAAAAAGTTCGTGTACATCATCGACCTCAAGTAGGCCCAAATGGCCTATTTGCCGTTCGGGGCACAAACGGAGGAATCTCGCAACAATTTTAGGCATTTACGGAATCCTCATGAAAAAATGAGGAGGGTGGGTGAGTTTCCACGCAATTCCGAGACGTTGAAAAAGTTCGTGTACATCGACCTCAAGTAGGCCCAAATGGCCTATGTGCCGTTCGGGGGGCACAAACGGAGGAATCTCGCAACAATTTTAGGCATTCTGGAATCCCTCATGAAAAATGAGGAGGGTGGGTGAGTTTCCACGCAATTCCGAGACGTTGAAAAAGTTCGTGTACATCGACCTCAAGTAGGCCCAAATGGCCTATTTGCCCGTTCGGGCACAAACGGAGGAATCTCGCAAGAATCTTAGCCATTGTGGAATCCTCTTGAAAAATGAGGAGGGTGGGTGAGTTTCCACGCAATTCCGAGACGGTGAAAAAGTACGTGTCCATCTGAGCTAAAGTACGCCCAAATTGCCTATTTGCCCGTTCAGGGCCCAAACAGAGGAATCTCGCAACAATTTTAGGCATTCTGGAATCCTCATGAAAAATGAGGGGGTGGGTGAGTTTCCACGCTATTCCGAGACGTTGAAATAGTTCGTGTACATCTGAACTCAAGAAGGCCCAAATGGCCTATGTGCCCGTTAAGGACACAAACGGAGGAATCTCGCAACAATTTTAGGCATTCCGGAATCCTAGTGAATATTGACGAGGGTGGGTGAGTTTCCACGCAATTCCGAGACGTTGAAAAGGTTCGTGTACATCTGACCTCAAGTAGGCCCTAATGGCCTATGTTGCCGTTTCCGGCACAAACGGAGGAATCTCGCCACAATTTTACGGATTTGGAATCCTCATGAAAATTTAGGAGGGTGCGTGAGTTTCCACGCAATTCCGAGACGTTGAAATAGTTCATGTACATCTGACCTCAAGTAGGCCGTAATGGCCTATGTGGCCGTTCAGGGAACAAACGGAGGAATCTCGCAACAATTTTAGGCATTCTGGAATCCTCATGCAAAATGAGGAGGGTGGGTGAGTTTCCACGCAATTCCGAGACGTTGAAAAAGTTCGTGTACATCGACCTCAAGTAGGCACAAATGGACTATGTGTCCGTTCAGGGCACAAACGGAGGAATCTCGCAACAATTTTAGGCATTCTGGAATCCTCATGAAAAATGAGGTGAGTGGGTGAGTTTCGACCCGATTCCGAGACGTTGAAAAAGTTCGTTTACATTTGACCTCAAGTAGGCCCAAATGGCCTATGTAACGTTCACGGCACAAACGGAGGAATCTCGCCACAATTTTAGGCATTCTGGAATCCTAATGAAAAATGAGGGGAGTGGGTGAGTTTCCACGCGATTCCGAGACGTTGAAAGAGTTCGTGTACATCTGACCTCTAGTAGGCCCAAATGGCCTATTTGCCCGTTCGGGGCACAAACGGAGGAATCTCGCAACAATTTTAGGCATTGGAATCCTCATGAAAAATGAGGAGGGTGGGTGAGTTTCCACGCAATTCGAGACGTTGAAAAAGTTCGTGTGTGTACATCGACCTCAAGTAGGCCCAAATGGCCTATTTGTGCCGTTCGGGGCACAAACGGAGGAATCTCGCAACAATTTTTAGGCATTCTGGAATCCTCATGAAAAATGAGGAGGGTGGGTGAGTTTCCACGCAATTCCGAGACGTTGAAAAAGTTCGTGTACATCGACCTCAAGTAGGCCCAAATGGCTATGTGCCCGTTCGGGGCACAAACGGAGGAATCTCGCAACAATTTTAGGCATTCTGGAATCCTCATGAAAAATGAGGAGGGTGGGTGAGTTTCCACGCAATTCCGAGACGTTGAAAAAGTTCGTGTACATCGACCTCAAGTAGGCCCAAATGGCCTATGTGCCGTTCGGGGCACAAACGGAGGAATCTCGCAACAATTTTAGGCATTCTGGAATCCTCATGAAAAATGAGGAGGGTGGGTGAGTTTCCACGCAATTCCGAGACGTTGAAAAAGTTCGTGTACATCGACCTCAAGTAGGCCCAAATGGCCTATTGCCGTTCGGGGCAGGCACAAACGGAGGAATCTCGCAACAATTTTAGGCATTCTGGAATCTCTCATGAAAAATGAGGAGGGTGGGTGAGTTTCCACGCAATTCCGAGACGTTGAAAAAAAGTTCGTGTACATCTCGACCTCAAGTAGGCCCAAATGGCCTATGTGCCGTTCGGGGCACAAACGGAGGAATCTCGCGCAACAATTTTAGGCATTGGAATCCTCATGAAAAATGAGGAGGGTGGGTGAGTTTCCACGCAATTCCGAGACGTTGAAAAAGTTCGTGTACATCGACCTCAAGTAGGCCCAAATGGCCTATGTGCCGTTCGGGGCACAAACGGAGGAATCTCGCAACAATTTTAGGCATTTACGGAATCCTCATGAAAAATGAGGAGGGTGGGTGAGTTTCCACGCAATTCCGAGACGTTGAAAAAGTTCGTGTACATCGACCTCAAGTAGGCCCAAATGGCCTATGTGTGCCGTTCGGGGCACAAACGGAGGAATCTCGCAAATTTTAGGCATTCTGGAATCCTCATGAAAAATGAGGAGGGTGGGTGAGTTTCCACGCAATTCCGAGACGTTGAAAAAGTTCGTGTACATCGACCTCAAGTAGGCCCAAATGGCCTATTTGCCGTTCGGGGGCACAAACGCGGAGGAATCTCGCAACAATTTTAGGCATTCTGGAATCCTCATGAAAAATGAGGAGGGTGGGTGAGTTTCCACGCAATTCCGAGACGTTGAAAAAGTTCGTGTACATCGACCTCAAGTAGGCCCAAATGGCCTATGTGCCGTTCGGGGGCACAAACGGAGGAATCTCGCAACAATTTTAGGCATTCTGGAATCCTCATGAAAAATGAGGAGGGTGGGTGAGTTTCCACGCAATTCGAGACGTTGAAAAAGTTCGTGTACATCGACCTCAAGTAGGCCCAAATGGCTATATTTGCCCGTTCGGGGCACAAACGGAGGAATCTCGCAACAATTTTAGGCATTCTGGAATCCTCATGAAAAATGAGGAGGGTGGGTGAGTTTCACGCAATTCTGAGACGTTGAAAAAGTTCGTGTACATCTGACCTCAAGTAGGCCCAAATGGCCTATGTGCCCGTTCGGGGCACAAACGGAGGAATCTCGCAACAATTTTAGGCATTTTGGAATCCTCATGAAAAATGAGGAGGGTGGGTGAGTTTCCACGCAATTCCGAGACGTTGAAAAAGTTCGTGTACATCGACCTCAAGTAGGCCCAAATGGCCTATGTGCCGTTCGGGGCACAAACGGAGGAATCGCAACAATTTTAGGCATTCTGGAATCCTCATGAAAAATGAGGAGGGTGGGTGAGTTTCCACGCAATTCCGAGACGTTGAAAAAGTTCGTGTACATCGACCTCAAGTAGGCCCAAATGGCCTATTTGCCCGTTCGGGGCACAAACGGAATCTCGCAACAATTTTAGGCATTCTGGAATCCTCATGAAAAATGAGGAGGGTGGGTGAGTTTCACGCAATTCGAGAGACGTTGAAAAAGTTCGTGTACATCGACCTCAAGTAGGCCCAAATGGCCTATTGCCGTTCGGGGCACAAACGGAGGAATCTCGCAACAATTTTAGGCATTTGGAATCCTCATGAAAAATGAGGAGGGTGGGTGAGTTTCCACGCAATTCCGAGACGTTGAAAAAGTTTCGTGTGTACATCGACCTCAAGTAGGCCCAAAGGCCTATTTGCCGTTCGGGGCACAAACGGAGGAATCTCGCAACAATTTTAGGCATTCTGGAATCATGAAAAATGAGGAGGGTGGGTGAGTTTCCACGCAATTCCGAGACGTTGAAAAAGTTCGTGTGTACATCGACCTCAAGTAGGCCCAAATGGCCTATGTGCCGTTCGGGGCACAAACGGAGGAATCTCGCAACAATTTTAGGCATTCTGGAATCCTCATGAAAAATGAGGAGGGTGGGTGAGTTTCACGCAATTCCGAGACGTTGAAAAAGTTCGTGTACATCGACCTCAAGTAGGCCCAAATGGCCTATGTGCCGTTCGGGGCACAAACGGAGGAATCTCGCAACAATTTTAGGCATTCTGGAATCCTCATGAAAAATGAGGAGGGTGGGTGAGTTTCCACGCAATTCCGAGACGTTGAAAAAGTTCGTGTACATCGACCTCAAGTAGGCCCAAATGGCCTATTTGCCGTTCGGGGCACAAACGGAGGAATCTCGCACAATTTTAGGCATTCTGGAATCCTCATGAAAAATGAGGAGGGTGGGTGAGTTTCCACGCAACGCAAGAGACGTTGAAAAAGTTCGTGTACATCGACCTCAAGTAGGCCCAAATGGCCTATGTGCCGTTCGGGGCACAAACGGAGGAATCTCGCAACAATTTTAGGCATTGGAATCCTCATGAAAAATGAGGAGGGTGGGTGAGTTTCCACGCAATTCCGAGACGTTGAAAAAGTTCGTGTACATCGACCTCAAGTAGGCCCAAATGGCCTATTGCCGTTCGGGGCACAAACGGAGGAATCTCGCAACAATTTTAGGCATTCTGGAATCCTCATGAAAATGAAAAATGAGGAGGGTGGGTGAGTTTCCACGCAATTCGAGACGTTGAAAAAGTTCGTGTACATCGACCTCAAGTAGGCCCAAATGGCCTATGTGCCGTTCGGGGCACAAACGGAGGAATCTCGCAACAATTTTAGGCATTACGGAATCCTCATGAAAAATGGGGAGGGTGGGTTGAAAAAGTTCGTTTCGACCTCAAGTAGGCCCATGTGCCCGCCGTTCGGGGCACAAATGGAGGAATCTCGCAAGAATTTTAGGCATTCTGGAATCCTCATGAAAAATGAGGAGGGTTGAAAAATTCCGAGACGTTGAAAAAGTTCGTGTACATCGACCTCAAGTAGGCCCAAATGGCCTATGTGCCGTTCGGGGCACAAACGGAGGAATCTCGCAACAATTTTAGGCATTCTGGAATCCTCATGAAAAATGAGGAGGGTGGGTGAGTTTCCACGCAATTCCGAGACGTTGAAAAAGTTCGTGTACACATCGACCTCAAGTAGGCCCAAATGGCCTATGTTGCCCGTTCGGGGCACAAACGGAGGAATCTCGCAACAATTTTAGGCATTCTGGAATCCTCATGAAAAATGAGGAGGGTGGGTGAGTTTCCACGCAATTCCGAGACGTTGAAAAAGTTCGTGTACATCGACCTCAAGTAGGCCCAAATGGCCTATGTGCCCGTTCGGGGCACAAACGGAGGAATCTCGCAACAATTTTAGGCATTCTCTGGAATCCTCATGAAAAAATGAGGAGGGTGGGTGAGTTTCCACGCAATTCCGAGACGTTGAAAAAGTTCGTGTACATCGACCTCAAGTAGGCCCAAATGGCCTATGTGCCGTTCGGGGCACAAACAGAGGAATCTCGCAACAATTTGAGGCATTCTGGAATCCTCATGAAAAATGAGGAGGGTGGGTGAGTTTCCACGCAATTCCGAGACGTTGAAAAAGTTCGTGTACATCTTACCACATGTAGGTTGAAATGGCCTATGTGCTCGTTCAGCGCACGAACGGAGGAATCTCGCAACAATTTAAGGCATTCTGGAATCCTCTTGAAAAATGAGGAGGGTGGGTGTGTTTCCACGCAATTCCGAGACGTTGAAATAGTTCGTGTACATCTGACCTCAAGTAGGCCCAAATGGCCTATGTGCCGTTCGGGGCACAAACGGAGGAATCTCGCAACAATTTTAGGCATTGGAATCCTCATGAAAAATGAGGAGGGTGGGTGAGTTTCCACGCAATTCCGAGACGTTGAAAAAGTTCGTGTACATCGACCTCAAGTAGGCCCAAATGGCCTATTTGTGCCGTTCGGGCACAAACGGAGGAATCTCGCAACAATTTTAGGCATTCTGGAATCCTCATGAAAAATGAGGAGGGTGGGTGAGTTTCCACGCAATTCCGAGACGTTGAAAAAGTTCGTGTACATCGACCTCAAGTAGGCCCAAATGGCCTATATGTGCCGTTCGGGGCACAAACGGGGAATCTCGCAACAATTTTAGGCATTCTGGAATCCTCATGAAAAATGAGGAGGGTGGGTGAGTTTCCACGCAATTCCGAGACGTTGAAAAAGTTCGTGTACATCGACCTCAAAGTAGGCCCAAATGGCCTATATGTGCCGTTCGGGGCACAAACGGAGGAATCTCGCAACAATTTTAGGCATTCTGGAATCCTCATGAAAAATGAGGAGGGTGGGTGAGTTTCCACGCAATTCCGAGACGTTGAAAAAGTTCGTGTACATCGACCTCAAGTAGGCCAAATGGCCTATGTGCCGTTCGGGGGGCACAAACGGAGGAATCTCGCAACAATTTTAGGCATTCTGGAATCCTCATGAAAAATGAGGGGGGTGGGTGAGTTTCCACGCAATTCCGAGACGTTGAAAAAGTTCGTGTACATCTGACCTCAAGTAGGCCCAAATGGCCTATTTGCCGTTCGGGGCACAAACGGAGGAATCTCGCAACAATTTTAGGCATTCTGGAATCCTCATGAAAAATGAGGAGGGTGGGTGAGTTTCCACGCAATTCCGAGACGTTGAAAAAGTTCGTTCGTGTACATCGACCTCAAGTAGGCCCAAATGGCCTATTGCCGTTCGGGGCACAAACGGAGGAATCTCGCAACAATTTTAGGCATTCTGGAATCCTCATGAATGAAAAATGAGGAGGGGTGGGTGAGTTTCCACGCAATTCCGAGACGTTGAAAAAGTTCGTGTACATCGACCTCAAGTAGGCCCAAATGGCCTATGTGCCGTTCGGGGCACAAACGGAGGAATCTCTCGCAACAATTTTAGGCATTCTGGAATCCTCATGAAAAATGAGGAGGGTGGGTGAGTTTCACGCAATTCCGAGACGTTGAAAAAGTTCGTGTACATCGACCTCAAGTAGGCCCAAATGGCCTATGTGCCGTTCGGGGGCACAAACGGAGGAATCTCGCAACAATTTTAGGCATTCTGGAATCCTCATGAAAAAAAATGAGGAGGGTGGGTGAGTTTCCACGCAATTCCGAGACGTTGAAAAAGTTCGTGTACATCGACCTCAAGTAGGCCCAAATGGCCTATGTGCCGTTCGGGGCACAAACGGAGGAATCTCGCAACAATTTTAGGCATTCTGGAATCCTCATGAAAAAAATGAGGAGGGTGGGTGAGTTTCCACGCAATTCGAGACGTTGAAAAAGTTCGTGTACATCGACCTCAAGTAGGCCAAAAATGGCCTATTTGCCGTTCGGGGCACAAACGGAGGAATCTCGCAACAATTTTAGGCATTTGGAATCCTCATGAAAAATGAGAGGGGTGGGTGAGTTTCCACGCATTCCGAGACGTTGAAAAAGTTCGTGTACATCGACCTCAAGTAGGCCCAAATGGCCTATGTGCCGTTCGGGGCACAAACGGAGGAATCTCGCAACAATTTTAGGCATTCTG
Organism: Acacia melanoxylon; assembly: GCA_019022615.1. Taxonomy (NCBI): domain Eukaryota; kingdom Viridiplantae; phylum Streptophyta; class Magnoliopsida; order Fabales; family Fabaceae; genus Acacia; species Acacia melanoxylon. The sequence continues at coordinate 15,443 of JAFJYJ010000014.1, forward strand.
GAATCCTCATGAAAAATGAGGAGGGTGGGTGAGTTTCCACGCCGAGACGTTGAAAAAGTTCGTGTACATCTCGACCTCTCAAGTAGGCCCAAATGGCCTATGTGCCGTTCGGGGCACAAACGGAGGAATCTCGCAACAATTTTAGGCATTCTGGAATCCTCATGAAAAATGAGGAGGGTGGGTGAGTTTCCACGCAATTTCCGAGACGTTGAAAAAGTTCGTGTACATACATCGACCTCAAGTAGGCCCAAATGGCCTATTGCCGTTCGGGGCACTAACAGAGGAATCTCGCAACAATTATAGGCATTCTGGAATCCTCATGAAAAATGAGGAGGGTGGGTGAGTTTCCACGCAATTCCGAGACGTTGAAAAAGTTCGTGTACCTCTGACCTCAAGTAGGCCAGAATGGCTTATTTGGTCGTTCAGGGCCCAAACGGAGGAATCTTTCAAGAATTTTAGGCATTCTGGAATCCTCATGAAAAAGAGGAGGGTGGGTGACTATCCATGCAATACCGAGCCGTTGAAAAACTTCGTGTACCTCTGACCTCAAGTAGGTCAAAATGGCCTATGTACCCGTTCACGGCACAAACGGAGGAATCTCGCAACAATTTTAGGCATTCTGGAATCCTCATAAAAAATGAGGAGGGTGGGTGTGTTTCCACGCAATTCCGAGACGTTGAAAAAGTTCGTGTACCTCTGACCTCAAGTAGGCCCAAATTGCCTATTTGCCGTTCAGGGCACAAACGGAGGAATCTCGCAACAATTTTAGGCATTCTGGAATCCTCATGAAAAATGAGGAGGGTGGGTGAGTTCCACGCAATTCCGAGACGTTGAAAAAGTTCGTGTACATCGACCTCAAGTAGGCCCAAATGGCCTATGTGCCGTTCGGGCACAAACGGAGGAATCTCGCAACAATTTTAGGCATTTGGAATCCTCATGAAAAATGAGGAGGGTGGGTGAGTTTCCACGCAATTCCGAGACGTTGAAAAAGTTCGTGTACATCGACCTCAAGTAGGCCCAAATGGCCTATTTGTGCCGTCGGGGCACAAACGGAGGAATCTCGCAACAATTTTAGGCATTCTGGAATCCTCATGAAAAATGAGGAGGGTGGGTGAGTTTCCACGCAATTCGAGACGTTGAAAAAGTTCGTGTACATCGACCTCAAGTAGGCCCAAATGGCCTATGTGCCGTTCAGGGCACAAACGGAGGAATCTCGCAACAATTTTAGGCATTCTGGAATCCTCATGAAAAATGAGGAGGGTGGGTGAGTTTCCACGCAATTCCGAGACGTTGAAAAAGTTCGTGTACCTCTGACCTCAAGTAGGCCCAAATGGCCTATGTGCCCGTTCAGCGCACAAACAGAAGAATCTCGCAAGAATTTTACGCATTCAGGAATCCTCATGAAAAATGAGGAGGGTGGGTGAGTTTCCACGCAATTCCGAGACGTTGAAAAAGTTCGTGTACATCTGACCTCAAGTAGGCCCAAATGGCCTATGTGCCGTTCGGGGCACAAACGGAGGAATCTCGCAACAATTTTAGGCATTCTGGAATCCTCATGAAAAATGAGGAGGGTGGGTGAGTTTCCACGCAATTCCGAGACGTTGAAAAAGTTCGTGTACATCGACCTCAAGTAGGCCCAAATGGCCTATGTGCCGTTCGGGGCACAAACGGAGGAATCTCGCAACAATTTTAGGCATTTGGAATCCTCATGAAAAAAATGAGGAGGGTGGGTGAGTTTCCACGCAATTAGAGACGTTGAAAAAGTTCGTGTACATCGACCTCAAGTAGGCCCAAATGGCCTATGTGCCGTTCGGGGCACAAACGGAGGAATCTCAACAATTTTAGGCATTCTGGAATCCTCATGAAAAATGAGGAGGGTGGGTGAGTCCACGCAATTCCGAGACGTTGAAAAAGTTCGTGTACATCTGACCTCAAGTAGGCCCAAATGGCCTATGTGCCGTTCGGGGCACAAACGGAGGAATCTCGCAACAATTTTAGGCATTCTGGAATCCTCATGAAAAATGAGGAGGGTGGGTGAGTTTCCACGCAATTCCGAGACGTTGAAAAAGTTCGTGTACATCGACCTCAAGTAGGCCCAAATGGCCTATGTGCCCGTTCGGGGGCACAAACGGAGGAATCTCGCAACAATTTTAGGCATTTCTGGAATCCTCATGAAAAATGAGGAGGGTGGGTGAGTTTCCACGCAATTCCGAGACGTTGAAAAAGTTCGTGTACATCGACCTCAAGTAGGCCCAAATGGCCTATGTGCCCGTTCGGGGCACAAACGGAGGAATCTCGCAACAATTTTAGGCATTCTGGAATCCTCATGAAAAATGAGGAGGGTGGGTGAGTTTCCACGCAATTCCGAGACGTTGAAAAAGTTCGTGTACATCGACCTAAGTAGGCCCAAATGGCCTATGTGCCGTTCGGGGCACAAACGGAGGAATCTCGCAACAATTTTAGGCATTTGGAATCCTCATGAAAAATGAGGAGGGTGGGTGAGTTTCCACGCAATTCCGAGACGTTGAAAAAGTTCGTGTACATCTGACCTCAAGTAGGCCCTAATGGCCTATATTGCCGTTCAGGGCACAAACGGAGGAATCTCGCAACAATTTTACGCATTCTGGAATCCTCATGAAAAATGAGGAGGGTGGGTGAGTTTTCACGCAATTCCGAGACGTTGAAAAAGTTCGTGTACATCTGACCTCAAGTAGGCCCAAATGGCCTATGTGCCGTTCGGGGCACAAACGGAGGAATCTCGCAACAATTTTAGGCATTCTGGAATCCTCATGAAAAATGAGGAGGGTGGGTGAGTTTCCACGCAATTCCGAGACGTTGAAAAAGTTCGTGTACATCGACCTCAAGTAGGCCCAAATGGCCTATGTGCCGTTCGGGGCACAAACGGAGGAATCTCGCAACAATTTTAGGCATTCTGGAATCCTCATGAAAAATGAGGAGGGTGGGTGAGTTTCCACGCAATTCCGAGACGTTGAAAAAGTTCGTGTACATCGACCTCAAGTAGGCCCAAATGGCCTATTGCCGTTCGGGGCACAAACGGAGGAATCTCGCAACAATTTTAGGCATTCTGGAATCCTCATGAAAAATGAGGAGGGTGGGTGAGTTTCACGCAATTCCGAGACGTTGAAAAAGTTCGTGTACATCGACCTCAAGTAGGCCCAAATGGCCTATGTTGCCGTTCAGGGCACAAACGGAGGAATCTCGCAACAATTTTACGGTTTCTGGAATCCTCATGAAAAATGAGGAGGGTGGGTGAGTTTCCACGCAATTCCGAGACGTTGAAAAAGTTCGTGTACCTCTGACCTCAAGTAGGCCCAAATGGCCTATGTGCCCGTTCAGAGCACAAACGGAGGAATCTCGCAACAATTTTAGGCATTCTGGAATCCTCTTGAAAAATGAGGAGGGTGGGTGAGTTGACACGCAATGCCGAGACGTTGAAAAAGTTAGTGTACCTCGGACCGCAAGTTGGCCCAAATGGCCTATGTGCCCGTTTAGGGCACAAACGGAGGAATCTCGCAACAATTTTAGGCATTCTAGAATCCTCATGAAAAATGAGGAGGGTGGGTGAGTTTTCACGCAATTCTGAGACGTTGAAAAAGTTTGTGTACACTCAAGTAGGCCCAAGTGGCCTATTTTGCCGTTCAGGGCACAAACGGAGGAATCTCGCAACAATTTGAGGCATTCTGGAATCCTCATGAAAAATGAGGAGGGTGGGTGAGTTTCCACGCAATTCTGAGACGTTGAAAAAGTTCGTGTACATCTGACCTCAAGTAGGCCCAAATGGCCTATTTGCCGTTCGGGGCACAAACGGAGGAATCTCGCAACAATTTTAGGCATTGGAATCCTCTGAAAAAAAGGAGGGTGGGTGAGTTTCCACGCAATCCGAGACGTTGAAAAAGTTCGTGTACATCGACCTCAAGTAGGCCCAAATGGCCTATGTGCCGTTCGGGGCACAAACGGAGGAATCTCGCAACAATTTTAGGCATTTGGAATCCTCATGAAAAATGAGGAGGGTGGGTGAGTTTCCACGCAATCCGAGACGTTGAAAAAGTTCGTGTACATCTGACCTCAAGTAGGCCCAAATGGCCTATGTGCCGTTCAGGGCACAAACGGAGGAATCTCGCAACAATTTTAGGCATTCTGGAATCCTCATGAAAAATGAGGAGGGTGGGTGAGTTTCACGCAATTCCGAGACGTTGAAAAAGTTCGTGTACATCGACCTCAAGTAGGCCCAAAATGGCCTATTTGCCCGTTCGGGGGCACAAACGGAGGAATCTCGCAACAATTTTAGGCATTCTGGAATCCTCATGAAAAATGAGGAGGGTGGGTGAGTTTCCACGCAATTCCGAGACGTTGAAAAAGTTCGTGTACATCGACCTCAAGTAGGCCCAAATGGCCTATTGCCGTTCGGGGCACAAACGGAGGAATCTCGCAACAATTTTAGGCATTTGGAATCCTCATGAAAAATGAGGAGGGTGGGTGAGTTTCCACGCAATTCCGAGACGTTGAAAAAGTTCGTGTACATCGACCTCAAGTAGGCCCAAATGGCCTATGTGCCGTTCGGGGGCACAAACGGAGGAATCTCGCAACAATTTTAGGCATTCTGGAATCCTCATGAAAAAAATGAGGAGGGTGGGTGAGTTTCCACGCAATTCCGAGACGTTGAAAAAGTTCGTGTACATCGACCTCAAGTAGGCCCAAATGGCCTATGTGCCGTTCAGGGCACAAACGGAGGAATCTCGCAACAATTTTAGGCATTCTGGAATCCTCATGAAAAATGAGGAGGGGTGGGTGAGTTTCCACGCAATTCCGAGACGTTGAAAAAGTTCGTGTACATCGACCTCAAGTAGGCCCAAATGGCCTATGTGCCGTCGGGGCACAAACGGAGGAATCTCGCAACAATTTTAGGCATTCGGAATCCTCATGAAAAATGAGGAGGGTGGGTGAGTTTCCACGCAATTCCGAGACGTTGAAAAAGTTCGTGTACATCGACCTCAAGTAAGCCCAAATAGGCCCAAATGGCCTATGTGCCGTTCGGGGGCACAAACGGAGGAATCTCGCGCACAATTTTAGGCATTCTGGAATCCTCATGAAAAATGAGGAGGGTGGGTGAGTTTCCACGCAATTCCGAGACGTTGAAAAAGTTCGTGTACATCGACCTCAAGTAGGCCCAAATGGCCTATGTGCCGTTCGGGGCACAAACGGAGGAATCTCGCAACAATTTTAGGCATTTGGAATCCTCATGAAAAATGAGGAGGGTGGGTGAGTTTCCACGCAATTCCGAGACGTTGAAAAAGTTCGTGTACATCGACCTCAAGTAGGCCCAAATGGCCTATGTGCCCGTTCGGGGCACAAACGGAGGAATCTCGCAACAATTTTAGGCATTCTGGAAATCCTGAAAAATGAGGAGGGTGGGTGAGTTTCCACGCAATTCCGAGACGTTGAAAAAGTTCGTGTACATCGACCTCAAGTAGGCCCAAATGGCCTATGTGCCCGTTCGGGGCACAAACGGAGGAATCTCGCAACAATTTTAGGCATTCTGGAATCCTCATGAAAAATGAGGAGGGTGGGTGAGTTTCCACGCAATTCCGAGACGTTGAAAAAGTTCGTGTACATCGACCTCAAGTAGGCCCAAATGGCCTATTTGCCGTTCGGGGCACAAACGGAGGAATCTCGCAACAATTTTAGGCATTCTGGAATCCTCATGAAAAAATGAGGAGGGTGGGTGAGTTTCCACGCAATTCCGAGACGTTGAAAAAGTTCGTGTACATCGACCTCAAGTAGGCCCAAATGGCCTATTTGCCGTTCGGGGGCACAAACGGAGGAATCTCGCAACAATTTTAGGCATTTTGGAATCCTCATGAAAAATGAGGAGGGTGGGTGAGTTTCCACCAATTCCGAGACGTTGAAAAAGTTCGTGTACATCGACCTCAAGTAGGCCCAAATGGCCTATTTGCCGTTCGGGGCACAAACGGAGGAATCTCGCAACAATTTTAGGGCATTCTGGAATCCTCATGAAAAATGAGGAGGGTGGGTGAGTTTCCACGCAATTCCGAGACGTTGAAAAAGTTCGTGTATCGACCTCAAGTAGGCCCAAATGGCCTATGTGCCGTTCGGGGCACAAACGGAGGAATCTCGCAACAATTTTAGGCATTCTGGAATCCTCATGAAAAATGAGGAGGGTGGGTGAGTTTCCACGCAATTCCGAGACGTTGAAAAAGTTCGTGTACATCGACCTCAAGTAGGCCCAAATGGCCTATGTGCCGTTCGGGGCACAAACGGAGGAATCTCAACAATTTTAGGCATTACGGAATCCTCATGAAAAATGAGGAGGGTGGGTGAGTTTCCACGCAATTCCGAGACGTTGAAAAAGTTCGTGTACATCGACCTCAAGTAGGCCCAAATGGCCTATGTGCCGTTCGGGGCACAAACGGAGGAATCTCGCAACAATTTTAGGCATTCTGGAATCCTCATGAAAAATGAGGAGGGTGGGTGAGTTTCACGCATTCCGAGACGTTGAAAAAGTTCGTGTACATCGACCTCAAGTAGGCCCAAATGGCCTATTTGCCGTTCGGGGCACAAACGGAGGAATCTCGCAACAATTTTAGGCATTCTGGAATCCTCATGAAAAATGAGGAGGGTGGGTGAGTTTCCACGCAATTCCGAGACGTTGAAAAAGTTCGTGTACATCGACCTCAAGTAGGCCCAAATGGCCTATGTGCCCGTTCGGGGCGGGGCACAAACGGAGGAATCTCGCAACAATTTTAGGCATTCTGGAATCCTCATGAAAAATGAGGAGGGTGGGTGAGTTTCACGCAATCCGAGACGTTGAAAAAGTTCGTGTACATCGACCTCAAGTAGGCCCAAATGGCCTATTTGTGCCGTTCAGGGCACAAACGGGGAATCTCTCGCAACAATTTTAGGCATTCTGGAATCCTCATGAAAAATGAGGAGGGTGGGTGAGTTTCCACGCAATTCCGAGACGTTGAAAAAGTTCGTTCGTGTACATCGACCTCAAGTAGGCCCAAATGGCCTATGTGCCGTTCGGGGCACAAACGGAGGAATCTCGCAACAATTTTTAGGCATTCTGGAATCCTCATGAAAAATGAGGAGGGTGGGTGAGTTTCCACGCAATTCCGAGACGTTGAAAAAGTTCGTGTACATCGACCTCAAGTAGGCCCAAATGGCCTATGTGCCGTTCGGGGCACAAACGGAGGAATCTCGCAACAATTTTAGGCATTCTGGAATCCTCATGAAAAATGAGGAGGGTGGGTGAGTTTCCACGCAATTCCGAGACGTTGAAAAAGTTCGTGTACATCGACCTCAAGTAGGCCCAAATGGCCTATTTGCCGTTCGGGGCACAAACGGAGGAATCTCGCAACAATTTTAGGCATTCTGGAATCCTCATGAAAATGAGGAGGTGGGTGGGTTTTTCCACGCAATTCCGAGACGTTGAAAAAGTTCGTGTACATCATCGACCTCAAGTAGGCCCAAATGGCCTATTTGCCGTTCGGGGCACAAACGGAGGAATCTCGCAACAATTTTAGGCATTCTGGAATCCTCATGAAAAATGAGGAGGGTGGGTGAGTTTCACGCCACGCAATTCGTGAGACGTTGCCCAAAAAAAGTTCGTGTACATCGACCTCAAGTAGGCCCAAATGGCCTATGTGCACCCGTTGAAAAAGGGCACAAACGGAGGAATCTCGCAAAAACAATTTTAGGCATTCTGGAATCCTCATGAAAAATGAGGAGGGTGGGTGAGTTTCACGCAATTCCGAGACGTTGAAAAAGTTCGTGTACATCGACCTCAAGTAGGCCCAAATGGCCTATGTGCCGTTCGGGGCACAACGGAGGAATCTCGCAACAATTTTAGGCATTCTGGAATCCTCATGAAAAATGAGGAGGGTGGGTGAGTTTCCACGCAATTCCGAGACGTTGAAAAAGTTCGTGTGTACATCGACCTCAAGTAGGCCCAAATGGCCTATGTGCCGTTCGGGGCACAAACGGAGGAATCTCGCAACAATTTTAGGCATTCTGGAATCCTCATGAAAAATGAGGAGGGTGGGTGAGTTTGAGACGTTGAAAAAGGTGAGTTTCAGGCCCAAATGGCTATTGCCCGTTCGAGGCACAAACGGAGACGTTGAAAAAGTTTCGTGTACGTTGAAAAAGTTCGTGTACATCTTACCTCAAGTAGGCCGTAATGGCCTATGTGGCCGTTCAGGGCACAAACAGAGGACTCTCGCAACAATTTTAGGCATTCTGGAATCCTCATGAAAAATGAGGAGGGTGGGTGAGTTTCCACGCAATTCCGAGACGTTGAAAAAGTTCGCGTACATCTGACCTTTAGTAGGCGCAAATGGCCTAGGTGCCCATTCAGAGCACAAACGGAAGAATCTCGCAACAATTTTAGGCATTCTGGAATCCTATTGAAAAATGAGGAGGGTGGGTGAGTTTCCAAGAAATTCCGAGACGTTGAAAAAGTTCGTGTACATCTGACCTCAAGTAGGCCCAAATGGCCTATGTGCCGCTCAGGGGCACAAACGGAGGAATCTCGCAACAATTTTAGGCATTATGGAAACCACATGAAAAATGAGGAGGGTGGGTGAGTTTCCACGCAATTCCGAGACGTTGAAAAAGTTCGTGTACATCGACCTCAAGTAGGCCCAAATGGCCTATGTGCCGTTCGGGGCACAAACGGAGGAATCTCGCAACAATTTTAGGCATTCTGGAATCCTCATGAAAAAATAGGAGGGTGGGTGAGTTTCCAAGCAATTCGGAGACGTTGAAAAAGTTCGTGTAAATCTGACATCAAGTAGGCCCAAATGGCCTATGTGCCGTTCAGCGCACAAACAGAGGAATCTCGCAACAATTTTAGGCATTCTGGAATCCTCAAGAAAAATGAGGAGGGTGGGTGAGTTTCCACGCAATTCCGAGAGACGTTGAAAAAAGTTCGTGTACATCGACCTCAAGTAGGCCCAAATGGCCTATGTGCCGTTCGGGGCACAAACGGAGGAATCTCGCAACAATTTTAGGCATTCTGGAATCCTCATGAAAAATGAGGAGGGTGGGTGAGTTTCCACGCAATTCCGAGACGTTGAAAAAGTTCGTGTACATCGACCTCAAGTAGGCCCAAATGGCCTATTTGCCCGTTCGGGGCACAAACGGAGGAATCTCGCAACAATTTTAGGCATTCTGGAATCCTCATGAAAAATGAGGAGGGTGGGTGAGTTTCCACGCAATTCCGAGACGTTGAAAAAGTTCGTGTACATCGACCTCAAGTAGGCCCAAATGGCCTATTTGCCCGTTCGGGGCACAAACGGAGGAATCTCGCAACAATTTTAGGCATTTGGAATCCTCTCATGAAAAATGAGGAGGGTGGGTGAGTTTCCAAGCAATTCCGAGGCGTTGAAAAAGTTCGTGTACATCTGACCTCAAGTAGGCCCAAATGGCGTATGAGCCCGTACAGGGCACGAACGGAGGAATCTCGCAACAATTTTAGGAATTATGGAATCCTCATGAAAAATGAGGAGGGTGGGTGAGTTTCAAAGCAATTCCAAGGCGTTGAAAAAGTTCGTGTACAGCTGACCTCAAGTAGGCCCAAATGGCCTATGTGCCCGTTCAGGTCACGAACAGAGGAATCTCGCAACACATTTAGGCATTACGGAATCCTCATGAAAAATGAGGAGGGTGGGTTAGTTTCCAAGCAATTCCGAGACGTTGAAAAAGTTCATGTACATCTGACCTCAAGTAGGCCCAAATGGCCTATGTGCCCGTTCAGGGCACAAACGGAGGAATCTCGCAACAATTTTAGGCATTCTGGAATCCTCATGAAAAATGAGGAGGGTGGGTGAGTTTCCACGCAATCCGAGACGTTGAAAAAGTTCGTGTACATCGACCTCAAGTAGGCCCAAATGGCCTATATTTGCCGTTCGGCACAAACGGAGGAATCTCGCAACAATTTTAGGCATTCTGGAATCCTCATGAAAAATGAGGAGGGTGGGTGAGTTTCCACGCAATTCCGAGACGTTGAAAAAGTTCGTGTACATCATCGACCTCAAGTAGGCCCAAATGGCCTATGTGCCGTTCGGGGCACAAACGGAGGAATCTCGCAACAATTTTAGGCATTCTGGAATCCTCATGAAAAATGAGGAGGGTGGGTGAGTTTCCACGCAATTCCGAGACGTTGAAAAAGTTCGTGTACATCGACCTCAAGTAGGCCCAAATGGCCTATTTGCCGTTCGGGGCACAAACGGAGGAATCTCGCAACAATTTTAGGCATTCTGGAATCCTCATGAAAAATGAGGAGGGTGGGTGAGTTTTCACAATTCCGAGACGTTGAAAAAGTTCGTGTACATCGACCTCAAGTAGGCCCAAATGGCCTATGTGCCGTTCGGGGCACAAACGGAGGAATCTCGCAACAATTTTAGGCATTCTGGAATCCTGAAAAATGAGGAGGGTGGGTGAGTTTCCACGCAATTCCGAGACGTTGAAAAAGTTCGTGTACATCGACCTCAAGTAGGCCCAAATGGCCTATATTTGCCGTTCGGGGGGAACAAACGGAGGAATCTCGCAACAATTTTAGGCATTCTGGAATCCTCATGAAAAATGAGGAGGGTGGGTGAGTTTCCACGCAATTCCGAGACGTTGAAAAAGTTCGTGTACATCTGACCTCAAGTAGGCCCAAATGGCCTATGTGCCCGTTCAGGGCACAAACGGAGGAATCTCGCAACAATTTTAGGCATTCTGGAATCCTCATGAAAAATGAGGAGGGTGGGTGAGTTTCCACGCAATTATGAGACGTTGGAAAAGTTCGTGTACATCTGACCTCAAGTAGGCCCAAATGGCCTGTCTCCGTTCAGGGCACAAAGGGAGGAATCACGCAACAAGCTTAGCCATTCTGGAATGCTCAAGAAAAATGAGGGGGTGGTGAATTTCCACGCAATTCCGAGACGTTGGAAAAGTTCGTGTACATCGACCTCAAGTAGGCCCAAATGGCCTATTTGCCGCCGTTCGGGGCACAAACGGAGGAATCTCGCAACAATTTTAGGCATTCTGGAATCCTCATGAAAAATGAGGAGGGTGGGTGAGTTTCACGCAATTCCGAGACGTTGAAAAAGTTCGTGTACATCGACCTCAAGTAGGCCCAAATGGCCTATTGCCGTTCGGGGCACAAACGGAGGAATCTCGCAACAATTTTAGGCATTCTGGAATCCTCATGAAAAATGAGGAGGGTGGGTGAGTTTCCACGCAATTCCGAGACGTTGAAAAAGTTCGTGTACATCGACCTCAAGTAGGCCCAAATGGCCTATGTGCCGTTCGGGGGCACAAACGGAGGAATCGCAACAATTTTAGGCATTCTGGAATCCTCATGAAAAATGAGGAGGGTGGGTGAGTTTCGCAATTCCGAGACGTTGCAATTAGGCCCAAAATTCCGGAGGAATCTCGCAACAATTTTGGAGTTGAAAAAAAGTTGTGTACATCGACCTCAAGTAGGCCCAAATGGCCTATATGTGCTCGTAGGGGGGCACGGAGGAATCTCGCAACAATTTTAGGCATACTGGAATACACTAGAAAATAGAGGAGGGTGGGTGAGTTTCCACGCAATTCCGAGACGTTGAAAAAGTTCGTGTACATCTGACCTCAAGTAGGTCCAAATGGCCTATGTGCCCGTTCGGGGCACAAACGGAGGAATCTCGCAACAATTTTAGGCATTCTGGAATCCTCATGAAAAATGAGGAGGGTGGGTGAGTTTCCACGCAATTCCGAGACGTTGAAAAAGTTCGTGTACATCGACCTCAAGTAGGCCCAAATGGCCTATTTGCCGTTCGGGGCACAAACGGAGGAATCTCGCAACAATTTTAGGCATTGGAATCCTCATGAAAAATGAGGAGGGTGGGTGAGTTTCCACGCAATTCCGAGACGTTGAAAAAGTTCGTGTACATCGACCTCAAGTAGGCCCAAATGGCCTATGTGCCCGTTCGGGGCAAAAACGGAGGAATCTCGCAACAATTTTAGGCATTCTGGAATCCTCATGAAAAAAAATGAGGAGGGTGGGTGAGTTTCCACGCAATTCCGAGACGTTGAAAAAGTTCGTGTACATCGACCTCAAGTAGGCCCAAATGGCCTATTTGCCGTTCGGGGGCAAACAAACGGAGGAATCTCGCAACAATTTTAGGCATTCTGGAATCCTCATGAAAAATGAGGAGGGTGGGTGAGTTTCCACGGAATTCCGAGACGTTGAAAAAGTTCGTGTACATCTCACCTCAAGTAAGCCCTAATGGCCTATGTGCCGTTCGGGGCACAAACGGGAATCTCGCAACAATTTTAGGCATTCTGGAATCCTCATGAAAAATGAGGAGGGTGGGTGAGTTTCACGCAATTCCGAGACGTTGAAAAAGTTCGTGTACATCGACCTCAAGTAGGCCCAAATGGCCTATTTGCCGTTCGGGGCAAACGGAGGAATCTCGCAACAATTTTAGGCATTGGAATCCTCATGAAAAATGAGGAGGGTGGGTGAGTTTCCACGCAATTCCGAGACGTTGAAAAAGTTCGTGTACATGTACATCGACCTCAAGTAGGCCCAAATGGCCTATGTGCCGTTCGGGGCACAAACGGAGGAATCTCGCAACAATTTTAGGCATTGGAATCCTCATGAAAAATGAGGAGGGTGGGTGAGTTTCCACGCAATTCCGAGACGTTGAAAAAGTTCGTGTACATGACCTCAAGTAGGCCCAAATGGCCTATGTGCCGTTCGGGGCACAAACGGAGGAATCTCGCAACAATTTTAGGCATTCTGGAATCCTCATGAAAAATGAGGAGGGTGGGTGAGTTTCCACGCAATTCCGAGACGTTGAAAAAGTTCGTGTACATCGACCTCAAGTAGGCCCAAATGGCCTATTTGCCCGTTCGGGGGCACAAACGGAGGAATCTCGCAACAATTTTAGGCATTGGAATCCTCATGAAAAATGAGGAGGGTGGTGAGTTTCCACGCAATTAGAGACGTTGAAAAAGTTCGTGTACATCGACCTCAAGTAGGCCCAAATGGCCTATGTGCCGTTCGGGGCACAAACGGAGGAATCTCGCAACAATTTTAGGCATTCTGGAATCCTCATGAAAAATGAGGAGGGTGGGTGAGTTTCCACGCAATCCGAGACGTTGAAAAAGTTCGTGTGTACATCGACCTCAAGTAGGCCCAAATGGCCTATGTGCCGTTCGGGGCACAAACGGAGGAATCTCGCAACAATTTTAGGCATTCTGGGAATCCTCAAAAAAAATGAGTGGGGGTGGGTGAGTTTCCACGCAATTCCGAGACGTTGAAAAGTTCGTGTACATCTGACCTCAAGTAGGCCCAAATGGCCTATGTGCCCGTTCAGGGCACAAACAGAGGAATCTCGCAACAATTTTAGGCATTCTGGAATCCTCAAGAAAAATGAGGAGGGTGGGTGAGTTTCCACGCAATTCTGAGACGTTGAAAAAGTTCGTGTACATCTGACCTCAGGAAGGCCCGTATGGTCTATGTGCACGTTCAGGGCACAAACGGAGTATACTCTCAACAATTTTAGGCATTCTGGAATCCTCATGAAAAATGAGGAGGGTGGGTGAGTTTCCACGCAATTCCGAGACGTTGAAAAAGTTCGTGTACATCTGACCTCAAGTAGGCCCAAATGGCCTATGTGCCGTTCGGGGCACAAACGGAGGAATCTCGCAACAATTTTATGCATTCTGGAATCCTCATGAAAAATGAGGAGGGTGGGTGAGTTTCCACGCAATTCCGAGACGTTGAAAAAGTTCGTGTACATCTGACCTCAAGTAGGCCCAAATGGCCTATTTGCCCGTTCGGGGCACAAACCGAGGAGTCTCTCAACAATTTTAGGCATTCTGGAATCCTCATGAAAAATGAGGAGGGTGGGTGAGTTTCCACGCAATTCCGAGACGTTGAAAAAGTTCGTGTACATCGACCCTAAGTAGGCCCAAATGGCCTATGTGGCCGTTCAGGGCACAAACGGAGGAATCTCGCAACAATTTTAGGCATTCTGGAATCCTCATGAAAAATGAGGAGGGTGGGTGAGTTTCCACGCAATTCCGAGACGTTGAAAAAGTTCGTGTATTCTGTCCTCAAGTAGGCCAGTAATGGCCTATGTTGCCGTTCAGGGCACAAACGGAGGAATCTCGCAACAATTTTAGGCATTCTGGAATCCTCATGAAAAATGGGGAGGGTGGGTGAGTTTCAACGCAATTCCGAGACGTTGAAAAAGTTCGTGTACATCTGACGTCAAGTAGGCCGAAATGGCCTATGTGCCCGTTCAGGGCACGAACGGAGGAATCTCGCAACAATTTTAGGCATTCTGGAATCCTCATGAAAAATGAGTATGGTGGGTGAGTTTCACGCATTTCCGAGACGTTGAAAAAGTTCGTGTACATTTGACCTCAACTAGGCCCAAATGGCCTATGTGCCTGGTCAGGACACAAACGGAGGAATCTTGCATCAATTTTAGGCATTCTGGAATCCTCATGAAAAATGAGGAGGGTGGGTGAGTTTCCACGCAATTCCGAGACGTTGAAAAAGTTCGTGTACGATGACGTCAAGTAGGCCCAAATGGCCTATGTGCCGTTCGGGGCACAAACGGGAATCTCGCAACAATTTTAGGCATTTGGAATCCTCATGAAAAATGAGGAGGGTGGGTGAGTTTCCACGCAATTCCGAGACGTTGAAAAAGTTTCGACCTCAAGTAGGCCTAAATGGCCTATGTTAGTTTGGAATCCTCGGAGGAATCTCGCAAAATTTTAGGATTTCTGGAGAAAAATGAGGAGGGTGGGTGAGTTTCCACGCAATTCGAGACGTTGAAAAAGTTCGTGTACATCGACCTCAAGTAGGCCCAAATGGCCTATGTGCCGTTCGGGGCACAAACGGAGGAATCTCGCAACAATTTTAGGCATTCGGAATCCTCCTGAAAAATGAGGAGGGTGGGTGAGTTTCCAAGCAATTCCGAGACGTTGAAAAAGTTCGTGTACATCTGACCTCAAGTAGGCCCAAATGGCTTATGTGCCCGTTCAGGGCACAAACGGAGGAATCTCGCAACAATTTTAGGCATTATGGAATCCTCATGAAAAATGAGGAGGGTGGGTGAGTTTCAAAGCAATTCCAAGGCGTTGAAAAAGTTCGTGTACATCTGACCTCAAGTAGGCCCAAATGGCCTATGTGCCGTTCAGGGCACAAACGGAGGAATCTCGCAACAATTTTAGCATTTGGAATCCTCATGAAAAATGAGGAGGGTGGGTGAGTTTCACGCAATTCCGAGACGTTGAAAAAGTTCGTGTACATCGACCTCAAGTAGGCCCAAATGGCCTATGTGCCGTTCGGGGCACAAACGGAGGAATCTCGCAACAATTTTAGGCATTCTGGAATCCTCATGAAAAAAATGAGGAGGGTGGGTGAGTTTCCACGCAATTCCGAGACGTTGAAAAAGTTCGTGTACATCGACCTCAAGTAGGCCCAAATGGCCTATTTGCCGTTCGGGGCGGGGCACAAACGGAGGAATCTCGCACAATTTTAGGCATTCTGGAATCCTCATGAAAAATGAGGAGGGTGGGTGAGTTTCCACGCAATTCCGAGACGTTGAAAAAGTTCGTGTACATCGACCTCAAGTAGGCCCAAATGGCCTATGTGCCGTTCGGGCACAAACGGAGGAATCTCGCAACAATTTTAGGCATTCGGAATCTCTGAAAAAAAATGAGGAGGGGTGGGTGAGTTTCACGCAATTCCGAGACGTTGAAAAAGTTCGTGTACATCGACCTCAAGTAGGCCCAAATGGCCTATTTGTGCCGTTCGGGGCACAAAACGGGAATCTCGCAACAATTTTAGGCATTCTGGAATCCTCATGAAAAATGAGGAGGGTGGGTGAGTTTCCACGCAATTCCGAGACGTTGACGTTCAAAAAAAAGTTCGTGTACATCGACCTCAAGTAGGCCCAAATGGCCTATGTGCCGTTCAGGGAACAAACGGAGGAATCTCGCAACAATTTTATGCATTCTGGAATCCTCAAGAAAAATGAGGAGGGTGGGTGAGTTTTGCAAGCAATTCCGAGGCGTTGAAAAAGTTCGTGTACATCTGACCTCAAGTAGGCCCAAATGGCCTATGTGGCCGTACAGGGCACAAAAAGAGGAATCTCGCAACAAATTTAGGTATTCTGGAATCCTCATGAAATATGAGGAGGGTGGGTGAGTTTGCAAGCAATTCCGAGACGTTTAAAAAGTTCGTGTTCGTGTGACCTCAAGTAGGCCCAAATGGCCTATGTGCCGTTCAGGGCACAAATGAAGGAATCTCGCAAAAAATTTCGGCATTCTGGAAACGTCATGAAAAATGAGGAGGGTGGGTGAGTTTCCACGCAATTCTGAGACGTTGAAAAAGTTCATGTTCTTCTGACCTCAAGTAGGCCCACATGGCCTATGTGCCGTTCGGGGCACAAACGGAGGAATCTCGCAACAATTTTAGGCATTCTGGAATCCTCATGAAAAAATGAGGAGGGTGGGTGAGTTTCCACGCAATTCCGAGACGTTGAAAAAAAGTTCGTACATACATCGACCTCAAGTAGGCCCAAATGGCCTATGTGCCGTTCGGGCACAAACGGAGGAATCTCGCAACAATTTTAGGCATTCTGGAATCCTCATGAAAAATGAGGAGGGTGGGTGAGTTTCCACGCAATCCGAGACGTTGAAAAAGTTCGTGTACATCGACCTCAAGTAGGCCCAAATGGCCTATGTGCCGTTCGGGGGCACAAACGGAGGAATCTCGCAACAATTTTAGGCATTTTGGAATCCTCATGAAAAATGAGGAGGGTGGGTGAGTTTCCACGCAATTCCGAGACGTTGAAAAAGTTCGTGTACATCGACCTCAAGTAGGCCCAAATGGCCTATTGTGCCCGTTCGGGGCACAAACGGAGGAATCTCGCAACAATTTTAGGCATTCTGGAATCCTCATGAAAAATGAGGAGGGTGGGTGAGTTTCCACGCAATTCCGAGACGTTGAAAAAGTTCGTGTACATCGACCTCAAGTAGGCCCAAATGGCCTATGTGCCGTTCGGGGCACAAACGGAGGAATCTCGCAACAATTTTAGGCATTCTGGAATCCTCATGAAAAATGAGGAGGGTGGGTGAGTTTCCACGCAATTCCGAGACGTTGAAAAAGTTCGTGTACATCGACCTCAAGTAGGCCCAAATGGCCTATGTGCCGTTCGGGGCACAAACGGAGGAATCTCGCAACAATTTTAGGCATTCTGGAATCCTCATGAAAAATGAGGAGGGTGGGTGAGTTTCCACGCAATTCCGAGACGTTGAAAAAGTTCGTGTACATCGACCTCAAGTAGGCCCAAATGGCCTATGTGCCGTTCGGGGCAAACGGAGGAATCTCGCAACAATTTTAGGCATTCTGGAATCCTCATGAAAAATGAGGAGGGTGGGTGAGTTTCCACGCAATTCCGAGACGTTGAAAAAGTTCGTGTACATCGACCTCAAGTAGGCCCAAATGGCCTATGTGCCGTTCGGGGCACAAACGGAGGAATCTCGCGCAACAA
Organism: Acacia melanoxylon; assembly: GCA_019022615.1. NCBI lineage: Eukaryota > Viridiplantae > Streptophyta > Magnoliopsida > Fabales > Fabaceae > Acacia > Acacia melanoxylon. The sequence continues at coordinate 33,031 of JAFJYJ010000014.1, forward strand.
TTTTAGCAGGCATTCTGGAATCCTCATGAAAAATGAGGAGGGTGGGTGAGTTTCCACGCAATTCCGAGACGTTGAAAAAGTTCGTGTACATCGACCTCAAGTAGGCCCAAATGGCCTATGTGCCGTCGGGGGGCACAAACGGAGGAATCTCGCAACAATTTTAGGCATTCTGGAATCCTCATGAAAAATGAGGAGGGTGGGTGAGTTTCCACGCAATTCCGAGACGTTGAAAAAAGTTCGTGTATCATCGACCTCAAGTAGGCCCAAATGGCCTATTGCCGTTCGGGGCACAAACGGAGGAATCTCTCGCAACAATTTTAGGCATTCTGGAATCCTCATGAAATGAAAAATGAGGAGGGTGGGTGAGTTTCCTCGCAATTCCGAGACGTTGAAAAAGTTCGTGTACATCGACCTCAAGTAGGCCCAAATGGCCTATGTGCCGTTCGGGGCACAAACGGAGGAATCTCGCAACAATTTTAGGCATTCTGGAATCTCTCATGAAAAATGAGGAGGGTGGGGGAGTTTTCCACGCAATTCCGAGACGTTGAAAAAGTTCGTGTACATCTCGACCTCAAGTAGGCCCAAATGGCCTATGTGCCCGTTCGGGGCACAAACGGAGGAATCTCGCAACAATTTTAGGCATTCTGGAATCCTCATGAAAAATGAGGAGGGTGGGTGAGTTTCCACGCAATTCCGAGACGTTGAAAAAGTTCGTGTACATCGACCTCAAGTAGGCCCAAATGGCCTATGTTGCCGTTCGGGGCACAAACGGAGGAATCTCGCAACAATTTTAGGCATTCTGGAATCCTCATGAAAAATGAGGAGGGTGGGTGAGTTTCCACGCAATTCCGAGACGTTGAAAAAGTTCGTGTACATCGACCTCAAGTAGGCCCAAATGGCCTATGTGCCGTTCGGGGGCACAAACGGAGGAATCTCGCAACAATTTTAGGCATTCTGGAATCCTCATGAAAAATGAGGAGGGTGGGTGAGTTTCCACGCAATTCCGAGACGTTGTTGAAAAAGTTCGTGTACATCTGACCTCAAGTAGGCCCAAATGGCCTATTTGCCGTTCGGGGCACAAACGGAGGGAATCTCGCAAATTTAATTTTAGGCATTCTGGAATCCTCATGAAAAATGAGGAGGGTGGGTGAGTTTCCACGCAATTCCGAGACGTTGAAAAAGTTCGTGTACATCGACCTCAAGTAGGCCCAAATGGCCTATGTGCCGTTCGGGGCACAAACGGAGGAATCTCGCAACAATTTTAGGCATTCTGGAATCCTCATGAAAAATGAGGAGGGTGGGTGAGTTTCCACGCAATTCCGAGACGTTGAAAAAGTTCGTGTACATCGACCTCAAGTAGGCCCAAATGGCCTATGTGCCGTTCGGGGCACAAACGGAGGAATCTCGCAACAATTTTAGGCATTCTGGAATCCTCATGAAAAATGAGGAGGGTGGGTGAGTTTCCACGCAATCCGAGACGTTGAAAAAGTTCGTGTACATCGACCTCAAGTAGGCCCAAATGGCCTATATGTGCCGTTCGGGGCACAAACGGAGGAATCTCGCAAGAATTTTAGGCATTCTGGAATCCTCATGAAAAATGAGGAGGGTGGGTGAGTTTCCACGCAATTCCGAGACGTTGGAAAACTTCGTGTACATCATCTGACCTCAAGTAGTACCAAATGGCCGATTAGCCCGTTCAGAGCACAAACGGAGGAATCTCGCAACAATATAAGGCATTCTGGAATCCTCATGAAAAATGAGGAGGGTGGGTGAGTTTCCACGCAATTCCGAGACGTTGCAAAAGTTCGTGTACATCTGACCTCAAGTAGGCCCAAATGGCCTATGTGCCGTTCAGGGCACAAACGGAGGAATCTCGCAACAATTTTAGGCATTCTGGAATCCTCATGAAAAATGAGGAGGGTGGGTGAGTTTCCACGCAATTCCGAGACGTTGAAAAAGTTCGTGTACATCGACCTCAAGTAGGCCCAAATGGCCTATGTGCCCGTTCACAAAACGGACGGGAATCTCGCAACAATTTTAGGCATTCTGGAATCCTCATGAAAAATGAGGAGGGTGGGTGAGTTTCCACGCAATTCCGAGACGTTGAAAAAGTTCGTGTACATCGACCTCAAGTAGGCCCAAATGGCCTATTTGCCGTTCGGGGCACAAACGGAGGAATCTCGCAACAATTTTAGGCATTTGGAATCCTCATGAAAAATGAGGAGGGTGGGTGAGTTTCCACGCAATTCCGAGACGTTGAAAAAGTTCGTGTACATCGACCTCAAGTAGGCCCAAATGGCCTATGTGCCGTTCGGGGCACAAACGGAGGAATCTCGCAACAATTTTAGGCATTCTGGAATCCTCATGAAAAATGAGGAGGGTGGGTGAGTTTCCACGCAATTCCGAGACGTTGAAAAAGTTCGTGTACATCGACCTCAAGTAGGCCCAAATGGCCTATGTGTGCCGTTCGGGGCACAAACGGAGGAATCTCGCAACAATTTTAGGCATTCTGGAATCCTCATGAAAAATGAGGAGGGTGGGTGAGTTTCCACGCAATTCCGAGACGTTGAAAAAGTTCGTGTACATCGACCTCAAGTAGGCCCAAATGGCCTATGTGCCGTTCGGGGCACAAACGGAGGAATCTCGCAACAATTTTAGGCATTCTGGAATCCCCATGAAAAATGAGGAGGGTGGGTGAGTTTCCACGCAATTCCGAGACGTTGAAAAAGTTCGTGTACATCTGACCTCAAGTAGGCCCAAATGGCCTATGTGCCAGTTCAGGGCACAAACGGAGGAATCTCGCAACAATTTTAGGCATTCTGGAATCCTCATGAAAAATGAGGAGGGTGGGTGAGTTTCCACGCAATTCCGAGACGTTGAAAAAGTTCGTGTACATCGACCTCAAGTAGGCCCAAATGGCCTATGTGCCGTTCGGGGCACAAACGGAGGAATCTCGCAACAATTTTAGGCATTCTGGAATCCTCATGAAAAATGAGGAGGGTGGGTGAGTTTCCACGCAATTCCGAGACGTTGAAAAAGTTCGTGTACATCGACCTCAAGTAGGCCCAAATGGCCTATGTGCCGTTCGGGGGGCACAAACGGAGGAATCTCGCAACAATTTTAGGCATTCTGGAATCCTCATGAAAAATGAGGAGGGTGGGTGAGTTTCCACGCAATTCCGAGACGTTGAAAAAGTTCGTGTACATCGACCTCAAGTAGGCCCAAATGGCCTATTTGTGCCGTTCGGGGCACAAACGGAGGAATCTCGCAACAATTTTAGGCATTCTGGAATCCTCATGAAAAATGAGGAGGGTGGGTGAGTTTCCACGCAATTCCGAGACGTTGAAAAAGTTCGTGTACATCGACCTCAAGTAGGCCCAAATGGCCTATGTGCCGTTCGGGGGCACAAACGGAGGAATCTCGCAATAATTTTAGGCATTACGGAATCCTCATGAAAAATGAGGAGGGTGGGTGAGTTTCCACGCAATTCCGAGGCGTTGAAAAAGTTCGTGTACATCTGACCTCAAGTAGGCCCAAATGGCCTATGTGCCAGTTCAGGGCACAAACGGAGGAATCTCGCAACAATTTTAGGCATTCTGGAATCCTCAAAAAAAATGAGGAGGGTGGGTGAGTTTCCACGCAATTCCGAGACGTTGAAAAAGTTCGTGTACATCTGACCTCAAGTAGGCCCAAATGGCCTATGTGCCGTTCGGGGCACAAACGGAGGAATCTCGCAACAATTTTAGGCATTTTGGAATCCTCATGAAAAATGAGGAGGGTGGGTGAGTTTCCACGCAATTCCGAGACGTTGAAAAAGTTCGTGTACATCGACCTCAAGTAGGCCCAAATGGCCTATGTGCCGTTCGGGGCACAAACGGAGGAATCTCGCAACAATTTTAGGCATTACGGAATCCTCTCATGAAAAATGAGGAGGGTGGGTGAGTTTCCACGCAATTCCGAGACGTTGAAAAAGTTCGTGTACATCGACCTCAAGTAGGCCCAAATGGCCTATGTGCCGTTCGGGGCACAAAGGAGGAATCTCGCAACAATTTTAGGCATTCTGGAATCCTCATGAAAAATGAGGAGGGTGGGTGAGTTTCCACGCAATTCCGAGACGTTGAAAAAGTTCGTGTACATCGACCTCAAGTAGGCCCAAATGGCCTATGTGCCGTTCGGGGCACAAACGGAGGAATCTCGCAACAATTTTAGGCATTCTGGAATCCTCATGAAAAATGAGGAGGGGGTGGGTGAGTTTCCACGCAATTAGAGACGTTGAAAAAGTTCGTGTACATCGACCTCAAGTAGGCCCAAATGGCCTATGTGCCGTTCGGGGCACAAACGGAGGAATCTCGCAACAATTTTAGGCATTCTGGAATCCTCATGAAAAATGAGGAGGGTGGGTGAGTTTCCACGCAATTCCGAGACGTTGAAAAAGTTCGTGTACATCGACCTCAAGTAGGCCCAAATGGCCTATGTGCCGTTCGGGGCACAAACGGAGGAATCTCGCAACAATTTTAGGCATTCTGGAATCCTCCTCATAAAAAATGAGGAGGGTGGGTGAGTTTCCACGCAATTCCGAGACGTTGAAAAAGTTCGTGTACATCGACCTCAAGTAGGCCCAAATGGCCTATGTGCCGTTCGTTCGGGGCACAAACGGAGGAATCTCGCAACAATTTTAGGCATTGGAATCCTCATGAAAAATGAGGAGGGTGGGTGAGTTTCCACGCAATTTCCGAGACGTTGAAAAAGTTCGTGTGTACATCGACCTCAAGTAGGCCAAAAATGGCCTATGTGCCGTTCGGGGCACAAACGGAGGAATCTCGCAACAATTTTAGGCATTGGAATCCTCATGAAAAATGAGGAGGGTGGGTGAGTTTCCACGCAATTCGAGACGTTGAAAAAGTTCGTGTACATCGACCTCAAGTAGGCCCAAATGGCCTATGTGCCGTTCGGGGCACAAACGGAGGAATCTCGCAACAATTTTAGGCATTCTGGAATCCTCATGAAAAATGAGGAGGGTGGGTGAGTTTCCACGCAATTCCGAGACGTTGAAAAAAAGTTCGTGTACATCGACCTCGACCTCAAGTAGGCCCAAATGGCCTATTTGCCGTTCGGGGCACAAACGGAGGAATCTCGCAACAATTTTAGGCATTCTGGAATCCTCAAAAAAAAATGAGGAGGGTGGGTGAGTTTCCACGCAATTCCGAGACGTTGAAAAAGTTCGTGTACATCGACCTCAAGTAGGCCCAAATGGCCTATGTGCCGTTCGGGGCACAAACGGAGGAATCTCGCAACAATTTTAGGCATTCTGGAATCCTCATGAAAAATGAGGAGGGTGGGTGAGTTTCCACGCAATTCCGAGACGTTGAAAAAAAAGTTCGTACATCGACCTCAAGTAGGCCCAAATGGCCTATTTGCCGTTCGGGGCACAAACGGAGGAATCGCAACAATTTTAGGCATTCTGGAATCCTCATGAAAAATGAGGAGGGTGGGTGAGTTTCCACGCAATTCCGAGAGACGTTGAAAAAGTTCGTGTACATCGACCTCAAGTAGGCCCAAATGGCCTATGTGCCGTTCGGGGCACAAACGGAGGAATCTCGCAACAATTTTAGGCATTCTGGAATCCTCATGAAAAATGAGGAGGGTGGGTGAGTTTCCACGCAATTTCCGAGACGTTGAAAAAGTTCGTGTGTACATCGACCTCAAGTAGGCCCAAATGGCCTATGTGCCGTTCGGCACAAACGGAGGATCTCTCAAAATTTTAGGCATTCTGGAATCCTGATGAAAAATGAGGAGGGTGGGTGAGTTTCCACGCAATTCGAGAGACGTTGAAAAAGTTCGTGTACATCGACCTCAAGTAGGCCCAAATGGCCTATGTGCCGTTCGGGGGCACAACGGAGGAATCTCGCAACAATTTTAGGCATTCGGAATCCTCATGAAAAATGAGGAGGGTGGGTGAGTTTCCACGCAATTCCGAGACGTTGAAAAAGTTCGTGTACATCGACCTCAAGTAGGCCCAAATGGCCTATGTGCCGTTCGGGGCACAAACGGAGGAATCTCGCAACAATTTTAGGCATTCTGGAATCCTCATGAAAAATGAGGAGGGTGGGTGAGTTTCCACGCAATTCCGAGACGTTGAAAAAGTTCGTGTATCATCGACCTCAAGTAGGCCCCAAATGGCCTATGTGCCGTTCGGGGCACAAACGGAGGAATCTCGCAACAATTTTAGGCATTCTGGAATCCTCATGAAAAATGAGGAGGGTGGGTGAGTTTCCACGCAATTCCGAGACGTTGAAAAAGTTCGTGTACATCGACCTCAAGTAGGCCCAAATGGCCTATTTGCCGTTCGGGGCACAAACGGAGGAATCGCAACAATTTTAGGCATTGGAATCCTCATGAAAAATGAGGAGGGTGGGTGAGTTTCCACGCAATTCGAGACGTTGAAAAAGTTCGTGTACATCGACCTCAAGTAGGCCCAAATGGCCTATGTGCCGTTCGGGGCACAAACGGAGGAATCTCGCAACAATTTTAGGCATTCTGGAATCCTCATGAAAAATGAGGAGGGTGGGTGAGTTTCCACGCAATTCCGAGACGTTGAAAAAGTTCGTGTACATCGACGACCTCAAGTAGGCCCAAATGGCCTATGTGCCGTTCGGGGGCACAAACGGAGGAATCTCGCAACAATTTTAGGCATTTTGGAATCCTCATGAAAAATGAGGAGGGTGGGTGAGTTTCCACGCAATTCCGAGACGTTGAAAAAGTTCGTGTACATCGACCTCAAGTAGGCCCAAATGGCCTATGTGCCGTTCGGGGCACAAACGGAGGAATCTCGCAACAATTTTAGGCATTCTGGAATCCTCATGAAAAATGAGGAGGGTGGGTGAGTTTCCACGCAATCCGAGACGTTGAAAAAGTTCGTGTACATCGACCTCAAGTAGGCCCAAATGGCCTATGTGCCGTTCGGGGGCACAAACGGAGGAATCTCGCAACAATTTTAGGCATTCTGGAATCCTCATGAAAAATGAGGAGGGTGGGTGAGTTTCCACGCAATTCCGAGACGTTGAAAAAGTTCGTGTACATCGACCTCAAGTAGGCCCAAATGGCCTATTTGTGTTCGAGGCACAAACGGAGGAATCTCGCAACAATTTTAGGCATTCTGGAATCCTCAAAAAAAAATGAGGGGTGGGTGAGTTTCCACGCAATTCCGAGACGTTGAAAAAGTTCGTGTACATCTGACCTCAAGTTGGCCCTAATGGCCTATGTGCCTGTTCAGGGCACAAACGGAGGAATCTCGCAACAATTTTAGGCATTCTGGAATCCTCATGAAAAATGAGGAGGGTGGGTGAGTTTGCACGCAATTCCGAGACGTTGAAAAAGTTCGTGTACATCTGACCTCAAGTAGGCCCAAATGGCCTATTTGGCCGTTCAGGGCCTCAAACGGAGGAATCTCGCAACAATTTTAGGCATTCTGGAATCCTCATGAAAAATGAGGAGGGTGGGTGAGTTTCCACGCAATTCCGAGACGTTGAAAAAGTTCGTGTACATCGACCTCAAGTAGGCCCAAATGGCCTATGTGCCGTTCGGGGCACAAACGGAGGAATCTCGCAACAATTTTAGGCATTCTGGAATCCTCATGAAAAATGAGGAGGGTGGGTGAGTTCCACGCAATTCCGAGACGTTGAAAAAGTTCGTGTACATCGACCTCAAGTAGGCCCAAATGGCCTATGTGCCGTTCGGGGCACAAACGGAGGAATCTCGCAACAATTTTAGGCATTCTGGAATCCTCATGAAAAATGAGGAGGGTGGGTGAGTTTCCACGCAATTCCGAGACGTTGAAAAAAAAGTTCGTGTACATCGACCTCAAGTAGGCCCAAATGGCCTATGTGCCGTTCGGGGCACAAACGGAGGAATCTCGCAACAATTTTAGGCATTCTGGAATCCTCATGAAAAATGAGGAGGGTGGGTGAGTTTCCACGCAATTCCGAGACGTTGAAAAAGTTCGTGTACATCGACCTCAAGTAGGCCCAAACGGCCTATATGCCCGTTCGGGGCACAAACGGAGGAATCTCGCAACAATTTTAGGCATTCTGGAATCCTCATGAAAAATGAGGAGGGTGGGTGAGTTTCAACGCAATTCCGAGACGTTGAAAAAGTTCGTGTACATCTGACCTCAGGTAGGCCAAAAAGGCCTATGTGCGCGTTCAGGGCACAAATGGAGGAATCTCGCAACAATTTTAGGCATTCTGGAATCCTCATGAAAAATGATGCAGGTGGGTTAGATTCCATGTAATTCCGAGACGTTGAAAAAGTTCGTGTACATCTGACCACAAGTAGGCCCAAATGGCCTAAGTGCCTGTTCAGGGCACAAACGGAGGAATCTCGCAACAATTTTTGACATTCTGGAATCATCATGAAAAATGAGGAGGGTGGGTGAGTTTCCACGCAATTCCGAGACGTTGAAAAAGTTCGTGTACATCGACCTCAAGTAGGCCCAAATGGCCTATGTGCCGTTCGGGGCACAAACGGGAATCTCGCAACAATTTTAGGCATTCTGGAATCCTCATGAAAAATGAGGAGGGTGGGTGAGTTTCCACGCAATTCCGAGACGTTGAAAAAGTTCGTGTACATGACCTCAAGTAGGCCCAAATGGCCTATTGTGCCGTTCGGGGCACAAACGGAGGAATCTCGCAACAATTTTAGGCATTCTGGAATCCTCATGAAAAATGAGGAGGGTGGGTGAGTTTCCACGCAATTCCGAGACGTTGAAAAAGTTCGTGTACATCTGACCTCAAGTAGGCCCAAATGGCCTATGTGCCTGTTCAGCGCACAAACACAGGAATCTCGCAACAATTTTAGGCATTCTGGAATCCTCAAGAAAAATGAGGAGGGTGGGTGAGTTTCCACACAATTCCGAGACGTTGAAAAAGTTCGTGTACACCTGACCTCAAGTTAGCCCAAATGGCCTATGTGCCCGTTCAGCGCACAAACGGATGAATCTCGCAACAATTTTAGGCATTCTGGAATCCTATTGAAAAATGAGGAGGGTGGGTGAGTTTCCACGCAATTCCGAGACGTTGAAAAAGTTCGTGTACATCTGACCTCAAGTAGGCCCAAATGGCCTATGTGCCGTTCGGGGCACAAACGGAGGAATCTCGCAACAATTTTAGGCATTCTGGAATCCTCATGAAAAATGAGGAGGGTGGGTGAGTTTCCACGCAATCCGAGACGTTGAAAAAGTTCGTGTACATCGACCTCGACCTCAAGTAGGCCCAAATGGCCTATGTGCCGTTCAGGGCACAAACGGAGGAATCTCGCAACAATTTTAGGCATTCTGGAATCCTCATGAAAAATGAGGAGGGTGGGTGAGTTTCACGCAATTCCGAGACGTTGAAAAAGTTCGTGTACATCGACCTCAAGTAGGCCCAAATGGCCTATGTGCCGTTCGGGGCACAAACGGAGGAATCTCGCAACAATTTTAGGCATTCTGGAATCCTCATGAAAAATGAGGAGGGTGGGTGAGTTTCCACGCAATTCCGAGACGTTGAAAAAGTTCGTGTACATCGACCTCAAGTAGGCCCAAATGGCCTATGTGCCGTTCGGGGCACAAACGGAGGAATCTCGCAACAATTTTAGGCATTCTGGAATCCTCATGAAAAATGAGGAGGGTGGGTGAGTTTCCACGCAATTCCGAGACGTTGAAAAAGTTCGTGTACATCGACCTCAAGTAGGCCCAAATGGCCTATGTGCCGTTCGGGGCACAAACGGAGGAATCTCGCAACAATTTTAGGCATTGGAATCCTCATGAAAAATGAGGAGGGGTGGGTGAGTTTCCACGCAATTCCGAGACGTTGAAAAAGTTCGTGTACATCGACCTCAAGTAGGCCCAAATGGCCTATTGCCGTTTCGGGGGCAAACGGAGGAATCTCGCAACAATTTTAGGCATTCTGGAATCCTCATGAAAAATGAGGAGGGTGGGTGAGTTTCCACGCAATTCCGAGACGTTGAAAAAGTTCGTGTACATCGACCTCAAGTAGGCCCAAATGGCCTATGTGCCGTTCGGGGCACAAACGGAGGAATCTCGCAACAATTTTAGGCATTCTGGAATCCTCATGAAAAATGAGGAGGGTGGGTGAGTTTCCACGCAATTCCGAGACGTTGAAAAAGTTCGTGTACATCGACCTCAAGTAGGCCCAAATGCCTATATTTTGCCGTTCGGGGCACAAACGGAGGAATCTCGCAACAATTTTAGGCATTCTGGAATCCTCATGAAAAATGAGGAGGGTGGGTGAGTTTCCACGCAATTCCGAGACGTTGAAAAAGTTCGTGTACATCGACCTCAAGTAGGCCCAAATGGCCTATTTGTGCCGTTCAGGGCACAAACGGAGGAATCTCGCAACAATTTTAGGCATTCTGGAATCCTCATGAAAAATGAGGAGGGTGGGTGAGTTTCCACGCAATTCCGAGACGTTGAAAAAGTTCGTGTACATCGACCTCAAGTAGGCCCAAATGGCCTATGGCCTTTGCCGTTCGGGGCACAAACGGAGGAATCTCGCAACAATTTTAGGCATTCTGGAATCCTCATGAAAAATGAGGAGGGTGGGTGAGTTTCCACGCAATTCCGAGACGTTGAAAAAGTTCGTGTACATCGACCTCAAGTAGGCCCAAATGGCCTATGTGCCGTTCGGGGCACAAACGGAGGAATCTCGCAACAATTTTAGGCATTACGGAATCCTCATGAAAAATGAGGAGGGTGGGTGAGTTTCCACGCAATTCCGAGACATGGAAAAATTTCGCGTACATCTGACCTCTAGTAGGTCGAAATGGCCTATGAGGCGTTCAGGGCACAAACGGAGGAATCTCGCAACAATTTTAGGCATTCTGGAATCCTGATGAAAAATGAGGAGGGTGGGTGAGTTTCCACGCAATTCCGAGACGTTGAAAAAGTTCGTGTACATACGACCTCAAGTAGGCCCAAATGGCCTATGTGCCCGTTCAGGGCACAAACGGAGGAATCTCGCAACAATTTTAGGCATTCTGGAATCCTCAAAAAAAAATGAGGAGGGTGGGTGAGTTTCCACGCAATTCCGAGACGTTGAAAAAGTTCGTGTACATCTGACATCAAGTAGGCCCAAATGGCCTATGTGCCCGTTCAGGGCACAAACGGAGGAATCTCGCAACAATTTTAGGCATTCTGGAATCCTCATGAAAAATGAGGAGGGTGGGTGAGTTTCCACGCAATTCCGAGACGTTGAAAAAGTTCGTGTACATCGACCTCAAGTAGGCCCAAATGGCCTATGTGCCGTTCGGGGCACAAACGGAGGAATCTCGCAACAATTTTAGGCATTCTGGAATCCTCATGAAAAATGAGGAGGGTGGGTGAGTTTCCACGCAATTCCGAGACGTTGAAAAAGTTCGTGTACATCGACCTCAAGTAGGCCCAAATGGCCTATTGCCGTTTCGGGCACAAACAGAGGAATCTCGCAACAATTTTAGGCATTTTGGAATCCTCATGAAAAATGAGGAGGGTGGGTGAGTTTCCACGCAATTCCGAGACGTTGAAAAAGTTCGTGTACATCTGACCTCAAGTAGGCCCAAATGGCCTATGTGCCCGTTCAGGGCACAAACGGAGGAATCTCGCAACATTTTTAGGCATTCTGGAATCCTCATGAAAAATGAGGAGGGTGGGTGAGTTTCCACGCAATTCCGAGACGTTGAAAAAGTTCGTGTACATCTGACCTCAAGTAGGCCCAAATGGCCTATGTGCCGTTCAGGGCACAAATGGAGGAATCTCGCAACAATTTTAGGCATTCTGGAATCCTCATGAAAAATGAGGAGGGTGGGTGAGTTTCCACGCAATTCCGAGACGTTGAAAAAGTTCGTGTACATCTGACCTCAAGTAGGCCCAAATGGCCTATGTGCCGTTCGGGGCACAAACGGAGGAATCTCGCAATTTTAGGCATTCTGGAATCCTCAAAAAAATGAGGAGGGTGGGTGAGTTTCACGCAATTCCGAGACGTTGAAAAAGTTCGTGTACATCATCGACCTCAAGTAGGCCCAAATGGCCTATGTGCCGTTCGGGGCACAAACGGAGGAATCTCGCAACAATTTTAGGCATTCTGGAATCCTCATGAAAAATGAGGAGGGTGGGTGAGTTTCCACGCAATTCCGAGACGTTGAAAAAGTTCGTGTACATCAGACCTCAAGTAGGCCCAAATGGCCTATTTGGCCGTTCGGCGCACACGGAGGAATCTCGCAACAATTTTAGGCATTCTGGAATCCTCATGAAAAATGAGGAGGGTGGGTGAGTTTCCACGCAATTCCGAGACGTTGAAAAAGTTCGTGTACATCTGACCTCAAGTAGGCCCAAATGGCCTATGTGCCGTTCGGGGCACAAACGGAGGAATCTCGCAACAATTTTAGGCATTCTGGAATCCTCATGAAAAATGAGGAGGGTGGGTGAGTTTCACGCAATTCCGAGACGTTGAAAAAGTTCGTGTACATCGACCTCTCAAGTAGGCCCAAATGGCCTATTTGCCGTTCGGGGCACAAACGGAGGAATCTCGCAACAATTTTAGGCATTCTGGAATCCTCATGAAAAATGAGGAGGGTGGGTGAGTTTCCACGCAATTCCGAGACGTTGAAAAAGTTCGTGTACATCGACCTCAAGTAGGCCCAAATGGCCTATGTGCCGTTCGGGCACAAACGGAGGAATCTCGCAACAATTTTAGGCATTCTGGAATCCTCATGAAAAATGAGGAGGGTGGGTGAGTTTCCACGCAATTCCGAGACGTTGAAAAAGTTCGTGTACATCGACCTCAAGTAGGCCCAAATGGCCTATTTGCCGTTCGGGGCACAAACGGAGGAATCTCGCAACAATTTTAGGCATTTGGAATCCTCATGAAAAATGAGGAGGGTGGGTGAGTTTCCACGCAATTCCGAGACGTTGAAAAAGTTCGTGTACATCGACCTCAAGTAGGCCCAAATGGCCTATTTGGCCGTTCGGGGCACAAACGGAGGAATCTCGCAACAATTTTAGGCATTCTGGAATCCTCATGAAAAATGAGGAGGGTGGGTGAGTTTCCACGCAATTCCGAGACGTTGAAAAAGTTCGTGTACATCTCGACCTCAAGTAGGCCCAAATGGCCTATGTGCGTTCGGGGCACAAACGGAGGAATCTCGCAACAATTTTAGGCATTTCTGGAATCCTCATGAAAAATGAGGAGGAGGGTGGGTGAGTTTCCACGCAATTCCGAGACGTTGAAAAAGTTCGTGTACATCGACCTCAAGTAGGCCCAAATGGCCTATGTGCCGTTCGGGGCACAAACGGAGGAATCTCGCAAACAATTTTAGGCATTCTGGAATCCTCATGAAAAATGAGGAGGGTGGGTGAGTTTCCACGCAATTCCGAGACGTTGAAAAAGTTCGTGAACATCTGACCTCAAGTAGGCCCAAATGGCCTATTTCGCCGTTCAGGGCGCAAACGGAGGAATCTAGCAACAACTTTAGGCATTCTGGAATGCTCATGAAAAACGAGGACGGTGGGTGAGTTTCCCCGGAATTCTGAGACGTTGAAAACGTTCGAGTACACTCAAGTAGGCCCAAGTGGCCTATTTTGCCATTCAGGTCACAAACGGAGGAATCTCGCAACAATTTCAGGCATTCTGGAATCCTCATGAAAAATGAGGAGGGTGGGTGAGTTTCCACGCAATTCCGAGACGTTGAAAACGTTCGTGTACATCGACCTCAAGTAGGCCCAAATGGCCTATTTGCCGTTCGGGGCACAAACGGAGGAATCTCGCAACAATTTTAGGCATTTGGAATCCTCATGAAAAATGAGGAGGGTGGGTGAGTTTCCACGCAATTCCGAGACGTTGAAAAAGTTCGTGTACATCGACCTCAAGTAGGCCCAAATGGCCTATGTGCCGTTCGGGCACAAACGGAGGAATCTCGCAACAATTTTAGGCATTCTGGAATCCTCATGAAAAAAAATGAGGAGGGTGGGTGAGTTTCCACGCAATTCCGAGACGTTGAAAAAGTTCGTGTACATCTGACCTCAAGTAGGCCCAAATGGCCTATGTGCCCGTTCAGGGCACAAACGGAGGAATCTCGCAACAATTTTATGCATTCTGGAATCCTCATGAAAAATGAGGAGGGTGGGTGAGTTTTGCAAGCAATTCCGAGGCGTTGAAAAAGTTCGTGTACATCTGACCTCAAGTAGGCCCAAATGGCCTATGTGCCGTTCAGGGTACGAACGGAGGAATCTCGCAACAATTTTAGGCATTCTGGAATCCTCATGAAAAATGAGGAGGGTGGGTGAGTTTCCACGCAATTCCGAGACGTTGAAAAAGTTCGTGTACATCGACCTCAAGTAGGCCCAAATGGCCTATGTGCCGTTCGGGGCACAAACGGAGGAATCTCGCAACAATTTTAGGCATTCTGGAATCCTCATGAAAAAATGAGGAGGGTGGGTGAGTTTCCACGCAATTCCGAGACGTTGAAAAAGTTCGTGTACATCGACCTCAAGTAGGCCCAAATGGCCTATGTGCCCGTTCGGGCACAAACGGAGGAATCTCGCAACAATTTTAGGCATTCTGGAATCCTCATGAAAAATGAGGAGGGTGGGTGAGTTTCCACGCAATTCGAGACGTTGAAAAAGTTCGTGTACATCGACCTCAAGTAGGCCCAAATGGCCTATGTGCCGTTCGGGCACAAACGGAGGAATCTCGCAACAATTTTAGGCATTTGGAATCCTCATGAAAAATGAGGAGGGTGGGTGAGTTTCCACGCAATTCCGAGACGTTGAAAAAGTTCGTGTACATCGACCTCAAGTAGGCCCAAATGGCCTATGTGCCGTTCGGGGGGCACAAACGGAGGAATCTCGCAACAATTTTAGGCATTCTGGAATCCTCATGAAAAAAATGAGGAGGGTGGGTGAGTTTCCACGCAATTCCGAGACGTTGAAAAAGTTCGTGTACATCGACCTCAAGTAGGCCCAAATGGCCTATGTGCCGTTCGGGGCACAAACGGAGGAATCTCGCAAAAATTTTAGGCATTCTGGAATCCTCATGAAAAATGAGGAGGGTGGGTGAGTTTCACGCAATTCCGAGACGTTGAAAAAGTTCGTGTACATCTCGACCTCAAGTAGGCCCAAATGGCCTATGTGCCGTTCAGGGCACAAACGGAGGAATCTCGCAACAATTTTAGGCATTCTGGAATCCTCATGAAAAATGAGGAGGGTGGGTGAGTTTTCACGCAATTCCGAGACGTTGAAAAAGTTCGTGTACATCTGACCTCAAGTAGGCCCAAATGGCCTATTTGCCGTTCAGGGCACAAACGGAGGAATCTCGCAACAATTTTAGGCATTCTGGAATCCTCAAAAAAAATGAGGAGGGTGGGTGAGTTTCCACGCAATTCCGAGACGTTGAAAAAGTTCGTGTACATCTGACCTCAAGTAGGCCCAAATGGCCTATGTGCCGTTCAGGGCACAAACGGAGGAATCTCGCAACAATTTTAGGCATTTTGGAATCCTCATGAAAAATGAGGAGGGTGGGTGAGTTTCCACGCAATTCCGAGACGTTGAAAAAGTTCGTGTACATCTCGACCTCAAGTAGGCCCAAATGGCCTATGTGCCGTTCAGGGCACAAACGGAGGAATCTCGCACAATTTTAGGCATTCTGGAATCCTCATGAAAAATGAGGAGGGTGGGTGAGTTTCCACGCAATTCCGAGACGTTGAAAAAGTTCGTGTACATCGACCTCAAGTAGGCCCAAATGGCCTATGTGCCCGTTCGGGCACAAACGGAGGAATCTCGCAACAATTTTAGGCATTCTGGAATCCTCATGAAAAATGAGGAGGGTGGGTGAGTTTCCACGCAATTCCGAGACGTTGAAAAAGTTCGTGTACATCGACCTCAAGTAGGCCCAAATGGCCTATGTGCCGTTCGGGGCACAAACGGAGGAATCTCGCAACAATTTTAGGCATTCTGGAATCCTCATGAAAAATGAGGGGGTGGGTGAGTTTCCACGCAATTCCGAGACGTTGAAAAAGTTCGTGTACATCGACCTCAAGTAGGCCCAAATGGCCTATTTGCCCGTTTCGGGGCACAAACGGAGGAATCTCGCAACAATTTTAGGCATTCTGGAATCCTCATGAAAAATGAGGAGGGTGGGTGAGTTTCCACGCAATTCCGAGACGTTGAAAAAGTTCGTGTACATCGACCTCAAGTAGGCCCAAATGGCCTATGTGCCGTTCGGGGCACAAACGGAGGAATCTCTCAAACAATTTTAGGCATTCTGGAATCCTCATGAAAAATGAGGAGGGTGGGTGAGTTTCACGCAATTCCGAGACGTTGAAAAAGTTCGTGTACATCGACCTCAAGTAGGCCCAAATGGCCTATGTGCCGTTCGGGGCACAAACGGAGGAATCTCGCAACAATTTTAGGCATTCTGGAATCCTCATGAAAAAATGAGGAGGGTGGGTGAGTTTCCACGCAATTCCGAGACGTTGAAAAAGTTCGTGTACATCGACCTCAAGTAGGCCCAAATGGCCTATTTGCCGTTCGGGGCACAAACGGAGGAATCTCGCAACAATTTTAGGCATTCTGGAATCCTCATGAAAAATGAGGAGGGTGGGTGAGTTTCACGCAATTCCGAGACGTTGAAAAAGTTCGTGTACATCGACCTCAAGTAGGCCCAAATGGCCTATGTGTGCCGTTCAAGGCACAAACGGAGGAATCTCGCAACAATTTTAGGCATTTTGGAATCCTCATGAAAAATGAGGAGGGTGGGTGAGTTTCCACGCAATTCCGAGACGTTGAAAAAGTTCGTGTACATCTGACCTCAAGTAGGCCCAAATGGCCTACGTGCCCGTTCAGGACCCAAACGGAGGACTCTCGCAACAATTTTAGGCATTTTGGGATCCTCATGAAAAATGAGGCAGGTGGGTGAGAAGCCAACCCTTTCCGAAACGTTGAAAAAGTTCGTGTACATCGGACCTCAAGTACGCCCAAATGGCCTATGTGCCCGTTTAGGGCACAACCGGAGGACTCTAGCAACAATTATTGACATTCTGGATTCCTCATGAAAAATGAGGAGGGTGGGTGAGTTTCCACGCAATTCCGAGACGTTGAAAAAGTTCGTGTACATCTGCCCTCAAGTAGGCCCAAATGTCCTATGTGCCCGTTCCGGGCATAAACGGAAGAATCTCGCAACAATTTTAGGCATTTGGGAATGCTCATGAAAAATGAGGAGGGTGGGTGAGTTTCCACGCGATTCCGAGACGTTGAAAAAGTTCGTGTACATCTGCCCTCAAGTAGGCCCAAATGTCCTATGTGCCCGTTCCGGGCATAAACGGAAGAATCTCGCAATAATTTTAGGCATTGTGGAATGCTCATGAAAAATGAGGAGGGTGGGTGAGTTTCCACGCAATTCCGAGACCTTGAAAAGTTCGTGTACATCGACCTCAAGTAGGCCCAAATGGCCTATGTGCCGTTCGGGGCACAAACGGAGGAATCTCGCAACAATTTTAGGCATTCTGGAATCCTCATGAAAAATGAGGAGGGTGGGTGAGTTTCCACGCAATTCCGAGACGTTGAAAAAGTTCGTGTACATCTCGACCTCAAGTAGGCCCAAATGGCCTATGTGCCCGTTCAGGGAACAAACGGAGGAATCTCGCAACAATTTTAGGCATTCTGGAATCCTCAAGAAAAATGAGGAGGGTGGGTGCGTTTTGCAAGCAATTCCGAGGCGTTGAAAAATTTTGTGTACATCTGACCTCAGGTAGGCGCAAATGGCCTATGTGCCCCTCAGGGGCACAAACGGAGGAATCTCGCAACAATTTTATGCATTCTGGAATCCTCAAGAAAAATCAGTAGGGTGGGTGAGTGTCCATGCAATCCCGAGGCGTTGAAAAAGTTCGTCTACATCTGACGTCAAGTAGGCCAAGATGGCCTATGTTTCCGTTCAAGGAAAAAACAGAGGAATCTCGCAACAATTTTAGGCATTCTGGAATCCTCATGAAAAATAAGGAGTTTGGGTGAGTTTCCCAGCAATTCCGAGACGTTTAAAAAGTTCGTGTACACCTGACCTCAAGTAGGCCCAAATGGCCTATGTGCCCGTTCAGGTAACAAACGGAGGAATCTCGCAACAATTTTAGGCATTGGAATCCTTGAAAAATGAGGAGGGTGGGTGAGTTTCCACGCAATTCCGAGACGTTGAAAAAGTTCGTGTACATCTGACCTCAAGTAGGCCCAAATGGCCTATGTGCCCGTTCGGGGCACAAACGGAGGAATCTCGCAACAATTTTAGGCATTCTGGAATCCTCATGAAAAATGAGGAGGGTGGGTGAGTTTCCACGCAATTCCGAGACGTTGAAAAAGTTCGTGTACATCGACCTCTCGAGAATCACTAAATGATTCTCGAGAATTACTAAATGATTCTCGAGAATCACTTCGAGAAACCATTATGTCGTGAGCATCAGATGAAGCAATCGACTATTCTCGAGAATCCTTTTACTGATTCTCGAGAACTATACTCGAGAATTGATTCTCAATTCTCAAGAATCACTCGTGAAGCACAGCACAAGATTTTCTGAAATGTGATCAAACTTGATCATTCTCGAGAATCACTAGTTCATTCTCGAGAATCATTCTCGAGAATCAACTATCCATTCTCGAGAATCCTTTGTTCAGAAGGTTTTGTGATGGTAACTTAACTGCCATTCTCGAGAATCCTTAAGTCAATTCTCGAGAATTACTTCCTGAACATATGAAACCAGATTTCAACATATTTTCAAAACTTGGACTTTTGTTATCATCAAAACATTAGGAGCTAACATTCTCCCCCTTTTTGATGATGACAATATAGAAAGAAAACATTTTGAAGTTTTGAAACAAAAATTGAAATTGACTCAATGGCATAGAGTGTAAGAGCTGATGCAATCGATATTCATTCATAGCCAAAATGCATAATGCAACATAGGAAGTCAAAATGCAGGAGTAGTGCAGAGTGTAATATCAGAATTCAAAATGCAACATATCAGAACATCAGAATTAACCACATCTCATCAGAACTACTCCTAACTACCTCAGAACTAACTACACTACATCAGAACTAATCAGAACTACTCTCCCCCTTTGTCATCAATCAAAGAGGGGGAAAGAGCAGAGGGATCTGCATCTGATGGCATAGCAGCAGGAGGGACAGAGATAGCAGCAGGAGCAGGAGCATTCTCATAATCAGAGTGTGGAGAGATTGCTGGAGTGGCAGTAGTAGGCACAGCAGAAGGCTGAGTGTGTGCAGGAGAAGTAGAAGTTCCAATACTGGTCAAGAAGGCACCTAACACATCTTCCACTTTCTGAATTGATTGCTGGATCTCCTGTTGTTGATCATATAGAACAGAAGAGTTGGCGTGCATTTCCAGTTTGAAATTTTCTAGTTGTGAGTCCAGGTGAAGATTAACGTGAGCCTTCAGATTAACCATTTCGTCAGACATGGCCTTGATCATCTCCTTCGTTAACTCCCCATAGATATCCAAAGAGCGTAATACTGGAGCTATAGCACTCTGAACCGCTAAATTAATCTGAGTTTGAATTGCAGCCTGTGCAAAAGAGGGAGCAGAAACAGAAGCAGGTGCAGCCTGTGATGTAGTGGTCTTGGCCTGCTGTTTCCCACTAGCCTCTGTAAAGGATATCTTCATATATAATAGGTGGGTTTTGCCAAACTTCTTGGGAAACATGATCTTGTCATTGTCCATAATATACCAAATATTGTTGTAGGCCAATATCTGAGAGATGAGAATAGGATAAGGAATGGTATTTTTCTTGGAAACCTCAAAAGTGGATAAAAAGGTGGACATCTCTGTGATAACCAATTTTCCCAAATTCCTAGGCTCCTTAAGGATAATAGATGCAAGTAACTCATAGTCTTTGCTTACAAAACGTGGGAAGCTTTGACCCTTATTTACCAAGTTTCGGCTGTAAAGGTACGAAAGGACTCTGTAGGTATCTGGCATCTGTGAAGGCTTAAATTTTAAGGGACTGCCATCATATTGCTTTGTGGGCAGTAAAATGTTAAAGCATTCAGGTTCAAACAGTGTGGGAGGATCTTCAGGTGCATCAATTATGCCAAGAAAGGAGTTAATGATATCAACAGTTATCTTAATTTGTTTTCCCCTAACTTGAGTGTGTAACACAATTTCATCATCCTCAGTCTTTTGCTCAAACATATTAAAATAGAAGACTTTAACTACTGTAGGAATTCTTACAACGCAGCGGATTAAAATTTTAAGAATCCCGTCCCGAGGATCACTCAGGTGCGTTTAAATCAAGACTAAGGGAATCCGAAATTACCTTTGGTGAATCCGTTCGCGTCTCGTTTCCTTTGAACTGGTGGGCTACCTCCTCGATCAATAGAAGACGACTCGTTGAATCGGCTTCCTCTACTGGTATCCACACGAACAATTTCCGAACACGGCTACGGCAGTGTGCTAGCGCTTCTTATGTGTCTCTCTAGGTTCTTCACCACCAGATCAGTTTGTTTCTCGTCTTTGGCTTATACACACACACAACCATCAAAAGCCTCAAAAGCTTCTGTACGTTTTTTGTGCATCAATACGCATTAATACGTATTAATGTACAATTAATCCGTATTAATGTACAATTAATCTGCATTAATGTACAATCAATACGCATTAAGTTTGAATTTTGAATTTCAAAACCTGATTTTTGAAATCTGAATTTCGAATTCTTGAATTAAAAAAATATTAATTAAATCTATCCGATAGATCTAATCTAATGTATTTATTTAATGCAAACTAAAAGCCTTCGATTTAATTTATCTCTATAAATCAAATCCGAGAAATAATATCCATCTATTTAATTAATTATGAGATACCATATCTCAATTTAATCTAAAAGATATCGATATTCTTATTCGAATATTAAACGAGATACAATATCTCTATTTGTTTTAGATATTTAATTTATCAAATAAATTAAATACAAAACAAATATTATATATAATAATATTATAATCTCCATTAATAATATTAATATATATATATATATATATATTAATTTTGAATTTTAATAAATATATATAAATATATATTTATCCTAGATTAAATTTAGTATTCATTAATTTCAGATTAATCTGAGATTCAATGAACCTGGACACAAATGCTCGTGTTGGGTTATTCTTGTGTGCGACCCTGCAGGCCCATATGAGATTGGCAGTGGGCCAAAACTGTATCAGCCCATAAGTCGCAAGCGGCCTCTAGCAAGACATTACGACTACCCAACTCACATGGGGATCGATATCACGATACAACCTTATCATACAACCATGTCACGTCCCTTTTGTCACGCGATAATTTGGTCAAGGATGAAGCATGGACAATGTCAACTTGCTATTCTTGTCCATTACTTTCTCGATTCTCGAGTAGTCTAATAAGTGAAATGGAAACTCCTTTCCAACATAGTATGGCCATACATTTCTTAGACTCACTCATCAAGGGGCCCAAAGATTATCTCTCTACAAATGTGAGGGACAAATTCCATCTTGACCATTCATATTCCTCCGCATGAAAACCACCGATCCCGATCCCAGCCTTTATCATCACCCGGTCAAAGGTGACTTTTGACTAGGTCAAAGATTAATGATTCATCATGTAGGAATCCATGATGATCTCAGGTCATAGGGCGTTGTGACACGGTTATACATGAGACAAGCTAATGACTAGATCCATGCAGCTTTCTCATTGTGGGTCGGTCCAAAGACCTTGTACTCTTACAAGTGCCCATGACTACGATTGTATCTCCATATCTCATCAAAGTCATATCTGGTCTTAACTCATCTTCGCTCCGCGTAGATGACCGACGAGGACATTTAGGATAATCTATAAGATATATCCAGGGATGCAGTTATCAATACAAACATGCAAACGAAAATGATAACAAAAGGAGAATACTATAAATATCCTAAACGTTCATTGTACAATGACTTGCCCCTAGGGCATAATTTCCAACAACTACTTGAGGGGAATATGGGGTACGAATATCCAGGAGAGGCATGTAAGGTTTCAGCCAGGGTGAAAGGTCTAAGTTACACTCCTTCCTAAAATCATCCAAATTCAACCACACAATAGGACAAAAAGGTCTGCTTGCATAATTAATCACAAAGGCTGGGTCAGATGGGATTACCAGAGGGTCTTGGCAAAAGTTTGGAGGACAATCAAGTGCGTTAATCTAGCCAAACAATTTAGAAGCGAATGGAGGAAGGGTTCCACCAGCAATTGGTTGCTTTTCACGTTCAGGGTGGATGTGAGGAGGTCTCTGAATCATGTCTTCAATCTCCTTGGATCTTCTCTCGTGAAAGTGAGGCTTAGTTTCTGCCCATGGAACTGTGGATTCAGATGACTGGGAATGTGAACTTGCTGAGCCTTTTTCGTCAGAGTCAGAACTATTCTCTGTGATAGGAGAATCCTCAAACTTGGATTGAGAGCTTTCCTTTTCTTTTGCTTTAGAACCCACGGATTGAGATAGAGAATGAGAGCTTGCTTTGCCTTTTCTTTTGTCGGATGCCAAAGAATGAGTCTTGGAGCGAGTCACATGCGGAGAGGTGTCGACAATGGTGACGCTCTTTGATTTCGATGGAGGTGGATTCCTTTTCTCCGAATCTTGCACCTTGGGTCGATACTTGGTACGAGGCTTTTTGGAGAGGGGTCTTTCAGGCGTTTCCGACGAAGATTCACCCATTGTCGGAGGTTTGATAGGATAAAATGAGAAGTGTGATGAACGAAGAGGAGGAATGACTCCGGTGAGATAGAGAGCAGCGGGAAGGATTCTCGAGAGTGAGAAAGAGTAGAGTGAGAGAATGAGACTTTCAAAGGGTTTTTTTTTTTTTAAATAAATGGAGTAAAACGACGTGGCCCTTTGAATGAAACGACACAACGTTTGGAAATGAATCGCCATAAAACTCATTCGAGCATTCTCGAGAATTGCTGCTAATTCTCGAGAATTCAAGATATTCTCTCTGTTGAAGATGGTGTGCGATGATGATTCTCGAGAGTCCTCAGTTGATTCTTGAGAAGGCCTAAATGAAATCTACTCTCTCAATTCATCAATTCTCAAGAATGGAATGTAATTCTCGAGAATACCTTCAATCCTTGAGAGCATAATAAGGAGCCATTAAACATGAATTTTGCAGAAGGCTCTGTCTGCATCAATTGTCGAGAATGCCTTATCCATTCTCGAGAATTGTGAAATGATTTTGATCATTGTCACTTAGCGAATCTTCAAAGATCCCGTTATTTCTCGAGAGTGACTTCCAATTCTCGAGAATGCTTATGAAATGCAAAGAGACTTACTCATCAATTCTCGAGAATGATGAACTCACTCTTGAGAATTATCATATCCTGTATCAGTCTTTGTCCATTAAACTAGAACCTGCAAAAACAATATCTAGAAGTTCCGATGCTTAAGTCAGTTTCTAATAATCAGCAAAACATGATTAATGATAAAGGAGTAAGATTTTACTTACAATTCATTGGGATTTACCATTCCCAATTCTCTTCTAATGAAGTTGAACTGTTCCTTGGCCAAGGGCTTTGTGAAAATGTCAGCAAGTTGTAAGTGTGTGGGAATGAACATCACTTTGACATCTTTCTTTTGCACATGGTCTCTGATAAAGTGATGTCTCACATCAATGTGCTTGGTTCTTGTATGTTGAACTGGATTCTTCGCCAAGCTTATTGTGCTTGTGTTATCACACAGAATTGGAATTTCCTTCAGATGGATCCCCAAGTCAGATAATTGCTGCTTTAGCCAAAGGACTTGAGCGCAGCAACTAGAGGCAGCAACATATTCGGATTCAGTTGAGGATACGGCTACAGTGGTTTGTTTCTTGCTGAACCATGATACCAGTGATCCTCCAAGAAACTCACATTGTCCACTGGTGCTTTTTTTGTCAGTTTTGTATCCAGCATGATCTGAGTCTGAATATGCAACCAGAAATTCTTGTTGACCTTTTGGGAACCAAAGACCCAATTCCTTTGTATCTGAGAGATATCGAAAGATTCTCTTAACATGCTCGGCATGTGATTCTTTTGGGGCTGATTGGAATCTTGCGCACATTCCTACACTGAATTGAATGTCTGGTCTGCTAGCAGTCAAGTATAACAGAGATCGAATCATTCCTCTGTACTTAGTTATGTTGAAGTCCTTGCCCTTTTCTCCATCGGCGTCCAAAGAAGCAGTTGAACTCATTGGGGTGTTTGCACCATTGCAATGCTCCATTCCAAACTTCTTTAACAAGTCACGGAGGTATTTTGTTTGTGAAATAAATATTCCATCCTTTCGTTGTTTAATTTACAAGTCGAGAAAGTAGTTCAACTCTCCCATCATGGACATCTCGAACTCTCCCTGCATTTTCTTGGAAAATTCTTCACAAAGCGAATCATTAGTAGCACCAAATATTATGTCATCCACATATATTTGTACGATTAAGATTTCATTAAGCTTATTGGTCTTGATAAACAATGTTGTGTCTGCTTTTCCTCTAACAAAGCCTTGATCTAAAAGAAATTTACTTAAACGTTCATACCAAGCTCTAGGAGCTTGTTTAAGACCATACAAGGCTTTCTTAAGACGATAAACATGATCTGGATTATGTTGATTTTCGAAACCGGGAGGTTGTTCAACATAAACTTCCTCCTGAATAAAACCGTTTAGAAAGGCACTCTTAACATCCATTTGATAGAGTTTAAATTCTTTGATACATGCAAAAGCTAAGAGTACGCGTATAGCTTACAATCTGGCCATTGGAGCATACGTTTCCTCGTAATCAATGCCTTCTTCCTGATTATAGCCTTTGGCAACCAATCTAGCCTTGTTACGGACTATAATTGCATATTCATCACGTTTGTTTTTGAATACCCATTTAGTGCTAATGACTGGATGGTCTTTAAGCCTAGGTACCAAGTCCCAAACTTGATTTCTATCAAATTGATGTAGCTCCTCTTGCATTGCTATCACCCAATCATTGTCTGATAGGGCTTCGTCAATCTTAGAGGGCTCAATCTTAGATATGAAGGCAGAAAACGTGACCTCATTTAAGGTACTTTTTATGGTTCTTACCCCTTGATTTATATCTCCTATTACCTAGTCCAAAGGATGATTCCTAATGAACTTCCAGGCTCTAGGCTGAGATTGATCAGAATTTTCAAAGATATTTTGAGAATCATTTTCAAAAACATTTTCTGAGTTTTCAAGAGAGGCAGGAGTAGTTTTTGAAAAGAATTGATTTCTGTCAGAAACTTCCTCATCATCATCCAAAGATACTTCAGATTTAGATTTACAAAACACAACATGTATTGATTCTTCAACTATACGAGTACGCTTGTTAAAAACTCTATATGCTTTATTTCTATTAGAATAACCAAGAAATATGCCTTCATCAGATTTGGAATCAAATTTTCCTAAATTGTCCTTACCATTGTTATGCACAAAACACTTACAGCCAAAAATATGAAGGTGAGCCAAATTCGGTTTCCTTCCTTTGTATAGTTCATAAGGAGTCTTATTGAGCTTCTTTCGGAGATAGGCTCTGTTGGAGATATAGCTAGCCATGCTCATTGCATCTGCCCAGAAGACTTGTGAAGTTCGATTTTCATTTAGCATGGCACGAGCCATCTCAGTGAGCACACGATTCTTTCTTTCCACCACACCATTCTGTTGTGGTGTTCTTGGAGCTGAGAAATTGTGATCAATTCCATGGGCTTCACAAAATTCTCCGAACGATTGATTATCGAATTCACCTCCATGATCTGTTCGAATGGCTGTAATGCAAATACCTTTCTCATTTTGTACCTTTTTGGCAAACACAACAAATAGATCAAATGTTTCATCCTTAGAAGATAAGAAAATAGTCCACGTGAAACGAGAGAAATCATCCACAATCACCAGAGTATATAAGTTACCACCAAGGCTCTTTACCCTTGCAGGTCCAACTAAATCCATATGAAGTAGTTGAAGAGGCCAGTTTGTCGAAATTTCAGGTTTGTTTTTGAAAGATGATTTAGTTTGTTTACCCCGTTGGCATGAATCACAAATCATGTCATTTTTATAACGAAGTTTGGGTAAACCGATTACCAAGTATTTTCTTAACAACTTATCCAGCTGAAACATGTTGACATAAGCTAGTCGCTTATGCCAAAGCCAACTTTCGTCTAAGTTGCTAACAAAACACTTTTCAGAGTTTACTTTAGGCAAGTCCAATGTATAACAGTTCCCTTTATGAGGAGCTTTGAATAATACCTTCAGTTTACCTTTATCAATTGGGAGATCATCTTTGTTGACAATGAGACATTCTTCTGAGTCAAAGATAATCCAGTTGTTTTTATCAGCACTTTGACTCACTCTTAGGAGGTTATGGCAGAGACCTTCAACAAGGTATACGTCTTGAATTAGAGGTCCACTATTAGCACCGATCTCGCCAATCCCAGTGATTTTTTCGGATTGATCCCCTCCAAAGGTGACTTTGCCACCATCTTTTGATCTCATTGCAACAAACTTTTCCGCATCCCTCGTCATGTGTCTTGAGCATCCACTGTCAATATACTACTTGTTGATCCTTGATGCTCTCAGACAAAACTCTCCATCTCTTTCAAGTTGCTCTTCCTCTGCAACCAGACAAATGTTTGCTGTTTCTTTTTCTTCTTCGCTCTCTTCTTCTGAGGATCCATCTCCCCATATGGCCGATACATTGGCCTTCTTTTTGAAGTGGTTGAACTTCTTCTTCTTTTCTTTATCATTATCTTTCAACTGGGGGCATTCTGATCTGTAATGCTCTGGCTTCTCACATTCGTAATAGATGACTTACAGATTGCGACATCGAACGTGTTAAATGGCAACCTCAAGAATTGTTTATATGATTCTCGAGAATAGTAGTGCAATCGTGATAATCCAGAAGTTGAGTCTTGCTGATACTCGAGAATTGTGATTAAGGTTCTCGGGAATTCAAAGTTAAGAGTGGTTTATGTATGGAATACGTTTGGGCATTCTCGAGAATTGTTCTGTCCATTTTCGAGAATCACTCTTAATTTCTAACTTGGTGATGCATATGCTTGAATGACTTTCGATTATTCTCGAGAATCACTTCGAGAAACCATTATCTCGTGAGCATCAGATGAAGCAATCGACTATTCTCGAGAATCCTTTTACTGATTCTCGAGAACCATTCTCGAGAATTGATTCTCAATTCTTGAGAATAACTCGTGAAGCACAGTACAAGATTTTCTAAAATGTGATCAAACTTGATCATTCTCGAGAATCACTAGTTCATTCTTGAGAATCAACTATCCATTCTCGAGAATCCTTTGTTCAGAAGGTTTTGCGATGGTAACTTAACTGCCTTAACTGCCATTCTCGAGAATCCTTAAGTCAATTCTCGAGAATTACTTCCTGAACATATGAAACCAGATTTCAACATATTTTCAAAACTTGGACTTTTGTTATCATCAAAACATTAGGAGCTAACAACAATCAGGAATATAAATCTACCTCTGGCACAATAACCTGGCATGTATCACCTCCGCAGGACCACCTGGTCAAGACAAGCCCCCGAAACCATAGCGCTAAGGGCCTCGATAGTCAGGGTTGCAGTCCCCTACCAACCCCTCCTGAGGCCTCAGTAGCCACCTATGAACACACAGTCACATAGGTCCTACCTACCTCATATACTTCGGACTTCAGCAGTAACCCAAGGACACACAGTCCTTCAGGCACTACAGCCCGTACATGACCTCGGACTTCAGTAGTAACCTAAGGACACACAGTCCCATAGGCACTACAGCCAGACATACCTTGGACTTCAGCAGTAACCTAAGGACACACAGCCTACTAGGTACTACAACCCAACTCCTACATTATGATAAAACACACATGCGAGAGTAACATAAAGTATGCAAGTCAACAGTTACTACCTGGCACTCCTCGAAAATAGTAAACTCTTCCTTAGTGCTTGGAATATGTCCCTCACGTGTTAACACCCTAGAAACAGAAAAAATATCATGCCTTAAATCACATATACAAGCTTCACTTCAAGTTCCATAAATTTCGCCTAACTCTAGAATTTTCCAGAATTTCTGACCCAACTTCGCCGATTTTTAATAAATTCTATAAAACTCGTATTGACAGGAAATTAGTGGATATGGCACCCTTAGTATGTATATTTTATAGGAAAAATAGTTACCAAATCCATCTGGGTTCGAGTCCTTCTCAGATTCTCAAAACTTAACCATTGGTCCGAGACAGAATCCATGTTTTTGGGTCATCTTCAATCTTAAATAACTCTCGGTTGGAACGTCCAAATGACATGAAATCTTATACCAAAATCATCCTCATGATGTCTAATTTTTCCATGAAAACTTTCAAAGCAAACGGAATCCATTTGCTATTTTAAAACAATTGATGAACACACGCTGCCCAGAAAACGCCTAAGTCGGCAGATTTATGTAGTTTAAAGACTTGAGCCTTTTGGGTTTAGAAAAAGGTGATACCACTTGTCCCCACACAAAAACACCTTATGGAATCAATGAAAACCTAAAAATTATGTAAAACCCACTGCATCTACACGAAAATACCATAGGGTAGAGATGAGAGTTGTTGGCGGAGTACTTACCTTAAATCTTCGGTTGCGTATGACCTTCTCTTCCTCCTGAACCAAGACTTGGCTGTTCCCTCTCTTCTCTCCCTCTTGAACACATGCTAGGGCAGCCAAAAATGGGTAGGAGGTGTCCTTATATAGCCTCCAGGGTTAAAGAAGTTGTCTAGTGGTTAAATGACACCTCAGGGGGTAAAATGGTCATTTTCGCTGACTTTTTCTCCAAGACATTCCAGAATCTTCTTATCCAAGGCATTCCAGAGTCTTTTGGTCCAAGACATGTGGCGCCATCTTAGCCCTTAAAATTCAGATTCCAAGATTGCCCTTGATGGTGACTTTAGGGGTAGTTTTCTCTCTCTTCTTTCTTTCTAAACCGACCTCTCTCTCTCTCTCTCTCTCTCTCTCTCTCTCTCTCCTTCTTTGTTCGACCACTCCCCTCTTTTTCTCCACGTTGGCCGACTTAAGGATTACGAGAAAAGAAATTAGAGAAGTCAAGGGCTTGTGGGCGAGCCAACGAACAACTTAGGCAACATGTAAGGAGAACTTGACCAGCAAGTCGAGAGAACTTTGAGTGCAAGCGAGCTATGCTTTGAGAAAGGGCGAGATATGCTTGGAGGACTACTTAGAGGCAAGGTGGCGTCCTATGTGGGGTCCTGACCTTACGAACCTCAATTGATTCCATAGTCGGTTCTGGATTTTGGCAACGCCCCCACCTTGTCGATGGCTCTAAAGTCCTCTGATCAAGAATCGGAAACAACAGAAATATTGCTCTCCCCGAGAGGAAACAATGTTTGAGAAGGCGTCGGGATCAAGAAGCGCCAAAAGGGGGCTTAATCGGCTCCAGAGTGTTTTCTCTCCCCTCTTGTTGTCTCAACCGACCTCTCTCCTTCTCTCTTTCTTCATCTATGTTCGTCCTCTACCCTCTTTTTCTCTATGTTGGCCAACCAAATGAAGATGAGAGAGGAAACAACAGAAGTCAAGGGCTTGTTGGGCGAGACAAGAAACAACTTGGCCAACAAGCAAAGAGAGCTTGGCCAGTAAATAAAGAGAACTTTGAGGGCAAGCTAGCTATGGCTTGATAAAGGGCTAGATGTGCTTGTTGGAGGACCAGTTAGAGGCAAGATGGCGCCCTTTGTGGGGTCCAGACCCTACAACCTCATTTGATTCAATAGTCGGTTCTTGATTTCCGCAGCACCTCCTGTAACACCCCGAATTTCGAACCCTGAGAATTGAGAATAAACCTAAAGTAGGTGGACGACTAAGACCAGTTCGTGAAGAGTTACAAGAATGTCGAGGGTTAGGACGCCCCTCTGGGATTAAGTAGCTCGACCATACAAGTCAGTGGACCTTGCATGCATAAGCCATGGAATTAAGGTGCCAGTGAAAATGGGACACCGAAGACCTATACAGTGTAAATCCGGTGGAAAAGATGCCACCTAACTATGTCCTAAGGTATAGGACAATTAGTTGAGCAGAAATATGCCAGTATAAGTAAATACACAACATTTTAAGGGCAGTTGGGTATGCCCTGCGTTTTTGGTAAGACATCGGTATTCGTGAAGAAAACCCGGGCAGGATCCCGAGCAAGTCCGATAAAGTAATTTTAATAAAGTAATCTCATGATGACTAATGATGACATACTTTTGTGTTGGCTAAATAGAATGGTGACACGTGTCCCTTCATGATTACAAAAGACAAAAAGTAATGATGCTAGTAGGACACGTGGCATTCTGGGGTTGGATGTTTGACTTTTTGGCACCACAAAGTACGAGGTAATTATGAGACATTAAAATATACATTTCTCGCTCCCCAAGAATGTAGAAAAATGTCCAGCCAATCAAGGGGGAAAGGAACAATTGATCCGGGCCCACACAAGTCTCACAAAGTGGCACGAGTTACGAGGAAAGTTGTAACCGGCAAAAAGGAGCTAAGCGGGACCGGTTAGGGTTTTCCGGAGTCGGGCCCAGACCCCTAGACATAGAGGGAGGATGAAATTGGTGGGTGTTAGTTCTCTATATGTTTTGATGATAACTGACAATTGTAAACAAAATGAGAAGTTTTCTTTTGGTAAGTTGAAAAACTTACTGTCAAAGGAAAACTTGAGTTTTGGTTCAAAACTCGAGTTTTGATTTTACTGAGAAAATTATGAAATAAGCAAAACCGCTAGTTTTCAGAGTAAACTCCAGTTTTCACCATACAAAGACTTCTCAATATTTTCTGGAAAAGACAAAACTCCAGTTTTCATTGAAAACTCGAGTTTTGGTCATATAGAGAGTCTCCAAAATTGTAAGATTGTGAAAACTCCAGTTTTGGTACAAAACCGCTAGTTTCCAATTTGGCATGAGTTTTCCTAGTTTTACTAAGATTTGTGAAAACTCGAGTTTTGACTTGGCCGAGAACTCTCAAAGTTTACACAGTTTTGAAAACCTCCAGTTTTGAGTTTGGCAAAGTTTTCTCAAAGTTTTCACAGCAAAGTGAAAACTTGAGTTTTGATTTCAAAACTCGAGTTTTTCTTAGGCAGAAAGTTTTCGTATTTTCTCAGTTTTTGAGAACTGCCAGTTTCCTCCAAAACCTCCAGTTTTGACTTGGCGCGCTTTCTTCAAGTTTTCATATTTAAATGAAAACTCGAGTGTTGATATGAAAACTCGAGTTTGGCCAAGCCGAGAGTTAGATGTTTTTCAATGTTTTGAAAACCTCCAGTTTTGAAAGAAAACCTCCAGTTTTGATGTTTTGGACTTAAATCGATTTTACACACCAAAGTCCAAAACTCGAGTTTTGAGAAACAAAACTCGAGTTTTTATCGCTGGATTTGAAATTCAAATTTGACGAATTTGTAAAACCTTCTTGTTTGATCTTAATACTACCTACTATCATTCTTTAATATTCCTAGCTATGTTTAACCACTTTGTTAGTGAGTTTCAGATGAATTAGAGAATGTTTATTGAAGGTTAAAAGCAAAAAGTACCGTCAGCACATTAAATGCTAGACCCAGAAAGTTGCATTCTTTTGGGTAATCTGCCTGCACACGCTTAACAAAGAATCAAAGAATGTTTCTACATCCAGTAGTTGCCATTCCAACGGATTTATTTTCAAGAAGTCAACTCTGAACTTCTGCACAGCTGGATTAAGAGAAGAATAGTGAGAGAAGAAGACCTAAGCTTAAGCTAATCCCTGTCTAATGAAGGCAACGATTATATTGAAGATTACAACGGTCATTTAATGCACTCTTAGCATAAATAGAACTGCATTCAAGTCTTCTCAACTAACACACTTACTGAAAATGAATTGCATTCAAAGTTCTTCAACTACTTTCAGTTTTCATCTGTAAAAGTATCTTTTGATACATTGTGCTTCAGTGATTATTCTCATCTACTCTTAGAGTGAGTAATTTCATTACAAATCATTTATTGTAAAGAATCACAAGTCAGGGGACTTGGTGATTGGGTTCATTGATTAAAACTTGTAAGGGGGAGTAAGTTCTAGTGAGAGAATTACTCTTGAGTACAGAGTGTGTAATCTTTTGATATAGTGGAAATCCCAGAGTGTCTGGGGACTGGACGTAGGTCAAGAGGTTGGACCGAACCAGTATAAATCTTTGTGTCTTGTTCTTCTACTCTCCTCTCTGTCTATCCCTGTTTTTATTGTTCAAAAACAGAGGAAGTTTTCAAAAGATTTTAAACATACCCAATTCACCCCTCCTCTTGGGTATTTTGCTCCATTTACAGTGGGCCCAGAGGAGAGATAAAGTGACTTGGAGAAAGAGAAAAGGTCACATCATGTAATTATAAAGAGAGAGAAAGAATAAAATATTTAGGAATAATTTGGACCACACAATTTAAATCAGACGTGACAATGAAATGACATGTAATTATGACCCTTAAGGGGTAATTATGGCGCATCCTAGGGCAGATCACGTGGGTCCCACTGGTTGGAAGAAGTGCAGTGCAAAATGACCGTTTTACCCCTGGGCCAAAAAACCTACAACTAGCAATTTCAGAGACCACCATCAAGGGCAATTTTGGAATCTTTTTTTTAGCCTTGGAATACGCCACCCATCTGCCCAAGGAGTTCTCTAGAATCCTTGCGAATCAAGTAAAGAAATTATATTTAAATCCGAAGCACTCTTTTAACCAATGGATAACAACCAAAGTTGGATAATGGCCTGCACCCTTGGGGTCTATATAAAGGGCACTCCTCCCTTAATTTTCCACATGCTAAGCACGAATCCAAGGAGAAGAAGAGGAGGGTCCAGCTGAAGCTAGTGGTTCAAGAGGTGAAGAAAGCTATACGCAACCAAAATACCGAGGTAAGTTCCCTAACTGACGACTCGAAAACTCTTGCTTCTGCCCTATGGTATTTTCGTGAGATAGCAGTAGGATTCTCATGTTTTTAAGGTTCTCAATGGGTCCAGAATATGTTTTTGTATGTGAAAGACCTGGCTATCACCCAAGTGGGGGGGTGAATTGGGTGTTTGATAAAACTTTAGTTACTTTGAAAATCTTTTCATAAACTTACTGAAAGCAGTTTGAATGACCAAAATGATTTATAAAGTGATAATCAGTCATTCAAATATATATGCTGGAAATATAAGAGATAAGGAAAGAGAATATGCAAACTGAGATTTATACTGGTTCGGCCCAATATTTGACCTACATCCAGTCCCCAAGCTTCACTTGAGATTTTCAATCCACTATCTTCTTTCAACACGATTACACGTTCGTACTTGAAGTAATCCTCTCACTAGGATTCACTCCCCTTACAACCGTAATCAATACACTTGCTTGATTACACACTTTGTACTCGAAGTAATCCTCTCACTAGGATTCACTCCCCTTACAAGCTGTAATCAACACAATGTGTTTCCCACTCAAGATCACCCAATCTTGAGTATCTCACAGATAGAATGATAGGATGTTTACAATGACTCTTCTCTCTCAGAAGTAGATGAATAAACACTGAAACACAATTATAAATCACTTCACTCTCTATGAAAAGCTATGTAAACATTTGAAAAACAGAGAGTAAAATAAGATGAAGATCAGAGTATGAGCATTTTGAAGTTATAGGCTTGTATCTTGCTTCTTCTATCTTGAATCTGACTTCTTTTATAGGTAGAGACCAATATATGACCGTTGGATGAAGAAATATAGCCGTTAGACTCAGATGGAAACTAGCGTTAGAACTTCGTTTTCTGAACCAGCGACGAATACTCGAGTATTCATTTGAAAACTCGAGTATTGAGGTTGTTTCGTAACTCTAGGTTCCTCTCTGTCTGATCAATACTCGAGTATTGAGATGGAAACTTGAGTATTGGAAGATGCTCTAACGTTCGTTGCTCTCTGTCTGATGGAAACTCGAGTATTGACCTTGTTGAACTAACCATCCACTTTAGAAGGTCATATCTCCCTGGTCTGAACTCCGTTTGGGTTCGTTCAACTCTTGATAGAAATCTCTCTGAGTCTACTTTCATATGCCACCAATTTCAGCTCAATCCTATTTGTATTTTGTGAATTACACTCAAAACATTGAAGCTTGGTTTGCTGTGTGGCGTGGATTTATCTGTCAACTTCCACAATTCATAGATCTCTCATATGAACTCCTTTGGGCTTGAATTTTATATCAAAATGACGTATTGGGAGTATAGTTTCATATTCCACTGGTCTCACCTCAATCCGATCTCTGGTTTGAGAGATATCATCAAAATACCAGACCTCGCTCAGCTGAAACGTAAAATAGAGGTGAACAGAGTTGCTGAAATACACTTTGACTCGAGTTACTAGTGATAACTCGAGTTACACAACTCGAGTTACTTAGTGATAACTCGAGTTATATCAGTCCAGAAACCCAGAAACACTGAAACAAAGTGGTTAACTTGAGTTGCAACCTCATGACTCGAATTGGATCATCCTGAAGCTCCCTTTTGCTTATTTTAACTCCGAATTGAGCCATTCCAACTTCTATTTGATCGTGGAGACTTCTAGAATCAATCTTGGAACTTGTATAATGATATTCTCATTACATTCATCAAGTTCTTCCTTCTTCCATCTCCCTCTTCTTCTTGATTATTCCCAAAAATCCTTTGACAACTTTTTGCTTCCTTGATATTCTCTGCAAGTTCTTCTTTCTGAAATCTCTTGTCTCCTTCTTGATTGTTACCCATTACTCAACTCATTCTTTCTTCTCTTCTCTTGATCATTCTCCACAGTTCAATTTAGACTAATCTACAATAAATATAGTAGTTAGTCAATGTAGGAGATTAAACATATCATACAAGCTTTTTGCTTTTAATAATGGCATTTAAATAAGACATCATCAAAACTAATCATATCCAACAGTATGGGGACAAGTGGGATCACCTTTTTCCAAACTCAAAAAGTTTAAGTCTTTAATATATGAAAATCTGCCGATTCTTATGGTTTCTGGGCAGCGTGTGTTCATCAACGGATTTAAAATATTAAATGGATTCCGTTTGCTTTGATATTTTTCATGGTAAAGGTAGACATCCTAAGGATGATTTTGGTATAATATTTTGTGTCATTTGGATTTTCTAACCAAGATTTATTTAAAGCTAAATATGACCTAAAAACATGGTTTCTGACTCGGACTAGTGGCCAAGGATTGGAAAACAGAAAAGGATCCGAACTCATTTGACCTTTGATACTATTTTTCCTATATACTAGACATCCTAAGGGTTCTAAGGCCACTGATCTCATGTCAATACAATTGTTCTAGAATTTATTAAAAATCGGCAAAGTAGGGTCAGAAATTCTGGAAATTCTGGTGCTTTGCGAATTTTAGGAAACTTGAAGTAAAGTTTGAATGGGTGATTGAAAGCATGATGTTTGGATGTATTTAGGGTGATAGTACGTGTGGGACACATATTCAGTACAAAGAGGAGAGTTTGCGAATTACGAGAAGTGCCAGGTAGTAACTGTAAACTTGCATGCTCTATGTTGCTCTTGTATGTTATGTGTTACCATGTTGAGTAAATACCCTTTCTGGTCCCTGACAAAAAACACGGACCCCATTTTGGTCCCTTACAAAAAAACGACCCTTATTCGTCTTTTTTATGGACTAAAAAGGACCTTTTGGAAATTTGTGAGGGATCAAAATGTCAACCAATCGACCCTTATTCGTCCTTTTTATGGATTAAAAATGACTTTTTTTGTAAGGGACCAAAATGGGGATCACGTTTTTGTCAGGGACCAGAAAGGGTATTTACTCTATCATGATTGTGGATGTAGGGTAGGTAGTATCTATGGGACTCTGTGTTCCATGGTTACTACTGAGGCCCTAGGTATGCAGGTAGGTAGTACCTGTATGGGTGCTACTGAGGCCCGAGGCATGATGGGTAGGTAGTATCTCTTTTAAGGTGCTACTGAGGCCCGTGGCATGTAGGGTAGGTGGAGCTTATGTGACTGTGTGTGCATAGGTGTCTACTGAGGCCCAAGGTATGTGAGGTAGGTGGAGCCTATGTGACTGTGTGTTTATAGGTGTCCATTGAGGCCTCTTGGGGTAGGTGGTTAGGGTTGGCCACCCTGACTACTGAGGCCCCTTCGCGCGCTGGATCCGGGGGCTTGTCTTGATCAGGCGATCCTGCCGAGTACATGCCAGATTTATGTTCCTGATTGTGATTTGAATTACATGCATTGCATACATATTGTATATGAATTTTACAGTTACTCTGGGGTTCAACTTTGAACTCCAGACTAGTTTCAAAGATACAAGTGTAAGGCAGTAGGCTGGTTGGACTATAGAAAAGATAAGGGTAAGAGCAATAAAGATGAAGATTGAAGACATATGGAATGCCTTATCTCATTTTGTATATTTTTATGACTGTATGAACTTACTTATTGCCCAGTACTTACGATGGACTATTGTACTCTTAACCCTACGGGGATTACTGTATGTTATTGTATGTACCTTTACCAGTATATTGTGGTTGTCTAAACCGATCATGTGCTCTGCGCACACACTCTGATATATGATTAAAGTGACTATTTATCAAAGGAAAGGTATTCAGCGAAAAGGATCCCTCTAACCCGCCACCCGAAAGGGCGAGGCCGGTAGGGGTGTAACAGTTTGGTATCAGAGCATAGTTTGGACGGTACTGGTAAAAGGTACATAGTTAAGGGTACAGATGTAATTTTGGGCAAATGGAGTACAAAGGATATATACCCTAAGGAAGAGGGTTGGGCTCCAGTAAGATAAGACTCTTGTGATAGAGGAGGTAGCACAGAGTATGAGTTCTGGTGCTAACCATGGGTCCTCTGATATGGAAATCAGGGACCTATTCCCACAACAAGAATTAGAAGGGAAGAAGTATATGGAGAAGTTGATACTAGTTAAGTTTCCTTGTAGGGACGGTATCTGGTTCTGGAAAGACAAATGGTTTGTACTAGTGCAAGTACCCCAGATTAGAAATGACACTCGGAAGTTAAGCGTGCTTAGACAAGAGAGATCTCGGGATGGGTGACCTCTTGGGAAGTATTATAGGAATATGAGATTCCTTGATTTGAGGCTTTAGTACTTTAAAGCTTTGACTTATAGTGATCCCTAGAGATGCGATGAGGATGTTAGGATATGATTGAGACTAGCCCTGAGCCTCTGCTCATTTATTGTATTTGAGCTTCCTCAATTCTAAGCTCTTGAACCATTTTCCTCTTGCTTAGCACGGTAACTGGCAAATACTGTCTGGCTTAATCGGTTCAGATTTCTAGACCAATCTATCAGTTTCTGTTCCTGTATTAACATAATCACCAATTGCACCGCTTTTCATTTCAATACAACAACGACGACAATCATGTCACTGATAGATTGGTCTAGAAATATGAACTGATTAAGCCAGACAGTATTTGTAAGTTACCGTGCTAAACAAGAGGAAAATGGTTCAAGAGCTTAGAATTGAGGAAGCTCAAACATAATAAATGAGCAGAGGCTCATGGCGGTAAGGCCCGGTATGCAAGTTTGCAAGGGACGGTGTCCCTGGGCTGTGAGACCTGTGATGCTTAAGCACTGTGTGGAATGCTGATTAGCATGGTGACTTTAGACCAATGTGTCTAAAGTACACCTTAAGGCTGGCAAAAACATTTGATTTGTACTAGGTGGTAGATGAGATGCGTAAGGCCTGAGAGTGATTCCCTGGACAATAAGGCTAGAAAATCCAGCTTTATGGTAATAGAATGAGCCAAAAGGCTAGTATGTGATAAGCTGAGAGGCAGATGAGTAGGGCAGTAAGACCTGCATAACCATACGCTATGAGGATGGATCAATTGGCTCTGGATGGTTGAGTACCACACCTAGGTACAAAATATATAAGAATGTGGTATGATAAGTTGTGTGCTTAGTGAGCATGCATAAGAAAGAGAAAGGCGGCGTGCCTAGGAATTCCTGAGGTATAGATGTTCAAATTTCAAGGACAAAATTTATTGAACGGGGGGAGAAATGTAACACCCTGAATTTCGGACCTTGAGAATGCAAAATAAGCCTAAAGTAGGCGGACGACTAAACCCAGTTTGGAAAGAGTTCCAAGAATGTCGAGGGTTAGGACACCCCTCTGGGATTAAGTAACTCGACCATACGGGTCAGTGGACCTTACATGCATAAGCTGTGGAATTAAGGTGCCAGTGAAAATGGTACACAAAACACCTATAAGGTGTAAATCCGGTGGAAAAGATGCCACCTAACTATGTCCTAAGGTATAGGACAATTAGTTAAGCAGAAATATGCCAGTATAAGTAAGTACACGGCATTTTCAGGGCAGTTGTCTATGCCCTGCGTTTTTGGTAAGACATCGGTATTCGTGAAGAAAACCAGGGCAGGATCTCGAGCAAGTACCGATAAAATAAAGTAATGTCATGATGACTAATGATGACATACTTTTGTGTTGGCCAAATGGGATGGTGACACGTGTCCCTTCATGATTACAAAAGACAGAGTAATGATGCTAGTAGGACACGTGGCATTCTGGGGTTGGATGGTTGACTTTTTGGCACCACAAAGTTTGAGGTAATTATGAGACATTAAAATATACATTTCTCGCTCCCCAAGAATATAGAAAAACGTGCAGCCACATCAGGGGAAAAGAAACAGTTGATGCGGCCCTACACAAGTCCAGTTGTGTGGCACGAGTTACGAGGAGAGGTGTAACCAGCAAAAAGGAGCTAAGTAGGATTGGTTAGGGTTTTCCGCAGTCAGGCCCAGACCCCTAGACATAGAGGGAGGATGAAATTTGTGGGCCCAGAGGAGAGAGAAAGTGTCTTGGAGAAAAAGAAAAGGTCACATA
Organism: Acacia melanoxylon; assembly: GCA_019022615.1. Lineage (NCBI taxonomy): Eukaryota > Viridiplantae > Streptophyta > Magnoliopsida > Fabales > Fabaceae > Acacia > Acacia melanoxylon. The sequence continues at coordinate 71,974 of JAFJYJ010000014.1, forward strand.
ATGTAATTATGAAGAAAGAGAAGAATAAAATAATCAGAATTAATCTGGACCACACAATTTAAATCTGACGTGACAACTTAATGACATGTAATTATGACTCTAAAAGGGAAATTATTGCACATCCTAGGGCAGATCACGTGGGTCCCACTGGTTGGAAGAAGTGCAGTGCAAAATGACCGTTTTACCCCTGGGTCAAAAACCTACAACTAGCAACTCCAGAGACCACTGTCAAGGGCAATTTTGGAATCCTATTTTTAGCCTTGGAATGCACCACCCATCAGCCAAAGAGTTCTCTAGAATCCTTGAGAAACAAGGAAAGAAAATCATATTTAAATCCGAAGCACTCTTTTAACCAATGGACAATAACCAAAGTTGGATAAAAGCTTGCACCCTTGGAGCCTATATAAAGGACACTTCTCCCCTTCATTTTCCACTTGCCTAGCATGAATCCAAGGTGAGGGAGAAGAGGGTCCAGCTGAAGGTCTTGCTCCAAGGGAAGAGGAGGGCACCCGCAACCGAAATACCGAGGTAAGTTCCCTAACTGACGACTCGGAAACTCTTGCTTCTGGCCTATGGTATTTTCGTGAGATTTCAGTAGGATTCTCATGTTTTTAATGTTCTCAATGAGTTCAGAAGGTTTTTTTTTTGTGTGGGGACAAGTGAGATCACCTTTTTCCAAACTCGAAAAGTTTAAGACTTTAATGTACGAAAATCTGCCGATTCTTACGGTTTCTGGGCAGCAAGGGGAAATCAATGGTTTTTAAGTAGTAAATGAAGTTAAAATACTTTGAAATTTTACATGGTAAAATTAGACATCTTGAGGATGATTTTGGTATAAGATTTCGTGTCATTTGGATTTTCAAACTGAGAGTTATTTAAGGCTAACAATGACCTAAAAACATGGTTTTTCTCCCGGACTAGTGGCCAAAGTTTGGAAACTAGAAAAGTATTCCAAACTAGTTGGCTTTGGGAATTATTTTTCCTATAAAATAGACATCCTAAGTTTTCTAAGGCCACTGATTTCATGTCCATAATATTTTTCTATTATATATTAAAAATCAGCGAAGTTAGGTCAGAAATTCTGGAAAATATGGTGTAGGGCAAAATTCATGGAACTTGAAGTAAAGTTTGGATATGTGATTGAAATTGTGATATTTTGCTGTATCTAGGGTGTTAACACGTGTGTGACATATTTGAAGCACCAAGGGAAGAGTTTTCTTTTTGCGAGGCGTGCCAAGTAGTAACTGTTAACTCACGTATTCTATGTCGCTGTTGTATGTCTGTTTTCCATGATTGTGGATGCGAGGCAGTAGGGCTTAGTGGGCTGTGTGTCCTTATGTCGCTACCGAGCCTGAGATGCATTTGGGGTAGTTTGGGTTAAACTCTCTAGCTACTATGTTGATCCTAGCGCTGAGGATAGGTGCGTCCGGGGTCGGTCTTGACTCGACGGTACGCAGGCGCCTGGGGTTTGCCTTGTGGGGCGACTCGACGGTACGCGGGCGTCCAAGGCTCACCTTGGTAAGGTAGCTCGATGGTACGCGGGCATTCAGGGCTTGCCTTGGTAAGGCAGCTCGATGGTACGTCATTGTGGTTGAGGTTGTGATGTGATTCTGAATGCATTTATGATATGTGGTTTGATTTCCTGATTATTGTTACTTGCATGCACTGTATACATATTGTACTTTAGTTTAACAGTTACTATGGGGTTCAACCTTGAACTCCAGATTACCTTGAAGGTACAGGTGTAAAGCGGTAAGCTGGTTGGACTCAGGAGGTAAGGGCATGGTGCAGAAGACTGAAGAAATAGGGAATGCCCTATCCCTTTTTTTACATTACATTTTTGGGACGACTGTATGATTTATACACACTGCTCAGTATTCATTTTGGACGATTGTACCCTTAACCCTACGAGGATTACTTTATGTTCTTGTTTGTACCTTTACCAGTACATTGTAAGTTGTCCATACCGATCATATGCTCTGCCGCACATACTCTGATATATTTTAAAAGGGACTAATTAACAAGGAAAGGCAATAAGCGAAAAGGATCCCTCTAACCCGCCACCCGAAAGGGTGAGGCCAGTAGGGGAGTAACAGCCAAGCTAATGAAGATGAGAGAGGAAACAACAGAAGTCAAGGGCTTGTTCGGTGAGACAAGGAACAACTTGGCCAACAAGCAAAGAGAACTTGGCTAGCAAGTAAAGAGAACTTTGAGGGCAAGCTAGCTATGGTTCGAGAAAGGGCTAGATGCGCTTGGAGGACCAATTAGAGGCAAGGTGGCACCCTTTGCTGGGTCCAGACACTACAACCTCATTTGATTCAATAGTCGGTTCTTGATTTCGGAAGCACCTCTGTAACATCTTGAATTTTGGGCATTGAGACTTTAGAATATGCCTAAATTAGAAGGACAACTAAGCCCAGTCCAGGAAGTGTGACATCCACGAAGATGGCCATATCTTCAACCAAGGGACAAAAAGGGAAAAATTATGAAATAATATTTCGATGATACGAAAATATTATGATAGAATTATTTATGGGAAATTTAGCCTGGATAAATTATAAGTCTAATATTTGGAATTTAAGGCATATTTTCTCGTAAATTAAAGATAATTAGTTAGTGAATAATGTTTGGCCTAAATATTTTGGAGATAATATTTTATGGCCTAAAGAAATTATTGGAGAAAGAGAAATGCTTATATGGAATTAAGGATTGATTTTGATTTCCTAACTATGATTTGCGATATTAATTAGAAAGGGATGATGTAGGAATTAGTGGTATTATGTGTGTTGGACTATTCATCCAAACCAATCTCCTTTCTTATCCGATATCTACTTCATATAGCAAGATAAAGCCCAAGCCATACACACATCCAAGCCCAATGATACACTTTTAATATTCATTCCATTTTCCTCTCATACACTCCTACGGACATAATAAACACCACACACAGACTTAATAATTATTCACTCCCTCCCTCACAAAAACCCACGGCATTAAACACACAAACATTCAAAACTGATTCATTCCTCTTCTCTCATTATTCTCCACGGTTTAAACACATCACACACACATGCAACATTACAAATGGCAAGCATACAACCAAAACACTTATCACATACACATAATAACACCACACAAATCTGATTATTTCTTTCTCTTTTTCCCTTAATTGCCACGGTTATACACAAAACACACACAACACAAAAATCTGATCAGCTCTCCATCTCTCCTCATATCTCCACGGTTTTCACATATACACACACTACACAAAAATTCTGATTCACTTCCTCTTCTCACATTCAAATCTCACATCCTCTCAACTCCTCTCCTCCTCCATCTCCACGGATCAAAATCATCAATCTCCAACAAATCCATCCTCCTCTCCTTTCAACATTCGCGGATAGAAGAAGATAAAGTAGGTGAGTTGAAATATTACTTGCAATAACTTCAAATTCCTTCATGCATGTTTTGATTTATGGAGAAGAACTCACATGCATATGGATTTAAGGTCAGATTAAAGGGCTTGAAGAAGTGGAGGTGACCACAAAGCCATGGACAAGCTATAGTGGTAAGATCATCCACCTTCTTCACTAGTTTTTGAAATTTTCGGTTTAAACCCAGATTTTGTAATCTGTGGTAAAATTGTATAAATAAGTGGAATTTGAGAAATCTGAGACCACCAACGTGTTCCTCATGGAAAACTTAGTGGGAATATGTTGGTGAATGAATTTTTAAAGAGATTTTCGTACATAAAATAATAAGCTCATTAAGGAAGTCAAAACTGCCAGTTTTGAAAATCCTGAGGTCTGTCGCTTGTCTGTGTATTTTGACTGAGCTAATGTTCTTTAAAAATTATTAAAATATTCCAGGAGGTATTTTACATGTATATCTTTAAAATGGTGGTTATTTTGTATTTTTCTAAGCTCTGGTCAGAGAGCAATAAATTATACAAAATGACCCTGAGTTTTGGAAACCAATCTGAACAGTCGGAACGTTTTTGGGATCTGGGAATGAATGGAATGTGATTAAATTCTGAAATTAATTTTCCCAAAAACTAGTCTTAACAAGGATTTCGTAGGTTTTTGAACCACCTCAATTGGACACCTAGAACTTCAGATATGAATTTTTAAAGATAAGTTACGAATTCTGGAAGTTTAATTGCACAGCGAATGAAAATGAAAAAGCTGGGATTAATGTGGCGTATTCTGACTTTGGGAGTTATTTTTCTATGAAAATATAATTGTCAAGGAACACGTGGATTTTGGAAACACATTAAAATGATTTTTGTGCAATCTATTAAAAATGATTGAAGTTACTGGATTTTCTGGCCGGTTAAGAGATTAATTCAGAAATGAGTAAATTAATGGCCATAAATAATATTTGTTTGAAAAAAGTGTTAAAAAGGTAAATAAACATTCATTTTCCCCGGTTCTAAAGTTATGGATATGTCCTTAGGACCACAAGGACAATGAAGGAACTTCAAGCAACTCTGACGGTTAACGAAAAGAGGAACCCGTGTAAGGACAGTAGTCCTTAAAAGGTAGTGGGCTTACCTTACTTGCATGTACTTGATATTATTGCTTGTATGTATATGTTTGATTACTATACTGTCTTGCTATGTTTAACATACTTGAATGATTGAAGCTCTGTTTATGATTATGCTATGGCCATCAGTATGATGCATGAAGCATTGAGCATGCAGATATGTCATTATGTTAACATGGGCTTGTGCAAGACAAGTATATCATACATTAGCATTTATATTGCATGCATTGTTTGGAATATCAAACGACCTCTCTCTTTCTCTCCCTCTATCTTCTTCTTTGTTCAGCCACTCCTCTCTTTTCATCCACGTTGGCCGACTTAAGGATGACGAGGAATGAAATGAGAGAAGTCAAGGGCTTGTTTGGAAAGCCAACGAACAACTTGGGCAAAGAGTAAGGAGAACTTGACCAGCAAGTCGAGAGAACTTTGAGTGCAAGCGAGCTATGCTTCGAGAAAGGACGAGATGTGCTTGGACGACTAGTTAGAGGCAAGGTGGCACCCTTTGCAGGGTCCAGACCCTAACACCTCCTTTAATTCAATAGTCGGTTCTTGATTTCGGCAGCACCTCCACCTTGATGTCGGCGCTAAACTCCTCTTATCAAGAACCCGAAACCATAGAAATGTTGCTCTCGACGAGAGAAACAATGTTAGTGAAGGCGTCGGGACCTAGAAACGCCAAATCGGATCTGCAGTGCTTTCTCTCTACACCGACCTCTCTCTCTCCCCCAATCTTCTTCTTTGTTCCACCTCGCCCCTCTTTTTATCCATGTTGGCCGACCTAAGGATGACGAGAAAAGAAATTAGAGAAGTCAAGGGCTTGTTGGGCGAGCCAACGAACAACTTCGGCAAAGAGTAAGGAGAACTTGACTAGCAAGTCGAGAGAACTTTGACCGCAAGTGAGCTATGCTTTGAGAAAGGGCGAGATGTGCTTGGATGACTAGTTAGAGGCATGGTTGCGTCCTATGTGGGGTCCAGACCCTATGAACCTCAATTGATTCCATAGTCGGTTCTGGATGTCGGCAACACTCGCACCTTGCCGACGACCCTAAACTCCTCTGATCAAGAATCGGAAACCACAGAAATATTGCTCTCCCCAAGAGGAAACAACATTTGAGAAGGCGTCGGGATAAAGAAGTGGCAAATGGGGGCGAAATCGGCTCCGGAGTGTTTTCTCTCCCTTCTTCCTGTCTCAACCAACCTCTCTCTCCCTCTCTTTCTTCATCTATCTTCGTCCTCTACCCTCTTTTTCTTCATGTGGGTCAAGCTAATCAAGATGAAAGAGGAAACAATAGAAGTCAAGGGCTTGTTGGGCGAGACAAGAAACAACTTGGCCAACAAGCAAAGATAACTTGGCCAGCAAGTAAAGAGAACTTTGAGAGCAAGCTAGCTATGGCTCGAGAAATGGCTAGATGCGCTTGGAGGACCAGTTAGAGGTAAGGTGGCGCCCTTTGCTGGGTCCAGACACTACAACCTCATTTGATTCAAGAGTCGGTTCTTGATTTCGGCAGCACCTCCACCTTGTTGTTGGCGCTAAACTCCTCTGATCAAGAACCCGAAACCCTAGAAATGTTGCTCTCGCCGAGAGGAAACAACGTTAGAGAAGGCGTCAGGAGCTAGAAACATCAAATCGGTTCCTGCAGTGTTTTCTCTCTCTTCTCTCTCTCTCTCAAACGACCTCTCTCTTTCTCTCCCCCTATCTTCTTCTTTGTTCGGCCACACCTATCTTTTCATCCACGTTGGCCGACTTAAGGATGACGTGGAATGAAATGAGAGAAGTCAAGGGCTTGTTTGGCAAGCCAACGAACAACTTGGGCAAAGAGTAAGGAGAACTTGACCAGCAAGTCGAGAGAACTTTGAGTGCAAGCGAGCCATGCTTCGAGAAAGGGCGAGATGTGCTTTCACGACTAGTTAGAGGCAAGGTGGCACCCTGTGCTTGGGTCCAGACCCTACAACCACATTTAATTCAATAGTCGGTTCTTGATTTTGGCAGCACCTCCACCTTGTTGTCGGTGCTAAACTGCTTTGATCAAGAACCCGAAACCATAGAAATGTTGCTCTCACCGAGAGGAAATAGCGTTAGGGAAGGCGTCGGGACCTAGAAACGCCAAATCGACTCTGCAGTGTTTTCTCTCTCTTCTTTCTCTCTCAACCGACCTCTCTCTCTCCCCCCCAATATTTTTCTTTGTTCCACCTCTCCCCTATTTTTATCCATGTGTGCCGACCTAAGGATGACGAGAAAAGAAATTAGAGAAGTCAAGAGCTTGTTGGGCGAGCCAACGAACAACTTGGGCAAAGAGTAAGGAGAACTTGACCAGCAAGTCGAGAGAACTTTGAGTTCAAGTGAGCTATTATTCGAGAGAGAGCGAGATGTGCTTGGAGGACTAGTTAGAGGCAAGGTGGCGTCCTATGTGGGGTCCAGACGTTACAAACCTCAATTGATTCCATAATCGGTTCTAGATTTCGGCAGCACCCCCACCATGTCGATGGTGCAAAACTCCTCTGATCAAGAATAAGAAACAACATAAATACATCTCCCCTGGAGGAAACAATGGTTGAGCAGGTGTGGGATCAAGAAGCGCCAAATGGGGGCGAAATCGGCTCCGGAGTGTTTTATCTCCCTGCTTACTTTCTCAAACGACCTCTCTCTCCCTCTCTTTCTTCATCTATGTTCCTCCTCTACCCACTTCTTCTCCATGTTGGCCAAGCTAATGAAGATGAGAGAGGAAACAACGGAAGTCAAGGGCTTGTTGGGCGAGACAAGGAACAACTTGGCCAACAAGCAAAGATAACTTGGCCAGCAAGTAAAGAGAACTTTGAGGGCAAGCTAGCTATGGTTCGAGAAAGGGCTAGAGGCGCTTGGAGGACCAGTTAGAGGCAAGGTGGCACCCTTTGCTGGGTCCAGACCCTATAACCTCATTTGATTCAACAGTCGGTTCTTGATTTCGGCAGCACCTCCACCTTGTTGTCGGCGCTAAAATCCTCTTATCAAGAACCCGAAACCATAGAAATGTTGTTCTCGCCAAGAGGAAACAACGTTAGTGAAGGCATCACGAGCTAGAAACGCCAAATCAACTCTGCAGTGTTTTCTCTCTCTTCTTTCTTTCTCAACCGACCTCTCTCTATCCCTATCTTCTTCTTTGTTCGACCTCTCCCCTCTTTTTATCCATATTGGCTGACTTAAGGATGACGAGAAAAGAAATTAGAGAAGTCAAAGGCTTGTTGGGCGAGCCAACGAACAACCTGGGCAAAGAGTAAGGAGAACTTGACCAGCAAGTCGAGAGAACTTTGAGTGCAAGCAAGCTTGGCTTCGAGAAAGGGCGAGATGTGCTTGGAGGACTTGTTAGAGGCAAGGTGGCGTCGAGACCCTACAAACCTCAATTGATTCCATAGTCTCTTCTGGATGTCGGCAGCACCTGCACCTTGTGGACGTCGCTAAACTCCTCTGATCAAGAATCGGAAACAACAGAAATACTGCTCTCCCCTGGAGGAAACAACGGTCGAGAAGGTGTGGGATCAAGAAGCGCCAAATGGGGGCGAAATCAGCTCTGGAGTGTTATATCTCCCTACTTACTTTCTCAAACGATGTCTCTCTCCCTCTCTTTCTTCATCTATGTTCCTCCTCTACCCACTTCTTCTCCATGTTGGCCAAGCTAATGAAGATGAGAGAAGAAACAATAGAAGTCAAGGGCTTGTTGGGCGAGATAAGAAACAACTTGGCCAACAAGCAAAGATAACTTGGCCAGCAAGTAAAGAGAACTTTGAGGGAAAGCTAGCTATGGTTCGAGAAAGCGCTAGATGCGCTTGGAGTACCAGTTAGAGGTAAGGTGGCGCCCTTTTCTGGGTCTAGACCCAACAACCTCATTTGATTGAAGAGTCGGTTCTTGATTTCGGTAGCACCTCCACCTTGATGTCGGCACTAAACCCCTCTGATCAAGAACCCAAGAACGTTAGAGAAGGCGTCGGGAGCTAGAATCGCCAATTCGGCTCTGTAGTGTTTTCTCTCTCAATCGACCTCTCTCTCTCTCTCTCCCAATCTTCTTCTTTGTTCCGCCTTTCCCCTCTTTTTATCCATGTTGGCCGACTTAAGGATGACGAGGAAAGTAATTAGAGAAGTCAAGGGCTTGTTGGGTGAGCCAACGAACGACTTGGGAAAAAAGTAAGGAGAACTAGACCAGCAAGTCCAGAGAACTTTGAGTGCAAGCGAGCTATGCTTTGAGAAAGGGCGAGATGTGCTTGGAGGACTAGTTAGAGGGAAGGTGGCGTCCTTTGCTGGGTCCAGAGACTACAACCTAATTTGATTCAAGAGTCGGTTCTTGATTTCGGCAGCACCTCCACCTTGTTGTCGGCGCTAAACTCCTTAATATCAAGAACCTGAAACCATAGAAATGTTGACTCACCGAGAGGAAACAACGTTAGAGAAGGCATCGGGAGCTAGAAATGCCAAATTGGCTCTGCAGTGTTTTCTCTCTCTTCTTTCTCTCTCAACCGACCTCTCTCTCTCTCTTTCCCTATCTTCTTCTTTGTTCCGCCATTCCTCTCTTTGCATCCATGTCGGCCGACTTAAGGAAGTCGAGGAATGAAATTAGAGAAGTTAAGGGCTTGTTTGGCGAGCCAACGAACGACTTGGGCAAAGAGTAAGGAGAACTTGACGAGCAAGTTGAGAGAACTTTGAGAGCAAGCGAGCTATGCTTCGAGAAAGGGCGAGATGTGCTTGGAGGACTAGTTAGGGGAAAGGTGGCGTCCTATGTGGGGTCCAGACCCTACGAACATCAATTGATTCCATAGTCGGTTCTGGATCCAGCACCCCCACCTTGTGGATGACGCTAAACTCCACTTGTCAAGAATCGAAAACCATAAAAATATTGCTCTCACCAAGAGGAAACAATGTGTGAGAAGGCGTCGGGATCAAGAAGCGCCAAATGAGGACGAAATCGGCGCCAGTGTGTTTTCTCTCCCTTCTTGCTGTCTCTACCAACCTCTCTCTCCCTCTCTTTCTTCATCTATCTTTGTCCTCTACCCTCTTTTTCTCCATGTTGGCCAACCTAATGAAGATGAGAGAGGAAACAACTGAAGTCAAGGGCTTGTTGGGCGAGACACGAAACAACTTTGCCAACAAGCAAAGATAACTTGACCAGCAAGTAAAGAGAACTTTGAGGGAAAGCTAGCTATGGTTCGAGAAAGGGCTAGATGCGCTTGGAGGACCTGTTAGAGGCAAGGTGGGGCCCTTTGCTGGGTTTAGACACTACAACCTCAATTTATTCAACAATTAGTTCTTGATTTTGGCAGCACCTGTACCTTGTTGTCGGCGCTAAACTCCTTGTTATAAAGAACCCGAAACCGTAGAAATGTTGCTCTCGCCGAGAGCAAACAACGTTAGAGAAGGCATCGGGAGCTAGAAACGCCAAATCATCTCTGCAGTGTTTTTCTCTCTTCTTTCTCTCTCTACCGACCTCTCTCTCTCAACCAATCTTTTTCTTTGTTCCGCCTCTCCCCTCTTTTGATCCACGTTCGCCGACCTAAGGATGACGAGAAAAGAAATTAGAGAACTCAAGGGCTTGTTGGGTGACCAACGAACGACTTGGGCAAAGAGTAAGGAGAACTTGACCAGCAAGTTGAGAGAACTTTGAGTGCAAGCGTACTATGCTTCGAGAAAGGGTGAGATGTGCTTGGAGGACGAGTTAGAGGCAAGGTGGCGTCCTTTGCTGGGACTAGACACTACAACCTCATTTGATTCAAGAGTCGGTTCTTGATTTCGGCAGCACATCCACCTTGTTGTTGGTGCTAAACTCCTTGTTATGAAGAACCCGAAACCGTAGAAATGTTGCTCTCGTCGAGAGGAAACAACGTTAGAGAAGGCGTCGGGAGTTAGAAACGCCAAATCGGCTCTGCAGTGTTCTCTCTCTCTTCTTTCTCTCTCAACCGACCTCTCTCTCTCTCCTTATCTTCTTCTTTGTTCCGCCACTCCTCTCTTTTCATCCACGTTGGCCGACTTAAGGATATCGAGGAATGAAATTAGAGATGTCAAGGGCTTGTTGGGCGAGCCAACGAATGACTTGGGCAAAGAGTAAGGAAAACTTGACCAGCAAGTCGAGAGAACTTTGAGTGCAAGCGAGCTATGCTTTGAGAAAGGGCGAGATGTGCTTGGAGGACAACTTAGAGGCAAGGTGGCGTCCTATGTTGGGTCCTGACCCTATGAACCTCAATTGATTCCATAGTCGGTTCTAGATCTCGGCAGCACCCCTACCTTATGGACGGCGTTTAAGTCCTCTGATCAAGAATAAGAAACCACAGAAATATTGCTCTCCCCAAGAAGAACGAACGTTTGAGAAGGTGTCGGGATCAAGAAGCACCAAATGGGGGCGAAATCGGCTCCGGTGTATTTTCTCTCCCTTCTTGCTGTCTCTACCGACATCTCTCTCCCTCTCTTTCTTCATCAATCTTCATCCTCTACCCTCTTTTGCTCCATGTTAGCCAACTTAGTGAAGATGAGAGAGGAAATAACAGAAGTCAAGGGCTTGTTGGGCGAGACAAGAAACAACTTGGCTAGCAAGTAAAGAGAACTTTGAGGCAAGCTAGGTATGGTTCGAGAAAGGGCTAGATGTGCTTGGAGGACCAGTTAGAGGCATGGAGGAGCTCTTTGTGGGGTCTAGTCCCTACAACATCATGTGATTCAATAGTCGGTTCTTGATTGCCGCAGCACCTCCACCTCGTAGACGGTGTTAAACACCCCTTATCAAGAACCCGAAACCGTAGAAATTTTGATGTCACTGAGAGGAAACAATGTTAGAGAAGGTGTCGCGTTCTAGAAATGCCACATTAGGGTGAAATCGGCTCTGCAGTGTTTTCTCTCTCTTCTATCTTGCTCCACCGACCCCTCTCTATCTTTATATCTTCTTCTATGTTTGGCCTCTCCCCTCTTTTTCTCCAAGTTGACCGACTTAAGGATGACGAGAAAAGAAATTAGAGAAGTCAAGGGCTTGTTGGGCGAGCCAATAAAACACTTGGGCGACAAGTAAGGAGAACTTGGCAAACTAGTCGAGAGGACTGTGAGTGCAAGCGAGCTATGTTTCAAGAAAGAGCGAGATATGCTTGGAGGACTAGTTGGAGGCAAGGTAGGTCCTATACGGGGTCCAGACCTTACGAACCTCATTTTATTCCATAGTCAGTTCTAGATCTCGGCAGCACCCCCACCTTTTCGACAGCACTAAACTCCTCTGATCAAGAATCGGAAACCAAAAAAATATTGCTTTCCCCGTGAGGAAAAACCGTTTGAGAAGGTGCCGGGATCAAGAAACGCCAAATGAGGGAGAAATCGGCTCCTGAGTGTTTTCTCACCCTTCTTGCTGTCTCAACCGACCTCTCTCTCCCGCTCTTTCTCCATCTATGTTCGTCCTCTACCCTCTTTTGGTCCATGGTTGCCAACTTAGTAAAGATTAGAAAGGAAATTACATAAGTCAAGGGCTTGTTGAGCGAGACAGGAAACAACTTGGCCACCAAGTAAAGAGAACTTTGAGGCAAGGTAGCTACAGTTCGAGAAAGGGCTAGATGTTCTTGGAGGACCAGTTAGAGGCAAGGTGGCGCCCTTTGTGGCGTCCAGTCCCTACAACCTCATGTGATTCAATAGTCGGTTCTTGATTGCCGCAGAACCTCCACCTTGAAGACGACGCTAAACACCTCTGATCAAGAAGCCAAAACCATAGAAATGTTGCTATCACCGAGAGGAAACAAAGTTAGAGGAAGCGTCGCGAGCTAGAAACGCAAAGTCGGGGAGAAATCGGCTCTACAGTGTTTTCCCTCTCTTCTATCTTGTTCAACCGACCCCTCTCTATCTTTATATATTCTTCTATGTTCGGCCTCTCCCCTCTTTTTTTCCACGTTGACCGACTTAAGGATGACGAGAAAAGAAATTAGAGAAGTCAAGGGCTTGTTGAGCGGGCCAACAAACAACTTGGGCAACAAGTAAGGAGAACTTTGCCAGCAAGTCGAGAGGACTTTGAGTGCAAGCGAGCTATGTTTCAAGAAAGGGCCAAATGTGCTTGGAGGATTTGTTAGAGGCAAGGTGGGGTCCTATCTGGGGTCCAGAACCTACGAATCTCATTTGATTCCATAGTCGGTTCTGGATCTTGGTAGCACCCCCACCTTGTCGACGTCGGTAAACTTCTCTGATCAATAATCGGAAACCAAAGAAATATTGCTCTCCCTGAGAGGAAACAACGTTTGAGAAGGTGTCGGGATCAAGAAGCGCCATATGAGGGAGAAATCGGCTCCTGAGTGTTTTCTCACCCTTCTTGCTATCTCAACCGACCTCTCTGTCTCTCTCTTGCTCCATCTATGTTCGTCCTCTACTCTGTTTCGCTCCATGTTGGCTGTAACACCCAGAATTTCAGACCCTGAGAATGGAGAATAAGCCTAAAGTAGGCGGACGACTAAGGCCAGTTTGGGAAGAGTCTCAAGAATGTCGAGAGTTAGGAAGCCTCTCTGGGACTAAGTAACTCGACCATACGGGTCAGTGGACCCTGTATGCATAAGCCGTGGAATTAAGGTGCCAGTGAAAATGAGACATAGAAGATCTATACGGTGTAAATCCGGTGGAAAGGATGCCACCCAACTATGTCCTGGGGTATAGGACAATTAATTGAGTGAAAATGCGCCGGTATAAGAAAGTACACGGCATTTTCAGGGTAGTTGGGTATGCCCTGGTTTTTTTAGAAGGCATCGGTATTTGTGAAGAAGACCCGAACAAACCCAGGCAGGATCTCGGGAAAATACTGATAACGTAACTTTAATAAAGTACGGTCATGATGACTAATGATGACATACTTTTGTGTTGGTCCAATAAAATCATGACACGTGTCCCGTCATCATGACAAGGGAAAAAGCTACTTTTGTGTTGGACCAGTAAAAGCATGACACGTGTCCCTTCATAATTACAGGAGTAAGAGGTCAAACCAAGTCATCATGAAGAGAGAGAAATTGCTCTAAATTCGTGCAAAACAAGGAGGAGAGAGAAAAGTCAACAAAACTTGCAAAGTAAGCCAAGTTAAGAGGATATTTTGCAAGGGTACTTTGGTCACTTGGTTTGGGGAATTTTTAAGTGCCCTCTTGACATATTTTGAGACATTTTGCACTCTTGTTTGCATGAGTATTTTGATCAAGAGCTCAAGGACCACAAAAGTTAAGGTGATATAGTGTAGAAGTAAAAGTCGGTGGTAGTGCTACATCGGACACGTGGCATTTCGGGGCCAGAAGTTGGATTATTGGGTAGCATGCATTACGAGGTAGATACGAGACACCAGAGTATGGGTTTCTTGCTCTCCAAGGCACTATAATCTGTCCACCTGTGGTCAGGGAGAAGAGACTGATGATCTGGTCCCACACAAGTCCAGTGTAGGGCACAAGTTACGAGGAAAAGTGTGACCAGCTAAAAGGGAGCTAAGCGGGATCGGTTAGGGTTTACCAGAGTCGGACCCAGGCCCCTAGACATAGGGGAAGGACGAAATTGGTGGGCCCAGAGGTGAAATAAAAGGTCATGTCATGTAATTATGAAGAGGGAGAAAGTCACATCAAGTAATTATGATGAGAGAGAAAGAATAAAATAATCCGGTTTAATTTGGACCACATCTTTTGACACTGACATGACAATGGAAGGACATGTAATTATAACACCTAAAGATCATTTATGGCATATCCAAGGACAGATTTTGTGGGTCCCACTGGTTGGAAGAAGTGAAGTGCAAAATGACCGTTTTACCCCTGGGCCAAAAACCTACAACTTGCAATACCAGAGACCACCACCAGGGGCAATTTGGGAAACTGATTTTTGGGCCTTGGAATGCGCCACATCAGCCCAAAAGATCTCTCTAGAAACCTTGAGAAACAAGCAAATAAATAATAATTTAAAACTGAAGAAGTTTCCCAACCGTTGGATCGTAATCAAGTTGGATAAGGGCCCCACCTTTGGAGTCTATATAAGGACACCTCCTCCCCATTTTTTCTGGCCTAGCTCGTGTTCAAGAAGGAAAGAAGAGAGGGAACAGCTGAAGTCTTGGTTCAAGAAGGAGAGGAGGTCATATGCAACCGAAATTCCAAGGTAAGCCCTTAACCGACAACTTGGAAATTCTTGCTTCTACCCTATGGTGATTTTCGTGAGTTTTCAGTAGGAATTTGATATTTTTAAGGTTCTAAATGGGTCCATAATGTTTTTTTTATGGGGATAAGTAGGATCACCTTTTTCCGAACCCGAAAAGCCGTAAGTCTTAAAGTTGCGAAAATCTGCCGATTCTGGTGTTTCTGGGCAGCGAAGACAAATCGGTGGTTTTAAAATAGTAAATGAATTCCGTTTGCTTTGAAATTTTACATGGTGAAATTATAATTCCTGAGGATGATTGTGATATAATATTTTGTGTCATTGGGATTTTCCAACCAAGATTTATTTTCTGTTGTAAATGACTCAAAAACATGGACTTTGTTTCGGACCAGTGGCTAATGTTTGGGAATAAGAACAAGTTTCGAACCCATATGGCTTTGGTAATTATTTTTATGATACACTAGGCATCCTAAGGGTTCCATGGCCACTGATTTCATGTCAATATGATTTTTTTGGAACTTTTTAAAAATCTGGGAAGTTGGGTCAAATGCACAAAGTTTCTGGAAATTCTGGATATAATTCGGTTTTGACAAAAAAAATGTAAGGGTATTTCTGTAATTACTAAATAAGTGTATTTTAATGATATTTAGGTCAAGGGCACTCTTGGAAAGCCAACGGGCCTAATAAAATATTAGGGACAATATTTACCACACCAGGTAGTAACCGCTCTACTCAAATATCTTTATGTGTGTTGTTGTATGTTTGTATTTGCCATGTGTGTTTTTGTATGTACTGCCAAATATGCATACAGAGTTATGCGGTTCCTAACGCTGAGATGATCAGTCTGAGGCCGGCCTTGATTGGTGGCTGTACGGGTTGAGGATCAGTCCGAGGCCGGCCTTGATTGGCGGCTGTATGGGTTGAGTGACAGTCCGGGGCTAGCCTGGCAAGGGCGGCTCTACGGGTTGTGAATCCGGTGGAGTCCGAGGCTTGCCTTGGTAAGGCAGCTGTACGGGTTCTACAGATTGAGATGTGTGGTTTTTATGGTATATTTCGTTTTGCATATGTGGTATGTTTTTGGTATGTTATCTGTATTTTGAATTGGCATGGTAGCATACATACTCCTTACACATTTAGTATTTGAGTACTGACGGTTACTCTGGGGGCCATTTTTGGACTCCAGAAGCTTGTGTAGATGCAGGGAAACGTGCCTGAACTAGAAAGCCTTTTCTTGGAAGGAAGGGCGTACCGGTGCAGTGAAGAATAGAGAATGCCCTATTATATGTTTACTCATGATTATTGGGACCACTGTATATTTTATGGTATTTATTTTGGATGACTGTACCCTTAACCCTTCGGGGACTTTTAATTTCAGTTTATTTTACTTTTACCAGTACAGTAGATTGTCCAAACTGGTTAAATGCTCTGTTGCGCTCACTCTGATATAAGTTAAATGGACCTAATAATAAAGGAAAGGTAACTAAGTAAAGGAATCCCTCTAACCCGCCACTTGAAAGGGCGAGGCCGGTGGGGGTGTAACATTGGCCAACTTAGTGAAGATGAGAGAGGAAATAATAGAAGTCAAGGGCTTGTTGGGCGAGACAAGAAACAACTGGGCCAACAAGTAAAGAGAACTTGGCTGGCAAGTAAAGAGATAAGGAACCTGAAGCCCAAGAAGTTGACGATTCAAGAACCTCCTGAGGTTCCTCCACCAAAGCCCATTGATCCTGAAGCTTCTAAGCATAGAGATAAGGAACCAGTAGTGGCTCCTCACAAGAAAAAGAAGAAAGCAGTCACCATCATGTCTGAAACTCATGGTTTTGCTTCAAAGGTTCAGGCTGGCTCTAAGGTATCTGAACCTACCAAATATGTCTTTAGTCCTCCCAATCTTATGAAACCTCCTAATTCTGAATTTATTTGTCAACCTACTCCTATGTCTAATGCAGAAATGTTAGAATTCAAAGAAAAATATTCTTCTAGAGGTTTTTGTCCCACAGTGTATGTGGACTTAGGCAAACTAAAGGAAGAATGTGATCTTGATTTGTCCCCATGGTTGGATCAATTTAGGAATTTGTTGGCTATAAACACTCCTTATACTCCTTCACTAGTCAAACATTTCTATTTCAATATGTCCATGGCTAATGTAGTAAATGAAAGGAGTCATATCATTGAGGACAAATGTATCACGTCTGTTAGAGGAAAATCCATCACTGTAGGCTAATATAATAAATTCCCTCCTCTTTATTGAAAATCTCCCACCTGTGCCTCACATTAAGTATGACAAAGAAAGGTTTTTCAAAATCCTGAGGCCTGGTGTACCATTTGAATATGAAGATATATTAAATGCTGCATATTTTTAACAAGTTCTTGCCATTTCTCCCCCCCTTATTTGTCATTAGCAAAAAGTTAAAGTATAAAATCCAATTAGAATTTTTCTTCCTTGAATAATTCGAACGAGGAAGTTACGTTTGAACTGGGAAGTTGCGTTTGAACTGGAAACAATTTTCTCTACCTTATGTAAATGTAATTTCATTTATGATGCAAGTTGGAATTTTTTTATGAAAACAGGTTGAAACAATTTAGAGAGGTTTTCAAGAAATCTTTCACAATTAAAGCATATAGATACCAAACATGTGCAAAATATTCACAAAATATAAAGAGATAAAGTTCAGAAATGCTCATTTATATTTGGCATATTGAAGAATGATCTGTGAAGCCCATTTGCTTGCTGTATGAAATTTGGTTTAGTTGCCGTAGCCTAAGATGAAGCAGAGATAGACTTTCTTCCTGTATGGAGCATAGCTCAGTTTCAATGTGATTGAACATCAAAGCATCTTTCCTTAGTGTAATAGTTTCTCCTTGAAGTGCATTAAGAGATATCCGCATACAAAATGAAATCTCCTGCTACAAATTGAGAACTTTCTTTGCAAGAGAGATTTGTCAGTGCAACAAAATATCAAAGTATCCCTTTCGATATGATATTTTCAAATAATGATAATGAAAAGAAAATATAAGATATTTTCAAATATGAAATTAACTCATCATCTAAAAAGGATTTTCTTCAAATAAAGGATATGAGCTTGTAAGATATAGAACACATGTGAATGTGAAGCTCCCCCTTAGTGAATTCATGTCTAAACAATCTGAAACTCATGAGCAAATTGGTTAAAAGCATTTGATAATCGCAATAAGTAAGAATCAGAAGAAATAAAAGTTCATTCGATGATTCATGATTCTCGGAGGACGGTGATTTGAAAACAGAGATGACATTGCTTGAGCAACAATCCAGGCTTGCTCGAGCAAGCTCCTTTAGATAGCTGAAGATAATACTCTCTGTCGCTGATGCTCGAGTAGGAAAATACCTTTGCTCGAGCATGGTGCTCAAGCATGATTTTATCATGCTCGGGCAGGCCTTACTTGGATCAGTTGAAAGCACATCAGAGTTGCTGATGCTCGAGCAAGCTTCTCTATTTGCTCAAGCATGGTGCTCGAGCATGAATTAATTCATGCTCGGGCAACCTTTATGCAAACAATTGTGAGACGTAGTTGCTCGAGCAAGCCAATATTCTTGCTTGAGCAAGACATAGATATAGGTGAAAGAATAAGACATCTGTAATGTTGCTCGAGCATAATTTTAATCCTTGCTCGAGCAAGGGTTATGTGAGTGCAGGTTGCTCGACTTTGCTCGAGCAACCCTTTATGCCTGCTTGAGCATGGTGCTCGAGCATGCTTTCTTACCTTGCTCGAGTATGACAAATTTACCTTGCTGTTTCTTTCGATGTTGCTCGAACAAGCCTTCCTTTATGCTCGAGATGACTTCCCAACTCAGTGAAAATGTTGCTGGTCACGTTGTTGCTCGAGCAAGCTCCATTCTCTGCTTGAGCATGACTCTTCAACTCAGTCAATTTGTTGATTGTCATGGTGATGCTTGAGCAACATGTTCTTTGAAGCTTCTGATCATATGTGAATAAGCATAATACTCTCTAGTACAAAGCTCAACTTCCAGAGTATAGAGACTTTCAAGAAGCAATCACATTGACAACAATTTCCAGCGAGCATAACTTCTTCGGTATAAATCCAAATTTAGCAAATCACCTCATCTCAGAAATATCTTCAAATATTCATTCCATTTCAATAAGAATCAGCTCCAAACTAGTTGTATTTCGTCCATTAACATCATATGAATAGAGGTTGTTCTTATCCAGCGTTTTTGATACATCCAGAACAGACTGTCAACTTCAAAACATCATAACTTCTTCAATTGATCTTTTTTTTCCATGTTGTTGATGTTTTTGAAATTTTATTTGAGTCTAGTTTTCAATGGCACTGGTTTCAGCTCAATTGGATTTTTCTTTTGTGATATATACTCAAATTACCGAAGGTTGGTCTGGACTGTGACGGTGATTCTTGTGCCAACTTACAAAAATCATAACTCACTCATCTGAACTCCTTTGGACATGAATATTATATCAAAATGACGCATTGGGAGTATAGTTTCATATGCCACTGGTTTCATGTCAATCCGATTTCTGGTTTGGGAGATATGGTCGATTTACCGAAGGTCGCTAGAAATAGAGCTGAACAGAGTAGGCTGAAGGACGTTTTTGCTCGAGCATGCCTTTGCTTCTGCTCGAGCAAGGCACTGTTTATGTGAAAATAAGAGCTGGAACGATGTTGCTCAAGCATGGAATTAATTGTGCTCGAGCAAGCCATTTTTCATGTGAGAAAAAATGTTGAAATTACATTAATGCCCCAAAACAAACTAGTATTCATTCGGAAGCTTGAACTTGCTTATTTTAACTCCAAATTGAGCCGTTCCAACTTCTATTTGATCATAGGAACTTGAATATTGATATTCTCATAATATTTAACAAGTTCTTATTTCTTTAAACTTCATTCTTGATCATTCTTCATTGTATTAAACTTTGCATCTACATTGAATATAAGAATTAGTCAAAGTATAAGATAAATGTAGTATGCAAATTTTTTGCTCTGAATAATGACATCAATATAAGACATCATCAAAACTAATCATAACTAACATTCTCCCCCTTTTTGATGATGGCAAATACTTTAAGAAAAATATGTATGAATATGAAGATATATTAAATGCAGCATATTTTTAACAAGTTCTTGCCATTTGGTCTCCTCGAGAGGAAACAACGTTTGAGAAGGCCTCAGGATAGAGAAGTGCCAAATGGGGGAGAAATCGGCTCATGAGTGTTTTCTCACCCTTCTTGCTGTCTCAACCGACCTCTCTCTCCCTTTCTCTCTCTCCATCTATGTTCGTCTTCTACCCTTTTTTGCTCTATGTTGGCCAACTCAATGAAGATGAGAGAGGAAGTAACAGAAGTCAAGGGCTTGTTGGGCGAGACAAGAAACAACTTGGCCAACAAGTAAAGAGAACTTGGCCAGCGAGTAAAGAAAACTTTGAGGAAAGCTAGCTACGGTTCGAGAAAGGGCTAGATGTACTTGGAGGACCAGTTAGAGGAAAGGTGGCGCCCCTTGTGGGGTTCAGTCCCTACAACCTCATGTGATTCAATAGTCGGTTCTTGATTTCCGCAGCACCTCTACCTTGTAGACGGTGCTAAACACCTCTTATCAAGAACCCGAAACTGTAGAAATGTTGCTTTCACCGAGAGGAAACATTGTTAGAGACGGCGTCGCGAGCTAGAAACACCTAATCGGGGTGAAATCGGCTTTGCAATGTTTTCTCTCTCTTCTTTCTTTCTCAACCGAGCCCTCTCTCTCTCTATATATCTTCTTCTTTGTTTGTCCTCTTCCCTCTTTTTTTCCACGTTGGCCGACTTAAGGATGACTAGAAAAGAAATTAGAGAAGTCAAGGGCTTCTTGGGCGAGCCAACGAACAACTTGGGCAACAAGTAAGGAGAACTTAGGCAGCAAGTTGAGCGGACTTTGAGTGCAAGCAAGCTATGTTTCGAGAAAGGGCGAGATGTGCTTGGAGGACTAGTTAGAGGTAAGGTGGCGTCCTATCTGGGGTCCAGACCCTACGAACCTCATTTGATTCCATAGTCGGTTCTGGATCTCGGCAGCTCCCCCACCTTGTCGACGGTGCTAAACTCCTCTGATCAAGAATCGGAAACCAAATAAATATTGCTCTCCCCGAGAGGAAAAATGTTTGAGAAGGCGTCGGGATCAAGAAGCGCCATATGGGGGAGAAATCGGCTCCGGAGTGTTTCCTTACCCTTCTTGCTGTCTCAAATGACCTCTCTCTCCCTCTCTTGCTTCATCTATGTCCGTCCTCTACCCTCTTTTGCTCCATGTTGGCCAACTTAGTGAAGATGAGAAAGGAAATAACAGAAGTCAAGGGCTTGTTGGGTCAGACGAGAAACAACTTGGCCAAAGTAAAGAGAACTTGGCCAACAAGTAAAGAGAACTTAGCCAGCAAGTAAAGAGAACTTTGAGGGAAAGCTAGATACAATTCGAGAAAGGGCTAGATGTGCTTGGAGGACCAATTAGAGGCAAGGTAGCTATTACACCCCTACCGGCCTCGCCCTTTCGGGTGGCGGGTTAGAGGGATCCTTTTTTTTAATACCTTTCCTTTGGTAACTGTTCCCTTTTAACAAACATCAGAGTGTTTGCGGCAAAGCATATGTTTGGTTTGGACAACTACAATATACTGGTAAAGGTACATACAAAAACATAAAGTAGTCCCCGTAAGGTTAAGGGTACAATCGTCGAACAAGAAATACTAAACAGTAGTAAATTATACAGTTATCCTAAATACTATGAAGTACAAAAATAATAGGGCATCCCCTATTTCTTCGGTCTTCTATATCATGCCCTTACCACCTTGTTCCTGAACAGCTCAACAACTAATACCTGTATGTTGGAAATTATGCCCTAGGGGCAAGTCATCTCCATTTAGTTATCATTTAATTAGCATGTTTATAGTGATAACTATATCCCTGGATATATCTTATAGATTATCCTAAATGTCCCTGGTCGGTCATCTACGTGGGAGCGAAGATGAAATAAGACCAGTATGGCTTTGATGAGGTATGGAGATACGAATCAAAGTCATGGGCACTTGTAAGAGCACAAGGTACTGGACTGACCCAATATGAGAAAGCTGCATGGATTTAGTCATAAGCTTATCTCATGTATAACCGCGTCACAACGCCCTTTGACCTGAGATCATCATGGATTCCTACATGAGAGTCGTTGATCTTTGACCTAGTCAAAAGTCACCTTTGACCGAGTGATGATAAAGGCTTTGATCGGGATCAGTCCTTTTCATGTAGAGGAATGTGAATGGTCAAGATGGAATTTGTCCCTCACATTTGTAGAGAGAAAATACTGGGCCCCTCGATGAGTGAGTCTGAGAAATGTATGGTCATACTACGATGGAAATGAGTTTCCATTCCAGTTATTAGACTACTCAAGAATCGAGAAAGTAATGGTCAAGAACAAGAAGTTGACATTATCCATGCCTCATCCTTGACCAAATTATTGCGTGACAAAAGGGACGTGACATGGTTGTACGATAGGTTGTATCGTATCATCGATCCCCATATGAATTGGGTAGTCGAAATGTCTTGCTAGAGGCCGCTTGCGACTTGTGGGCTGGTACAATATTAGCCCACTGCCAATCTCATGTGGGCCTGCAGGGTCTCACACAAGAATAGCCCAACACGAGCAAAAGTGTCCAGATTCATTGAATCTTAGATATGTCTAAGATTTAATGAATAAAACATTTAATCTAGGATGGATATATATATATATATTATTAAATTCGAAATTAAATATAGTAATATTATTTAATAGAGATTATAATATTATTATATAATATTTGTTTTGTATTTAATTTATTTGATAAATTAAATATCTAAAATAAATAGAGATATTGTATCTCGATATAATTTTCGAATAAAGATATAGTATCTCGATTTAATTAAATTGAGATATAGTATCTCATATTTAATTAAATAAAAAAATATCATATCTCATATTTAATTTATAAAGATAAATTAAATATGTAGGCTTATAATTTGGATTAAATAAATATATTAGATTAGATCTATTTGATAGATTTAATTAATATATTATTTTAATTGAAATTCGAATTTCAAAATTGATTGGATTAATTTTGAATATTTTAATATGGCTTTTTAGGGTTTTAGAAACCCTATAAATAGATATTGATCTAGTCATATTAATAAGACGGATGAATTAGAAAAGCCGCGAGAAACCCTAGAGAGAAAAAGTAGAGACGCAAAAATACTGAAGGCGCTAGCACGCTGCCATCCGTGTTTGAAGGCTATTCGTGTGGATACCGGTAGAGGGAGAAGATTCGTACAGTCTGCTCCTGATTGATCGAGAAGGTAGCCCACCAGTTCAAATAGAACGAGACACGAACCAGTTTGCCGTAGGTATGAACCTTGATTTAAACGTGGTTGGGCTATCCTCAGAAGGGATTCGTAAAGTTTTTTTTTAATTCCGCTGCGTGTACGGATCCCAACACTATATTCTTTTGAACAGTCTGGAGTTCAAAATTGAACCACAGAGTATGTATGCAAAGCATGTAATGCAAATCACAATCAGGAAAAATAAACCTGGCATGTACACAATCTGTAGGACCGCCTAGTCAAGACAAGCCCTCGGAACCAATAGCGCTAAGGGGCCTCAGTAGCCAGGGCTATAGACCCTAACTACCTATCCCAAGAAGCCTCAGTAGCCACCTAAGGACATGTAGTCCAATAGGCCCTACCTACCTCATATACCTCGGACTTCAGCAGTAACCCAAGGACACACAGTCCTTCAGGCACTACAGTCCCACATGCCTCTGACTTCAGCAGTAACCTGAGGACATGCAGTCCCATAGGCACTATAGCCCAACATATCTTGGACTTCAGCAATAACCCAAGGACACACAGTTCAATAGGTACTACAGCCCAATTCCTCAATCATGATACAACACACATGCGAGAGTAACATAGAGTATGCGAGTTAACAGTTACTACCTGGCACTCCTTGAAAACATTAAACTCTTCCCCTGGTGTTGGAAATATGTTCCACATGTGTTACAGCCCTAGATTACAGCAAAATATTACACTTTTAATCACATATACAAACTTTACTTCAAACTCCATAAATTTCGCCCAACACCATAATTTTCCAGAAAGTTTTGTTTGAATTCAAAGAAGTTGATGTGAAATCAGCGGCTATTGAACCCTTAGAATGTTTATTTTACCACAAAAATAATTCCCAAGGTTATCTGGGTTCTAATCCTTCCCTTATTCCCAAAACTTAGCCGCTGGTCCAAGACAACATCCATGTTTTTGGGGTCATTTTCAACAATAAATAACTCTCGGTAGGAAAACCAAAAATACACAAAACTTATATCAAAATCATCCTCAGTATGTCTACTTTCACCATATAAAATTTCAAAGCAATTTCACTTCATTTACTATTTTAAATCACCCAATCAATACTCGTTGCCCAGAAAATGCAACAATCAGCAGATTTGTGTGGTTTTAAGACTTAGGGTTTTTCGGGTTTGGAAAAAGGTGATCCTACTTATCCCCACTCAAAATCACGTTTTAGACTCAATGGATACCTCAAAAATATCAAAATCCCACTGTAACTCCACGTTTAACATCATATGGCAGAAACTCCATACAAGAGTCACTAAGTTGTCGGAAAAAAAGTTGTCGGTGGAGTACTTACCTTGAATCTTCAGTTGCGTATGACTTCTTCTTCTCCTTGGACCAAGACTTGGCTGGACACTCTCTCCTTCTACACCTTGAGAACGCCTAGGGCAGCAAATAAATGGTCAAAGGGTGTCCTTAAATATACTCCAAGGGTTAAGGGAGTTGTCCAAGTTTTGCTATTACCCATTGGTCAGAAGGATGCTTCAGATTTTTATATAATTCTTTGGCTTGCCCTCCAAGAAATTCTAGATATTTCTTGGGCAGATGTGTGATACCATTAAGGTCCCCAAAATCAGATTCCTTGGCTGCCCTTTATGGTAGTTTTTGAATTTACTAGGTGTACGCTTTTATCCAGTGGTTAAAACAATGCCTTGAGGGTAAAATGGTCATTTTTTGTTACTTTTTCTCCAAGACAGTGGGAACCACTTTGGCTGCCCAAAATGATGCCATTTATGTCCATATGGGGTCATAATTACATGTCATTCACCTTGTCACATCATATTCAAATGTGTGGTGTAGATTAATTCTTATTATTTTATTTTCTCTCTCTTCATTATTACTTGATGTGACTTTTGCCTTGCTCTCTAAGTCACTACTTTCTCTCTCCTGGCCCACCATGTGGCACCATTTTTCCTGTATCTGGGGGTCTGGCCCCGTCTCCAAAAACCCCTAACCGGTCCCGAGCAGCTGCTTTTTGTCGGTTACACTTTCTCTTACTACTCGGGCTACCTGATTAGACTTGTGTGGGGCCGGACTAGCTGTCTCTTCTCCCTGACCATGAGTGGCCGAAACTCAATGCCTTGGGGAGCAAGAAACTCATATTTTAGTATCTCATAATTACCTCGTACTTCGTGCTACCAAAAATCCAACTTCTGACCCTCAAACGCCACGTGTCCTACAAATCATCATTACCTTTGACTTTTGCTTGGCTTTTTGAATACTCTTCCCTTCTTATTTCCTCCAAAAACGTAGGACATCCATGACTACCCTGAAAATGCCATATACTTACTTATACCAGCATATTTTCGCTCAACTAATTGTCCTATACCTCAGGACATAGTTAGGTGGCATCTTTTCCACCGGATTTACTCCGTATAGGTCTTTTGTGGCCCCCTTTTCATTAGCCCTTTAACTCCATGGCTTGAACATACTAGGTCCACTGACCCATATAGCCGAGTTACTTAGTCCCAAAGAAGCTTCCTAACTCTCGACATTCTTGGGACTCTTTCCAAACTGGGCTTAATCATCTGCCTACTTTAGGCTTATTCTCAATTCTCAGGGTTCAAAATTTGGGATGTTACAGGGGCGCCCTTTGTGGGGTTCAATCCCTACAACCTCATATGATTCAATAGTCAGTTCTTGATTGCCGCAGCACCTCCACCTTGTAGACGGCGCTAAACACCTCTGATCAAGAACCCGAAACCGTAAAAATGTTGCTCTCACCAAGAGGAAACAACATTAGAGAAGGCGTCGGGAGCTAGAAACGCCAAATCGGGTATCATCGCTCAACTATATAATTTTAAATCTTATAAATTATTGAAATATATGGCTTGCAAATAATTTTTAATTATTAAAAAAATTATCAGATTATTTTTGTTTGAATGAGTTGGAATGGATATTTATGAAAATTGAAGTCATCTCATTAAAATTTCAATTCAACTTCAAAAATTGCGATTAAAATAAAGCACCAAAAATCTGAATGATGAGATAACATCTACTTGTGTCTTGTAATATTGAAAAAAGAAAGTCCATCGATTAGATAAACTGAATAATAAAATTAATCATGTGATTAATGTTGTGATAGATTTTGATCATAATATATTAATCACCCAATGCAATACACGAGCGTGTAATTACGTTGAATCCACAAGCTTTGCTCATTTACTTAGTATAAATTCATAAAAATAGAGTCATCACCCTATGCAACACATGAGAGATTTTTCTGGTTAGATAGAAAAAAAGTAACAGCACAGGGTTTACTTTTAAAAAAAAAATTAAAACTTTAAGGAGGTTGGGTTTAAATTTTAAAATGTTAGAGGGTTATATATAACTAGTATAAAGTTTAAGGAGGTTTTGCTTGTTATAATTTAAATTTTTTTTATCCATGTAAAAAGCCACATCATCCTCACTAATTTCACATGGTAGTCTTTCATTGTTCAAAAGTAATTTCTTGCAATCTTACTTTTTAAGTATTTTTCTCAATGCTCACACCTTAAACTTAGGATCCCAATGCCAACTTCTATGGTTTCTGGGCAGAGAAGCTAAATAAATTAATTAATCGTATCATATGTTGTGTTTCATTGGATTATATATTAGTTTATAAGTGGAACAAATTAGTTTTGAGGAAAAAAAATCCTTTAAAATAATTTAATTTAATTAGCATCTTCAATCTTTTCAAAAAAAATCAACTAGATCTTTTATTTTAGACCTCGGTAGTACTTTATAGTGATTAATGGGAAGATGATACTCTCATTATCATCGTTCTTATTATCTTCTCATAATCTCATCTCTACCCTTAGATCATGAAATGAAATGGATGATTTAGATTTAATATTTTATAAATTAAACTTTATTTATTTATTTATGGAATGTAGATATAAATGGTGTGTGTGTGTGTGTATATATATCATATTTTAAGAGTTTAAATTTACTTATGGGAAAATTATGGTGAAGGACCTTCATGAAACAATATTTATTGAAGACCATAAAAGTTATAATTATGTAAAAGGGCTCAGTATCAAAATATAAAATTGAAAAATACTAAATTGCCCTCCACACTTCTCCCTAGCCTTCTCTTTCATTCTTAGGTCAAACAAGCATCTCACAGACCTAGACTTGCATAGAGGGTCCATATCTAATTGTAACTATACTAAAATTTGTAATTAAATTTGTGAATGGACAATATTTGTTATCCAAAACCTAGTGAGACAATGAAAGAACGATGAAGTCTTCAAACTGTTGAATGAAGAAGAAAAGGAACCCATTCCCTTCAGTTCCAGTCTTTCTTAACCAAATCAAGGATTTAGAGTATATGAATGGAAACATAGATCCATCCATCTATCCTATCCGGTTTAGAATTTTATATGTAAAAAAGAATCACTGTAATTCAATGTTTATTCAAAAAACTGTGCTTAGCTCCCTCATGAAACAGTTGTGCTGCAATGGATGGAAGACCCAATCCACTGGATAGTCCACTAATGAGAGGAAGATCCATATCAAATAGGAAAGATTCATATGGCATGGAGTAAGACATTTAAGGAATGCTAGCTATATGCTTTTGTCCATAGACAAATAAAAATTTGAAAAGGTACAATTTTGTCCTGAAAGTTTTTTCAAGTTTAATGTCTTTCTGGAAATTTTAAAACATAACAATTTTGTCTCATATCATTAAAAAAACTAACATTGACCACACAAAAAATGATGTTGACCGTTAACGTTCTAGTGGTAAAAGGCAACATTATTTCATTTTAACACTTTTGGAACAAATTGCATATGGGCGAAAATTTTCAAGATAAATTTACACTTTAACCCTTTTTAGTGGCTTTTGAATTAAATATTATTGGACTTTTATTCTAGTGAGTTCATGAACTGCGCAAAAAGGTGTTCTTCATCGGACACACTATTTAATAATTTGATGCTGCCATCTAATGGACGATTATGGGTGATGATTTTACTAATTTTGTTTGCCATATCCTAGTCGCCGGTGCCGGGGTGCGTACAAATTTAAATTTGAAGTATATTTAATATATGTGTCTGTTATGGACCAATATATTGGGCCAGGCAGGTTCCCGGCCCAGTAGGGAGCCCACAGTAAAACCCCCTAATCTACCTAGGTAAATAGGGAACCAGGTAAATGGTCCCCCACTACTCCATCGTGCCTAATATGTGCAGGACCGTACACGTAGTGGAGCAGAGACCTGGAGAACGTGGGAAGTGCATAATGGCTGAAGGATGGAAGCATTTGCATGGGAGTTAAACCCTAGGTAATCCCTATAAATAGGAGATTACCCACCAGGTGCACCCTGGACTCTCTCTATTTCCATTACTTATTATTCAGTCACACTGCACACACACACCCCTCGGGCGAAACGCCCGACCCGTGTTGCATTGTGATCGAGCTCTCTCGACGATATCTCAACCATAGATATTATCGAGCTAGTACCTTTCACCGATACTCAATCAGTGGAAGACTCCTTGATCCAAGATAAACCATTCCCAGCTCACTAGAGCTGGACATCTGTGTTCTACAACAGAACATTAGCGCCGACCGTGGGGACCGTAAACTTCGATTCCCAAAACCACAAAGCCACTGCTGATCACTGAG
Source organism: Acacia melanoxylon (assembly GCA_019022615.1). Lineage (NCBI taxonomy): Eukaryota > Viridiplantae > Streptophyta > Magnoliopsida > Fabales > Fabaceae > Acacia > Acacia melanoxylon. The sequence goes on from JAFJYJ010000014.1 coordinate 100,604, forward strand.
GATGGCCGCGAGCACGAGAAGCCATAGTCACGCCACTCGGCAGGACCAACCGCCAAAAGAACCTCAACGACATCCACAGCAGGAGCACGTAATCTAATACTCTGACTCGGTAGCTCCAAACCACGGCCATGTAACTGTGGAAACCGAGGGCGAAACTGAGGACACAGCCCACTCTCCTCACTTTGAGTCGACCGACCGACAAGGGCAGCAGAACATGCAGAATCTGAACATCCCTCCACCTACGCGCGAGTTCCAAGAGGTACACCCCGATTCTAGGGTGTTGCATAGCACTATGGGTTCACTGATTTTAAGAATGGAGAATATGGAAACTCGCCAGAAACTCCAAAGAGAGGAAGATACCCGACTCATCCAGGAGAACCTAGATCTCCGAAACGCCATTTGGCGACAAAAAGAACAAAGGCGGTTACAACAAGAATGGGAGGAGAGAGCAGGGCCAAAGGAGAAGCAGCCAAAGCGAGATGGTACTGGTACAAGCCGAGAAATGAACTCGACGTCGACTCACACCAGTGAGGAGGAGGAGGAGCTTACCGAAAAAGAGGGGGAGGAGGAAGACGTGGTCGCTCATGACCGGGGTAAAATCACCGAAGAAGACCACCAGGAGATCCTGGCTTTAAAGGAACGGTTAAGAGTTCTAGAAGGTCCCATTCGGGATACCAGAAAGCCCAACCGAACTAATGGCAAGACGATTGCTGAAGTCAATGGACGGACCCGCGACCTCCTCTAGCTGACTCGTCTCGGTCGAAAGAAAGACGTTTGTTGGTCAACTCGGCCTTGAACGGGCATGAGGCGAATCCACCGTCGTTCAATGTAAACATGGCGGGCAAGGCAGGACATGAAAGAGACGACCTATTACGCTAGTTTTCAAAGGAAATCATTGCCGCAGCTTATCCCAGGAAACTGGATTCTAGAGAGCTTCCAAAGTACAATGGGAGTCAGGATCCGGTAGTTCACCTTATAACTTCAAAATGGAAATTGGGGTGAAGGGAATCATGGGGCATGTAATTCCTCGATTGTTTGCAGGAACCCTTCAGGGACCTGCCCAAACCTGGTTCCACTCTTTGCCATTAGATTCTATTCCAGATATGAAAACCATGGAGTATAAGTTCCTGCTTAATTTCGCTACAAGCCGAAAACAGCCGAAGACCGAGTTCCAGTTGGACCAGGTCAAACAATTCTCTAATGAAAGCCTACAAAAATACCTAGACCGATTCAAAGAAATGACGCTTCAAGTGCTCGGACTAAAGGAAGACGTTCACTTACACTGCGTCATAGCCGGTCTAAATTCCACATCTCGGTTGAAAAAATCGGTAATGAAGAATCGACCTAGTACTCTGACCGAGTTTACAGATCGTTCAAAGACATACCTTGAGCTCGAATAGATGGACATGATGAGTCAGGTGGCAAAAGAGCGGGGCAAAAGTCCACCCCCTAAGAGTAGAGAGCTGCAAGCCGGAATCTCACGATCGGGGTGGAGGAGTAAGGTCGAAAGGAGAAAGGCCGGAAGGGAGATTCAACAGGTACACTCCCCTAAAATTATCCCAGGCCGAGATTTGGCGTGAAGTCTCAACAACCGAGATGAAGAAGGTTGAGCGACCCCGGCCAGTAAGAAGGGAAGCCAATCTAGATAAATCCCGATACTGTGACTTCCATGATCAGCATGGTCATACTACGGAAAAATGTTGGGACCTCAGGGATGCCATTGAAAAGTTTGTCCGGGAGGGGAAACTCCGCCAGTATGTCATCCAGACACAAGGACGGCAAAATAACAAGAGACGAGGCGGGAGAAGCAAAAGCCCACCTCAGCCAGATAAGAAGAGGCGTGAGCAGAAAAAGAAATCCACAAACAGCGACGATGAATTCCCAGACTCCAAATATGACTGCAACGTAATCAGCGGAGGTTTTGAAGGTGGGGGTGACTCGGTGAGCCAAAGGAAGAAGTATCTAAGGGAAGTTCTCTCAATCAGGGACCGCCCGGCTTTCAAGAATGACGCAGCAAAACCTGAACCCCCGGTCCTGAGTTTCACTGAGGAGGATCTCAAAGACGTACCCCCAGGACACCAGGATGCATTGGTCATTACGGGGACCGTGGTCAACTGTTGCATAAGAAAAATCCTGATCGATAATGGGAGCGCTGTAGACATCATCCTATGGGACGCATTTCAGATAATGAGGTTCGACCCGGAAGATTTAAAGCCTTGCCGAACAACCTTAACCGGTTTTAATGGCCGGGATACATGCCCAAAAGGGTATATCGACCTAAAATTGACACTCGGAACGAAAGGCGCTTTCAAGTCTGAGCGTGTCAGGTTCATCGTGGCCGACTTCCCCTCATCTTACAATATCATACTGGGGTGTCCTACCATTCACAACTGGGATATGCTGGTGTCCACAAAACACCAATGGCTAAAGTTGGTGAATAGAAAAAACCAAATTGTAACGGTCAAGGGCGACCAGAAGGATTCCCGACAGTGCTATTTCGATACGGTCAAGGAAAACAAAGTTGACCCAACATCCCAGAAAAAGAGAGCTAGAGCACCCACTGAAGAGGAAAAAGGGAAGTTGGTCAACTTCGTTGAGTTAGATTTACGCAAGGAGGACAAGATAAAAAGAACGGAGCCGGACGGAGAGCTGGAGGATTTTGCTTTGGGAACTGAACCCGGGCAAAACACCAAAATTGGCAAGCATCTAGCCCCATCAATCCGAGCAGAACTTGAGACCTGCCTGAAGGACAACAAAGACATTTTTGCATGGCGTCCATCTGAGATCCCCGGGGTAGACCCCGCAGTTTGCTGCCACAGTTTGGCGATTTGCCGACATCAACCCCGTGGCCCAAAGGAAGAGAAAGATTGGGACAGACAGGAAGCAGGCCTTGGAGAAGCACACAGATGAGTTATTGGAAGCCGGTTTCATACGTGAAGTACAGTATACCACCTGGCTATCGAATGTTGTTATGGTCAAAAAGCCTAACGGCAAGTGGCGGGTATGCGTCGATTATAAGGACCTGAACAAGGTTTGCCCCAAGGATTCTTTTCCTATGCCAAGCATAGACCAGCTAGTAGATAGCTCATCGGCTTCAAATTGCTTTCCTTCATGGATGCATACTCGGGGTACAACCAAATCCCCATGCATGCCGATGACCAGGAAAAGACGACATTCATCACAGAGAGGCCAACTACTGTTACAACGTTATGCCTTTTGGTTTGAAGAATGCAGGAGCCACTTACCGAGGATGATGAACGGGGTTTTCAAAGACCAATTGGGGAAAAACGTCGAAGTTTATATCGACGACATGATCGTCAAATCTTTACGGACAAAGGACCATATCCAAGACCTTCAAAGCAAACTTTCGACAAGGCGAGGAAGTATCGCTTGCGCCTCAATCCGGCCGAAGTGTGCTTTCGGTGTTCCGGGAAAATTCCGGGATTCTTACTCACCCACGGAGGGATTGAGGCAAACCCTGATAAATGTCAGGCTATCTTGGATATGCAACCCCCAAGAACAAGAAGGAAGTTCAACAGCTCACAGGAAGGCTAGCCGCTCTGACCAGGTTTTTACCAAGGTCAGCTAAAAACTCTCTTCCTTTCTTTAAGTTACTGAAGAAAGAAACATCTGGAGGTTGGAATGCAAAGTGTCAAGAGGCTTTTGCAAAGATCAAGCAATGCCTGGCAACACCGCCGGTACTATCTCGCCCGAAGCTCGAGGCAGGATTGATCCTATACCTAGCTGTTGGGGATGAGGCGGTTAGCGCGGCATTGGTGAATGAGGAGAAGGACGGTCAAACTCCAGTATACTTCATAAGCCGAGCTCTGCAAGGGGCCGAGCTGAGATACCAGAAACTAGAAAAGATGGCATTCGCCCTACTCATGGCCGCGAGACGACTGCGCCCATACTTCCAGAGTCATTCCGTGGTAGTACGCACAAACCAACCAATCCGGCAAATCCTGCATAAGCCGGACTTGGCAGGGAGAATGGCTAGTTGGGCTATTGAATTGTCTGAATTTGATATAACCTATGAAGCGCGACATGCGATAAAATCCCAGGCTCTAGCCGACTTTGTGATGGAACTAACCCCGTCTGAAAATTCGGAAATGAACGACGATCACAGACACGACTTAACATGGAGGTTGTTCGTTGACGGTTCATCGAATAAAAAAGGAAGTGGGGCAGGAATAATCATTGAGAGCCCGGAAGGAGTCTCTTGGGAGCTTTCCCTTCGGTTTGAATTTGCAACATCAAACAATCAAGCAGAATACGAAGCGCTTATAGCCGGATTACGGCAGGCAAGGGAAAGCGGGGCAAAAAGAGTTCACGTATCTACTGACTCACAGTTGGTTGCATCCCAGATAGAGGGCAAGTACCAAGCTAAAGGCCCTTTAATGGTCAAATATATGGGAAAAGTTAAGCAGTTGATGGCGGAATTTGATAACGTGGAAGTAATACATATCCCCCGGGGAGAGAATGTTAGGGCCGACGTGTTGTCAAAATTAGCAAGCACTAAGAACCCCGGCAATCACCGCACCATTGTCCAGCATAACCTGTTAGAACCAAGCTGCGTGATGATAATCTCAGAGGCAAATGATTGGCGAAAACCAATAGCCGATTACCTTGAAAGGGGAATCCTCCCGGAAGACACCGACAGTGCCAAGAGAATAGTAAGGACGTCGGCATCATTCACCATGATTGATGACAAATTATATTGGAAGGGTTTCCATTCCCCGCTAATGAAGTGTCTTGATTCGGCCAAGGCTGACTACGTGCTGTTAGAAATCCATGAAGGAATAAACGGACACCATATGGGCGCCAAGGCATTAGCAAGAAAGGCGGTGAGGGCTGGATACTTCTGGCCATCTATGGCGAAGGATTCTAAGAAGCATGTGCAAGAGTGCAATAGCTGTCAAAAACATGCCAGGGTCATACGCACCAACCCATCGGAGTTAACTAACATGTCGGCTCCATGGCCGTTCTATAAGTGGGGATTGGATCTGCTTGGCCCATTCAAGAGGGCCCCAGGACAACTGCGTTGGCTTATAGTGGCGGTAGATTACTTTACCAAGTGGATAGAGGCAGAACCATTGGCAACGATTACCTCGGCACGAGTTCAAAAGTTCTTCAATCGAAATATTTTATCTCGGTTTGGAATCCGGCCGAAATTGTCACGATAATGGAACCCGAGTTCATCGACAAGGGTTTACAAGACATGGTTGCTGATCTCCACATCATTCACCATTTCGCATCTGTCGAACATCCACAATCCAACGGCCAAGCCGAGGCTGCTAACAAGGTTATCTTGGACGGATTGAAGAAGATGATGGAAGACAGTGATTCAAATTGGGTGGAAGAGCTATACCCGGTCCTTTGGGGACTCAGAACCTCGATCCAATCAACAACACAGGAGACCTCATTTAGGTTAACCTATGGGTACGAAGCAATGATACCCGTTGAGATCGGTGAGCCATCTTGGAGGAGGGTTAAAGCCCTACAAGAAGAAGAGGACAACAACCGATCAATCGCGGTGGAATTGGATCTCGTGGACGAGGTCAGGGTGAAAGCACATTGCCAAGAGGTAGCCGCCAAGCAGCTTCTCGCTAACAGGTACAACTAGAAAGTGGTGCCGCGCGCATTTACAAAAGGTGATCTCGTCCTTCGGCGAGCTGACATAGGCAACAAGAATACCGACCAAGGCAAACTTGCACCAAATTGGGAGGGTACCTACCGAGTTACAAAAAATTGGGGAAAAGGGGCCTACAAGCTGGAAACTCTGAAGGAGAAACCCATAAAGCGGATATGGAATGCTGATAAACTCAAGACCTATTACAGCTAGCATGTTTGCTTTTCTACTTCATCTGATGCCTTCTTATGGAAGTAATGTACTGATAGCTGTTAAGGCAAACTTTTCAATGAATTTCGGGTCATGAAATCCGTTTTCAACAATATTGACTGTACTACGATTGCCAAATCCGAACACGCATTAAAACATGTAGGAATCATAGGCATTCTAGCCCGGTTCCAAAAATCATGTTCCAATTAAAACATGTAGGAGTATGAGGTATTCAAACCCGGCTCCAGAGACCATGTTCCAATTAAAACATGTAGGAATCAGAAGCATTCTAGCCCGGTTCCAAAAATCATGTTCCAATTAAAACATGTAGGACTCAGAGGCATTCTAGCCCAGTTCCAAAAATCATGTTCCAATTAAAACATGTAGGAGTATGAGGCATTCTAGCCCGGCTCCGGAGACCATGTTCCAATTAAAACATGTAGGAGTATGAGGTATTCAAACCGGCTCCGAGACCATGTTCCAATTAAAACATGTAGGAATCAGAGGCATTCTAGCCCGGTTCCAAATATCATGTTCCAATTAAAACATGTAGGACTCAGAGGCATTCTAGCCCGGTTCCAAAAATCATGTTCCAATTAAAACATGTAGGAGTATGAGGCATTCTAGCCCGGCTCCAGAGACCATGTTCCAATTAAAACATGTAGGAGTATGAGGTATTCAAACCCGGCTCCAGAGACCATGTTCCAATTAAAACATGTAGGAGTCAGAGGCATTCTAGCCCGGTTCCAAAAATCATGTTCCAATTAAAACATGAAGGAGTCAGAGGTATTTTAGCCCGGCTCCAGAGACCATGTTCTAAAAAGGGTGAATGAACCCGTGTTTTGAAAAACGTGTGTGGATTCATGGTTGACGAACCAGTTTCCATCAACACATTCGCGAAAGGATGGCATGAACTCTTGATTAAATATCCAGTTTTCAAAGACCACGCCTTTAAGAAAACATGTAGGAATTAGAGGTATTTTAACCCAATCCTATGAGCATGTTGATGTCAAAATGCAAAAGAATTCATGGACAAGAAACCAGTTTTCAATGACATGTTTGATCAACAATAACAGGAGATGTGTTCACTATTTCAGAAGAAGTTCGAAAAATGGAACACTAGTATTAGTCAAATCGTACTGTCATATTTACAAGCCGGGTCATTACCACGGCATCAAAAGGACGGCCTAAAAAGCAGGAAGTCATAAAACAAACAATTGGCCGAGAGCTCAGGAAGACGGGGCCGGGGCTGGTTCCTCCTCTTCTTCTTCATCTTTGGCCCCGGGAGGAATCAGCTGTCCCTTCTTGTTGACATATGATTCATAGTTAAGACCAGCCAAGTTGAGGGTGAGGCCGGGATTGAGGGCGCGAATTTGCGCAACAGCGTTGTCAAACGAGAAAACCGCTGCATCAGCATACTCGGTCAACCCCACCTTGGCCTAACCTAGTTCAACCTCCTTGGCCAAAAGATCACCTTCCCTAGCCGCGAGTACGGCTTTATAATGTTCAGCGTTGGACTGAGCCTTATCTACGGCCATTTGACTGTCCACATGAAGATCTTCCAAACGACGGACATCAAGCTCTGCCTTCAACAGCTTCTCCTCCGCCTTTTTGAGGTCGGATCCAGGGGATCCTCCAGAGACCCCACATATTCCACAAGTCTCAAAAGGGTATCTTCCTTGTCGTCCAAAAAGCTCGTAGCTTGCGGAACGTAATCGTCGGGCCTCAAGGTATGGTGGTGTATTGACCAATAAAGGGGAAACCTTTCCTCGGTTTCCCCAGAGTCGGTCCTCCGCACAAACCAGGGAGCCCAGCCAGTGAGGGCCTCGACCTTGATAAAGGCGGATTTGAAATTTTTCCATGACTCGCGAAAAGGCCGGAAGAGTCTCCGATCGCGGATGCTTCGGAGAGTTGTCCACCCAAACCACTTCATCGATTCGGTAGTTTGGATGCCGGTCTCCAATGGAGAAAAGAAGGACATAAAGACCGGCACGCTACAAACGAAATCCTTCTCCCCGCACAAGTTCTCAAAGGCGACGGCGAACGCCCAGCCGTTGGGAGGGGGCGAGGTGCAAGTGATTCAATAACTCGATCTGAAAGTCAAAAAAGGGAAACCTCACCCCCAAAAGAGTGATAACATCCCGGTAGATAAAAAAGAAGTGACAACCCTTCTCCTCTGAGCGACCGGAGTCCACCGATTCGTATTTTGTGGGCAACCGCAGGATATACCCTATCCCGTCCCCAATCCCGAGTTGGAGAAGATCTTTTGGGGTCAGGGAATTCTTCACCGAGTGACCTTGCTTTGCTTACGGCGGGGGTTAACTCGGGGAGAAATTGGGGAAGGGCGGAAGTGCTAGATTCTTCATTCGAGGAATTTGGTCGGGTTGGTGTGATGAAGCCATGAGCACCTAGACATAAAAAATAAAATAAGATGAGAGAGGGACACATTGAAAAGCGTTTTCCCGAGTAGGGGATTTAGAACTACAATGGGACTGGATGAAAGAACAGCCGATAAATCATTATGAATAAGTGTTTCGGCTCCGTCGAATGATAATTCCCAAGACAAAGACCTTCTCGGGCCCGGGAGAGTTCGGGTTTTTACGGAAAGTTTTGGTAAAGGAGGATATGTGTCGGGACCTAGAGGAAGATTTTTTGGCAAAGAACTTCTGGTTTTGGGACGTACGTAAAGGCTCGAGCCATTATGAACACCTAGAAAAGGGGAGCAGAAACTAAGAACCCACCCAACAAAGCCCAGAAATACAGTAAAAACCAAAGGCACGATAGAAACCCAGAAGTGCAACAACCCAAAAAAGCGCTCAGAGAAAACCGCACGCATGATAGTGAGCCTAAAAAATGAAGTCAAAAAACAAGCAATCACAGGGCAAGCGGTAATACCTGGTGAAAAGAAGGGCTGCAACAAGATTGACGGCGAAAGGCGCTAGCTTGGATGCAAAGTAAACTCCTGAAGCCGAAGAATAGTCGAAAATGTCAAGTAAGACTGGCAGTTTTTGAAAAAAGAAATATATATATATACGTTTGGAATTTGAAACGCCAAGGGTCGCGACGCCGTTAATTTCTTCTAACGGAGTTGGAAACCCTAGGACAAGCGGCGGACCAAGGAAGCGTTTCGGGGGAAACGGTGTGAGCATTAAATGCGCACGAAAACCAAAAGCTGCAATAGCAGCCAATCCGCAAAAATGACAACTGAGTACTAAAGAAACACCAAAAAAGGTAGCACGTGGATCTGACCCTATTAAAAGTTCTTGAGGGCGGTTAATTTTAACTTAGCTCGGATTGGAGGGCGTTTCGCTCAAAAATCAATCCGTTCTTGAGGGCGGTTAATTTTAACTTAGCCCGGATTGGAGGGCGGTTTGCTCGAGAATCAATCCGTTCTGGAGGGCGGTTAATTTTAACTTAGCCCGGATTGGAAGGCGGTTTGCTCGAGAATCAATCCGTTCTGGAGGGCGGTTAATTTTAACTTAGCCCGGATTGGAGGGCGTTTCGCTCAAAAATCAATCCGTTCTGGAGGGCGGTTAATTTTAACTTAGCCCGGATTGGAGGGCGGTTTGCTCGAGAATCAATCCGTTACGGAGGGCGGTTAATTTTAACTTAGCCGGATTGGAGGGCGGTTGCTCGAGAATCAATCCGTTCGGAGGGCGGTTAATTTTAACTTAGCCCGGATTGGAGGGCGGTTGGCTCGAGAATCAATCCGTTCTGGAGGGCGGTTAATTTTAACTTAGCCCGGATTGGAGGGCATTTTGCTCGAGAATCAATCCGTTCTGGAGGACGGTTAATTTTAACTTAGTCCATGTCATATGGCGTTGTGAGAATGGAAGGCGGTTAATTTCATTCCAGCACCTTCACAGTCACGCACCCAGGTTTCAAAAACAAAAAGCAAGAGACAAAATATTTTCCATTGATAAGTGAGTGGTTTACATCACATTCATACAGGGAAATAAACTAAACCCTACTGGCAAATATGCGAAACACAAAATCTTGAAACAAGAGACTCGTAGCCAAGTGGCGAAATGGAAAATGAAGAACTCTCTGCACCAAAGAGAACTTCCAAAGCGCATGGGCAGAGACCCTTGTGGGATGTTTGGATACGGAGGACCTATTGGCCCACCGCTGGCACATAGAACCCTAACCATGGCATACCCATGGCATGACGGCTCCACACACAGGCCAACCCACACAGGCCAAACCACACAAGAGCCTCCGCGAAGGTCCAACGGAGCATGTCTGAGATCCCAGTGGAAATATTTCGCTAGGAACGTGAAGATTGGCAAATACTCCTGGAACTCCAGACAACTGTTGGAGGTTATGGATGAAGATTGGCAAATACTCCGAAAACCCGCCGCCGATACGGCACGCGGTGGCATAAGGATTGACGTTCGCTCCTTCTTCCTTACTTTTCACCCACTCATAAGAACAACTGTTTCAGGGCTAGAACCTGACCCCCCAAGCATCGGTGATTACGCACATGTTCGAATGAAACTTTATCATGTAGAATGGAGCACAAAGGATGGATCTGCATAGGCTTATATAGAGAGGCCCACCCAAATGGCATAACTATTTAATGCCTTAAACGCAACCGGCAGGGGCAATCAATGCCCTCTTTATGGAAAAATGCAAGCGCCGGCGGTAATAAATGCTTCGAAAACGCACATATTGGGGACAGGAAGGGCCACATTGGGAAGAAGCGCATATATTCAATGTCAACGATATTCAAAAAGGATTGTTACCAAAAAGGCAGTGAATCCGTATCCCTAGGAGGATCAAATCACGCCTGGGTAACGTCGTCTGATACTTACATACCCTTTATAATAACCAATATTGGAGGCCACACGTGGGATAAGCCCATGATCCGGCTAGGGCCGTGCCATAAAAGCAACAAGGTCAATCTCGGTTATCATAAAAACCACAAAGACGGCTACGATAAGCCAACCCGCCAAGAGAGGACAGCCTGTGACTCAGGGGACAGACGAGGAGGCGGCGGGGGCATGCAAATGTCTGATGGCCAAACCCACTAGAAGAGCTCGGTCATAACCGAGTCCACAATAACGAGAGCGATGAAGCAGAACGGGCAAGAAGGGAGTCCTAAGGGATCCGTACAAAGCTCGAACTCGGATAAATGATGACCGGACTAGTCAACGCGCTAATCTCGGCACGTCAGGAGCCTGCCATACCGAGCTTGGGGACAACTGTTATGGACCAATATATTGGGCCAGCCAGGTTCCCGGCCCAGTAGGGAGCCCACAGTAAAACCCCCTAATCTACCCAGGTAAATAGGGAACCAGGTAAATGGTCCCCCACTACTCCATCGTGCCTAATATGTGCGGGGACCGTACACGTAGTGGAGCAGAGACCTGGAGAACGTGGGAAGTGCATAATGGCTGAAGGATGGAAGCATTTGCATGGGAGTGAAACCCTAGGCAATCCCTATAAATATGAGATTACCCACCAGGTGCACCCTGGACTCTCTCTATTTCCATTACTTATTATTCAGTCACACTGAACACACACCACCCTTTGGGCGAAACGCCCGACCTGTGTTGCATTGTGATCTGAGCTCTCTCGACGATATCTCAACCATAGATATTATCGAGCTAGTACCTTTCACCGATACTCAATCAGTGGAAGACTCCTTGATCCAAGATAAACCATTCCCAGCTCACTAGAGCTGGACATCTGTGTTCTACAACAGAACAGTGTCCATATTTATGTGATGATTTTACTAATTTTTTTTGGGAAACAAACTTTGAATTTAAAATTAGGGTATGTAGCATTAATTAGGGTTTGGTTTCTCTCATTATTATCTTTTTTCCCCCTCATAATCTCATATCCACCATGAGATTAAAATAATAGATGGTTCAGATTCAATCTTTTATAAAATTATTTCTATAAACATAAATAAGTGAAGAGAAAATTATAGCTAGGTCCCAAGGACCATAACAAATAGCAAAAAAGTCCCAATAGAAATTCACATATCAAAAAAGTTCCGGACTTTTTTGATATTATTTGTATGCAAACAAAATCCAGGTTTTAAAATCTTGTTATAAATATGACACTTCATGTTGTAAATAAGACTTTTGTTGTTGTAAATGACAAGATTTTAAATTTTGTTGTAAATATAGCACTTCCTGTTGTAAATCTAGGCTTTTTCTGTTGTAAATGACCTCTGTACGTTTAGGGACTTGAGTTTGAAACAAAATCCATGTGTTTAAATGTTGTTGTAAATATCGCACTTTTTGTTGTAAATATGCTTTTTCTGTTGTAAATGGTCAGGTGTTTAAATGTTGTTGTAAATATGACACTTCTTGTTGTTAATACAAATAATATCAAAAAAGTCTCTAGGGACTTATGTGTAATTTGGTGATTTCAAGGCACCTAATTGTATTTATTTCTGGTCCTTGAGACCTGCACGTAATTTTTACAAAATTATAATAAAGGACCTAGAGAAAATAATATTTATTAAAGAGGACTATAAAAATCGTAATTATTTGCGAGGATCAAATATCAAAATGTAAAATTAAAAATACTAATTTGGCCTCTATGTGCTTCTTCTTCGTCTTCTCTTTCATTCCTATGTAAGCAATAACATTAAACCCAGAAATTGGCTTAAAAGCTCCAAATCTAACTACAAACCACAGTAAATGTGACTCTACAAATTCTTTATGAAAGTGAGAGATCATCGGCAAAAGCATATAGCTAGCATTCCTTAAATGTCTTACTCCATGCCATATGAATCTTCCTCACAATAGTGCTTCTTAGGGCTAATGGACTATCTTGTGCATTGGGTCTGCCATTCATTACAGTACAACTGTTTCGTGAGGGCGCTAAGCACAATTTTTTGAATAAACATTGAATTCAGAGACGGAGCTTTTCAGGGATAGGTGGGGGCCATTGTCCCCCAAAAGAAAACGATTGTTTACAATTTTTTTTAAAAAATTTAATATAATGTGAAAATTACATTTTGGCCCCCCATTTTTTTATAACATTTTTTTTCTTTTTTTTTTTCATTCCCTCCCGCTCGGGTTAGAGGCTCAGACGAGTAGCGCACATATCCTCTCCTTGGTTCCTCTGCTTTGCTCTGCCATCTGCTTTAGTCTTCATCCTCTCTTCTTTCTGTCTTGAGCCGCTCCGTCTTCTTCTCATCTTCCTCTCCGCCTCTCTCACTGGCTTCTTCGTCCTCAGATCCCAAACTCACCCAGTCACCCTGAATGGTTGAATCACTGATGATCATGACGATTATGAGTTTATGACGAAGCTTCTTCCTCCGTCAAGCCCTTTGATTCTTCTATCCCTGCATTTTCTAAGGTTACTTCATTTTCCCTCTCTTTTTCTTCAATTTCTACTTTTATACATTTGCAAATTTCTTTTAACTCTTCTGTTTTCTTATCCCCAAATTTCACAATTTGGTGATTCAAGTTTGGGTAGCGATCAAAAATGGGTTCTGGACCTTCATTGATATGGCTTCCGGTCGGTATCTCTGCTCTGGAACTATCTTACCTCCTTCAGTCCTTCTCTAAGTCAAAGCAATCCACGTGATTACCTTGTTCGTCTGTTTTCGTTAATTTCGTCGCAATACTAAGCTTTCAAGTTTGGATTTTGTTAGTTCTCTATGTGTTTTGATGATAACTGACCATTGTAAACTGAACGAGAGTTATGATTCAAGTCAAAATGATTTTAACTTATTCAAACTTGGATCATATCAATCTGTCATACTTGATATCAGATTGACTCAAGTTTGGGATGTCAAACTTGAGCCAAGCATTGTGTGACTTGAGCCTGAATGTTTTCTAGACTCGAGTTACACATATATGACTCAAGTTATGATATGAACTCGAGCCAATGCCTAGTGACTTCAGTCAAGCCTTGTGAACTTAGACTTCTCAAGTTTAGACTTAGACTCGAGCCAAGCTTCTGAGACTCGAGTTAAGATTTCTAAAAGTCATCTTCAATATTTTCCTAAGATAAATTTTCAAATGAAGATAGACTCGAGTCTGGATTCGGTGACTCGAGTTTGGAGCTAAACTCGAGCAGACCCTATCTAACTCGAGCCAATGCTTCTTCTATGTTTTTCAAAGTTAATTTTTGCAAAGAAGAAGAACTCGAGTCTGAGATATTTGACTCGAGTGTAGCTCTGAACTCGAGCTAAGACTTAATGACTCGAGCCAATGTATTTCAGAGACTTGATTTATCCTTTTTGAACTTACCCTTGACTGGAGCCAATATCATTTAACTCGAGTTTCATATGTCTATTTAAAAATTATCGTCTCCGAATGTCTTAAATCTCTCAGTATGATTTATCTACTTCATATCATCTCTCATTATTATTCTTAACTATGTTTAATTAGTTTGTTAATGAGTTTCAGATGATTTTGATATGGATTAACACCAAATTGCAATAAAGCAATAATGTGTCAGAAGCATTTAATGCTCGCAGTAAAACAAAGCCATACAGAATGAAACCTCGTAGCAGACGAGATCATTCCTTCGAGGTATACTTATTTTGGAAAATACTCTGAGTCAACTTCTGTGCACAAGTACGTCGACGGCAAACACATTAATGAAGCAACATTCGACTGTACCAATGAAATGTATATGTGCCTAACGGAAGTTCAAAGTGTCACAATGGAAATATTCAAAGATCTTCTCAATGGCATTAATGGAAGACGCTATAAAAGCCTGAAGCATTCAATGTCTCCAACAACCAAGAACCAAACAATATACCAAAACTCCACGCAATCAATTTGACATTATTTATACTTAACTATTTCATTTAATATCTTCAGATATTCTTATACTTCAGTGTTTATCATTTATCTTCTCAGTGAGGAGTTTAAACAATTAATTGATTTCTTGATTATTGTTTAAAATCTTAAAGTTGTGGAACCTTAAGTGTGGGTGTACAATTACAACTTGTAAGGGGGAGTAAGTCCTAGTGTGAAAGGATCATCTTAAGTACAGAGTGTGTAATTGTGACTGTGATTAAGAGTTAGTGAAAATCCCAAAGTGTTTGGGGACTGGACAGGTCGAGGAGTTATACCGTACTAGTATAAATTCTTTGTGTTCATTCTCTCTATCTCTGCCTTTATTTCTCATTCTTCAAATCGAAAAAGATTTTCCAAATTCCCTATTCACCCCCTTCTAGGTGATATTCTCTTTTCATTTGGTATCAGAGCTAGTATTCTCAATTGGGCTTAACATCCCGAGAAATAGCATGGAAGGGATATTGCTTGATGGTGCTTCAATTAACCGGCCACTTGGTTTCAGTGGCGAACATTACTCATTCTGGAAAGCAAAGTTCAAAGTGTCTGTGTTAGCCAGTGAATATGGCTTATGGCACGTATTCGAAAATGGGGATTATGTTCCTACGAAGACAGATGGTGGAATCCACGTTCCTAAGGTTGAAGACGAATTTGATAAAAATGATAGAAGGAAGATAACTCTTAATAGCAAAGTTATTCTGATGCTTCAAAGCGCTCTCAGTCAAAAGGAGTACTTTCGCATCTGTAATCTATCAAGTGCGAAGGAAATGTGGAAAGCTTTGGAGATAGTATATGAAGGAACATCCGGCATAAAGGAGAATCGAATCAACACGCTGACTATCGAGTACAATCTCCTTCGTATGATGACCGGTGAATCCATCGGAGACTTCCAACTTCGTTTTACCCACTTGATCAATCAACTATCTACTCTGGGTAAAACGTATGAACAAAATTCTCAAGTCAGAAAAATCCTCAATGTTCTGACAAAAGATTGGAAAGCCAAAGTCACAGCAATCGAAGAAGCCCGTGGCGAATCAATGACTTCAATTGCTGCTCTATTTGGAAGCGTATATGAATATGAAGGCAAATTGAAGTTCAAGAAGGGGTTGGACGAAATCAAAACCAATAGAAGCAGAAGTGTTGCTCTGAATGCTGTGAAAGAAAAGGAGCCAAGGGATGATGAAGAAGAAGATGAAGATGAAGATGAAGAAATCGTCATGTTTGTTCGTAAATTCAGGAAGTTCTAAAAGAAAGATCAAGGCTTCAGAAATTGATTCCAGAAGGGGAGCTCCAGTAACAGACGTGATTTTAATGATAAAGATCAGATCATATGTTAAATGCCTTCGCCAGCAACTCGTCCCACCCACGATCGTGACTCTCATTCCCCACTTCCCTCAGGCTGTCATCTTCCCCAGCACAATTCACAGCACAGTAGACGTCCATCACGCTCTCCTCATTGCAAGTTCATTGCTGCGCCCTCCCCATTATTTTCCTCGGTCAGTGATTTCCCTCACTCCCAGTTGCCGCCGCCGTCCCCCGTCTCACATATCCGCATCATCATCTAGAGAAGAAAGGTAAGATTTCATTCTTTCACAAATTAAACAAAATAATGTATGTTATAATATGCTTTTGCGGCACTGGTTAAACCCCTCTATCTTTGTACCTTTATTCATAGTATTCTAAATTAGAGTTTTATTTTTCAAGTCGTTGGCTGTTTCACAGTGAAATTTTCTCCTAGAGAATAGGGAGTAACTTACTTTGCGTTATTTTATTTTATTTTATTTTAATCATGTATGCACTTTTGATATTGCAACGACAAGTCTCTTGCTGGAGTAAAGCCTGAGTTATAATGAACATTAGTTATGGTTAGGTTTTATATAGAAAACTGTCAGCTGAGAAGTCGTCTACTGTATTCAAGTTGCCATCTTGGCCTTTGGATGCTCTGTAAGCTTGAATTGTAAGTGTTAATGTACTTGTTTAGGGATTGGGTTGTTGTGGAAAATAACGGTATACTTGCTGTTTAAGTTACCTAAACTGATGTTTCTCCTTGGGAAGCAATCAAAGATAAAGTTAGCATAAATTAAATTTAAATTATGAAATATTGTTCTAATAATCGTATTGTATTAAATGGGAGAATTGACTCAACTGAAAATTGATTACTACTCAATTACACAGTCAAAAACTGGTATTAGTCCGTTGTACTACTTTAGACTGATCAAAATTGGTATTGATCAAAATTCTAGTTGAATTTAAAAAAGAAAAGAAAAAAAGAAATCAAAAGTATAACCAAGCAAAGATTAAGAAACGAAATCTGATGGCTTTCTTTATTTTAAGCACAAAGGTCCGTGTTGAAGTTTTGGACTTGTATATTTTGGTCCCCTGATTGTGTCTCAAGCTTGCTTATTTTAAACTCTTTTATTTGAAAGTGCAGGCTTGAATTGAAGACATAATTATGTGGTATAGTATAAGAAATTCAGACTGCATGAATTGTGTTAAGTTTTAAATGTATTTTTATACTCAATTTAAAATTCACTTCTATCACCATCATAGTATTGGGTTGTTGCTTGTAACAAGAAATAATTATTAATAGCTCTTTAGATTATGGTTGAGATGTTGGAATGGAACCTTTTTTCCCTTGGAAATTTGGATCACTTCTTCACTGAAATATGCTTAATTCGGACTTAGGTGGGCTGGACTTCTTTTCCTTTTAGTTGTCTAATTTCATTTATTTGTTTTGAATATTCATTCTTTCATTGTGTAGGAGCCTTCCGAAAAAGTAGAGATCAAATTGGAGACTTGATTGATGCTACAATTGTTTGTTGTTGTTGTTGTTGCTGCTGTTTGTTTATTTTCATTGTACATTTTTCATTTGTTGAATTGTATTGTTCTACTTTAGATGGATCTTTACTTATGTTGTTGTATGGAGTGATGTATTGATACGTAACTGTAATAAAAGTTAAAAATTAGTTAGGGGTTGTTAGGGAATATATCCGTTAGTTAGTTAGTTTTAGCTTGGCTTGTCTATTAAGTCACTCTAGCATATAAATAAGGGCCTAATCCCTATCGTAACCAAACTTAAGATCATGATGTGGATATTTAGCTTTGTTGTTTTCTTCTCGTGTTCCCTCTCTATTCCTCTGTCTCTCTAATTCTTCTCTACTTCTTCAACCCTCTCTTCTCTTCTTCTACCCTAATTCCTAATATCCCTAAACATTCATCTTACATTCTGCTATCATTTATCATGTACAATATGGAATTATTGTATTTTTGTATTTGAAAAACTTGTGTTATAGGTTTTGATACGCGAGCCCCTTTAAGGTCTTAAACTTGTTTAAAAGCCTACTTAAAAAAGCTTTCAGGCTAGGCTACGTCTTTGGCAGATTCAATAAGGCCTTATAAAAGCCATAGACCTCTGCTGAGGCTTGAGGCCTATCTTGCAACCTTATACCTACAAAGTTAAGGCTTGACCTGGATTGTTTGCATCCGTACTTACTACTTAGTCAGATATGTTTAGAGTATTCTATCAATCAGGTTTTCCCACCATATCTTCAATTATGTTAGGCTTGTTATGTTGTGCCTTTTATTTTATTATCAAAAAGCCATGTCATTCTTTCACAACATAAAAGCCATTCTGGAGAAGAAAAATTGTAACCATATTGAATTACCTATGCCATGTAACTATATTTAACACCATTAATTAATAGAGGAAATAGAAGTCTTAAAGTTCTATTCTATAAAGACCATCCCAAAAAAGAAACTCCAAAAAACTTTGAATTGACTGAAATTATAAGAATCCTATATATTTTCCAAAAAAAAATCCCAAATTTTTTATGGAATTTGGCATTACTCACTAATTGTGAAACGTTTTTATATTTCTTTTTTTTAAAAAAAAAAACTCATGATATAGGCTCGATTATGAATAATGTTGTGTCTAAAAAATTTATATCCATGTTGATTGATTTATTTTAAAATAATAAAAATGGCAAGTTAAAATAAAAAGGTAAGAAAAGAGGATTTTTCCCCCTTATGTTTTTCCTTTAAAAAGTAATGAAACGCAGCGTTTCAACCATAATACCTTATCTCATTCCCTTCTGGTGCACTAGAAGGCACAGGACAACAGATGGAGAAAGCAGAGAGAACAGGGTGAGAGGGAAATGGAAAAAAGGAAGTGCTGACAAAGGAATAGAGAAGGCGAGAAAGGGAGGAGTTCGAGAGAAGGGATTGTGCGTGATAAAGCCTCTGAGAGAACCAGAGAGAGCCAGTAATAAAGCTAGCGATGGAGAAAGTATGTTAATTTCAATTCAAGTAGCTATGGAAATTTTAGAATCCGCAGCTCCAGTGTCAGAAGAATGTGAGCTCTCAATTCCAGGGTTAGAGGGATCCTTTTTACTTGTTACCTTTCCTTGTTAATTATTCCTTTTCAATCAAATCTTAGAGTGTGTACAGTAGAGCATATGATTGGTTTGGACAACTTACAATATACTAGTAAAGGCGTACAAAATTTATAGAAAGTATTCCCCGTAGGGTTAAGGGTACAATAATCCAACGTAACTTACAATCATCCAGAAATAAACATACAAAATAAGATAGGGCATTCCATATGTCTTCAATTAACAGCTTCATTGCTCTTACCCTCATCTTCCTGATCAGCTTAGCGTAAACTCCCTGTATCTTTAAAACCATACTAGAGTTTAAAATTGAACTCCAGAGTAACTGTTAAACTCAAGTACAATATGTGTACAGTGCATGCAAGTAACCATAATCAGGAAATCAAATCACATATCACAAATGCATTCAGAATCACATCACAAACACAACGACATGCCGTCGAGCTGCCTTACCAAGGCAAGCCCCGGACGCCCGCGTGCCGTCGAGTCGCCCCACAAGGCAAATCCCGGACGCATGCGTGCCGTCGAGTCGTCACTCAAGACCGACCCCGAACGCACACATCCTCAGCGCTAGGATCAACAGAGTAGTTAGGGAGTTTAACCCCAACTACCCCGAATGCATCTCAGGCTCGGTAGCGACCTAAGGACACACAGTCTACTAGGCCCTACTGCCTCGCATCCTCAATCATGGAAAACAGACATACAACAACAACATAGAATACATGAGTTAACAGTTACTACCTGGCACCCCTCGAATATAGCAACTCTTCCCTTGGCGCAAGAGATATGTCTCACATGTGGTATCACCCTAAACATAGCAAAACATAACTCATTACAATACCTATATAGGTTCAAAAGATGAAATTCGCCCCTTTGTCTAAAAATTCCAGAATCGGTGATCCAACTTCAAGGATTTTTAATAAATTCTAGAAACATCGTATTGACATGAAATCAGTGGACTTAGAACCCTTTGGATGTCTATTTTATAGGAAAAATAATTCCCAAAGCCAACTAGGTTCAAATCCTTTTCTAGTTTCCAAACTTCAGCCATTGGTCCGAGAGAAAAACCATGTTCTTAGGTCATTTTTATCCTTAAATAACTCTCGGTTGGAAAATCAAAATGACATGAAATATTATACAAAAATCATCCTCAAGATGTCTACTTTGTCCATGTAAAATTTAAAAGTATTTTAACATCATTTAATACTTTAAATACCGATTTGTCTTTGCTGCTCAGAAACACCAGAATCGGCAGATTTTCGTAACTTTAAGACTTAAGGCTTTTCGAGTTCAGAAAAAGGTGATGTAACACCCCGAATTTCAGACCCTGAGAATGGACAATAAGCCTAAAGTAGGCAGACGACTAAGCCCAGTTTGGGAAGAGTCCCAAGAATGTTGAGGGTTAGGATGCCTCTTTGGGACTAAGTAACTCGGCCATACAGGTCAGTAGACCTTGTATGCATCAGCCGTGGAATTAAGGTGCCAGTGAAAATGGGACACGAAAGATCTATACGGCATAAATTCAGTGGAAAGGATGCCACCCAACTATGTCCTAGGGTATAAGACAATTAGTTGAGCGAAAATATGCCAGTATAAGTAAGTACACGGCATTTTCAGGGCAGTTGGGTATGCCCTGCGTTTTTGAGAAGGCGCCGGTATTCGTGAAGAAAACCCGAGTAAACCTAGGCAGGATCAAGTCATCATGAAGAGAGAGAAATTGCTTTAAATTCGTGCAAAACAAGGAGTAGAGAGAAAAGTCAACAAAACTTGGAAAATAAGCCAAGTTAAGAGGATATTTTGCAAGGGCACTTCTGTCATTTGGTTTGGGGAATTTTTAAGTGCCTCATGACATATTTTAAGACGTTTTGCACTCCTATTTGCATGAGTATTTTGACCAAGAGCTCAAGGACCAAGTATAGAAGGAAGAGTCAATAGCAGTGGTGCTACGTCGAACACGTGGCATTTCGGGGTCAGAAGTCAGATTATCAGGTAGCACGTAGTACGAGGTGGTTATGAGATACTGGAATATGGGTTTCTTTCCCCTAGGGCACTATAAGCCGTCCACCCGTGGTCAGGGAGAAGACACTGATGATCCGGGCTCAAACAAGTCCAGTTGAAGGGCACAAGTTACGAGGAAAGGTGTAACCGGCAAAAAGGAGCTAAGCGGGACGGTTAGGGTTTTCCGGAGTCGGGCCCAGGCCTAGGACACTGTAAGGGGCGAAATTTTGGTGGGCCCAGAGAAGAAAGAAAAGGTCATGTCATGTAATTATGAAGAGAGAGAATGTCACATCAAGTAATTATGAAGAGAGAGAAAGATAAAATAATCAGGTTTAATCTGGACCACATCTTTTGAAACTGATATGACAATGGAATAACAAGTAATTATGACAGCATTTTTGGTAGATTTTGTGGGTCCCACTGGTTGGAAGAAGTGCAGTGTAAAATGACTGTTTTACCCCTGGACCTAAAACCTACCCCTAAAGTCACATCAAGGGCAATCTTGGAATCTAAAGTTTAAGGGCTAAGATGGCGCCACATGTCCTGGACCAGAAGACTCTAGAATACCCTGGATAAGAAGACTTTGGAATGTCTTGGAGAAAAAGCCAGCAAAAATGACCATTTTACTCCTAAAGTGAAATTTAATTACCGGACAAGCCCTAGCCTTGGAATCTCTATATAAGGACACCTCCTCCCCATTTTTGGCTAGCCTAGGACGTGCTCAAGGAAGGGAGAAGAGGGAGAGCTCAGCTGAAGTCTTGGTCCAAGGGAGGAAGAAGCCATACGCAACCGAAGACTCAAGGTAAGCTCCGAACCGATGACTTGGCGAATCATGTTTTAGTTCTGCCCTATGATGTTAAACGTGGGGATGCAGTGGGAGTTTTATGTTTTTAAGGTTTCCAATGATTCCAGGATGTGATTTTGTGTGGGGATAAGTCAAGGTTACTTTCTACGAACCCGAAAAGCCGTAAGTCTTAAAGTTACGAAAATCTGCCGATTCTGGTGTTTCTGGGCAGCGAAGACAAATTGGTATATTTAAAATAGTAAATGATGTTCAAATGCTTTGAAATGTTACATGGTGAAATTAGACATCCTCAGGATGAGTTTTGAATAATATTTCGTGTCATTCTGATTTTCCTACCCAGAGTTGTTTGCTGTTGAAAATGACCTAAAAACATGGATTTTGTCTCGGACCAGTGGCTAAGGTTTGAGACTCTGAGAATGACTCGAACCCAGATGACTTTGGTAATTATTTTTATGGTAAACTAGACATACTAAGGGCTCTAAGGCCACTGATTTGATGTCAATACGGGTTTTCTAGAATTTATTAAAAATCGGCGAAGTTGGGTCAAAGATTCTGGAAAATTCTGATGTTGGGCGAAATTTATGAAGTTTGAGTAAAGTTTGTATGTGTGATTGAAAGTGTGATTTTTGCTGTAATCTAGGGCTGTAACACGTGTGGAACATGTCCAAACACCGGGGGAAGAGTTTACCGCTTTCAAGGAGTACCAGGTAGTAACTGTTGACTTGCATACTTTATGTTGATTTTGCATGTGTGTTTTATCATGATGTAGGAGATCGGGCTGTAGTACCTATTGGACTGTGTGTCCTTAGGGTTTCTGCTACAGTACCGAGGGCATGTAGGATCGGGCTGCGGTGCCTATTGGACTGTGTGTCCTTAGGGTGTTGCTGCAGTACCGAGAGATATGAGGTAGGTAGGGCCTATGTGACTGTGTGTTCATAGGTGGCTACTGAGGCCTTAGGAGGGGTAGGTGGTTAGGTTTTGGCCACCCTGACTACTGAGGCCCCTGAGCGCGCTGTTCCGAGGGGCTTGTCTTGATCAGGCGGTCCTGCGGAGTTGCTACATGCCAGTTTATTGTGCCAGAGGCAGGTTTATTGTTACTTCCTGATTGTGATTTGCATTGCATGCATTGTATACATATTGTATTTGAGTCTAACAGTTACTCTGGGGTTTAACTTTGAACTCCAGACTGGTTCAAAAGATACAGGTGAAAGGCGGTAGGCTGGTTGGACACTGGAGATGGTAAGGACACGATGCAGAGCATTGAAGAAATAGAGGATACCCTGTTGTTTTTTGTACTTCTATATTGGGGATGACTATATGATCTACACTCATTTGTTTTGTACTTATTTTGGACGGTTGTACCCTTAACCCTACGGGGATTACTTTATGTTTTTGTATGTGCATTTACCAGTATATATTGTAAGTTGTCCAAACCGATCATATGCTCTGTTGTGCACACTCTGAGATTTGATTTTAAGTGATTGGTTAACAAAGGAAACGTAATAAGCAAGAAAGAATCCCTCTAACCCGCCACCCGAAAGGGCGAGGCCGGTAGGGGTGTAACAGATCCCACTTGTCCCCATACAAAAACACATTATGGACCCATTGAGAGCCTTAAAAACATGAAAATCCTACTGCAATCTCAAGAAAACACCAAAGGGCAGAAGCAAGAATTTCCAAGTCAACGATTAGGGACTTACCTTGGGATTTCGGTTGCGTATAGCCTTCTTCACCTCTTGAACCAGCAGATTTAGCTGGAGACTCTCCCTCCTCACCTTAATTTCGTGCTTGGCTGGTGGAAAATGGAAGGGGAAGTGCCCTTTATATAGGCTCCAAGGGTTAGGGCTTTTATCCAACTTTGGTTATTATCCACTGGACGAAAAAATGTCTCGGATTTAAATATGATTTTCTTGAATTAATTCTCAAGAATTCTAGAGAAGTCTTGGCAGATGGGTTGCGCATTCCAAGCCCAAAAATAAGATTCCAAAATTGCCCCTGATGGTGGTTTCTGGAATTGCTAGGTGTAGGTTTTAGGTCCAGGGGTAAAACAGTCATTTTGCACTGCTATTCTTCCAAGCCAGTGGGGCCCACAAAATCTGCCCCTTGGATATGCCATTAATGCCCTTTTAGTGTCATAATTACTTGTCTTTCATTGGTCATGTCAGATTCAAATTGTGTGGTCTAGATTAATCCTGATTATTCTATTTTCTCTCTCTTCATAATTACATGATGTGACCTTTTTCTTTCTCTCCAACTCGCTTTCTCTCTCCTCTGGGCCCACCCAAATTCGTCCTCCCTCTATGTCTAGGGGTCTGGGCCGGCTCCGGTAAAACCCTAATCGGTCTCGCTTAGCTCCTTTTTGCCGGTTACACCTTTCCTCATAATTCGTGCCACTCCGTGGGACTTGTGTGGGCCCGGATTAACAATCTCTTTTCCCTGACCACAGGTGGACGTAATATAGTACCTTGGGGATCAAGAAACCCATACTCCAGTGTCTCATGACCACCTCGTACTGCGTGCTACCCAATAATCCAACTTCTGGCCCTGAAATGCCACGTGTCCGACGTAGCACTACTATTACTAAATCTTCCTTCTATACTTGGTCCAGATGCCTATTTCCTCTCTCTTCCTTGGTTGGACACGCATACCTTGTCTTACAAGGTCAGTGTTCCCGTCCTACTAATGACCTTTGTCACTTGTACATTAATCCGACTTATACCCCCTCGAGCTTACTTCATGCACAAGTTACTTCACAATTGGTCATGGTTTCTTCTCATTTTGTCTTAGTGAATTTTTCATTCAATTATAACCAATGGTTTTTCATCTTAGGGTCCTTAATTAGATTATACCATAATCTTCGGAAGATAAATGCTCCGAATATGAATCAAAATTCCTCATTACTATATTAATACACGTCTGTACTCATATTACAGAAGCTGGGGTGTTACAACACCCAAAGAGACAATAATATGTATTAAGATGACGAGCCAGAGGAAGTCACGACTCAATATAGAAGTTCCTAAATGAATAACAATGATTTATAAAGAAATTAATGAGGTCGACGACAAGAATTTTCAAAAAAGATCAATATCTAAAGGTGATGAATGGTATCATGCTAGACACTTAGTGAATTCATCTTTAGAGGTATAATCGCCCGAAGAATTACCTTAAATTAAGGAGTCCTGCATAGAGAGAAAATTATTTTGAAGTTATTTTGTCAACAGTATGAGGGGAATTATTTTGAATTAATCTAGGGTCAATAAGGGGTAAGTTGACTTGTCAAACTAATAAGTGCCTAAGGGTCATTAGAGAACAAATTTTTGGACTTTTATTAAGACCAAAATTTTTCCCTAAATAAGTAAAAAGGAAAAGAAAATGAAACCTAAGCATGACACACAAAGTCAACTTCACTAGGACATAATGTGATATGTTGTATAAGAATTAGGAAGCAACATCCTTGTTCCCATTTGGCCTAAAAATTTTGAAACAAAAAAGGGAATGAGAGACAAAAAAGAATAAATGGAAGACAAGGAGAATAAAATGATAATTGGACTTTGACCTAAGATTTAGGCCAACTAAGATTACATTATCAAAATGACATAAGATAGCTTCTTGTGCAAGAGTCAAAGAACCAATGTGAAGGCACAAATTCCTTCCCCAAGAAGCATGAAGGCGCCAACCAAGGAGAAGAAGAGGGAGATCATGCACAAAAATCACATGTTGAAATTCAAAGTCAAAGGGGAAAAAACCCTAGTTGGACAAGTGGCAACTTAGGGATCAAAGTTTGACTTTAAGTACAAGAATAATTCAAGGCAAATGAAAGTCAAATAAGCTTCCCCACAGGTTAGGGATTTCGATCATCCAAGACAAGGAGAGAAAGAAGATTTCAAGCAAATATGAAAGCCAAATGAAGAAGTCAAAGACCTAGGAAACTTGACCAATGAGAAGGAACCAAATGGGACCAAATAAAAGCTTCTTGTTGAAGCAATTGGAGACAAAACTTTATCCCCTTTTCTGCCCAAAAATCTCCCCAGCCATAAGGACAAGAGATATGAAGCAAAAGTCAAGCAATAATGATCGGAAGTTGAAGTCAAAAGCTTAGAGTTCATGGCCAATAAAATTGCACCAAGAATAAAACCTAAATCTAAGTAAAAAGGGCTTGTGGGACAAGCTAAAATCTGACCAAAAGAGGGCAGATTTCGTCCAGCTTAGAAGAGACAAGAAGAAGCCAAGAAAACTTAGAGAAAAAGAAAGAAAAAGATGTCATAAAGTTAAGTCAAACTAGGGGCCAATAGGATTTAACTTGGGAGGACATTTTGCATGATAATAACTCATTATTTAAGGAAACTTTGACCTTCATGTTTGCTGCCCCAAGTCGTCCCACAAGAAATAGAAGAGAGTGAAGAGAGATCTTGCACATAAGAAGAAGAAGAAGCACACAACTTGGAAGATAAAGGTAAGTAGGTTCCAAAGTTCATGAACTAGTCTTCCATCTTCCTAAACTTCCATTATAGCTCCAAGATACTTATGAAAAACTCTTCCATGATGCTTCTATGCTCAAGGCCGAGACCCTAAAGGAGTACAAAGAGGAAGCAATTCAAGAGGAAACTGTTAGTTCTCTGTGTGTTTTGATGATGTCTAACAATTGTAATAAGTACTTAATTAAAATTGGAAAGATCTAAGTTTTAGACAGATTGAAATTAAAGCCTAGTAAAATGATTTTGAAAATTGGTAACTCAAGTTGTTGAAAACAACTCAAGTTGCCCAACTCAAGTTACTGTCAAAACTCAAGTTTTTCATAGTCTCAAACAATGGATAACTCGAGTTGTCACTAAATAACTCAAGTTATAAGTTGTACTTCAGTTCCCAAAAAGCCTCATCGCGATATCAGATTTTGGGTATCTGATATAACTCGAGTTACAAGGAAAAACTCGAGTTGCCCAAGTGTTAAAAACTTTCTGTTTGATTTTCGAAGTAGAAAAACTCGAGTTATAGAATATAACTCGAGTTGCACAACTCAAGTTATTTTTGTAACTCAAGTTATATTATGTGCGAAAGTTTTCGAATGATTTAAATCCAAAAGTAACTCGAGTTATTCAAGACAACTCGAGTTGGACAACTCCGATTCATCGCAATAACTCAAGTTATGTTTTTCGCGAAAAACTTTCGTCCGATTTGAATTCCAAAGAAACTCGAGTTAGAGTACAAATCTCGAGTTGGACAACTCCAGTTATTACTATAACTCAAGTTATACCATTTGCGAAGAATTTCCTGAATAATTGATTCTCGAAGTAACTCGAGTTAGCCAACTCAAGTTATTAAGGATAACTCAAGTTCTGTTCTTCATGTGCATATCTTCTGAACTAAATATAACTCGAGTTATGTGAAGCAACTCGAGTTGTTCATAACAGATTTGAATATGTTTTCTGCACATTCTAATTTTCATCCGATTAAAGCTTGGGTATTTCATGTAATTGATTATTATTATTCCTAACCAAGTTTAATCAGTTTGCTAGTGTATTTCAGATACTTGTAACATGTTTTTAAACTTGAAATCACGAAAAGTCAATATGTGTCAAAAGCATTAAATGTGTTTCCAGACTTCGAAGCTGAAACAAGAAATAAACCTCTGGACATTCAAAAAGCATTTCAGCTTCTTCCCAGTCAACATTCTTTCTGAGTCACAACGGACAATTCAAATAAAGAATGTCAACGGAGAATAACGGTCGAATGTCGAAGCGTACGAGGAACCGAGTCAAGTAATTACAACGGATATATTGATTACTCACAACGGCTCATTAAGTTCTTCTCAACGGTCATCAATGCTACCAAACTATAAATAAGAGAAGCATTCAAGTCTCCACCTACCAAAAACGTTGTGCGTTCAATTAGTAATTAAGAGCATTTATTGTTTCGACTTACAGAGAGAATATCTTCAGATATATTAAGCTTCAGTGATTATTATTCCACTCTTTTAGAGAGTTTCTCATTAATTATCCTTTATTGTAAGAATCTCAAAGTATTGGGACTTTGAGATTGGGATACTTGATTACAACTTGTAAGGGGGAGCAAGTTCTAGAGAGAGAATTGCTTCGAGAGTTACAGAGTGTGTAATCAGTTGAAGTTAGTGAAAATCCCGGAGAGTCTGGGGACTAGACGTAGGTCAAGGATTTAGACCGAACCAGGATAAATCCATTGTGTTCAATCTCACTTATCCCTGCTCTGTTTATCTCTGTTTTACATTCGGTTAAACAGAGGATTCTTGCGAAAAAATTTTATATCTCCAATTCACCCCCCCTCTTGGTGATATTCCTTCTTTCAGAAACAAGTCACAAGTTCAATAAGTCCCTAAACTAGCTTGCTTGTGGCATTGTGTTTAGGATTTTGGACAATATTTATAAAATGGTTGATTAAAGAAGTAATGTTTTCATTAGGGGAGGCTTTTCCCTAAACATTAAAAAGGATTATCAAATGATTAAAGTTAATTTCATGGTGTTAAAGAGAAGATTAAGCCAAAAGATGAATGAATATAAAGTTAAAATAAAAGTTATGGTTGTTGCTTATGGGCTGTTATTTTCGTTCAGCAAGGTGTACATGAAATTATGTTGTAATGTTTTTGATGCTTTTGATGGTGCCAAAGTGTCTAGGATGAAATTTTGTGTGAGAATAAGTAAAGATCATGATTTTGGAACTCAAAAACCCTAAGTCACGAGAAATAGGAAATCTGCCGGTTTTGCTAAATTATGGGTAGTCGAGCTTAAGAAATGATTTTAAAATAGTAAAAAAAAAAATTGATGGCCATGAAATTTTACAGGCTTAAATTAGACATCCCAAGATTTAATTTGGTATATATTTTGTAATTTTTCAAGATGTCTACTAGGAAAATTGAATTTTTGAAAATAGCCCAGAAAACTGGACTTTATCACTGACCATAGGGCAAAGTTTGAACATAGAAAAATCATGAGAATTTTTATGGCCTCTAGAATTATTTTTAATAAAAACTAGACATGTCAAGGGTTAAATTTCCACTGGAATCATGTCAATTTGATTTTTTTCTAGAATTAATTATGAATTTTGAAGTTGAGGCATGATTTCTAGAATTTTCTGAATTATGGTCGAATTTCCTGAAAATAATAGGAAAGTTTGTAGAAGTGAATAAAATGAGGTGTATTCATTTTATTTAGGGCCATCACGTATTCAGAGTAATTTTTGGGCACCAGAAACATTTTTATAATCTCTGGTCAACTGTCAGGTAGTAATTGTTTACTTATATACTCTATGTGGCTTTTGTATGTTTGTTGTGCCATGATTGTGGAACATGTCTCGTGAGTGGGACATGTGTTTGGGTTGTAGGGCCTGAGTCCTTAGGTCGCTACTGAGCCGATAATGCATTTAGTGTAGTATTGGTTTGAGGTTTGCTACTGTTGTTTTCCTAGTGCTATGAAACCAGGGCTTATGTTTATACGCCATCCGACGTGTTTATATGTTTCTGAATGCATGTGATATGTATTGCCATAATTGATATTGTGATTTATTTTCTTGATTATGGATTGCATACATGCATTGCATACATATTGTATATGAGTTTGACAGTTACTCTGGGATTCAATTTGAATCCCAGACCGTGCTAGAGATATATGTGATACTACTTGAGTTGATTTGGAGGATTGAGGTAAGGGCATGGAGCCGGGAAGTGAAGAAATAGGGGATGCCTTATAGCCTTTGTATTTTATGTTTTCGATGACTGTATAAATTCACTCACTGCCCATTATTTATTTTGGATTACTGTAACACTACGGGGACTATTTACCGTTTATTTTTCGCACTTTTACTAGTATTATGTATTTGTCCAAACCGATCATATGCTCTGCTGTGTAACACTCTGATGTATTTTAATGTGGAATAATTAAAGGTAAGGTAATAAATAAGAAGGGATCCCTCTATCCGCCACCCGAAAGGGCGAGGCCGGTAGAGGTGTAACAAGGTTAGTGGGGTATAGACCCCACATAGGGTGCCACCTTACCTCTAACTTGTCCAAAAAGCACATCTAACTCTCTCCCCAAGCATATCTAGCTTCCCTTCAAAATTTTCTCGCCTTGTTGGCCAAGTTCTATTGATGTGTTGGCCAAGTTGTCACTCGGCTTGCCCAACAAGCACTTGGCTTCTCTTATTTCCTTTCTCATCATCATTAAGTCGGCCAACATGGAGAAAAAGACGGGAGAGGCCAAACATAGAAGAAGAGAGAGAGAGGGGGGGACGATTGAGAGAGAAAGAAGAGAGGGAAAACACTCTGGAGCCGATTTCACCCCGATTCGGCGTTTCTTGCTCCCGAGGTCTTCACTAACATTGTTTCCTCTCGGTGGGAGCAACATTTCTACGGTTTCGGATTCTTGGTCATATGAGTTTAGCGCTGTCTACAAGGTGAAGGTGCTGCCGAAATCAAGAACCGAATATGGAATCGAGTAAAGGTATGTATAAGCTCCGATTTGAGATGTATATCTTGAGGATTCCCTAAGTTGTTATGCTACCCTAAAACAGTCGGAGGTATTTTTCACTAAAAATATACTTTAGACTTGTCACACAATATTTGGAATCATTGCAATTTGACATTTATTTACTTTTAGAGATATGAATTTTCAAAGTCGGTTGAGAGTTCTGTATGTATGACAATTGTGCGAAAATGAGTTTTTTAGAGGGGTAAAATGGTCAAATGAGGTTAGTGGGGTGTGAACCCCACATAGGGCGCCACCTTACCTCTAACTTATCCTTAAAGCACATCTAGCTCTCTCCCCAAGCATATCTAGCTCGCCTTCCAAATTCTCTTAACTTGTTGGCCAAGTTCTCTTGACGTGTTGGCCAAGTTGTTCCTCAGCTTGCCCAACAAGCACTTGACTTCTCTTATTTCCTTTCTCATCATCATTAAGTCGGTTGGAGAAAAAGACGGGAGAGGTTGAATATTGAAGAAGACAGAGAGAGAGAGGGGACGATTGAGAGAGCAAGAAGAAAGAGAAAACACTTCGGAGCTAATTTCCCCCCGATTCGGCGTTTCTTGTTCCTGAGGACTTCACTAACATTGTTTACTCTCGGCAGGAGCAACATTTCTACGGTTTTGGATTCTTGATAATAGGAGTTTAGCGCTGTCTACAAGGTAGAGGTGTTGCCAAAATCAAGAACCGACTATGGAATCGAGTATAGGTACATATAAGCTCTGATTTGAGATGTATATCTTGTGTTTTCCCTAAGTTGTTATGCTGCCTTGAAACAGTCAAAGGTATTTTTACTAAAAATAGACTTTAGACCAGTCACACAATATTCAGAATCATTGTGATTTGACATTTATTTACTTTTAGAGATATGAATTTTCAAACTCGGTTGAGAGTTCTGTATGTATGACGGTTGTGCGAAAATGAGTTTTTTAAAGGGGTAAAATGGTCAAATGAGGTTGGTAGGGTGTGGACCCATATTGGGCGCCGTCTACAAAGTGGAGGTGCTGATGAAATCAAGAACCGATTATGGAATCGAGTATAGGTACCTATTAGCTCTTATTTGAGATGTATATCTTGAGATTTCCTTAAGTTTTTATGCAGCCTTGCAACTATGGGATGTATTTTCCCTAAAAATAGACTTTAGAGCAGTCAAATAGCATTTGGAAACACTGAAATTAGACATCTATTTGTACATAGATATATGAATTTTCAAAGTCAGTTGAGAGTTCTGCAATTATGCCTCTTATGCCAAAATGAGTTTTGTGGTGGTGTAAAATGGTCAAATGAGGTTTTGTGGGGTGTGGACCACACATAGGGCACCAACTTACCTCTAACTTGTCCTTGAAGATCATCTAGCCCTCTCTCCAAGCATATCTAGCTTGCCCTCCAAGTTCTCTTGACTTGTTCGCCAAGTTCTCTTTAACTGTCGGCCAAGTTGTTCCTCGGGTTGCCCAACAAGTGCTTGACTTCTCTTATTTCCTTTCTCATCATCATTGAGTCGGCCAACATCGAGAAAAAGATGGGAGAGACCGAACATAGAAGAAGAAAGAGAGAGATAGGGTACGGTTGAGAGAGCAAGAAGAGAGAGAAAACACTCCGTGTCCTATTTCGCCCCAATTGGCGTTTCTTACTCCTGAGGCCTTCACTAACATTGTTTCCTCTCAGTGGGAGCAACATTTCTACGGTTTCGGATTCTTGGTCATATGAGTTTAGTGCTGTCTACAAGGTGAAGGTGCTGCCGAAATCAAGAACTGACAATGGAATCGAGTAAAGGTACATATAAGCTCCGATTTGAGACATATATCTTGAGGTTTTCCTAAGTTGTTATGCTTCCCTGAAATAGTCGCATGTGGTTTTCCATAAAATAGACTTTGGACCTGTCACGCAATCTTTGGAACCATTGCGATTTGACATTTATTTACTCATAGAGATATGAATTTTCAAAGTCGGTTAAGAGTTCTACAAGTATGATGATTGTGCGAAAATGAGTTTTTTAGAGGGGTAAAATGGTTAAATGGGGTTTGTGGGGTGTGGACCCCACATAGGGCGCCGCCTTACTTCTAACGGGTCTCCCAAGCACATCTACCTCTCTTCCCAAGTATATCTAGCTTGCCCCCAAAATTCTCTTTACTTGTTAGCCAAGTTCTCTTTACATGTTGGCTAAGTGGTTCCTCGACTTGCCCAACAAGCGATTGACTTCTCTTATTTCCTTTCTCATCATCATTAAGTCGGCTAACATGGAGAAAAAGATGGGAGAGGCCGAACATAGAAGAAGAAAGAGAGAGAGGGGACGATTGAGAGAGCATGAGGAGAGAGAAAAAACTCTAGAGATGATTTCGCCCGATGCAGTGTTTCTAGCTCACGAGGCCTTTTTTAACATTGTTTCCTCTAGGTGAGAGCAACATTTCTACGGTTTTGTATTCTTGATATGAGGAGTTTAGCGCCATCCACAAGGTGGAGGTGCTACTGAAATCATCAAGAACAAACTATGCAATCGAGTATGGGGTGTGGACCACATATAGGGTGCTACCCTACCTCTCACTTGTCCTTCAAGCTCATCTAGCTATCTCCCCAAGCATATCTAACTTGCCTTCCAAGTTCTCTGGACT
Source organism: Acacia melanoxylon (assembly GCA_019022615.1). Taxonomy (NCBI): domain Eukaryota; kingdom Viridiplantae; phylum Streptophyta; class Magnoliopsida; order Fabales; family Fabaceae; genus Acacia; species Acacia melanoxylon. Next base: position 133,503 of record JAFJYJ010000014.1, read on the forward strand.
TGTTCGCCAAGTTCTCTTTAACTGTCGGCCAAGTCGTTCCTAGGGTTGCCCAACAAGCGCTTGACTTCTCTTATTTCCTTTTTCATCATCATTAAATCTGCCAACATGAAGAAAACAACGGGAAAGGCCGAACATAGAAGAAGAAAGAGAGAGAGAAGGGATGGTTGATAGAGCGAGAAGAGAGAGAAAACACTTTAGAGCCGATTTCGCCCTGATTTGGCGTTTCTTGCTCCCAAGGCCTTCACTAACATTGTTTCCTCTCGGTGGGAGCAACATTTCTATGGTTTCAGATTCTTGATCATAGGAGTTTAGTGTTGTCTACAAGGTGGAGGTACTGCCAAAATCAAGAACCGACTATGGAATCAAGTAGATGTACGTATAATCTTTGATTTGAGACGTATATCTTGAGGTTTCCCTAAGTTGTTATGCTGCCCTGAAAAATTCGGAGGTATTTTTCACTAAAAATAGACTTTAGACTTATCACACAATATTTGAAATCATTGTGATTTGACATTTATTTATTCGTAGAAATGTTAATTCTTAAAGTCAGTTGAGAGTTTTGCATGTATGACGGTTGTGCGAAAATGAGTTTTGTAGAGGGGTAAAATGGTCAAATGAGGTTAGTGGGGTGTGGACCCCACCTTGTCCTCAAAGCACATATAGCTCTCTCCCTAAGCATATCTAGCTTCCCTTCCAAATTCTCTTGACTTGTTGGCCAAGTTGTCCTCGGCTTGCCCAACAAGCGCTTGACTTCTCTTATTTCCTTTCTGGTCATCATTAAGTCGTCTAACATGGAGAAAAAGACGAGAGAGGCCGAACCTAGAAGAAGGTAGAGAGAGAGGGGACGGTTGAGAGACCAAGAAGAGAAAGGAAACACTCTGGAGCCGGTTTCACCCCGATTCAGTGTTTCTTGTGTAACATCCCGAATTCTGGACCCTGAGAATTGAGAATAAGCCTAAAAGTAGGAGGATGACTAAGCCCAGTTCAGGAAGAGTCACAAGAATGTTGAGAGTTAGGAAGCCTCTCTGGGACTAAGTAACTCGGCTATATGGGTCAGTGGACCTAGTATGTATAAGCTGTGGCATTAAAATGCCAATGAAAAAGGGGCACAAAAAACCTATACGGTGTAAATCCAGTGGAAAAGATGCCACCTAACTATGTCCTGAGGTGTAGGACAATTAGTTGAGCGAAAATATGCCGGTATAGATAAGTATATGACATTTCCAGGGCAGTCATGGATGTCCTGCGTTTTTAGAGGAAATAAGAAGGGAAGAGTATTCAAGAAGCCAAGCAAAAGTCAAAGGTAATGATGATTTGCAGGACACGTGGCGTTTCAGGGTCTGAAGTTGGATTTTCGGTAGCACGAAGTATGAGGTAATTATGAGATACTGGAATATGAGTTTCTTGCTCCCCAAGGCATTGAGTTTCAGCCACTCATGGTCAAGGAGAAGAGACACCTAGTTCGGCCCCACACAAGTCTAATCAGGTAGCTCGAGTAGTAAGAGAAAGTGTAACCGGTAAAAGTAGCTGAGCGGGATCGGTTAGGGGTTTTTGGAGACGAGCCCAGACCCCCAAATACAAGGAAAATGGCGCCACATGGTGGGCTAGGAGAGAGAATGTAGAGACTTGGAGAGAAAGGCAAAGGTCACATCAAGTAATAATGAAGAGAGAGAAAAAAAATAAAATAATAAGAATTAATCTGCACCACACATTTGAATCTGATGGGACAAGAAGAATGACTTGTAATTATGACCCCACATGGACATAAATGGCATCATTTTAGGGCAGCCAAGTAGGTCCCACGAATCTTAAGAAAAAGTAACCAAAATTACCATTTTACCCTCAAGGCATTATTTTAACCACTGGATTAAAGCTTGCACCTAGTAAATCCAAAGACAAGCACTAAGGGGCAGCCAAGGGATCAGATTTTATGGACCTAGGAGGCGCCACATTTCTGCCCTAGAACTCTCTAAAATTGCTTGGAGGGCAAGCCAAAGAATTATATAAAAATCGGAAGTATCCTTCTGACCATTGGGTAATAGCAAAACTTGGACAACTCCCTTAACCCTTGGAGTCTATTTAAGGACACCCTTTGGCCATTTATTTGCTTCCTAGGACATGTTCAAAGAGGTAGAAGAGAGTGAGCAGCAAGATCTTGGTCCAAGGAGAAGAGGAAGTCATACACAACCGAAGATCCAAGGTAAGCACTAAACCAATAACTTGGTGATTTTTGTATTCAGTTCTGCCCAATGATGTTGAATGTGGGGTTACAGTGGGATATTGATATTTTTGAGGTTTCCATTGAGTCCAAAATGTGATTTTGAGTGGGGACAAGTAAGGTCACCTTTTTCCGAATCCGAAAAGCCTACGTCTTAAAACTACGTAAATCTGCCAACACTTGCATTTTCTGGGCAGCGAATGGAAATCAGTTGTTCTAAAATAGAAAACGAAGTTCAAATGCTTTGAAATTTTACATGGTGAAAGTAGATAGCCTGAGAATGATTTTTATGTAGGATTTTGTGTCATTTGGATTTTCCTACTGAGATTTATTTATTGTTGAAAATGACCAAAAAACATGAACTTTGTCTCGGACCAGTGTCTAAAGTTTGGTAATAAGGAAAAGATACGAACCTGGATGACCCTGGAAATTATTTTTCCTATAAACCAAACATCCTAAGGGTTCCATCGCTACTGATTTCTTATTAATCGGATTTGTTTGGAATTAATTAAAAATATTTGAAGTTAGATCATTGTTTCTGGAATTTTTGTTAAAGGGGCGAATTTCATCATTTTGAAAGAGGAAATTTACATAAGTGTTGTAATAGGCTTTCGGTAGCAAGAGGCAACAAACTTTCGACAGCAAGAGGCAATAGGCCTTAGGTAGTCAGCGACAAGCCTCCAGTAGTCAGAAACAAGCATCCGGTAGAGGTTCTGTAAGACCTTCTATATCTCAACTTCTTGGTAGTGCTCTAGATTGCCCGCCTAGTATGCTCAATGCTCCTGTGATTATTCATCAGCCATCCTTTGAATTTCACTTTGGGAATAGGCCCTTTTGTCATACTGTGTATCTGGATTTGGATCACTTTCGCACTGAGTGCAATTTGGACCTTTCTCCCTGGCTTTATCAGTATATGCCTTTTCTACGAATTCAGACTCCATACTCTTCGACCATTGTTCGCTTGTTCTATTACAATATGAGAGTCGAAGTGAAAGAGCATAAGGACGATGACGATGTTCTAATTACTAAGATTAAGGGCCAACAGATTAAGATCACAATTGAGCACTTGAATACCATTCTTGAAGTTGTTGATGTTCCTGAAGACCCTTTAAAGCTTTTTGACCATGAGTGCCATAAAATTTTGCTTCCTGAGACGGTGAAAGGTTGAAATTCAAGCCTTCCATGATGAACGACACTTACAGGGTCATTTGGTATCTTTACAGTAGGAACATGGTTTAGAAAGGGAAGAGCTACACTCACTTCGTGGTGAAGGATTATCACTTGTTCGTATCTGTAATCGCTAAGGAACCAAGAAATATGGGCAAGTGGATTATGGATGAAATGTTTGCATTTCTATCACAAGCTCGCACTCAACCAAGAGCCACCATTCCTTTCTTGAATCTGGTGTCTCACATTCTTGCTCTGAATAACAACATATGGTACCTGATTGATAATAAGGCCGTGTTTCCTCAGAAGTTTGGCAAGGAGCTTATGGTTCGAATGAAGATTTCCTTCACTGAGGTCATTAGTAAAGCCAAGAAGAAAGAGAAGAAAGTAGTGGTGAAGCAATCTGTGCCTTCTACCTCCAAAGCCCTAGATGAGGCCCAATCTTCTTAAGCCGGGTCGCTGATTGCTTCTGCTACTACTCCATCATTTGCTGCTGCTTCCATTGGCCAAGACATTCAGGCTGCTCTGGCTCCTATGATTCAAGCCAATGCTATTCAACATGCCACTACCCATGCCAAGATAGAGTCTTTACATAAAACCAACCTCAAGCTTATTCAGACTCTGGCAAGTGAACTATCGGGTTTGAAACAACGTATGTACCAGAAGTTTCAGGCTCTTTCTGACCAGCTGAGTGAGATGCAGAAGGAAGTTCAGTCTCTTCAACAACACATATTTAGGTTGGATACCACATTGGATGCTCTCGGCATCAAGATTTATTCTCAGCCTCATGTTCCTTCATCAGTTCCCTCATCTTCTGCTATTCCTGATGATACTCCTTTGGCTGACCCTCTTCCTGTTTCCCAGCCTTCATCTGAGCCTCCCTCTATTCCAGTTGTTGAGCCCTCTGATCCTCCTCCCTCCTCTTTGATTGATGACAAAGTGGGAGAGTGATTTGAGACCCTAAGACTTCTATTTAGTTTTCTTATGTTTTGTTAAAATATGTTTTGAATTATGAATGTTTATGTATGTTGCATCTATGTACTAACATCTTTATCCTATTAATGCTATTGAGTTATGTTCATTCGCGCCTCTTTTAATTTATTGAACTATATTGCTTCTTATATTCTTCTTTGCTGATTACAAAACATTTTCAAATCTATTTCAAAAATTTCTCAAGTGTTATCATCATCAAAAAGGGGGAGGATTTTAGTTCTTGGAGTTTTGATGATATCAAGCCTTGAAAGTGGTTAAGGTTTTAAATTGAAAATGGTTAAGTTGTTGAATCAGTAAATATTGCCTAAGGTAAGAGTGTACTCAAGTATGCCTTCAAGCTTACTTGAGCATGCTCAATCTGATAATTTGTTTAAGTGTTCTCAAGTCCTTACTCGAGTATGGATTCATTGTTACTCGAGTATGATATCTGAAATGGCTTTCTACATTGACATCAGAAGATGTTACTCATGTATGGGAGTTGTGTTACTCGAATATAAGAAGAAACAGCAAAGTTCAGAGAAGCTCAGTCACTATACTCGAGCAAGCTTCCTTGCTTGCTCGAGTAGAGTACTCGAGTATGGAGATTGATGTACTCAAGTACAAGACTCTTCTGTCAAAGAAAATGCCTTTATCAATGTTTTACTCGAGTACAAGGTAAGTGGTACTCGAGTATAAGTAAGAGCTTACTTAAGTATATATGATACAGTCTTTCATTTGCTCTATGTTTGAAGTGTACTCGAGCATTATTTCACTGATACTCAAGTATAGTTATCTAATGCTTTCTCTTAGTATGTCTTTCAGCAAGAAGTAAAGGATACTCGAGCACCACATTAAGTGTACTTGAGTAGGGTACTCGAGTATGATCGTTGTGGAGCCTCTGGAATGATCTTGTTGAAACCTTACTCGAGCATAAGAAATGTCTTACTCGAGTAAGATACTCAAGTAAAAGAATTTATCTACTCGAGTATGGATGTTCATTAAGCATCTTTGAAGGCATTTTTGAATGGTTACTCATGAACACAAGGAGATCTACTCGAGTATGATTCATCAACTACTTGAAACCTTTGCTGTAACAGTAATCGTAAATTCAAATGTTTTTGGATTATGATTGGTTTCTGTTTAAACCGAGCAAGAGTTGCTGCTTTAGCTGTAGGCACTTATGAACTAGTTCTGCCCAATGGGCTTTTGTTATTGTTGAACAATTGCTTTTATGTTCCTGCTTTAAGTAGTAACATTATTTCACTTTCTTATTTGGATAAGGAAGGTTATACTTCCATTACTGGGAACCGTAAATGTTCAATTTTTCATAGTGATGTTTTTTATGCTCATGGAGATTTGCATGCTTTGGTCATTATGTACTAAATTTAGAACATCCTAGTAATGGACGAATCTATGACATAACTACTAAAAGGTTCAAGTCAAATGATTTGAATCCGACCTACCTATGGCATTGTCGTCTAGGCCATATAAATGAGAAACGCATTTCGAAACTCCATCAAGATGGATTTCTTAACTCATTTGATTTTGAATCATTTGATACATGTGAGTCTTGTTTATTGGGAAAGATGACAAAGGCTCCTTTTACTGGACACAGTGAGAGGGCCATGGATTTATTGGGCCTCATACATTCAGATGTATGTGGGCCAATTAACACATCTACCAGAGGATGTCATTTGTACTTCATCACATTTATAGATGATTTCAGTAGATATGGCTATATCTATTTAATGAAACATAAGTCTGAATCTTTTGAAATGTTCAAAATATTCCAAAATGAAGTACAAAACCAACTTGGCAAAACTATGGGTTAAATGCCTAATTTGCCCCGGAAGTTTTTCTAAGGTGGCGCTCGGCACCCGGAAGTTTTTTTGGTACCAAATTTGCCCCGGAAGTATTAAAAAGGTATCAAATTTACCCAAAAGTGACGGAAGTCCACGTAGATCGTTAAAATGTGAGGTGGCATGCCACCTCATCAATCAAAAGTATCATTTTTGCCCTGGAAGTTTTCATTGAGGAGCAATTTTGCCCCGGAAGTTTTCATTGAGGAGCAATTTTGCCCCGGAAGTTTACAAAAGTAGCAATTTTGCCTTCTTTCTCCAAATATTAAATTTGACTTTTAAATCAGTCAAAGACCACACATGTCATGCTTTGAAAAGGTTGAACTTGGAGTTAGAGAAGGAGATCCTTGACATGTTGAGCTTAAGGCTGCCAGAATTTGTGAAGCCGAACTGGTAACAGGGACTAAAAGGTCTGTGGCAAAACCCAGAGGAAACATCACTTATGATCTAAGCAAATGAAACGCAAAACGAGAAATGAATTTTTCCAAAAATTGGTTCAGTAAAACAAATCAATAGTGATAATATTTACGTTTGTATAGACTGATCATTTGCTTAGATCATAAGTGATGCTTCCGTGACCGGCTTCGGCTTCACATTCGCCGCCTTGAGCTCAACATCTCAAGGATCTCATTCTCTGACTCCAAGTTCGACCTTTTCAAGCATGACATGTGTGGTCTTTGATTGATTTAATAGTCAAATTTAATATTGGGAGAAAGAAGGGCAAAATTGCTACTTTTGTAACCTTCCGGGGCAAAATTGCTCCTCAATGAAAACTTCTGGGGCAAAATTGCTCCTCAATGAAAACTTCCAGGGCAAAAATGATACTTAACTCTTATTGGGTTGATGAGGTGGCATGCCACGTGTCATGACGTGGCATGCCACGTGCATACTCAGTTAAACTTAACGGTTAAAATTAACGGAGGGCAAATTTGCTACCTTTTTCATACTTCCGGGGCAAATTTGGTACCTTTTTCATACTTCCGGGGCAAATTTGGTACCAAAAAAACTTCCGGGTGCTGAGCGCCCCCTTAGCAAAACTTCCAGGGCAAATTAGGCATTTAACCCCAAAACTATTAAGGCGCTTCGATCTGATCGGGGTGGTGAATATTTGAGCCAAGAGTTCATTGATCATCTTAGGAGTTGTGGGATCATCTCACAACTTACTCCTCCAGGAACACCTCAATGGAACGGTGTTTCTGAACGGAGAAATCGAACTCTATTAGATATGGTTCAATCTATGATGAGTCAAACTGATCTTCCACCTTCCTTTTGGGGCCATGCCCTAGAAACAGCTGCGTTCACACTAAATCGCGTTCCGTCCAAGGCAGTTGAAAAGACACCATATGAGATATGGACTGGGAACAAACCCAGTTTGTCGTTGCTTAAGATTTGGGGATGTGAGGTTTATGTTAAACAACAAACCTCTGATAAGTTATCATCCAGGTCCTCAAAATGCCTTTTTGTGGGGTATCCTAAGGAAACTAAAGGATACTATGTCTACAACCCCACCGATCACAAAGTGTTTGTTATTCGGAATGGTGTCTTTTTGGAAAAAGAGTTTATCTCTAAAAGAACCAGTGGGAGTAAGGTGAACCTCGAAGAAGTTCGAGAGTCACACAACAATATGGAACCACATATGGAAACCAGAGAAGGCTCACAACAAGTTGATGAGCCTACTCAAGTAACACAAGTCCCACGTAGGTCCGATAGATCACGGCTACAGCCTCAGAGATATGGATTTCTAATTACTGGAAGTCGTGATGTTTTGCTCGTTGAACATAATGAGCCAACCACCTATCGAGAGGCCGTGGTGGGACCAAACTCCGAAAGATGGCTAGATGCCATGAAGTCTGAAATGCAATCCATGTACGACAATAAGGTATTGGCCTTAGTTGATCCACCTGAAGGTGTAAAAACCATTGGGTGCAAGTGGGTTTTCAAAGAGAAAACTGACATGGATGGCAAAGTAAATGTCTTTAAGGCACGGCTGGTTGCAAAAGGTTTCACTCAAACTCATGGTGTGGACTATGATGAAACCTTTTCCCCAGTTGCAATGGCCAAATCAATCAGAATCCTTCTTGCCATTGCATCATATTATGACTATGAGATATGGCGGATGGACGTCAAAACAGCATTCCTCGAAAGCTCCTTGAGGATGTGTACATGACACAACCCGAGGGTTTTGAGCGTCCGAAGACTCGGTAAAGTTTGTAAGCTTCAAAGGTCCATTTATGGATTGAAGCGGAGCATCTCGGAGTTGGAATCAACGTTTTGATGAAGTAATCAAAGAGTTTGGATTCATTCAAAACATAGATGAACCTTGTGTTTACAAGAAGGTTAGTGGGAGCACAGTTGTATTTCTAGTGCTTTATGTTGATGACATCCTACTCATTGGAAATGACATTCCTACCTTGCAGAGTGTCAAGTCTTGGTTAGGAAAGTTTTTCTCAATGAAAGATTTAGGCGAAGCCAATTATATCCTAGGGATAAGGATCTATAGAGATAGATCCAAGAGACTGATAGCCGAGTCGAGCACATATATAGACAAGATACTGCATAGGTTCAGTATGCAGGAATCTAAAAGGGGTAACATACCCATGTCTCATGGCATTCATCTCAGTAGGGATATGTGTCCTCGTACACAAGATCAAAGAGACCGCATGAGTAAGATTCCATATACCTCCGCCATTGGATCTATCATGTATGCCATGTTATGTACTCGACCGGATGTGTCGTTTGCCTTAAGTATGACCAGAAGATATCAACAAGATCCCGGTGAGAGTCACTGGACTGCTGTCAAGAATATCCTTAAGTACTTGAGAAGGACTAAGGACCTATTCTTAGTATATGGTGGTTTGGAGGATGAGCTCTGTGTGAATGGTTACACAGATGCGAGTTTCCAAACTGACCAAGATGATTCAAGATCGCAATCAGGATATGTATTCCTGATGAATGGTGGTGCGGTAAGCTGGAAGAGCTCTAAGCAGAGCACTGTAGCTGATTCTGCAACAGAAGCTGAGTATATAGCAGCATCGGATGCAGCTAAGGAAGCCGTTTGGATCAGAAAGTTCATCACTGAACTGGGGGTAGTTCCTACCATCTCAGATCCAATAGTCTTGTTCTGTGACAATAGCGGCGTTATTGCACAGACCAAGGAGCCTAGGTCACATCAAAGGACCAAGCACATACTCAGGCGATTTCATCTTATCAGAGAAATCAATGAAAGAGGTGATACTAACATATGCAAAGTACCGGGAGAAGACAATGTAGCAGATCCTCTTACTAAGCCGCTTGCACAAGCGTCACATGAGCGTCATGTTAGGGCAATGGGAATTAGAGTAATTAATGATTGCACCTAGTGCAAGTGGGAGTCTGTTGGAAATTATGCCCTAGGGGCAAGTCATTGTACAATGAACGTTTAGGATATTTATAGTATTCTCCTTTTGTTATCATTTTCGTTTGCATGTTTGTATTGATAATCGCATCCCCGGATATATCTTATAGATTATCCTAAATGTCCCTGGTCGGTTATCTACGCGGGAGCGAAGAAGATGAGTTAAGACCGTATGACTTTGATGAGATATGGAGATACAATCAGAGTCATGGGCACTTGTAAGAGTACAAGGTGTTGGACCGACCCACTATGAGAAAGCTGCATGGATCTAGTCATTAGCTTGTCTCATGTATAACCGCGTCACAACGCCCTATGACCGAGATCATCATGGATTCCTACATGATGAATCATTAATCTTTGACCTAGTCAAAAGTCACCTTTGATTAGGGTGATGATAAAGGCTGGGATCGGGATCAGTGGTTTTCATGTGGAGGAATGTGAATGGTCAAGATGGAATTTGTCCCTCACATTTGTAGAGAGATAATACTGGGCCCCTCGATGAGTTAGTCTAAGAAATGTATGGCCATACTATGTTGGAAAGGAGTTTCCATTTCACTTATTAGACTACTCGAGAATCGAGAAAGTAATGGACAAGAATAGGAAGTTGACATTGTCCATGCTTCATCCTTGACCAAATTATCGCGTGACAAAAGGGACGTGACATGGTTGTATGATAAGGTTGTATCGTGATATCGATCCCATGTGAGTTGGGTAGTCGCAATGTCTTGCTAGAGGCCGCTTGCGACTTGTGGGCGATACGATTTTGGCCCACCGCCAATCTCATATGGGCTGCAGGTCGCACACAAGAATAACCCAACACGAGCATTTGTGTCCGGGTTCATTGAATCTCGATTAACTGGAATTAATGAATACTAAATTTAATCTAGGATAAATATATATTTATTAAAATTCGAAATTTAATATATATATATATATTAATATTATTAATGGAGATTATAATATTATTATATATAATATTTGTTTTGTATTTAATTTATTTGATAAATTAAATATCTAAAACAAATAGAGATATTGTATCTCGTTTAATATTCGAATAAGAATATCGATATCTGTTTAGATTGAATTGAGATATGGTATCTCATAATTAATTAAATAGATGGATATTATTTCTCGGATTTGATTTATAGAGATAAATTAAATCGAAGGCTTTTAGTTTGCATTAAATAAATACATTAGATTAGATCTATCGATAGATTTAATTAATATTTTTTTAATTCAAGAATTCGAAATTCAGATTTCAAAAATCAGGTTTTGAAATTCGAAATTCAAACTTAATGCGTATTGATTGTACATTAATGCAGATTAATTGTACATTAATACGTATTAATACGGATTAATTATACATTAATACGTATTAATGCGTATTGATGCACAAAAAATGTACAGAATCTTTTTGAGGCTTTTGATGGTTGTGTGTGTGCATAAGCCAAAAACGAGAAACAAACTGATCTGGTGGTGAAGAACCTAGAGAGACACATAAGAAGCGCTAGCACACTGCCGTAGCCGTGTTCGGGAAATTGTTCGTGTGGATACCAGTAGAGGAAGCCGATTCAACGAGTCGTCTTCTATTGATCGAGGAGGTAGCCCACCAGTTCAAAGGAAACGAGACGCGAACGGATTCACCAAAGGTAATTTCGGATTCCCTTAGTCTTGATTTAAACGCACCTGAGTGATCCTCGGGACGGGATTCTTAAAATTTTAATCCGCTGCGTTGTAAGAATTCCTACAGACCCGACTTCCCATATTTTTAATAAATTCCAAAAAAATCATATTGACATGAAATCAGTGGCCATGAAACCCTTAGGATCTCTAGTTTATAGGAAAAATAATTACCAAAGTCATCTGGGTTCGAAACTTGCCCTTATTCCCAAACATTAGCCACTGGTCCGAAACAAAGTTCATGTTTTTGAGTCATTTTAAACAGCAAATAACTCTTGATTTGAACCTCCAAATGACACAAAATATTATATAAAAATCATCCTTAGGATGTCTAATTTCACCATGTAAACTCTCAGAGCAATCATACATCATTTACTATTTTAAAACATCCGATTTGTCTTCTCTGCCCAGAAATGCCAGAATCGGCAGATTTGTGTGATTTTAAGTCTTAAGGCCTTTCGGGTTCGGAAAAAGTAACCTTGAATTATCCCCACACAAAATAAAGTTTTGGAATCATTGGAAACCTTAAAAATACCAAATTCCTACTGCAAACTCAAGAAAAGCACCATAGGGCAGAAGCAAGAATCACTGAGTTGTCGGTGAGATGCTTACCTTAGTTTTTCGGTTGCGTATGAACTTCTTCTTCTCCTGGACCAAGACCTTTGCTGCCCACTCCTTCCTCCCTCCTTGGGCACGTCCTAGGGCAGCCAAAAATGAGGAGGAAGTGTCCTTATATAGAGACTCCAAGGCTAGGGCTTGTCCGGTAATTAAATTTCACTTTAGGGGTAAAATGGTCATTCTCGCTAGCTTTTTCTCCAAGACATTCTAGAGTCTTCTTATGCAAGGCATTCTAGAGTCTTCTGGTCTAGACATGTGGCACCATCTTAGCCCTTAAAATTTAGATTCCAAGATTGCCCTTGATGGTGACTTTAGGGGTAGGTTTTAGGTCCAGGGGTAAAACGGTCTTTTTGCTCTCTCTCTCTCCAAGGCCGTGGGACCCACAAGATCTACCCTTGGATATGCCATAAGTGCCCTTCAATGAGTCATAATTACATGTCAATCCATTGTCACATCGGATTTAAATTGTGTGGTCCAGAATTTCCGGAATATTTTATTCTTTCTCTCTCATCATAATTACTTGATGTGACATTCTCTCTCTTCATAATTACATGACATGACCTTTTCTTTCTCCTCCAAGACACTTCCTCTCTCCTATGGGCCCACCAATATTTCATCCCTTACAGTGTCCTGGGCCTGGGCCCGACTCCGAAAAATCCTAACCGGTCCTGCTTCGCTCTTTTTGCCGGTTACACTTTTCCTCGTTACTCGGGCCACACAACTGGACTTGTGTGAGCTCGGATCATCAATCTCTTCTCCCTAACCATAGGGGAACAAAATATAGTACCTTGAGGATCCAGAAATCCACATTTCAGTATCTCATAACCATCTCATACTACGTGCTACCCGATAATTTGACTTCTGACCCCAAAACGCCACGTGTCCGGCGTAGTACTTCTATTACTGACTTTTCCTTCTCTACTTGGTCCGGATACGTATTCTCTCCTTCTTCCTTGGTTGAACACGCATACCCTTGTCCCAGAGGGTCAGTGTTCACGTCCCACTATCGTCTTTTGTCACTTAGACATTATACTGACTTACATCTCTTCGAACTTGCTTCATTCTCAAGTCACTATGTGACTGTCACTTTGACTTCTATGGTCCTTGAGCTCTTGGTCAAAATACTCATGCAAACAGGAGTGTAAAATGTCTTAAAATATGTCAAGAGGCACCTAAAAATCCCCCGAATCAAATGACCAGAGTACCCTTGCAAAATATCCTCTTAACTTGGCTTATTTTGCAAGTTTTGTTGACTTCTCTCTCTCCTCCTTGTTTTGCACGAATTTAAAGCAATTTCTCTCTCTTCATGATGACTTGATTTGACCTCTTGCTCCTGTAATTATGAAGGGACACGTGTCATGCTTTTACTGGTCCAACACAAAAGTAGCTTTTTCCCTTATCATGATGACGGGACACGCGTCATGATTTTATTGGGCCAACACAAAAGTATGTCATCATTAGTCATCATGACTTTAGTTTATTAAAGTTACTTTATCGGTACTTACTCGAGATCTTGCCCGGGTTTTACTCGAGATTTCTTCACGAATACCAATGTTGTCTCAAAAACGCAGGGCATACCTAACTGCCTTGAAAAGGCTGTATACTTACTCATACCGGCATGTTTTCGCTCAACTGATTGTCCTATACCTTAGGACATAGTTAGGCGGCATCCTTTCCAACCAGATTTACACCGTATAGGCCTTTTGTGTCCCTCTTTCATTCGCACTTTAATTCCACAGCTTATACTTACTAGGCCCACCGACCCGTATAGCCAAGTTACTTAATCCTAGAGTGGCTCCCTAACTCTCAATATTCTTGGGACTCTTCCTGAAATGGGCCTAGTCGTCCGCCTATTTTAGGCTTACTCTCTATTCTCAGGGTCTGAAATTTAGGGTGTTACATAGAGGAGAGATAAAGTGACTATGAGAAAGAGAAAAGGTCACAACATGTAATTATGAAGAGAGAGAAAGATAAAATAATCAGGATTAATCTGGACCACATATTTGAATCTAATGTGACAAGGTGAAGGACATGTAATTATGACTTCACTTGGACATCAATGACATCAATCTTGGGCATATTTCGTGGGTCCCACTGGCTTGGAAGAAGAGCAGTGCAAAATGATCGTTTTACCCTTAGACCTAAAACCTACCTCTAAAGTCACCATCAAGGGCAATCTTGGAATCTGAATTTTAAGGGCTAAGATGGTGCCACTTGTCTTGGACTAGAAGACTCTAGAATGTCCTGGATAAGAAGACCCCGGAATGTCTTGGAGAAAAAGTCAGCAAAAATGACCATTTTACCCCCTGAGGTGTTATTTAACCATTGGACAACCTCTTTAACCCTGGAGGCTATATAAGGACACCTCCTACCCATTTTTGGCTGCCCTAGCACGTGTTCAAGAGGGAGAGAATGATGCAGTAGGATTTCTTTCTTGTAGAAGGTAGGGCGTGATGCGGAGAGTTGAAGAAATAGGGGATGCCCTATCTCATTTTTGTACTCTACATTTTGGATGACTGTTGCTTATGATCAGTATTTATTTTGGACGATTTTACCCTTAACCCTACGGGGATTACTTAATGTTATTGTATGTACCTCTACCAGTATATTGTAAGTAGTCCAGACCGATCATATGCTCTGCTGTGAACACTCTGAGATTTGATTAAAAGGGACTAATTAACAAAGGAAAGGTAATAAGCGAAAAGGATCCCTCTAACCCGCCACTCAAAAAGGGGGGAGGGCGGTAGGGGTGTAACACCGGAGATGATTTCACCTTAATTCAGCGTTTCTAACTCCTGAGGCCTTCTCTAATGTTGTTCCTCTCGGTGAGAGCAACATTTCTACGGTTTTGTATTCATGATCAGAGGAGTTCATCGCTGTCTACAAGGTGGAGGTGCTATCGGAATCAAGAACCGACTATGGAATCGAGTAGAGGTACATATAGGGTCCAATTTGAGCCGTATATCTTGATGTTTTCCTAAGGTGTTATGCTGCCCAGAAATTGTGGGAGGTATTATACCCTAAAAATAGACTTAATGGTAGTCACATAACCTTTGGAATCACTGTAATTTGATGTACATTTGTACACAGATATGAATTTTTGAAATTCATATTTTGAAAGGTTATAGTGACATTCGAAGTGTATGACACTTAGGATGATGGTTTGTGCTAGACTAGATATATAGTCTACAGGCCCAACCGGGACTACACATTTAGGGCAAAAATGTTAGGTTGTTACATAGTGATGTGCACTAAGTGACAAGGTGTTGTCAACCTGATGGTTTAAGAGAAGACATGGAGATGTTGTTGATCAAATCAACCCACTTGATAAGTTAGTTTTGCAAGCTCAGCCAGGAACAAATGATTACATTCGTTCTCTTAGGCCACTTTGCAAGATGATTTAGACACTTCAATCTGATTAAGGTGGCGAATATCTGGGTTAGGAGTTTTAGGATTATCTAAGAGAGAATGAGATTCTCTCACAGTTGACGGCTCCATACACACCACATCAAAGTGGTGTGTCTGAAAGCAGAAACCGAACCTTACTTGACATGGTACCGTCAATTATGAGCGATACAAAGCTCCCAAAATCATTTTGGGGATTCGCCCTCAATACGACATTAAACCTTCTTAATAAGGTTTCGTCAAAATTTGTTCAAACTACTTCGTATGAGATATGGAGGGGCTGGAAGCCCAACTTGTGAGTTACCTTAAGGTAAGGGACTGTTCTGCTTATATCAAGACCCTTGCACCAAATAAATTAGAGGCTAGGACCACTTTGTGCTATTTTGTAGGCTATCCCAAGGAAACTAAGGGATACTGCTTTTACAACCCTGTGGACTACAAAGTGTGTTGGTTAAATTCGCCTATTACACGATTTTCATGTAAAGTTTCATGAGGTTGAAAACAAAATTTTTGTTTGATCATTGCAGAAATGTGTAACTCCTTACGATCCTCTTAATTATTAACCTTAACTTATTATGCTAATTAGTTGTTATTCATTAATCTATAGCTCTTTACGGTACTCATGAGAACTCGTAACAATTTATGATAATCATGAGTTTTAGGATTACTCGTTAAAACAACTATTGGGGATTATGATTACTTGATAAAATGACAATTGGAGATTAAGATTACCTTTGATCACTTGAAGACTTCAATGTTGTTGATGTCCTCTAACGTTGATCTACACGGCTATCCCTCGATTGCAATGGGTACTGTTTCTTTTGATACCTCTCACTCCTTGGATGCTTGCTAGGGGAAGGCGAGGTTGAGGTTTTGCTTTCTTGGGTTTTTCTAAGAAGATGGTGGTTTCTTGGAATTGGGTTGAAGATAGGATGAACAAGATTGGGAACTTACCTTTTATTGAATTGGCGGCACACACCAATCAAATTGGCGTCTTGTTTTCCTTTCTTGAAAGACGTGCAAGAAAAGGTGCACACAAAAATTAGCACTTTATTAGAGTTTAACCCTAATTTAAATGCTTACAAGAAAGTGTTAGTCATAGACAATCACCCAAGAGGGGGGTGAGTTAAGGGATTTATAAAATTTAAACTAAATCAATGACTAAATAAAACAAGAATGAAGAGTTAGAAAGATTTCACTGAAGTGTGCACACATATGTATACTGTTTCAGCGTTAACAATGTAGCCTACGTCCAGTCCCCAGAGCTTCTCTGAGATTTCTACTATCTTGCACAAACAATTACAAAAGCACATAGTAATCTCCCCAGATTCACTCCCTCTTACAACTTGTAATTGAACAACCACTCAAGGTCCCACTACCTTAAGTGATGAGGACATAGGAGGCGGCATGACCAAGGCAACAAACTTGGAGGACATACAAGGTCTTGGAGGCCCAATGACAAGAGCAAAAGCTAAAAAGGCTAAAGAGGCTCTAAATCTCTTGGTGACCACTTTACTTGAGACAAGCCCAAGTCTAAAGGAAGAAGAGACCGAAATGATACACTTAATTCAGATTAAAGACCTTGAAGAATAAGCCTCAATGGATATGCCTAAAGGCTTCATTTTACTTGGCCCAAATTCTGCACTTAGTTTTATTTTTATTACGTTTAGTTAAACTTTTGTAATAAGGCTTATTGGGCTGGCTTATTGGGCCCTTTGTGTGTAAGCATAATTAGGTTAAACTCAATATGGATGTTGTCCACTATATAAGGGAACACCATAGTAGCCTTTTAGAGGGGGGCAGAATTCAAAGTTAACCTTTTTGGTGAGAGACAAGCTTCTCTAGGGTTCTTTTGAGAATCTCTGAACTTATCAAGGGCTTCAATCCTTGTGGCGTTCTTGGGCTTATCAATTCTTTGGAATTGTGGCGCCTACCTATAATCCATAAACTTCAGTTTTCGTTCTATATTTCTTGGTTTCGTATCTCCAGATTTCCTTATCGTTTTTCGGTGTTGCTTGAGCCAAAATCGCATTTCGAAAAGCCATCTTTCACCTCGTTTTGGAATCACTCAAATCCGAGGTCTATAGCGCGAGATACGTCTGTTCGTATCAGAACGTGTTGGCGGCTGAATTTTCAGTGCGAAATTCCATTCCTAGTTGATCCAATCATCGTTTTCTTTCGGGAATCATATCATCTGGTATCAAAGCTCGGTTCTAGGTTTGGAATTGGGTTATCTTTTCTCCATTGTTTACATCCAATCTGGTCACACATTTGGTAACCCTAATCCCTAAAATTTGTGTTTTTGATTTTCAATTGTGCAATTCTGTTTTAGCCGTTGTTGTTTGTTCCTAATTTGTTCTTTCAATCTTTTGGTCGTTGTTTCTTTCAATTTCTTGTTCAGTTCACATATTTCTGCACTTGGTTCTTGTTGTTCATCCCTTGTTCATCAATGTTCTTGAATTTTAATCCTTTCAATTCATGTTTCTTGAGTAGTATGTTGTTAGTGTGTTAAATAATAGCTCGGTTTGTGGGGAATTCAATCTAATTTAGTTCTGAATTAGTACAATTTCAAAGTTTGATTCCAAGATCACAAATTCCTTTGGTTGAAGAATCAGGTGTTATAAAAAAAAGGAAAGAAAGACAAAAAAAAAAAGCAAAAAAAAAAAACGAAAAGAAAAATTAATTACTATACAGCACCTTGCTATTACACACACTACTACTACTTGTGAATCAAGTCCAAAGTGTCTTCCTTGAATAATTCCTCCAAATTGTTTTGGTTTCCTTTGTCTTGTCTTCTTTGACATCTTTTTTTTTCCAGTTTGTATTGTGAGTCACCACCAATTCTTGAGTTTGGGATTGTACTCTTGAATGTTCTTGGAGATTCTATTAAGAACTTAAAGAGAGCTATTGAGTGGTAAAAGGCAAGAGAGCACACTACACAAAAGCCTTATAGAGAGCAACAAACACGAGTGATACATTTTTTTTAAGAGTGTAAACACGTGAGCTAGTGGTGAGGTCCTATTACTTTTATTCTTGTTCTTTTCCTTGAATTATGGCAGGTGCAGGTGGTGAAGGTATTCCTCCTCCTATAGGAGATAATAGATTGCTGATTGAAGCCATTACAACTCAAATGCAAAGGATGATGAGGGAACACACAGAGGAGTTATATGAGAGAATTGAGAGAATAGAAAATCAAGGGAATCATGATGAAGATAGACAGAGAGGGAGGGATGAAAGAAGGAGAAGAAGAGATAATGAGAATGATGCTAGAGAGGATAGAATTAAGGGAGTGAAGCTTAATATACCATCTTTTAAAGGAAAAAGTGATCCGGAGGCCTATTTAGAGTGGGAAATGAAGATTGAGCACTTATTTGCATGTCACAATTATGCGAAGAGAAGAAAATGAAGGTGGCAGCCATGGAGTTTAGTGATTATGCTCTCATTTGGTGGGACCAATTGCAAAAGGAGAGGGTGAGATATGAAGAACCATTGGTGGATAGTTGGGTGGAGATGAAAAGGCTAATGAGAAGAAGATTTGTTCCTTCCCATTATCATCGAGACCTTCACAATAAACTTCAAAGGCTCACACAAGGTAACAAGAATGTAGATGAGTATTATAAAGAGATGGAGGTGTCCTTGATTAGAGCAAATATTAGTGAAGAACGGGAGGCTACTATGGCACGTTTCTTGCATGGGCTGAATAGTGATATAAGGGATGTTGTGGAGTTGCAAAATTATGTGGAGTTGGAGGATTTAGTGCAACAAGCTAGTAAGGTAGAACAACAACTCAAAAGAAAGGGTGTCATGAGGAAAAACTCTTCAAATTTTAATTCTTCAAGCTGGAAGGATAGAAATAAGAAGGAGGAGGTACTTCATCAAGCAATCCCATTGCTACACCTCAAAGGACTCAAACTAAATCCAATGAGATCCCTAAAAAGACAAGGAGTAGTGAAATAAAATTCTTCAAGTGTTTGGGGAGAGGTCACATAGCTTCAGAATGTCCAACTAAGAAGACTATGTTACTTAAAGAGGATGGAGAGCTTACTAGTGAGTGTTCTTTGATTCGCCTCACATGATGATGAAGATGAGTATATTGAAGAGATAATTCCAGAAGGAGATTTGTTTATGGTAAGAAGGATGTTGGGTAGCCAAGCAAAAGACATGGATGATAGTCAAAGAGAGAACATCTTTCATACTAGATGCCTTATCCAAGGAAAGGTATGTTCTTTAATTATTGATGGAGGAGTTGTACCAATGTTGCAAGTGCTAGAATGGTGTCTAAATTGGGCATGGAAACCAAACCTCACCCGCTGCCATACAAGCTTCAATGGCTTAGTGAGGATGGTGAAGTGACCGTAAACAAACAAGCGGAGGTGAACTTCTCCGTAGGAAAGTATGATGATACAGTTTTATGTGATGTGGTACCAATAGAGGCTTGTCATTTGCTTCTTGGGAGACCTTGGCAATATGATAAGAAAGTTATGCATGATGGTTACACCAACAAGTTCTCTTTTGTACATAAAGAACGCAAGACTATTCTTGCACCTTTGATACCAAGAGAAGTTAGTGAGGATAATTTAAAAATGAGAGAAAAAAGAAAGCAAGAGAGAAAAGAGAGTGGAAGAGAGCAAGAAAAAAAAAAAGAGAAAAGAGAGAAAAGCACCAAACTTGTTTATAAAAGAAAAAGAGGTGAAAAAGGCAATGCATTTGAAAAAGCCAATGCTCTTACTTTTGAGTAAAGAGAATAATTTTACAGATGCAAGTCCTACTAACTCTCTTCCAAATGAGGTTTCTAATTTGTTGCGGGAATTTAAAGATGTTTTTCCTAAAGAGGTACCTCACGAACTACCACCTCTAAGAGGCATAGAACATCAAATTGATCTCATTCCAGGAGCTTCATTACCTAACAGGCCAGCCTATAGGAGTAACCCCAAGATACCAAGGAGATTCAAAGACAAGTTGGAGACTTGATGCAAAAGGGTGGGTGCAAGAAAGCTTAAGTCCATGTGCAGTTCCAGTCATTCTAGTACCTAAGAAAGATGGAACATGGAGGATGTGCACTGATTGTAGAGCCATCAATAACATCACGGTAAAGTATAGACATCTCATTCCTAGATTGGATGATTTATTGGATGAATTGCATGGTGCTTGTTTCTTCTCTAAAATTGATTTAAAGAGTGGATACCATCAAATTAGGATTAGAGAAGGGGATGAATGGAAAACAGCTTTTAAAACTAAATATGGGCTGTATGAATGGTTGGTTATGCCATTTGGTTTAACTAATGCTCCTAGTACCTTCATGAGATTAATGAATCATGTGTTAAGGGAATTTTTAGGGAAGTTTGTTGTGGTGTATTTTGATGATATTCTGATTTATAGCAAATCCTATGATGATCATCTTGTGCATTTGAGGTGTGTTCGGAAGCTCTTAGGCATGAGAAATTGTATGCTAACATGGAAAAATGTGTGTTATGCATAGACCATGTAGTTTTTCTTGGTTTTGTTGTTAGCTCACAAGGAGTGCAGGTTGATCAAGAGAAGGTGAAAGCTATTCAAGAGTGGCCAACTCCTAAGAATGTAAGTGAGGTAAGAAGCTTTCATGGCTTAGCTAGTTTCTATAGGAGGTTTGTCAAAGACTTTAGTACAATAGCTGCACCTTTGAATGAAGTGATTAAAAGGCATGTTGGTTTTAAATGGGGGAAAAACAAGAGCAAGCCTTTGCTTTCGCCCTCAAGGAAGAATTAACCAATGCACCTATTCTTGCTTTGCCTAATTTTGCTAAGTCATTTGAAATTGAATGTGATGCATCCAATGTGGGGATAGGGGTTGTTTTGATGCAAGAAGGACATCCCATTGCTTATTTTAGTGAAAAATTGAATGGGGCTGCTCTTAATTATTCCACATATGATAAGGAATTGTATGCATTAGTAAGGGCTTTGCAAACATGGCAACACTATCTCTTGCCCAAAGAGTTTGTCATCCACAGTGACCATGAATCCTTAAAGTATTTAAAAGGACAAGGCAAGCTTAGAAAAAGGCATGCCAAATGGGTAGAGTTCTTGGAGCAGTTTCCCTATGTGATCAAGCACAAGAAAGGTACGTCTAATGTGGTTGCAGATGCACTCTCAAGAAGGTATGCTCTATTCTCTACTCTTGAAACTAAGTTCATTGGCTTTGATCATATTAAGGCATTGTATGAGCATGATCCAGACTTTGCACAAATCTATAAAACTTGTGTGCATGCTGCTCAAAATAGATTTTTTAGGCATAATGATTACTTGTTTAAAGAAAAGAGATTGTGTGTCCCTAAAGGTTCTATTAGGGAATTACTTGTGAAGGAGGCACACGGGGGGGGACTAATGGGACATTTTGGGATCCAAAAGACTCTAGACATGCTGCATGAACATTTTTATTGGCCACACATGAAGCGTGATGTTCATAAATATTGTGAAAGATGCATTGTATGTAAACAGTCTAAGTCTAAATCATTGCCTCATGGGTTGTATACTCCTTTGCCTATTCCCATTGCCCTTGGATTGATATTTCTATGGATTTTGTGTTAGGACTACCTCGGTCTAAAAATGGCAAAGATTCTATTTTTGTTGTGGTGGACAGGTTTTCTAAGATAGCACACTTTATCCCATGCAAAAAGGTTGATGATGCAATCCACATTGCTGATTTGTTCTTCAAGGAAGTGGTAAGACTCCATGGGCTTCCAAGAAGCATTGTCTCTGATCGTGATACAAAATTCTTAAGTCATTTTTGGAGGACATTATGGAGTAAGCTGGGAACTAAACTTCTCTTTTCTACTACTTGTCATCCACAAACTGATAGCCAAACTGAGGTAGTGAATAGAACTCTTTCTTCTCTTTTGAGGGCTGTAATTAAAAAGAATATCAAGTCATGGGAACAATGTTTACCCCACGTTGAGTTTGCATATAATAGGGCTATTCATAGTGCTACTCATTATTCTCCTTTTGAAATTGTTTATGGCTTAAACCCTCTCACTCCTCTTGATTTGCTACCTTTGCCTAACAACTCTATTTTTCAGCATAAAGATGGTAAGAGTAAGGCTGAATATGTGCGGAAACTACATGAGAAGGTAAAAGCAAACATTGAAAAAAAGGTAGAGAGTTACGTCAAGCAAGCGAACAAAGGAAGGAAAAAGGTAGTGTTTGAACCAGGTGATTGGGTTTGGGTTCATTTGAGAAAAGAGAGGTTTCGCCCAAAGGAAATCTAAGCTTCAACAAAGGGGAGATGGTCCTTTCCAAGTGCTATCCAAGATTAATGATAATGCCTATAAAATAGATCTCCCTGGTGAGTATGGTGTAAGTGCTACTTTTAATGTGGCTGATTTGTCCCTTTTTGACGCAGGAGAAGAGGATTACAATTTGAGGACAAATTCTTCTAAAGAAGGAGGGAATGATGAGGACATAGGAGGCGGCATGACCAAGGCAACAAACTTGGAGTACATACAAGGTCTTGGAGGCCCAATGACAAGAGCAAAAGCTAAAAAGGCTAAAGAGGCTCTAAATCTCTTGGTGACCACTTTACTTGAGACAAGCCCAAGTCTAAAGGAAGAAGAGACCGAAATGATACACTTAATTCAGATTAAAGACCTTGAAGAATAAGCCTCAATGGATATGCATAAAGGCTTCATTTTACTTGGCCCAAATTCTGCATGACTTGCTCGAGTAAGTCATTTTCTGTGCTCGAGCATCATGCTCGAGTAGCCTTGAAGATATGCTCGAGTAAGGACCTGAAAACACTTCCACAGAGACATTAGCACAAGTATGCTAGAGTAGGCTTATCAGTATGCTCAAGTAAGGAAGCAAGCTCGAGCAAGCTCTTGCTCGAGTAAGGTTTCAGCCCTGCTCGAGTAAGCTCTTGACATTGATACTTTTCGCTGATTCAAAACCTTATACGCTTACAAGTCTTGTTATCATCAAAACATACAAACCGAGAACTAACAGAAAGGCCCAATTCAAGCTTGAATTCGAAGATCCAAATCATTAAGATAATTGATTAAATTCATATTTTGATTATTTGATTGAATCAAAAATTTAAGATGATGGATCACATCCATATCTTAATTGATTGATTGAATCAAAATTTAATATGATGAATCATATCCACATCTTGATTGATTGATCGATCACATTCATATCTTGATTGAATCAATCACTTAAGATGATGAATTATATTCATATCTTGATTGATTGAATCATTCATTTACGATGAAGGATCACATCCATATCTTAAAATTCAAGATCATTTTTAATTCAAGGGTTAAATGCCTAATTTGCCCCGGAAGTTTTGATAAGGGGGCACTCATCACCCGGAAGTTTTTTTGGTATCAAATTTGCCCCGGAAGTATGAAAAAGGTAGCAAATTTGCCCCTTCGTTAATTTTGACCGTTAAGTTTGACGGAGTGTACACGTGGCATGCCACCTCATGACACGTGGCATGCCACCTCATCAACCCGAATAAGAGTTAAGTATCATTTTTGCCCTGGAAGTTTTCACTGAGAGAAAATTTGCCTTGGAAGTTTTCACTAAGGAGCAATTTTGCCCCATAAGTTTATAAAAGTAGCAATTTGCCCTTCTTTCTCCCAATATTAAATTTGACTATTAAATCAGACAAAGACCACACATGTCATGCCTTGAAAATGTCGAACTTGGAGTCAGAGAAGGAGATCCTTGAGATGTTGAGCTCAAGGCGGCCAGAATTTGTGAAGCCGAACTGGTCACAGGAACTGAAAGGTTTGTCGCAAAACCCAGAGGAAGCATCACTTATAATCTAAGCAAATGAAACGCAAAACGAGAAATGAATTGTTCCAAAAATTGGTTCAGTAAAACAAATCAATAGTGATAATATTTATGTTTGTATAGATCGATCATTTGCTTAGATCATAAGTGATGCTTACTGTGACCAGTTCGGCTTCACAAATTCTGGCCGCCTTGAGCTCAACATCTCAAATATCTCCTTCTCTAACTCCAAGTTTGACCTTTTCAAGGCATGACATGTGTGGTCTTTGACTGATTTAATAGTCAAATTTAATATGTGGGAAAGAAGGGCAAAATTGATACGTTTTGTAAACTTTCGGGGCAAAATTGCTCCTCAGTGAAAACTTCCGGGGCAAACTTGCTCTCAATGAAAACTTCCGGGGCAAAAATGATACTTAACTCTTATTGGGTTGATGAGGTGGCATGCCACGTGTCATGAGCGTGTCATGAGGTGGCATGCCACGTGTACACTCAGTTAAACTTAACGGTCAAAATTAACGAAGGGGCAAATTTGCTTCATTTTTAATACTTCCATGGTAAATTTGGTACAAAAAAAACTTCCGGGTGATGAGTGCCCCCTTATCAAAACTTCCGGGGCAAATTAGTCATTTAACCCTTAATTCAATCTTTATTTATTATTTCTCCTACCTTCATCCAATATTTATTCAAAATTCGAATTCCAAATTCAACTTGGCCTAAGACCCGGTTGGGTCTTCTAACACATTTGGTTCCTTTTGTGGAGAAACTGATTTCCCACTTGGGACTCCAAATGTGACGCCATTATTCACTATTGGGCTTATAGTCCTATTCCAACACAATTACACTTTTTCTCTTGATAAAGCCAAATAATAATTATTGGCCTAAGCTTGCTCATTTTAAGCAATCGATAATAACCTTTGTGTGTGACCTATTAGACCCAATTAGTTACTGACATAAATAAACTTGGACCAATTAAAACTTCTTTAACAGAATAATTTATTTAATGGCCTCATAAGACACTAGCAATGCTCTGTGGCCCTAGAACTAATTGAGTTGATCAAGTGATCTACCTTTCATATTTGGATACCGTGCAGGCATTATCCCTCACAACGTCATTCACATTTAGTCGAGAGTAAAGATAGAGTATCATCTCTCTTAATTGACTAAATGTAGCTAATTCACAAAACTAGGAATCTTCTTATATTAACTCTATAACAGATCATGACTCTTCATGATCACTTGCTATGCGCACAGACTTCTGAGTTAATTAGAAGCTATCCAAGCTCTACTGGTCTTGTGAATGACTAATCCCTTGTAGGGGACTGTGAGTCCTCTCGGCATGTTCATTTATACTCATGTATTGAGTTATACCCAAGAGTACACTATTCTCCCCTTTTTTCAGGCGGATAGAGTTGTACAGTCAAAGTATAACCCTAGGATATAGTGTCCGATGATATCCTTAAGTCAAGGACGATTCGCACTACCAAACGATGAGAGACTTTACATATCCAACGATACTTTCTACAATGAATCTTTGTGGAGTCTCTCAGCAGGTCTGTTCGGTGCTATCTATTCTCCAACAGATCTACCCACGACATCAGCTAAGGCATCACCATTCCTATATTCCATGAGGTCCCTACCTTGTATCTCTATACAAGTAGATGATTTGTATGAGTCTTATTGAGATCATCAATGCCCTTTCTTGGTGATTCAAGACTAGGAACAAGATTTTAGGCAATAAATATGCAGTGTTCTCGAGTCCTCATGATCATGATCTTTATGATTCATCCTTGAGATTAACACATGTTCTATTCATATGGCTTTTACCTTTAAACACATATTAACCTTAAAATAAAGGTGAGATATAAATATGATAAAGATAAAATGTGCTCATTTGTTAATAATGAAATACTACAATGTAGAAAAGGTGCTCATATGTTCTTACAGATTGTCTCTAGGACACCTAAATACTAACATTCTCCCAATTGACCTAGAGCCAATCAGGTCAACGTGTTATACCTAAAGACTCATAATGACTATCATGCTTTCTCTAAGAAACTCCTTTAGTTAGAGAATCATCCAAGTTATCATTGGTGGGGATATAGTCCATCTTTATATCTTGTCTTTCAATAATCTCTCGGATGAGGTGATACTTGCAGAGCACATGCTTGGATCTTTTATGAGAACTAGATTCCTTGCCCTGAGCTATAGCTCTGGTGTTTTTCGTAACAAAAATGTATTGGGTCAATAATGTTGGGAACTACTCCAAGCTTATTGGAACTTCTTGATCCATATTGCCTCCTTAGCTGCTTCTGAAGCTGCTATGTATTCTGCCTCAGTAGCAGAGTCTGTCGTGGTCTCTTCCTTGGAACTCTTCCAACAAATTTCTCCACCATTTAGACAACGCCTGACTGGGATTTACAATCATTTTTATCATTCTAGAAACTAGCATCAATGAACCCTTTCACTTTTAGCTTACCACTACCACCATAAACCAAAAAAATATCCTTAGTCCTTCTCAAGTACTTTAGGATTGTCTTTACAGTTGTCCAACGACCCTCTCCAGGGCTCGTAATGCTTTGCATAAGAGACGTCTAGCCTCACACATAGCATTTGTATACATGATGTATCCAATTGCTGATGCATATGAAATCCTTTCTATGTGTTCCCTTTCAGTTGGTGTCTTGGGACACATAGCCCTAGAAAGATTAATGCCATGATTGATAGGTAGAAAACCCCTTTTTGGCCTATCCATGCTAAACATCTTTAACATTTTTTCTATGTACATGGATTGAGATAAACCTAGCAACCTTTTGGATCTATCTATATAGATCTTTATACAGAGTATGTAGGCTACATCTCTCATATCCTTTATGGTGAAGTTTTCTAATAACCATATCTTTGTGGACAACAACATGGGAATATCATTTCCAATGAGCACAATGTCATCTACATAAAGCACAAGGAAAACAATAGCACTCCCACTAACCTTCTTGTAAACACATGGTTCATCTTCATTTTTGATAAAGTTGTTTCCTTTGACAACTTCATCAAAACGAAGATTCCAGCTCCTTGATGCTTGCTTAAGCCGAAAGATTGATTTTTGAAGTTTGCATACCATATGCTTTTGATCCTTGGATTCAAAACTCTCAGGTTGTGTCATATACACCTCCTCCTTTAAGAAAACATTCAAGAAGGCAGTTTTGACATCCATCTGCCAAACCTCAAAATCATGATATGCGGCTCTAAGCTAGCATGATCCTAATATATTTGATCATGGCAATGGGCGAGAAATTTTCCTCAAAGTCAACTCCTTGCCTTTGATGATAACCCTTCGTAACCAACCTAGCTTTATAGGTTTGAATGTTACCATCTGTATTAGTCTTCCTTTTGAAAATCCACTTGCACCCAATAGGAACTATTCTCTCGGGTGGTGGAACCAAAGTCCATACCTTGTTCTAATCCATCGAATCTATCTCATATTGCATGGCTTGAAGCCATTATGAGAAGTCAACATCCCTGACTGCCTTGGTGTAGGAAGTGGGCTCGTTATCTTCAACGGTTTGTTGATGACTAACCCTAGAAGTCCTACAGAGCTGGGTGTTTACAGTCTTTACGTCCTTCTAGTGTTGTTGTTCAGTTAACTAATAGGAGTAATGCTCATCCTTCTGGTTCAGTTGAAGATGTATTAGTCAAAGTTAATGAATTAATATTCCCTGCTGATTTTTACATCTTAGATATGGAGGGTGAGTCTCCTAGTAGTAGGTCACCAATCATTCTAGGGAGGCCTTTCATGAAAACAGCTAGGACTAAGATAGATGTGCATTCTGGTACTCTTTCCATGGAGTTTGGTGATATATCTGTGAATTTCAATATCTTTGATGACATGAACCATCCTAGGGAAAAGCATTCTGTTTTCTGCATTGATGTGATTGATGATGCTGTGGATGATGTTCTTCCTAATTGGTGTGCTGATTACCTTGATTTTGTATCTGTGAGTGATTCTCCCATTTGTGCATGTGCTGATAATGAATGGTGCTCTGTTTGCACTAACTTGGTTAATGCTGCATTATTTGGTGATTCTGACTTACTTGGTGATTCTGATATTGATTATGAGTTTGAGTTTCATCCTAATCCTGATGTACATCCTGATTCTGATTTTAATGAGTTGAATTCTGATGTTAACATTGAGCTGTATAGACACAGTTCTTTTGCTTCTTTGAATGTGGTTTCAGGCATTTCCAGTGTGATGACATCAGAGTTGTTGCAACAACCGCCCAAGCTTCTCCCGTCCAGTAAGCAACCACCCAAACTTGAGTTGAAATCCCTTCCGGATCACCTAAAGTATGCATTTCTGGAGGTGGATGAGCAGTTGCCAGTCATTGTGGCAAACAATCTTCTTCCTTACCAAGAAGAGAAGCTGCTAAGCTTATTGAGGGCGAACAAGAAAGCCATTGGGTGGACATTAGCTGACATAGTTGGCTTCAGCCCTTCCATGTGTATGGATCAAATTCTAATGGAAGAGGAAGCTAAGTCGTGAGGCAACCCCAGAGATGCCTAAATCCCTTAATCCTTGATGTGGTGAAGAAGGAGGTCACTAAGCTTCTGCAAGCTGGTATCATCTATCCTATTTCTGATAGCCAGTGGGTTAGCCCGGTTCAAGTGGTTCCCAAGAAGTATGGAGTCACTGTGGTGGCCAATCAGAAGAATGAGCTCATTCCTACTCGAGTTCATAATAGTTGGAGAGTTTGCATTGACTATAGGAGACTCAACCAAGCCACTCGCAAGGATCACTATCCTCTACCTTTCATTGATCAGATGTTAGAGCGATTGGCTGGTAAGGCTCATTACTGCTTCCTGGATGGCTACACCGGATATTTCCAGATCCATGTTGCTCCTGACGATCAGGAGAAAACGACCTTCACATGCCCCTTTGGAACATATGCCTACCGAACGATGCCTTTTTGCCTCTGCAATGCACCTGGCACCTTTCAGCGTTGTATGGTAAGTATTTTCTCTGAGTTTCTAGAGGACTGCATGGAGGTTTTTATGGATGATTTCACTGTATATGGGTCTAATTTTGATGCATGCTTAGCTAATTTGTCTAGATTTTTGCATAGGTGTATTGAGTCTAATCTTGTGCTGAATTATGAGAAGTGTCACTTCATGGTTGAGTCGGGTATAGTCTTGGGATACATAGTGTCTAGGAAAGGGATTGAGGTAGATCCTGTTAAGATAGATGTAATTACTGCTTTGCCTTACCCCACATCTGTGCGGGAAGTTTGCTCTTTTCTTGGTCATGCAGGTTTCTATCGGCGTTTCATTCGAGATTTCAGCAAGACTGCTCGACCCTTGTCCAACCTTCTACATAAGGACACTGACTTTGTATTTGATGATGAGTGCAAGGCGGCCTTCGATCACTTGAAGCATTTCCTGACTACAGCCCTAGTGATCCAACCCCCTGATTGGTGCCTCCCTTTCGAGTTGATGTGTGATGCTTCCAACTATGCGGTTGGTGCTATCTTGGCACAGCGGGTCAATAGAGCATCTCATGTGATTGCATATGCCTCCAAGACTTTGGATCCTGCCCAGTCTAATTACACCACTATTGAAAAGGAGTTGTTGGCTATTATATTTGCTTTTGATAAGTTTAGGTCATATCTGCTAGCTAGTAGAGTAATTGTTTTCTCTGACCATGCTGCTTTAAAGTTCCTTTTGAAAAAGGCATATGCTAAGCCACGACTCATCCGGTGGATGTTATTGCTCCAAGAGTTTGATGTTGAGATCCGAGACAGAAGTGGAGCACAAAACTGGGTAGTTAACCACTTGAGTCGCATCACCCATTCTCCTTCCCACTCCTCTTCTATTCAGGATGATTTCCTTGATGAGCAGCTTTTACAGCTGCAAGGTAATCTTCTATGGTATGCTGATCTGGTTAACTACTTGGTAGCTAATGTTTTGCTTGTAGATTCCACTAGGGCCCAAACCCTTAAATTAAAGAGTGAGTCTAAATATTATGTTTGGGATGACCCTTATCTGTGGAAATTTTGTAGTGACCAAGTAGTTAGGAGATATGTGTCTGATCATGAGTTTCACTCTATATTGCATTTTGCTCATGCTTCTGCTTGTGGTGGTCACTTTGGACCCCAAAGAACTGCTAGGAAAGTGTTAGATAATGGATTATTTTGGCCTTCCCTATATCAATATTCCCATTTGTTTTGTAAGTCATGTGATAATTGTTAGAGGGCTGGGAGTATTTCTCGTCGGCATGAGATGCCCTAGAACCCTATACTGTTTTGTGAGATATTTGATGTCTGGGGTATTGATTTTATGGGTCCATTTCCTGTTTCTCATGGTTATACTTACATACTACTAGCTGTTGATTATGTCTCGAAATGAGTTGAGGCGAAAGCCACCCGGACTAATGATTCTTTTGTGGTGGTGGATTTTGTTAGGTCTAACATTTTCTGTAGGTTTGGCATTCCTAGAGCCATTATCAGTGACCAGGGCTCCCATTTTTGCAACCCAAGAATGGGTGCCTTGTTACGCAAGTATGCTGATACAGCAACTAACAACCTCAAAATACCTAGAGCCATTTTTGCCTGTAGTTTCCCTTCTCAGGGAATATTCTATATTTAAGATCTTTCCCTATGCTGATACAGCAACTAACAACCTCAAAATACCTCAAATCAAATAGGTAATATCCTCAAACATACCTCAAACAACACCATCAATCAATATCAAGGGTTTCTATTCTCAATCATTCTTTCTAAGGGGATATCATGAGATTAAAATCATTCCCTAGTAGCTAGTAACCTCCAAATACCTCAAACATATGAGTACTATGCCTCAATGCATCCAGATCAATCAAATGCCTAAGCAATCTCTCGTTATCAAATCCGATTATTAGGTTCATCAACCTAATTCTATAGCCTCGAACATACCTAATAATCATGCCATGATCATCAAAATTCATAACCTATAGCATTCAGTCACTATCCTCAAATAACCTCATATCAATGATTGTCAGATTTCCAATTGACTCTTAAAACCTCGACATCATTTAAGCTAAGGAGTCATATTACTTCAATAATACCCAAAATAGAAAATGGGATCATGATTCATCTTCCTAGTCTAAACCTCAAAACATTCAACACTTTCACGAGGTTCTAATTCTATCTCAATCCTCAATATCACAGGGGTATATCCTAATATTGTTCTATTACCTCAAGGTTAATCATCAATCCTCAATCATACCCAAACAATTCAGTATCGATCAATATTCACAGGGTTCCTACTCTCAGGTACTAGAACCATAGTTCCACCTTATTCACATCTAAGATCAGATTCAAGCCTAGTCTCAATCATATCCTAACATCCTCATAGCATCTCTAGGGATCACTATAAGTCTAAACTTAAAATGCTAAAGCCTCAAGTCAAGGAATCTCAAATTCCTATAATACTTCCCAGGGGGTCACCCATCCCGAGATTTCTCTTATCTAAGTACGCTTAACTTCCGGATGCCCAATCTTGTTCCGGTGTATCATACTAGTACAGACCATTAACAGCAGTATTGATCCAAGTACGACTCCTTTGCCTTCCCAGAAACACCGGATACCGTCCCCACAAGGAATTTTAATTAGTATAAGCTTTTGCAAATACTTCCCTTCTAATTCTTGCTGTGGGAATCGGTCCCTGATTTCCATATCAGAGGACCCAAGGTTAGTAACAGAACTCATACTCTCTGCTACTTCTTCTAGCACAAAAGTCTCATCTTACTGGAGCCCAGCCCTCTTCTTAGGGTATTTATCCTTTATGCTCCATTTGCCCAAATTACATCTGTACCTTTAACCATGTACTTTTTACCAGTACCGTCCAAACCATGCTCTGATACCAAACTATTACACCCCTACCGGCCTCGCCCTTTCGGGTGGCGGGTTAGAGGGATTCTTTCTTGCTTATTACGTTTCCTTTGTTAACCAATCACTTAAAATCAAATCTCAGAGTGTGCACAGCAGAGCATATGATCGGTTTGGACAACTTACAATATATATTGGTAAATGCACATACAAAAACATAAAGTAATCCCCGTAGGGTTAAGGGTACAACCGTCCAAAATAAGTACAAAACAGTGAGTGTAGATCATATAGTCATCCCCAATATAGAAGTACAAAAAACAACAGGGTATCCTCTATTTCTTCAATGCTCTGCACCGTGTCCTTACCATCTCCAGCCTACCGCCTTTCACATGTATCTTTTGAACCAGTCTGGAGTTCAAAGTTGAACCCCAGAGTAATTGTTAGACTCAAATACAATATGTATACAATGCATGTAATGCAAATCACAATCAGGAAGTAACAATAAACCTGCCTCTGGCACAACAAACTGGCATGTAGCAACTCCGCAGGACCGCCTGGTCAAGCCAAGCCCCTCGAAGCAGCGCGCTCAGGGGCCTCAGTAGTCAGGGTGGCCAAAACCTAACCACTTACCCATCCTAAGGCCTCAGTAGCCACCTATGAACACACAGTCACATAGGCCCTACCTACCTCATATCTCTCGGTACTGCAGCAACACCCTAAGGACATATAGTCCAATAGGCACCGCAGCCCGATCCTACATGCCCTTGGTACTGTAGCAGAAACCCTAAGGACACACAGTCCAATAGGTACTACAGCCCGATCTCGGTACTGTAGCAGAGGCACTACAGCCCGATCTCCTACATCATGATAAAACACACATGCAAAAGCAACATAAAGTATGCAAGTCAACAGTTACTACCTGGTACTCCTTGAAAGCGGTAAACTCTTCCCCCGGTGTTTGGACATGTTCCACACGTGTTACAGCCCTAGATTACAGCAAAAATCACACTTTTAATCACACATACAAACTTTACTTCAAACTTCATAAATTTCGCCCAACATCAGAATTTTCCAGAATCTTTGACCCAACTTCACCGATTTTTAATAAATTCTAGAAAAATTGTATTGACATGAAATTAGTGGCCTTAGAGCCCTTAGTATGTCTAGTTTACCATAAAAAATAATTACCAAAGTCATATGGGTTCGAGTCATTCTCAGAGTCTCAAACCTTAGCCACTGGTCCGAGACAGAATCCATGTTTTTAGGTCATTTTCAACAGCAAACAACTCTGGGTAGGAAAATCAGAATGACACGAAATCTTATTCAAAACTCATCCTGAGGATGTCTACTTTCACCATATAACATTTCAAAGCATTTGAACATCATTTACTATTTTAAATATACCGATTTGTCTTCGCTGCCTAGAAACACCAGAATCGGCATATTTTCGTAACTTTAAGACTTACGGCTTTTCGGGTTCGTAAAAATTAACCTTGACTTACCCCCACACAAAATCACATTTGGACTCATTGGAAACCTTAAAAAGATCAAAATCCCACTGCATCCCCACGTTTAACATCATAGGGCAGAACTAAAACATGATTCGCCAAGTCATCGGTTCGGAGCTTACCTTGAGTCTTCGGTTGCGTATGGCTTCTTCCTCCCTTGGACCAAGACTTCAACTGAGATCTCCCTCTTCTCCCTTCCTTGAGCACGTCCTAGGGCAGCCAAAAATGGGGAGGAGGTGTCCTTATATAGAGATTCCAAGGCTAGGGCTTGTCCGGTAATTAAATTTCACTTTAGGGGTAAAATGGTCATTTTCGCTGGCTTTTTCTCCAAGACATTCCAGAGTCTTCTTATCCAGGGTATTTTAGAGTCTTCTGGTCCAGGACATGTGGCGCCATCTTAGCCCTTAAACTTTAGATTCCAAGATTGCCCTTGATGTAACTTTAGGGGTAGGTTTTAGGTCCAGGGGTAAAACGGTCATTTTACACTGCACTTCTTCCAACCAGTGGGACCCACAAAATCTGCCCAAAATGCTATCATAATTACTTGTCATTCCATTGTCATATCAGTTTCAAAAGATGTGGTCCAGATTAAACCTGATTATTTTATCTTTCTCTCTCTTCATAATTACTTGATGTGACATTCTCTCTCTTCATAATTACATGACATGACCTTTTCTTTCTTCTCTGGGCCCACCAAAATTTCGCCCCTTACAGTGTCCTGGGCCTGGGCCCGACTTCAGGAAACCCTAACCGGTCCCGCTTAGCTCCTTTTTGCCGGTTACACCTTTCCTCGTAACTTGTGCCCTTCAACTGGACTTGTGTGAGCCCGGATCATCAGTGTCTTCTCCCTGACCACAGGTGGATGGATTATAGTGCCCTAGGGGCAAGAAACCCATATTCCAGTATCTCATAACCACCTCGTACTACGTGCTACCTGATAATCCGACTTCTGACCCCGAAATGCCACGTGTTCGACGTAGCACCACTGCTATTGACTCTTCCTTCTATACTTGGTCCTTGAGCTCTTGGTCAAAATACTCATGCAAATAGGAGTGCAAAACGTCTTAAAATATTTCATGAGGCACTTAAAAATTCCCCAAACCAAATGACAGAAGTGCCCTTGCAAAATATCCTCTTAACTTGGCTTATTTTGCAAGTTTTGTTGACTTTTCTCTCTACTCCTTGTTTTGCACGAATTTAAAGCAATTTCTCTCTCTTCATGATGACTTGATTTGACCTCTTGCTCCTGTAATCATGAAGGGACACGTGTCATGCTTTTACTGGTCCAACACAAAAGTAGCTTTTTCCTTGTCATAATGACGGGACACGTGTCATGATTTTATTGGGCCAAGATAAAAGTATATCATTATTAGTTATCATGACAGTACTTTATTAAAGTTACTTTATCAGTACTTGCCAGAGATCCTGCCCGGGTTTACTCGGGTTTTGTTCACGAATACCGGCGCCTTCTCAAAAACGCAGGGCATACCCAACTGCCCTGAAAATGCCGTGTACTTACTTATACCGGCACATTTTCGCTCAACTAATTGTCTTATACCCCAGGACATAGTTGGGTGGCATCCTTTCCACCGAATTTATGCTGTATAGATCTTCCGTGTCCCATTTTCACTGGTACCTTAATTCCACGGCTGATGCATACAAGGTCTACTGACCCGTATGGCCGAGTTACTTAGTCCCAGAGAGGCATCCTAACCCTCAACATTCTTGGGACTCTTCCCAAACTGGGTTTAGTCGTCCGCCTACTTTAGGCTTATTGTCCATTCTCAGGGTCTGAAATTTGGGGTGTTACAAAAGGCGCTATGACCAAACTCGTTACAGGAGCACCATCTCGTAGCATATTTTCTAGCAAGCTTAAGGGCACTGTTGCAAAAATATCAGTAAATGTAGTAAAACCAATTGTTCCACCAGTGCATTAAACTACACTTCCACCTCTACAATTTTGGCTGCTATGGCAGGACGACATGGAACGTTTTGGAAATGTTGGCTCTATTGATGATAATGTAGAGTCATTTCTTTCACACGATGATGGTGATGGAAGAGATTTTTTTTGCGCCTTGAAACGGAATGCTTCTGAACACACAACAAGTCAACTTACATTCTCGTTCCAAAGCACGATGATCAACATCTTTCTAATAGAGCTACATTGACAGCCTCTGCTGATGGAAATCAAGCATTGGAAGATTAGAGTGGAGTTGTTGAAGGCTATGCTAGGAAAAAATAATGGTCATATGAATCATTTCAACAGTGTTGCAGTTTCAAGAACATTTTCTAATTGCTCGGACATGGATAGCAATTTGGTTGACCAAATTGAAAATCTCTGTTGTTGGAACATCTGTGGGAGGTGGAGTTGCAGTGGCCCATGACAGTGATGAGGTTTTCAAAGAGCATAGTAAGACCTCAGGAATCCATATACACCGTAAATAACGCTTCCTGTTTAGAGTAACTAATCTGTTCAAGTCATTTACAATTGCTACCCCAACATGAAATACTCTTGGCCATGTGACATTTATCAACAGTGTCACAATTGTTAAAATGCCTAATTGTGCTTTAGCTATGTATGCAATTAACCATCGATCAAAAGGAGGAATTTTGTATTCATGTGGAACTTTACTGGCAGGCGAATCATACAGGAAAGCAGGTTATGTAGTCAGAGGTATGACTAATCTTGGTTATACTATATCTGTGTAAAGCCCAGGCAAGCTAACCAGAGTTCTCAGTTTTCGTTGCCGTCTTTGATTTTGTCGCTGATAATTCTTCGTGGCCGGCACCAGATGAGAGCCGGCAAAAATTATTAACTGCAGAGGCCTAAATAGCACATGTCCAGTATGAATTGCGGCAGCTAATTCAGAAGCCAAACATAGCTTATTTATCAAGGTGGATGAAAAATCTGGATAATGGGGAGGAGAAATTCTGCTTGATTCCAATAAGGAGGGCTATAGAGGATCCAATGGAGGTGGGGTTGTTTTAAACTAGAAGGCCAAATGAGACCAAAAAAACAAAACAAAAAAGGGCGACCAAGACACCTTAGGAAAGAAGGAAAGAAATCAAAGTTCAAGTGGCTGCTGCAAGGCTACTGCAGCAAAAGCCAGAGTCGCCCCAATCCCAGAACGAAGTGGACAGGGATGACACTATAGTGAGAAGTTTGAATCTCATATGCAACATGTTGTGCAGGAACATATGGGGAATTTATTACCTAAAATGCAAAGACTTTTTGCCTCAAAATATCGGCAATGAATGGATTGAGAAGATTCTCGACTGTTCTTGGAAACCTCTGAATGCCCCTGTAGCTGTCAAAATGCTTGAAGCAAAACCAAAAGATTTTTCATTTCCTGAGGATTCCTATATGGATCATACTGAGTAGCACAATTATTGCTTTGAAAACACTAATAATTCTTTACTTGAGAAGGGACATGACCTTGATACCTGGGCACCAGATAGAAGTAACTATTGTAAATATGAAGAATTTAATATTACAGAAGGCAATGAAGTCTTGTAAGAGCAAGGAGATTTTATGGCTATCATTCATCAGAGGAGTTATTTGTGAAGTTTCTGGTTCATTATAACTTGTATGGCATGGGTCATCTGCATTTGTTAAAGATGAAGCTCATAAATA
Organism: Acacia melanoxylon; assembly: GCA_019022615.1. Taxonomy (NCBI): domain Eukaryota; kingdom Viridiplantae; phylum Streptophyta; class Magnoliopsida; order Fabales; family Fabaceae; genus Acacia; species Acacia melanoxylon. The sequence goes on from JAFJYJ010000014.1 coordinate 170,582, forward strand.
TGAACCATTTTGGAAGCATTCTGAAGATAATTACAGAAAATACCCCCAACTATAAAGCTGCTGGGAAAATGCTTGAAAAGAGGAGAACGAACTCATTCTGGAACCCGTGGGCCACCTACTAATATTGATAGGATGCTTGAAGATTTTAAGAAGATAAAATATGTTAGAGAGTGCATGTCAAAGAAATATAATTACTTTCACTGGAGTGTCTTAGCACAACCTCATATACCAAGGTACTATATGCTTTATCTTTGCAAGATCCGTGTACAAGAATTTGTTTTTAGCGTGAACTTCAACCTGGGAACAAATGTTTTGAAAGGTTGTAGAATTTTTACACAGATGAAGCAACCTCAGTGAGCAACTCATATGATCAAATAAATCTGCTAAAGCCTTGTATGTTTCATATTCAGTTAATAACGCAGTCTTATTCTGTTCAGAAGAACATGAGGTGTTGATCCCATCTCCAGTTGAGTTGTTGATAGTCTCTGTGGTCACAATAGAGTGGTTATTGTTTACTCCTAGATGACCATCAAAGTTTGTAGTAGCAATGAATACTCATTTTTAAGTGTTTTCAATGGAGTTTTCTGCACTTAACCACAGATTCAGTATTGGTAGTATGGGCATCATGAGCTACATAACACTGGAAGCATCAAACGCCATGAGAGGAAATTAAAGTTCTACATTTACAGGAAATTTATAAATTTCTCGGGCTAATGAAATGAAGACCTTAGGTTGTCAAGCACTTGCGGATTTAATAAATTGCCAGGGTTGTACAAGAAGGCTTTTAAATGTAATTGGGGTTTTTTTGAGGTAATTGGTTCCACACAAAACTGTGCATAACTTTGGTTCAGAAAAAACATCCAATGTCAATTCCTCCGTTGTAGTCCATGCTACTTATCAAATTGCAAAGACCAAAACTCTTCTTCTGAAATATCATCAATCAAGCTGCCAACAAATGAATCAATATCACCACCATCTGTTCGGAAAATATCATCTGTTTTGTGAAAGCTATCAAACTTGCTAAGGATCTTTAGGGTGTTGATCGTGAAACTACGATGCCAGATGCAATGGAGACAATATTTCATTCTGCCTTTACTTTTGGGAGACGTGGGGCCGTAGAAGAGCTCATGGGTGAATTGGACAGCGCACTTGCTGTGTATTCAACAGCTGTGCAACTACTGTTGTTCTTTAAAGTGGAAGCTCCATCCCTCATTGTAAACCCTCCATTTTCGCTAACTAACACAGATTGTTGTAGGTGTCGGTCTTACATCAATGATATAAAAATATTGTTCCACTCAGAAAAACGAGATTCACAACAGATTCTAGCGCTAACAGTGTGGAGCAGGAGAATGACCATTGCACTAAGAGGTCAACAGAAGCTTGGCTTTGTGAATGGCATGTGCTGGAAGGAATCTCAAGAACCTTCACTTCAGAAGCAATGGGAACATTGCAACGCCATGGTTCTTTCCTGGATATTAACTCCATCTCAAGATGCAAAGACTTCTGGATCACTTGCACCACAAAATTCAATTGAGGTGGATGTGGCATCTGATAAAAATGATAATCCGTTGCCGGCTAAAAGAGACCCGTTGTCAGTTAAAGATGAAAACAGAGATGATTCGAAGGGGACTTAACATTGGATGGTGAACGTTATTGAGCCATAATTCAATCTTCACTTAGAGGATGCAAATACTTTGAGATTTCTTCCATCTTGGAGCATGTGCAGGCCCATGTTGCTCCAACAGATATTGATCCAAGAGCTGGAGTGCAGTGGCTTCCAAAATTAAATAGAGGCTCACCAAAAGTAATCCGAACAGGCGCTCTTCTTGAGAGAGTTTTCATGCCTGGTGATATGTACTTCCGATACACAAGAAACAAAGAAAGGGCCTAATGCTGGGAATATATGACAGAAAGGAATTGGTTTCAAATCTGCCTTCTGAGTTACAGACGCTTCAGAGATTCACTCTAATGGATTTCATGTCGAGTTTGACATCTCAAGGCTAGATTGGTTTTGTTTTGCCAACAGTAATTTCGCCTTGCGACATTGATCTGTTCCATAGGATGGTATGTACTGATGTTGATTCATTTGATGCTAATCATTGGAAAACATGTATTATACTTCCATGCATGTCTTGTCTCTCTGAAGGAAGTATCATGAATAACATATGTCTATGTTTTTTGATCTTCATCCTTCATTGTTATTATCCCTTCATTGCCTAAAGTGTCTTGCAAGTCATAAATCTTTCCTCGATGGGTTTCTGGAAGATACTTTCATGGCTGACGGATGTGAACACCACCTGCTGCTGCAGTTTCTGGCTCCAGCTTTCATAACACGCCAATTCAAGCGACTACATGGCTTTTGTACTTTTTTAGAACCTCTGTCTACTCTCCTGAATGGCATCATTCTCCTCATGAGGATGGGCGTAGACATGTTAAAAACATTTTGCTTTCCTTACTCAATTGTCATGACAGTTTTGAAGATAATATGTCTCATAGCTTTACTCCTTTGCATGGAGACAAGAAGATTGGATAAATTCATGAATTGCGCTTTGATTGTTCGATAATAATTTTTGTTATTCGACTTGGGTATTTTCGACGTGCCACGGAGATTACAACAAACCTCCAACAATAGAAAAACGCGGAACCCGGTTAAAACTGATTCTAGTTAAGATCCGGGCTCCGTGTAAGGTTTTGCAAGAAGCGAAAAAGAAGACGGACCCTGTTTACACTGTATTGCAGTTAAAATCCGGGCTCCGTGTAAAGTTTTGTGGGAAATGAAAAGAAGATGGATCCCGATTACACTATATTCCAGTTAAAATCCGGGTTCCATATAAAGTTTTGCTGGATAAATCTGAGTTATACAGTTAAATCCGCATTTCCATGATCAGTTTGGAACCCGATAAAACTGAAAATTATACAGTTAAATCAACGCTCCTTAAGTGGACCGCGGTAAAACTAAAAATACAATTAAATCTGTGTTCCTTAATTGGACCTCGAGTAAATTGAACATTATACAGTTAAATCCACGCTCCTTAATTGGACCCCGGATAAACTAAAAATTATACAGTAAAATCCACGCTCCTTAATTGGACCCCAAATACACCGACCGTGTTCCCTAGTTGGAACCCGGATAAACCAACCACGTTCCCTAGTTGGAACCCGGATACACTGACCGTGTTACGTAGTTGGAACCCGGATAAACTAACCGTGTTCCGTAATTGGAACCCAGATAAACTGACCGTGCTCCGCGTTTGGAACCTGGATAAACTGACCGTGTTCCGTGATTAGAACCTGGACAAAGTCAAAGCATATTACGGTAAAAGCCATGTCCCATTTGGAACCCGGACAAACTGGAAATTCTCAGTTGAGAACTATATTTCGAACTATTCGAATAATGGCAGTTGTGAATGGATGAAAGATTAAAACCTGGGTCATTGAACCCGATCATAAATGAAGCGCGATTTAAAGATAAACACCAGGCTCATCGAGCCCGGTATCTTAATTAAGCGAAACTGCTATTGTAAGCCTTCACAATTTTGATGCATCAAAACTCACTCCTAGATAAGAAGGAGAATTGTCATCCGGACCTTGATCAGGTCAAAATGTTTGAGTGTCGATTTCCACACTGAGGCTGAACATGTGACAATTTGCCCTTATCCTGGATTGAATCCTGGACAACGGAACTAGAACACAGTATGGAGGTTTAATTGAAAATCTCCACTCATATACCTGGTCTTAAATGCCGGAAGAACACCTAAAGCATATTCTACATAATACATTTTTGACTCTGGCCCAATCATTGAATAGAACTCTGAAAGACTGTTCGAGTTCATGCAAACAACCTATGGTTGTATTGAAGTTGAAATTCAGATACGAAGTCCGGGTTAAATAATAAATCCACCCCGGTAGCCCAAAGACCTGGACTACCAGGCTGGGGGGCAACGGTACAATTGTCAATAGGGTAAGAAGAACAAACGGAAGCCCTTAACGGTTCTGGTCTATGTTAATCTTCAAATGCTATCTCGGTTGCTTGAACGTTGCTAGTGAAAAAGCAGGTTCGCTGTCAACCGGGATTAAGGCAAACGAGAATGAAGAATGAGTGAAAGACAAATAAGTCCCTGATTGGGGAAAACTTGTTGTCGAAATGTATGAACCCAGAAACCGAGATGCCTGGCGCATAAAATCTTCAAAGCGAAGAACCTAGATTTTAGGGTTAAAGGGTTAATTTGCCACTGAAGTATTGCTAAGGGGGAACTCAGCACCCGGAAGTTTTTGTGGTACCAAATTTGCCCCGGAAGTATGAAAAAGGTACCAAATTTGCCCAAAACTGATGGAAGGTCAAACAGACGTTTGCCATGTCAGATTTTTTTTTTTGGTTAAATACCTAATTTGCCACGAAAGTATTAATAAGGGGGCACTCAGCACCCAGAAGTTTTTTTGGTACCAAAGTTGCCCCGGAAGTATCAAAAAGGTAGCAAATTTACCCAAAACTGACGGAAGGTCCACATTGGTCGTTAAAATGCCACATGGCTAGGAAAGAAACACAATGGAGGGTGAGTCATATGCCAGATCATGTAACCACATCAGCACCTCATTCATCTCTCTCTCTCTTCCCTCTCACTTTCAACAGTTCATGCTTCTGAATTTTCTTCCACTCCTTCACCCACGGTATGCCAGCTTCCACAACAATGCCTACTAACTCTGTTTGCAACCTTCCTCTACTTCAGATTCGATTGGTTTCGATCCCCAGAAATATAGGTACGATAGGAATCCAAACCAAGAAACCAAAAGCCATTCTTATCAAATTGATCAAGAAAATTTCAAACGAGATGTTAGAATTAGCTCTGGATCTGCAAAAGCCATCAGTTAAAGATAATTCCTAGAACAATTGTGTATTCCCATTGTACTTTAAACCCAGTTAGAGATAGAGCCAGGAAATTAGGCCGAGCCCATCGGGCCGGCCTGTTTAAGCCCTGGCTCTGTAGGGCTCGGACTTGAAAAATAGGCCAGAAATTTGAAATTAGCCTTGCAGGGCCTCGGGCTTAATCGGGCCAGCCTTGCAGGCCCGTTTAACGGTAGCTTTTTTTTTTTTAAAAAAAAATAATTACTTAGACTTCCACTTAATGAATGTGTTTATATGTCATTAAAATCATGTATGAACCAAAGGAATCTGTAGACACACACAAAATTATGAGTGGGAAAGGCATTTTGTCGTGGGTATACATAAAACAATTCCTTTATTTAATATTTTTTGAAAAAAAAAAGGAAAAAACATATTCTTTGTGTTTATTTGTTTTTTATTACGAATTAATGAATGTGTTTATTTGTTGAATGATTTATATTGTTTAGATATTAATGTTGATAACATTTATTTGATAGGTTAAAACTTTAATGATTGCAATTTACTAATTATATTTCTTTAAAAAAAATCGAAGGAAAAATGGTTAAAATTTGGAATAGTAATTTTCAGGCCCTGTTAGGCCCTGGCCCTGTAGGGCCAAGCCCTGTCGGGCTGGGCCGGGCCGGCTCTGATTCCCAGCTCTAGTTAGAGATGGTCATATGGATTGTCAAAATTTTCACTAAATCGTAAGAAAATTCCCACTGGCACTGTCGCCGCCAATGTAGGAGTGGGTGAAGGAGTGGAAGAAAATTTAGAAGCACGAACCACCGAAAGCGAGACGGAAGAGAGAGAGATGAATGAGGTATTGACATGGTTACATGATCTGACATATGACTCACCCTCCACTGTGTTTCTTTCCTAGCCATGTGGCATTTTAACGACCTACGTGGACCTTCCGTCAGTTTTGGGTAAATTTGCTACCTTTTTGATACTTCTGGGGAAAATTTGGTACCAAAAAAACTTTCGGGTGCTGAGTGCCTCCTTATCAATACTTCCGTGGCAAGTTAGGTATTTAACCAAAAAAAAATCTGACGTGGCAAACTTCTGTTTGACCTTCCGTCAGTTTTGAGCAAATTTGGTACCTTTTTCATACTTCCGGGGAAAATTTGGTACCACAAAAACTTCTGAGTGTTGAGTGCTCCTTTAGCAATACTTCCGTGGCAATTTAGGTATTTAACCCTAGATTTTATGTCAGGGTAGTTTAGTAGCAGAATACGAATAAATCCGAGGTCGTCAAGACTCGGACGAAAACCAAATGAAAATCAAGTTGAAGCAACTCGGATACGATATCCGGGTCAAACAATAAATGCAACCCAGTAGCCCAGAGACCTGGACTACCGGGTTGGGGGGCAACTGTTACGGACCTGTATAAGGCCCATATTCAATATATGGCCCAACAAGGGGCAATCCACGTGGCACAGATATGACGGCACATCACTTGGGCTTGGAGGTACAAGAGGCCCATAAGTCGAAACCCTAACCCTAAGGTACACTCTATAAATAAGGGGTAAAACATAAAGGTACGCAGACTCTCCCTGGCTATTTACAATTCAGCCGTTACTATGAACACATACCACCCCCTTTGGCTAAACGCCTATGTGTGTATCGAACTACGTGGACTTTGATCTCTCAAAAGGGTAAGTAGGCCCTAGGCATTGTTCTTAGGTCAAGTCCGATATATCTTGTTCTTATAGGTTAAAAAAGAAATATTTCAAATTTGGATTCCCTACTATATATTACTACTGATCAGGTGAACAGAGGGTTCCACACCAATCGCTATGTTGGACCTTATCTACCTATAGCGCACTCTCTTTGCTTGAGATAATCCAAGTTAAGGTTGATTAATTGCCCAAATTATTTATGAGAAAAATAAATTCGATCCCTATAATTTTTTTTATTTTTAACAAGATTGTTTAATTTTTCGTTTTATTCGGTTTACAGTTTTTTCAATTACAAAAATTAATCTCTATACTCATAATATAATAATTAGAGTTAATATAAGTGCTATAACTAAACAATATGTAAGTTGCGAAATGATACAAAATGAAAAACATAAAATAAAATTTTTCTATTATCAATATAAAAATAAAAAATTATTATGCACATACATATCTCCTTCCATATATATGTAATATGAAATATTTTTATTTTTATTTTTATTTTATTTAAATCTATGCGGCAAAATTATTAATCCATGTGTATATATGTTGAGTGAGAGCCACATGCCAAGAGCTAATTCTCTTACGAACTAACAAATTATAAGAAAATGGAGAAATAAATATAATTGGTAAAACTACAAGGACATAATTGAAAGGGAAAAACTATTATTTTGATCTTGTGCTAAAATTATTAATCTAGGTGTATGTTGAGTGAGAGCCATGTTATCATCAGCTACTGACATTATTTTTCTTACAAAACTACGAAATTATGAGCATAGGGAGGGTAGCAATACCTATTATAATTAGTAAAACTATAAGGTTTACGAAATTTGTCTTGGAAGTTTTCACTCGAGAATAATGTTCCAGAAGTTTTTTTAGATTCAATGTCACCCCGAAAGTTTTCAAACATAACAATGTTGCCCCCGCATCGTTAGAAAACTATTATTGACCATTAGAAATTGACATTAACCATTAACATCAACGTTGCTTCATTTTAACACTTTTATGAAATCTTGAACAAAAGAAATTTCCAAGCAACATTACATCTAAATGAAAACTGTCGAGGCAAATTTGCATTTTAACCCAAACCATAAAGGCCTAACAGTATGGGGAAAAACTATAAGGACTAAATTGAAAAAACTAAAATTCAGGCACTTTCATATCAATTTTTGCTTACTCTCTTAATTTATATCTGATTTACTTAATTGGTACGTACTTGGGGGTTTGTGTCAGTTGGAATGCCAGCAGCAGCAAGATCCGCAGATACAGTTTTTGATCCTTCTGAAGCTGCCTTTGATCTGTAATACTTCACTATTGACAATTTGGGGAAATAGAACGCATAGAGAATCACACACACCAACTCAAAGAATGTTGAGATCGCAAAGAATAGCACTGAAAAATCAAGCTTAGAGTCAATCAATGAATTTACCATTAAAAAAGAAAGACAAGGAATTTCAGTGTGTGTGTGTGTGGATGTTGATTATTATAGAAGTAATTAAATAGTCAAAAAAACAATATATAACTTTAACTTGTTTCTTAAGTATCAACTGTTGTCATTAAATTGAGCCTCCCATACATGACTTTACATAAAGTGGGGAAAACATGAGAGTCTAATTCTTATGGAACCCATGCCTAAAGTGAGGCCTGTTTTTACCTGTCTATGTCCTTTTTCACTTTAAAATCTCATCTGTTTGGTATATGAGAAATGGAGAAGAGGGGAGGAGAAACTTTCTTAACTATCAACCATTTTCATTAAATTGAATCTACCAAACATGACTTTACATAAAGTGGTAAAGGAAAAACATAAGGGTGAGTCTTATTCTTGTGGAACCGATATATATATCAAAAGTGAGGCCTAAAATTAAATGTCTAACTCCTTTTTCACTTTAAGAAACTTTAGAATCTCATATTACGCTTTAAAGGAATCCATTATCAATATGTGTGTATATGAAATATATAAATACACACATATATATATATATAGGTGAAGTAGTCAATGAAGAGTAACGTACTGGCGCCTTTGCCAAGGCCATTGTGAGAATTCTCAAAAGCAGCTTTTGTAAGCAGTCTCAAAGCAGAGGCCAGAACCCCCGAGGCTGCTAAACCAGCAAAAAAAGACTGCAAAACGACACTCATATCAAAGCTATAAGCTAGAAACATCAAAAAATATATGAAAGCTATATATGAAAACCACATCAAATAATTAAAAGCCCAAACAAAAAAGTGACGCTAACGGACAACAACCATATCAAAGCTATATATTTTTTGCCCGAAATATCAAAGCTATATATGAAAAACACTTGGCATAACACTTGAGAAAATGTAGAAAATTGTTTGAGGTGGTTTAATCATATACAAAGAAGATTATTGGAGTTGTTTGAGAATGAAATCTTCTGAAAAGAGGATTGAGGACTACTGAGAATAATTTTTAATGAAGATATTGAATGGGCCTTTAGTTAAAAATTTATACAAAAATTTGTTTATACAAAGAAGATTATTGAAGTTTTAGTGAAGGTTGAAAAAGTTTACGCGTAAATTACCCATCTTGAGATCTCACTTGAAACAAGGTACTTTGAAAGTATCCACAAATTACTTGTAAAAAAAAAAAATTGTTTCCACTTGTGTGTGTAGGAAGTAAATAATGAGCTTACTTTAATGCTAAATATAAAAACTTCAATATATTTTGTCTTCCAAATTTATAATTTTTCTCTTAAAAATATTCCGTTTAATAATACACATAGTGATAGGTTTACAATGCACATGATTAGTAATGGTATTCTAGGAAACCAACACATGTGTTATAAATAACTAATTTAACTATTTTTCTTAAATGTCCACAAATCAACCATCTATTTCTTAATACCTCCCATCTTTAATATAAGAGCTAATTAATTGAGGGATAGATTTGGTTCTCAATATGAGACATTAATCTACTTTATTTGTCAAATTTATAATTTTCTTTCCCAAAATATCTTAATCGATTGCACACTTTTTCCTATATTCAATTTGTTATGGATAACTAAACTAACTACTTTTATTCATTAATCAATCCAAGTTAATTATCTTTTTTTTCTTTTGCCCATCCAAGTGAATTATCTAGATCTTGTACCACTCTGATATTTTTTATAAGTTCATTTTGAAAAAAAAAAAAAAAAATCGTTCCTTATTATAAATCCGCCTAAAGAGTAATTAATAATGGTGTTGCAATTTTACCCTACTAAATGTAATGAAAAATGAGTTAATTCACGCTGGAATGAGAGAAAGATGAGAGAGAGGGTTGAAAATATCATTTATTAGGGTAAAATTGGGAAAATGCATCAATTTAATAAGTTAACTAACTTTCATTGATATGTGAGAATTAAGTAAACTAGACTTATGAAAAGGATCAAATGATATTAATGACCAGATATATATAGTATACTTCTCCAGTTCTAAACATAGGACAAAATTTATAGTGCAAATTGTCGTAAACTTTATCCAATATTTAAAATCGAAGGTATTAGGGATGAGAGGAATACTCAGCGACAAAGTCCAACGTATGAGAAACACAAACCTGGATGAACCCGGCTGCATTAAGGACAAGTCGCCAACCATGCCACCTTGAACATGAGCATCTGCAACTCCAAAACAAGCAGAGAGTGCACATAAACCTAAGTAGGGTCCGATCCCACCACTTCCCGATGTCGCTACATCCAACTGCATGTAACACAATAAATTTTATCCTCTATTCACTCCCATTAGTATTATAAGTTCTGTTTGTTTGACCAAATCTCACATTTTAAGAAATAGAAGTTAAAACATTTTACATCTTAAATTGATTGATTGTTCCAAATCTACCCTTATTTAATGATAAGTATTGAGAAAAAGAAAAAAAAAAAAAAAGACTATACATTTCTCTCACCTTCATTTTTAATATCAGTAAAATTGGAAAACAATCATTTCAAGTGACAGTTTTTTACAAATTGGACTTGCAATAAGGACCAGACTGATATATATTTTCTTGATTGGTGAAGCAAATGAAAACAAGATAACATGTGATTATCTATATTGATTCATTTTGCAAAGAATGATGAAGAAGAAACTAAAAAAACATTAATTAAACTGGGTACTTACAACAAGAACTAAGAAAGTGCCAGCAGCAAAGAGACAGTATCCAACTATGTTGCGCATCCTGGTGTTGAGTTTGGGCTCAAAGTGCAGCAGAGTTAACATTGTAATAAGCGCGAATGGTTGGTACACAAGAGTGAGTATCCTCGATGGATGATATTTCTATTTCAATTTTAGTAAAACAAAACATTTGTTAACACTTTTTTGAAGTAAAGCCATTAAATTTAGGGGTAATTACTATAAGATCGTATGAAAGGCACTTAATTATCAAGAAATTTCAATGATATATAAGTGATGTGTCATCATTTCATACATTGGATTCCTAGTTACCATTAGGACTTCTTGATGATTCACCTTTTTCATGGTAAAAAAAAATGAGGATTCGTATATTTACTTTATTTAAAAAATAATAATAAAATATATATATATATATATATATATATTTTAATTTACTTTCAAGAGATATAGTTTTTTATATTACAAAAATATCAAAATAAGATATTCTAAACCCAATCAACCTAAATTTGAACCCTTGACTCAATTCAAGTCTCTTCCGAATACTTCTAGTAAGAACGTAACAAAATAATCCATGAAAGATTCTCTTAATATAAGTTAATCAAAATGTACGTTTTTAAGGAAGAAAAATGCACATGTGATTTTTTTAATCAAAATATCTTTTTGCAATTTTTTTATATGATAATATATTCAACAGATCAGATCGAAATGCTGCAAATGGGGAAATAAATAAGATCCTTGTTTTCTTCGTCATATATGTTTTTTTCCCAGATTCACAGTCAACAAAAAAATATCCATTGAAAAAGGTGAATCTCCCATACACAAAAACAAACAAAGAAACACGAAAATGAAGAAATCTGGATTATACATACAGGGAAGATTGTGTAGTAGTAATCTCCAATTGTTAACATGCTGTTCCACGCAACAAGAGATCCCAATCCCAGAATGAAGCAAACTACCAAGGCTTGAAATTTCCCCTGTTTCGTTTCAATTCCTTTCCATTCAGATTCAGCAGGGAAAGGAAATTTGATTCCTCAATCAAACAAAGTAAAGAAGTACTGTACGTAAATATACCTCCTGCTTTGTGATCATGGGAGCCCCACCACCTTCCGCAACGTTCATCATGTTTGTCTGTTTCACTTCACCCAAAAAAAAAATGGAGTCTCCTGCTTAAGGAAAAGGAAAAGGTGTGTGTATCACTCATAAGTAACATACCTCAAAGGATTGGAGAATTTGAATTCTCTGCCAAAGAATAGAAATTGATATGCTCTCCCAGAAATTGAGGGATTGAGAAAGAGAAGAAAGACAAAAAAACTCCAAGAAAAGACCCAAGATGTTGATATAGCGGAAGCAAAAGGAAATAAAAAACATAATAAATCCATTTCGAAAATTATTGAATACTTTTTCGGTCCCATTAATTGCAAACTGACAGTAACAAACGGCTGTACACAGGGTTTGAGTTTTCCATTTTCCTGTTTCTCCTTTTATTCTCATTTTTTAGTATCCAACTCCAAATTAAAAAATGATAGTTCAAATTTAATATTTTAAAATTAAGTCCACAAATTTACTTGGTTAAAATCTAATCTACATAATATACCCCATAACTTCGATACTAACTGTTCTGGTGTAGAACCCAGATGTCTAGCCGGATGGGCTAGTGCTTTGTTGTTGGATCAAGACACTCAGCCAGAATATCTATGGTGCAGATATCCTGAAGAGCGTGGGATCACTGTACACAGAATAGGCTCTTCGCCAATGGGGGTGGTGTGTGTGCACAGTGTGACAGTATGTAAATAGGTCAAGGTTAGAACGTGTGCACCTTAAAGGTTGACCCCTGTATGTATAGAGAATACCTCCGGTCCGGTATCTAGGGTCTATCGTGATCTTAGGCCGTTATATCATATCCCAGACACGGATTCCGATATACCCGGATCATAAGTAATATGGGATTTCCCATTATCATAGGAAGATCCCCACCTAGATCCCAACCTGGGGCCTATTCCTTAGTGGGCCACCTCGGTATTGGGCCTGACTGGGGTCCGTAATAGTTTTCCCCCAGCCCAGTAATTCAAGCTTTTGAGCTGCCGGGATGTATCTTGTTATCTTACCGGGCTACTCTTCCGGGGGCCCCATCCGGTTTAATGACCCGAGGTCTAGTCTCAAAGATCTGGGATGGTACCGAGGTGCCAGCTGATCCGAGGTTATGTCTCTCGGATTTAGGCTAACCGCCATGGTACTCACGGGTCCGAGGCACCACCAGCTGTGTCGCTGTGTTTCGAGGCCAGCGTCTCTCTGCATTTGCCATCATTGCCCCCTGACACCTGGCCTCCTCGGGTTGGTGAGGGTTTACAACCGCCGCGCATAGCCGTCCGTGATTTTCGTGCGCATTTAATGTGCCTGCCACGTAACGTCAGGCGGCCCCCCACTTTTCAGGGTGAATTGTCTTTTCACCCCTGACCCTTCGGTGTTACAACTTTCGGAGGGATATACCTGTCTATCATTTGTATTTCCCTCCATTTTCATATTCTTCTTCCTTTCGACTTCTCCCCCTTTTTCCTAGAGACAACTTTGTTTCTGCTTTGCCACGAGCGCCTCCGTGCAATCCTCTGATCCTGCCTTTTCCTCATTCGCTAATTCAGGTATATCCATAACTTCTTCTCTTTTATTGTGGTTCGCTTTTTCTTTTTAAAGTTCTGTGATTTGGTCATTTCTGTTCCTAGGTTTTTCTGGGGAAACTTTTTGGTAGAAGCGACTGGGCGTCGCTTGAGTTCTGGTTCCCTCTGCTTATCTTCACCTACGTTTATGTGTGGGAGTGTCCCTTGCCTCCTTCCTATTTGGTTCCCCTTTCCTTACCAAACCTGTCTTCTTCATTTCTAGGTTCCCTTTTCTAGTGGTAATGGGTAGTTTTAACCGTTTGCCTTCTTCTAGTCGAAATGTCACTCTAGAAGAGGAAGAAGCCCTTCATGCGCGTTACCCTAGAACCTGCTCTTGGTTGTTTTGCTCTCCTCTTTCGGAGGAGCAAAGACTGGCTGCCTTGCTTCGTGGAGGGTCAGGTGAGAGGAGAGTTGAAAGGTCATCGTCTGCTTCTGCCCGATCTTCTAATGCGGGATCTGCCGCTGGTTTTCCTCACTTTAGGGACTGGCAGGGTTCAGGAGCCCTCTCGACTTCACCTATTAACTTTTACCAGTCTCCCCCTCGAGTGAGGTCGGACCCCTACCCCAAAGGATATCTCGGTCCCTGTTGGGATTGCATTGCTTCCAGCTCCCACTACATTGTGCTCGGTCAAGATTCTCTTGCCAATAAAACTCTAGGTTCCTGCCGACATAGGTCTCCATCGGTTCCTACCACGGCCACTGGAACCGGACTTCCCCCTCCTCCTATCATTAATATGCATATGTCAGGTATACCTCTCACTTACTGATCTTTACTACTTTTTGTTTATTTTTAGGTCTAAATGGAGTCATCCCCTTCATCCGATAGGACGCCCTCTGTGACTGGGGAATCCAATTCTGCCAGCCCCCGGGTTCTCTTAGCGAAGTACCCTTGGGTTGCCCACGGGGTTCTAACTACTCACTCCCTGATGTCGCAATCCGATATCGCCAGACTGGAATTGGGAGAAACTTCGCGTTGCATACTATGTCCGCCATCGGATAGAGAGCCCATATGTGCTGTCTGAGAAGGAACCACTCCCTCTTTTTTTCTTTTTCTACAGAGATTATGCTTCCCGGCTCGGTATTCGCTTCCCATTTACCGAGTTCCAAATGGCTGTTTTAAATTACCTCCATGTAGCTCCTTCTCAGCTCCATCCCAACAGGTGGGGCTTCGTTTTTAGCCTTCGAGCACCTTTGTGAATCCTTCACGCAACCCATCCCCTGTAAACTGTCCGTCTTCTTTTATTTCTTCTGTCCCTTCACACCTCGGTCTGACAAGAATAATGAGGAATTGAAGGGTTTGACGTCCCTCCGGGGTGTTCCAGGCCAAAAACATTTTTATGCCTTCTCTGATTCCTTCAAGCACTTTAAGAACGGCTTCTTCAAGGTTGTTGCTATTTCTGGGCAACAACCTTGGTTCCTTCATGGCCCCGAGTGCAAAGACGTGGAATGGAAATTCCCTCTGTTCTGGTCCGCGGATCATCACAACAAGGATTCCTCCAGCTACCAGGTAGATGGGGATGATCTCCCAGCCGAGGACGTCGCTGCGGTGTCTTGGCTGATAACTTATGTCAAGGAGCATGGTGTAAAGACCGTTGTCTAGATACTTTCTCACCCTGTTACCGAGATTGGTTTGGCCCCGCGTACCTTCTCCCTCTTTGTGTCTGATTTACTCTGTGTTATTCTAGCATTCATTTATTTTGATATTTTCTTCTAATCAGCACTCATTTATTTTGCAGCTCAAACTATGGATTCGTTGCCCCCTATCTGTCTCACGTGAATCCTGGCGAGGGGGCTCCCCCGCGAAGGGAGTCTCAGAAGTGTGCCGCCGCCGAAGTCAGTAGGGGGAGCCGAAGAGCTGTGTCCCAAGCCCCGGTATCTAAGAGGACTAGGACCTCGTCCCCAGGCGTGCCCTCCTCGTCTCCTTCAGCTGGGCAAACTCTCCAGCTCAAAGACAAAGAAGTTGTGGCCGAGGAGGCTCAGCCTCGTCCTTTGACCAGCCTGGCTCCGCCTTCTCCTCCTCCTCCTTCCTTTAAGCTGCCGTGAAGTTTTGCTTGGGAAAAGGGGGTGACCGAAGAGCTCAGCGTCGCCTATTTCCCCCTCGCCGTTTTCTTGACGCTGCAGTCCCCCTGACTGAAGCTGATGAGCGCTTAGTTCACTCAGTGCAAGATCATCTGCTAAATGGGGTTGGTTTGGCACAATCCATGCTTCATCTGAAGAATCACGTGGTAGGGATCTCGGCAGAGAAACAGCGCTTGGAGTCGGAGAGAGATCTAGCCATGACTGCGAGGAAAAAGATGAAGGAAGAGCTGTGCGTCGTCCGAGGTTCGGCTGGAAAAGCTGTTGAGGAGCTGAAGTTTGTCAAGGACGCTCTGGCAAAGGCCAGCTCCGAGCTCCTTTCTGTGCAGACCGCTCATTCCCAAAGTATGGAGGCCTTGAAAACGGTGCAGACGCAGCGGGGTAACTTGGCCGAGGAATTGGGTGTGGCCAAGGCCGAGCTTGAAGACATGAGGAAGGCCCTTGCCAATTGCTTTGATACTGTGAGGGCGACCGCCAAGGATGCCTTTGACATGACCTTGGCCCAGATCCAACACTGGAACCTTGACGTGACGTTGGATCTTAGCAGATGCCACTATCGGGCGTATGTGCACAAGGGTCAGTTCTTCTCGTCTCCTCCTTCTCCTGACAATGCTTCGGTGTCGGAGCTCGACGGTTCTAGGCAGGGAGGGGAAGAAGAGGCAGAGGTCTCGCCCGACGCTCCTCCAGAAGGTGGTCTCAGTCCAACGAAGTTAACCGGAGAAGAGGCAGAGGTCTCACCCGACGCTCCTTCAGAAGGTGGTCTCGGTCCAACAAAGCCGTCCACGTCCGACCCCTGATAGACCGGGTTGGTTGCTCCTTTGGGCGTCTATGCCCCTTTGTCTTTGTACTCTTCCGGCGTTAGTGCCGGTTGTACGTTTTCGTTAAACAATTTTTGATTATATTATCAATTTATTATCATATTTGAATTCTAAGGTAAGTTAGATATTCTTTGACCGGGTCAGGGTCTTTAGTAATGAAGATCTGCGTTTTCTTCCAGACTTAACACCTGGGAATCTGTGGTAGGGTTTTCTTTTCTAACCGCGTAGGGTTTTATTTTAACCGCACTACCGAGTTCCGGTTCCGTTGTCCGGGATCATAACCAGGATAAGGGCAAACTGTCACATGTCCAGCCGTGGTGTGTGAAACGCAATGCTTAAACATTTTGACCTGATCAGGGTTGGGATGACAATTCATCTTCTTATCTAGGAGCGAGCTTTGACGCGTTAATTTTGCAAAGGCCTTTAAAGGCGACTTCATGTTGCTCATAACCTGGGTGCATCGGCCCTGGTGTCATCCATCTAGACATGTTTTAATTGAGACCGGGTTTAGGGACCTCGGTGTAAAACTTAAGTTATCAGTAGAGCGCTTTTGTAAACTTCCACTGAGGATTTCTTCATTTAAAACAAAAATCTGCTCCAAAGAGCTGATAATGTCACATGATGAAAATAACAAATGTAAATAATTGAAATCTAAATACTGAAAACAAGAAAATAACCGAGCTCAAACAAGGTTGTCTGAGGTTGTACGAGTGCCGAGCTGGGGTCTAGCTATAGTAGACCCTTAGTTTATCGGCGTTCCATGTTCTTTTTATGGGCTTCCTTCCTAGGGTTTCCAATATATATGCCCCACTGTCTAGCTTCTCTTTAACCCAATAAGGACCTTCCCAATTTGCTGCTAGCTTGCCATCTCTGGCTTTTTTATTTCCAACGTCTGCGCGTCGAAGTACTAGGTTGCCCCTATTGAAGGAACTGGGTTTGACCTTCCGATTATATTTTTCCGCAATGAGTTGTTTGGCGGCTAGCTCCCTGTAGTGCGACGTGATTCTGATCTCGTTAATCAGGTCCAGCTCTGTCCTTAAAGCGTCTTCGTTCGACACCTCTCCATCTTGAAGAGCTTTTATCTTCCTCCGTTTGGACCCTGAACGGCCACATAGGCCATTTGTGCCTACTTGAGGTCAGAAGAACACAAACTTTTCAACGTCTCGGAATTGCGTGAAAACTCACTTACCTTCCTTATTTTTAATGAGGATTCCAGAATGCCTAAAATTGTTGCGAGATTCCTCCGTTTTGGCCTTGAATGGCCACATAGGCCATTTGGGCCTACTTGAGGTCAGAAAAACATAAATTTTTCAACGTCTCGAAATTGCGTGAAAACTCACGTAGCCTCCTTATTTTTCATTAGGATTCCGAAATGCCCAAAATTGTTTTGAAATTCCTCCGTTTGGGCCTTGAATGGCCACATAGGCCATTTGAGCCTACTTAAGATCAGAAGAACACAAACTTTTCAATGTCTCGGAATTGCGTGAAAACGCACTTACGGTCCTCATTTTTCATGAGGATTCCAGAATGCTTAAAATTGTTGTGAGATTCCTATGTTTGGGCCCTGAATAGCCACATAGGCCATTGAGGCCTACTTGATGTCAGAAGAACACAAACTTTTCAACGTGTCGGAATTGCGTGAAAAGTCACTTACCCACCTTATTTGTCATGAGGATTCCAGAATGCCTAAAATTGTTTCAGGATTCCTACGTTTGGGCCCTGAACGACCACATAGACCACTTGGGTCTACTTGATGTCAGAAGACCACAAACTTTTCAACGTCTCGGAATTGCATGAAAACTCACTTACCCTCCTTATTTTTCATGAGGATTCCAGAATGCCTAAAATTGAGGAGTTTAGGCCCTGAACTGCCACATAGGCCATTTGGGCCTAATTGAGGTCATAAGAACACAAACTTTTCAACGTCTCGGAATTGCGTGAAAACTCACTTAGCCATATTATTTTTCATGAGGATTCCAGAATGCCTAAAATTGTTGCGAGATTCCTCCGTTTTGGCCCTGAACGGCCACATAGGCCATTTGGGCCTACTTGAGGTCAGAAGAACACAAACTTTTCAACGTCTCGGAATTGCATGAAAACTCACTTACCCTCCTTTTTTTTCATTAGGATTCTGAAATGCCAAAAAAAAATTGAGATTCCTCCGTTTGGGCTCTGAACGGCCACGTAGCCCATTTGTGCCTACTTGAGGTCAGAAGAACACAAACTTTTCAACGTCTCAGAATTGTGTGAAAACTCACTTACCCTCTTGGCCTACATGAAATTGGCAACATGCCAACATTGTACCAGCCTACAAGTCGCAAGTGGCCTTTAGCAAGACATTACGACTACCTAATTCATATAAGGATTAATGATACGTTGCAACCTATCACACAACCATGCCACGTCCCTTTTGTCACACGATATTTTGGTCAAGGATGAAGCATGGATAGTGTCATCCTCCTGTTCTTGACCATAACTTTCTCGATTCTTGAGTAGTCTAACAATTGAAATGGAAACTACTTTCCTTCGTAGTATGACCATACTTTTCTGAGACTTACTCATCGAGGGGCCCAGTAATATCTTTCTACAAATGTGAGGGACAAATCCCATCTTGACCATGCACATTCCTCTACATGAAAACCACTAATCTCGATCGAAGCCTTTATCATCACCCGGTCAAAGGTGACTTTTGACTAAGTCAAAGATTAGTGACTCTCATGTAGGTATCCATGATGATCTCAGGTCAAAGGGCATTGTGACGTGGTTATACATGAGATAAGCTTATGATTTAATCCATGCAGCTTTCTCATAGTGGGTCGGTTCAGCATCTTGTACTCTTACATGTGCCTAAGACTTTGATTTGTATCTCCATACCTTATCAAAGTCATACTGGTCTTATTTCATCTTTGCTCCCACATAGATGACCGACCAGGGACATTTAGGACAATCTTTATGATACATCCAATGATATAGTCATCATAATAAACATGCAAATGATATGATAATAAAAATGGAGAAATACTTTAAATAACAATAATGTTTAAAGTACAATGATTGGCCCCTAGGGCATAATTTCCAACAGCTACAACATAACCGCCTTTCACAATGTTATTTAGTTAACCCACCACTATCCTATACAGAAGCATCTGCATTCTGTAAGTATTGTACTCTCTTTACTTCTCCCTTATTCCTATGGCGATTTTCTAGTTTAGATTGTTAGTTTAAACCTAGTTGTTCTAGGTTATGAGCGGTAGACCCATTCCTGTAGCCTACAATTTAGGTCGAGCCGTTCACGAGCTCGCCCATAAAACTCTATCTAACAGATGTCTAACCTCGACTCCCGTCCGGTAAGCCGAGACCACTGATTTAGCCCTTAACGTCTGCTAACCAAGTATATATTAAATGAGTGTTATACAAACTGAATATATTAAATTAAGAAGTTAGCAAACTGGGTTCATTTTAAAACTTTGAAATCCATCCTCACTTAGCCAATGGAAGTTTAGTTCATGACTGGTGGGGGAAACAAAAAATAGAAGAGCTCGTCAGAATGATCGACAGCGTAGGGAGCATCCTTTCACGTGACGTATCTGTTGGGATCCGTACACGCAACGGAATTATAAAACTTTTATGAATCCCAAAGAGGATCGCTCAACCACGTTTAAATCAAGGTTAAAGAGTCTGAATCATACCAATGCGAAATTCTCAGCGTTTCTTTCGATATGAACACGTGGGCTACCTACTCGATCATCAGGAGCAGACTCTGCGAATCCCCTCCCTCTACCGGTATCCACACGAATAGTCTCCGAATACGGGCGGTAGCGTGCTAGCGCCTTCAAGGTTTTCTCGCGTATCTCTTTTACTCTAGGGTTTCTCGTGGCTTTCTAATACGCCCGACTAAATGTCCCGTAGTCTTTTTTCAAAACCCATCAAACGTATTATATATTCAAAATTAATCTAATTAATTTCGAAATTCAAATTTGAATTAAAATAATATATTAATTAAATCTATCAAATAGATATAATCTATAATATATTTATTTAATCCAAATTATAAGCCTATAGATTTAATTTATCTTTATAAATTAAATCTAAGATATGATATCTTTTATTCAATTAAATCGAGATACTATACCTCAATTTAATTAAATCTAAGATACTATATCTTTATTCGAAATTTAAATCGAGATACAATATCTCAATTTATTATAGTTATTTAATTTATCAAATAAATTAAATACTATATATAATATTATTATTATCTATAAATAATATTATTATTATTTCGAATTTAATAATAAAATATATATATACACACACACATATATCCACCCTAGATTAAAATACAATATTCATTAAATCTTATACATATATAAGATTCAATAAATTTGGACACTTTTGCTCGTGTTCGGCTATTCTTGTGTGCGACCCTGCAGGCCCATATGAGATTGGTAGTGGGCCAATATTATACTAGCCCACAAGTCGCAAGCGGCCTCTAGCAAGACATTACGACTACCCAATTCATATGGGGATCGATGATACGATACAACCTATCGTACAACCATGTCATGTCCCTTTTGTCACGCGATAATTTGGTCAAGGATGAGGCATGGATAATGTCAACTTCCTGTTCCTGACCATTACTTTCTCGATTCTCGAGTAGTCTAATAGAAATGGAAACTCATTTCCACTGTAGTATGGCCATAAATTTCTTAGACTCACTCATCGAGGGGCCCAGTATTATCTCTCTACAAATGTGACGGACAAATTCCATCTTGACCATTCACATTCCTCTGCATGAAAACCACTGATCCCAATCATAGCCTTTATCATCACCCGGTCAAAGGTGACTTTTGACTAGGTCAAAGACCAGCGACTCATCATGTAGGAATTCATGATGATCTCAGGTCATAGGGCGTTGTGACGCGGTTATACATGAGATAAGCTTATGACATAATCCATGCAGCTTTCTCATAGTGGGTCGGTCCAGCACCTTGTACTCTTACAAGTGCCTATGACTTTGACTCGTATCTCCATACCCATCAAAGTCATACTGGTCTTATTTCATCTTCGCTCCCACATAGATGACCGACCAGGGATATTTAGGATAATCTATAAGATATATCCAACGATCAGCTATCACTATAAACATGCAAATGAAATGATAACTAAAGGAAAATGACTTGCCCTAGGGCATAATTTCCAACAGACTCCCACTTGCACTAGGCGCAATCATTAATTACCCTAATTCCCATTGCCCTAACATGACGCTCATGTTTTGCTTGTGCAAGTGGCTTAGTAAGAGGATCAGCATCATTGTCTTCTCCTAAGATGAAATCGCCTGAGTATATGTTTGGTTCTTGATGTGACCTAGGCTCCTTGGTCTGTGAAAAGCGCCACTATTGTCACAGAACAAGTCTATTGGATTTGAGATTGTAGGAACCACCCCTAGTTCATTTATGAACTCTCTAATCCAAAATGCCTCCTTAGCTGCATCCGATGCTGCTATATACTCAGCTTCTATCGCAGAATCAGCTACAGTGCTCTACTTGGAGCACTTCTAGCTTACCGCACCACCATTCAATAGGAATACATATCCTAATTGCGATCTTAGATTTATCTTGGTCGGTTTGGAAACTTGTATCGGTGTGACCAGTCACACAGAGCTCATCTTCCAAACCACTATATACCAAGAATAAGTCCTTAGTCCTTCTCAAGTACTTAAGGATATTCTTGACAGTAGTCCAGTGACCATCACCGGGATCTTGTTGATATCTGCTGGTCATACTCAAGGCAAATAACACATCCGGTCGAGTACATAACATGGCATACATGATAGATCCATTGGCGGAAGCATATGGAATCTTACTCATGCGGTCTCTTTGATCTTGTGTACTAGGACACAGATCCTTACTGAGATGGATGCCATGAGACATAGGCATGTAACCCATTTTAGAATCCTGCATACTGAACCTATACAGTATCTTGTCTATGTATGTGCTCTTACTTAGGCCTATCAGCCTCTTGGATCTATCTCTATAGATCCTGATCCCTAGGATATTAGAGGCTTCGCCTAAATCTTTCATTGAGAAAGACTTTCCTGACCAAGACTTGACACTCTGCAAGATAGGAATGTCATTCCCAATGAGTAGGATGTCATCAACATAAAGCACTAGAAATACAACTGTGCTCCCACTAACCTTCTTGTAAACACAAGGTTCATCCATGTTTTGAATGAATCCAAACTCTTTGACTACTTCATCAAAACGATGATTCCAGCTCTGAGATGCCTACTTCAATCCATAAATGGATCTTTGAAGCTTACATACTTTACCAGAGTCCTTTGGATGCACAAAACCCTCAGGTTGTGTCATGTACGCATCCTCAAGCAGCTTTCCGTTAAGGAAGGCTTTTTTGACGTCCATCTGTCATATCTCATAGTCATAATATGATGCAATGTCAAGAAGGATTCTGATTGATTTGGCCATTGCAACTGAGGAAAAAGTTTCATCATAGTCCACACTATGAGTTTGAGTGAATCCTTTCACAACCAGCTGTGCCTTGAAGACATTTACTTTGCAATCCATGTCAGTTTTCTCTTTGAAAACCCACTTGCACCCAATGGTTTTTACACCTTCATGTGGATCGACTAAGGTCCATACCTTATTATCGTACATGGATTGCATTTCAGACTTCATGGCATCAAGCCATTTTTCGGAGTTTGGCCCCACCACGGCCTCTCGATAGGTAGTTGGCTCATTATGTTCAATGAGCAAAACATCACGACTTCCAGTAATCAGAAATCCATATCTCTGAGGCTGTAGCCGTGACCTATCGGACCTTCATGGGCCCTATGTTACTTGAGTAGGCTCAACAACTTGTTGTGAGTCTTCTCCGGTTTCCATCTGTGATTCCACATTGTCCTGTGACTCTCGAACTTCTTCGAGGTACACTTTACTCCCACTGGTTCTTTTAGAGATAAACTCTTTTTCCAAAAAGATACCATTCCGAATGACAAACACTTTGTGATCGGTGGGATTGTAGACATAGTATCCTTTAGTTTCCTTAGGATACCCCACCAAAAGGCATTTTGAGGATCTGGATGATAATTTATCAGAGGCTTGTTGTTTAACATAGACCTCACATCCCCAAAATTTTAAGAAATGACAAACTGGGTTTCTTCCCAGTCCTTATCTCATATGGTGTCTTTTCAACTGCCTTCGATGGAACATGATTCGGTGTGAACGCAGCTGTTTCTAGGGCATGGCCCCAAAAGAAGGTTGAAGATATGTTTGACTCATCATAGATCGAACCATAACTAATAGAGTTCGATTCCTCCGTTCAGAAACACCATTCCATTGAGGTGTTCCTGGAGGAGTTAGTTGTGAGATGATCCCACAACTCCTAAGATGGTCAATGAAATCTTGGCTCAAATATTTACCACCTCGATCAGATCGAAGGGCTTTAATTGTTTTGCCAAGTTGATTTTGCACTTCATTTTGGAATATTTTGAACATTTCAAAAGATTCATACTTATATTTCATTTAAATAGATATACCCTTATCTACTAAAATTGTCTATAAAATAATGAAGTACAAATGACATCCTCTGGCAGATGTATTCATTGGTCTACACACATCAGTATGTATGAGGCCCAATAAATCAGTGGCGCTCTCACTATGCCTAGTGAAAGGTGTCTTTGTCATCTTTCCCAATAAACAAGAAGTACATGTATCAAATGATTCGAAATCAAATGAGTCTAGAAATCCATCTTGATGGAGTTTCGTAATGTGTTTCTCATTTATATGGCCTAGACGACAATGCCATAGGTAGATCGGATTCAAATCATTTGACTTGATCCTTTTGGTAGTTTATGTCATAGATATGTCCATTCAATTTTCTACTGTCCTTGGGACCCTGCACATTTATACAAATGTGAGAACCACATGCGGTATCTAATACCCATGTTGAGGAAGTAGAAAGGTGAATATCTACGACATATATACCTGAAGCGATAGCCCCGCTATCCTTCTTATTCTTTTCCAGATCTTCGATGTAGAGTTTGCAATTCTTCTTCCAATGACCAATTTCATTGCAGAAGAAGCAGACCCCATCCTTTGGAGGTTTTGCCTTCTTGGCCTTTTCGTTTCATTCCCTTCCTTTCTGGACAAACAAAACAGTGTTAGGCCTCTTCTTAAGGCTTTACTCAGCAATTTTAACCATCCCATGCAGTTCAGAAATTGATTCCTCCATGTTGTTCATGTTGTAATCCATGACAAAATGATCATAACTTCCTGGGAGTGAGTTTAAGATCACATCTGTAGCTAACTGCTGGGACACGGGGAATCCAAGCCTCTCAAGGTGATCAATGTAGCCATTTTCAACAATGAGGACCAACTGATGCACCTTCAACCATCTTGCAGGAGAATAAGGCCTCTTTGGTCTCATACATCTCCCCGCCTTGCCTCGTTCTTTGGAATATTTCCATAGGATGATCAATCATCTCATAGGCCTCCACATGTTCGAGATCTCTATCGAGGTCTGGAAGCATAGTGGCAGGCATCAGGCATCCTGTATCAAAGAGTCATCCTTATGCTTCGTATAAGCATCAGTCTGAGCTCTTGGATCAGTAGCTGCAGGCTCGTCAAGAATGGGTTGATTGATGAGATACTCCTTTCCTTCATGTTTAGGATCAACGCTTAAGTTCCTAAACAAGTCAAGAAGGTTTGTCTCATCGAGTTCGTCCTTCTCAAGGACTGATCGCATTGATGGTGTTGCGGTGTTACTATTGCTAGTCTACATGATTCTACAACTAAAAGATATGCAAAGTTTAATTAGTAACCTCCCACTGAATTAAGAACCCTCATTATAATTAGTGGGCTAAGATCCATATTTGGCTTAATTTTAAGTCCGCTTTGGCAGGACGCTTAAAATCAAGTTATTTAGGTAGGCAATCCCTTTGCCAATTACATCACATGTAACTCTTAGATCTTTATGGGATTCGATCATCATATGACCTGGCATGTTTAATCCCATCTAATGCCTTGAGATCCAAAACCGTTTTGCTAATCCCATTAAGTCAAGACAATAATGAATGTTGAGTATCACCATTACTCACTCTTGTCTCACCAAGATAACTCAAATGCATCCACTTTGGTGGAACATACAAATGGGTGATCTAGGTTTTGACAAGTATTCATTAATTGACGGCATTACGACTTAAGATTTTATTTAGAGGGTATTATCTAATATCATCTAATTAATCCTATTAATTCTACTTATATGAATGCAATCAATATTGTATATCATATAGTCTCTAAATTAATTATGAATGATCTTTAATCAAATCATAGTTAAAACCCTAAATTAATTATGAGAGATCTCTATCAAATCATAATTAAAACTCTAAACTAATCATGCAGTGATTAAATCAAAACATAATTAAAATTGTGACACAACATGGCTCACACTTAACATAAAATCCTCTCAAGCCAATGAGAGGACTTCTCTAAATTAATAAAAGAAAATACATAAGGAGAAACCTCGTTTCACATACAAGGGGAGTGAGATGAGAAGAGAATGTACATCAAGAATATTTAGAGAGAGGCATGGCAAGCAAACCATATTTAAATTTACAACACTTGTAAAACTCTAGAGCCATATTGTTCACCATACCCAAACAACATTTGAAAGGTAAATCATAACATATATTAATTCATACAATTATAAAATAAAATATTATGATTAAATTTTTGAGTTTATATTATATTATATTATATATATAATATAATATCATGATTTAAATTCTCTACTTTAAATTAAATTATATAATATATATAATATAGTATCATGATTTAAATTCTCTAGTTTAAATTATATTATATAATATATATATATAATATAGTATCATGATTTAAGTTCTCTAATTTAAATTATATTATATAATATATATAATATAGTATCATGATTTAAATTCTCTAATTTAAATTATATTATATAATATATATAATATAGTATCATGATTTAAATTCTCTAATTTTAATTATATTATATAATATATATAATATAACGCATCCGGCATGATCGAAGGTTACGAACGATTCAGAACGTCTCCGATACACGCGAACATGACTGTCGATTCCGAACATCGTGCTATCTGAACAATTCAGAGACGGCCGCAATATCCGACTAGCGTTCCGTAGAAACCCTATCGCGAAATTACGTTTTAAAGCATACAAGATTCGGTTTAAACATATATATCACATATATACGCATATAGAAAAACCCAATTTAAACGCTCGGTTGATCGGCTCGATGCTTTGTTGGGATCCGTACACGCAGCGGAATTATAAAACTTTTACGAATCCCAAAGAGGATCGCTCAACCGTGTTTAAATCAAGGTTAAAGAGTCCGAATCATACCTATGCGAAATTCTCAGCATTTCTTTCGATCTGAACACGTGGGCTACCTACTCGATCATCAGGAGCTGACTTTGCGAATCCCCTCCCTCTACCGGTATCCACACGAATAGTCTCCGAATACGGGCGGTAACGTGCTAGCGCCTTCAAGGTTTTCTCGCATATCTCTTTTACTCTAGGGTTTCTCGCGGCTTTCTAATATGCCCCACTAAATGTCCCGTAGTCTTTTTTCAAAACCCATCATACGTATTATATATTCAAAATTAATCTAATTAATTTTGAAATTCAAATTTGAATTAAAATAATATATTAATTAAATATATCAAATAGTTATAATCTATAATATATTTATTTAATCCAAATTATAAGCCTATAGATTTAACTTATCTTTATAAATTAAATCTAAGATATGATATCTTTTATTCAATTAAATCGAGATACTATACCTCAATTTAATTAAATCTAAGATACTATATCTTTATTCGAAATTTAAATCGAGATACAATATCTCAATTTATTATAGTTATTTAATTAATCAAATAAATTAAATACTATATATAATAATATTATTATCTATAAATAATATTATTATTATTTCGAATTTAATAATATATAATATATATATATATATATATATATATACATACATACATATACATATATCCACCCTAGATTAAAATACAATATTCATTAAATCTTAAACATATATAAGATTCAATGAATCTGGACACTTTTGCTCGTGTTCGGCTATTCTTGTGTGCGACCCTACAGGCCCATATGAGATTGGCAGTGGGCCAATACTGTACTAGCCCACAAGTCGCAAGCGGCCTCTAGCAAGACATTGCGACTACCAAATTCATATGGGGATCGATGATACGAAATTTGGTCAAGGATGAGGCATGGATAATGTCAACTTCCTGTTCCTAACCATTACTTTCTCGATTCTTGAGTAGTCTAATAGAAATGGAAACTCTTTTCCATTGTAGTATGGCCATACATTTCTTAGACTCACTCATCGAGGGACCCAGTATTATCTCTCTACAAATGTGAGGGACAAATTCCATCTTGACCATTCACATTCCTCTGCATGAAAACCAATGATCCCGATCATAGCCTTTATCATCACCCGGTCAAAGGTGACTTTTGACTAGGTCAAAGACCAGCGACTCATCATGTAGGAATTCATGATGATCTCAGGTCATAGGGCGTTGTGACGCGATTATACATGAGATAAGCTTATGACAAAATCCATGCAGCTTTCTCATAGTGGGTCGGTCTAGCACCTTGTACTCTTACAAGTGCCTATGACTTTAACTCGTATCTCCATACTCATCAAAGTCATACTGGTCTTATTTTATCTTCGCTCCCGCGTAGATGACCGACCAGGGACATTTAGGATAATCTATAAGATATATCCAAGGATCAGCTATCACTATAAACATGCACATGAAATGATAACTAAAGGAAAATGACTTGCCCCTAGGGCATAATTTCCAACAGTATCTACGTCTTCTATAGTCTATCTACATCTAGGGAAGAGTTGGGTCTCATCTGCAGTTCTCTCGTTCCTTTAGTGCGAGTCCAATCGGATGGGAATTGTACTGACTACTTTGACTCTTACAACTTCAACCACCCCTTTAGGTTTAGCTATGCTATCCTCTTACAGTTAGGTCCATTCGCGTTGTACGTCCAGTGAGCTGAGCCTTCCAAATCTGTTAAGTCCAAATCCCTAGATTCGGTTAATACTTTGGGATTCTTCAGATCTTTCCTTTGGTTCTCCGCATCTTCTAATTCAACCTTAGTCAATTCAACCACCATCTAAACGTTCATCTGGATGACCTATATTAATTTCTTGAAAACTCGTGAGGAAAAGTCAGAGTAACGTAGCGCATAATTCTGCATCACTTACGATGCTACAACATAGTGGTCACATTGTATTGCTTGTAGAAATGTGAGCACACCATATGCTATATCATTGTATCAGCTTCATTATGCGCTTTCACGGTGAACCATAAAGTAGCCATTTTCTTATGCTCATGAGCAGGATATTGATGTGGATGCAACAATTTGTAGAATATATCCTCTATTTCCCTATGTACATGAATTCTTACATATTTTATCAGATATCCTACAAAGAAGCTCAGTTTTATCATTCTAATCAATCAAACCACATAGGGAAAACATGACATAAATATGACTCATCAGCAATGCTTTGCGGCCCCAAAATTAATTGAGTTGATCAAGTGATCTACCTTTCTAATTTGGATACCATGCAGGCATCATCCCTCACATCGTCATTTACATTCAGTCAATAACAAAGATAGACTATTATCTCTCTTGATTGACTAAATGTAGCTAATTCATGAACTAGGAATCTTCTTCTATTTACTCTATGACGGATCATGACTCTTCATGATCACTTGCTGTGCGTACAGACTCCCAAGTCAATTAGAAGCTATCCAAGCTCTACTAGTCTTGTAAATGACTAATCCCTTGTAGGGGACTGAGTCCTTTCAACATGTCCATCTATACTCATGTATTCGAGTCACACCTAAGAGTACACTATTCTCCCCATTTTCAAGCGGATAGAGTTGTACAATTAAAGTATAACCCTAGGACATAGTATTTGATGACATCCTCAAGTCCAGGACGATCCGTCGTACTACCAAATGTTGAGAGACTTTACATACTCAATGATACTCTCTACAATAAATCTTTGTGGAGTCTCTCGGTGGGTCAGTTCAGTGCTATCTGTTCTCCAACAGACGCACCCACGATATCAATGAAAGCATACCATGCCTATATTCCATGAGGTCTCTACCTTTTATCTCTATACAAGTACATGATGTCATACTAGTCTTTTTGAGATCACCAATACCCTTTCTTGGTGATTCAAGACTAGGAACAAGTTTCAGGCAATCGACATGCAATGTCCTTGAGTCCTCATGATCTTGATCCCTACCATGGATCCTTGAGTGAACACCTGTTCTATTCCTAGGGTTTTTTTTATCTTTAAGCGCATATTGACCTTAATAAAGGCAAGGAATAAATATGATAAAGATAAAATATGCTCATTTATATTAACCATGAAATACTATAATGAAAAAAGTGTTTATCTGTCATAACATATTGTCTCTAGGACACCTAAATACTTGTTGGGATTCGTACACGCAGCGGAAGGAAATTTATCCAATAAATTACGAATCCCATAGGAGGATCTATCAACGGCGTTTAAATAGGATTAGTCAGAACCGTACCTTTCTTATGCGTGTGCGTCTTTTTCGATCAATAGGAACCGACTGAGCGAATCCACTCCCTCTACCGGTATCCAAACTGAACAACACTCCAACACTGACGGCAGCGTGCTAGCGCCTTCAATGTCTTACATCTCTTTTCTTTCTCTAGGGTTTCTCATTTGGGGCTCATCTAATTTTAATACGACTTATCTTATAGGGTTTCTAAACCCCTAAAGGGCCGTATTAAAATATTCAAAATTAATCTTAATTAATCTTGAAATTTGAATTTGGATTAAAATAATATTAATTAAATTTGTCCAACAAATCTAATCTAATCTATTTATTTTAATCCGAATTAAAATCCTGCTGATTTAATTTATCTTTATAAATTAAAGAGTAAATACCCTTTTGGGTCCCCGACAAAAAACAAAGACCCCATTTTAGTCCCTAGGGACTAAAATGAGACTGTTTTATGGACTAAAAATGGTTTTTTGGAAATTTGTGAGGGACTAAAATGTTCACCAATCGACCCTTATTCGTCCTTTTCAGGGACTAAAAAGAGTATTTCTTTGTGTGAGGGACCAAAATGGGGTCCTTGTTTTTTTCCAGGGACACAAAAGGGTATTTACTCTTAAAAAATTTGAGATACGATATCTATCTATTTAATTAAATCTGAGATACTATATCTCAATTCAAATTAAATCTGAGATACGAGATCTCTATTCAAAAATTAAATCTGAGATACAATATCTCTATTTGTTTTAGTTATTTAATTTATCAAATAAATTAAATACTACATAATAATATTATTATCTATATAAATAATATTATTATTTTCGAAATTACATTATATATATCCATCCTAGATTAAATGTTGTATTAATTAAATCTTAAACATACCTAAGATTCAATGAATCTGGACATTATTGCTCGTATTGGGCTATTCTTGTGTGTGACCCTGCAGGCCCACATGAGATTGACAGCGGGCCAATATTGTACCAACCCACAAGTAGCAACCGGCCTCTAGCAAGACATTACGACTACCCATTTCATATGTGGATCGATGATACGATACAACCTATCATACAATCATGCCACGTCCCTTTTGTCACACGATATTTGGTCAAGGATGAAGCATGGATAGTGTCATCCTCCTGTTCTTGACCATTACTTTCTCGATTCTTGAGTAGTCTAACAATTGAAATGGAAACTCCTTTCCATGTAGTATGGCCATACATTTATCAAACTCACTCATCGAGGGGCCCAATAATATCTCTCTACAAATGTGAGGGACAAATTCCATCTTGACCATTCACATTCCTCTGCATGAAAACCACTAATCCCGATCGAAGCCTTTATCATCACTCGGTCAAAGGTGACTTTTGACTAGGTCAAAGATCAGCGACTCTCATGTAGGAATCCATGATGATCTCAGGTCAAAACGCATTGTGACATGGTTATACATGAGATAAGCTTATAACTTAATCCATGCAGCTTTCTCATAGTGGGTCAGTCCAGCACCTTGTACTCTTACAAGTGCCTATGACTTTGATTCGTATCTTCATATCTTATCAAAGTCATACTGGTCTTATTTCATCTTTGTTCCCGCATAGATGACTGACCAGGGACATTTAAAACAATCTTTATGATACGTCCAAGGATATAGTCATCATAATAAACGTGCAAATAATATGATAACAAAAAGGAGAAATACTTTAAATAACAATTGTGTTTAACGTACAATGATTTTCCTCGAGGGCATAATTTCCAACAATACTAACAGAAGGGATTTAAGCACCATCTATGATAGGAGGTAATCAAACGCGCTAGATAATTTTTCGTGAGGGTTCCTTTTTAGTCTCATCATAAATTTTCTCTATTTTATCTTGCATTCATAATTATACATACAAATAAATTGACTATGACATAGTTTAATTTTAAATGGCTCGTCTCTTTCATGCATACTAGTCGTGCAGTGATTGTGTTTACTAATAACATGCATACTAGTCGTAATTTCAAAAATTAAAACTATGCATATTAAAAATTCAAATATAATGTGGATGATCATGGTGCCTTCCAATTTTCCATCCAGAACATCTTCATCCCTCGGATTATCAAGAACTTCAAATCTGCTCTGGTTCTATCACCATAGTTGAATGCATCTATTAGTACAGTCTTCTTAGCTAAGCCATCATCTTCAGGTCCACAATTTTGAATTTTACACTCTTAATCCTATTACAATTTTCTATAAAAGAAATTAAATTGGGATAAAACAATCGCATTTACCAAAAGACATAAAATTTAAATAGGGACAAAACAATCTCATTTACCAAAAGAAAATTAAAAAACAAAATCAGATATTAGAGCATACATTCGAGGCATCATGACTATCTTTTTTCTTGTACCTACAAAAGGTTAGAAAAAAATACATGCAAACATTTTTGTAAATCCTAAACTATCATTGAATTGTATTCAATGGTAATAACCTTAATCATTTATGGTAACTAGTGAAAGATGGAATATCACTAAGAGGGGAGTGAATTGGGTGAT
This sequence comes from Acacia melanoxylon, assembly GCA_019022615.1. Taxonomy (NCBI): domain Eukaryota; kingdom Viridiplantae; phylum Streptophyta; class Magnoliopsida; order Fabales; family Fabaceae; genus Acacia; species Acacia melanoxylon. The sequence continues at coordinate 203,011 of JAFJYJ010000014.1, forward strand.
CTAAAATTTTCTTCGAAAACCTCTGAAACTGACTAACAAAAACAGAGTATAGCATATAAGGATAGAGAAAGATTAGACACACGAGATTTATACTGGTTTGGTCTAAATCCTTAACCTACGTCCAGTCCCCAGACTCTCTGGGATTTCACTAACTCAAATGATTACACACTCTATAACTCTCGGAGTAATTCTCTCACTAGAACTTACTCCCCCTTACAAGTTGTAATCAAATGTCCCAATCTCAAAGTCCCAATACTTTGAGATTCTTATAAAGATTGATAATCAACAATAAACTCTCTAAAAGAGTAGATGTATAAACACTGAAGATTTAAATATCGAAGATATTATCTAATTGAGTAGAAACAGTAAATGCTTATATCGCTAATTGAATGTGCAAAGTTTCGGTAGTTGAAGAATTGAATGCTTCTGGCTTTTATAGTTGATGGCAATAATGACCGCTGGAAGCTATTCAATGAGCCGTTGAGTGAAATTAATATATCCGTTAAAGCGATTGTTACTCAGACACTTCGTATTCTTCCGATGTTAACCGTTATTCATCGTTGACATTCTTCATTACATTTGTCCATTGAGACTCAATTAGAATGTTGGTTGGAAATGGCCTGAATGCTTTATGATTGCTCAGAAGATCAATTTCCACTTTCGTGCTTCGTCTCTGCTAAGCACTTAATGCACCTCTGACACATATTTGCTTTAGAGTAAATTGGTGTTTAAACCATGTTAAAATCATCTGAAACTCATTAGCAAACTGATTAAACTTTGTTAGGAATAGCAATGATTAATAATATGAAGTACCCAAAGTATAATGAAAGATTTACAGATTACGAGAATAAGGATTTCAAAAGCTGTGAATACTGACTCGAGTCATCTATTGTTGACTCAAGTTGCATGATTCAATTTCAAATCAGAGAAGAGTTTTAGCAATACATTGACTTGAGTCATCAAGACTTAACTCGAGTCATTCTTTTTAAAAATTCATTTGGAGCTCTTTGTAACTCACTTGACTCGAGTTAAATCATATTTGACTCAAGTCATATCAGTTTCTCAAAAAGCTACTATCGAGTTTGGACTTGGAGAAAATTTTAAAATAGGCCAGGACTCAAGTCATTAAATGACTGACTCAAGTCATCTTTGAACAATGAATTTAATTTGAAAACGTTGAGACATTTGACTCGAGTCACACATGCTTGACTCGAGTTGAAAGCTTTTCACAAATTGATTTTACAAAGCTGTAACTCGAGTCATATGACCTTGACTAGAGTCACTTCGTTCAAAGATCATTTGGCTTTTGACACAGAGAGGTATGACTCGAGTTATAAGACTCTAACTCAAGTCATATCAGTACAGAGAGTTACATTGTTATTGAACCAAGTTATCTTTCAAAATAAAACACTTTGTCTTGAATCAATAACAATCTTTTGGATTTACAATTGTCAGTTATCATCAAAACACATAGGGAACTAACAACTAGCATGGCTCTTATACCATTTCTTGGTTAATATGGGGTGTTGCATGACATTCAAGCAAATGCTCATGAGGTTGAAAAAAAATTGTTAATCATAGTAGAACCCGTAACTCCTTACGATTCTCATGAGTCATTAACTGTAACTCCTTAGACCAATGAGTTGTTATTATTTTTCTTTTTTGTAACTCTTTATGGTACTCATCATTGAATTGTATTCAATGGTAAAAACCTTACGCGTTTATGGTAACTAGTATGGCTTTGATACCACTTGTTGGTTAATATAGGGTGTTGCATGACATTCAAGCAAACACTCATGAGGTTGAAAAATAAAAACAAAAAAATTGTTAATCATTGCAGAAGACATAACTCCTTATGGTCCACATGAGTCATTAACCATAACTCCTTAGACCAATGAGTTATTATTATTTTTCTTTAACCTATAAATCTTTACGGTACTCTTGAGAACCCGTAACTACTTACGGTACTCATGAATTATAAATTGATGACTCTATTGATCATTGAGGAGCTTGTAACTCTTTATGGTACTCATGAGTTATAACCTATAACTCTTTACGGTACAAATGAGTTATAAACATTATATTGAGTCATAATCTTTAAATTTCTCATGAGTTATAATTTAGGATCAACTCGTTAAAACACATAAAGGGCTTTAGGATTACCTTTGATCAATTGAAAATACAACAAAGATTATAAAGTCCTCTAATGTTGATCCACATTGAAAAACCAGGCTATCACCCAAGAGGGGGGGTGAATTGGGTGTTTGTTAAAACTTTATGAACTTTCAAAAACTTTTCGCAACTTATTGAAAGCAGTTTGAATGACAATAATAATGATTGATAAAGCAATAGTCAGTCATTCAAACATGTATAGATATTCAGGTATATATTTGGAAATATAAGAGATAAGGAAGCAAACTGATTTATCTTGGTTCGGCCCAATCCTTGACCTACGTCCGGTCCCAAGCTTCACTTGAGATTTTCAATCCACTATCTTCTTGTAACTTGATTACACGTTCGTACTTGGAGTAATCCTCTCACTAGGATTCACTCCCCTTACATACTTTGTAATCAATACACTTGCTTGATCACACACTCGTACTCGAAGTAATCCTCTCCCTAGGATTCACTCCCCTTACAAGCTCGTAATCAACACAATGTGTTTCCCACTCAAGATTACCCAATCTTGAGTATCTCACGAATAGAATGATAGGATGTGTACAATAACTCTTCTCTTTCTCGAAGTAGATGGATAAGCACCGAAGCACAATTACAAGTCATCTCACTCTCTATGATAAGCTATGTAAACATTAAGAACAGAGTAAATGATATGAAAATCGAGTATTAGCATCTTGAAGATGTCGGCTTGTGTCTGCGTTTTTCTGCTCTCTCGTGTACTCGGTGTTACGTATGGAGTCTTCAAATCTTCGGGTATTTATGCTAGTTGAAGCTTAATGATTTGTTGGAGTGCTTTGAATTCGTGGAGAATATAGTCATTGAGAATATGGTCATTGGGAATATAGTTTGTTGAGATATAGTCAGTTGTTGAGAACAATTGCGATTTGAATATTTGAATATTTGGCTCTTCAAGAATGTCTCCCATGATGTTCAGCTTTTGTGGGTGGGAGCCTTTTGTCATCTCGCCTTGAAGAATGGTTAGTCTTCTTTCCAGTGTCTTCCATTTGCTTTGTTTGAGAAGATATAATAAAATAATACAAGTGGCTCATGGAGTTGCTTTATTTGACTTTAAGGCAAATTCAAATCTTCTCAAGTCGAAGTTAAAGCATATCAAAGACTTTGGACATTCAAACCCGTTGAAGAACATTAACATTCAGCATTCAACTTTGTTTCTTCAAGTTTCTCGTTCAATTCGCCTTCTTTGTTGTTTATGAAAATCAGCGACAACCTTTATCTTCATGCTTATGAATGATTTTGATTTATGTCAAGTTTGATGTAATCTCAAACTTTAATCACCTGAAACTTATACACAAATGATATAAATGATGTTAAGAGGTTGTATAAATCATTTGAGTAATCATCTGGATGTTCTTGATGATGTTTCGGATCCGGTGTTTTTCGAATCGGATGTGTAAATCGTTTGCGGAGTTCCAAGCTCGAGTTTGCATAGGTAAGCTCGAGTTTGGTCTTCTTTGAACTTGGATTTTTGCCTCTGGAAGTCTCAAGCTCGAGCTTATAACTTATAGACTCGAGTTTGGGTGTTTATCGGGACTGTTTGCACTCTGTCGAGCTAAACTCGAGTTTGGTCACTTATAGGCTCGAGTTTGGCTTTTTCCCAAAGTTCATTTCTTCTTCCGGAACTCTCGAGCTCGAGCTTGTAACTTCAAGCTCGAGTTTGGACTTCTTCAAAATCAGCATTTCCTCTCGTAACCCGTAAGCTCGAGTTTGCTACTTGTAAGCTCGAGCTTGCTACTTGTAAACTTGGCCTGGCTGATTTTGGACTTTGTTCAGCGAGCTTGCAACTTTGTCCACTTTCGAGGGCCATATCTCCCTGAACTGAACTTCGTTTTGGTTGGTTCAACTCTTGATGGAAAGCTCTTTGAGTCTACTTTCAAATGCCACTGATTTCAGCTCAATTGAATTTGTAGATAGTGAGTTACACTCAAAACATTGAAGCTTGGTTTTCTGTGTGGCGTGGTTTTATCTGTCAACTTCAACAATTCATAGCTCTCTCATATGAACTCATTTGGGCTTGTATTTTATATCCAAATGACGCATTGGGAGTCTAGTTTCATATGCCACTGGTTTCACCTCAATTGGATCTCTGGTTTGGAAGATATCATCAAATTACCAGACGTTGCCTGTGCTGAACGTGAAACAGAGTTGATCACCGCTGTAAACTCGAGTTTGTACTGATGAGCTCGAGTTTGCCTAGTCCAGAAACACCAAAGCTGCTGAAGACACTTATAGACTCGAGTTTAGAGTGCTAAGCTCGAGTTTGCTCATATCGAGATAGGCAAATTACTTGACAAGGTAGTAAACTTGAGTTTAATACTTGAAGGCTCGAGTTTGCTCATCCGAACCTCATATTTGCTTTGACTTTAACTCGAATTGAGTCAATCCAACTTCCATATGATCTTGGAGGCTTCTAGCATCAATATAAGAACTTGAATAATGATATATTCATTCCATTCAACAAGTTCTTCCTTCTTTCATCTCCCAACTTGATGATTCTTCATCATTTAACTTAGGCTCATCATTTTCTACAACTTCTACCTTCTTCAATATCCGAAGGTTGATCCTATTCTGAACTTCTTCCGAATATCTTGTGTCGGCTTTTCAGTATCAGCACTTATTCATGTGTAGTCCATTGTAGCTCAAATATGATGAAGCTTCATTCCAACTTTCGTTTGATCATGGAGACTTCCAATAACACATATAGTGCAAGTTCTTCTTTCTTGAGTCTCCTTTCTTGATCATTCTTCATTATTAAACTTTGCATCTACATTAAATATAAGAATTAGTCAAAGTAGAAGATCAATGTAGTATGCAACCTTTTTGCTCTTAAGAATGACATCTATATAAGACATCATCAAAACTAATCATAACCAACACACATGGCTGCCTCTTGAACACAATGAGAACTCCTTCCCTTGGATGCTTGCTAGGCAATGGCAAGGTGGAGGCTTCAAGTCTTTGGGTTTTCTTTTCTCAAGAAGGTGATGGTGTCTTGAGGTTAGGTGAGATGCAAGATAAGAGGATAAGATGAACGAGATTGGATACTCACCTTTCTTGAATTAGCACCCTTCTTGTTTTGACCTTGGATGTCGCCACTCCTTTCTTAATTGAAGATCATCTAAGTCTTGTATACAAGCCCTTGTGTATATACATTACATGTCTAAATAATTGTTAGTTCTCACGTTTTTGATGTTTTGATGATAACAATTATAATGTAATTAATCGTTGATATTCTATGAAAATTTGAAGTTTCAAATTTACCTCGAGTTAATTGATTATGTGCCTCTAGTCATAAAGTTCATTTTTATGAATTGAAAAATGATTTCCTTTGATTACCTCGAGTTAAATTGTTTTTGAATGGAAGTTATTAAGTTTTGATATGTTTAGCTCGAGTCAGATTTAATTCACCTCGAGTTAAACTCGTGCAATTGTTTTAAAATATTTTTCGTGCCTGAGGTGCCTCGAGTCATTTACTTAATTACCTCGAGTTAATTGATCCTGTTAAAATGATTTTAAAATGATATGCCTCTAGTCACTTACTTTATGACTCTAGGCATTTTGTATTTGACTCTAGGCATTTTCATATCAATCTATATCTATTTGCCTATCTAATGGCAAACTCGTAATTATGTTTAAATCTCCTTCTTGCCTCTAGTCATTTAGTGATTTGCCTCTAGTCAATATGACTCAAGGCATCTAATATATGACTAGGCAAATCTTCTTGCATTTTTCTCAACTAGCATCTTTTACGTGAATTGCCTCTAGGCATTTCCCTTCTTGACTCAAGGCACTTACTTTATAACTCAAGGCATTTCTCTTTTAACTCTAGGCATTTTGGTTTATGACTCCAGGCATCAATCATCACTTCATTTCATTTAATGGCGAACTCGTAATTTTGCTTAAAACAATGGTTTGCCTCTAGTCATCTAATAGTTGCCTCTAAGCAACTTGACTCTAGGCATTTTATTTATGCCTCCAGTCAAGTTGTCAAGTGCCATTTTGAACTCTAGAAGTGATTGCCTCTAGTCAATTAATAATTGCCTCTAGGCAATGACTCTAGGCATTCTATTCATGACTCTAGGCAAACTATTCTTTTATCCATTATTTCTATGCTTTCGTTTTTGCCTCCAGTCAAGTATTTCTTGCCTCTAGGCACATGACTCTAGGCATCATCAATATGACTCAAGGCAACATATTTACAACATGAAAATTCAAACGATTTATTCTTACCTCGAGTCAATTAAATGCCTCCAGTCAATATGCCTTAGACATGTTCTTTTTAACTAGAGTTATATATTTCTATTTTTCAAATCACCGTCTCCAGAAAAACTAAATCAACTGATTATGATTTTATTTCTTCAAATTATTACTCATTACTATTCTTAAATGCTTTTAATCAGTTTGCTAAATGAGTTTCAGATGATTAAATCTCGGATTAACAACAAATTGTTGAAAATCAGTCTGTGTGTCAGAATGCATTAAATGCAATTACCAAACTTCTGAACATTCGAAAGATCTTCCTGCTATTCCTATCTCACAATAAATGCTATTTCACAACGAGCAAATCAGATGGAATGAAAGAATGTCGTGATGGTACAAATCCACCTGGATCATTAACGGCGAAAGTATTAACTAAGCTTCATCTGTCTAACGGCTATATTCAAGAGTCTCAACGGTTAATCTTCAAGCTTCACCAACAGTCATTAATTGCAACATCTATAAATACCAAAAGCATTGAATTTGCCAACTACTGAAACTCTGTGCATTCAATTATGTATTATTGCAATCAACTATTTCATTAGTTTCATTTAATATCTTCGGATATTTTCTGTACTTCAGTGTTTATCATTTATTTACTCAATGAGGAGTTTAAACACTTATTTGATTACTTCTTAGTTGTTAAATCTTAAGGTTGTGGAACATTAAGTGTGGGTGTACAATTACAGCTTGTAAGGGGGAGTGAGCCTAGTGAGAGGATCATCCTGAGTACGAAGTGTAATTGTATCAATGATTAAGAGTTAGTGAAAATCCCAAGGTGCTTGGGGACTGGACGTAGGTCGAAGAGTTAGACCGAACCAGTATAAATCGCTCTGTGTTCATTTCCTTTCTCTATCTCTGTTTTTAGTGTTCTTGAGCGTTTAGCAAAAAGATTTTTATAATCACCTATTCACCCCCTCTAGGTGATATTCCACCTTCAATAATTAGAGTAATTAGAAAGAAAAGCCCATTCCAAGGTTTAATCCAAAAAAAATCAAGATAATGGATCATATCCATATCTTGAAATATATCTTGGATTCAAAATTCAAGATAATGGATCCTATCTTTATCTTGAAATATATCTTGTATTCAAAATTCAAGATAATGGATCCTATCCTTATCTTGAAATATATCTTGAATTCAAAATTCAAGATAATGGATCCTATCCTTATCTTGAAATATATCTTGAATTCAAAATTCAAGATAATGGATCTTATCCTTATATTGAAATATATATTGAATTCAAATTCAAGATAATGGATCATATCCTTATCTTGAAATATATCTTGAATTCAAAATTCAAGATAATGAATCATATCCTTATCTTGAAATATATCTTGAATTCGAAATTCAAGGTTATATTTATCCAATCTTTATTCATTCTTTATCCAATATTTATTGGATCTTTGTCCAATATTTATTGGATATATTTTTAGATAATTTAAAATTATCTTTTGTAACCTAACCTCTTGAATTTAAAATTCGAATTAAAATTTCAAACTTAAATTCAAAATTCAAATTGGCCTTAGACCACATTGGGCCTTCTAACACATTTAGGCCTATTAGTTGAGAAACCAATTTCTCACTAATTAACCAAATGTGGAGCCATCCATGTTATTGGGTTTGGAGTCGCACTCCCACCCAATTACACCTATAGTCTTGACAAAGTCCATTAACAATTATTAGCCCAAACTTGCTAAATTATGCAATCAAGAACAACCTTAGTGTGTGACCCATTAGACCTAATTAGTTTCTGACATATATAAACCTGGACCAATTAAACTCCTTTAACGGGACCAATTTTTCTAATGACCATATAAGATACTACTAATGCTCTACGACCCTAGAACTAATTGAGTTGATCAAGTGATCTACCTTTCTAAGTTGGATACCGTGCCGACATCATCCCTCATATCGTGATTCACATTTAGTCGAGAGCAAAGATAAAGTATCATCTCTCTTGGTTGGCTAAATATAGCTTTTCATGGAACAAGAAATCTTCTTCTATTGACTCTAGGACAAATCATGACTCTTCATGATGACATGTTGTGCACAAATTCCTGAGTCAACTAGAAGTCATCCAAGCTTTACCGGTCTCGTGAACGACTAATCCCTTGTTGATGATTTGAGTCCTTTTGGCATGTCCATCTATACTCATGTATACGAGCTATACCCAAGAGTATATTGTTCTCCTCATTCTTAGACGAATAGAGTTGTACTGTCAAAGTATAACCCTAGGACATAGTGTTCGATGACATCCTCAAATATAGGATGATCCGCACTACCAAACGATGAGAGACTTTACAAATTCAATTATACTCTCTACAATGAATCCTTGTGAGTCTCTCGGCGGGTCAGTTCAATGCATGTTGTTCTCTAATAGATCCACCCACGACATCAGTTAAGGCAACATCATGCTTGCATTCCATGAGTTCCCTACCTTGTATCTCTATACAAGTAGATGATGTCGTACTAATCTTATTGAGATCACCAACACCATTTCTTGGTGATTCAAGACTAGAAACACGCTTCAGGCAATAGATATGTAGTGTCATCGAGTCCTCATAATCATGATCCCTATCATAGATCCTCAAGTGAACACATGTTTTATTCCTTGGGCATTTATCTTTAAATGCATATTAACCTTAAAATAAAGGCCATATATAAAGATGATAAACATAACATATGCTCAAATTTAAATAAATCATGAAATACAAGGTGTTCATATGATGAAATGGATTGTCTATAGTAAACCTATATACTAACACTTCCCCACTCATTTCCAAACGCTCCCGTTTAAAACTCATTCACCTTTCCATAAAATTGCATTCCATAATTCTCACACGTTCTCATTTCTCTCTTATATGCTTTCTTTTTCTAGAACTTAGATTCAGGGGAAAAAGTTCATTTCTTTTTTATTCCAAGAGATCGTCGATCAGTTATAACGCCCAAGACATTATTGAGCTATGGCAAAACCCACCTCTTTCTCATACCTTATGCAAGTTTTGACCAGGGACTAAAATGAAAATCTCAAATGTTCATGGAGGGACTAAATTGAAATTTGTAGAAATGTGTCTAGGGCTAAACTATAATTCATAACAACTCAAAACCCATCAAAACCATGTCATCATTTTCAGTATATAAAAAGTCAAACTAATGATCAATGGGTATTTTTGCTCTACTTTTATAACCACATAGTCACTTTTGCACTCCAAAAAACACTTGGTGTTAAGTGCACTTTGGGACAAACCACATGTGTATTTTGGCACCTTAAAACCCTTAAGAAAACCCCAAAAAGTCTGTTATTACACGGAAATAACAAATACGTCGCAAGGGAGGAATGATATTTTGAAATAGGGTTAAGGTGCGATTTGGCCAATAAACTATTGGCTCAGGAACGTCCAACACAATTAACTATTAAGTTGACCAAAAATACCAACAAACTTTTATAAAGGAGCGCCCAGCACAACAAATTTTTAAAAAGGAGCGCTCAGCACAACGCCGATAACGTCCGTTATATAAGGTGCATATTGGCCAACGAACTTTTACTCCAGGAGCACTCAACACAAAATTCTAAATTTTACTAAATTAAATAATTTTTTTCTCAATTGTCATTATTCAAAACTACTTGTATAGATATCTATGAACACAAATTACTCATTCTTCAATTTTTTCAAAATTATAATTTGCTAAAATAAACAAAAGTTTTAATTAAAAATATAATTATATGATTTAAATAAAACTCAAGGTGTTTTATAGTTTATTATATATGTTAAACAAAAAAAAATTATATTATTTATTTTTATTTTAGAAGAAATTTATGTGAGTTAAAAAATTCATTTGATGTTAATAAAATTTTAAAAATCTATTATATTCTGAAAGAAATGAAATGCGTTTAATTTTTATTTTTATAAAAAGAGCTTAATGGATATCAACATTGATACTTAATAATATAAATCCAGCAACTTGATGATATATTTGTTAATTAAATGATCTATTGCTTATATGGATATGGGACTTTCGTAGGCCAAATTGCTCCTTAACCTATTATTAAATTGTCCTTCCTCAAGCCTCTTAAGTTATCTTTTTTTTTTCCAACAAGTCTCATATTCATATAATCAATAGATCATTTAATTAACAAATATATCATCAAGTTGCTAGATTTATATTATTAAGTATCAACGTTGATATCCATTAAGCTCTTTTTATAAAAATAAAAATTAAATTTATTTCATTTCTTTCAAGATATAATAGATTTTTTAAATTTTATTAACATTAAATGAATTTTTTAAATCACATAAATTTCTCCTAAAATAAAAATAAATCATATAATTTTTTTTGTTTAACATATATAATAAACTATAAAACACCTTGAGTTTTATTTAAATCATATAATTATATTTTTAATTAAACATTTTTTTATTTTAGAAAATTATAATTTTGACAAAATTGAATAATGAGTAATTTTTGTCTATAGATATCTATACAAGTAGATTTGAATAATGACAATTAAGAAAAAAATTATTTAATTTAGTAAAATTTAGAATTTTGTCTTTGGCGCTCCCGAGTAAAACTTTTTGTTAGTTCTCTTGTTTTGATGATAACAATTATAATTAATCTCAAGGCAAAAATTCATTGTGAATTTTCTGTTTAAAGTAACTTGAAGTTATTACAAAAGAACCTCACATTTAAAGCATTGAATAAGTTTTTGAATAAAAGCTTAACTTCAAGTCAGTTATGGTTTGCCTCAAGTTATTTGTGCCCAGAAGTGTGTTTGCGTTTTCTTTAACTTAGGAAATATCAAGTTAACTTTTTATTTCAAGTTAACTTTCTCTATTATCGTTTTTGACGCTAATATCAAGTTAACTTTTTATTTCAAGTTAACTTTCTCTTTGAACTTAAAATATCAAGTTAACTTCTTATTTCAAGTTAACTTTCTGGATATTTAACAAATATCAAGTTAACTTCTTATTTCAAATTAACTTTCTGGATATTTAACAAATATCAAGTTAACTTCATATATCAAGTTAACTCTTCAAAATTACCGTCTGCGTAAACTGAAAATCAATGCTTGTGATTTCATTACTCCATATCTTCACTCATTAATATTCCTAAATGCTTTTAACCTATTTGCTAATGAGTTTCAGATAATTATATCATGGATTAACAACAAATTGCAATAAAGCAATTTGTGTCAGAGAGCAATTAATGCTATTTCCTAAACAAGCCATATGCACTGAAAAAGCAGAACACGCAAACGTGTAGCAGTCGAAGACTTTCCAGCTGTGTAAACGCATTTAATGAAGCAACGGTCGATCAATCTCAACGGAATCCATCTGTGCCTAATGAAGGTTCGAAGTCTCTCAACGACCAAGTTCTTCACAAAGACATTAATTGAAGAACGCTATAAATGCTCACCACATTTAATTCCGCCAACTACCCAACTAAGCGGACACTCGATTATGGTTAGCAGAGGCCGCGGATGTTTGAAAACTCTCAACGGACATATTCAAATATTCAAACGGACAAATTCAAATCCTTCAACGGTCTTCAATCTTCAACTACTATATATACTCAAAGGATTGAATTCATCGATACACAGAACAGACGCATACACAGACAAAGCGATCAATTTCTATTCTGTTTATATCTTCGGATATTATTGAGCTTCAGTGTTTTATCATTCATCTACTCTGTGAGAGAGTTTTATTATTTGTTTTTACAATTCATTCAAATCTCAAGGTAGAGGTATCTTGAGTGTGGGTGTACAATTACAACTTGTAAGGGGGAGTGAGTCCTAGGGAGAAAGGATCATCCTGAGTTACAGAGTGTGTAATTGTATTTGTGAGTTAGTGAAAATCCTAGAGTGTCTGGGGACTGGACGTAGGTCAACGAGTTGGACTGAACCAGTATAATTCCTCTTTACTTCTTTTACTGCTTTAATTGTTTATCCATCATACGGTGAAAGAATTTTTGAGATCACCTATTCACCCCCCCTCTAGGTGATATTCCACCTTCACTTTTTTTGTGCTGGGCGCTCCTGGAGTAAAAGTTTGTTGGCCAATCTACACCTTAGATAACGAACGTTAACTTTTTTCTAGCGGCGTTGTGCTGGGCGCTCCTTTCTAAAAGTTTGTTGTTTGGTCCACTTAATAGTTAATTGTGTTGGACGCTCCTGAGCCAATAGTTTATTGGCCAAATCGCACCTTAACCCTTTCGAAATATTGTGTTTTTACCAAAATACCCCCCCTAAGGTTTTTTTAAAAGGAAAGAACTCTTGCCACCTTTGTTGTCCAACGTTGCCCCACCAACGAGCATCCAAAGGCCGACGGCTGGAGCTCCAATGACAACTTGAGTAATGAGATTAACTACTTGGGTATAGAGATTGATTACTTTAGCCTCTTTAGCCCTATCAGGCGTTGTTGACAAATTGAATAAAAGCAACAACAACCTGGAGATCACAAGTGTTCAATCCTTATACTCAAGTCATCAACTTGTCAATGACGCCTAATACGGCTAAGAGAGTTCAAGTAGTCAATATCTCTACCCAAATAGTTAACCATATTACTCAAGTTGTTATGGGAGTTCCGGTTGCCCACTGGCAGAGCTCCGATGGTGATGGAGCTCTGGCACCGGTGAGGGTCATTTCCTTTAAAAAATACTATTGAGAGACACTTTGGTAAAAGTATAACATTTCAAAAACTCAAATTCCTCCCTTATGAGTTATTTGTCATTTCCATGTGAACAAACTTTTTAGGGTTTTCCTAATTCGCATGGTATTTATGTGTCTTTTTCCAAAAATAATTTGATCCAACAATTTATTTTCACATCACTTTTTTCGGATAAATTTATTTACGTTATTGGATCTTGTTCCCAGAAGATATCTTATCATATTAAAATATCCTGGGCACTGGGCAGCTTAAAACATTGTAAAAAATGTTAATCAACTTTCTTTCTTTCTTTCTTTCTTTTTTTTGGACGAGATGTTAATGAACTTTGTTTCCATGCTACCCCTTTTCTCATTTTTATAATTCCTTTTAGGCCAACTCCTTCATTTAATAATTATACATTAATGTGCTTGAAAATAAAAATTAACAATATAAGTGGTGTGCACTTTTAACAAGACATGGGTAGTCATTATAAAAAGTATATTGTAGAGTTTTAATTATACTTTTTCATTAGTACTCTTATTTAGTCAATAACTATAAAAGATTATAATAAAAAATAAAAATGTTCTATTTTAATATGGGCAAAATGAAAAAATTATTTTATTTTCAGACATTTTTTTTTTTATTCATCTCTCTTTATTTCATGTGATGGGGTACAACTTACAAGTGCTGATCATAAGAAGGATTCGAGGGAGTACTTCAAAGGAACTACTAGCATTTTTTAAGTTAATTATAGAGGATGACTAACTTTGTTTAAGATGCATACTACAATTATATCTAGAAAAGAATGAGATTTTAGGAAAGGGGTTGGGCTCACCCAACCCCTTTCCTAAAATTTTTGTATCAAAAAAATGAATAGAAAGAATGAGATGGGTGTATATTTTACCTCTAGGATTTGTTTGGTACAAGGATCTATTTGGTTCAACAGAAAGAAGGGAGGGATTGGAAATAGAGGGTAGGGGAGGGATTTTGTTACCTTCTCTTTATTTTGATCCCCAAATTTCATTCTGTTTAAAGCATTAGTCCTTATAATTTAATAAAAATTAGACCAGTAGAACTGGTAATACAAGCTCAATACGCTAGCCAACAGGTTTGGACATAGTTAGGGTTGGGAGTTTCCCAACCCGCACTACATGGCCCATGGGTTGGCAGATTGATCTGTGCAATTTTTTTTTTGTTTTTAAAAAAAACTATGATACCCATAAGTCTCAAATTGGGAACCTTGTTACCTCTCAATCCCAAAAAGAAAAAAATATAAGCCTCCTTCCTGCTCCTTTAAACCAAATTATTATATTTTCATTGCTTGATGCTTATCTAATGTTTTTTGTTTGTAAACTTTGAAAAAAAATATGATAACTTTATCTCTTAAATTGTGTATTATGTTTTTGAATTTTTATAAGTGGAACGATTAATACTAAGAAGACAAATTTAATGACTCATATATATATATATATATATATATATATATATATATATATATATATATATATATCGAACATTCGCACGCCTTGCCATTTATCGTGGTTTGAGGGAAAGGGAGGGGGGGGAGGGGAAAAAAAGGAGAGGAGGGAATTTATTTTTTATTTTTTCAAAATTGAGTGTAGTGGGCATAAGTTTTCTCTCCCCTCCTTTTTTTTTTCCCACCCCCCTCCCCTCCCTCCCCTCCCCACCGCTTCCCTCAAACCAAGCATACCCGTAAGAAAATAGACGATTTTTTTTAAAAAAAACGTGGGGTAGCGAGCTGGCCACCAACCCGCCACTGCTGGTTAGGATTGGGGTGTGAGCCGCAAATGCCCACATCGTGTGGCCCATGGGTTGATACATACCAACCCGCATTCTTAGCTCTACTCTTGAGGGACCAGTAAAACTAATGAGGGCAAAATTATGAGACTAAAGATTATAAACCTATATCATTTGAAAGTCGAAACTAACGGTGATGAGGTTAGAGTACTAAGAAGATATTTTATAAAATTGAGAAACCAAATTGAAACCTTAAAATGAGTTGGCCAAAGCCAACCCATTCCATACCTTAACCCAATGAGCCAGCCTATGTAATCAAATTGGTCCGTACTCTTATACCTCTAACAGAGCCATTTGAGTAAGGCCCAAAAACAATGTCATGGCTGCTTGTATCCTCTTAAAACTTTATATTGCGAAAATAAAATAAAATAACTATTTTTTACACAACAAAATAAACTAACTGTTGAGACAAGAAAGCTTGTCTAACTTGTAAATGCATAATGACAACAATACCGAATGAAGCCAGGAACAGAAGCCTTTACAATTGCTATATTCAACTTTCTTTGTAAACTATACTACAGTAGCGTAATAATCAGAAGTAGTATATACAACTTCGGAACAAATTAAGGGGTACAACAAAACCAAAAAGAGAATCAAACAATTCTTTGGAAAGAATCAACTACCTATATTCTTTCGTAAAATGGAAGTCCTGTTTCTATACTCCATCCCCATAATCACCTGAGAGAATAAGGATCACAAATGTTAAGCTGTTGATAATTGACTAAACTGCCAATCCAATTCAAACTAAGGTTTAAAAAAAATGATAATGGAAGCTGAAATGTAGTATCATAAAACTATATTCTTAGCACTTAATATTTGTTCCCCCAAACACACACATATCTCAACCTGCCTGGCAGGCTCGTGTTTCAAAAAGACGGAGTCTAGGAACCCTAAATGATTGTTACATATGTCGTGAAGAACAAAGAGGGAACAAAAGCCAAAAAAAATTGAACAAAATACGAATATGGCAGCTTTGATCCCATGTAGAAGAGTGAATAATTGTCGACTAAATTGCTTGTCTATTCACAATCAGGAAAGGGGTATATACATGAGTGAAGCGCCTAGGCATATTATGCTCATGATGATAGAATAATAAACTATAATGATATAGATGCTATTTACATTAACTATAAGATATTCCCATATCTTTATAGTTAACTTAGCGTTCCCTTTGCCCTTATCATTTCACAGCCGAACAAGAAACCGACTGTATATAATGAATGAGCTTCCATGTATATAATACTTTTCCTTCTTTGCAGTGTTTTTAGAAGACTCCTCTAAAATATCATCTAAGCTAGATCATGGATAAGATATTCATGTATTTAAACATTCCATAAGCGATCCAGGAAACATGTTATGTCTTTTTGGACAAATCCATTAATCAGAGTTCAGAAACACTATGTATACATAACCCTTTGGTGACAACAACTATTCATCAACACAAAGTCCAAACCGTGTCCCTATACATTAGTAACAATACCACTTTTGAGAGATTATATATATAATGAATCTTGTAAATCATCATGAATTCCAACTTTTGTTTCTTTTCCTACCATTACTCCTTTTACGTTCTTAGTCAAAAAACCAAATTCCCGTTTTCTCGTTTGATATGTGAAGAACTGTGGAAATATTATGCATTTATTAATTATCTTATTATTATATTAGATATAGATATATTATATCATATCTTAAGATTAGATATAGGTTTATATATCTTAGGATATTTCCTATTATATCTCAATCAGTTTGATTGATTTGGATTTGATTAGATTTTATGAGATTCTAAGGTTAGGTCTAGGTTTGCCTATATAAAGGCCTTTATGTATTCTTTATTTCTCTCTCAATTTATTCCACATGGTATCAGAGCCATTGATCTTGAAGACAAAAGAGTTCATTTTTGTTCCTCTGGCGCTGGTGACTCGTTCTCTCTAAAACTGTTTCTTCTTCATGCTCCACATAATTGCTTCGAGCATTCAAACTAGAAACAGAGTCGGAGAGGCTACAAAGCACCAGCGCCAGGAGCCACTTTCACCACTGTTTGTTAGTTGTGTCAGCCCATAGTCGCTGTCCATTAAGTCAGTCCATGATTTCAGCTCCTCACCTCGTCTCCTACTTCTTCTTCTCAGTCTAATTCCTCCCTGGGATCTCCGTTTATCAGACCCAGCGTCAGCAATTTATGTCCTATTTTCGCTCCCTGGGTTCTCCATCAGTCAGAACCAACGTCAGCAATTTTCGACGAGTTTCCCGGATTCCGGCGAAAATTTCCAGATTCCGGCAAGGTTCAGAATACCACCAGTGAATCAGCATCTTCTCCTCCGTCCTTCCTCGCCAAAGTCGCAGATCGAAGGAAAGCAGAGAAAGGAGAAGATGAAGGTGTCTGTTCTCACCCACCGGCGGCATGTATCACCGGAGATGAAAGCCGGCAAGTTTGAACCAGAATCAGCGGCGCTGACTCTTCCTCACAGTCGATCGCCGGAGAGTTCAGAACAGAACCATCGACGCTGTCCAGATCGAAGGAGAACGAGAAGAGCAGAGAAGATGAAGGAGTGTCCGATTCTCATGCGGCGCTGTGAAGAAAAAAAAGGAAGAAGAGAAGGTAGTGAGATGAATGAGAAAGAGGAAGAAGTCACGATAATTTAGGAAGAAGTCCTGACCTAAATTATTGTAATCATATAAAGCCTAAGAAGGGAGATCAAAACACTGCAGTTTTTTGGCAGAAGACTAAACTGCCATTTCAGAAATTCGAGACCAAACCGTCATTTCTGAAATTCGCAGGACCAATTTGTCATTTATCAAATTGAGGGACCAAATTGTCATTTCAAAAATTTGTGGGCCTCTGAGACTCAAAAAGAAGGAGGAGTACAAGTCCAGACAAAATAAATGGACCTCTGAGACTCAAGAAGTACAAGCCTAAGGATTTTGAAGACTCAAGCAATTATGGGACCTTCATCGTCGATCTTGTCGCAGCCGTTTACTCTCAAAGCTGTTGTGTATCTGCTGCTCGTTCATCTTGTCGCAGCAGTAACTCCCAACATCGTCAAGACCTTAATAAGTTGCATAAGCAAGTTGGACATGATTCACATCCATGATCCAACTTGAGGGGGAGTGTGGAAATATTATGCATTTATTAATTATCTTATTATTATATTAGATATAGATATATTATATCATATCTTAAGATTAGATATAGGTATATATATCTTAGGATATTTCCTATTATATCTCAATCAGTTTGATTGATTTGGATTTGATTAGATTTTATGAGATTCTAAGGTTGGCCTTTATGTATTCTTTCTAATTAAGAGATTAAGAATAATATTTCTCTCTCAATTTATTCCACAAGAACCATTATCTTTTAATTAGCAAAGTAGTAAATAGAAGGCTGAAAAGAAGTAGTACATATAAATAGTACACATGCCTTAGCTATAGACCAGTTGAGTGGTAGTCTTATGTAGAAACTGTGGCTTGAGTTCGAAGTACTTGCTGCAGAAATCGTGCTGCAAGACGTTGAGTAATTCCACCCACGACACGTCCACCAATAATGCGTGCCTCAGGCTGTTGAAGTATCTGCTCATGTGTAATTTTTGCATGGTTAAAAAACATGTAGTTCCAGTTAAATTCAATCAAAAAATTTCAATGGCTAAGAATAAATTAAATTCCAACAGATTCAAATATGCTTTGAATAAAATATTTACGAGTTTTCAAAATTATATTAGGATTCAATGGCCATCTCTAGAAGTTTAGCTAAACTGCTATATTGATAATATACTATAATTTTGATCCAAATTTATATAAAGAACTCAATTTTATTTTATCAACATATTATGCAATCAACAAATAATATGATCCATTGGCCTTGTTCCCCCATTCACACAAAATGACCTTGTTTTAAGAAAGGTCAACATTAATGCTGTCATAAACTGACATTGCAATTTATTATAGAATGGCATTTATACGTTGTTTAAGAAAAAGTATACCAAATTAACATGGACTGACAAATATGCTCACATATGTCCATCAGTGTTAATTATAAACATTAATTTAAACAAATTTAACAATTGAGTAGTGAGTATTGAGTAATAATAGGCAGAGCGGTATGAAAAAACATAATTTGCAGGTGTGGCTAATGAGTAATGATGACTTACCTCCACTATAGGCAGCAAAAGAGATGGATCAAAATCATTGGAGGATCTGAGAAGTCTCCATACCCTAAGCACTTGATCTCTAAGTTCCACCAAGCTTTCCATTTCAGCACTTGACATCACAAGGGGTCCACTAGCATTGCCATTAGGAATAAGGATTCGCACAAAATCAGGAAGGAAGTTGTATGAATCAGATATAGAGCTGAGGATAAAAGCTTCAGTCACACGGACAGCCTCTTTGATAACCAAAATCCTGAGCTCCTCACCATCCGGACTCAATAGTACCTTCAGAACAGGTTGGAGAGCCTCTCTAGCAGTGAAATCTCTGTCTTTTCTACCCTGCTCCAGCAGGTTTTCAAGTCTACTCCACCTGAACTTGAATAGATTAATGGATATTCAAGTGTATTTATACTAAACATGTTACATCCCCAAGTATAACGAAAATATAAATATTTAAGATAGCAGCAGAATGCATACCTGAACCTCCCATCCTTGAAAAGCAACTCAATAAGTGCATCTCTAAGATAAGGATTTGGATCTGTTAGGAGCCTTTTGGCAAAATATGGGTATGAAGCAGCAAGCACCTTGAAATTGGGGTCAGCATAAAGCGCTAAGCCTTCAAGAACAGTGAGAGACCTCAATATTAATGCATAGTAGGCGGGAACTGCCAAGAAATGTACAAGCCATCAGAGTCGGACCACAGGGAAAGAAAGTGTAGAAATAAGTAGTCTGTATTTATGGAAATGAAAACAAATTATTATATGTTCCATTTCTACTTATTACAACTAAACACTTGTATGTTAATAGATATATGTTTTAGCATCTGGATCTAATGTCCACCGGCAAACAAAAGGGAAAAAAGGATCCAATGTCCAGATGACTAAACAAAAGCGATTAAAAGCTTAGTAGATGAAATGAGAAGTCATAACAGGATAGAGTTATCTCACCGTTAAATGGATATTGATACAAAACATTTCCCAGACCATCCACTAGAGTCTTGAAGTTAAGCTCACTCACAGTATAATTAAGTGCATCATCAAAAAAGTCTCGAAGTGCTGGTATAATTGGAGAAACATCCACATCACGAGCCAAAAAATCAAGAGCATAGTAATCACGAGCCATTGCTTCGTAGTCCCGGTTAACCAAGTGAACAACGTGACCAATTATGGCAGACCTTGCTTCTTCTGGAGTTTCACTCATCATGCCAAAATCAAGAAAAGCAAGCTTTCCATCAGGCGTCGCCAAAAGATTCCCAGGATGAGGATCTGCATGGAAATATCCATACTCAAGTAGCTGTCTAAGACTGCACTGTATGCCTGTGTTTACAAGATCCAAGACCTTTAATCCTTGCCTCTCTATAGCCTCCTGCTGATTTAGTTTGACTCCATCAACCCATTCCATTGTCAGTACTTTGGCACTTGTATAATCCCAGAAAACATCAGGGACAAAGATATCTTCCTTGTCAGCATACAATTTTCTGAACCTCCTAGCATTTTGTCCCTCCTGCAGGAACCTGTCAAAATTAACTTTAAATTCTAAAAAAAAAAATTATCATACAAGTTACAATCACTTTAGCATCATTGGTTAACATATCAGACACACGCCACTTTGAGGAAGTTTTGAATTTAAGAGAGAGAGGAATACAGTCATCAGATGCTTGCGTTCTTAAAAGCACATAAAGCAAGCAGTGAAAAGTCTGAGAATGGGTCTGTTGAGGACTAAGCATTGGGTATTTCTATCAGTTATTACTTTTTTTAGAAAAATAATTTCACAAAGAAACATGATGAGAAAAAGAGCAATAGAAGTTATTTTGTTATTCTCAACAGGCAAAAGGTCCATGTTTACCTGCACATAGTTGAGCTCTTGAAAAACTCTCCGTGCAAATTCATCAATAAGAGCAACAACATCAGTAGTGATTATGTCAACGTATTTGTTTATGAAAAATCCTAGGCCTCTTATCAGAAAGAAGTCCAATCCTATAGCTTCTTCAATGCCAGGGCGTTGCACCTTGATTGCCACAAGTTTCCTAGAGTACTTCAACCGAGCTTTGTACACTTGACCCAAACTGGCTGCTGCAATGGGAGATGGTGATATTGAAGAGAAAATGGACTCGAGAGAAAGTCCTAATTCCCTCTCTATGCAAGAAAAGGCATCTTCATCAGGAAACGTCGGCAAACCATCCTAGCAAACCACAAGAACCAAAATTTAGCCAAAAATCCTACATTCACATGTTCATCTTCATAGCATTATATTATAATTCACAATAAAGGGCATATGACTCTCTCCTACATAGGCGAACAATTTTTCACAGAATTTATGATACGTAAGTCATAAATAATGTGTTAGGGTTAGGAATTAGGGCACAATATTAATCCTATGAGGCCTTAGGACTGATTAGGGATAATAGTAAGTAGTTAAGGGTAATAGCGGCATAATTACTAATCCTATAAGGCCGGACATTAGGATCTGATTGTATTGCTTTCATGTGTATTTGTTGGGGACTTATGGGCTGTTATGGGCCTTGCTATGATTGAGTCTAAGGCTAGCCTATATAAAGGGATGAGCCTAGCATAATCACTCATGTATGTTGATGTTAATGTGTATGAATGGAATGAACAGTGCAGCAACACTTGTTTCATATGTGTTTCTCTCCCAATCCCCCTAATTCTCTACAACCTTCACAACAGATCAGGACACAACTTCAGCAACGAAATGTGAAACGTATCATGAATACGCGTTTCCACCGGCAAATCTAACTTGTAAGCAACTGCTCCAACACGTTGCTTAATCCGATAACGTCCAAAAAACCTTGGAGCTACTTTTTGACTAGACCGAGAAGCTGCTGAAATCTGCCTATATGGCTGCAACTTCAGAAATACCCATTGACCTTCCTGAAACTCACGATCAGTCCGGTGCAAATCAGCCTTCTGCTTCATCATGTTTATGGCACGTGATAGATGATGTTTAGCCACTAACAAGGCTTCTTCCCTAGCCACAAAAGATCTATCCACTGCTTCAACAACTGCAAATCGAGGAAGATAAGGCACATACGTTGGCAGTTGCTGCCCATAGAGTAACTCATGCGGTGTAGTTCGTGTGGAAGAGTGGTAGGTGGTGTTATACCACCATTCAGCCATAGGTAACCACCGTGACCATTCTTTGGGAAGCTCCCAAGTCATACAACGTAAGTAAGTCTCCAAACAGCGATTTAATACCTCCGTTTGCCCATCGGTTTGTGGATGGTAGGAAGAAGACAGCTTTTGATCCACCTTAAGCACCTTGAGGAATTCTTGCCAAAAGTTCTTAACAAAAATAGGATCATGGTCTGATATAATTTCCATAGGAGCTTCATGCAATCGGTAAATGTGATCCATGAAGTGTTGTGCTAAGGTAGATGCTGAAATTGGATGAGATAGGCTAATAAAATGCCCATACTTACTTAAGCGATCAACAATCACCCATATAGTGTCTTTGCCGTGCGACTTAGGAAGACCCTCAATAAAGTCCATAGAAATGCTTTCCCAAACCTTGCTAGGAACCGGCAAAGGTTGTAAGAGACCCGGATAGGCCATATTCTCATATTTGCACCTAGCACAAACATCACAATGCTTAATATAGTCCTTCACATCATCAAACAAATGCCTCCACCAGAAAAGAGTCTTAACCCTTTGATATGTAGCATGTATCCCGGAATGTCCCCCTTGTGAAGAAGCATGAAGCCATTCTAGAATTTTGTGCTTCACGATGGGATCATTTCCCACTACCAACCGGCTGCCTCGTCTCAATAACTCCTCACGCCAAGTTAATTTTCCAGCAATGCCCTCATTAGCTTTAAGTGTATCAATCAACGTCATCAAATCTAAATCAGCTTGCCAACTGTTTTGAATTTCCAGCAACAAATTATCAGAACATGTAGAAAGGGAAATCTGAAATACCTCCATTTTTCTTACTCTCGAAAGAGCATCAGCCACGTTGTTATTGATTCCCTTCTTGTACTGAATTTCGTAGTCGTATCCCATAAGCTTGGACACCCAAAACATCTGAAATGCTGTTTTAAGTTTCTGGTCCAGCAAATATTTGAGGCTTTGTTGATCTGTTTTGACGATAAAATGTCTACCTTCAAGGTATTGGTGCCAATGCTCAATAGCATGCACCACAGCTAGTAGTTCTTTTTCATAGATAGACAAAGAATGATGTCTAGGAGCCAATCCTTTGCTGAAAAAGGCTAGAGGTTGACCATTTTGCATCAGTACAGCCCCTATACCAGTGCTGCAAGCATCAGTTTCAACCACAAAAGGCTTGGAAAAATCCGGTAAAGCAAGAACAGGTGCTGTACTCAATGTTTCCTTCAATTTTTGGAAGGTTGCAGCCGCTTCCGGGGTCCATTTGAACTGATCTTTTCTTAATAAATTGGTTAGGGGTTTTGCCAATACACCATACCCTTGAATAAAGCGCCTATAATATCCAGCCAGCCCTAGGAAGGAACGAAGCTGTTTAATTCTTGCTGGTTCAGGCCACTCTATCACTGATTTTATCTTCTGAGGATCAGTAGAGACCCCTCCATTCTGTATAGTATGGCCCAAGTACTCTACCGTAGTAGCTGCAAATGTACACTTACTCTCCTTCACAAAATAGTGGTGCTGCACTGTTCATTCCATTCATACACATTAACATCAACATACATGAGTGATTAAGCTAGGCTCATCCCTTTATATAGGCTAGCCTTAGACTCAATCATAGCAAGGCCCATAACAGCCCATAAGTCCCTAACAAATACACATGAAAGCAATACAATCAGATCCTAATGTCCGGCCTTATAGGATTAGTAATTATGCCGCTATTACCCTTAACTACTTACTATTATCCCTAATCAGTCCTAAGGCCTCGTAGGATTAATATTGTGCCCTAATTCCTAACCCTAACACATTATTTATGACTTACGTATAATTTATGTCCGAAAGCAAAGCCATACACCTCAATGATTTAATGAAGAGCTTAGTATGCCGGCTATTGATATTAATCACTGAAACAATCAAATTTCTCACAAATGCAAAATTAATGAATGACGGAAACAAGCTGTACAAAAGAATATTAAAAGCCTTTCCATGTTTCTAAATAAACGGAGTTAAAGGGAAGAACGTAATACTTGAAGTTCAGCGAGCTCCTCCAGATACTCGGGTGGGCAGAGGTCAGGTCTGGTAGACAAGCCCTGACCCAATTTCACAAAAGTCGGTCCCAGCCGTGTGAATATGGTCCTGAGCTCAGCTGCACGAACTCTTTTATTTTGATCAAGGACTCCATTGGTTTGATCTAAGAAAAGCTTGAAAGCAAATAAACCTAAAGCAGAAAGAACTTGCAGGGTCCTTCCCACCACCTATTCAATACAAAAAAGAGTCAAATTAACCCAATGTGCCCGATTTCAACCACAAACAACAGTAAGAAAAATTGTCAATATTTGAACAAAATTCAGCTGGGGACTTTCAATTTGGTCTTCCGCATGCGCCTTCTTTCCATTTGGTCCCGCAGTCATTAAAATCTTAAGGTGTTCTACTTTCATACGATATTGAACACCAAACCTAGCAATAGTTTAATTCAGAAGTTATTTGACAGTTCTCACTTGATTCAGATTAAATTCCGGTCATTAAAGCATTTTAAGAATAGAACAGCTGAACTGAAAGAAATAATCTGAGAAGAACCAAATTGAATATCCACCAGCGCCGTCGACCAAAATAAAGTTTTCATTAGCAGAATACCTTCAGTGGTTGAGACCCATATTTCTCGGCTAGAAGCTTAGCGCTATAGACAGAAGCATTGGCCGAACGCGCCAAGGCCCTGGCCTCGGCCTGCAAGTCATCCGCTCGGTCTACCGGAAGCGCAAGGACCTTAATGGAAGACGAACCATCTCTTAGCGCAGGCGCGCCGGAGCTCGGCGTTGCATCAACCAGAGCAGCTCGAGGAGGTAGTTTTAGCCTTCTAAAGCTACTTTTTCTGCCATTGGAGAGGCTTCTTCTTCTCGGGTTAGTACGTTTGGAAATCCATGAAGGGCATGGTGGCGCCACGGCGGAAGACGGACGTGCCACGGCGACTAAAGTCATGGCTCTCGTTGCTTCTGGTCTGGGCAAATCCAAAGCCTGAAAAAAAAACAACTATTGGGGAATAGAAAATGACCAATAGAAAAAAAATTGAACACAAACCAATTTATTCACGTTAATATTTGGTCTTATCTACGTGGAAGTATCTTCGCGTAAGAAAAAATAGTACGGAGAAGTATAATATGTGTGTATAAAATTAGTGGTTAAGGGCTTCGGAGGAGAGAGGAAGGAACAAGAAAATTTTATAAGTTGAATTTAAAAAGGAGGTTGAAGGGACAATTTTACTAATAAAGGCTTTTTTAGGAGTGTATGACACACAAAAAAGTTTTAAGGTTAAGGTGTAAAAATGTACATATGTTTTATCACGGGAGCGTCAATTTCAAAGTCTTTTTTATTTGTAAAAGTGCATACGTGGTTATAAATTAGATGCAAAAATACCGTTTTAAATTTAACTTTATTTGCTGACTGAACGATGACGTCACGATGGCTTAAACGCTTTATTATATATTTGGGGCATTTGGCACTTGGCGACTGATCTTATAAAATTTCTTTAGAATATATATGTATTTATTATATGATATTTTATTTGGCCACAAATTTGGCTCCAGACTAATTTTTTATCTTCTCTCGTAAGGATAATGTTTGTTTCATTACTCATTGTTTGTGAGAAGAAAGTAAAATTCTTGTTTGAAATACCAAAAAGATTAGTATCATCTCATATATTGTTTTAATTTATAATTATATGTTATTATTTGTTTGTATTTTCCATGTTATTTGATCTGATTTAGTAAATACTCTCTCGGTCTTTATTTATTTAACCAACTAACAATTCTCACAATCAATAAAAGCAGTTAAAGTAATTAAATTTGTCCTAAAATTTAAGTAATTTTCAATATTATCCCTATTAATTACACTAAACTCTAATATCATATTAATTATTACTTCTTCTTTTTCCTAAAAAAATAGTAATAATTAATTTTTATTAATTATTACTTTCACTCACTACCTTTTTAATTATGGGTATACATGGACAAAAATATTTAATGTTATTTGGAAACAATGAGTGTTTTATAAAAAGTTAACCAAATATCTTGTTAGTTGTTCGCTTATAATAAAATTAAAGAAAGAAGTTGATATGTTTATTTTTTGGCGAAATTTAAAAAAAAATTAAGTTCACCACTGAGGACGTGACATTTCAGATGTGTAATTACACACGCCCAACACCAAATAAACATTCCCCCAAAAAAAAAAAAAAATACCGTTTGATAATAATAAATAATAAAGAGAAGAAGAAGAGTGATTATTAATCGAGAATTACCTCGAATTTTCTCTCAGCACTTTGAGTTTCACAGTGCAGTTTTGGCCATCTTTGGCAGTTTTGAATTGAGCATGTGATGGTGAGTGTATCAGCGTCAAGTTATTCCTTCTCTTGGAACCTCTATTTATTACGCCATAGTTCAACCTCAGCTCAGCCTACCCTCTTACCTTTATTTATCTCTTTGTTTTGTAGAGTCGACCAATCATCCTTAGCCTTAATACGCCCTCCACGAGAGACTGCAATCCCTTCGATCCACCGCCTCACTGAAAAACCATAATACTTGATTCTGTAACCTTCATCACTAATTTGTTTTTCCCTGTGTTCCCTCTCCTTTGTTTTATATCTTCAAAATAGAGTTGAACAGAGCCTCTCTCTCTACAAATCGAGCAGACTCTATTGACACAGTAGAGCTTTTCCAAGATAAGTCTATAAGGATAGATATTTGGGGAGATTTTTAGAAAGAGTTGGCATTGAAATGATAAATCGCTTTATAACAACAATTGAGGAGATTGAAAATGAAATAAGAATTTGATATGATGAAGCCATTCCCCTGACCCAGTCCCAACTGGTAAGAATATTAATGTTTTATTTTTTGTTTCGTCACCATGCAGGTTTATGGCACCTACGATGAGGAGGGTAAAAAAGTCACTAGTGTTAGTGAGTATGGTTTTATAATATACCAGCAGCAGAGAGCAATTGCATGCATGCAAATGAGTAGGCATAATTAGTCAAATTTGATTTTTAAAAATTACTTCAGATATTGAAGGATTCTCCACCCCTCATCAATTTTGCCATCGTGCTTCATACATGCTTCCTCAAAAGTCAAGAGAAATAACAATAAAAAAAAAAACAGCTAAAACTTCCTTCCAACAAAGTGACAAAAAAGGCCTAAGCACAAGAAAAAGAATAGAGAATCACATCTTATCAATTATACTTTCTATTACATCATCAGATAGGCTCGGTTGGATGATAATCTAGATGTTGCGTCAAGAAACTGCATTGTGAAACTTAAAGTGCTGTGAGAGAATTCAAGGTAATTGTCGATTAATAATCACTCTTCTTCTTCTCCTTATTCTTTGTTATTATCAAACGATATTTTTGTGGGGTAAAAAATATAGGGTTAAGGAAGCTTATTTCAAAGACCACGAAGTTTCCCCAAGGCGTCGTCACCACGAAGTTTTTTGGGAGCAAAAGTAGACATAACGTTACGTTTTTGGGAGAGCCGTCACGGCCGTTAGTTGGCCGTCAACTTGGATGGAATGCGACGCGTAACGCGACAAGATGACGTGGGCGATGACGTGGAATAAAAAAAAATCAAAAAAATCAAAAAAAAAATAAAAAATAATTAGAAAAAAAAAATCAAAAAATTAGAAAAATTTGATTAAAAAAAAAAATCGAAAAAACTTAAAAAAATTAAAAAAAAAACAAATAATTACAAAAAAAAAATCAAAAAATTAGGAAAAAATTAAAGGGAAAATTCCAAATAAATACTATTTGAATTTTATACAGATCTGTCGAATTTGTAAATACTATTTGAGGGATATGCAAATTCAGGTCAAATTACCCTTTTACCCTTTAGTGTAAGGGTAATTTGACCCGAATTTGCATATCCCTCAAATAGTATTTACAAATTCGACAGATTGAAAATATAAATTCAAATAGTATTTATTTGGAATTTTCCCTTTAATTTTTTCCTAATTTTTTGAATTTTTTTCTAATTATTTGATTTTTTTTAAGTTTTTTCGATTTTTTTTATTTTTATCAATTTTTTCCTAATTTTTTGATTTTTTTTTCTAATTATTTGAATTTTTTTCGATTTTTTATAATTTTTATTCCACATCATCTTGTCAGTGACACGTCATCGCCACGTCAGCATTCCATCCAAGTTGACGGTCAACTTACGGCCGTGGTACTAGGCGCTCCCAAAACGTAACGTTATGTCTACTTTTGCTCCCAAAAAAACTTCGTGGTGCTGGACGCTCCTGGGGGCAAACTTCGTGGTGCTGAGCGCTCCTTAACCCAAAAATATATTTGGTGTTGGGTGCTCTTTTAGATAAACTACATGTGTATATTTTGCACCTTTGACATTGTCCAGCAAAAAAAGTCAAATTTAACGGTCAAACGGTATTTTTGCACCTAATTTGTAACCACGTTTGCACTTTTGCACCTAAAAAAAAGTACTTGGTGTTGGGTGCTCCTCAAGGTATATAACACATGTGCATTTTTACACCTTAACCCAAAGTTTTAAAAGAGGCAAAAATACCAATAAATAATTTAAAAAGATGTAAATTCACCAAAACTGTTAAATTTGATTAAACGACTGCAAATTGTAAGGAAAGAAAACTCTAACGACGTTTGTGTTAGTTCTCTATATGTTTTGATGATAACTGACAATTATAAACACAAGATAAAATGAGTTTCTGATAAGTTGATAAACTTACTGTCAGGTGAATACTCGAGTGATGATTTCATTACTCAAGTATTGAATTGATAAGTAAATGGCTCTTTCGTACAAAATGATCATTACTCAAGTATTGATTTCAATACTCAAGTAATAGACTTACAGAGAGCATTCCAAGTTTTTCACTAAGATCAATACTCGAGTAATGGTTTGAACACTCGAGTAATGCCCAAACAGAGACTCTTCATTTGAAAGGCGAAAATGCCAATACTCAAGTATTCATATGAATACTCAAGTATTGGTTATGCAGAGAGTAATGAAAGTATTCATCATGTGAATACTCGAGTAATGGTTTGATCACTCGAGTAATGGACAAACAGAAAGTTTTCAATCGTTACACATGTTTATGAATACTCAAGTATTGAGTTCAATACTCAAGTAATGGATTAACAGAGACTTCACAAATTTTACAAACAGTTCAATACTCAAGTATTGCGTTGAATACTCGAGTATTGGCCATACAGAAAGGCTTGCTATTTCCAAGTGATTTGAATACTCAAGTATTGAAATGAATACTCAAGTATTGACTTGGAAAAGTTTTCACAAAGTTTTCAAACAGTCCAATACTCAAGTATTGAGTTGAATACTCGAGTATTGGGCATACAGAGAGCTTGGCTCTTTTTCTAATATTTTGAAAACTCAAGTATTGATTTGAATACTCAAGTATTGAGATTTTGGACTTAACTTGTTTTCACATAAAAAAGTTCAATACTCAAGTATTGGTTTCAATACTCGAGTATTGGTCCTACTCAAAGAAATTGACCATCGCTCAAAATCAATAGTGCCCTCTCAGGAAAATGAATACTCAAGTATTCAGATGAATACTCATGTATTCACATTAGTGCACAAAAGTGCAATACTCGAGTATTGCGTAACTCACTCGAGTATTGGTCGCGACTTTTGAAAATCAAATTGAGCGAAATTGCTAAGCCCTATATGTTTGATTCTAATACTTGTCATTATCATTCTCTCGATATTCCCCGCTATGTTTAATCACTTTGTTAGTGAGTTTGGGACGAATTAGAGAAAGCTAATTGAAGGCTTAAAGCAAAAAGCAAAAAGAATGTCGAACATTAAATGCTTCAACCATAAAAGTTGCATACTTTCGGAAATCCATCTCGTACACGCTTACGAGCATTAAAGAATGTTCTCCACTTCCAAAGAACTAATGCTCCAACGGATTTATTCACTAGAAGTCAACTCGAACTTACGCCCAATTTGGATTAAGTGAAGATTAGAGAGAGAAGAAGACCAAAGCTGAACGGAACCTTGGTTAATGTTACCAACGGTTATATGAAGGATTACAACGGTCATTTAATGCACTCTCAGTATAAATAGAGCTGCATTCAATTCCTCTCAACAACTAAGACCTCAGAAAGCGAAAATCATTAAAGCCTTCATCTACTCTTGAGTCTTTCTGTTCTAAGTATCTGTTGATACGTTCAATCTTCAGTGTTTATCATTATCCACTCTTAGAGAGAGTTTTTCATCTTGAAATCATTTATTGTAAAGAATCACAAGTCAGGGGACTTGGTGATTGGGTTCATTGATTGCAACTTGTAAGGGGGAGTAAGTTCTAGTGAGAGAATTACTCTTGAGTACAGAGTGTGTAATCAATTGAGATAGTGCAAATCCTAGAGAGTCTGGGGACTGGACGAAGGTCAAGAGATTGGACCGAACCAGTATAAATCCTTGTGTCTTGCTCTTCTACTCTTATCTTAGCTCATCTCTGTTTTAGTGTACAAAAACAGAGCTATAAATAAAAGATTTTCAAAATCCCCAATTCACCCCCCTCTTAGTGATTTAGCTCCACTTTCAGTTTGATGAAATTTAACCGTTTTTGATGGATTTACACTCTTTAAAAGTGTTTATTGGTATTTTTGTTTTTTCCAAAATTTATTTCTGTCAGAGGCCAATTAGAAAAAACTGTTAGTAAAATTGCACATTAGTCCCTTAAAAACTTGAAGTGGGGTTAGAAAGAAAATATGCAAAATAAAAGAGTAAGAAAATTAGTTAAAAATTTTAACCCCACTTTTTTAATTTTTTAAATTGAACTTAAAAAACAAAAATCATTGCTCTCACTCTCCCTCCTCCACCCTCCTCCTTCTAAAGAAGCCATTAAGTAAATAGTAAAAGGAAAACCTTTTAAGCCACTGTCAAGGAAACATATTTGTTGGAAGAGAATGGGACACATTTGTTCAATAATTTTTTTTTTAAAAAATGAGTAAATAAGAAAATTAATGAAAAATTATTTTCACTTCATAAAAAAGTAAATAAGTAAATTACTGAAAATCCCTAATTACAAAATTTATTGCCCCATAATTTAAATTTGTTTAATAGCATAAGTAAACCTATTTTTAAACATGGGCAAAATACAAGACAGTTGCACATATAGCATACAACCACTAAAAACTGAAAATTGAGATGCATTTGCTCACCGACTTGATCTTTTGGTACGTTTAGGTAATATATTTGGAAATTGTGGATTTTCAGCAATTTTGTCATAGTAAATTTTCCCTACATAACATAATCAATTTTTTTTTTTTTTAATTTAAATGAAAAATAAATAATTTTTTTTAAAAAATATTTTATTAAATTATAATTGGAAAATTCTTGACAAACCCCCTACATAATATAATATAAAGCTTAAAGATACCTAAAATTTGTTTAAAGACCCCGTTGCAACCCATCTTTAATTAATGGTGACAACTCTTATTTAGCTATAAAGAACATCGCTTTAAATGACTTGAATCCTTAGGGAGCTTTTAGTAATAATTTCATATAGAATAATTTTTCAACAATTTTCTCAATTACAATTATAAATTATTTTAAATGCGCACGTTTCAAATTAATTTAGGTTTCATTAAAATATTTTTCATAAATGTATAAATAGAAATATATAAAGTTATTGAAAATATTTTCATTGAAACTATAGTTATATTAAAATATAAAATAATTTTTTTTACAAAAATTGACTTATATATAGTTATACATATATCAATGATAAACAAATAATTTAATAATTTCAATTTAACTTCATACGAAACTTCGTAAACCATTCATAGAAATTTGAGGGAGATGAGTAAAAGTTTGGTAGCACTCTAACTCCATGTAACTAAAATTACTAGTATATTTTATCTTGGGTTAAGTTGCACTTGTAACATCCTAATTTTATTCTTAGGATTTAATTTTAATTATAAAATAATTATATATTATTATTAATGTAATTAAATTGTAATTGTGAGAGAAGGAAAAAAAATCTGGGAAAAAAATAATAAACTAAATTTGGGGCTTTTGTGGTAATTTCTCCTTATCTCAAAAGAGAAAGAGAGAGAGAGAGAGAGAGAGAGAGAGAGAGAGAGAGAGAGAGAGAGAGAGAGAGAGAGAGAGAGAGAGAGAGTGAGAGAGAGAGAGAGAGAGAGAGAGAGAGAGAGAGAGAGAGAGAGAGAGAGAGAGAGAGAGAGAGAGAGAGAGAGAGAGAGTTGGGGTATGGAAGAAGAAAAAGGGGAAGAAAAAAGAAAATGAAAATGAAGCGTGCTGCCCAAAAAAATGACTAATGGGAGGGGGTAATAATTACCGCCAATTCCCTCTCTATATATATGCGCCTAGCTGTGAGAATCAGTAGAGAACAAAGAGTGAGCGAGGTGAATGAGTGAGGAGAGAAAGAAGAAGAAGAGTTGGAGTATTTTTGGGTTTTTTTAGGTATGTTATTTATTTTATAAGATCATTTTAGTAGTTAAATAACTTCTTTTCTATAAAATTCCTTATGAAAGTTTTTCTATATATTTTTCTCTTTCCAATGAATATAATATTGTGTTTGTTGGTGAAAATTTTGAGGTTATGATTTTGGAAATGTTGAGTTTTGACAATAGATGACTGTATATATGTATAGAATGATTAATTACTAGTTTTAATTGGTTTAGATTTATTGATTGATTGTTGTAGGAATTTAAATTAATTTTTCTATTTAAGAAGTTTAGGATTTATTTTATACTTGCTATTTCTACTGATTAAAAGTTGCATAAATTTTAATTTTGGCTTAATGGAGGAATTACTAAGATTTTAATCGGTTTAGTTTTGAAATTTGAAGGACTAAAGTGTAATTTTCAGTTTCTATTACAATAATATATTATTATTATAATTTGTTTATTTTGAGTTATATAAGTTATGATTGTGATAATATAGAGTTTTTTTGTGACCGGTAATTGTTCTCGTTTTACTCCTCCAGATAAGGTTCAGCTTGGAGTTGAGGTAACCGGGATTAATTTTTTTTATATGCTTGTTTTAGACTGTAAGGTGTTTTCTAAACGTTACTTTCATATGTACTACTGACATGTGTTTTGAAAAAAAAAATATGTGTATATCTGAATATGAAGTTCTTTCAGTGAAACAATGTATTTTCCATTTTGTGCGTATATTTGAGTGAATATTGTTATTGTGGTGATTGTTATGATGTTTGTGGTGGGTTGTGAAGAGAGAATATCACCTAGAGGGGGGTGAATGGGGGATTTCGAAAATCTTTTTTCGGAAGGTTAAGACGAACAGTAAAACAGAGATAGAGACAGAGAGGACACAGAGAATTTATATTGGTTCGGTCTAACTCCTTGACCTACGTCCTGTCCCCAATCACTTTGGAATTTTCACTAACTCTTAATCACAGATACAATTACTCACTTCGTACTCGAGATGATCCTATCACACTAGGACTCACTCCCCTTACAAGTTACAATCATACACCCACACTTAAGATTCCTCAACCTTAAGATTTAAACACAGAAAATCAAATAAGTGTTTAACTCCTCACGAGTAGATAATAGATAATCACTGAAGTATAGAAAATATTCGAAGATATTAAATGAAGCGAATGAAATAGTAAGTTGAAATAATGTCGAATTGATTGCGCAGAGTTTCGATAGTTGGCGGAATTGAATGTGATGAGCTTTTATAGGCAACTCTATTAATGCCGTTGTAAAGCTTTGAATATACATGTTGTGTCTCTTCGAACTTTTGTTAGGCACGGGTGAATTCCGTTGAGTATAGTCGACTGTTGCTTTATTAATTGGTTCGTCGTCGACGTACTTGTGCTCATAAATTGACTCAGAATAATTGCCGAAATTGGTATGCCTCAAAGGAATGTATTCGTCTGTTACGAGGTTATATTCTGATTGTAGGCTCTGTTTTCTGAGTTGCATTTAATGCTTCTGACACAGTGAACGACTTTTCAGCTAATCTCAAATTAAACATGGTTAATCAACTATAAATCACTCAAAAAGATTATTAGATATGATATAAATGAGTTTAAGTGAGGTTAAACAGAGATAGAAAATGACACAGTATGATTAAGATAGCAATTAACGTTAAGGAAGATGAATCGATAATCTGAAGGATGTTACTTGAGTAACACAAATGTGTTACTTGAGTAATATCCCAAGCTTTCAAAAATATTAGCGTCTGAAACAAAATTACTCGAGTAACAATTCTGTTACTTGAGTAATTTCGTAAGCCTAGAGTCTGGAGCTAAATTACTCGAGTAACAATTCTGTTACTTAAGTAATTTCGCATGACTTCAAAAATGATAATCGCTGGCACGTGATTACTCGAGTATCATAATTATGTTACTTGAGTAATATCTTTGTGCTTCAAAATAATAGCCTCTGTAATAAGATTACTTGAGTAATATTGCACGGTTCCAAAATGAATGCTTTATCAATGAATTTACTCGAGAAATATATGATGTTGCTCGAGTAACTATCAGACAGAGAGCAAAGAATATATTAGAGAAGAGCTTACTCGGGTAACATACTTACTTTACTTGGGTAGATTACTTGAGTAACTAATTATACTTACTTGGGTAATACACAAATAATCAATATTTACTGTATCAAAAACTCAATAATTTTCAATATAAAACTTTAATTTTTTAAGTCTTGTTATCATCAAAACTGCGAGAGCTAACATTCTCCCCCTTTTTGATGATGACAACACTTGATGAATTTTGAAACAAGGATGAAGAAGTTTTTGATATCAGTAAATCCAATATAGTAAAGAAAAGGCAAAGAGATATGCAAGAGCACAATTACTAAGCTTCATTCAATGTAAACTTTAGTACAGTAAACAGTTTAAATACATGAAATGTTAGTACTAACAAGATATCAAAACATATGTGACTAATACATCAAAAGTATTTTAAAGTCATCAAAATATCATCGTTTCAAATCATAATCACTCTCCCCCTTTGTCATCAGAAGGAGCAGTAGGCTCGGAAGAAGGCTCAATAACAGGCTCAGAGACATCAACAGGAGTAACCTCAGGAGGAGCTACAGATGTAGATGGAGCGGATGAAGATGCAGGAGGCTGAGAGAACATATTAATACCCAGTTCATCCAATGTCCTATCCATCTGGTAGACCTGTTGCTGAAGGGATTGGACTTCCTGCTTCAACTCATTATGAGTAGCAAAACAGGCTTGAAAGCTTGCTGCAATATACTTGGTCAACTTCTCTAACTCAGCTCCAGTACATTTGACCATATTGACCGTCATCTTCTGAAGATTGTTCACAACACCGGAAACTTGATTGGCATGGTCAATTAGTGGAACGACGACATTGGTAACACCTTTCGCAACAGCCTTAGCAATAGCTTGCTCCACAATATTCTGAATAGCGGCATTGGCAAAAGATGGAGCAGCAGTAGAAGCATATGGTGAACCGGCCTAAGAAGATTGACCCTCATCAGGGGCCCTAGAAGATGTAGGCTTGGAAGGACCTTCAACAGCTTGCTTGTCCTTCTTCTTCTTGCCAGTCACCTCAGTAAAAGAGATCCTCATACTTATCATGTTCTTTCTGCTAAAGCGCTGAGGAAAGATCACTGTATCATTAGATAAATACCAGATGTTGTTCACGGCCAAAATGTGAGACACTACATCCAGATAGGGAATGGTTGCCTTCTTTTCATTTGGGGCCTGAGATATAAAAGTCATCATCTCATTGATAATCCATTTTCCTAAATTCCTTGGTTCCTTGGCAATGATTGAGGCAAACCGCTGATAATCCTTTAGAACGAAATGAGTGTAGCTCTAGCCCTTGTGTATGATATTCATACTGTAAAGATACCATATCACCCTGTATGTGTCGTTCATCATTTGGGTGTGAACTTCAATTTACCATCGTCATAAGGCACATCAAGAAGTAGGATATGATGACACTCGGCATTAGATAAAGGTGGTGGATCATCATTAGGAGCATCAACAACTTCGAGAATAACATTTAATTTTGCGGCTGAATGAACAGAAAGGAGCAGAGTGAAACGATGCGTCTTTTATAAACATGGGGTGCCGACTTTACTTGAGTAATATTTTGGTTACTCAAATACTATATATGTTACTTGGGTAACCATGAGTCTACTCGGGTAATTTCGATTTTTTTAAAAAAATTTAATTAAATATCGAAAATCGATAGATGACGCATGACGCTCTCTGAACAACCACAGTAGGCCGATGTTACTCAAGTAGCAATTTTAATTACTCGAGTAATGTCAAATAATAGTGCTTTATAAAAACATTGAATGCTTGAGTTACTCGAGTAATAATATTGTTACTCGGGTAATTTCAAAAAAATAATTTTGTAAGACATTAAATTTTTGAAAATACCTCTTCTCAACTGTGTTGTGAAAACAATTGAGTCCCTTTGAAGTGGAGATTGATACTTATGAATTAATTTGCAGAGTCCAAAGACATCTTCTTCTCAGGTTCAAACATGGTTACTCGGGTAAATATTATTTTACTCAAGTAATTTGCAGTCTGCTTCATAGATGAAGGCTCCATTCACGTCGTTACTCGGGTAATTCTCCTTAATTGCTAGGGTAATTTGGTGGTGATCTCCAATACCAGACCTTCAGGGACGACATTACTCGGGTAATTCCAAGGGGTTACTTGAGTAATTAAGTTAAGTTGTCTTGACGCAAGCTTCAGTCCTATTATTACTCATAGGTAACAACTATTTTACTCTGGTAACTTGTTCTTGGAACACTTAGCATCTGAGTTAGAACATGATATTACTCGGGTAAGTGGTTCATTACTCGAGTAACACATCAAGATTTGCAATCAACAGATATACTTTTTGTTCAATTACTCGCATAATTGGTACATTACTCGGGTAACATTGTCCGCTTCATAGCTCTAACTACTTTCTCTCGCAATTACTCACAGTCAATGTCTATATTACTTGAGTAATTTTTTCCTCTGTTAATCTCTGTTTTTTAGACTAGATAATAGAGCATCCTGCAAACGACCAAATCTAGATACTCTAATGCTTAAGTTAGTAATCATAATTCAATTAAATCTTATAAATGACTAGTAGAGTTGATTACTCACAGTTCATTGGGATTTACCATGCCCAATTCTCTTCGGATGAACGTGAACTGTTCTTTGGCCAAGGGCTTCGTGAAAATATCCGCAAGTTGCACGTGCATGGGAATGAACATCAACTTGACATCTTTTCTTTGCACGTGATCTCTGATAAAATAATGTCTTACGTCAATATGCTTGGTTCTTGTGTGTTGAACTAGATTTTTCGCCAAGTTTATTGTACTGGTGTTGTCACAGAGGATCGGAATCTCCTTCAAGTTTATTCCCAAGTCATAAAGTTGTTGCTTGAGCCACAGAACTTGGGCACAACAACTTGAGGCGGCGATATATTCAGTTTTGGTCGATGATATAGAAACCGTAGTCTATTTCTTGCTAAACTATGAAACGAGTGAGCCACCAAGAAATTGGCATTGGCCACTTTTACTCTTTCTATTAATCTTGTAGCCAGCATGATCCAAGTCTGAATATGCAACCAAATATTCTAATTGAGCTTTTGGGAACCATAGTTTGAGCTCCTTTGTGTCGGCAAGATATCAAAAAATTCTCTTCACATGTTCGACATATGATTCCTTTAGAGCAGCTGGGAATCTTGCGCACATACCCACACTGAACTGAATGTCAGGTCTACTTGCGGTCAAATATAGCAATGACCTGATCATCCCTCTATACTTGGTTATATTGAAGTCCTTGCCTTCTTTATTGGCATCCAAGGAGGTAGTTGAGCTCATTGGAGTGTCGGCTCCATTGCAATGTTCCATCCCAAATTTCTTGATCAAATCACAAAGATACTTCATTTGAGAGATGAAAATCCCATTTTTTTCGTTGTTTGATTTACAGACCGAGGAAGTAATTGAGCTCTCCCATTATAGACATCTCAAATTCGCCCTACATTTTCTTAGAAAATTCCTCACACAAGTCATCATTAGTAGCACCGAAGATTATGTCATCAACATAAATTTGCACAATTAAAATCTCATTACGCTTATTACTCTTTATGAAAAGAGTTGTGTTTGCTTTTCCTCTGATAGAACCTTGATCAAGAAGAAACTTTC
Organism: Acacia melanoxylon; assembly: GCA_019022615.1. Classification (NCBI taxonomy): domain Eukaryota; kingdom Viridiplantae; phylum Streptophyta; class Magnoliopsida; order Fabales; family Fabaceae; genus Acacia; species Acacia melanoxylon. The sequence continues at coordinate 241,361 of JAFJYJ010000014.1, forward strand.
TTAACCACTCATACCAAGCTCTAGGAGCTTGCTTAAGACCATATAAGGCTTTCTTGAGATGGTAAATGTGATCTGGATGATGATCATTTTCAAATCCAAGAGGTTGTTCAACATAGACTTCCTCCTAAATAAAACCATTTAGAAAAGCACTCTTAACATCTATTTGATAGAGTTTAAATCCCTTGATACATGCAAAGGCTAAGAGTACTCGTATAACTTCCAATATAGCCACTGGAGCATATGTTTCCTCATAATCAATACCGTCTTCTTGATTATAGCCTTTGTTAACCAATCTAGCCTTGTTACGGACTATGATTGCGGATTCATCACCTTTGTTCTTGAATACCCATTTAGTACCAATGACCGCATGGTCTTTGGGTCTAGGTACCAAGTCCCAAACTTGATTTCTATCAAATTGATGTAATTCCTCTTGCATTGCGATTACCCAATCATTGTTTGAAGCTTCGTCAATTTTAGAGTCCTCAATCTCAGATATGAAGACAGAAAATGTAACCTCATTCAAGGTACTTTTTCTAGTCCTTACACCTTGATTTACATCACCTATCACTTGGTCCAAAGCATAATTCCTAATGAACTTCTAAGCTTTAGGTTGAGATTGATTAGGATTTTCACAAGAGTTTTGAGAATCACTTTCAAAAACGTTTTGAGAGTTTTCAATGGAGGCAGGAGTAGTTTTTGAAAAGAATTGATTCTTAAAGATAGGTTCCTCATCATCATCTAAAGGTTCGTCAGACTTGGATTCACAAAACACAACATGAATTGACTCTTCTACTAAACGAGTACGTTTATTGAGAACTCTATAAGCCTTGCTCCTATTAGAGTATCCAAGAAATATACCTTCATCGGACTTGGGATCGAACTTTCCCAAGTTGTCCTTACCATTGTTGTGAATGAAGCACTTGTATCCAAAAATGTGTAGGTGTGCCAGATTTGGTTTCCTTCCTTTGTATAGTTCATACGGAGTCTTGTTGAGCTTCTTTCGGAGATAAGCTTAGTTTGAGACATAGTAGGCCGTGCTCTTTGAGCTACCCAAAAGACTTGTTAAGTCTTGTTTTCGTTTAGCATTGCACGAGCCATTTCGGTGAGCACTCGATTCTTCCTTTCAACCACTCCATTCTGTTGTGGTGTCCTTGGCGCTGAGAAGTTGTGGTCAATACCATGAGCATCACAAAATCCCCGAAGGCTTGATTCTCAAACTCACCTCCATGATCAGTCCGAATACCTAAAATGCAAACACCTTTCTCAATTTTACACTTTCTTGGCAAACACGACAAATAGATCAAATGTTTCATCTTTGGAAGATAAAAATATAGTCCAAGTAAATCGAGAGAAATCGTCGACACTAATCAGAGTGTACAAATTGCCACAAAGGCTCTTAACTCTTGCCGGTTCAATTAGGTCCATGTGGTAAAGGGGTCTATTAGTCGAGATTTCAAGCTTATTTTTGAAAGATGATTTAGTTTGTTTACCTCTTTGACAAGATCACAAATTATGTCATTTTTAAAAAGTAATTTGGGTAAACCAAGAACTAAATCTTTTCTTAACAACTTGTCTAGTTGAAACATGTTCACATGAGCCAGACACTTATACCACAACCAACTTTCATCCAAGTTGCTTACAAAACATTTTTCTTAATTGGCTTTTAGTAATTCTAAGGTATATCAATTACCTTCTCTTGGTGCCTTAAATAAAACTTTAAGATTATCTTTATCAATTGGAAAATCATTCTTGTTTACAATGAGCCATTCTTCTAAATCAAAGATGATCCAATTGTTCTTGTCAGCACTTTGACTCATGCTAAGGAGGTTGTGACAGAGACCTTCCACGAAATATACATCTTTGATCAGGGGACCTTTCTCTGCACCAATCTCGCCAATACCAGCGATCTTTCCAGATTGGTTTCCTCCGAAGGTGACTTTCCAACCATGTTTTGATCTCATTTCCATGAACTTGGATTGATCCCCTATCATGTGCTTGGAGCATCCGCTATCAATATACCATTTGTTGGTCTTTGATGCTCTCAGACAAACTTGCAATTCAGACAAGATCAAGTCTTAGGTACCTATCTTTTTTTGGATCCTTTCGGGTTAGTTCGAGCCTTAGGGAAAACATATGTCCCTTTAGGCACCCACTGATAATTACCAACTGGTTTATCTCTTCTTTCTTTCTTATGAAAACATGATGAAGTGTTATGCCCCTTACGATTACAGTAGTTACAATGAGCAAAGAATTTCAAGAATAAACTGATTTCTGAAAATAGTTCAAATAAGATTTTCCTCCAGTTTTCTTTTTCCCTTTCATCTTATCAAAAATGGGATTGTATCCTATGCCCAATTGATCATTCGTAAGTCTTTGAGCTTTCAAGATCACATTGAGCATTTCACTACCTTTAGTGAACTTCTCAAGTGTTTTCGTAAGATAGATGTTTTTCTTTTTCAAGATCAGGGAACTTTTCACAAACCAGAGGATTATCTTTAGCATGTTGCTCAAGCAATTTGACTTTTCTCTTTGAAGAAATAAGCTCTTTCGCAATTCTTTTAAACTCAAAATGCAATTCATTTTATTTAGAAAGCAGCTCATCATAAGTGGGTTCAAAATCATATACCTCATCGTCGTTTTCACATTGCTCTTCTTCTTCAGCAACTAAGCACATGTTCGCAACTTCTTCTTCCTGAATTTCTTCATTTAAGGAGCTATCTCCCCATATGGTAGACACATATGCCTTTTTCTTGAAGTGATTGGATTTCTTCTTCTTATCCTTTTCTTTGCCCTTCAACTGAGGACATGCTGATTTGATATGCCCCGGCTTCTCACACTCATAACAGATGATCTGTTCTTTATCCTTGAAAGGGTTTTAGCCATGGGGATAAGTCTAAATTTCACTTATCCTTAAGCTTAGCCAGATTAACATAGATAATGGGACAGAACCCACGAGACTCGTAATGCTATCTAAAGAGTTTTAAATCAGAGTCAGAAGAAATAATAGGATTGTAGAGATAATGAGGAGGATGTCTACCAAGATTAGAGGACTCTAGCAGAGAGGTAGGAGATTTAGATACCTTAGACAATGATTGACCTTGAGCTTGAGATGGTTGACCTCGAAAACTAGAAGAAGAGAGTTGATTTTCTGGGTTTCTTTGGAGGGACAGCTGCTGGTTCCTTGCCTTTCTCTTTGTAGTAGCAGGGACAACCTTCTTCTTAGGAGGCTGCTCTGAAGGCTCCCTTAATCACCACAGTTTTAGCTTTAGGAGATAGAGCTTCTCCGATGCAGTGATACCTCTTAGGAGGTTGTTTCTCTCTTCTAGGTCACTTTATTGGAGGAGGAGACGAAGATAGGGTAGCTTCATAGTCTGAGGAAGAATTCTTCCACTTCGAAGCATTTTTTGATCTCATGGTGAAGGGTTAAGCTCGAGTTAGGGTTTCAAGTTGGGAGGTTTTGCAGTGAGCGAGTGAGAAGACTCGAGGGTTTGAGAAAATGAAGACCAACATACTGCACAAGTATATTTATAAAAGCACTTCACTCGAGTTACTACTTAATGACTCGAGTTACCAAGAACTGACTAAAGTGGTCATGTAAATATACTAACTTGGACTTCAAGTGTGTATATGAGAACACTTGAAAAAATACCTCTCACTCGAGTTCATTACTCCTTGACTCAAGTTAGGAACTCATTCCAGTCTAGCTTGCTCTTTGTCTTCGAGTGACTCGAGTTAACCATGCCTTGACTCGAGTTAGGAGCTCATCTCAACCTTCCTTGCTCTTTATCTGAGATTGACTCGAGTTACCCACTCCTTGACTCGAGTTAACCTCTAGTTCTAAATTTGATTTACTCTATGTCTGAACTTCACTCGAGTTATCCATGCCTTGACTCGAGTTAAGACCTCATCAAAACTTGGTTTGCTCTTTGTTTGAAATTGACTCGAGTCACCAGTGCCTATACTCGAGTTAATATAACTCCATGCAAATAAATGTTAGAGCATAGATTTTTGAAAAACAAGATATAATAGCACACTTCCAGTGCAAACTTCTTGACTCGAGTTACCTGCTTGAGTTAAGAGATCATCACTTGAGTTATATGTATCATTTAACAATTTTACACAAGTATAACACAAGGTAAACATATGACACTCGAGTTGTTGCTTAACCACTTGAAGTGAAGTCCAATTTCTCTTGTATTTCAGTGCCTTGCCTGATATGACTCGAATTACCCAAGGGTTGACTCGAGTTAGCAATTTAACTCTGTTAGGCTCTACAACTTTTCTTCTTTTCACAAGTCCTGCAAAAACAAAGTCTAGACACTCTGAAGCTTAAGTTAGTGACTGTTTATCATCAAAAACATAACTAACATTAATGATTAGTAATGACTTACAACTCATTGGGATTTACCATTCCCAATTCCCTTCTAATGAACATGAATTACTCCTTGGCTAATGGCTTTGTGAAGATATTGTTGGGATTCGTACACGCAGTGGAATTGAAAAACTTTTACGAATCCCATCCGAGGATCGCTCAACCGCGTTTAAATCAAAGTTTGTTAAGAAATCATACCTATACGAACTACTGTGCGTTTCGTCTCGTTTTAATTTGAACTCGTGGGCTACCTTCTCGATCAACAGAAGTAGACTCTACGAATCTCCTTCCTCTACCGATATCCACACGAATAGCACTCGAACACGGACGGCAACGTGCTAGCACCTTCAGTATTCTCGCGTCTCTCCTTTTTCTCTCTAGGGTTTCTCGCGGCTTTTCTAATTTTTCTGACCAAATGTCCCGTAGGTTTTTCTAAACCTTATAGGCGTATTATATTCAAAATTAATCCTTATTAATTTTGAATTTTGAATTTGGATTAAAAAATATATTAATTAAATCTATCTAATCTATTTATTTAAATTTGAATTAAAAGCCTTCGATTTAATTTATCTCTATAAATTAAATCTAAGATATGATATCTATCTATTTAATTAAATATGAGATACTATACCTAAATTTAAATTAAATCGGATATATGATATCTTTATTCGAAAATTAAATCGAGATACAATATCTCTATTTGTTTTAGATATTTAATTTATCAAATAAATTAAATACAAAAAAATATTATATACAATAATATTATAATCTCTATTAAATAATATTATTATATTTAATTTCGAATTTAATAATACACACACACACACATATATCCATCCTAGATTAAATGTTTTATTCATTAAATCTTAGACATATCTAAGATTCAATGAATCTGAACACTTTTGCTCGTGTTGGGTATTCTTGTGTGCGACCTATGAGCTCACATGAGATTGGCGGTGGGCCAAATCGTACCAGCCCACAAGTCGCAAGCGGCCTCTAGCAAGACATTGCGACTACCCAATACATATGGGGATCGGTGATACGATACAACCTATCGTACAACCATGTCACGTCCCTTTTGTCATGCGATAATTTGGTCAAGGATGAGGCATGGATAATGTCAACTTCCTGTTCTTGACCATTACTTTCTCGATTCTTGAGTAGTCTAATAATTGAAATGGAAACTTATTTCCATCGTAGTATGGCCATACATTTCTTAGACTTACTCATCGAGGGGCCCGGTATTATGTCTTTACAAATGTGAGGGACAAATTTCATCTTGACCATTCACATTCCTTTGCATGAGACCCACTGATCCCGATCTAAGCCTGTATCATCACCCGGTCAAAGGTGACTTTTGACTAGGTCAAAGAGCAGCGACTCATCATGTAGGAATCCATGATGATCTCAGGTCAAAGGGCGTTGTGACACGGTTATACATGAGAAAAGCTTATGACATAATCCATGCAGCTTTCTCATGGTGGGTTGGTCCAGCACCTTGTACTCCTACAAGTGCCCATGACTTTGATTCGTATCTCCATAGCTCATCAAAGTCATACTGGTCTTATTTCATCTTCACTACCGCGTAGATGACCGACCAGGGACATTTAGGATAATCTATAAGATATATCCAAGGATCTGTTATCACTATAAACATGCAAATAAAATGATAACTAGAGGAGAATACTTTAAATAACATAAATGTTTAAAGTACAATGACTTGCCACTAGGGCATAATTTCCAACAGATATCAGCAAGATGGAGATGTGTGGGGATGAACAACACTTTGACATCCTACTTTTGAACATGATCTCTGATGAAGTGATGTCTAACATCAATGTGCTTGGTTATTGTATGTTGAATAGGATCTTTGCCAAGCTAATTATGCTGGTGTTGTCACAAAGAATTAGGATTTCTTTGAGGTGGATTCCCAAATCTTGATGTTGCTACTTGAGCCATAAAACTTCAGCTCAACAACTAGATGCATCAATGTACTCTTTCTGTCTGTCTTGTATCCAGCAAGATCCGAATCTGAATATGCAACAAAGTACTTTGATCATCCTTTGGGAAACCACAATTTGAGATCCTTTGTGTCGGCAAGGTATCTGAAGATCCTCTTCACATGTTCAGCTTGAGACTCCTTTGGGGCATATTGATATCTTGCACACATTCCCACATTGAATTGGATGTAGGGCAACTAGCAGTCAAGTATAACAGTGATACAATCATGCCTCTATACTTGGTAATGTTGAAGTCTTTTCCCTTTTCATCAGTATCCAAAGAAGTAGTTAAGCTGATTGGAGTGTCAGCTCCATTACATTGGTCCATTACATACTTCTTTAGGAGATCTCGGAGATACTTGGTCTGAGAGATGAAGATGCCATTCTTCCTTTGTTTGATTTGCAAAACAAGGAAGTAATTCAGTTCTCCCATCATTGACATCTCAAATTCTTCCTGCATTGTCTTAGAGAAATCTTCACTCAAAGCATTATTAGTAGCACCAAATATCATATCATCAACATATATTTGAACAATTAATAAGTCATTCCTCTTTTTGCTTTTAATGAAGAGAGTTGTATCTACTTTGCCTCTATCAAATCCTTGATCAAGAAGGAATTTACTTAGTCTCTCATACCAAGCTCTATGAGCTTGCTTAAGACCATACAAAGCTTTCTTAAGGCAAAAGACATGATCTGGATGATGATTATCTTCAAATCCAGGAGGTTGTTCAACATAAACTTCCTCTTGAATAAAACCATTTAGGAAAGTAGATTTCACATCCATTTGATACAATTTGAATCCCTTAATGCAAGCAAAGGGTTAAAAGAACTCGTATAGCTTCAAATCTTGCCACTGGAACATACGTTTCTTCATAATCAATTCCTTCTTCTTGATTATAGCCTTTTGCCACTAATCTTGCCTACTTACGGACAATGATTGTGGATTCATCTCGTTTGTTCTTGAATACCCATTTAGTGTCAATAACTGGATGGTCTTTAGGCCTAGGTACTAAGTCCCAAACTTGATTTCTTTGAAACTGATGTAATTCCTCTTGCATTGCTATAACCCAATCATTGTCTAATAGGGCTTCGTCAATCTTAGAGGGCTCAATCTCATAAATGAAAGCAGAGAAAGTAATTTCATTCAAAGTACTTTGCCTGGTTCTCAATCCTTGATTTACATCACCTATTACTTGGTTCAGAGGATGACTTCCTTGTATCTCCAAGCTCTAGGTTGAGATTGATCAGTATTATTGCAATCATTTTCATTTTCCAAAGGATTTTCAAAAATTTTCAAAATAGAAGGAGTTTTCAAAATAGATTGGCTTTGAAAAATTGGTTCATCATCATCTAGGGATTTATCAGACTTGGCTTCACAGAATACAATAGGTATTGATTCTTCGACAATACAAGTACGTTTGTTAAAGATTCTATATGCTTTACTCCTATTAGAATAGCCAAGAAATATAGCTTCATCCGACTAAGTATCAAACTTTCCTAAGTTGTCCTTTCCATTATTATGAATGAAGCATTTGCAGCCGAAGATGAAAGACAGATTATCATCAAGGGGGTGAATTGGGTGATTTAAAAACTTTTTCACGAATAGCCTTGATAGCAGTAAAAACAGAGTAATGAAGGAGAAAGATAAACACAAGAGATTTATACTGATTTGATCTAAACTGTTGACCTACGCCTAGTCCCCAGACACTCTTGGTATTTTACTTCCTCTTTTAACTAATTACACACTCTGTAACTGTAACACCCTGAATTCTGGACCCTAAGAATTGAGAATAAGCCTAAAGTAGGCGGACGACTAAGCCCAGTTCGGGAGGAGTCCCAATAATGTCGGTAAATAGGAAACCTCTTAGGAACTAAGTAACTTGGCTATACGGGTCAGTGGACCTAGTATGTATAAGCCGTGGAATTAAAGTGCCAGTGAAAAGGGGCACATAAGACCTATACAGTGTAAATTTGGTTGGAAAAGATGCCACCCAATTATGTCCTGAGGTATAGGACAATTAGTTGAGTGAAAATATGACGGTATAAGTAAGTATACGGGGCATTTTCAGGCAGTCGGGTATGCCCTGCGTTTTTGAGAAAACATCGGTATGTGGCATCGTTTATCGGGTCTTGGTATTGGTGAAGAAATGCCAAGTAAAACCCAAGCAGGATCTCGAGCAAGCACCGATAAAGTAGCTTTATTAAAGTAACTTTAATAAAGTAAGGTCTCGGTAATGATGACATACTTTTGTGTTGGTCTAATAAGATCATGACACGTGTCTACTCATCATGACAAGGTACAAGGTTACTTTTATGTTGGCCCAGTAGGAAGATGACATGTTTCCTATCATAATTAGAAAGTACAAAGCAATTAATACCTCATTAAATGTAAGGACAAAAAAATGTTCAAGAAGGGTTACACAAGAAGATGAACAAGCAGCTTGCTAAAAAAGCTATGCGAAAGGAAATATTTTGAGGGCATTTTGGTCAATTATATGAGGGACACATGTGCATGCAATTAATATGAAAAGATGACTCAAAAGCTTCTTTAATAAGCCTCAAATTCGTGCAAAGCAAGGGGAGAGACAAAAGTCAACAAAACTTGCAAAATAAGTCAAGCTAAGATGATATTTTGTAAGGGCACTTTGGTCATTTGATTTGGGAGATTTTAAGTGCCTTCTTGACATATTTTAAGACATTTTTCCCTCCCTTTTGCACAAGCATTCTGACCAAGAGCTCAAGGGCCATACAAATTAAAGAGTCAGTGTAGAAGGGCACAAAACACTTATACAATGTTAATCGGGTGGTAAAAAGGCTATTTAGATATGCCCTATGGTATGGGACAATTAGCTGAGCATAAATGTGCTAAAATAAATATGCACATGACATTTCCTGGGCTGATAAGGGTTTCCTGCATTTTTGGAGGAAATAAGAAGGGAAGAGTATTCAAGAAGATTCACACATGTTTAGGTCAAAGAAGCTTATATAGGAAGTTATACAAGAAGCTTGTTGAAGAAGCCAAGCAAAGAATCTAGAAGGAAGAATCTTAATCAAGAAGTAAAAGTTGGCTTCTTGGATAAGCCAACAATTACTTAATTAAGAAGTAGCTTAGGAATTAAGTTGGACTTTTGATTAAGCAAAGTACAAGGTAATTATGAGGCACCAAAAAGTCAAGCAATCTTCTTCCACAAGCCATAAAAACGTGCAGCCACATCAGGGGATAAAAAGAGTTGATTTAATCACTCATGGAACCCCAATTACATGATCAAATACTTGGAGAAACATTAACTATTGAAGGGAAACTGACCGGACTAGTTAGGGGCTTCTTTATGAGGCAAATTAAAATAAAATCCAGACCACTTTTCAACCTAGAAAATGATGCCATATGAGGACTTGGAGGAGAGAGAAGTTACTAAGAGATAAAGCAATAGGTTAAATCAAGTAATCATGAGGAGAGATAAAAGTCAAATTGGGAATTAATCTACACCACACATCTCAAATCAGATCTAAAATGGATATGACATGTCATTATGCTGCTCATATGGTGAAGAAGGTGCCGCATATGTTCAGCCAAAAAGGGGATCTGATTTACTTGGAGAGAAAGCCAGAAAACATGCAAACACCTAGTGCATTCTTTTAACCAGTGGATAATAGCGTGTACTGGATAAAGCACATGATTATAACACTTGGAAATTAAATTAAAATCTGACCAAAGGGATTAGATTTCCGTCACATCTGTCCAGTCAAGGAGGATTCTAGAATTTCTTGGGAAATAAGTCACAAACCCTAGTTCACCCTAATAACCAGTGGACGAAAGCACATATCAGATATCTTGAGTAACCCATGACTATTATTTAAAGACTTCTTCTGACCATTTTTGGCTGTCCAAGATGTGTTTAGGGAAAAGAGAAGAGTGGGCAGCCAAGTTCCTAGTCCAAGTGGAAGAAGGAAGCACACAAGCATGAAGATTCAAGGTATGTTTCAAAACTATACACTTGTGACTTTGAAGTTGGGAGTTAGGGTTTCTATCCAACTGAGTTAAACATGAGGTTATGAGGTGATTTTGATATTTTTGAGGTTTTCCTTGGGTCTAAAACGAGATTTTGTGTAGAGATAAATTAAGGTCATCATTTACGAACCCGAAAAACACTAAGTCTCAAGAACAAAAGTGAATCTGCCAACCGTAGTGATTTCTGAGCAGAAGAATTTACAAAATGGTTTTAAAATATTAAATGAAGTCCGATAGCTATGAAATTTTACATGCTTAAAGTAGACATCATAAGCTTAATTTTGATATAAGATTTTGTAACTTTTCAAATTTCTTACTTGGAGAAATAAATTGTTGAAAACGACCCAGAAATCTGAACATCTTCACTGACCAGCGGCTAGGGATTGAGAATAAGGAAAGGATATGAACCCAGGTGACTTTGGAAACGATTGTTTTTTTGTAAACCAGACATAATAATGGTTTCGTGGTCACTAGAATCGCGTTAATAGGATTTTTCTCGAATTAGTTACAAATTTTTGATGCTTTAGCACAACATCGGCTGTGTTATGTGACTTTATCATAAAACCTCAAAACTTGCTTCTTTCTTAGCACATGTTTAGGATGTAAATAGAATTCACCCCAAAGTTCCTTGTACAATGAATTAATGCCTTTTTACTCAGATTAAATGCAGTTAAGATCATATTCACCATACAATTCAGTCATACAATACAGGGAAAAACATGGCATAAATCATGCTTATCAGACCCACTATGGTAACTCTGCAACTGGCAAACAGATCCATTGTCCAATCAAAAGGTAAAGTTGAAGATGTATTAATGAAGGTGGACAAGTTTATCTTCCTGGTAGATTTTAGAGTAAATACCCTTTTGGGTCCCTGGAAAAAAACACGGACCCCATTTTGGTCCCTCACACAAAGAAATGCCCTTTTAGTCCCTGAAAAGGACGAATAAGGGTCGATTGGTGAACATTTTGGTCCCTCACAAATTTCCAAAAAGCCCTTTTTAGTCCATAAAAAAGTCCCATTTTAGTCCCTAGGAACTAAAATGGGGTCCGTGTTTTTTGTCGGGGACCCAAAAGGGTATTTACTCTAGATTTTATTATACTATATTTTGATGTGGATTGAGAGGTCCCAATCATCATGGGAAGGCCATTTGTGGCAACAAGCAGAACATTAATCGATGTTGAAAGAGGCAAACTCACTATGCGAGTCAAAGGTGACCAAGTGACATTCTCAATTCTGAGAACCCTACAGTACCTAGAAAGCCCAGAAGAATGTGCTGTCCTTAACATATTACCAAGCACCAACATGCCTCCTGTCAACATGATCACGGATGGATATCTGATGCCCAGCAGGGCACATCAGATTCGTATGGCGATATCACCATATACAGAAGAGGTCAAAATATGTTGGGACTGGAACGGAACCATAGGGATCGTCAGCACCCCTACTCGGTCCCTGAATTAAAATCTATTGACTAGGTCAAGCTGAAGACTATAACCCAGGCGCTACAGGGAGGCAGCCTAGATGGTTCCAAAAAATTTTACAAGATCATCAAGAGACATTAAGACACCAAGCAGGCGGCACATCTCTCCAATATTGCTCAAGGACCGTGTTCAGATCAGGTTAGCATCTAGACTTCAGTCTTTGTGTTCACTCGAGTTTTAAATTTTTAATCATATTTTGAAATCCTCATGGGGTTGGCCTACAAAATCTACAACACATAGTACCTTGCACCATGTTCACTCCACGCGCTGTCTCACGACAATGAGACTCTTCCCCTGCTATGCACCCTGTTGGAAATTATGCCCTAGGGGCAAGTCATTGTACTTTAAACATTAATGTCATTTAAAGTATTCTCCATTTAGTTATCATTTCATTTGCATGTTTATAGTGATAACTGTATCCTTGGATATATCTTAGAGATTATCCTAAATGTCCCTGGTCGGTCATCTACGCGAGAGCGAAGATGAAATAAGACCAGTTTGACTTTGATGAGGTATGGAGATACGAATCAAAGTCATAGGAACTTGTAAGAGTACAAGGTGCTGGATCGACCCATTATAAGAAACCTGCATGGATTAAGTCATAAGCTTTTCTCATGTATAACCGCGTTACCAAGCCCATTGACTTGAGATCATCATGGATTCCTACATGAGGGTTGCTGATCTTTGACCTAGTCAAAAGTCACCTTTGACCGGGTGATGATAAAGGCTTCGATCAGGATCAGTGCTTTTCATGCAGAGGAATGTGAAAGGTCAAGATGTAATTTGTCCCTCACATTTGTAGAGAGATAATACTAGGCCCCTCGATGAGTGAGTCTGAGAAATGTATGGCCATACTACGATGGAAAGGAGTTTCCATCTCAATTGTTAGACTACTCAAGAATCGAGAAAGTAATGGTCAAGAAAAGGAAGTTGACATTATCCATGCCTCATCCTTGACCAAATTATCGCGTGACTAAAGGGACGTGACATGGTTGTACGATAGGTTGTATTGTATTATTGATCCCCATATGAATTGGGTAGTCGCAATGTCTTGCTACAGGCCGCTTGCGACTTGTGAGTTGATACAGTATTGGCCCGTTACCAATCTCATGTGGGCCTGAAGGGTCGCACACAAGAATAGCCCAACACTAGCAAAAGTGTCTAGATTCATTGAATCTTAGATATGTCTAAGATTTAATGAATACAACTTTAATCTAGGATATATATATATTTATAAATATATATATATATATTATATTATAATATAAATTAAAAATTAAATAATGATGATATTATTAATATAGATTATAATATTATTATTTGTTTTGTATTTAATTTATTTGATAAATTAAATATCTAAAACAAATAGAGATATTGTATCTCAGATTTAATTTTTGAGTAAAGATATCATATATCTAATTTAATTTAAATTGAGATATAATATCTCAGATTTAATTAAATAGATAGATATTATATCTCAGATTTAATTTATAGAGATAAATTAAATCAGAAGGCTTTTAATTCGGATTAAATAAATAGATTAGATTAGATCTATTGGATAGATTTAATTAATATATTATTTTAATCCAAATTCGAATTTTAAGATTAATGAGGATTAATTTTGAATATAATACATCGATTGAGTTTTAAAAACCTATGGGACTTTTTGCAAGACGTATTAGAAAGGTTGCGAGAAACCCTAGAGAGAAAAGAGAGAGACGCGAAAATCCTGAAGGTGCTAGCACGCTGCCGTCGGTGTTGGAAGCTATTCGTGTGGATACCGGTAGAGGGAGTGGATTCGCAGAGTTGGCTCCTATTGATCGAGGAGGTAGCCCACGAGATCGAATTGAACGAGACGCTCATGAGCTCGCCTAGGTACGGTTTCTAACGAACCTTGATTTAAACGCCGTTGATAGATCCTCTTAATGGGATTCATAAGATTTTTAAATTGATAAAATCCTTCCGCTGCGTATACGGATCCCAACAGTGGCATCAGAGTCAGATCAGCCGTGTGTTTAGATTAGGTTTTCTATATGCGAATACATGTGATGTATATATAGCTAAAACCGAATCTGTGTATGCATTGAAATATATATATATATGCTAGGACCGGATTTGTTATGCGTTTGAAAAGGTAGTTCGCGTTAGGGTTTCTACGGATAGCTAGTCAGATTAAGGCGGCTGTTTCTGAATTGTTTAGATCAGATTTGTGGCAATTTTCGTGTGGGTTTGAAACGTTCAGATCCGTGAAGTTCTGAAGAGTTCGGATCACACGATGTTCTGAAGCACGGTTACGTTCGATGACGGTCACATTCTGAAAAGTTTGGAGACGCTGATCTTGATCGAACTTGACCAGAATGGACTCGCACGACGCTGTTACTTGAACGCGTTCGGACGTTAAAGGGTCGAACATGTTCGTCCGCGCATTGGTACTCCTCGGTCATGCTTGGACAACGCGTATCTGGGGTTTCAATTTTTTTTTTAAGGAAACAAATTTTTACCAAAAGATTATGCCTTTTTCGAAATATTAGGGTTTTGTTTTGAACAAAAAAAATTTCGAACGGGGGCGCTGCCCACTGCACCCCGCAAGGGGCACTGCCCCTTGACCCCGCTCGCTAACCGGCTAGCGGGACCGCCGTGACTAACTGTTCGTAGCGCGAGAATTTAAATCATCATATGATATGATATTATATATATTATATAATATAATATAAACTCGATAATTTATTCATGATATTTTCTTTCATATTGTATGAATTAATATTTGTTGTGATTAATTATTCAAAGTTGTTTGGGTATGGTGAACAACATGGCTCTAGAATTTACAAGTGTTGTAATATGTGAATATGGCATGCGAGCCATGCCTCTCTCTAAATATTCTTGATGTACATTCTCTTCTCATCCCACTCCCCTCGTATGTTCAACGAGGTTTCTCCTGATGTATTTCTCTTTTCTTATTTAGAGAAGTCCTCCCATTGGCTTGAGAGGATTTTAGGTTAGATGAGCCATGTTGTGTCACGATTTTTAATTATGTTTTGATTTGATCACTGCATGATTAATTTAGAGCTTATATGAGATACAATTGTGATTGCATTCATATAAGTAGAATTAATAGGATTAATTACATTATATCAAATATACCCTATAAATAAAATCTTAAGTCATAATGCCGCCAATTAATGAATACTTGTCGAAACCTAGATCGCCCATTTGTATGTTCCACCAAAGTGGATGCATTTGAGTTATCTTGGTGAGACAAGAGTGGGTAATGGTGATACTCAAAATTCATTATTGTCTTGACTTAATTGATATTATCAAAACGGTTTTGGATCTCAAGGCATTAGATGGGATTAAATATGCTGGGTCATGTGATGATCAAATCCCATAAAGATTTAAGAGTTACATGTGATGTAATTGGCAAAGAGATTGCCTACCTAAATAACTTGATTTTAAGCGTCCTGCCAAAAGCGGACTTAAATTTAAGCCAAATATGGATCTTAGCCCACTAATTACAATAGCCCAACACGGCTCCTGTTGATCGAGGAGGTAGCCTATGAGATCGAATTGAACGAGACGCTCACGAGTTCACCTAGGTACGGTTTCTAACGAACCTTGGTTTAAACGCCGTTGATAGATCCTCTTAATGGGATTCATAAGATTTTTAAATGGATAAAATTCTTCCGCTGCGTGTACGGATCCCAACACACCCTTCCATCTTCCACCTACCTCCTCTCCTCATTATGTACCAGTTTGTCTTCCCCAGATCCTCCCACCTTTAAATCCCACTAGTCTATGCGCCTCTGATGAGTCATATTTATACCATGTTTCCCTGTGTGTTTTGACTATTTTAAATGTTAAATCTGAGCTTTATTGTGTGGTATCTGATAGAATGCCTAAGAATTCATGCATATAGGGAAATAGAGGACAGATCTTACTGAATGTTGCATTCATAGCATTATCCTACTCATGTGCTTAAGAAAAGGACCACTTTAAGACAGATCATAGAAGATGTAGCATATCGCATGCTAACATCTGCACCAGCAATACAATGCAATTGTTATACTGTAGCATCATAATTGATGTAGAAGTATGCGCTACGTTATTCTAACCTTTCCTCATGATTTTTCAGGATATTAAGATAGGTTTTCCAGACGGACGTTAAGACAGGGATTGACTCAAGCTAAATCTAGAAGATGCGGAGAACCGAGAAAAAGATTTGAAGAATCCCATAGCATTAAAAGAAAGATCAATCAAATGAATTTAGGGATTTGAACCTAACAGATTTGGAATGCCCAAAAACCGGAGTTTTGCCTTTTCGAAAAAAGCAACTTGAGTATTTCTTTGTAAGGCCAAACCTCGAGGTTTCCGTGAAAACCTCGAGTTTTGCTCTTACGAGATTTTTACAAATGTTGAGAGCAAAACTTCATGCTTTGTTTACAATTATTGGAGATCATCAAAACCCTTAGAGAACTAACATTCTCCCCCTTTTTGATGATGACAACACTTGTAAACAAAGCGTCTTGAGATTTTGAGAGAGTTTTCATTTTGAAGTAGATTTGTCAAAGTTTTTAGAAATTCATTTTGAAAAGCTTGGACATTTGAAGGATTTATTTGCAAGTTTGTTATAAATTAAGTGACAGTATCGAGATGAGCAACGAGACGCAAAAAGAACCAAAACGATCACAAAACATATTTCTCATACATTAGCGAAATTGAAAATATTACAAGATATCGAAATATAAGTTTAATCGGACTTAGAGAAATATATCGGGAAGTTCTTCAATGATCTCCAAAACTCTAACTCTAATCCTTGCCATTCTCTCCCCCCTTTGTCATCTTCAAAATTGAGGTTGACCAAGGGTGTTGATGGAGGGAATGATGAAAAACATCGATTGAGGGAGTGGCCATGGAGGGAGGATCGGGAGAGGTTGTAGGGATCGAGGTGAAGTGAAGGTGAATGAAGGAGATGATGAACGGGAGAAGCGGGACCCGGAAGTGCTAGGACCGGCCGGTGCGAAGGTGAAGAAGGTCCAATGTGCAAGTGCTTCACAATTTTGTCCACTTTGTCACTTTGAGATCCATGTGAGAGATGATCGAGTAGACAACTTGGCCTCAATCTCTTGACCTTTTCTTTAAGCTCGGTACCGACCGTCCGGGAAATCATCTCAAGATGTTCCTTCATGGTATCTGAATCTCAATGAGTCCATTGTGTCCACGAGTCATTTCAGCCCTTATCTTTCCCATTTCAAAATCCATGCGAATAGTCAATGCGGCGAAGAGCAGTATCCACAATCTCCTTGATCCGCGAAGTAAGATCGGATGGAAATGATGTGCGAGGAGGTGGAGGTGCGATTGAGCCTCTTGAGCTTGAGATCTTCTTGGATGAGATCTTGAAGGAGCATGTGATTGTCCAGATCCTTCTTCCACAAACTTGATCTTCATTAGATTTAGCATTGTCTTCCCAAAAGATGGAGGATATACAAGGGTGTCGCGGAGAACCCGAGATGCCAAATTTTGTGATAGAAGAGAATAACGAGAAATCGAGAGAAGGAAATGGTATATGAGACAGCTTTCTCGCGAGAGAATTTAAATTTGATCATTGCTTGAAGAAGCCAATGACCAAGATTGAAAGGTACTTTTCTCACAAAAGCAACGTAAAGTGTTGGTAGTCTAGTTGAGTGAAATGAGTGTAATTACCACCCTTTGGAAGAAAGTTCCTAGAAAAGACATACCACAAGACTCGATTTTCAGCGGGCATAGAAATAGGTTTAAAAGAAAGCCATAATTGTTGATCGGGGGAAATGGCTCATTTGGTCTAAGTGTTCCAAAAATCTCCTCATTCTTTGAAGTTAAACTCGGAATAGGTGGAGGATTGTCTATTTTTAAGATTTTGTTCGGGATTGAAGGCGTGAGTAAATTTAACTCCCATAACGGTAGTAGACACTTGTTCCTCAATCACTTCTCCTTACGGAGTCAGAATATTATTGTACACCATATTGTAATAAAAAGGCGGACAAGATTAGGAGTATATGGTGCAGCTATGGAGACAAAGGACTCATACATTCTCAACCGGGAGACAAGTCAAAATGACACTCATCAAAGAAATTGGTCAAATTGACGGCAACTACGGGGCGAGAATTCACGATGTAAATAAGATTCCCTAAACTTATCATTCTCGTCTTTAGTCATAGTAGAGTTAATAATCGTGAAACCTTTGGGTGGAGAAGGGTTATGATAGATGTCGAAAGAGCATTCTCCATAACCGAGGCACATCTTCTTCCTCTTGATTACGAGTAGAAGCATTTCCTTGAGATGAAGTTTCTTTGAGGCGGGACACGAAACCTTCTTCTTTCTTACTTTAGAAGGTTTGGAAGTCTCGAAACCTTTTCCTTTCCTTTTCCTTCGGGCTCGGGTTCCTTCCTCTTTACGTCCGGTGATTTAGCGGGTTCTTTTGAACGAAACCCCCTTTTTATTTACGGTGTGGCGATGAAGTCTCGGGAATTCTACCCTTAATGCCACGAATTGCACGGTCGCACCCGGATGAAAGCGATTTGGTATGGACTTCCTTTCACCGGTCGTTGAGTAGGAAAAGGAGGAGGAGCGGCGGAATCGTTCCTTCATTTGGAATTTGTGTCGAAACATCTTGGGGATTGGATTTCGAGGCCATTTGAGGGTTTAGAAGGTGAAATTAGGTCGAGATTGGATGAGTCGGAGAGAAGAGAGAAGAGGCGAGGTTAAGCCTAGAGTTTTAGGTCGAGTTTTTGAAGATCATGAATATTACCATATATATATATAGACATGACAAAACTCGAGTTTTTATGCAAAACCTCGAGGTTTGATGAAAGATTACCAACCTGGACTTCAAAGGTGTTCTGTGAACCTTTGAAACATCAATGTTCACAAACTCGAGGTTTCTTCAAAATCTCGAGGTTTTGAAGTTCTTCAAATTCAAATAACTGTCTTATGAAAACTCGAGGTTTCTAATGAAGACTCGAGGTTTCATTTTCTTCAAAAAGCTCGGTTGTTCTCAAACCCAGACATTCCACAATCAAACCTCGAGTTTTTCTCCAAAACCTCGAGGTTTTGTTCTTTAAAAAACACAATTTTTAATATCCCGCATAAAATAAGTCTAGACACTCCGATGCTTAAGTTAGTAATTTTCAATCATCAAAACCATAACTAATATTGAGTAAGAGCTACTTACAACTCATTGGGATTTACCATTCCCGATTCTCTTCTTATGAACACAAATTGTTCCTTTGCTAATGGCTTTGTGAAGATGTCGGCAAGTTGAAGATGAGTTGGGATGAATATGACTTTGACATCTTTCTTGAACATGATCCCTTATGAAATGATGTCTCACATCAATATGCTTGGTTCGAGTATGTTGCTGGATTCTTAGCCAAGCTTATTGTGCTTGTGTTGTCACACAATATTGGGATCTCCTTCAAGTTGATTCCTAAGTCGGATATTTGTTGCTTGAGCCAAAGAACTTGAGCATGACAACTAGATGCGCCACATATTCGGCTTCGGTAGAGGATACTGACAACACTTGTTTGCTTCTTGCTAAACCATGAAACAAGTGAACCACCAAGAAATTCACATTGGCCACTTGTGCTCTTTCTATCCGTCTTATATCCATGATCGAATCGAATATGCCACCAAATGTTCGGAGTTGACCTTTGGGAAACCATAGACCAAGTCTTTGTGTCGGCAAGATATCTGAAGATTCTTTTCACATTCTCGCATGTGACTCCTTGGGAGCGATTGAAATCTTGCACATCGTCCACGCTGAATTGGATGTCGGGACGACTTCTTTGTGAGATAGAGCAATGATCCAATCATTCCTCTATACTTTGTAATGTTGAAGTCTTTGCCTTTTTCATCAGCGTCAAGCGTAGTTGAACTCATTGGAGTATCGGCTCCATTGCATTCGTCCATCCCAAACTTCTTGACAGGTCATTGAGATACTTGGTTTGTGAAATGAAGATTCCATCTTTCCTTTGCTTAATTTGCAGACCAAGGAAATAGTTGAGTTCTCCCATCATGGACATCTCAAATTCTCCTGCATGTTCTTAGCAAACTCTTCACACAAGGCATTGTTAGAAGCACCAAATATTATATCATCAACATATATTTGAACAATTAAAATTTCATTAAGTTTATTGTTCTTTATGAAGAGAGTTGTATCTGCTTTACCTCTAACAAATCCTTGATCAAGAAGGAATTTGCTTAATCGCTCATACCAAGCTCTAGGAGCTTGCTTAAGACCATATAATGCTTTCTTGAGGCGATAAACATGATCTGGATGATGATCATTTTGAAAACCAGGAGGTTGTTCAACATAAACTTCCTCTTGAATCAAGCCATTTAAAAAGCAGATTTCACATCCATTTGATAAAGTTTGAAACCCTTGATACAAGCAAAAGCTAGAAGAACTCTTATAGCTTCCAATCTAGCCACCGGAGCATAAGTTTCTTCATAATCAATTCCTTCTTCTTGATTATAGCCTTTTGCAACTAGCCTTGCCTTGTTTGAACAATTATGGCGATTCATCACGTTTATTTTTGAATACCCATTTAGTGCCAATATTTGGATGGTCTTTAGGCCTAGGTACCAAATCCCAAACTTGATTTCTTTCAAAGTTTGATGTAATTCCTCTTGCATTGCTATAACCCAATCATTGTATGCGAAAGGGCTTCATCAATCTTAGAAGGTTCAATTTTCGAAATGAATGCGAGAAAATGTGACTTCATTCAAAGTGCTTTTTTGGTTTTTACACCTTGATTAACATCACCTATTACTTGATCCGGAGGATGACTCTCTTTTGTATCTCCATGACTTAGGTTGATGTTGATCAATGTTTTCGCAAACATTTTCACAATGATTTTCAAATTCGAGTTCCTTTTCCAACGGTTTTCGAATTTCTGAAGTAGGAATTGTTTAGAACCAGTTGATTTGAGATAGGAAAATCATCATCATCATCCAAGGATTTGTTTGACTTAGTTTCACGAATACAACATGCATTGATTCTTCAACAATACGTGTTCTAGAGTTAAAGACTCTATAAGCTTTACTTCTATTTGAATAACCCAAAAATATACCTTCATCCAACTTGGAATCGAACTTTCCCAAGTTGTCCTTACCATTGTTGTGGATGAAACATCTGCATCCAAAAATGTGTAAATGAGCTATATTGGGTTTTCTTCCTTTGTACTGACTCATAGGGAGTTATGTTAAAACTTCTTCCGGAGATATGCTCGATTTGAAATGTAGCGTGCGGTGCTCATGGCATCGGCCAAAATACTTGAGAAGTATTGTTCTCATTCAACATTGCCCTTGCCATTTACGTTAGGACTCTATTCTTCCTTTCTACCACTCCGTTTTGTGGAGTCCTAGGTCTTCGAGAAGTTATGATCAATGCCCATTTTATCCGGAATTCTCCAAAGGCATGATTTTCAAATTCTCCACCATGATCTCGTACGAATTCTGCAATAGAGAATCCTTTCTCGTTTTGGACCTTCTTGGCAAATACAGCAAATTGATCAAATGTTTCATCTTTTGAAGATAAAAATATGGTCCAAGTAAATCTAGAGAAATCATCAACTATGACCAAAGTATAAAGATTGCCACCAAGGCTTTTTACTCTAGCCGGTCCAACTAAATCCATGTGAAGTAGTTGAAGAGGTCTATTAGTTGAAATTTCATTTTTAGATTTGAAAGATGATTTGGTTTGTTTACCCTTTTGACAAGCATCACAAATCATGTCGTTTTAAAGCGAGATTTTGGTAGACCAATGACCAAATCCTTTTTACGTAACTTGTCAAGTTGGAACATATTAACATGAGCTAAACGTTTATGCCATAGCCAACTTTCATCCAAGTTACCAATAAAACAGTTTTCAAAAATAGAGTTACTAGAGAGATTGAGAGTATAACGGTTTCCTTCTCTAGGAGCTCTAAATAAAGCTTTAGGTTTAATGTTATCTAAGGAGAGAATATCTTTGCTTACAATTAAACATTCCTCGAATCAAAGATAACTAGGTTACCTCTATCTCGTGCTTTGACTCACACTAAGGAGGTTGTGACATAGGCCTTCCACAAGGTAGACATCTTTGATTTGTGGCCCTTCGTTGTTTCCAACTTTTCCAATTCCAGCAATCCTTCCGGATTGATTACCACCAAATGTTACCTTGCCACCATCCTTAGGTTTAATTGTAGCAAACTTGGATTCGTCTCTGTCATATGTCTTGAGCATCCATTGTCAATGAACCATTTGTTGGATTTTGATGCTCTAAGACAAACTGCATGATATAGAATATCAAGTCTTAGGTACCCATTTTTCTTGGGTCCTTTTGGGTTAGTTTGTGTCTTAGGAATCTTATAGGATCCCTTAGGCACCCATTGATAATTACCTATAGGTTTGTTCCTTCTTTCCTTTTTATGAAAACGGGGAAGAGGTTGCATGACCTTTACGATTGCAATAGTTGCAATGAGCAAAAGGATTAGAAGAGTGGACAGTTTTTCGAAAATAGTTCAAATAAGTTTTTTGTCCAACTTTCTTCTTGCCTCTTTGTTTATCAGAATCAGGCCTATAACCGATTCGATTTGTCATTTGTGAACTTTTTGTTTTAAAATAACATTGAGCATTTCGCTACCTCTAGTGAATTTCTCAAGAGTTTTTGTGAGATGCAAATTTCTTTTCTCTAAAATGCAGCAGTTGTCACAAATTGTTTCTGAAATCTTTTCGCAGTTCTTTTCAGAAATATTTTCGCAAGGAGAAACAGAAGAAGAAATAGTTTGAGCTTGTTCTTCCAACAATTTAATTTTCTTCTTTGAAGACAGAAGCTCTTTGGCAATTTTTCGAAATTCAATGAAAAGAGAATTATATTCAGGTGATAGTTCATCATAAGATGAGTCGGAATTGTTTACCTCTTCACTTTGTCGAATCTTCTTCTTGAGCCACAAGACAGATATTGGCTCGTCTTCATCTTCAGCTTCATCTTCATCGGATGAGCCATCGCCCCATATTCAAAACATAAGCTCTTCTTTTGAACTTATTGAATTTCTTTTCTTTGTTCTTCAAATTTGTGGACATTCGGACTTGATGTGGCCGGGCTTTTCACATTCATAGCATATGATGGGTTTCTTTGTTTACGTGCTAGAGCTACCCTTATGAAATTTTCGAAGGCTTGATCCTTCTTGTAAAATTTTTTAAACTTTCGACCATCATGCCTAGCTCGGCATCTTCATCTTCATCATCTGATTTTATCTCTTTGTGATCTTGAGAGCGATTCCTTATTCTTGCCATCAATCTCATCAAGTCCTTTTCGGAATTTGATTTTTCCTTCATATTCGTAAAGGCTGCCAAATAGTCTTTGCATCGAAGCCATAGATTCACCACGAGCTTCTTCGATTACGGTGACCTTAGCTTCCCACTCCTTCTTGAGTATATTTAGTATTTTCCTCACTTGAAGCAAAGTTGATTGATCGTAGACTTTTCCTAATGCAGCAAGTTGGTTGATCGGATGAGTGAATCGAGTGGAATTCACTAATGGATTCTCCAGACTTCATACGAAATAAATCATATTCGAGTCATGAGAGTGTTTACTCGATTTTCCTTGATTCAGTTTGTCCCTTCATGGGCTATCTCAAGAGCATCCCACATAGCTTTAGCAGAGATGACAAAGTGCGGATACGAAAATACTCTTTTTGGCTTAGAGCACTTTGCGCATGTGAATTGCTTTCATGTTGAGAGTGACTTGCTTTTCGTCATTCTCATCATACTCTTCTTCTAGCTTGGGAGTTCGACACCATCTTCAATTGATCTTTGGTTCATAATTTCCTCTCTCGAACACCCTCCATAGGCCATATTCGAGTTGCCATTACATAGACTCTGAACTTAGCCTTCCAGAAGGAGTAATGTTCTCCATTGAAACCTGGAGGTCTGTTGATTGAAGCTCCATCGGGTAGAATTCCTTCCATTGGATCTTTGATCTAGGATATTAATCCTTTAAACAGATAACCAGGCTCTGATACCAAGTGAAAGTGAAGGAAATCACCAAGAGGGGGGGTGAATTGGGGATTTTAAAAATTCTTTTTAAATCACCCACACAACAGATGTTCAGCCAAGGTAAATGGAGATAGAGAAGAAAAGCTTGACACGAGAAGATTTATCTTGGTTCGGTCTTAACTCTTGACCTACGTCCGGTCCCGGACTCTCAGGTGTTTCTCTATCACTCAAATCGAGATACACACTCGTACTCGAAAGTTATCTCTCTCTAGGATACACTCCCTTACAAGTTGTAATCTGATAACCCAACCTCAAAGTCCCACAACTTTGAGATTCTTACAATGAATGATTTACGAAATGAACTCTCTAAGAGTGAATAAAGATAAATCAAGCACAATGTATCAAAGATACAATCGGAAAATTATAAGCAAGTAAAAGACTCGGAGCTTTTTATCGTTTTACAGTGTATGTCTTGTGTATATTTTTCAGTCTTCAAATCTTCAAGTATTTAAACTGATTTGAAGCTTGTGACCGTTTAAAGATCCGTTCGGACTTGGATCATTTCGAAATTCTAGTTGTTGGGTCCTTGGGTCTTTGCATATAGTTTTGTTGGGAGTTTTGCGGATTTGGGAATCTGGAAATTTGATTCTTCAAGAATGTCTCCCATGTCTTTGTTGTGCTTAGTGGAGCCCTTTAGAATAATGTTGTTCGGATGCTTTAGGTAGTGGAACCTTGCTTTACGCCTTGGTGAATGGTAGAGCTACTTTTCGAGATGAGACCATTGTCTTGGGAGAATAAGATATAATAAAATATTGTAAGTTGTCAAAGTGGTTGTTTTATTGTTTATCAAAACAGACTTTGATCTTCTGAAATCCCATGAACAAACTGGTTAAATCGGGTTAGGAATAATGATATGATATATATATAAATCATAAGCAATCATTTCGCAAAATCAAGCTAAACCATAAAGCAAACGGAGCGAGAATGTATTCGGATGCGATATTTGACTGTTTGTTGAAACCTCGAGGTTTCATCATAAACCTCGAGTTTTAGACTATTGTAAGTAAAGATGATTTAAGTCCAAAACATCAAACCTGGAGGTTTCTACCCAAACACGGAGGTTTTCGGACCGATGCGAAAAATGTCACCCTTTCGTTTGAAAAATACTCGAGGTTTTACCGAAACCTCGAGGTTTCATTTGAATATGAAACTCTTGGGAAAATAGCGCCAATGTAAACCTGGAGGTTTCTGGGAAACTGGAGGTTTCTAAGAGTCGTGAAAGTCGTTTGCTCTCGAGGTTTGTTCCCAAACCTCGAGTTTTCATAAGTTTAAGAAAACCTAACTATAAGAGGAAAGCGCAATCAAAACCTACAAAACCTCGAGGAGTGGATTTTTCATGTTAAAAACAAAACGTGAGACAAAAAGCTGGAGTTTTGCCTTTTCCAACACAATTTTAATTTGACTCGAACTCACACAAAAGGCAAAACATGCTTTGATTGGAGATCATCAAGACCCTTAGAGAACTAACACTAACTATAAGAGGAGGATAGTAGATCGTGAGACCCAACAATTTTAATTTCTTCCACCAAAGGAACGTGAGAGAAGACCAACCGAGAGGATAGTAGATCAGACCCAACTCTTCCCTGGAGCAAGACAGATCATAGAAGATGTAGAGACATCGCGTGACAGGACACCCCTTACGCTGTAAACCTTCTGACGAGATTCCTTGTTTTTCATTTGTTATTTTATTTTCATAATTCTGCCATGGGCTGTTCTATATTACTTTGTTTTGTGTTTTCCCTCATCAGTCATGAACTAAACTTCCATTGGCTGAGCGAGGATGAATTTCTAAGTTGTAGAATGAACCCAGTTTGCAAAGGTTTTAATTTAATGAATTTATTTTGTTTAACAATGCTTTAATTCATAGATGGTTAGCGAATGCTAAGGGCTATCCTAGTGGTCTTGGCTTACTGGACGGGAGTCAAGGTTAAACCTTTGTTAGACAGTGTTTGTTGGGTGAGCCCGTGCATGGCTCGACCTAAACTGTAGATGCTAGGAATGGATTTACCGCTCATAACCAGAACACCTAGGTTTAATTAGACAGACTAAACTTGAAATCGCCATAGGAATATGGGAGAGTAAAGCGAGGACTATAGTTACAGAATGCAGATGCTTTTGTATAGGATAGTGGTGGGCTAACTGAATAACGTTGTGAAAGGCGGTTATGTTGTAGCATTGTGGAAGCTGTACAGCATAATTCCAATAGCAATGCATTGTATGCGAATTGGGGGAATGACACGACTTAGAATGAAATCCGAGCTCAGCCTACTGTTAAACTGATATGTTCCTTCAACTTCCGATCACTTATTTATTTCTTGTCATTCGTAAAAGCAAAAACAAGCAAAATCAACTCTACTTTTACTTCACACAACTGTCATTAGAAACTGGAATCATCCTTGGAACCAACAATCTCTGTTGGTCGATAACTCTACTTACTCTTTATGACTTGTTCGAATGGTTCATTTGCCATAAGGGAATTCGACCAACAAGTTTTTGGCACCGACTGCAGGGTACTAAAGATACCTTTTATGATTATAAGTTTCTTTCTGATAAGTTGTGTTTACCTCACCAAGATCACTTTCTCTA
The DNA here is from genome assembly GCA_019022615.1 of Acacia melanoxylon. Taxonomy (NCBI): domain Eukaryota; kingdom Viridiplantae; phylum Streptophyta; class Magnoliopsida; order Fabales; family Fabaceae; genus Acacia; species Acacia melanoxylon. The sequence continues at coordinate 267,885 of JAFJYJ010000014.1, forward strand.
TCTATGATTTTCAGGTACAATCTGTAGTGTATGCGTAACTCGCCCTCTGCTGACCTTGAGCCGTATGATCTGGAGATTGAATGAACCTATAAAAAAAGGAGCAGAAAGCAGAGGTGAAGGAGTCACTTGAGTGACTCTGCACACATGGCAGAAATAAAAGTTAATCGAGACCAGAATTGAGAGAAGCGACACCTTTTCAATGGGGATGACTATAACCAACTGAACCATAACGATGGTCTAAACTGAGAAATCATGGAGTTTTGAGTCCTTCACTTGACCAGACTTAACTTGGCCATCACACCTCCAAACCTGACTACAGGACACTTCAAAATCAAAGTTGTCATGTTCCAAATGCTTAATTCAGCCGGACAGTTTGGAGAACTCCCATCAGAAGACCCTCATTTGCATCTCAAGTCAGGGACAATGCTTAGTTCTGTGATACTTTTTTCATTCCAGGAGTGACTGCAGACACCCTTAGAATCAAATTATCCCATGGAAAGCCTTCTCAATCTTCCATGGAAGAAAGGCGCTGATGAAGTCCCTCAATCTTCCATGGAAAGCCTTCTCAAGAAGTATATATGGCCAAGAACGATGCCATCTTACAAAGCTAGCAAGTATCCCTTCGCAATCTCGAGAATCAAGTTGGACATCTTACTACAGCACTCAATAACAGACCATCAGGCTCCCTATCTAGTGATACTGAAGTCCCTAAGAGAGAAGGAAAAGAGCAAGTGAAGGTAATTGAGTTGAGGAATGAGAAATATTTTGACTCATACAAGGTAACAAAGAGGCCCATCAAAGATTTAAAACTGTCATACCCGCCAGGGGTGCTGACATTCTTTACCTTGATCTTACGCAGTAGTGTGGCAAAATCAGAAATAGTTTGTTATACTTGTTACACCTTTACCGGCCTCGCCCTTTCGGGTGGCGGGTTAGAGGGATTCCTTTTATTGGTTACCTTTCCATCATTAATAGATCCATTTAACTTATATCAGAGTGAGCGCAACAGAGCATTTAACAGGTTCTGACTATCTACTGTACTGGTAAAAGTAAAATAAACAGAAAGTAAAAGTCCCCGGAGGGTTAAGGGACAATCATCCAAAAATAAATACAAAAAATATATATAGTCATCCCAAAAATATTAGTACAAAATACAATAGGGCATCCCCTATTCTTCAACTGCAATGCTATGCCCTACCTTTCTTAAAAGGCTCTTCCACTTTAGGCACTTTCCCCTATATCTACAGAATTGTCTGGAGTTCGATGGTGAACCTCAAAGTAACTATCAATACTCATATATTATATGTGTATAGTGTATGCATGCAACCATGATATATAAATCACAAATATGATGCCAAATATACCATATATGCAAACAGAAACATACAGTAACCAATCATCACACACCGTCAGCTGCCTTACCAAGGCAAGCCCCAGATTTATTGGAATCACAAACCTCGAACCGTCGAGCCGCCTGAACCAGGCCAGCCCCGGATTTACCGGAAATACGAACCGTCGAGCTGCTACTCAAGGCAAGCCTTGGATTATTCCTCAGCGCTAGAAATAGAATAGTTAGGGACTCGAACCCCAACATGCTCTGTATGCATATTTGGCAAAAACATACAACATATATGGCAAGCTAAACATACATCAAACACATAAGAGTACCTGAGTAAAGCAGTTACTACCTGAGGGATGTGTACTACTTAAAAATTTTAGAGTGCCTGATAGCTTCCCAAAATATGTCTTAACCCTAAATAACACCAAAATACCTTATTTTTAGTATTTCCAAAAATACCCTTACATTTATCACAAAATCTGAGCCTAGGCAAAAAATTCTAAAAAATCCAGCATTTTTTGCCCAACTTCAAACATTTTTAATAAATTCCACAAACTCCAATTGACATGAAATTGGTTCCATCTGAACCATTAGGATGTGTAATTTTCAGTAAAAATATTTCCAAAAGGTTTCATATTTTGGCGTGTAGCCAAAACTTTAGCCTCTGGTCAGAAAACTCCTGTAGCTTTCTGAGCAAACTTTACCAATTTATTTTTCTTAGTAGAAAAATAAAAAAGACATAAAATTATACATCACGGTGAAGATCAAGATGTATAATTTTTTCTGGTAAAATTTTAGCTCAAACCGACTTCATTTACTATTTTTAAAACATGGTTGAAGCTTCATTGCCCAGAAATTCCAGAATCTAGCAGCAAGCTTCTTCTTTGTGTTTTCGGTGTTTTTGAGTTCGAAAACTTTAACCATGACCTAAACCCATACAAAATCAAGTTTTAGACTCATTAGAACCCTCAAAAACACCAAAATCAGATCACAACACCACACTCTAACTCCATGGACGAAAATCCGAACTTGAAGTTCAAAGGGTTGAGTTTTCGGTGTTGACCTGAAATCGGAGATTTGCTTGGTGTTCTTGGTGATCTGGCTCTTTTCCTAAGTGTAGAAGACTTGCTAGAATCTCTCCTTACTTCAGTTGGACACGCCACTTTGGGACCAAAAATGAAAAGTTTAAGTCCTTTTAATAATAGCTAAAATGATATGGGTAGCCTGAAATATCTGGTGTATGTTTATGTCCACTGTTTAAAATTTTTGAATCAGGCTTTTGTCTTAACCTCCAAGAAATTCTAGAGAATTCCATAGCATGGACATGTGGTGCATCCCCATCCAAAAGTAGCAGATTTTTACTTTTCAAATTGTGAAAATTACCTGTTTTGGCCCGAAACACCTTTTTGTCCGCTAGTTAAAAGCTTGTACCTTAATTATTGGCTTATTTTCTCTCCAAAATTCTAGAGATCTCTCAGGGGAGTATGTGGCGCCTCCTGGACCCACACAATCTGATGTTGGTGTTAGTTCTCTATGCGTTTTGATGATAACTGACAATTGTAAACACAAGTTGAAGTTTGTCTTTGGTAAGTTGAAAAACTTACTGTCAAAGGAAAACTCGAGTATTGGTCTCAATACTTGAGTATTGACTTGACAGAGAGTAGCTCAATTTTATTAAACAAAGCAATACTCAAGTATTGAACTTACAGAGAGCACTCTAAGTTTTTCACCCTGAGCCTAATAATTGAATATTATTTCACTTATTTGTATCTCTTGGTTAATAATTTAGCAACGTTTAATTGATAAATCATGGGTTTTATTACTTAATTGGGCTTTGAGCTTTTAATTAGATTTAATTCATTTTTGTAATAAAATTTCAGATTTACAGTGATTTAGTATTTTCTCCATAAATTTTGATCTAGATATCGGATTAGCCTCATTCTTCTTTCGTTTTTTAGATGATTCAGAGAGCTACAATTTTTATGAAGACTCGGAAGGCTGATTTGGACAAGAAGATGGACGAAATTGGAGCTAAAGACAGACGCATTTTTCTGGATTTTTATTTTGCCCGAATTTTGTAATAAAAGACCAATTATTAGAGGTTTCCTATTTATTAGAGGTTTCCTATTATTATGGGTTTCCTATTTATTAGAGGTTTCCTATTATTATGGGTTTCCTATTTTTAAAGGTTTCCTATTTTTGGGGCCAATCTTGTAGCCTTAGTATTTCCTATTTATAGGTTAGATTAGATGGCTAAAAATCATATTCTCAATTACGTTTTATGAGATTTTTGGAATTAAATTAGAAGCTTATTATTTTCTCTGAATCGTTCATCATGTTTATGTTCTTCTTCATCTTTTCTTCTACGTTTTGCCTAGCCATGCTTGGCTAAGCTTTTGTGGTTGACCCATGGATTGAGGATTCCACGAATCCAGAGGACCCGCGCTTCAATCGGTAACGTAATTCGTTTATGTTTATTTTAATCGGATCCGATTATAATTGCGGATTAGTGATAATCTTTAAATTCATATTATTTTTAATGCAAAAAGGAGCTAAAAACTCTGTCATTGTCATGCTTTAATGGAACAATTAGTTAAATATATGATTTCATCTTCAGAATGAGTTTTTAGACTTCATTTGCATTAATCTTGGTCATATTTGTATTTTGGATCTAAATTGGGCTTAAATCTTATCTCTTTTACAATTGAGTAAAGAACACTGTTTCGTATTTTGATAATATCTTGAGTTCTAGACCTCAAATAAATCTGCACTTTATATTGTAGGAAAGCTGAAAGATATACCTACAACTCTTATGAAGAGCCCAAAAGCTAAAACAGATGTTTAGAGATCCAAAATGGGCTTTGAATCCGAGACAAGGCGTTGGCACTGGACTCTGGAACAACGTTCGGTGTTTGATCCATAACTGGTGCTACAGAACTCCAAATTAGGTTCGGTTTGAACGACTGGAAAGATGACATCCACGGCTACATTTCGTATGAAGGCAGCTTGGTCCAACTCCACCGATTTCATGGTGTAACACAGGCTGGAAAGTTGACGCGTTTTTGGAGCACAAAAGTCAAGAATTGTGGCTCAATAGTTCTTCCAATTTTCCTATAAATACATGGATGTTTTCAAGAGCAAAACACACCTTGGAGATGACCAAGATCTCTCCCTTTCTATCTTCCTTCTTGTATTTCTTGCCTCCTACATGGAATGGCTTAGTTTTGCTTTATTAGTTTCATGTATTGTTTTTCCTTTTTGTTCATAACCTCCTATATGGATGGTTCTTACCTCTTGTTTATGATTTTTATGAATTATTTCCTTTTTGTTTATTTGAGTCCTACATGTGATGGTTCTACCTCCTACATGGACGATTAGTTGTAATATTTCCTTTTGATTGTTTTAATTTAATTTATGTTTTGTTCATTTGAGTCCTACATGTGATGGTTCTACCTCCTACATGGACGACTAGTTGTAATCTTTCCTTTTGAATGTTTTAGTTTGATTTTATGTTCTTCATCTTTTACCCTTTTTATGCTTGGTCATGAATAGCATGAACTAAGTATCTTTCTAAGGTCATGTATGGATTCTTTATGAAGTTTAATTGAAATTCTGTTTTTAATTACATAATACTTGTTTTGGATGTGTTTCTTTAATCCATGCTTAATGCCTTAGTTTGATCATCTAATTAAGGAATTGAAAGATTAATTAGACCTTGGGAAAGGCTAGTTAATTCTAGGTTCAATTGATTAAAGAACATAAGGTACTAGCAAGGGAACTTGACATAGGCTTTATGCAATCATAAAGAATTCTGGACTTAATGCATGAATTAATTCTAATGAGCATGGGAACATGACTTTAGGATTAAGGATTAGGTTAATTGACTTAGGAATAAGCAATTAGATTAAAATCTGAAATTCAATTGACATACTCCAATTCATGGGTTATGTAATTACATTCTACCTTAAAAGAAGATTATGTCTTAATCTAGCTTTTGGTAAAGGAAGACAATTAAATGGATTATTGATGATATACATGACCCTAGGCTTTTGTTAATTGCTTTCTATAAAGTTTAATTCAATTTCTTTGTAATTTTATTTACTTTTAATATTTTCATCAAAAACTCATATGGTTGCATCAACTTTAAATTCAAGTAAATTGGGTTGGTAGTTGGAACTTTGGTCCTGTGGGAACGATATTTTATTACTGGGATACTTGCTAGTATTACATTGATAGTGTATACTTGCACTAGTTATACCCACTCATCAAGTTTTTGGCGCCGTTCTTGGGGACCAAAATTGTCCCAATATCAACTATCTTTGCTTGTTTATAGATTGGTGCTTGTTTTATTTTAATTGGAGTTTTTATTTTTGTTTTGAGTTATTCCTTGTTCATTTCAATTGTGTTATTTTGATCCTTGTTTTTGTTTTGTTTACCAAAGAAAAAAAAAATTGATTTTTGTTCTTTATTTTCTATTTGCAATTTATTTATCTTGTAATTTGGGAATTAATTGCATTGAACTTTCATGGCTTGGTTTTATGATAATCATGATCTATCTTTCAATTCTCACTCTTTTGAAGGCAATCAAGAATGTGATGACCCATTCCACCACCAATACCATGAACCATACCTACAACCTCCATTCCAACAATATCATCAACCTTCTCATTTACCATACCATCCTTCATTCCATCACACTTCCATACCAAGTCATCCATCTCATGGATTCCTATACCCATTTGAACCACCTTATGGACCTCATTTTCAACCATGTGTGCTCAACCAAGATCCTTCATTTTGTGGAGTCATTGGAGATTTCCAAAATCAAACGGCTTGGGCTGTAAATGAGGAGTGGTCATATAAGGACGACATTCATCAACAAATGGACTCTATTCTTAGAAGTATGGAACCACAAGTGAAAATATCTGAGAGATTAGAAAAAGAAATTGATCAACAAACACAAATGTTGAAAATGAATTTTCAAGGAAATCCTTCTCTCATGGTCACACATGCACAAGAAGTAAAGCAAGTACAAAAGTACATTGAAGAGTCTTCTCTCCCATTTGGTAATAATCCTATCCTTATAGAAGTAGACTCTCCTACTACTTTGACTAAAGAAGCAATTCATGATTTGAGTGATAATGAGGTGGATGAGGAAATCATTGTCGAATCCCCTCAATTTTTGAAAATGCAATTGCTCAACCAATTGGCTCTAGTAGTAATGATTCAACTATACTTGTTGATGAGTGTGTTCCTATTTCTTCATGTGATGCTTTAAGCGGTGAAAATGCTTCTCTTCATAGTACTATGGATAAATGCGATAAATTGAATGACATATTTTCATGCTCTTGTGAGGAATATCAAATGTGTGTGGATTGTTATCATGAAAAATGTCATTTACTTGTTGAGCTTCAAAAGAAAGCATTTGGTGAAGTGGTTGATTCTACCATTGATCAGAATGCACCCTTTTGTACTATTGATGATAGTAAGCATGACGATTTTGAAAAGATTGAATCAAACATGAATGCCAATGTTGTTGATGATGTTCTTGTTGAATGTTATGCTAATTATCCCGATTTTACATCTATGAGTGACTCGTTAAGCGTGCTTGTTACGATAATGAATGGTGTCCCATTTGCACTTTGAAATTAATGATGCATTATACGATGATCTTGAATTAACTAGTGATTACGCATTGATTGTGGATTACGTTGTTGATGTAAGTAAGAAAGATCATAGCCTAGAATGCCAAATGCATAAAATCCCCATTGAATTATTTCCTTGTACTCTTGGTGGAGACAAAGATTCTGAAATTTTGATTGATAAAATTCTGCATGTTGGTGAATCTTTCCAACAAGTGCTTTCTTGTGATTTACCACCCGACTTGGAAAAGAAAAATAATTGTCTTGCATCTTTAAACACTGTAGGTGGTAATGATTTGAAAAATTCTCTTCTTTCTTCCACTCTTTTGCCTTCCATCTCTTGTGATTGCAATAATGATCTGGTATACTCCAACACAAAATTGGATTCCACACCTTCCATTTTGCAAACACAGGAGAATTTTTACATTGTGACTAGTTGCTTGACTCCTCTTGATGGGAGTATCATTGATTTCCTTGGATGTGATAGTTACTTGGAGAGTTTGGAACTTAATATGTCATTAATTCACTTGAAATCTCTCCATGTCTCTATTTTTGGATGGGATACTGCTATTTGCTTGTCTTATTTGCAGGCACATTCTTGGAAAAGTCATCGATTTGGATCTCTTCCAATTGATCCTGAACCACCTTCAACAAGGAAAATCATTGAGGGGAAAATGTTTTCAAAGACAAATGCATGATTCTCATTGATGATGAGAATTTCTCCTTCAAGCGACTCAAGATACTCTAACAAAGGTTGTCTCTTTCCTATCTTATTTTCTTCCTAATTCATATGATTACTTGGGCTTAATTGTTGTACGAGGAAGATAAGTGTGGGGGAGGGACACATTCCAGTAGCAAAAGTAGAAATAATGTAGTTTAGTAAGTAGAATAAGAACTCCTTATGTTTGGAGGAAAATATATTTTGAATCCTTTTGATTATTGTTTTATTTTTAAATGAGAAAATGCAAAAAAAAAAAAAAAAAACACACACATTTTACAAAATATATTCTCTCCTTCTATGATTGCTCCATATTATGAACTTGAACATTTTGGTTTTGATGGATCATTCTATTTAGATTGAAATTTTGGACTCTTGGATTATAATATCTTGGTTGTTAATTTTGTGATGCTAATTGCATGATTTGGTATTTTCCTTTGTGAGATTTTGGGCCTACATGAATGGAACTCATCTTTTACCATTCTTTCTTTCTTGTGTGCATCTGCTCATGATTTATGTTCTCTAGAACTTGCTCTCATTCTTTTCAAAACTACATTTTACATTTGCATGCATAAAAATGATGGAGGCTTGTTTTCTTTCTTATATTTCCTCACTCGACCAAATAGCCTTTCTCTTGCATTATATCTCCTTTGTTAGCCCCTTTGTGCCTTTTTGACTCATTCCTTTCGAAGCCACATTACTAGCCTAAATGTCACATCATCTTATTCGCACCTTGGAAATTAATTGTGCTTTGGTTTTGTGGTTAAGTATGGGGGTTGCCAGGAGTGCAACATTTTAAGTGTGGGGGAAGTATTTGATTATATGTCATTCATCGTTTGGCATTTATTGTAAAAGAAAAAAAAAGTAAAAGAAGAAAAAAAAAGGCATTTATTGTTTAAAAAAAAAGAAGAGAAAAAGAAAAAGAAAATATTATTTGAGTGGTTTTATATTGTTACTCTTTTAAAGTTCTTGGGTATTTAACCTTTCATTTCCATATTATTACCTACCCTTATCCTAGCCCCATTACAACCTTAATAATAAGTCCTCTTGATTTTTGCAAGCATGTGTTACAAGTAGTGGAGAAGTAGAACTTGAGCAAGCTTATGGTAGAACAATTTCCTTGAGTAGAATTTGAGCGATACACTTATTAACCATATACACTTGAGAGATTGATTGAGGGCATCCCTTGAGAGACTATCTTGTGTTATTAGCATCATTGAATGATATTGCCATTATTAGTAATTTGAGATGAAGAGATTTTGTCTTGATTGCTTGATCTTTTGAAGCTTTTGTGATCCTTGTTAAGTTTTGAAATTTCAGCAATTGTTGGAAAAGAGAATCTTTCCTTTATCTTTATTTTTGCCCAGGAGTGCAAAAGGATAAGTGTGGGGGAGTTAAGTATTTGATTATATGTCATTCATCGTTTGGCATTTATTGTAAAAAAAAAAAAAAGTAAAAGAAGAAAAAAAAAAGGCATTTATTGTTTAAAAAAAAAAGAAGAGAAAAAGAAAAAGAAAATATTATTTGAGTGGTTTTATATTGTTACTCTTTTAAAGTTCTTGGGTATTTAACCTTTCATTTCCATATTATTACCTACCCTTATCCTAGCCCCATTACAACCTTAATAATAAGTCCTCTTGATTTTTGCAAGCATGTGTTACAAGTAGTGGAGAAGTAGAACTTGAGCAAGCTTATGGTAGAACAATTTCCTTGAGTAGAATTTGAGCGATACACTTATTAACCATATACACTTGAGAGATTGATTGAGGGCATCCCTTGAGAGACTATCTTGTGTTATTAGCATCATTGAATGATATTGCCATTATTAGTAATTTGAGATGAAGAGATTTCTGTCTTGATTGCTTGATCTTTTGAAGCTTTTGTGATCCTTGTTAAGTTTTGAAATTTCAGCAATTGTTGGAAAAGAGAATCTTTCCTTTATCTTTATTTTTGCCGGGAGTGCAAAAGGATAAGTGTGGGGAGTTTGATAATCTTTAAATTCATATTATTTTTAATGCAAAAAGGAGCTAAAAACTCTGTCATTGTCATGCTTTAATGGAACAATTAGTTAAATATATGATTTCATCTTCAGAATGAGTTTTTAGACTTCATTTGCATTAATCTTGGTCATATTTGTATTTTGGATCTAAATTGGGCTTAAATCTTATCTCTTTTACAATTGAGTAAAGAACACTGTTTCGTATTTTGATAATATCTTGAGTTCTAGACCTCAAATAAATCTGCACTTTATATTGTAGGAAAGCTGAAAGATATACCTACAACTCTTATGAAGAGCCCAAAAGCTAAAACAGATGTTTAGAGATCCAAAATGGGCTTTGAATCCGAGACAAGGCGTTGGCACTGGACTCTGGAACAACGTTCGGTGTTTGATCCATAACTGGTGCTACAGAACTCCAAATTAGGTTCGGTTTGAACGACTGGAAAGATGACATCCACGGCTACATTTCGTATGAAGGCAGCTTGGTCCAACTCCACCGATTTCATGGTGTAACACAGGCTGGAAAGTTGACGCGTTTTGGAGCACAAAAGTCAAGAATTGTGGCTCAATAGTTCTTCCAATTTTCCTATAAATACATGGATGTTTTCAAGAGCAAAACACACCTTGGAGATGACCAAGATCTCTCCCTTTCTATCTTCCTTCTTGTATTTCTTGCCTCCTACATGGAATGGCTTAGTTTTGCTTTATTAGTTTCATGTATTGTTTTTCCTTTTTGTTCATAACCTCCTATATGGATGGTTCTTACCTCTTGTTTATGATTTTTATGAATTATTTCCTTTTTGTTTATTTGAGTCCTACATGTGATGGTTCTACCTCCTACATGGACGATTAGTTGTAATATTTCCTTTTGATTGTTTTAATTTAATTTATGTTTTGTTCATTTGAGTCCTACATGTGATGGTTCTACCTCCTACATGGACGACTAGTTGTAATCTTTCCTTTTGAATGTTTTAGTTTGATTTTATGTTCTTCATCTTTTACCCTTTTTATGCTTGGTCATGAATAGCATGAACTAAGTATCTTTCTAAGGTCATGTATGGATTCTTTATGAAGTTTAATTGAAATTCTGTTTTTAATTACATAATACTTGTTTTGGATGTGTTTCTTTAATCCATGCTTAATGCCTTAGTTTGATCATCTAATTAAGGAATTGAAAGATTAATTAGACCTTGGGAAAGGCTAGTTAATTCTAGGTTCAATTGATTAAAGAACATAAGGTACTAGCAAGGGAACTTGACATAGGCTTTATGCAATCATAAAGAATTCTGGACTTAATGCATGAATTAATTCTAATGAGCATGGGAACATGACTTTAGGATTAAGGATTAGGTTAATTGACTTAGGAATAAGCAATTAGATTAAAATCTGAAATTCAATTGACATACTCCAATTCATGGGTTATGTAATTACATTCTACCTTAAAAGAAGATTATGTCTTAATCTAGCTTTTGGTAAAGGAAGACAATTAAATGGATTATTGATGATATACATGACCCTAGGCTTTTGTTAATTGCTTTCTATAAAGTTTAATTCAATTTCTTTGTAATTTTATTTACTTTTAATATTTTCATCAAAAACTCATATGGTTGCATCAACTTTAAATTCAAGTAAATTGGGTTGGTAGTTGGAACTTTGGTCCCCGTGGGAACGATATTTTATTACTCTGGGATACTTGCTAGTATTACATTGATAGTGTATACTTGCACTAGTTATACCCACTCATCAATTAGGTATTAGATTTAATACCTAGATTGATATCCCAAGGACATAGGTCGGACCGGGTTCTGAGAGAGCGTTGTGCGATCGCACAGCGAGCTCGCCATGTGTTCGGTCAAATGCTAGGCGATCGTCTAGTCGAGGGAATATCTTGACAAATGCAGAGATTTCGGTTTGTCCAGAATCAATCACGAGTTTGGTTATTATCTTTTTGTCCGATGAAGGTTATGAAATCTCAATTCTGGGTTAATCGTTTTTAATCTGATTAATCTTGTTTTCTTGCTTTATGTTTTAGTCTTTGCTTTGTTTTAATTACATTGAAAAACTCCCCCATTCTGGTTATTGTGTTACTTGTTTACTGTTGATTTTAGACCCACTGCGAATTCCTTGAGAGAAACGATCCAGGTTTCCTATACTGCAATCTTTATTGAACTTGGTTATTTTGTGAGGGCTCGGCAACTCTCATAAAAAAACTCTAGTATTGGTTTGAATACTCGAGTATGGATCATACAGAGACTCTTTCAATATTCCCTAAAGTTTTCAATACTCAAGTATCCATTTGGATACTCAAGTATTGGTCTTACAGAGAGTCACCAAAGTTCTCAAACTTGAGAATACTCGAGTATGGGTATGAATACTTGAGTATCGGATTAACAAAAAGTTTTCAAGTTTTACACATGTCTTTCAAAACTCAAGTATTGACTTGACATAGATTTCTCAAGGTTTTCAAATTCTCTGAATACTCGAGTATGGGTCTGGAAGCTCGAGTATCGGACTGACAAAAAGTTTTCAAGCTTTTACACATGTTTTTTGAATACTCAAGTATTGACTTGGGATAAGATTTCACAAAGTTTTCAAAATCTCTGAATACTCGAGTATTGAGTTAGACACTCGAGTATCGGGCATACAGAGAGCTTGCTCGTTTTTAAATGATTTGGAAACTCAAGTATTGAAATGAAAACCCAAGTATTGAGGTTTTGGACTTAAACTTATTTTCATATCAAAAGTTCAAAACTCGAGTATTGATTTGCATACTCGAGTATTGTTCCTATTTCAAAGATATGGTGCAAAGCTCAATTCACGACATTCCTCTCTGGAAGAGGAATACTCGAGTATCATCTTGGATACTAAAGTATTGATATAAGTGCATAGTGCTAAACTCGAGTATTGAAGAACACACTCGAGTATAGGACGCATAGTTTGAAAATCAAATCTGACGAATTTGTGAAATCTTCTTGTTTGATCTCAATACTTCTCCTCTACATTCACTACGATTCTTAACTATTTTTAATGAGTTGGTTAGTGAGTTTCAGATTGTTTAGAGGACATTAAATGAAGATTTGAACAAAAGCAAAAAAGCAATGTCAGAACATTAAATGCAAAGTCCAGAAACTTGCTTCCTTTTGTACCATCATTCTCTACACGTTGCAAAGGGATTAATGTCTGCTTTCCCTAAGCAGTAGCTGCTCTTCCAACGGATATATTGCAAGGAAAGTCAACACTAATCCCGGACAAAAGGAATTAAGCGAAGAGTAGAGAGAGAAGACACCAAAGTGCCTCCAACAGCTAGTTTAATGCTTCAACGGGTATAATGGAGTTAGCAACAGTTATTTAATGCTCTCTTATTATAAATAGAGCAGCATTCAATTCTTCTCAAAAACACACCTGCAAAAAATGAATTACATTCAAGTTTTACAACTACTCTTTCAGTTTTCACTTGTAAAGTATCTTCTGATACATCAATCTTCAGTGTTTATCATTATCTACTCTTAGAGAGAGTTCACTGATTGTAAAACATTTATTGTGAAGAATCTCAAATCTGGGGACTTGGAGATTGGGATATTGATTTCAACTTGTAAGGGGGAGTAAGTTCTAGTGAGAGAATTACTCTTGAGTTACAGAGTGTGTAATCAATAGTGATAGTGAAATCCCAGAGTGTCTGGGGATTGGACGTAGGTCAAAAGATTGGACCGAACCAGTATAAGTTTCTTGTGTCTTGCTATTCTTCCTTATCCTCTGTCTAGCTCTGTTTTAGTGTTTGAAAACAGAGCAATTTTGAAAGAATTTTAAAATCCCCAATTCACCCCCTCTTGGTGATTAAGCTCCACTTTCAGTTGGAAATTATGCCATAGGGGCATATCATTGTACTTTAACGTTATTATTAATTAAAGTATTTCTCTGTTTAGTTATCATTTCATTTGCATGTTTATAGTGATAACTGTATCCTTGGATATATCTTATAGATTATCCTAAATATCCCTGGTCGTTCATCTACGCGGGAGCTAAGATGAAATAAGACTAGTATGACTTTGATGAGTATAGAGATACGAATCAAAGTCATAGGCACTTGTAAGAGTACAAGGTGCTGGACCGACCCACTATGAGAAAGCTGCATAGATTAAGTCATAAGCTTTTCTCATGTATAACTGCATCACAATGCCGTTTGACCTGAGATCATCATGGATTCCTACATGATGAGTCGCTACTCTTTGACCTAGTCAAAAATCACCTTTTCCGAGTGATGTTAAAGGCTTGGATGGGGATCAGTGGTTTTCATGCAGAGGAATGTTAATGGTCAAGATGGAATTTGTCCCTCACTTTTGTAGAAAGATAATACTGGGCCCCTCGATGAGTGAGTTTGTGAAATGTATGGCCATACTATGATGGACAGGAGTTTCCATTTCAATTGTTAGACTACTCAAGAATCGAGAAAGTAATGGTCAAGAACAGGAAGTTGACATTATCCATGCCTCATCCTTGACCAAATTATCGCGTGACAAAGGGGACGTGACATGGTTGTACGATAGGTTGTATTGTATTATCGATCCCCATATGAGTTGGGTAGTCGCAATGTCTTGCTAGAGGTCGCTTGTGACTTGTGGGCTGGTACAATATTGGCCCGCTACCAATCTCATGTGGGCCTACAGGGTCGCACACAAGAATAGCTCAAAACGAGCAAAAGTGTCCAGATTCATTGAATCTTATATGTGTCTATAGATTTAATGAATATTGTATTTAATCTAGGATGGATATATATATATATATATATATATTAAATTCGAAATAATATAATAATATTATTTAATCTCTCCCCTAAGGATCAGATAAGAGAGGGTGAGAGACAGAGAGAAGTAGAGAAAGCAATAATTAAAGTTTAGAACATAAGAACAGAAGAGTAAACGTGCTAAAGAGAAAGAAAGAAAAGAAAAGATCGGTAGTAAACTACGCAGATCTAGTTCATAAGCAGAGAGAAGAGTAAGAGATGCAGATGCAGGAAGACATAAAGAAACAGACGTTTATTGAAGTGTAAACACTTACATGGAAGGGAAGAACAGAAGAAAGCTTAAAGAGAGGAGAGGGGAAAGGTTATAGAGAGAAGGCAGAGGGAAGCTAGAGAGAGAGGAGAGTAGTGGTTTCGAACCTACTTGAAACAGACTGAATGTCTGTTTATATAGATCGGTTCGAGTCTTGTTTATACGATTCCGGTTAATGGTAACTTTGAACTGCCGGTTTCTCTACGATTCCGGTTGGTGACCGTCTTGTTTATTTATACGTAATCAACTACGGTAAATACGTAATTAACTACAACAAATACTCTACGTATTACAATAAATTATCATAATACAAAGAGATTTATAATTCTACAACTTTATACATGGAAACGAATGTGTTTATTGTCTCCGTCAAAAGTTGCAAAAGTTTAGTCTTCTTCCAAATTGACAATGAATTCATCTTCGTCTTCATCATCATTGGACTCAGACAGTGTTGAAGGTCCAGCTTTATCTTCTTGGAGTTGTTTGAGAAGAAGAGTAAGTTCTTTGGATACAATCTTGTTTATCTTTTTGCAAAGAAAAGGGTATCTTTGAAAACTGACATTCTTTTGATTCAAGAATCTGCTCATCGTTCGATGGCACAAAGATACTTTGGGTTTTCTTGAACCATTTATCAACCGCTTTGCGATCGGCAAGAGTCGTTTTATAATTTCCCCACCAACGAACAAAGATTTGTCTTTGTAAAATTGGTAAATTTGGTACGTTTTTGTTTATATGAGAAAATCTGTATTGCCGGAAAAAATCCAAGATACGAGACAGTTTTGAAAAATAATGAAGATCTATGGGAAAAGGATCTCCATTATTCTGGAATTTATGTTGAAAAAGAATCAATGCCTTTTGAAAGTTTGGCGGAAGGATTTCGGATATTGGTCCAAAAACTCGCCACCATTTCAAAAACCATTGGGGAAAGATATACTCGGTTTTATTTTTGAAATAAATAAACCAAGTATGTTTGAAAATTTTATTTTGATCCCAAAAGACATTATACCAGCGGTACAATAATCCCGGTATGTATATCCTTCCGGATCGAAAACTCTTTTAGAAAAAGGTTTCCATTTATTGAGATTCTTACCCCGGTTTGTAGGCGTAAGAACTTTTAAAATTTGTAAAGTTGAATGAGTTATAAATTGTTGTTCTTGATCCTTAGGTTTAGAGATATGTCTCGTCAACTTTATGGATCGAGAATCAACTAATATTAACTCATAAAACTCTTGTGTTTTTTGTAAACTAGTAGGCACAAAATGAAATCCGAAGGGAAAACATTTAATGCTACTTGGTTTGGAGTTTCAAAGAAAAACTCGGGTTCAATCTGTAAGATGTCCAATACAACATTTTGTTTTTCGATGTATGGAGTATCTATAGTATTAACGGTTGGAAGAAGCTGCTAATGGGCGTGATACACGAGGTGACCTTTTCGGGCTAGTTGGAGAGCAAATTCTTTATTTGCTGAATCATACTCTCCTTTTGTAATTGCCTGGGAAGAAGAGGCAATTAAAGATAAAGCCAATTTATCATATTCTAAAGCCTGGATTTTTGGATCCTTTTTTGTCAATACTTCATTCCAATTTTGAGAAGGAAGTTTTTTGACGTAGGAATCAATGGTTTTTGGTTCGGGCTTTAAAGATTTTTTAGAAATTAGTCCCTGGGATTGAGGCGATTTATTGGAGTAGATGACTCCGGTTTTGGGGTAGATGACCCGGATCTTGTTTGTGAACGAGTCGACGCATTCCCTGTGTTTGTGGGATAGGTTGACTCATTGAAGAAGATGCTTACGAGAAGGTTTGTTTGTTGTTGAAGCGGTTGTTTTATAATTTTGGCCAAATCGCCGGAAGGGGGCCTTGAGCATCTTGGAAAATGCTTTGTTTATCATCCTCATCATGGGAGAGGACAGATTTATTCTTTTCATCATCTCCTGGTTTCTTTTTTCTCGTCATAGGCTAAAGGAAGAGAAAAAATATTTATGGTTAGGTTTCACTCATCTTAGAACTTCCTTGAAGGAATTCTCGGGTAAGGAAATCTGGGAGGGAATTTGTAGTGCCTTTGATAAATTCAATATCAAAATCAAAAACACTCAAAATTGCTTGCCATCGGGCAAAAATTTGTTTTGATGCAAGGTTTTTAACATCTTTTTGTAAAACATCTTTTGCAGATTTGCAATCAATGCGAATTAAAAATCTTTGATTTAACGAGATCGGCTTGAAATTTTGAAACACATAAAACAATGGCCAAAATTTCTTTTTTGATCGTAGAATAATTTTTTACGAGCGGGATTCCGGTGTTTAGATGTAAAAGAGATAATTTGCTCTTTATCTCCTACTCGTTGTTTAAGAATTCCTCCATAGCCTAATTCGAAGCATCCGTCTGGACAATCTTAAAGGCCATAGGAAGAGGAAGGTTAAGGCATGGAAGTTCCTTAACTTTGTTTTTTGATTTGTTGAACAATCTTTGTATGAACATCCGTCCAAGGAGATGGATTGTTCTTAAGACGTTCATGGAGAGGTTTAAGAAAGTTGCTAAGTTGAGGAATGAACTCAGCCACATAATTTAAACAACCCAGAAATCTCTGCAATTGATTTTTATCAAGGATCTGATCAGGAAACTTATCCGCAAATTGAATTGCTCTTTCAATTGGCGTGATAGTTCCTTGATTAATCCAATGTCCAAGAAATCGGACTTTTGTTTGAAATAAACTGATTTTTGGTTTTGAAACAACTAAACCATTTATTTATGCAATTCTAATAAATTTATTGACATGTTTAAAATGATCTTCTATTGAATTTGAAAAGACTAGAACATCATCAATATATACAATGATATATTGACTTTGGTGCATGAATATGTCGTTCATAATCTTTTGAAATTCGAAGGGGCATTTTTTAAACCAAAAGGCATAACATTCCATTCATCTTGACCAAATGGGACAGTAAAAGCAGTTTTATACCTATCTTTTTCAGAAATTTGTATCTGCCAAAATCCAGATTTCATGTCAAATTTAGAAAAGATTTTTGCAGAATGTAAATGTTTTAGTAAGTCAGATTTATTTGGAATTGGATATCGAATCCATTGCAAAGCTTCATTAAGTGGTTTATAATTTATGACTAATCGAGGTGTTCCTCGTTCAATCTCAACATTTTTGTTAACGTAGAAAGCCGCACAAGACCAAGGGCTTTGGCTTTTGCGTATCAAACGTTTGTCAAGAAGATCTTGAATTTCTTTTTTGCAAGTTTCAAGAATTTCTTGATTCATTTGAATAAGCGGGCTTTTGTGGGAATATGTTTTTCGAGAAAAGTTTGGTTCGTAAGGAAGATCTACCATGTGTTGCTTTCGATTCGAGAAAGCATTAGGTAAATCCGCACAAACGGTTTGGTGAATTTTATCCAGACAAGAATGGATTTGTTTTCGGATAAAAGGTTGTTGAAGTTGATGCTCAATGCGTTTAAAGGAGACTTCTTCTTTAAGAAAATTGATCTGATTTTGTTTCATGAAAACAAGATTCAATTCTCTAACTCTTGGTTTTTCAGAAAAAGGAAAAAATATCTTTTGTCCAAAACCTAAATGTTTGGTTGTAATCCCCTCAGAAAGAGTTTTGTATGGCGTTATCATTGTAGCAAAAGGTGCTCCAAGGATAATATTAGATGCCATAGTTTTCATAAGAATAAAAGGGGTTTTTACCTTCCAATTTCCATTTTGGACAATTGCCTTTGACACTTTATCGAACGGGACAAGTAAGATGCGGAAACACCTACAAATCGTTCAGTTGTTTTTTCAAAATATTTTGTAGGAACCAGGCCTTCTAAAATACAATTAACCATGGATCTGTGTCAAATAAAGCTGGTTGATCAAGAACATAATCACCGATTATAATCTTGACGTTTATATAAAATTTTTGTACAAAACATTGAGATACCTCATTTAGAAAGGGTGTTTCTAAAATCGGATTCTCAAGAGAATTTTCATCTTGATTTTCATTGTTTGAAACCTGATCATTATTCTCATCAGAAGGATTTTGAGAAGAAGATAAGATTTGATGGATTTGAAGTATGGCATCCTCATGAATTTTGTGAGAGGATTGAAGTTGTTGAACTTGATTTGAGTGTATTAATCTCGGCTGAAGATCATTTATAGTAACGGGTTTACTGAACGTTTAAATCTTTCCATGGTTTTGGTAAGATCATAATGGTTTGTGGAATATTTATTTTGGAAGGGGTAGAAGAAGAGGGTTGGGAGGATTGTGATAAAATATCTTTCAACTTTGAAAAATACTCACCTTTATCACAATGCGGAAGTTTGTTGATAACATCAAGGAGTAGATCTTGCTCCCTGGTGATCATATTTATTTGAGCAATATTATCAGAGTCAGAGGATGAATAGTATTCATCATCTTGTACTTGATTAATATCCTCGGTGGAATTTGAGCTGGTTTCTTCTTGAGAATCGGAGGAAGTATCAAGAAGAAGATTGTTTATTTGGTTTGAAGAGATTCTTCGAGTTGGTCAATGTTGTTTATTTTGTTGGAGATTCTGCGGTATTTAGCATAATGACCAATTTTACCACATTTATAACAAGACTGATCTTTCAAAGGTTTTTTGAAAGATTTATTAGGTTTGGATTTAGATTTAAAATTTGGACGAAAGCCTTTTCTTGGTTTTTTATGAAAAGGCGAGAATAATCCTTAAAATAAGGACGTTTTGAAAAAGAAGATGATTTATAAGGTTTAAAAGTTTTTTGAAAATGAGAAGATTTGTGAGTCTTTGGCCTTGGTTTAGAACAAGAAGGAAGACCAAATTGTTCACAAAAAGTACCTAATTCTTTTGTTTATACTCTTTTCTTTGGCAAGTTGATGTTTGATTCCATCATCTTGACATGATTTTTAAAGAGTTTTACGAACATGGGAAATCAATTCACCATATGTCAATATATCATAAGGGATTGTGCCGTTATACAAGGTTCTAAGTTTATCTCTAACTTTATCACCAAAATATTTTGGTAATCCAGCTAGAAATTTTTCTTTCCAAAAACCTTGGTTGGCATCATCTCTTGTCAATACCCGAGTCATGAAGGTATCTTTATACCATCTAAATTCGGATAATGTTCGACATTTGATGTTTGATAAAAGGTCAGAAGAGCGATCTTTCCAAATTTCTGGATCGCCAATAAAATGTTTAATTATTGAAAAAATAAGAGTATTAACAGAATCTGGAATTGGTTCTCCATTGTGAGTTATCGGAGTTCCATCGAGACTCGTTTTAACGAGATGAAAAAATTTGTTGTTTCTC
This sequence comes from Acacia melanoxylon, assembly GCA_019022615.1. Classification (NCBI taxonomy): domain Eukaryota; kingdom Viridiplantae; phylum Streptophyta; class Magnoliopsida; order Fabales; family Fabaceae; genus Acacia; species Acacia melanoxylon. Next base: position 287,928 of record JAFJYJ010000014.1, read on the forward strand.
GAATCGATCAGATAAAAATCCCACCAACCTTTTAAGCGTCCCGGAAAATCCGGAAATTAAAAGATCAGTAATATCACGATCTGTGTAATTCTTTGAAACATAGTAAGCGAGCTTACCATTGTCATCTGTTGAAGAATTTGAAGAATATTAGTCTCACTCTGACCATCTATATTCCATTCATAGATGTCATTTGAGTTAAAAGACTTAAAAGTTTGATTATGGCGTTCCTCAGTTAGAATATCCAAAGGACTGGCCCTAGGATAGTATAATTTTGAAGAACTTTGAAAAGAGGGATTTTTCCAAGAAGGTTTTTGCCATCGTTGATGGTTTATTTGAAAATTAGATTTTGAATCAGATTCAGAATCTTTTTTTGGAAAGGTTTTTTAAATTCATGATCATTCTTTGTATTAATGAGATGATGAATCATGAGCAGATTTTGGGGAGTAGAAGGGGTTTTACGGAATAATCTTTCTTCTTAAATCTGTTGTTGGTGTTGAAAGATCATTCTTATTTCTTAAGCGTTTTAATTGTTGGTCAATATACTGAATAATACTAGCATTTGTTTTTGTTTGAAGATCAGATTTAACCTTAGGATCAAACTAAAATGGTTTGAATAAAGGTTGTTTTTGTTTTTCTGGATTTGATTGAGAATTAGAAGTTGTTTGTGAGGAAGAAGAAGAAGATGCATTTATGATATGACCTCCAAGAACTTGAAGATACTGATTTGTATAATTATTTTGCTCTATAATATTGACAATATCCCGAAAGCGGTAGGATTATCATCGGAAGGTGTTTTTGCTTTGAAAGGGAAGCAATACAGGATTTCCTTTCTTGTCATTGATGTCAAGTTGGAATGATCTAATAGGTGGAAGTTGAGAAAAAATTGTTTGATTGTCACAAAGCTTCCAATCCTTTTTGATCATATTAATAGATTTGTAAAATGGATATTCTATTTTTTTTTGGAGAGTGTATTCCTCAAACCGGTCAAAAAATAAAATATTTATTTCTTGCTTTGTAAGGAAGCGTAGAATTCTTCTTGGATCTCTTTGTCATGAGTTTTCCTTTGAAGTTTTCTAAGAACCAGTTTCTTTTCAAAGTATTATGTTCGAATAGAATTCCTTTTGCAAACGTTTTTTATCAATTTGAAATTCTTGTAAAAGAACTCCAATTGATTGAGGTTCACCTAATTCAGAATAATTTGCAGGTATTTCTGAATTTTGGTCATCCTCTCTTTGATAGTTTGCATGAGGAATTGTACCAGAATTATCTATTCCTTGCATCTCAACATTAGGCTTATCCTCATCTTGCCGAGGAGGTGCAGTTGGTTGAGGAGGTGTTATAGGTTGTAAAGGAGGAGGAGGAGGTAAATGAATAACTGCAGGGGGAGAAGAAGCAGGATATTCAAATAACCTTCTGGAAGAGTTTGAATTTGGAGATCTACAACTTTCATATCTTGAAGAAGTAGATCCGTAAGAAGAATTTGTTTTACTAGATCTGTCAAAAGAAAGAAGGACAGTTCCAGTAGGTGTTTGTGTAATTCTTGTGATTTGTGGGACGGGTTTGGGTATAGCCTTAATGACTTTATCCATGACCCAAGTGTCCGGAAGATTAACATCTTTCCAATGGATTACCCTTGGAACCATGATATTTGTGTTTGTATGATCAGTGAGGAAAACAATAGTTTGACCATTGTCTTCAGGATTTTGAAAGAGGTAGGAGGAAGAAGATTTTGAGACCTTATCTTGTATCCTATAAATTAGGGTAACGGTATAGATCCTGGTTTCATGTTGAAGCCAAAGAACTTAAGATTAAGATCTAAAGCCTCATAAGCATGTTTATCGTTAAGATCAATGGTTTGATTTGGAAAACAGTTGAAATAGATCGGACCATTGTGCGGTCCAAATTCAGTCTTTGCCAAAAAGAGAATCTTCGTAAATGTTATGTCTTTGATCTCGTAAGCAAGCAAGACCAGAAACATTTAACCCTTTACGAGTAAGAGGTTTAAGCGCAATTTGTACACAACCAATGTGTAAGAAATTGAACTTTTGTTTATGTTTTTCAATGGATTTGGTGGAAAGAAGATGAAAAACTTCTTTCTCGGAGATGGATAGGGACAGATTCTTCAACAGTCTTGATTATGTAATCGGTGGAAAAACCATTCCTTATTTTTATGAAAAAGAGTTTTTGGATCAATTTTAGGAAGAGTCCAATTATCAACATGTTGGTTTATGTTGTTAAATTGAATTTCTTCATTGAAAATGTTATGAGTTGAGGACGTTGTATCTTCAGAATTTGTAAAAGTATTTATGAAAGAGTTTGGAGCGGAGGAAGTCGAAGAAGAACGTTTATGAGGAGAACGGAAAAGAAAAGCCATAATAAAAATTCAGAAAATAAAACACAATAATAAAATTGCTAAGAAATAAAGCGAAATTTAAAGAAACTTAACCAAATAATTTAAGTCTCCCTTCAACTTGATATCTTCACCATTGGATGAAGTAGTGGTATCTTTGATTAAATATTTACTGTAATTTACCAATCATAATATATAGTTGGTCATTCTAGAGAGTCTTTAGGTCATATGCTCCTTTAATAGTGAATATGGGTCTTATTGATCTGAAAATCTAAGATCATTCAATTCACATTAATCTAGATAGCTTAAGGATCGGCACTGCCAAGGTGCAACCATCTTAAACATCTGAACATTACTATGAATGAATCTTATCCTTTTCTCAGATCAGACGAAATCCCATAGTCATGAATTAACCTAACCATTTCACTCAAACAGAAAAATAAAAGTGATAACAGGAATTAAATGTGATAAGTCATGAATTCCCGTAAGACATCTTATGTTCAGGATTCACATATGACAGTATTTCATGCGGGGCACACTCGCCACTTTTGTGAGGCAGATCGCCTGCCACTCCTTGGGTCTTACGGCCTTAGACATCCCACAACCATGGCCTTAGACATCCCACATAAGTATTTGTCATATGCAAAAATCAAACATAAAACTTCTTAGGAGAATTACTAGACTATGATATATATACTTAATTTTAATTTTTTTTTATATTGGAGCATAGATCCGAAGCATATCTCATTATTTCAAACCATATATCATGATTAAGCAACCTTACAGTCCAGATCTAATCAACACATCTCTATTAAATAATATTATTATATATAATATTTTTTTTGTATTTAATTTATTTGATAAATTAAATATCTAAAACAAATAGAGATATTGTATCTCAGATTTAATTTTCGAATAAAGATATCATATATCTGATTTAATTGGGATTGAGATATAGTATCTCAATTTAATTAAATAGACAGATATCATATCTCAAGATTTAATTTATAAAGATAAATTAAATTAGCAGGCTTTTAATTTGGATTAAATAAATAGATTTGATTAGATTTGTTGGATAGATTTACTTAATCCAAATTCATTTTTCAAGATTGATTGAGATTAATCTTGAATATTTTAATACAGCCCAATTAGGGTTTGAGAAACTCTATAAATAAAGCTTTCGTTGTATTGAAAAAAGATGAGGGATAAGCCACGAAAGAAATCCTAGAGAAAAACGTGAGACACAAAGAAAGAAGGCGCTAGCATGCTGCCATACGTGTTGGAGAGCTCTTCGGTGTGGATACCGGTAGAGGGAGTGGATTCGTAGAGTCGGCTCCTAGAGATTGATCGAGCAAGAAGGTGTTAGCCCACGTGTTTGCAAAGGACGCATACAAGTTCGTATAGGTACAGTTTTTCTAACGAACCTGATTTAAACGCCATTGATAGATCCTCTCAAGGGATCCGTAAAATTTTTAATGGATGAAATCCTTCCGCTGCGTGTACGGATCCCAACAGTGGTATCAGAGCCAGATCAACCATACGTTTAAATTAGGTTTCAACGTGAGTTTATATATGTGATATATATGCTTAAACCGAATCATATGCATTTAAATTGATATTTGATTAACCGAATCATGTATGCATTTAAAACTTAATTTCGCGTTTAGGGTTATGTTCACGTTAGGGTTCCTTTGGCAAGCATAGTCAGATTTTGTGGCTGTTTCGTGTGGATCTGAAGCGTTTAGATCTGACGTCGATCAGGTTCGCGTGATGGTCACGTTCTGAAATTGTTCGGAAACGTTGATCTTGATCGCAAGTTGGACACGTTAAGGACAACGATGTTCCTTCGTGCGTCGATCTTGCTCAATCATGTTCAGACGTCGTCTAGCGGGACCGCCGTGGCTAACATTTCGTAGCGCGATAATTTTATCATAATATTTTCTTTCATAATTGTATGAATTAATATGTGTTGTGATATACTTACAAATGTTGTTTGGGTATGGTGAACAACATGGCTCTAGAATTTACAAATGTTGTATTATTTAAATATGGCCTGCGTGCCATGCCTCTCTCTCTAAATATACTTGATGTACATTCTCTTCTCATCCCACTCCCCTCGTATGTTGAAACAAGGTTTCTCCTTATGTATTTCTCTTTTCTTATTTAGAGACGTCCTCTCATTGGCTTGAGAGGATTTTAGGTTAGGTGAGCCATGTTGTGTCACTGTTTTAATTATGTTTTGATTTGATCACTGCATGATTAGTTTAGAGATTATATGAGATACAATCGCGATTGCATTCATATAATTAGAATTAATAGGATTAATTAGATCATATCAAATATACCCTTTAAATAAAATCTTAAGTTGTAATGCCGTCAATTAATGAATACTTGTCAAATCCTAGATCGCCTATTTGTATGATCCACCAAAGTGGATGCACTTGAGTTATCTTGGTGAGACAAGAGTGAGTAATGGTGATACTCAACATTCATTATTGTCTTGACTTAATTGAGATTATCAAAACAGTTTTGGATCTCAAGGCATTAGATGGGATTAAACGTGCTGGTCATATGATGACCAAATCCCATAAAGATCTAAGAGTTACATGTGATGTAATTGGCAAAGGGTTGCCTACCTAAATAACTTGTTTTTAAGCGTCCTGCCAAAGCGGACTTAAATTTAAGCCAAATATGGATCTTAGCCCACTAATTGTAATGAGGGGTTTTAATTCAGTGGGAGATTATTAACTAATTTTGCATATCTTTTAATTGTAGAATCATGTCAACTAGTAACACCGCTACACTATCACTACGATCGGTCCTTGAGAAGGACAAACTTAATGGAACAAACTTTCTTGACTGGTTTAGCCGTAGGCACTTATGAATTAGTTCTGGCCAGTGGGCTTTTGTTAAATTTGAACAATTGCTTTTATGTTCCTACTTTGAGTAGTAACATTATTTCGCTTTCTTATTTGGATATGGAAGGTTACACTTCCATTACTAGGAATCATAAATGTTTGTTAGTTCTCTATGTGTTTTGATGATAACTACAATTGTAAACACAAGTTTGAAGTTTGTCTTTGGTAAGTTGAAAAGCTTACTGTCAAAGGAAAACTCGAGTTTTGGAAGTAAAACTTGAGTTTGGACTTGACAGAGAGTAGTTCAAATTTATAAAGTAAAGAAAACTCCGGTTTGCTTAGGAAAACTCGAGTTTACAAGTCACAGAGAGCACTCAAACTTTTCACATCAAGACAAACTCGAGTTTGTACCATACAGAGACACTTCAACTGTTACACCCCTACCGGCCTCGCCCTTTCGGGTGGCGGGTTAGAGGGATCCGTTTCACTTAATACATTTCCTTTGTTAATTAATCGATTTAAAGTTTATCAGAGCGTGCGCGGCAAAGCGTAAAATCGGTTTGGACAACTTACAATATACTGGTAAAGGTTCATACAAACAATTACATAAAGTAATCCCCATAAGGTTAAGGGTACAATCGTCCAAAATAATTACTAAACAGTGAGTATGAGTCATACAGTCATCCTAATTATAGAAGTACAAGAAGCAATTGGGCATCCTCTATCTCTTCGTCTTTCCGCACCAAGCCCGACCTTCTTCAAGTCCTCCAGCCGCTACTACCTTACACCTGTATCTTTTGAACCAGACTGAAGTTCAAAATTGAACCCTAGAGTAAATGTTAAACTCATATACAATATGTATGCAATGCATGTAATGCAAATCACAATCAGGAAACATAAACCTGGCATGTACTTCCGCAGGACCGTCTGGTCAAGACAAGCCCCAGATCCAGCGCGCAAAGGGCCTCGGAAGTCAGGGGGCCAACCCCGACCACCTATCCCAGAGGCCTCACTGGACACCTATAAACACACAGTCATATAGGCTCCACCTAGCCTCACATACCTTGGGCCTCAATCGACACCTATGAGCACACAGTCACACAGTCTCCACCTAGCCCACATGCCACGGACCTCAGAAGTACCCCCAAAGAGATACTCCCTAACCAACATGCTTAGGCCTCAATAGTACCCCTACAAGTACTACCTAGCCTGCAAACCTCGGCCTCAGTAGCGACCATAGGACATGAAGTCCCATAGCTACTACCTAGCCTACATCCACAATAATGATAAAACATAACATACCAGAGCCACATAGAGTATCCAAGTTTACAGTTACTACCTGGCACTTCTCGTAATCCGTAAACTCTCCTCTCGGTACTGAATATGTATGCCACAAGTTCTATCACCCTAAACATAGCCAAACATCATGCTTTCAATCTTCCATTCAAACTTCACTTCAAGTTTCCTAAAATTCGCATAGCACCAGAATTTCTGACCCTACTTTGCCGATTTCTAGTAAATTCTAGAAAACTCATATTGACATGAAATCTGTGGCCATGGAACCCTTAGGATGTCTATTTTATATTAAAAATAATTACCAAAGTCATCTGGGTTCGATGCTATCTCCAATTCCCCAAACTTAGCCACTGGTCCGAAACAGAATTATTGTTTTTAGGTCATTTTTGACCTTAGATAACTCTTGGTTAGGAAATCCAAATGACAATAAAGTTTAGTCTAAAATATTAATTAGGATGTATAATTTATCCATGAAAAATTTCAGAGTAATCAGACTTCATTTACTATTTTAAAACTTCCGATTTGTCTTCGCTGCCCAGAAATACAAGAATCGGCAGATTTGTGTAACTTAAAGACTTAGGGCTTTTCGGTTTCGGAAAAAGGTGATCCTACTTATCCCCACTCAAAATCACATTTTGGACTCATTGGAAACCTTAAAAATACTAAATTCATACTGCAACTCTACAAAAATCACCATAGGGCAGAAGCAAGAACTTCTAGGTTGTCGGTGAGATGCTTACCTTGGAATTTCGGTTGCGTATCACCTCCGCTCCTTCTTGAACCAAGACTTTAGCTGAGCTCTCCCTCTTATCCCTTCCTTAAGCACGTCCTAGGGCAGCCAAAAATGAGGAGGAGGTGTCCTTATATAGCCTCCGGGGTTAAAGAAGTTAACCAATGGTTAAATGACACCTTAGAGGGTAAAATTGTCATTTTCGCTGACTTTTTCCCCAAGATATTCCAGAATATTCTTTTCCAGGGTATTCTATAGTCTTCTGGTCCAGGACATGTGGCGCCATCTTAGCCCTTAAACTGTAGATTCCAAGATTGCCCTTGATGTGACTTTAGGGGTAGGTTTTAGGTCCAGGGGTAAAACGGTTATTTTACACTGCACTTCTTCCAACCAGTGGGACCCACAAAATCTGCCCTTGGATTGCGCTATTAAAGACCTTAAAGTGTCATAATTACATGTCCTTCACCTTGTCACATCAAATTCAAATATGTGGTCCAGATTAATCCGAATTATTTTATCTTTCTCTCTCTTCATTCTGACTTGATGTGACCTTTTTTTTCTTTTTCTCCAAGACACTTTCTCTCTCCTTTGTCCCACCAATTTCGTCCTCCCTCTATGTCCAGGGGTCTGGGCCCGTCTCCGGAGCACCCTAACCGGTCCCGCTTAGCTACCTTTTGCCGGTTACACCTTTCCTCATAACTCGTGCCACTCGGTGGGACTTGTGTAGGCCCGGATCAACTGTTCCTTTTCCCCTGATGAGGTTGCACGTTTTTCTATGTTCTTGGGGAGCAAGAAATGTATTTTAATGTCTCATTATTACCTCATACTTTATGATGCCAAAAAGTCAAACATCCAACCCCACAATGCCACGTGTCCGATTAGCATCATTACTCTTTGTCTTTTGTAATCATGAAGGGACACGTGTCATCGTTCTATTTGGCCAACACAAAAGTATGTCATCATTAGTCATCATGACATTACTTTATTAAAATTACTTTATCGGTGCTTGCTCGGGATCCTGCCCGGGTTTTACTCGGGTTTTCTTCACGAATACTGATGGCTTACCAAAAACGCAGGGCATACCCAACTACCTTGAAAATTCCATGTACTTACTTATACCGGCATATTTTCACTCAACTAATTGTCTTATACCTTAGGACATAGTTGGGTGGCATCCTTTCCACCGGATTTACGTCATATAGACCTTCTGTGTCCCATCTTCATTGGCACCTTAATTCCATGGCTTATGCATACAAGGTCCACTGACCCGTATGGTCGAGTTGCTTAATCCCAGAAGGGTGTCCTAACTCTCGACATTCTTGGAACTCTTCCCGAACTGGGCTTAGTCGTCCGCCTACTTTAGGCTTATTCTCCATTCTTAGGGTTCGAAATTTGGGGTGTTACATTTCTCCCCCCGTAAAATAAATTTCGTCCTCAAAATTTGGCTGTATATCAGTCATACTCTTAGACATAAAAATTCGGATAATGCTTCTTCTTCTCCTTAGCTGTGTCCCACATTGCTTCCTTGGGAGATAATCCCTTCCAAACTACCTTGACATAAGGAATACTCTTCGGCCAGAGCTGCTTCTCCTGATGACCAATTACTCGTTCAGGTTCCATTGCGAAGGTGTGGTTATCTTGAACGTCAACATCTTTGTACTCCAATACATGCTCTGGGGCCAACTAATAGTTCTTCAGTTGGGAAACGTGAAAGACATCGTGCAACCTGCTAAGGTTTGGTGGCAGTGCCAACTGATATGCCACTGGCCCTCGTTTCGCTAGTATCTCAAAAGGACCAATGTAATGAGGACTTAGTTTCCTCCGCTTTATCGCTCTACCAATTCCGATGCAGGAGATATCTTTAAAAATACATGATCACCTACTTTAAACTCCAGAGGCCTCCTTCTCTTATCCGCATAACTCTTTTGTTTCTGTGCTGAAAGGAGCCTCTTTCGGATCAAACTAATTTGTTCGGACATTTCATTAACCATCTCAGGTCCGAACAACTTCCTTTCTGATAACTCTGTCTATCTAAAGGGGTGATCTGCATTTCCTCCCGTATAACGCCTCATAGGGAGCCGTCTGTATACTGGAATGGTAACTATTATTGTAAGCGAACTCTGCTAAAGGCAAATACCGATCCTAACTGCCGTTGAAATCCTTAACGCAGGCTTATAACATATCTTCTAATATCTGAATAGTCATCTCTGACTGTCCGTTGGTCTGGGGGTGATAAGCTGTATTGGATTTCAGCTTCGTCCCTATTGCCTCATGTAATGCTTGCCAGAATCGGGAAGTGAATCGGGGATTTCTGTCAAAAATGTTGCTCTTCGAGGTACCATGGAGTTGTATAGTTTCTTTGATACAAATTTCCACCAACTTTTCGAAGAATAATTTACACTTATTAGAATAAAGTGTGCCGATTTCGTGAGTCGTTCTACAATTATCCAAATAGCATCGTAGTGCCTTATCTTAGAAAGGCCTACCACTAGATCCATGGTAACGTCTTCCCATTTCTATTCGGGAATCCAGATCCTCTGCAATAAACCTCCCGGTTGCTGATGTTCGATCCTAACTTTCTGGCAAGTTAACATTTGGCAACATACCTTGCTACGTCTTTCTTTACACCTGACCACCAAAATTCTGTTTTCATATTTCGATACATCTTCACTGCTCCTGGATGAATAGTGTACTTACTTTTATGTGCCCCATTCAATATCTTCCATCTCAATTCCTCCACTGATGGCACATAGATCCTCTTCTTATACCGTACTAGTTCATTCGGTGAGAGGTTATAATCCATCGATTCACCACGAGATATCTTCTCTCGAATGGACTTTGCTAGCTCATCTTGCTCCTGAGCTTCTGCGGTTTCCGATCTTAAACCATCCTCCTCATGACTGACAAGGAGACGAGCAATGCAAACTCCAAGGAATTTACTCTTATTTGTCACCACTCGTCTTGACAGATTCAAATCTCTAGAATCCTCAATCAACTTCTGCTCTACTATGATCATGGATGCTACTTGCACACAATTTATCATACCACACTCTTATCTACTCTATACCCAGGTGTGGTACTTAACCATCCAGCACTAATTGATCCATTTTCACAGCGTATGGTTATGCAAGTCTTACTGTCTTACTCATTCTGCCTCTCAGCTTATCACACACTGTCCTTCCGGCTCATTCTATCACCATAACACTGAATTTTCTAGCCTTATTGTCTAGGGAATCACCCTCAGGACTTAGGCATCTCATCTACCACTTGGTATAGATCGTATGCTTTGCCAACCTCAAGATGCATTCTAGACACATTAGTCTAAAGTCACCATGCCAGTAAGTATTCTACCTAGTGCTAAGCGTTACAGGCCTTACAGCCTAGGGGCATCGTCCCGTGCAAACTTGCATACCGGGCCTTACCGCCCCGAGCCTTCGCTCCCTTATTATGTTTGAGCTTCCCAAATTCTAGGCTCTTGAACCGTTTTCCTCTTGCTTAGCACGGAATCGGCATCGACTTAACCGATTCAACTTTCTAGGCCATTCTATCAGTTTCCGTTCCTGTATCAACATAATCACCAATTGCACCGCTTTTCATTTCAATACAATAGTGACGACAATCATGTCACCACTTACTGTGTTGTCTCATGCTTAGCATTTCAAATTTTCACTTATTTGAAAATCTCTGTGGTCCCAGTACATTTTCACAAACAATGTTTTTCACATTTTCAAATTCAATCACTGCTAGTTCAAATTTCCCAGAAAACAATTCACTGCCGGTCTATTTTCAGAAAACATTTACTACCGGCACACATTCCTGAGCAGGATTATTCATTTCACAATTTCAACCTTTAGAAGCTCTCGCCACCATTCCCACCTTTTGGTACAGCGGCACACCCCAATCCTTTCAATACCTACCATCGAAGTGGCAACGCACTTGTAGGCCAATGTGGGAGAGTTTTCGTCCTCTCCAGGGACCCAGTGTCCGCACTGGCACATACAATATCAGGCCACCCACCAGAATCCCATACCCGAGAGAAAGGACCTCTGTCCAGGAGCCTCGCTCCAACCGTCTGCATGGGTGCCGGCCCATCAAGGCAAAACACACGCCCTTACAGGGCGAAACTACTCAGATTGGGTGCCTACACTGCTGGTGCGAGTGTCAGCCTCTCAAAAACTAATCCCCTCAAAACTTTCAACAATGGTTAGCGATTTCAAAACATTTTCAATTTCAACAATGGCCAGTGATTTCAAAACATTTTCAATTTCAACAATGGCCAGGGGTTTCAAACCATTTTCAAATCATCTGGCAAGATCCAAGAACCGAGCACACAACGAGTTTCGGCATCCTCCAGTTTCGTACTGCGCCCACCTTAAACATGGTTCATAATTTAGTTTTTAAACTTGGTTCACAAATCGATTTCAAATTGGGGTCCCATCAAGACCCTATCTATGAGACAACATGGTTCAAAAACAACCATTTCAAACTGTTCTCAAGTTTTGAAAAACATTTCATTAGAAAATTCAGTTTGGAAAATGCAATTTCCAAAATTTCACAAACATAGTAGGTGCATTGGTAAGTTCAAAATTAAATTTTCAAACACACCAGGAACCAAACAACGGACATAGAAGGTCATCACTCCAATTACATCTCAAGCTTTATTTTTGGCTACTCAAGCCATCCATAGGATACTCAGTTCATTTGCTCGATCATTCTAGATACAATGCCTGTAACCCTTAGGCTTTCCACTTCTTCGGCATTCTGCTCGGTATTCAGGGTTTAAAGGTAATGAATTTCTGCCATCTCATGAAGATACTAGTCCCATAGAACTTGGACATTTCATTAAACACATATCAAACTTAATCACCCCAAAAATCATATCAATCTAGTAGGTCTCCTTACCTACTGAATATTCATGCCTCAATAATACACATAACACTGGAGTACCCCGTGGCAATACATTACATCATATAAATCTCATAGAGGGTCATTCTATATATGATCTTCTGATAACAATCCAGCTCCAGGCATAGTCACAGATTCAACTTCCCACATGGATTTAATCCACATCTTTATGGAAATCCACTAGCCACTATCATATCTACGGCTATCGATCCTAAACATTAAACCAAAACCTGTGGCTATCGAGGTTCTAGCTATCAACCAATTCCATTGAGACACTTCTCAGGGAGTATTCTATATTCAAGATCTTTCACTATGTTGATACAACAACTAACAACCTCAAAATATCCCAAATCAAATAGGTAATATCCTCATCTCATACCTCAAATAACAACATCGATCAATATTATTGAGGTCTCTATTCTTAATCGTTCTTTCTAAGGGGATATTATGAGATTAAAACCATTCCCTAGCAGCTAGTAACCTCCAAATTCCTCTTACACATGGGTACTATGCCTCAATGCATTCAAATCAATCAAATGCCTAAACAATCTCTCGTTATCAAATCCAATTATTAGGTTCATCAACCTAATTTTAAAACCTCGAACATACCCAATAATCATGCCATGATCATCAAGATTCATAACCTATAGCATTCAGTCACTATCCTTAAATAACCTCAAATCAATAATCATCAGATTCACGATTGACTCCTAGTACCTCAACATCATCCAATCAATATCAATTCTATTCACGAGATTCTAATTTCTATTTCAATCCTCAATATCACAAGGGTATATCATATTATCGTTCTATTACCTCAAGGTTAATCATCAATCCTCAATCATACCCAAACAATTCAATATCGATCAATATTCACAGGGTTCCTACTCTCAGGTACTAAAACCTTAGTTCAACCTCATTCACATTTAAGATCAGATTCAAGCCTAGTCTCAATCATATCCTAACATCCTCATAGCATCTCTAGGGATCACTATAAGTCTAAACTTAAAATACTAAAGCCTCAAGTCAAGGAATCTCAAATTCCTATAATATTTCCCAGGGGGTCACCCATCCCTAGATTTCTCTTATCTAAGCACGCTTAACTTCCAGGTATCAATCTTGTTCTGGGGGTACCCATACTAGTACAGACCATTAACAGAAGTATTGATCCAAGTACGAATCCTTTGCCTTCCCAGAAACACCGGATATCGTCCCCACAAGGAAACTTAATTAGTATCAGCTTCTTCATATACTTCCCTTCTAATTCTTGTTGTGGGAATTGGTCCCTGATTTCCATATCAGAGGACCCATGGTTAGCACCAGAACTCATACTCTTTGTTACCTCCTCTATCACAAGAGTCTCATCTTACTGGAGCCCAACCCTTTTCCTTAGGGTATAGATCCTTTCTCCTCTATTTGTCCAAAATTACATTTGTACCCTTAACCATGTACCTTTTACCAGTACCGTCCAAACCAGGCTTTGATACCAAACTGTTACACCGCTACCGGCCTCACCCTTTCGGGTGGCGGGTTAGAGGGATCCTTTTCACTTAATACCTTTCCTTTGTTAATTAATCCATTTAAAGTTTATTAGAGCGTGCACGGTAAAGCATAAAATCGGTTTGGACAACTTACAATATACTGGTAAAGGTTCATACAAACAATTACATAAAGTAATCCCCGTAAGGTTAAGGGTACAATCGTCCAAAATAATTACTAAACAGTGAGTATGAGTCATACAGTCATCCCAATTAAAGAAGTACACGAAGCAACTGGGCATCCTCTATCTCTTCGTCTTTCCGCACCAAGCCCTACCTTCTTCAAGTCCTCCAGCCGCTACTACCTTACACCTGTATCTTTTGAACCAGACTGGAGTTCAAAATTGAACCCTAGAGTAACTGTTAAACTCATATACAATATGTATGCAATGCAAATCACAATCAGGAAACATAAACCTGGCATGTACTTCCGCAGGACCGCCTGGTCAAGACAAGCCCCCGGATCCAGCGCGCAAAGGGCCTCGGAAGTCAGGGGGGCCAACCCCAAGTACCTATCCCAGAGGCCTCACTGGACACCTATAAACACACAGTCATATAGGCTCCACCTAGCCTCACATACCTTGGGCCTCAATGGACACCTATGAACACACAGTCACATAGTCTCCACCTAGCCCACATGCCACGGACCTCAGAAGTACCCCCAAAGAGATACTCCCTAGCCAACATGCTTCGGCCTCAATAGTACCCCTACAAGTACTACCTAGCCTACATACCTCGGCCTCAGTAGCGACCATAGGACACGAAGTCCCATAGCTACTACCTAGCCTACATCCACAATCATGATAAAACATAACACATACAAGAGCCACTTAGAGTATGCAAGTTTATAGTTACTACCTGGCACTTCTCGTAATCCGCAAAAATATCCTCTAGGTACTGAATATGTATGCCACACGTTCTATCAACCTAAACATAGCCAAACATCATGCTTTCAATCTCCCATTCAAACTTCACTTCAAGTTTCCTAAAATTCGGATAGCACCAGAATTTCCAGAATTTCTGACCCTATTTTGCCAATTTTTAATAAATTCTAGAAAAATCATATTCACATGAAATTGGTGGCCATGTAACCCTTAGGATTTATAATTTATATTAAAAATAATTACCAAAGTCATATGGGTTCGAGGCCATCTCCAATTCCCCAAACTTAGCCACTGGTCCGAAACATAATTATTGTTTTTAGGTCATTTTTGGCCTTAGATAACTCTTGGTTAGGAAATCCAAATGACACCAAAGTTTAGTCTAAAATAATCCTTAGGATGTATAATTTCTCCATGAAACATTTCAGATCAATCAGACTTCATTTACTATTTTAAAACATCTGATTTGTCTTCGCTGCCCAGAAATACAAGAATCGGGAGATTTGTGTAACTTAAAGACTTAGGGCTTTTCGGTTCCGGAAAAAGGTGATCCTACTTATCCCCACTCAAAATCACGTTTTGGACTCATTGGAAACCTTAAAAATACCAAATTCCTACTGGAGATCCACAAAAATCACCATAGGGCAGAAGCAAGAACTTCTAGGTTGTCGGTGAGATGCTTACCATGGAATTTCGGTTGCGTATCACCTCCGCTCCTTCTTGAACCAAGACTTCAGCTGAGCTCTCCCTCTTCTCCCTTCCTTGAGCACGTCCTAGGGCAGCCAAAAATGAGGAGGAGGTGTCCTTATATAGCCTCCAGGGTTAAAGAAGTTAACCAATGGTTAAATGACACCTCAGAGGGTAAAATTGTCATTTTCGTTGACTTTTTCCCCAAGATATTCTAGAATATTCTTTTCCAGGGTATTCTATAGTCTTCTGGTCCAGGACATGTAGCACCATCTTAGCCCTTAAACTTTAGATTCCAAGATTTCCCTTAATGTGACTTTAGGGGTAGGTTTTAGGTCTAGGGGTAAAACGGTCATTTTACACTACACTTCTTCCAACCAGTGGGACCCACAAAATCTGCCCTTGGATTGCGCCATTAAAGACCTTAAAGTGTCATAATTACATGTCCTTCACCTGGTCACATCAAATTCAAATATGTGGTCCAGATTAATCCGAATTATTTTATCTTTCTCTCTCTTCATTCTGACTTGATGTGACCTTTTTTTCTTTTTCTACAAGACACTTTCTCTCTCCTTTGGGCCCACCAATTTCGTCCTCCCTCTATGTTCAGGGGTCTGGGCCCGTCTCCGGAACACCCTAACCGGTCCCGCTTAGCTACCTTTTGCCGGTTACACCTTTCCTCATAACTCGTGCCACTCGGTGGGACTTGTGTGGGCCCGGATCAACTGTTCCTTTTCCCCTGATGAGGTTGCACGTTTTTCTATGTTCTTGGGGAGCGAGAAATGTATTTTAATGTCTCATAATTACCTCGTACTTTACGATGCCAAAAAGTCAAACATCCAACCCCACAATGCCACGTGTCCGATTAGCATCATTACTCTTTGTCTTTTGTAATCATGAAGGGACACGTGTCATCGTTCTATTTGGCCAACACAAAAGTATGTCATCATTAGTCATCGTGACATTACTTTATTAAAATTAATTTATCGGTACCTGCTCGGGATCCTGCCCGGGTTTTACTCGGGTTTTCTTCACGAATACCGATGGCTTACCAAAAAACGGGGGCATACCCAACTACCTTGAAAATTCCATGTACTTACTTATACCGGCATATTTTCACTCAACTAATTGTCTTATACCTTAGGACATAGTTGGGTGGCATCCTTTCCACCGGATTTACGTCATATAGACCTTCTGTGTCCCATCTTCATTGGCACCTTAATTCCATGGCTTATGCATACAAGGTCCATTGACCCGTATGGTCGAGTTGCTTAATCCCAGAAGGGCGTCCTAACTCTCGACATTCTTGGAACTCTTCCTGAACTAGGCTTAGTCGTCCGCCTACTTTAGGCTTATTCTCCATTCTTAGGGTCCGAAATTCGGGGTGTTACATCAAGTTTCCTGAAGAATGCAAAACTCCAGTTTTGATTTACAAACTCCAGTTTTCAACTACCAGAAAGTTTGTAAAAGTTTTCTCTTATGAGGAAACTTGAGTTTGGGTTTTGTAAACTCGAGTTTTGGTCATACAGAGAGCTCCCAAAGTTTTGAACTTTAGTAAACTCCAGTTTTCATATGGAAACTCCAGTTTACACCAAACAGAAAGTTTTGTCATGTTTTGTAAACTAGACCAAGCTTGAGTTTGTGTTTTCAAAACTCGAGTTTGGGCTTGGCATAGAGTCTAAATATTTTTCATCCCAAGCAAACTCCAGTTTACATTTGGAAACTCCAGTTTACACTTAGCCAAACATTTTCTAAGTTTTCCAAAGTTATAAGGAAACTCGAGTTTGTATTTGGAAACTCGAGTTTATGCTTGACAGAAAGGTAACATGTTTTATCACTTTGAGAAAACTCAAGTTTACATTTGAAAACTCCAGTTTTCACTTGGCAAAGATTTTCAAAGGTTTCCAATTTTAAGAGGAAACTCAAGTTTAGTTTTTGAAACTCGAGTTTGTGCCTTACAGAGAGCTTTGCTCATTTCATCATTTTGGAAACTCAAGTTTGCAATTGGAAACTCTAGTTTTGAGCTTTTGGACTTAAACATGTTTTCTCTATAAAAGTCCAAAACTCGAGTTTGGATAAATAAAACTCGAGTTTGTGTCGCTGGTTTTTGAAAATCAACTTGCTCGAATTTATGAAATCTTCACGTTTGATCTTAATACTTCTTATCATCACTCATTACTATTCTTAACTATGTTTAATCAGTTTGTTAGTGAGTTTCAGATGGTTTAGAAGATATTAAATGAAGATTTGAACAAAAGCAAAAAGTGACGTCAGCACATGAAATGCAAAGTCCAGAAAACTTGCATTCTTTTGGACAATCATTCTATACATGTTGCAAAGAGATTAATGTTTCCTTTCCACATCCAGTAGCTGCTCTTCCAACGGATTAATATTCAAGAAGTCAACCATAAACTTATGTGCCACTGGATTAAGCAAAGAATAGTGAGAGAAGAAGACCAAAGGTTAACCTAATTCTTCCTGAATGTCTCAAACGGTTACATTGAAGATTACAACGGTCATTTAATGCTCTCTTAGTATAAATAGAGCTGCATTCAATTCTTCTAACCAACCAATCTGCAGAAAATGAAAATCATTCAAGGTTCCAACTACTCTTTGAATTTTCTTGTGTAAAGTATCTTTTGATACATTTGTACTTCAACGATTATATTTATCCACTCTTAGAGAGAGTTCATTTATTGAAATCCATTTATTGTAAGAATCTCAAGTCAGGGGACTTGGAGAGTGGGATATTGATTGCAACTTGTAAGAGGGAGTAAGTTCTAGTGAGAGAATTACTCTAGAGTTACAAAGTGTGTAATCAACTGAGATAGTGAAATCCTAGAGTGTCTGGGGACTGGACGTAGGTTAAGAGATTGGACCGAACTAGTATAAATTCCTTGTGTCTTGCTTTCCTTTCTCTTCTTTGTTATACCCTATTTTTAGTGTTCAAAAACAGAGCTTTAGAAAAGAATTTTTAAAATCCCCAATTCACCCCCTCTTGGTGATTAAGCTCCACTTTCATGTTCTATTTATCGTAATGACATTTTCTATGCTGATGGTGATTTTCATGTTGGTCATTATTTACTTAATTTAGAACATCCTAATAATGGACATATCTATGACATAACTACCAAAAGGATCAAGTCAAATGATTTGAATCTGACCTACCTATGGCACTGTCGTCTAGGCCATATAAATGAGAAACGCATTTCGAAACTCCATCTAGATGGATTTCTTAACTCATTTGATTTTGAATCATTTGATACATGTGAGTCTTGTTTATTTGGAAAAATGACAAAGGCACCTTTTACTGGGCATGGTGAGAAGGTCACTGATTTATTGGGCCTCATACATACTGATGTGTGTGGACCAATGAATACATCTGCCAGAGGAGGTCATTTATACTTCATTACATTTATAGACGATTTTAGTAGATATAGGTATATCTATCTAATGAAACATAAGTCTGAATCTTTTGAAATGTTCAAAATATTCCAAAAAGAAGTACAAAACCAACTTGGCAAAACAATTAAGGCACTTTGATCTGATCGGGGTGGTGAATATTTGAGCCAAGAGTTCATTGACCATCTTAGGAGTTGTAGGATCATCTCACAACTTGCTCCTCCAGGAACACCTCAATGGAATGGTGTTTCTGAGTGGAGGAATCGAACTCTAATAGATATGGTTTGATCTATGATAAGTCGAACAAATCTTCCATCTTCCTTTTGGGGCCATGCCCTAGAAAAAGCTGCGTTCACACTAAATCATGTTCTGTCAAAGGCAGTTGAAAAGACACCATATGAGATATGGACTGGGAAGAAACCCAGTTTGTCAATTCTTAAAATTTGGGGATGTGAGGTTTACGTTAAACAGCAAGCCTATGATAAATTATCATCCAGATCCTCAAAATGCCTTTTTGTGGGGTATCCTAAGGAAACTAAAGGATACTATGTCTACAATCCTACCAATCACAAAGTGTTTGTTATCTGGAATGGTGTCTTTTTGGAGAAAGAGTTCATCTTTAAAAGAGCTAGTGGGAGTAAGGTATACCTCGAAGAAGTTCGAGAGCCACAAGACGACATAGAACCACATATGGAAAATAGAGAAGACTCACAACAAATTGATGAGCCTACTCAGGTAACACAAGGCCCACGAAGGTCCGATAGATCACGCCTACAGCCTCAGAGATATGGATTTCTAATTACTGGAAGTCGTGATGTTTTGCTCATTGAGCAAAATGAGCTAACTACCTATCGAGACGTCGTGGTGGGACCAAACTCTGAAACATGGCTTAATGCCATGAAGTCTGAAATGCAATCCATGTACGACAATAAGGTATGGACCTTAGTCGATCCACCCGAAGGTGTAAAAACCATTGGGTGCAAGTGGGTTTTCAAAGAGAAAACTGACATGGAGGGCAAAGTAAATATCTTCAAGGCACGACTGGTTGCAAAAGGATTCATTCAAACTCATGGTGTGGACTATGATGAAACCTTTTCTCCAGTTACAATGGCCAAATCAATTAGAATCCTTCTTGCTATTATAGCATATTATGACTATGAGATATGGCATATGGACATCAAAATAGCCTTCCTTAACGGAAAGCTCCTTGAGGATGTGTACATGACACAACCTGAGGGTTTTGTGCGTCCAGAAGACTCTGGTAAAGTATGTAAGCTTCAAAGATCCATTTATGGATTGAAGCAAGCATCTCAGAGCTGGAATCATTGTTTTGATGAAGTAGTCAAAGAGTTTGGATTCATTCAAAACATCGATGAACCTTGTGTTTACAAGAAGGTTAGTGGGAGCACAATTGTATTTCTAGTGCTTTATGTTGATGACTTCTTACTCATTGGGAATAACATTCCTACCTTGCAGAGTGTCAAGTCTTGGTTAGGAAAGTCTTTCTCCATGAAAGATTTAGGCGAAACCACTTACATCCTAGGGATTAGGATCTATAGAGGTAGATCTAAGAGGCTCATAGGCTTAAGTCAGAGCACATACATAAACAAGATACTGCATAGATTCAGTATGCAGGATTCTAAAAGGGGTTATATGCCCATGTCTCATGGCATCCATCTTAGTAAGGATCAGTGTCCTAGTACACAAGATCAAAGAGACCGCATGAGTAAGATTCCATATGCTTCCGCCATTGGATCTATCATGTATACCATGTTATGTACTCGACTGGATGTCTCATTTGCCTTAAGTATGACCAGCAGATATCAACAAGATCCCGGTGAGGGTCACTGGTTTGCTGTTAAGAATATCCTAAAGTACTTAAGAAGGACCAAGGACTTATTCTTGGTATATGGTGGATTGAAAGATGAGCTATGTGTGACTGGTTACACGGATGCAAGTTTCCAAACTTATCAAGATGATCTAAGATCGCAATCAGGATATGTGTTTCTTTTGAATGGTGGTGTGGTAAGCTGGAAGAGCTCTAAGTAGAGCACTATAGCTGATTTTGCAATAGAAGCTGAGTATATAGGAACATCAGATGCAGCTAAGGAAGCCGTTTGGATCAGAATGTTCATTACTGAACTTGGGGTGGTTCCTACCATCTCAAATCCAATAGACTTGCTCTGTGACAATAGCGGCGCTATTGTGCAGACTAAGGAGCCTAGGTCACATCAAAGGACCAAGCACATACTCAGGCGATTTCATCTTATCAGAGAAATCAATGATAGAGATGATATAAAAGTATGAAAAGTATCAGGAGAAGACAATGTTGCTGATCCTCTTACTAAGCCGCTTGCACAAGCAAAACATGAGCGTCATGCTTGTTGAGTCAAAAGGTTGACTTCGTCGCTTCTGCTTCCTGTGCCTTTGCTTGTAATTATGTTCTATGTCAGGATCGTAAGGCTCTAGGTTGGCTGAGGGCGAGTTGCGCATGCACTACAGAATGTACCTGAAAATCAAAAACAGAGAAAAAGTGAGCTTTTTATTACATAAATTACAACTATTAAGCAAAAGGGGCGTCGTCAATAAGGGTATCAACAGTCCCCGGCAACGGTGCCAAAAACTTGTTGGTCGATTTCCTTGATGGCAAGTGAACCAGTCGAACAAGTAATAAAGTGTAAGTAGAGTATCGTCCCACAGAGACTGAGATACCGAAGAGTGACGCTCAATTGCTATGACAGTTGTAAACAAAAATTAAATATAATTAGGTTCAGAGGTTTTTGTAATTATGCTAATAACAGAAGTAAACAAAATAAATTTAAGAAGATATCAGTGAAAAGTCAGGCTGAACTCGGAATCATCCTTAAGCACATAAATCCCCCAGTTGCTCTACCCATTGCTATAGCATCCATACTGCACAGCTTCCGCAATGCTACAGCATGGCTACTAACTACAAAGCTATTCGGTTAACCCACCTCTGTAATCTACCGAAGCTTCCGCGTCCGATACATATGATATTAACTATACTCCTTCAATATTCCTATGGCAACTTTCTAGTTTTTATCTGCATTATACTCATGGTGTCCTGGTTATGAGAGGTAGACCCATTCCTGAAGCCTACAATAAATAGGTCAAGCCTTGCACCGGCTGCCTAGCAAACATTGTTTCTCAGAGGTCTAGCCTCGACTCCTTGCCAGTAAGCCGAGACCACAAATCTAACCCTTAGATTCCTCTAATCGACTAGTAATTAATTCACCGATACGCAAACCGAATCTATTAAATTAAAAACTTGCAACTGGGTTCATATAACACTTACGAATTCATCCTCGTTCAGCCATCAGAAAGTTAGTTCATGACTGACGAGGGAAACACAAACAAATAGTAATAGAATGACCCATGATCTAACTAATAAAGTAAAACAAATGAAAACAGAAAGCTTGACGGCGTTCCGACGGCGTGGAAGAAGCCATGTCACGTCACCACTCCACGTCTTCTTCCCTCCGTCTTACTGCAAGGAAGGATGATGGGTTATCCTGGAATTCTCGTGCTAGTGAAGTCTCTCACTCTTCTTTTGAGTCGGCCGAATGTGTAATCTTGTGTTGGCTCTGTGCGACTCCCCTCTAGGGTTGACCTGCTGTTCCCTTTTATATTTAGTCTTCCGTGTGACGCAAGTTTCAGCTAGCTGGGCTTTCCAAATCTGTCAAGATCTATCGCATCTTCTGGTTGTAGATTGATTCTGCTGATCCTACGAGATTCTTCAAATCTTTCCGTTTCGATCCTCCGCATCTTCTATTTCATTACATTAGCAATCTACCTGTCGATCTCGATCTTATATATTTATTCATGAAATCAGCTAGATAAAAAGGTCAGAAAATATGCCGCATAGCATTGCGTCCTTTACTTTGTTATAGCTTTCGTGATGCTTTTTATTGCACTTCGAGTTGTGGTCAGAATGTTATAGCATCGTATTAGCTTTGCTATACGTTCTTTAAAAACAATGTAATTTGCTCCGTCTTAGCACATGTTCAGGATGTAAATGGTTTTCATCCTTCAGTTCCCTATATCATGAATATATGCCTTTTTACTTGGATTGTTTGCAGTTTAAGCTTTCATTTACCATACAATTCAGTCATGAAATATAGGGAAAACATGGTATAATTTGTGCTCATCAAATATCCTTGGTCGTTCATCTACGCGGGAGCTAAGATGAAATAAGAGCAGTATGACTTTGATGAGTATAGAGATATGAATCAAAGTCAGAGGCACTTGTAAGAGTACAAGGTGCTGGACCGACCCACTATGAGAAAGCTGCTTGGATTAAGTCATAAGCTTTTCTCATGTATAATCGCGTCACAATGCCCTTTGACCTGAGATCATCATGGATTCCTACATGATGAGTCGCTGCTCTTTGACCTAGTCAAAAGTCACCTTTGACCGGGTGATGATAAAGGCTTGGATCGGGATCGGTGGTTTTCATGCAGAGGAATGTGAATGGTCAAGATCGAATTTGTCCCTCACTATTGTAGAGAGATAATACTGGATCCCTCGATGAATGAGTTTGTGAAATGTATGGCCATACTATGATGGAAAGGAGTTTCCATTTCAATTGTTAGACTACTCAAGAATCGAGAAAGTAATGGTCAAGAACAGGAAGTTGACATTATCCATGCCTCATCCTTGACCAAATTATCGCGTGATAAAGGGAACGTGACATGGTTGTACGATAGGTTGTATCGTATTATCGATCCCCATATGAATTGGGTAGTCGCAATGTCTTGTTGAAGGTCGCTTGGGACTTATGGGCTGGTACAATATTGGCCCGCTGCCAATCTCATGTGATCCTACAGGGTCGCACACAAGAATAGCCCAAAACGAGCAAAAATGTCCAGATTCATTGAATCTTATATGTGTCTAAGATTTAATGAATATTGTATTTAATCTAGGATGGATATATATATATTAAATTCAAAATAATATAATAATATTATTTAATTGAGATTATAATATTACAATATATAATATTTGTTTTTGTATTTAATTTATTTGATAAATTAAATATTTAAAACAAATAGAGATATTGTATCTCGATTTAATTTTCGAATAAAGATATCATATATTTGATTTAATTGGGATTGAGATATAGTATCTCAATTTAATTAAATAGACAAATATCATATCTCAAGATTTAATTTATAAAGATAAATTAAATTAGTAGGCTTTTAATTTGGATTAATTAAATAGATTTGATTAGATCTGTTGGATGATTTACTTAATCCAAATTCATTTTTCAAGATTGATTGAGATTAATCTTGAATATTTTAATATGGCCATATTAGGGTTTGAGAAACTCTATAAATAAAGCTTTAGTCGTATTGAAAAAAGATGAGAGATAAGCTGCGAAAGAAATCCTAGAGAAAAACGTGAGACACAAAGAAAGAAGGCGCTAGCACGCTGCCATACGTGTTGGAGAGCTATTCAGTGTGGATACCGGTAGAGGGAGTGGATTCGTAGAGTCGGCTCCTAGAGATTGATCGAGCAAGAAGGTGTTAGCCCACGTGTTTGCAAAGGATGCATACAAGTTCGTATATGTACGTTTTTTCTAACAAACCCGATTTAAACGCCATTGATAGATCCTCTCAAGGGATCCGTAAAATTTTTAATGGATGAAATCCTTCTGCTGCGTGTATGGATCCCAACATCTGATCCCTTGTTTTTATTTGCTTTATCCACTTTATTTGGTCCACTTCATTATCCATTGGTTCTTAGTGCACTGTCGGTTAAAAGGGTTCTCCCTTTTTGCACTTTTCCTCAACTTTTCAGATATTTTCCCCTCATTAGACATACATATGTGGTGCCATTTTATTTTCCCATATGTCCCCGCATTTGTCTCATTTAATTCAAAATGAAGCCCCTAATTGGTCCATGTCGGTCCTTTTTTTTCATTGGTTAACCTCCCGTGGGACCCACAATTTATGTTTGGGCCTTAGTACAGATAAAATCATCTGATTTTCCTTCTCTCTCCTTGTGTGGACGAAAATGAATCCTTAAGGGGTAAGGATTTGACTATTTTGCCCTTACTTTTCCTCGTTTAACTTTGTGGTGATACGTGTCCCAATGTAATGATTACACTGACTTTTGCTTTTTGGCATGTATCTTTTTCAGTGTCTTTTCCTCTTCTTTGACCACAAGTGGCACATACACACTGACCAGGGGTAGGAATTCGTGCTCTGCTCATGTTCCTTAACCCCACTTTATTGTACCGGCTTATCCTGCACCGGTATTTTTGCCTCAGGCCTGCTCTTTTTTCAAATCTGGGCACTATCATAATCTCTTTTTCTCTGACTATGCTAGGCGACATTTTAAGCCTTTTTAGAGTCCATTATCCTGTCTCCCAACATTCTGATAGCCTTTTTACAATTATTATTAAAATAAAATAGTACAGAAAATAATAATTAAATAAACAGTCAAAACTTCTCATTAATTCATCAGTGCTTACAAATACGTAGTTCACAAAATAGGGGTGTTACAATACTGATACAACGGAAATTAAATTTTGATTACATAACAGGGGTATTCTTAGGGTTTATACCCATTTACATGTTAGATTCGTACACGCAGCGGAAGGATTTTATTCAAATAAAATTACGAATCCCAATGGAGGATCTATCATTTGTGTTTAAATCAGAGTAGTCAGAATTGTACCTTTCCTCCATATGCGTCTTGATCGATCATTAGGAGCCAACTGATCGAACCAGCTCCCTCTACCGGTATCACATGAACAGAACACCAACACAGGCAACGTGCTAGCATATCTAACTTTTCTCCGTCTGTTCAAGGGTTTCTCTCTTGCGCGCAACTAATCCAATATGACTTGCTCATTGTCTAATAGAGTTTTCAAAACCTAATGGGTCGTATTAAATATTCAAAATTAATCTTAATTAATTTTGAAATTTGAATTCGATTAAATAATATTAATTAAATGTATCAACAGATCTAATCTAATTTATTTATTTAATTCAAATTAAAAGCCAATTATCTTCATAAATTAATCAGAGATATGATATCTATCTATTTAATTAAATCTGAGATAAGATATCTCAATTCAAATTAAATCGGAGATACGATATCTCTATTAGTTTTAGATATTTAATTTATCAAATAAATTAAATACAAAACAAATATTAATAATAATATTATTATCTATATAAATAATAATATTATTATTTTTGAATTTATTATATATATCCATCCTCCCTAGATTATACGTTGTATTCATTAAATCTTAGACATTTCTTAGATTCAATGAATCTGGACATTATAGCTCGTGGTGGGCTATTCTTATGTACGACCCTGTAGGCCCACATGAAATTGGCAGCGAGCCAATACTGTACCAACCCACAAGTTGCATGCGGCCTCTAGTAAGACATTTCGACTACCCAATTCATGTGAGGATTGATGATACGATACAACCTATCATACAACCATGCCACGTCCTTTTTGTCACGTGATAATTTGGTCAAGGATGAAGCATGGACAAATCCCATCTTGACTATTCACATTCCTCTGCATGAAAACCACTAATCCTGATCGAAGCCTTTATCATCACCCAGTCAAAGGTGACTTTTGACTAGGTCAAAGATTAGCGACTCTCATATAGGAATCCATGATGATCTCAGGTCAAAAGGCATTGTGACATGGTTACACATGAGATAAGCTTATGACTTAATCCATGCAGCTTTCTCTTAGTGGGTCGGTCCAGTGATGAGCACAATTTAGGCCATGTTTTCCCTTTATTAAATGAAAGAATTACATAGTGAATATAAGCTTAACTGTGTTAAATCTAAGCAAAAAGGCATTAATTCATTACACAAGGAACTTAAGGATGCATTTCACACATATCCAAAACATGCGCTAAGAAAAGAATGAGTTGCGAGATTTTATAAGGAAAACGTATAGCAAAGCTGATACTATGCTATAGCATCATGACAGCTTATCGAAGTGCAATACAAGGCATCTCTGAAGCTATAGCAAAGTAAAGGACATAATGCTATGTGGCATATGTTCTGATCTTTTGTCAAGATTATTTCAGGAAATATAGTGAAGGTCGAGAACAACAGGTAGATTGCTGACGTAACGGAATAGAAGATACAGAGGATAAAAACTAAAGATTTGAAGAATCCCACAGGATTAGCAAAATCCCGCAGGATGCATTTAATCTCTTGCTGATGTTCAAACAAGACAGAGAAACAAGTGTCCATTTCTTCTTTCAACGTCTTCATCTCACCATCAATTTGCAAGTCAATGTGAGCTTTCAAATTTATCATCTCACCTTTCAAAGCTTTGATCATTCCGACATTGACCTGATTGAAGTTGTCCATAGCTTTTAGGACTTGGTCAGTAAATGGAGCCACGATTTTCTGAATAACAGACTCAACCAGATGCTGAGTGGAGGCCTGGACAAAGGATGGAGCAGAGGTAGAGGCAGTGCGAGCCTGTGAAGACCGAGCTTCCTCTGGTTGTTTGGAAGAGGAGGGCTGAGGAGCGTGAGATGGCTTTTCCTTTTTCTTGCCAATAACCTCAGTAAATGATATCTTCATGTATAATAGATGAGTCTTGCCAAATTGCTTGGGAAACACTGCTTTGTCATTGGCCAGCATCCTTCCTTGCAGTAAGACGGAGAGAAGAAGACGTGGAGTGGTGACATGATAGAGCTTCTTCCACGCCATCAGAAACTTCATCAAGCTTTCTATTTTCTTTGATTTTAATCTTTTGATCATGGGTCATTTTGTTGTTATCTGTTTTGTGTTTCCCTCGTCAGTCATGAACTAAATTTCCTATGGCTGAGCGATGATGATTTCTTAAGTTTGGAATGAACCCAGTTGCTAGTTCTTAATTCAATAAATTCAGTTTGCTTATCAGTGAATTAAATTCTTGTCGATTAGCGGAAGCTAAGGGCTAGATTAGTGGCCTCGGCTTACTGGAAGGGAGTCGGGGTTAGACCTCTGAGAAACAGTGATTGCTAGGCAGGCTAGTGCAAGGCTTGACCTATTATTGTAGGCTTCAGGAATGGGTCTACTGCTCATAACCATAACACCTTGCTTTGTAATGTTAATGTAACTAGAAAATTGCCATAGGCATATGGGAGAAGTTGAAGATGGAATATCACCTAGAGGGGGGTGAATAGGTGATTTAAAAATCCTTTTCGAGTTAAACACGAATGCAAGTAAAACAGGGATAGAGAGAGAGAGATAGACACAGAGCAATTTATACTGGTTCGGTCTAACACTTTGATCTACGTCCAGTCCCCAAGCACACCTCGGGATTTCCACTAACTCTTCAAAAACAAATACAATTACACACTCTGTAACTCAGGATGATTCTTTCACTCAGACTCACTCCCCCTTACAAGTTGTAATTGTACACCCTCACTTAAGGTTCCTCAACCTTAAGATTTTGAGTAAATACCCTTTCTGGTCCCTGACAAAAAAGGTGATCCCCAGTTTGGTCCCTTAGAAAAAAGGTCCTTTTTAGTCCATAAAAAGGACGGATAAGGGTCGATTGGTTGATATTTTGATCCCTCAAAAATTTCCAAAAGGTCCTTTTTAGACCATAAAAAGGACGAATAAGGGTCGATTTTTTTTGTAAGGGACCAAAATGGGGTCCTTGTTTTTTGTCAGGGACCAAAAAGGGTATTTACTCTAAGATTTTCGAAACAAAAATTGAATAAGTGTTTAGAAACTCCTCACGAGTAGATAAATATTAAACACTGAAGTACACAGTAATGTCCGAAGATATTAAGCGAGATTAATGAAACATCAAATTGCAATAAGTTCGAATTGAATGCACATCGTTTCGGTAGGTGAAGAAATTGATTGCTTCTGGATTTTATAGATGATAGCAGTTGGTGACCGTTGAAGAGAGATTAATGAGTCGTTGAGTCTCTTCGTACTTTCTGTTAGGCACAGGTGCACTCCGTTTGTATATAGTCGATCGTTGATTCATTAAATTCATCCGCCGTCGATGTACTTGTGCAGAGATTGATTCAGAGTATTAGCTGGAATAGGTATGCCTCAAAGGAATTAATTCATCTGCTATGAAGACTAATTCCGATTGTTGCTCTATTTTTTTTTGAGTTGCATTAAATGCGTCTGACACAGATTTGCTTTATGATAATTTTGATGTTTAAACAATGTTAGGCATACCTGAAAACCACTAGCAAACTGATTAAGCGTTGTTAGGAATATTTAGGATTAATATTATGTAGTACCCAAGGCTTAATCAGCGAATTTCAGATTACGAGAACGAAGATTTCAAATATTGATAAGCATTCTCAAGAATTGATCATGCCATTCTCGAGAACTATCGAAGTTCAGCGACCGTTGAATCATGGTGTTTTAAATCATTCTCGAGAATTAGTTCCTTAATACTCGAGAATCATGTCTTCGGATAAAAGAGGCAATACATGTGAATAATGGCATGTTAACTTAAGAAGAGAAGCATGCCAGAGCATTTACCATCCATTCTCGAGAATTTCCTTACTGATTCTCGAGAGCCATTCTCAAGAACTGATTGTCATTCTCGAGAATCACAGCAGAGAAGTCTATTCCATTGTGATTATGACTAGGCATTCTTGAGAAGCACTTACTAGTTCTAGAGAGCCATTCTTGAGAATTGATTACCAATTCTCGAGAATCATATCAGAAAGATATCTTACTTTGATCTTGTCAAAGTATTCTCGAGAGTCAATTACAAATTCTCGAGAATCACTTATATATATATATATATATATATATATATATATATATATATATATATATATATTCTCGAGAGTCATTTCAGATGTGTAAAATGATGAAGGATCATTCTCGAGAATCAAATACACATTCTCGAGAACCATATCAGAGAAAGCTTACGATAGATTCTGTTACAAACCATTCTCGAGTATCCTTAATCAATTATAGAGAATTGTTAACCCATTCTCGATAATCACACATATGTACTCGAGAATCAATCTCACAGCCAAGTTAATTGTGATTCAAAATCTTGCAAACCTTAAACCTTTGTTATCATCAAAACATTGGGAACTAACATTCTCCCTCTTTTTGATGATGACAATACTTAAAAATTTGAAACACGTTTGAAGAAAGATTTTGAAATTAGTAAGAGCAATGAAGTATAAAGTATGTAACGAACACACATAAATAAGCATCTGAATGGTATTTGATATAGATGTTATAAGCGTTAGTACATTAAATAACTTAAGTACATAAAGCGTTAGTACTAAACATCATGTCAAAACATTATCAAAACATCATTGTTTCAAATCAAATAACTAGTCTCCCCCTTTGTCATCAATCAAAGAGGGAGGAGGAACAGAGAGTCCAGCGTTAGAAGGTACAGCAGGAGGAGTAGAAGAGGAAGGCCCAGAGGACTGAAAAGGAACAATGGCTGTCGTAGGATCAGCAGGCCGCTCATGGTCAGAATGAGGAGATACTGCAGGAGTGGAAGTAGGAGGCATAGCAGAAGTAGAAGCAAGAGGACATTGGCTCATCACAAAAGTATCAAAGGTTGATTCAAGATCTAATATGGATTGTTGAAGGCTGAGTTGTTGTTGAGCCAAGTCTTGAACCTCTTGTTTAATCTCTTGCTGATGTTCAAACAAGAAAGAGAAACGAGTGTCCATTTCTTCTCTCAACGTCTTCATCTCACCATCAATTTGCAAGTCAATGTAAGCTTTCAAATTTATCATCTCACCTTTCATAGCTTTGATCATTCCGACATTGACCTGATTGAAGTTGTCCATAGCTTTTAGGACTTGGTCAGTAAATGGAGCCATGATTTTCTGAACTGCAGACTCAAACAGATGCTGAGTGGAGGCCTAGACAAAGGATGGAGCAGAGGTAGAGGCAGTGTGAGCCTGTGAAGACCGAGCTTCCTTTGGTTGTTTGAAAGGGAGGGCTGAGGAGTGTGAGATGCCTTTTCCTTTTTCTTGCCAGTAACCTCAGTAAATGATATCTTCATGTATAATAGATGAGTCTTGCCAAATTGCTTGGGAAACACTTCTTTGTCATTGGCCAGAAGATACCAAATATTATGGAATCCTAGAATCCGAGAAACTAGGTGAGGATAAGGGATGGTATTATTCTTAGAGACCCCTGAGGTGGAGAAATAGTTGGACATCTCAGAAATAACCAACTTACCTAAGTTCCTAGACTCTTTAAGAATAATAGATGCAA
The DNA here is from genome assembly GCA_019022615.1 of Acacia melanoxylon. NCBI lineage: Eukaryota > Viridiplantae > Streptophyta > Magnoliopsida > Fabales > Fabaceae > Acacia > Acacia melanoxylon. The sequence goes on from JAFJYJ010000014.1 coordinate 318,811, forward strand.
GCAATTCATAGTCTTTTCTTACAAAATGAGTGAAGCTTTGGCCTTTCTTAACTAAGTTGCGACTGTAGAGGTACCAAAGAACTCTGTAAGTGTCTGGAATCTACGAAGGCTTGAATTTCAAGGGTTTGCCATCATATTTCTCAGTGGGCAAAAGGATACTAAAGTATTCAGGCTCAGATAACTTGGGTGGATCTTCAGGTGCATCTATGATCCCAAGATAGGTGTTAATGTCATCAGCAGTAATCTTAACACTCTTTCCTCTATCCGAAGTAGTTAGCACAATATCTCCCTCTTCTTTTTCTTCAATCATATTGTAATAGAAAACTTTTACAACCTATGGTGAGTAAGGAGTTTGAATGTCTAACAGAGGCATATATGGTTTCAACCAGGGAGATAGGTCTAAGTTACAATCTCTTCTGAAATCCTACAAATTCAACCACATAGAAGGACAAAAAGGTCTATCCTCGTAACTAAGCAAGAAGTTGGGTTCAGATGGAATTACCTGTGGTTCTTGGCAGAAACCTGGAGGACAATGAAGTGCACTGATCTGGCCAACCAACTTAGAAGCAAATGAAGGAAGTGTTCCACTAGCTGAAGGTTGTGTATGACTTTTAGAGTGTCTGTGAGGAGGTTTCTGGACTCTGTCTTCAATGCTCTTAGATCGTCTTTCATGAAATTGTGGTACAGAGTCTGCATATGGAGCCGAGGAGCGAGTCGCTTGAGAACCTACTGACTTGGATTGTGATTTCTCTTTTTCCTTTCCTTTGTCAGACGACAGCGGGTAGGTCTGGAGGTGAGTTGTAGGTCGAGGGGATTCGACTATGGTCACAACCTTTGGTTTCCTCTTTGGTGTCCCCGTCTTCTCAGAAGCTTGTACCTTTGAGCGAAATTTTGTTTGAGGCTTCTTGGGAGGTGGCCGTTCAGGAGACTCTGACGAGGATTTGCCCATTGAAGAGTGTTTATCGAATGAAAAGATTAGGGTTTGAGAAGGCGAGAATCAAGTGAGTTTGACAATTTGAGATAGGAAGAATGATGAAATGGGTTCAGACGAGATGAAGAGTAATCGACGATAATGGCAGGAGCCTAATAGTCGAAACTTTGAAAAAGAAAGAAAAGATAACGAGGAGAATAAGAGAGAGAGAGACCGAGAAGGAAATAGGGTTTGAAGAAATGACGGAAGGTGATGGAAAAATGAATGTAAAAGAAACGGAGTTAAAAACGCGATGAAACGACACACCTGTTTCAAGTGTTCTGGCTTCGACCATTCTCGAGAATTAGAAATTGATTCTCTAGAATCAACATTAGAACTAATTCTGGTTCAGAATATATGGTGATAGTTCGTCAATTCTCGAGAATCATGTAGTGATACTCAAGAATGAGTAATTGAAATGAGTTCTGGGAGTCTCTGATCTTTAACAATTCTTGAGAATCCCTTGATGATTCTCGAGAATCCTCATTAAGAAGAACTTCTCGATGAGACTGACTCGACAATTCTCGAGAATTCCTTTGTAATTCTCGAGAATGGTATTTCATTTTTGAACTGAGACACTTAGAAAACTTATAAACTCTCGATATTTCTCAAGAACTCATTGTTAATTCTCGAGAATGTTGAGAAAATTGTAATGAGTTGAGAGAAAACTATACCAGACTATACATCAATTCTCGAGAATGGCAAGATCGTTCTTGAGAATTATCATACCCTGTAAATCTCTCTGTTCTCTAATCATAGAACAGGGCATCCTGCAAAACATGATTTAGAAGCTCTGATGCTTAAGTTAGTTTCTATTAATCATCAAAACATAATTAACAGTATTAAACTAACATTACTTACAATTCATTGGGATTTACCATTCCCAATTCTCTTCGTGAAAATGTCAGCAAGTTGCAAATGCGTGGGAATGAACATCACTTTGACATCTTTCTTTTGCACATGGTCTCTGATAAAGTGATGTCTCACATCAATATGCTTGGTCCTTGTATGTTGTACTGGATTTTTCACAAAGCTTATTGTGCTTGTGTTGTCACAAAGTATTGGAATCTCCTTCAGATAGACCCACAAGTCAGACAATTATTGCTTTACCCAAAGGACTTGAGCACAGAAACTAGAAGCAGCAACATATTCAGCTTCGGTGGAGGATACAACCACATTGGTTTGTTTCTTGCTAAACCATGATACGAGTGAGCCTCCGAGACACTCAATTGTCCACTCGTGCTTTTTCTATCAGTCTAGTATCCAGCATGATCAGAGTCTGAATATGCAACCAAGAATTATCTTGTTGACCTTTTGGGAACCAAAGACCCAATTCCTTTGTATCCAAGAGATATCAAAAAATTCTCTTAACATGCTCTGTATGTGATTCTTTAGGAGCGGATTGAAATCTCACGCACATTCCCACACTGAACTGGATATCGGGTCTACTTGCAGTCAAGTAGAGTAATGATCCGATCATGCCTCTATATTTGGTTATGTTGAAATCTTTGCCTTTTTCTTCATTGGCATCTAGAGAGGCAGTTGAACTCATTGGGGTGTCTGCACCATTGCAATGTTCTAGCCCAAACTTCTTGAGTAAATCACGGAGATACTTCATTTGTGAGATGAATATCCCATTCTTCCGTTGTTTGATTTGCAAGCCGAGGAAGTAGTTAAGCTCTCCCATCGTAGACATTCCAAACTCACCCTGCATAGTCTTGGAGAAATCCTCGCAGAGAGATTCATTAGTTGACCCAAAAATAATATCATCCACATGAATTTGAACTAATAGTACATCATTCAATTTACTAGTTTTAATAAAAAGAGTTGTGTCTGGTTTTCCTCTAATAAAACCTTGATCAAGAAGAAACTTGCTTAATTGCTCATACCAAGCTCTAGGAGCTTGCTTAAGGCCATATAAAGCTTTCTTGAGACGATAAACATGATCTGGATGATGATCACTTTCAAAACTAGGAGGTTGTTCAACATAAACTTTCTCCTGTATAAAACCATTTAAAAATACGCTTTTGACATCCATTTGATAGAGCTTGAAACCCTTGATGCAAGCAAAGGCTAGAAGAACTCTTATGGCTTCCAATCTTGCCACTAGAGCATAAGTTTCTGAAAGACCTGGCTATCACCCAAGAGGGGGGGTGAATTGGGTGTATGATAAAACTTTTGGAAGCTTGAAAATCTTTTCAAAATTTACTGAAAGTAGTTTGTATGACAGTAATAATTTTTAAAGCAATAATCAGTCATTCAAACTTATATGCTGGAAATGTAAGAGTTAAGGGAAGAGAATATGCAAGCGTGATTTATCTTGGTTCGGCCCAATCCTTGACCTACGTCCAGTCCCAAGCTCCGCTTGAGATTTTCAATCCACTATCTTCTTGTAACTTGATTACACGTTCGTACTTGAAGTAATCCTCTCTCTAGGATTCACTCCCCCTTACAACCGTAATCAATACACTTGCTTGATTACACACTCGTACTCGAAGTAATCCTCTCACTAGGATTCACTCCCTTACAAGCCGTAATCAACACAATGTGTTTCCCACTCAAGATTACCCAATCTTGAGTATCTCACAGATAGAATGATAAGATGTGTACAATAACTCTCTTCTCTCTCAGAAGTAGATGAATAAACACTGAAGTACAATACAAATCACTTCACTCTCTATAATAAGCTATTTAAACATTGAAAACAGAGAGTAAAAGATATGAAGAACAGAGTATTAACATGTTGAAGATGTAATCTTGTGTCTCCACGTTTTTGTCTTGAATCTGTCTTCTATTTATAGACAACTGAGATGAATTCGTTTGAAGCATTTGTCTGTTGAAGAATATTACCGTTATGAACAATAATCGTTGAATATTTTGAATTCTGTCTGTTGAGAATTCTGAACGTTATGAACAGTAACCCGTAGTGACTTTCGAATTTTGAATATGTTGAAGCTTCTGTCCGTTGGAGTATTTCACTGTTTAAACGTTTGAATCCTTGGAGAACATTTCTGTTGAGTATTCAACTTCATTTCTTCAAGTTCCTTGTCGAATTCGATCTTCTACGCCATTTCGAAAATCTGACAAAGAAAGTTCATCTTCATACTTTTGTGATTTTGATTTGTCAAGTTGATGTTATCTCAAACTTTAATCACCTGAAACTTATACAAAAATGATATAAATGATGTTAAGAAGTAGTATAAATCATTTGAGTAATCATCTGGATGTTCTTGATGAGATATGATGTTTCGGATCATGGTGATTTTCCGAATCGAGATGTGTAAATCTGTTGCGGAGTTCCAAGCTCGAGTTTATATAGGTAAGCTCGAGTTTGGTCTTCTTTTGAACTTGGAATTTTGCCTGGGAAGTCTCAAGCTCGAGCTTATAACTTATAGACTCGAGTTTGGGTGTTCATCGGGACTCGCTTTTGCTCTCTCTCGCTCGAGCTAAACTCGAGTTTGGTCACTTATAGGCTCGAGTTTGGCTTTTTCCAAAAGTTCATTTCTTCTCTGGAACTCTCGAGCTCGAGCTTGTAACTTCAAGCTCGAGTTTGTTCTTCAAAATCAGCATATCCTCTCTGTAACCCGTAAACTTGAGTTTGCTACTTGTAAGCTCGAGCTTGCTACTTGTAAACTTGGCCTGGCTGATTTTGGACTTTGTTCAGCGAGCTTGCAACTTTGTCCACTTTCGAGGGCCATATCTCCCTGGTCTGAACTTCGTTTTGGTTGGTTCAACTCGTGATGGAAATCTCTTTGAGTCTACTTTCAAATGCCACTGATTTCAGCTCAATTGAATTTGTATATAGTGAGTTACACTCAAAACATTGAAGCTTGGTTTTCTGTGTGGCGTGGATTTCTCTGTCAACTTCCACAATTTATAACTCCGTGACCTGAACTCCTTTGGGCTTGAATTTTATATCAAACTGACGTATTGGGAGTCTAGTTTCATATGCCACTAGTTTCACCTCAATCGGATCTCTAGTTTGGAAGATATCATCAAATTACCAGACGTTACCTGTGCTGAACGTGAAACAGAGTTGATCACCGCTGTAAACTCGAGTTTGGAGTGCTAAGCTCGAGTTTGCCTAGTCCAGAAACACCAAAGCTGCTGAAGACACTTATAGGCTCGAGTTTGGAGTGCTAAGCTCGAGTTTGCTCAAATCAGATAGGAAAATTACTTCAGCAAGATAGTAAACTTGAGTTTAATACTTGGAGGCTCGAGTTTGCTCATCCGAACCTCATAGTTGCCGACTTTAACTCGAATTGAGCTATTCCAACTTCCATTTGATTGTGAAGACTTCTAGGATCAATCTTAGAACTTGAATAATGATGTCTTCATTCCATTCAGCAAGTTCTTCCTTCTTTCATCTCTGACGATGATTCTTCATCATTTAACTTGGGCTCATTATTCTCTGCGGCTTCTACCTTCTTCAATATCCAGAAAGCTGATCCTATTCTGAACTTCTTCCAGAATATCTTGTGTCGGCTTTCTGTATCAGCACTTATTCATGTGTAGTCCATTGTAGCTAAAATATGATGAAGCTTCATTCCAACTTCTGTTTGATCATGAAGACTTCCAATCTTCTTTCTTGAGTCTCCTTTCTTGATCATTCTTCATTATTAAACTTTGCATATACATTAAATATAAGAATTAGTCAAAGTAGAAGATCAATGCAGTATGCAACCTTTTTGCTCTTAAGAATGGCATCTATATAAGACATCATCAAAACTAATCATAACCAACAGTTTCTTCATAATCAATTCCTTCTTCTTGATTATAGCCTTTAGCAACCAATCTTACCTTGTTACAGACAATGATTGTTGTTTCATCACGTTTGTTCTTAAATACCCATTTAGTCCCAATAACCGGATGGTCTTTAGGTATAGGTACTATCAAATTGATGCAATTCCTCTTGCATGGCGATAACCCAATCATTGTCTGAAAGAGCTTCATCAATCTTAGAAGGTTCAATCTAAGAGATGAACGCAGAGAAAGTGACTTCATTCAAAGTACTTTTCTGGTTCTTACTCCTTGATTTACATCACCTATCACTTGGTCTAAAGGATGATTTCTAATAAACCTCCAAGCTTTAGGTTGAGATTGAACATCATTTTCACAAGGATTGTCAGAAGGGTTAAATGCCTAATTTTCCCCGAAAGTTTTGATAAGGGGGCACTCATCACCCAGAAGTTTTTTTGGTACCAAATTTACCATGGAAGTATTAAAAAGGAAGCAAATTTGCCCCGGAATAATGAAAAATGTAGCAAATTTGCCCCTCCGTTAATTTTGACCATTAAATTTAACTGAGTGTACACGTGGCATGTAACCTCATGACACGTGGCATGCCACCTCATCAACCCAATAAGAGTTAAGTATCATTTTTGCCCCGGAAGTTTTCATTGAGAGCAAGTTTGCCCTGGAAGTTTTCACTGAGGAGCAATTTTGCCCCGAAAGTTTACAAAACGTATCAATTTTGCCCTTCTTTCCCACATATTAAATTTGTGTATTAAATCAGTCAAAGACCACACATGTCATGCCTTGAAAAGGTCAAACTTGGAGTTGAAAGATCTGGCTATCACCCAAGAGGGGGGTGAATGGGGTGTCTACTTAAAAACTTGGTACTTTGAAAGATATTTTGTAATTCGGTAAAATCAGTTTGTATGACAGTAAAGAGTTATAAAGCTATAGACAGTTATTCAAACATATATGCTAGAAATATAGGAGATTAAGGGAAGAGAATATGCAAACTGAGATTTATACTGGTTCGGCCCAATCCTTGATTACACGTTCTGTACTTGAAGTAATCCTCTCACTAGGATTCACTCCTTCTTACAAACTGTAATCAATACACCCACTTGATTACACACTCTGTACTCGAAGTAATCCTCTCACTAGGATTCATTCCCCTTACAAGCTGTAATCAAAACAATGGGTTTCCCACTCAAGATCACCCAATCTTGAGTAACTCTCAGATAGTATGGTAGGATGTTTATAATAAATCTTCTCTCTCAGAAGTGAATGAATAAACACTGAAGTACAATACAAAACATCTCACTCTATGATAAACTATGTAAACATTGAAAAACAGAGAGTAAATAAGATGAAGATCAAAGTATGAGCATTTTGAAGTTGTAGGGTTGTGTCTTGCTTCTTCTGTCTTGAATCGGTCTTCTTTTATAGGTAGAGATCAGTATATGACCGTTGGATGAAGAGATATAGCCGTTAGACTTAGATGGAAACTAGCCGTTAGAACTTCGTTTTCTGAACCCGCGACGAATACTCGAGTATTCATTTGGAAACTCGAGTATTGAGGTTGTTGCGTAACTCCAAGTTCCTCTCTGTCTGATCAATACTCAAGTATTGATATCAATACTTGAGTATTGGAAGATGCTTTAAAATTCGCTGCTCTCTGTCTGATGGAAACTCGAGTATCCAACTTACATACTCGAGTATTCATCTTGTTGAACTAACCGTCAACTTTCTAGGGTCATATCTCCCTGCTCTGAACTCCGTTTTGGTTTTTTAAACTCTTGATGGAAATCTCTGGGAGTCTACTTTCATATGCCACCGATTTCAGCTCAATCGGATTTGTAGTTTGTGAGTTACACGCAAAACATTGAAGCTTGGTTTGCTGTGTGGCGTGGATTTATCTGTCAACTTCCAAAATTCATAGCTCTCTCATATGAACTTCTTTTGGCTTGAGTTTTATATCAAAATGACTCTTTGGGAGTGTAGTTTTATATTCCACTGATTTCACTTCAATCCGATCTCCGGTTTAGAAGATATCATCAAATTACCAGACGTCGCCCATGCTGAACGTGAAACAGAGCTAATCACCGCTGCATACTCGAGTATTGACTTGGATACTCGAGTATTCATGGTCCAGAGACACCAGAGATGCTAAAGATGCTACAATACTCGAGTATTGATGAACATACTCGAGTTTTGACTCCTAAACTCGAGTATTGAGTTCTTTACTCGAGTTTTCTCATCCTGAAGTTGATTTTTGCTGACTTTAGCTCCGAATTTAGTGATTCCAACTTCCATATGATCTTGGAGGCTTCTAGCATCAATATAAGAACTTGAATAATGATATCTTCATTCCATTCAACAAGTTCTTCCTTTCCATCTCCCAACTTGATCATTCTTCATCATTTAATTCTTCTTTTCTTCTCTTCTCTTCTTCTCTTGATCATTTTCCACCATTCAATTCTTTCTTTCTTCTCTTCTCTTGATCATTCTCTGTCATTCAACTTGTACTCATTATTCTTTGCTAGTTCCTCAAATCTTCTCTTCTATATCCATAAATCCGAGCCTATGCTGAACTTGTTTCAGAATTTAATGTGACGACTTTCCGTATCAGCACTATTCATGTATACTCCACTGTAGCTCAAATATGATGAAGTTTCATTCCATCTTCTGTTTGATCATAGAGACTTCTAGTATCTCATATAGTGCAAGTTCTTCTTTCTTTAATCCCTTATTTCCTTTTCTTCTTGATTATTCCCAAATATTTTGATAGCTTCTTGCTTCCTTGACATTCTCTGCAATTTTTTCTTTATGTAATCTCTTATCTCTTTTTTTTGATTATTCTCCATGATTCAACTTGGACTAATCTACATTAAACATAGTAGTTAGCCAATGTAGGAGATAAATATATTATGTAAACTTTTTGTTCTTAATAATGACATCTATATTAAACATCATCAAAACTAATCATATCTAACAGGAGTTAGAGAAGGAGATCTTTGAGATGTTGAGCTCAAGGCGGCCAGAATTTGTGAAGCCGAACTGGTCACAGGAAGCATCACTTATGATCTAAGCAAATGATCAGTATATACAAACGTAAATATTATCACTATTGATTTGTTTTTGAACCAATTTTTGGAACAATTCATTTCTCGTTTTGCGTTTCATTTGCTTAGATTATAAGTGATGCTTCCTCGGGTTTTGTGACAGACCTTTCGGTCCACGTGTGACCGGTTCGGCTACACAAATTCGGCCGCCTTGAGCTCAACATCTCAAGGATCTCCTTCTCTCGACTCCAAGTTCGACATTTTCAAGGCATGACATGTGTGGTCTTTGTCGATTTAATAGTCAAATTTAATATTGGGAGAAAGAAGGGCAAAATTGCTACTTTTATAAACTTCTGGGGCAAAATTGCTCCTTATTGAAAACTTCCAGGGCAAACTTGCTCTCAGTGAAAACTTCCGGGGAAAAAATGATACTTAACTCTTATTCGGGTTGATGAGGTGGCATGCCACGTGTACACTCAGTCAAACTTAACGGTCAAAATTAACGGAGGGGCAAATTTGCTACCTTTTTCATACTTCCGGGGCAAATTTGATACCAAAAAAACTTCCGGGTGATGAGTGCCCCCTTATCAAAACTTCTGGGGCAAATTAGGCATTTAACCCTTGTCAGAAACATTTTCAAAAACATCTTTAGAATTTTCAAGAGAGGCAGGAGTAGTTTTTGAAAAGAATTGATTTCTATAAGCAGTTTACTCATCATCATCCAGAGGCTTATCAGATTTGGTTTCACTGAACACAACATGAATAGATTCTTCTGTTGGGATCCGTACACGTAGCGGAATTAAAAATTTACGAACCCAAAAGAGGATCACTCAACCGTGTTTAAATCAAGGTTAAGAAAAAGAACCGAAACGTACCTATACGAATTAACGAGCGTCTCTTTCGATTTGAACACGTGGGCTACCTACTCGATCAACAGGAGTAGACTATGCGAATCTTCTCCCTCTACCGGTATCCACACAAATAGCCTTCAACACCGACGACAGCATGCTAGCGCCTTCAGTATTTTCGTGTCTCTATTTTCTCTCTAGGGTTTCTCGCGGCTTTCTAATTCATCCGTCTCCTTGATACGATTAGATCAATCTCTATTATAGGGTTTCTAAAACCCTAATAAGCCGTATTAAAATATTCAAAATTAATCCAATCAATTTTGAAATTCGAATTTCAATTAAAATAATATATTAATTAAATCTATCAAATAGATCTAATCTAATATATTTATTTAATCCAAATTATAAGCCTACATATTTAATTTATCTTCATAAATTAAATATGAGATATTATACCTTTATATTTAATTAAATATGAGATACTATATCTCAATTTAATTAAATCTAAGATACTATATCTTTATTCGAAAATTAAATCGAGATACAATATCTCAATTTATTATAGTTATTTAATTTATCAAATAAATTAAATACTATATATAATAATATTATTATCTATAAATAATATCATTATTAATTTCGAATTTAATAATTATTAATTTATATATATATAATATATATATATATATATATATATATATATTCATCCTAAATTAAATATAGTATTCATTAAATCTTAGACATATATAAGATTCAATGAATCTGGACACTTTTGCTCGTGTTGGGCTATTATTGTGTGAACCCTGCCTGCAGGCCCACATGAGATTGGCAGTGGGCCAGTACTGTACCAGCCCACAAGTCGTAAGTGGTCTCTAGCAAGACATTGCGACTACCCAATACATATGGGGATCGATGATATAATACAACCTATCGTACAACCATGTCACGTCCCTTTCGTCACGTGATAATTTGGTCAAGGATGAGGCATGGATAATGTCAACTTCCTGTTCTTGACTACTACGTTCTCGATTATTGAGTAATCTAATAATTGAAATGGAAACTCCTTTCCATCGTAGTATGGCCATACATTTCTCAGACTCACTCATCGAGGGGCCCGGTATTATCTCTCTACAAATGTGAGGGATAAATTCCATCTTGACCATTCACATTCCTCTGCATGAGAACCACTGATCCTGATCCAAGCCTTTATCATCACCCTATCAAAGGTGACTTTTGACTAGGTCAAAGAGCAACGACTCATCATGTAGGAATCCATGATGATCTCAGGTCAAAGGGCGTTGTGACGCGGTTATATATGAGAAAAGCTTATGACTTAATCCATGCAGCTTTCTCATAGTGGGTCGGTCCAGCACCTTGTACTCCTACAAGTGCCCATGACTTTGATTCGTATCTCCATACCTCATCAAAGTCATACTGGTCTTACTTCATCTTCGCTCCCGCGTAGATGACTGACCAGGGACATTTGGGATAATCTATAAGATATATCCAGGGATACAGTTATCACTATACATGCAAATGAAATGATAACTAAATGGAGATGACTTGCCCCTAGGGCATAATTTCCAACATCTTCAACAATACAAGTACGTGTATTAAAAATTCTATAAGCCTTACTTCTATTAGAGTAACCTAGAAATATGCCTTCATCATATTTCAAATCAAACTTACCCAGATTATCCTTACCATTATTGTGCACAAAGCACTTACACCCAAATATGTGCAGATGGGCAAGGTTGGCCTTTCTCCCTTTGTAAAGCTCATAAGGTGTCTTCTTAAGATTCTTCCGGATGTATGCACGATTTGATATATAGCTTGCAGTGCTCATTGCATCAGCCCAGAAGACTTGAGAAATTTGATTTTCTTTCAGCATTGCTCTTGCCATCTCAGTGAGAACGCGATTCTTTCTCTCCACAACACCATTCTGTTGAGGAGTTCTTGGAGCAAAGAAGTTGTGGTCTATCCCATGAGCATTACAAAATTCTTCAAAGGCATAATTCTCGAATTCTCCACCATGGTCTGTTCTTATACCTAAAATGCAGATACCTTTCTCGTTTTGGACCTTTTTGGCAAACACAACAAATTGATCAAAGGTTTAATCTTTCGATGATACAAACATAGTCCAACAAAATCTTGAGAATTCATCAACAATAACCAGAGTGTAGAGATTGCCACCAAGGCTTCTTACTCTTGCTAGTCCAACTAGATCCATATGAAGTAGTTGAAGAGGTGTATTGAATGAAATCTCATTTTTAGGTTTAAAGGATGATTTAGTCTGTTTACCTCTCTGACAGGCATCATAAACATGTCATTTTTTAAATTAATTTTTGGTAAACCAGTGACTAAATCCTTCTATAGCAACTTGTCAAGTTGAAACATTTTGACATGAGCTAAACGCTTGTGCCATAGCCAACTTTCTTCCAAGTTACTAATAAAACAATTTTCAGAAACAATTTATTGCATCTACTAGAGAGGTTTAAAGTATAGCAATTACCTTCTCTAGGTGCCCTGAACAAAGCTTTGGATTTGATATTGGCTAGGGGTAGACCATCCTTGCTGACTATCAAACATTCTTCAGAGTCTAAGATGACCAAATTGCCTTTGTCTATGCTTGGACTCACACTAAGGAGGTTATGACATAATCCCTCTACAAGGTAGACATCTTTGATTTGAGGTCCATCATTGTTGCCAATTTCACCAATCCCAGCATTCCTTCTGGAATGATTTCCACCAAAAGTCACCTTGCCACCATCCTTTGTCTTGAGATCAGCAAATTTAGTATGATCTCCCATTCATGTGTCTAGAACATACACTTTCAATATACCACTTATTGGATTTTGATGTTCTTAGACAAACCTGCAAATCACAAAAGATCAAGTCTTAGGTACCCATCTTTTCTTGGGTCCTTTTGGGTTAGCTTGTGTCCTAGGAATCTCATAAGATGCCTTAGGCACCCATTTGTAATTACCAACAGGTTTGGATTTTCTTTCTTTCTTATGGAAACAAGAAGAGGTGGTGTGCCCTTTACGATTACAATAATTGCAATGGGCAAAAGGATTTGAAGAGTGGACTGTTTTCCAAAAGTAATTCAAATAGTTCTTTTCTCCAAACTTCTTTTTACCTTTCTTTTTGTCAAAATTAGGTTTGTAACCAATCCCAGACTTGTCATTTGTGAATCGTTGTTGTTTCAAAATCACATTGAGCATTTCACTGCCTTTAGTGAACTTTTCACGTGTTTTTGTAAGATATACATTCTTTTTCTCTAAATCAGCACATTCTTCACAGACAATGTTTTTGCAAGAAAGATTTTCAACTTGTTGTTCAAGGGTTATGTTCTTCCTTTTCAAAACCATGTATTTCTCAACAACTTTTTCAAACTCAGATTGCAACTCATTGTATTCATCAAATAATTCATCATAAGAGGGTTGTGAGTCATATACCTCATTGTCATTCTCAGGTTGCTCTTCTTCTTCTGCAACTAGACAGATGTTTGCAGTATCTTTCTCTTCCTCACTTTCTTCATCAGAAGAACCATCTCCCCATATAGCAGATACATAGGCTTTCTTTCTGAAATGGTTGACCTTCTTCTTCTTCTCCTTTCCATTCTCTTTTAATTGCGGACATTCCGATTTGTAATGGCCAGAATTTTCACATTCATAACAGATGACTTGATCTTTATCTTTTAAATCTCTTCTGTTACTCGAGCTTCCTTTTTGAAATCTATTTCTGAAGCCTTGGTCTTTTCTGTAGAATTTCTTGAATCTTCGCATGAACATGCCCATCTCTTCATCGTCCTCATCATTTTCGTCTTTTTCTTCTTTTTCTTTTACAGCATTAAGAGCAATGCCTTTGCTCCTACTAGAGTTGACTTCATCCAGATCTTTCTTAAATTTCAATTTGCTTTCCTATTCAGACAGGCTTCTAAATAGAGCAGCGACTGAGGCCATTGATTCTCCACGAGCCTCCTCTATTGCTGTAACTTTTGCTTCCCAATCTTTTGTTAGAACATTGAGAATTTTTCTAACTTGAGGACCTTGATCATATGTTTTCCCCAAGGCCGCCAGTTGATTGGTAAGATGAGCATAGCGAAGTTGGAACTCATCAATAGTTTCTCCGGTCTTCATTCGAAGAAGAGCATACTCAGTGGTCAAAGTATTAATCCGGTTTTCCTTAATGCCGGAGGTTCCTTCATATGCTACTTCCAAAGCCTTCCACATTTCTTTTGCAGTTGACAAGTTGCATATTCGAAAGTACTCCTTCTGACTGAGAGCACTTTGTAACATCAGGATATCATTACTGTTGAGAGTGATGTTTCTCTTGTCATTTTCACTGAACTCGGCTTCCGTCTTGGGGATGCCGATGTCGCCTTCGATCCTTGTGGGAACATAATCTCCAGTCTCTATTACTCGTTAGAGACCATATTCAGTAGCTAACACAAACACTCTGAATTTTGCTTTCCAAAATGAGTAATGCTCGCCATTGAAACCTGGAGGGTGATTAATTGAAGCACGATCAGGCAATATTCCTTCCATGATCTATCTCGGGATGTTAAGCCTAACTGAGAGACCTTGCTCTGATACCAAATGAAGATGAAATATCACCTAGAGGGGGTGAATAGGTGATTTAAAAATCCTTTTGAGTTAAACACAAATGCAAGTAAAACAGGGATAGAGAGAGAGAGAGAGATAGACACAGAGCAATTTATACTGGTTTGGTCTAACACTTTGATCTACGTCCAGTCCCCAAGCACACCTTGGGATTTCAACTAACTCTTCAAAAACAATTACAATTACACATTCTGTAACTCGGGATGATCCTTTCACTTAGACTCACTCCCCCTTACAAGTTGTAATTGTCCACCCACACTTAAGGTTCCTCAACCTTAAGATTTTCGAAACAATAATTGAATAAGTGTTTAGAAACTCCTCACGAGTAGATAAATATTAAACACTGAAGTACACAGTAATGTCCGAAGATATTAAGCGAGATTAATGAAACATCAAATTGCAATAAGTTCGAATTGAATGCACATCGTTTCGGTAGGTGAAGAAATTGATTGCTTCTGGATTTTATAGATGATAGCAGTTGGTGACCGTTGAAGAGAGATTAATGAGTCGTTGAGTCTCTTCGTACTTTCTGTTAGGCACAGGTGCACTCCGTTTGTAAATAGTCGACCGTTGATTCATTAAATTCATCCGCCGTCGATGTACTTGTGCAGAGATTGATTCAGAGTATTAGCTGGAATAGGTATGCCTCAAAGGAATTAATTCATCTGCTATGAAGACTAATTCCGATTGTTGCTTTGCTTTTCTGAGTTTCATTAAATGCGTCTGACACAGATTTGCTTTATGATAATTTTGATGTTTAAACAATGTTAGGCATACATGAAAATCACTAGCAAACTGATTAAGCGTTGTTAGGAATATTTAGGATTAATATTATGTAGTACCCAAGGCTTAATCAGCGAATTTCAGATTACGAGAACGAAGATTTCAAAAATTGATAAGCATTCTCGAGAATTGATCAAGCCATTCTCGAGAACTATCGAAGTTCAGCGACCGTTGAATCATGGTGTTTTAAATCATTCTCGAGAATTAGTTCCTTAATACTCGAGAATCATGTCTTCAGATAAAAGAGGCAATATATATGAATAATGGCATTTTAACTTAAGAAGAGAAGTATGCCAGAGCACTTACCATCGATTCTCGAGAATTTCTTTACTGATTCTCGAGAGCCATTCTCAAGAACTGATTGTCATTCTCGAGAATCACAGCAGAGAAGTCTATTCCATTGTGATTATGACTAGGCATTCTTGAGAACCACTTACTAGTTCTCGAGAGCCATTCTCGAGAATTGATTACCAATTCTCGAGAATCATATCAGAAAGATATCTTACTTTGATCCAGTCGAAGTATTCTCGAGAGTCAATTACAAATTCTCGAGAATCACTTATATATATATATATATATATATATATATTCTTGAGAGTCATTTCAGATGTGTAAACTGATCAAGCATCATTCTCGAGAATCAAAAAAAAATTCTCGAGAACCATATCAGAGAAAGCTTACAATAGATTCTGTTACAAACCATTCTCGAGTATCCTTAATCAATTATAGAGAATTGTTAACCCATTCTCGATAATCACACATATGTACTCGAGAATCAATCTCACAGCCAAGTTAATTGTGATTCAAAATCTTACAAACCTTAAACCTTTGTTATCATCAAAACATTGGGAACTAACAGAAGTAAAGTTAGTATTACATGTATCGGATGCGGAAGCTTTGATAGACTCTAGTGGTGGGTTAGCTGAATAGCATTGTAAATAGTATCTATGCTGTAGCATTCCGGAAGCTGTGTAGTATAAATATTATAGAAATGTGTGAAGCAATTGGGGGATTGATATGCTTAAGAATGATTCTGAGTTCAGCCTATTTTCCTACTGATATCTTCTTACGACTACGACACTCTGTTTACCTTCTTGTTATTTAGCGTAATCACAAAAACCCCACAAGTCAATTAGATTTTACCTTCTGTTCACACAACTATTACAGCAGTTGAGCATCACTTTTCGGTATCTCTGTCTCTGTGGGACAATACTCTACTTACACTTTATTACTTGTTCGACTGGTTCACTTGCCATCAAGGAAATCGACCAACAAGTTTTTGGCGCCGTTGTCGGGGACTGTAGATACCTCTAGTGACGACGCCCTTTTTGCTTAATAGTTGTGATTTATCTAATTAAAGCTCACCCTTTTCCTTTTCTTGATTTTTCGGGTACAATTTTTAGTGCATGCGCAACTCGTCTTCAGCCAACCTATAGCCTTACAATCCTGAAATCGAACCCACTTACAAGCAAAGGCGCAGGAAGCAGAAGCGAAGATGTCAACCTTTTGACCCCGCAAGCATGGCAGATGTGCAGGTCAATCTTGATCAGGAACGAAGGGAGCCGCAAGCAATAAATAGGGACAATCAGGTCCCTCCACCTGCAAATCCAGATGTGAACAAGGCTATCATGGAATTCAGGATTCCAGATCTAAACAAGTTGAATTCGGCTATCACAACTCTGACCTTTAATGCTGGAAACTTCGAAATCAAGGGTGTCATGATTCAGATGCTAAATGCGGTTGGGCAATTTGGAGGACTCCCATCTGAAGACCCGCACTTACACCTTAAGGCTTTCATAGATGTGTGTGACTCGTTCGTCATTCTAGGAGTCACGCCTGATGCAGTTCGAGTTAAATTATTTCCATTCTCTCTTCGGGACAAAGCTCGGATGTGGCTCAACAATTTACCAGCCCATTCAATCACTTCCTGAAATAATTTAGGGAGAAAATTCTTGCTCAAGTTCTTCCCACCTACCAAGAACGCCCAACTTAGAGGTGATATCACTAATTTCCAACAAAAAGACTAGTGAATCTACATATGAAGCATGGGACAGATTTTAAAACCTGAAAGACCTGGCTATCACCCAAGAGGGGGGGTGAATTGGGTGTCTGATAAAACTTTAGGAACTTTGAAAATCTTTTCGCAACTTCCAAATCAACAGTTAGATATTCAAATAAGCATATCTTTGGAAATGTAAAAGTTTAGGGAAGAGAATATGCAAACTATGATATATCCTGGTTCGGTCCAATCCACGATGACCTACGTCCAGTCCCGGGCTCCTCCCGAGATTTTCAATCCACTATCTTCTTTCAACTTGATTACACGTTCGTACTCGAAGCAACCCTCTCACTAGGATTCACTCCCCCTTACAACCGTAATCAATACACCGCTTGATCACACACTCTGTACTCGAAGTAATCCTCTCCCTAGGATTCACTCCCCTTACAAGCTATAATCAACACAGTGTGTTTCCCACTCAAGATCACCCAATCTTGAGTAATTCTAAGATAGAATGTTTACAGATAAATCTTCTCTCTTTCAGAAGTGAATAAATAAACACTGAAGTACAAAGTTGATCATTTCACTCTCTAC
Organism: Acacia melanoxylon; assembly: GCA_019022615.1. Classification (NCBI taxonomy): domain Eukaryota; kingdom Viridiplantae; phylum Streptophyta; class Magnoliopsida; order Fabales; family Fabaceae; genus Acacia; species Acacia melanoxylon. The sequence continues at coordinate 336,426 of JAFJYJ010000014.1, forward strand.
GGTAAACTATATGAGCATTGAGAAAAGAGAGTAAATGAATATCGAGTATTGTCATATATTGAAGATGTAAGCTCTTGACTCGTGTTCCCTCTTCCACTTGATGAATTCAATCCTTCGGGTATTTATTAGTTGAAGCTTGAGGACCGTTGGAAGGATTTGAATTTGCCCGTTTGAATATTTGAATTCGTCCGTTGAAGGTGTTTAGACGTCCGCTCCTTCTGCTCAACCACGATGGAATGTTCGTTTAGTTGAGTCTCTTTCCAGGTTGTCATTCACATGCTTTTTGAATTAAGGATACTTTTGGCAGAGTATATAGCCTTCATTGGGTTTTGCGTGTTGCCTTAATTGGGTTTGTGTGTTGTCGTGTTGTCTACGTTCTGCGTCTCTCTTAGTGTTTGACGGCTCATCAAAATTCAAACTTTGGTTAAACAAATATTGATCCGGATGCTTTAGTTTGTATGGGCACCATTATGGTAAGCATCTTTTTGTCGGCTCTGTTCCACGATATCCTTAGTGCGCCAGCTTGTCAGAATTTCAACCTTGAGAAGTAACTGAAAAGCAAAGCTTTCATCTTCTGAAATCTCATAAGCAAACTGGTTAAATATGATTAGAATCAATAATGATAATCAACAAGGCATATTCCATGTTTTCCAGATCAGCAAGACATTCTTGGTGTTCTTCGTCAGAATTTGAAACTTGATTAAGAATCTGAAAAACACTCAGGAAGATGATTAATGATATCATAGTTAATGTTGAATGATGTATTGGAAGATATAATCAATTAACTAGATCATTTAAATGAAGTTGCAGATTGATTCATGTTTCTTTGTCAAATCTTTGGTATTCATTCTCTCTGGGCCTTCTCGAGAATCGCACAGAGTATCAACCTGAAGATTTGAACAATTTCGTTCATTCTCGAGAATCACCCAATGATTCTTGAGAACCATTCTCGAGAATCGTTTTCTCATTCTCGAGAATCGCCTGTAACCAGAGAGCACATAACTGAAGCTTACGATCATACTCGAGAATCTGTTTTGATTCTCGGGAACCATTCTCGAGAATTAGCTTTCATTCTCGAGAATCACTTTGAAGAAGAGTATATCAGTGAAGGCCATCGACCATTCTCGAGAATCAATCTCTGATTCTCGAGAACCATTCTCGAGAATTGATTGTCAATTCTCGAGAATGATTCGAGAGACATAGAGTAATATCCTTCTGTTTCTGCTTCAAATCCGATCATTCTCGAGAGTGCTTGGTGCATTCTCGAGAATCATTCTCCAGAATGCATTTCTCATTCTCGAGAATTGCTTTTTTTGTGATTGAATTACGGATTAGCAACCACTCGGAATTCGGAGAATCCTTGAGATAGTTCTCAAGAATTGATACACGCACATCACATCGGGAATCGAAGAGATAGAAAATTTGTCAAAGCTCTCGGGCTCATAAATCTCTTCAAGCTTTCTTTCCATTGCAAGAGTAATCAGTCCCAAACTTGTTGTATTTCGATGGTTATCATAGGATGAATGTAGGCTCTTCTTAATCAATACTTCTGCAGCATCCAGAACATACTACCAACTTAAAAACATCATAACTCCTTCAATTGATCTTATGTTTCTTTGTTCTTGATGTTTTTGGAAAGGTATTTGAGTCTAGTTTCCAATGGCACCGATTTTAGGTCAATCGGATTTGTGGTTTGTGAGATACACTCAAATTACCGAAGGTTGGTCTGGACTGTGACGGTGATTTGTTTTCCAACTTACGAAAATCATAGCTCTCTCATCTGGATTCCTTTGGACTTGATATTTTGTCAAAAGTACGTGTTGGATGTCTAGTTTCATATGCCACTGATTTCGTGTCAATACGATTCTTGGTTTGTGAGATATGTTGAATTACCAGAGGTCGCCCAAACTGAACGCGAAACAGAGTTGCTGAGGAATTGCTGAAATCCGATGATTCTCGAGAATCAGAATGGCATTCTTGAGAACCATTCTCGAGAATTGATGTGCCATACTCGAGAATTGCTTGCAATTTTCACCTGATCAATACCATTCTCGAGAATTAGAATGTCATACTCGAGAATTACTTCAGAATGGACTTGTAGCTCGTTTTCACTCATTTTAACTCCGAATTGAGTCATTCCAACTTCCATATCATCGTGGAGACTTGTAGAATCAATCTAGGAACTTGTATAATAATTTTCTTATTCCATTAAACAAGTTCTTCCTTTCTTTCTTCTCTTTTCTTGATCATTCTCCATCATTAAACTTCACATCTACATTAAATATAAGAATTAGTCAAAGTAGAAGATAAATGTAGTATGCAAGCTTTTTGCTCTGGATAATGACATCTATATAAGACATCATCAAAACTAATCATAACTAACATTCTCCCCCTTTTTGATGATGGCAAATACCTTAAGAAAAATATGTATGATTATGAAGATATATTAAATGCAGCATATTTTTCTTGCCATTATGAAGATATATTAAATGCAGCATATTTTTCTTGCCATTTCTCTCCCCCTTATTTGTCATTAGCAAAAAGTTGAAGTAAAGAAGAGATGTTTGGAGACGCAAACAAGTTGAAAAGAATCAAGAATTCGAGTTTCTCTCCATGATTGAAAAATGGTTTCATTTTTATATGATGAAAATTGGAATGTTTTTATGAAAACAAGTTGAAACAGTTTGGAGAGGTTTTCAAGGGAAAAAAAAAACTTTCATGATTGATGAGCAAAATATTCATAGACTATAAAGAGATAAAGTTCAGAAATGCTCATTTATATTTGGCAAAGTGATGAATGATCTGTGAAGTCCATTTGCTTGCTGTATGCATTTTGGTTGAATCCTTGTGGCATGAGATGAAGCAGTGGTAGACTCTCTTCCTTTATAGCTCAGCTTCAACCATTAAGGCATCTTTCCTTAAATTAATATATTCTTCTTGTATTGTGTTAAGGAAAGTCCTAGCACATATCAAAATCTCCTGCTACAAATATAAAACTTTCTTTGCAAAAGAGATTTGTTAGTGCAATCAGATATCAGAATATTCCTTTCTATATGATATTTTCAAGGTAAAATAATGAAAGGAAAATATGATGTTAACTCATCATCAAAACTAATAGCAGATAATGAATGCAGATGAGTATACTTAAAAGGGTTTTCTTTCAAATAAAAGAAATGAGCTTTTAAGATATCAAACAAGTGAATGTGAAGCTCCCCCTTAATGAGTGCATAAAGAAAGTGATGGTTCGTCTTTGGTAAATAATGGTGCACACAATACATTCAAAGAATCAGGCATTGCACATAATACATTCAACAAAAGCTTGACCCGTCATTACTTTTTGCTTTAATTCCTTTTAATTGCATCAAAACCAAGTATGCAACGATAAGAAAGGAAGAGCAACGAAAAGAATAGATTAGAAATGAATGAACGTTGCAGCAGTATTTCATAATATGACGCGAGTTAATAATCAACAGTCAGGTCTGGCAAATCTCGGGAATTCTTAGATTATTCTTGAGAATGACTTAAAATAACACAATCCCTTTTCATTTCCCAAATGCACAGTCCCGACAATTCTCGAGAATTAGAAGTAGATTCTCGAGAATTCTTAGATTATACTCGACAGTGATATGAATGATGATATCAATGCTAAAAATACCTCATTTCAAGTGTGTATTGTGAACACTTGAATCCCTTTTGATGAATTTGCTGAAATAGATTTGATTCTCCCATATGAGATAGATTTGATGGTTGTTTGACAGTATTCACATCAGAGTAAATGAAATGCGTTTGAGACTCATGCTCGACAATTCTCGAGAATCTCCAAGTGATTCTCGAGAGCCGTTCTCGAGAATGACACTTCATTCTCGGGAATGATATCAGCAATGAAGAATAGCAGGTAGAAATCCATTCTGCAGAACACACTGTCTGCCACAATTCTCGGGAATGCCATAGCCATTCTCGAGAATGGTTTCAACTTTGAATAATTCCAGAGAGTGATTCATATTGTAGAAGACACGATCTGCGTCAATTCTCGAGAGTGCAGTTGGCAATTCTCGAGAATGAAGAAGTGACTTACACAGAGATCTCAAGAATTCTCGATATTACTCGAGAGCTCATTGTCAATTCTCGAGAATTCATAGAAATTGCAAGGAAGACAGTACATCAATATCATACTCTGCAAATCTCTATTTCCTAGTCATGAAACAAACAGGGCTGCAAAATTAAATATGTATATGCTGATCTGCATTTGACAATTATCATCCTCTGATAGACTCTATATAGAGCATCCTGCATAAATCAAATGTATATGCTCTTTGGTACCCAATGATTCTTGAGTCTACCCAAGATTAGACAAGATAACTCTTATGCTCTTATAGGATTAAATAATATGATATTTGAGCGAAGAGTAAAATAATCAAAGATTAAAAGCATAATTTTTACCCAATCAAATAAAGTCAATCCAATGAATAAGATAAAGTAACAGCTGAATGATTCCAAGAATGTGATTTCTCAATGACAATTTGGAAATATACTTTAAAAGGATGTCATTGATGTGAATCTTCTGAAATTCATGGATGAAATAAAAATTTCAAAGATGAAACATGCAAATTGTTTCAAATCTTGAATGTTCTTTCAAACCGTGATGATGCATTATGAAATCAAAATTCTGATGAAAGATTCATTTTTGAAACATATTTGAAATCAATGCTCATTCTAAAACATGGTGGAAGTCAACAGTTTAAAGAATATATATCAGAACATGTTTCATATTTGGAGAACATGTCATACACAGAAGTTAACATATTGAAGAAGTTGTTCAGAAGCAAAAGTCATGGTTAACATGAATAAGTGAGCACAATGACTTTGCTATAGTTAAGAGATAATCTTGCCTCATAGAATTGAATTTAGAAATGTATGAATGGTTAAGGCAGGAATATGAACATACAGCTGTTGTCACTCAAAATATGAATGGAAACAATGTTGATGTATATGAGTAATAAATTGACTACTAGGATTCATAGATGACGAAGCACATATTCATTAGTCCAAATGACTAGTGTTCCAGAATATCATCCAACTAAGTTATTTCATAAAAAGGTTAATGTATTAATGTTCAATGCACTAAAGAACATTCGAAAAGCTTGGAATAACTTAGCCAACTAAGAATTTATGCTTAAAGCATAACAAACATAGATTGAATCCTTTTGTAGGAGATAGACTTGAAACTCATAGATGACCAACTTATTAGACAGAATGACACTGAAGAGTTCAAGTAACACATTGAATTCCAAAGATCAATATGTGATATGTAGGGAAAATTTATCTGAGCACAAATTTGAAGCATATCTGACATTCAGTAAACATTATTAACTTCCAATTTTGAAAACATCAATTGAATGCAATAAAAGCATGAATATTTTTCAAATCATATGTATGCATTTTGACATAACAGAGTGAATGAAATTTGAAACATATTTTAGAAATGTGCACTTCAAAAACATAAACTCAGAAAGTTATGCACAAATTCATTTACGGTTCATTTAGCAATCTAAAAACATTTTGAAAACCATAGATGATTAATTGCTAATGAAATGCAATGATGGACAAGTATTCATTACCCAAAAATGAATATGTAATCATATTATGGGGTAAAGATTAGATATCACCGTAATTTCTCTTGTCCTTGTAGAAGCTTTGCTTGATTAAGATGGATTGATGTAGATTATTTTTCTTCCGACGTTCACCATCAACCATTGCTTCTTTTGCATACTCGCAAACCATCTTACTGATTCCTCATTTGTTTTCCCTTGGATGTATACAAAGCTTTCTCAAAAGATATAGTTGGCAAGAGTCTTTTCCTTTGTACACGAGAGATCCTTCTTTTCTTATTCTCCTCAGGATATTTGAATGGTACTTCATGGTAGTTCATTCTTGAGGTAGAATGTATTCTTCGTGTCCATTGCTTTTTATGATTTGACTTTGTAATTTTAGCAATGGATGCTCCGAGAGTTCTCTTTCTTGAAATAGAAGTTATAATCTTCTTCATTGGTGCATGAAGAACTCTTGGCTTCTTCTTCCTCTTCTCTGTACCTTGATGTCCATTGATATTCAAATCATCCTGCACACATGGAGTACTAGATGGACATTTTGGTACCCACTTATACTTGGGTCCTTGATCATTAGCATTGGACCTTGCTTGTCCCTTTGGAACCCAAATAAATTTATTTCTCATATTAGAATTTCTCCTAATATAACAAGTGTGAGAAATATGACCATATTTACCACAATAATTGCAAATGACAGAATGATGCTTAGTATGAACATTTTTGCAAGTATTGTGTCGATCATCAGATTGAGAATTGAAATGAATTTCATTTGAATATACTTTCTTCCCAATAAAATTTCCAGCATTATTATTGAAAATATTTTTGCTTTTCAAACTAGAGACAATAACTGGTTGACAAACAATTCTATGTGATTGTTTAAAAACATTTTTCTTATCTACATAGGAAGAATTGGATTTGTTTACCTCATGTACATCTTGATCTCTAGATAATGATTGATCACAATCATCCATGAGATCATCCTGGGAATTGTCTACCTCTTGTTTTGTGCTGACTGGATCGTGAAGGTATTCTATGATTTCTCCTTCAATCTCCAGTTGTTCATCAGACGTAGATGTAAAACTTAAGGTCTCAGATGAACTGTCAACACTTTCAACTTCAACACTGTTAGAGGTATATATAAAATCAAGAGTATCCCAGATTTCTTTAGCACTAGAGCAAGACTTGATTTTCTCAAAATCATCTTCGGTTAAAGCACTGTATAATATGTTCATTGCTCTAATGTTCAAGGAAAACATTTTTGCTTCTTTTTCTGTCCAATCCTTTCTTGATTTGCAATCAAAAGCATTTATAAAAACATTCCACATATAAAAATCAGTTGTTTTGATAAAACTAGTCATTCTAGCTTTCCAAAACCAAAATTCAATATCTTTTAAAAATGGTGGAATAGTATAATCGAAACCTTCAGAAAGTAGGCAACACCCATAATTAGCCATTGAAACTCTTGAGACCGTTAAGTCCTTTAAACAAGAGCCCCGCTCTGATACCAAATGAAAGACCTGGCTATCACCCAAGAGGAGGGGTGAATTGGGTGTCTGATAAAACTTTAGGAACTTTGAAAATCTTTTCGCAACTTCCAAATCAACAGTTAGATATTCAAATAAGCATATACTGGAAATGTAAAAGTTTAGGGAAGAGAATATGCAAACTATGATTTATCCTGGTTTGGTCCAATCCACGATGACCTACGTCCGGTCCCGGAGCTCCTCCGAGATTTTCAATCCACTATCTTCTTTCAACTTGATTACACGTTACGTACTCGAAGCAACCCTCTCACTAGGATTCACTCCCCCTTACAAAGCGTAATCAATACACCGCTTGATCACACACTCGTACTCGAAGTAATCCTCTCCCTAGGATTCACTCCCCTTACTGTTGTAATCAACACGGTGTGTTTCCCACTCAAGATCACCCAATCTTGAGTAATTCTAAGATAGAATGTTTACAGATAAATCTTCTCTCTTTCAGAAGTGAATAAATAAACACTGAAGTACAAAGTTGATCATTTCACTCTCTACGGTAAACTATATGAGCATTGAGAAACAGAGAGTAAATGAATATCAGAGTATTGTCATATATTGAAGATGTAAGCTCTTGACTCTGTGTTCCCTCTTCCACTTGATGAATTCAATCCTTCGGGTATTTATTAGTTGAAGCTTGAGGACCGTTGGAAGGATTTGAATTTGCCGTTTGAATATTTGAATTCGTCCGTTGAAGGTGTTTAGACGTCCGCTCCTTCGCTCAACCACGATGGAATGTTCGTTTAGTTGAGTCTCTTTCCAGTTGTCATTCACATGCTTTTTGAATTAAGGATACTTTTGGCGAGTATATAGCCTTCATTGGGTTTTGCGTGTTGCCTTAATTGGGTTTGTGTGTTGTCGTGTTGTCTACGTTGCGTCTCTCTTAGTGTTTGACGGCTCATCAAAATTCAAACTTTGGTTAAACAAATATTGATCCAGATGCTTTAGCTGTATGGGCACCATTATGGTAAGCATCTTTTTGTCGGCTCTGTTCCACGATATCCTTAGTGCGCCAGCTTGTCAGAATTTCAACCTTGAGAAGTAACTGAAAAGCAAAGCTTTCATCTTCGAAATCTCATAAGCAAGCTGGTTAAATATGATTAGAATCAATAATGATAATCAACAAGGCATATTCCATGTTTTCCGGATCAGCAAGACATTCTTGGTGTTCTTCGTCGAATTTGAAACTTGATTAAGAATCTGAAAAACACTCGGGAAGATGATTAATGATATCATAGTTAATGTTGAATGATGTATTGGAAGATATAATCAATTAACTAGATCATTTAAATGAAGTTGCGAGATTGATTCATGTTTCTTTGTCAAATCTTTGGTATTCATTCTCTCTGGGCCTTCTCGAGAATCGCACAGAGTATCAACCTGAAGATTTGAACAATTTCGTTCATTCTCGAGAATCACCCAATGATTCTCGAGAACCATTCTCGAGAATCGTTTTCTCATTCTCGAGAATCGCCTGTAACCAGAGAGCACATAACTGAAGCTTACGATCATACTCGAGAATCTGTTTTGATTCTCGGGAACCATTCTCGAGAATTAGCTTTCATTCTCGAGAATCACTTCAGAAGAAGAGTATATCAGTGAAGGCCATCGACCATTCTCGAGAATCAATCTCTGATTCTCGAGAACCATTCTCGAGAATTGATTGTCAATTCTCGAGAATGATTCGAGAGACATAGAGTAATATCCTTACATTTTCGCTTCAAATCCGATCATTCTCGAGAGTGCTTGGTGCATTCTCGAGAATCATTCTCGAATGCATTTCTCATTCTCGAGAATTGCTTTTCTTTGTGATTGAATTACGGATTAGCAACCACTCGGAATTCGGAGAATCCTTGAGATAGTTCTCAAGAATTGATACCTGCACATCACATCGGGAATCAGAAGAGATAGAAAATTTGTCAAAGCTCTCAGGCTCATAAATCTCTTCAAGCTTTCTTTCCATTGCAAGAGTAATCAGTCCCAAACTTGTTGTATTTCGATGGTTATCATAGGATGAATGTAGGCTCTTCTTAATCAATACTTCTGCAGCATCCAGAACATACTACCAACTTAAAAACATCATAAATCCTTCAATTGATCTTATGTTTCTGTGTTCTTGATGTTTTTGGAAAGGTATTTGAGTCTAGTTTCCAATGGCACCGATTTTAGGTCAATCGGATTTGTGGTTTGTGAGATACACTCAAATTACCGAAGGTTGGTCTGGACTGTGACGGTGATTTGTTTTCCAACTTACGAAAATCATAGCTCTCTCATCTGGATTCCTTTGGACTTGATATTTTGTCAAAAGTACGTGTTGGATGTCTAGTTTCATATGCCACTGATTTCGTGTCAATACGATTCTTGGTTTGTGAGATATCGTTGAATTACCAGAGGTCGCCCAAACTGAACGCGAAACAGAGTTGCTGAGGAATTGCTGAAATCCGATGATTCTCGAGAATCAGAATGGCATTCTTGAGAACCATTCTCGAGAATTGATGTGCCATACTCGAGAATTGCTTGCAATTTTCACCTGATCAATACCATTCTCGAGAATTAGAATGTCATACTCGAGAATTACTTGAGAATGGACTTGTAGCTCGTTTTCACTCATTTTAACTCCGAATTGAGTCATTCCAACTTCCATATCATCGTGGAGACTTGTAGAATCAATCTAGGAACTTGTATAATAATTTTCTTATTCCATTAAACAAGTTCTTCCTTTCTTTCTTCTCTTTTCTTGATCATTCTCCATCATTAAACTTCACATCTACATTAAATATAAGAATTAGTCAAAGTAGAAGATAAATGTAGTATGCAAGCTTTTTGCTCTGGATAATGACATCTATATAAGACATCATCAAAACTAATCATAACTAACAAAACCTCCTCCGAAGGTGCCCACAGCATGGACTGTACGAATGGGTTCAGTTAGAAACATTCTACAGAGGTCTCGATGGACAAACACGATCAATAGTAGATGCCTCATCTGGAGGATCCATCTTGATGAAGTCTTATGAAGAAGCACATGACTCGTTGGAGCGCATGGCTATGAATAACCACCAGGGGGAAGCAGACAGGGCCACACCATCCAAAACCGTTGCTGGAATCCATGCATTGGATGCTATGACTGCATTCACTGCTTAGGTATCATCTCCGACTAATATGGTGAAAGGACTGACGCTTCCTTCAAACAACACATCACTGCAACCATCTCAGGTAGCTTGTATGTACTGTGGCGTAGAGCACTCTTACTCTCAATGCTCTGCCAACCCTAAGTCTGTCAACTTCGTTAATAACTTTAACAGGGGTGGTAACACCAACAACCCGTACTCCAATACGTACAATCCCGGATGGAGGCAGTACCCTAATTTTTCATGGAGTTGTCAAGGTCAACAAGCAACGGGACAATCATCAACCCGCAATACCCAAACAGACCATCAACCCACCAGGGTTTACCCAGAAAGCACGGTAGCAAGGCGGTGATTCAGAACCGGAACACTCTATGTTGGCCCTCCTAAAGGAGTATATGGTAAAGAACGACATTATCATTCAGAATCAGCAGGTCACTCTTAGAAACCTTGAAAACCAAGTGGGACAACTAGCTACTGCCCTTAACAACATACCCTCAGGATGTGTGCCTAGTGACACTGAAGTCCCCAGGATCCAAGGAAAGGAGGAAGTAAAGCTAATAGAGCTACGAAGCGGCAAGAGTCTGAAACCTATGAGAGTAACCAAACAACTTTCTAGAGGTACTGACCCGCAATTGGGGAGATCAAAGGAGGAAACAGAAAGTACTGAACAAGTCCTTGAAGACGAACAGAAGTACCCAAGACCGACAGGATATCAACGCCACAATATTGCCTCCAATTGTCGCACTGGATGATCATGTGCAACACCCAACAGGGAATGCTACAGTAGCATCATCACATCATAACCGTGATCTCAGGTCTTCAAAAATGCTAAAGCAACCCCGCAGTTCCCACAAAGACTACAAAAGCAAGGTCAAGAGAAACAATTTTAGAAATTCCTTAACATGCTACGGCAGTTGCACATTAATATCCCTCTGGTGGAAGCACTGGAACAGATGCCTAGCTATGTGAAATTTATGAAGGAAATTTTGTCCAAAAAGAGACGGCTAGAAGAATTTGAGACAGTAGCGTTGACCCAGGACTGCAGTGCTATGCTAACAAATCAGCTACCACCGAAGTTAAAAGACCCGGGAGCTTCACAATCCCCTGTGCGATCGAACCTCAATATTCAGGGAAAGCCCTGTGTGACCTCGATGCCAATATTAATCTCAGGCCCATGTCTATTTTCAAGAAGTTGGCAGTCGGGGAAGCTAGGCCCACAACAGTTACGTTGCAGCTAGCCGATCGCTCCATCGTCTTACCTGAAGGAAAAATTGAAGACGTCCTGGTAAAAGTGGATAAATTCATCTTCCCTGTGGATTTCATTATTCTTGACTTCGAAGCAGATCGCGAAGTTCCAATCCTTCTGGGAAGACCTTTCATGGCAACTGGGCGAACGCTGATTGATGTGGAAAAAGGGGAGCTTACTATGCGAGTTAATGATGATTAGGTCACCTTCTCAATCCTTAAGACAGTGAGATTTGAAGACCCAGCTGAGAAACACTTAACCTCTGAAGATGACAACAAGGGCAGTAGTGAAGCAAGAAGCAGTCCTGCACTATCTCAGCATTAAACTGCTATGGCAAGGTCGGGCTGAAGACTTTAAACCAATCGCTACTGGGAGGCAGCCCAGGGTTATATTTTAATTTACTACTTCAGAGAATAGATGTGCCGCTTAGACATCTGAGAACTCAAAATGGACCCAGGAAAGCGATGAAGGAATGCTATAGCAACGTAGTCCAACCAATCATGAACACGGGCAGAATCAATGGTGGGCCGTAAAAGACTGGGCCCAATGAAATGGAGAGTATATTCAAAAATTGGAAACGACCACTAGCCACACCAAGCGTCTGCAGCACACCTTACCCCGAGACGTTCGGACGGATTGCACGCCAGTCACCCGAATTGTGTGCCCACGTTCACTCATTTCGACCCCTATTAAAATCCAACTGAACTTTTCTACACAAACGCTCGCGATAGTCCATTCTCTACCAGTTACAATATTTCCCCTCCTATTCCAACTCCACATTTCCTCATTGGCACGCACCAAGGCTTCGGGCAAAAAGCACCAGCTGAAGCTACAGAAACTATGCCATTCGCCACTCGAGAAGCCGAATCCCGTTTTCACTCCTTAAAGGCAGACAAAACCCTAGCACCAGAATGAGGATTTGACACAGATGCGTTCAAGCAAGGCGCTTACCCTGAATGTGTTACAGGAATCATACGCCAGTGCAGGTTGGAAAGGTTTTGCCTCTACCCTGCCGAAGTAGTAACCCCTCTCGTTCTGGAATTTGGTGCAAATTATCTGGGTGGTTCCCCTTATTTCATCACCGTCCGGGGAAAAAGTGTCCAATGCAGCGCAAGCGCAATCCGTAAGGTATTCGATCTAGACCCCATAGACGAAGAATACAACTAGCTTCTCCAGTAGGGGAAAATCCTGAAATCCTCGCTAAGGTGGTCGCCCGACTCTGTGTTCCAGACACTGAATGGAAGATTTCCAAGGAAGGGTCCTACAATTTGAAATGCATCCGTTTTTGACTTAAAGCTCGTATCTGGTTCCATTTCCTCTGCTTTCGACTCATGCCCACGCTGAACACCCAAACTATCTCTAGAGAACGCGCCTTCCTGCTCTATTGCCTCTTAGAGGGAAAACCAATTGATGATGACGCACTCATTTACCGAGAGCTATTCGTGACCCTTCAAAGCACCATGGGAAACCTCTGGTTTCCCGCTCTGATCACCGAGATTTGCTGCAACGTCGGGGTGATTTTTGATGCCAGCGAGGAAAGAGCTGATCTACTGCAACCTCTCACCGTGGCAGCTGTGCAGCGCATTCTGCAAAAATGTCAGCCGCGGGTCACTCAAACCAACCTTGCAAGTTCCTCTATCGAGCCTCCAGCTGACACAACCCCAATTTCTGCAGCGGCCTTCCATGCTATGGCTGCCCAGGTTACCGCTTTGCAACGCTCAGTGAGCACACTACTTCTTCAGCAGCAAATTGGTGGCAATATGTTGCCGAGCGGGATCACAGCCTTGCCGCAAATCTCAGGATGAATGCCTTAAAGTACACTCCATTGCCGGTATTCCCTGAGACGAATTTTGATATGTACAATTCTGCTGCCGGTCCACCACAGCAGGAACCAACAAGCTCGCGGAAGCGTCATCGAAGCAAAAGCCCTCAAGAAGGCGAGCCAACCAGCACACACTCCGTCGACATTGAGGATGACGAAGTGTCAAATTCTCATGGACCATCACTAGGGAAAGGTTAAGATAAGATGAGATGCTCATTCCTGGTACTAGACTATTTCTCTGTTTAGATATTATAATTTTAATATGGTTTCCTCTCCCTTGTTGACTAGCAGCAAGGGGTTTCAAGAAAAAAAGGAAAACAAACCGCAGGGGACAATTTGGGTACTTCCTATCAGCTCGACTACTCCCTCCCTTTTCGCTTCTCCATTGCAATGGGGGCATTGCATCCAAGTGTGGGGGGATTAGTTATTTTAATCTGTGATATAATCTGCTGCTGTTTCAATGTGCGTGTGCTATCCTAATTTTCCCTGAATTTAGCGTTTGCAAAAACTGAAATTTTATCAAATTGCATGATGAAGCATGAACAGAATTTTGTAGTAGTATGATGAATGTCTGTATAACGGAGTATAGAATGATTGCCTAAGGAAACTAAACCTTTAGGCTTGGGAAATTGACAGTGCTGGTTAGCGTGGTGTGTGGTAAAGTGATGGTGAGGAAGAATAGCGAGAAAACCCACTATGGAAGGATTTATTTGAGCCTAATTTTTTCCATTCTAGTGTGCATGTCAGCTAACCTATGATTGATCTTTGCTTTGTCTTAATTCTTTGATAAACTATCTGATTTCTGAGCAATTAGTTCGTAGGATAAAGGCATTCATGTCATACCCATCATTCTCATACACAAACCATTTAACATCATCCCCATTCTGCTACCCCATTGAGCCTACACGACTGTGCTATAGCAGAACTAGTTAGACAGACGAATATAAAGGAAAACTGTGAAGAAATGTTAGGGCAGAGTGCCTTCACAAAAAAAATGTTGCAAAAGAGCTGTATTGCTCAGTTTATCTAGACCTATCAAAACACAAAAAACAAAATAAAAACATGAAGAAGGAAAGAAGGAAGATTTCGAATAAAGAACAGCAAAATAATACAAAGTTCAACAGAGGCACTCGGCTAAGTCAAGACACCTGTCTAGTACCATGCTATAGCATTGACTTTGTTTTTCATCTCCACATATAGCTATCCACACCATTACAACCCAAAAAGCCCTTTTGACGTATGAAAGCTCAGATGTTAGGAGGTAATCGTAGAACTTTGATAAGGCTATGGAACTTCTAGGTTAGCATGACAAGAGAGAAAGCTAAAATCCCCAGGGTGAGAGAGCGTAAACACGGGACTTGAGAGACTCTTGACGCTTCTTCATCTAAGCAATGCCACCCATCACGAGCCGCTAGTGCTAGGCAGTGGGATTGCCTATATGGGGACAGGAACTGAAAGCAATTGTGTAAGCATAGTTATACAGATAGGAGTGCTACGACTATGAGTTTTTGTTAGTTTTATCTTATTTTGCCCAAGAGTGCAAAAAGTTAAGTGTGGGGGTATTTGATGACCACAATTTATGCCATGTTTTCCTTGTATTAAGTGAGAGAATTGCATAGTGAATATAAGCTTAACAGTGTTAAATCTAAGCAAAAAGGCGAGTTTCCAGTCAAAACTTGAGTTTACAGCGGTGATCAGCTCTGTTTCACGTTCAGCTTGGGCGAGGTCTGGTAATTTGATGATATCTCCCAAACCAGAGATCCGATTGAGGTGAAATCAGTGGCATATGAAACTAGACTCCTAATGCGTCATTTTGATGTACAGGTCAACCCCAAAAGAGTTCATATCAAGGAGCTATGAATTGTGGAAGTTTACGGATAAATCCATGCCACACAGCAAACCAAGCTTCAATGTTTTGAGTGTAACTCACAAACTACAAATTGGATGGAGCTGAAATCGGTGGAATATGAAAGTAGACTCACAGAGCTTTCCATCAAGAGTTGAACGAACCAAAAGGAGTTTAGACCAGGGAGATATGACCCTCGAAAGTCAACGGTTAATTCAAGGACTTGCAAAACTCGAGTTTGTAAAACCAAAACTGGAGTTTTGATCAGACATAAAGGAACCTAGAGTAACGCAACAACCTCAAAACTCGAGTTTCAAATGAAAACTCGAGTTTTATCGCTGGTTCAAAAAACGAAGTTCTAACGGCTAGTTTCCATGAGTCTAACGACTATATTTCTTTATCGAACGATCATATATTGATCTCTACCTATAAAAGAAGATAGATTCAAGACAGAAGAGGCAAGACACAAGCCTACATCTTCAAAATGCTCATACTCTGATCTTCACTTTATCTTACTATCTGTTTTTCCAAATGTTTACATAGTTTATCAGAGAGAGTGAAATTATTTGTAAAGCACTTCAGTGTATATTCATTCACTTCTGAAAGAGAAGATTTATTGTAAACATCCTACCATACTATCTGAGAGTAACTCAAGATTGGGTGATCTTGAGTAGGAAACCCATTGTATTGATTACAGCTTGTAAGAATTGTGAATCCTAGTGAGAGGGTTACTTCGAGTGCAGAGTGTATAATCAAGTGGGTGTATTGATTACAGCTTGTAAGGGGGAGTGAATCCTAGTGGGAGGATTACTTCGAGTAAAGAGTGTGTAATCAAGTTGAAAGAAGATAGTGGATTGAAAATCTCAAGTGAAGCTTGGGGACTGGACGTAGGTCAAGGATTGGCCGAACCAGTATAAATCTCTGTTTGCATATTCTCTTCCCTTATCTCTTATATTCCAGCATACATAGTTGATTGATTGTTTATTGATTCATAAATCATTACTGTCGTACAAACTACTTTTAGTAAATTGCGAAAAGATTTTCAAAGACGATAAGTTTTTATCAGACACCCAATTCACCCCCCCTCTTGGGTGACAACCAGGTCTTTCATAGTCCTCTACCCACTTTTAGGCTTATTCTCAATTCTCAGGGTCCAAAATTCGGGATATTACAGCCAAGAAAAGCAATTTAAGAAGTTCCTGGATGCCCTTAAACATCTGCATATTAATATACCTTTGATTAAAGCCTTGGAACAAATGCCTTGCTACTCAAAATTTATGAAGGACATACTAGCAAAAAAGAGGCGATTTTGGGAATTTGAGACAGTGGTTTTAACTGAAGAAAGTGGCGCTATATTGCTCAACAAACTTCCCTCGAAACTAAAGGATCCAGGGAGCTTCACCATCCCATGTGCTATTGGAAAGAAAAATTATTGTGGAAGAGCACTATGTGACTTGGGCGCTAGCATAAATCTAATGCCTACGTTAGTGTTCAGGAAATTGGCTTTGGGAAAGGCAAGGCCTACCACTGTAACACTGCAACTTGTTGATGGATCTGTTATCTATCCAGAAGGTAAAATAGAAAATGTTTTGGTGAAAGTAGACAAGTTTATCTTTCCAGCTGATTTTATCATCATGAATATTGAAGCTGACAGAGAAGTGCCAATCATTCTTGGACGACGATTTTTAGTGACTGGGAGAACTCTTATTGATGTTGAAAAAGGTAAATTGACAATGCATGTTAATGATGAGCAAGTAACCTTTAATACTCCCTGAGCAGTAAAACACTTTGAAGATATTAAGGAATGCTCAGTTGTTGATGATCTCGAAAACCGAGTGTGAAAAACACCTCTGAAAAATGTCAGCAAAGTCCCCTTTAGTGAAATTGTGGCTAAAACTGAAGAAGATAAGCATCATGACCCTGTAAAATACGTGGTTGTTATTGAAGGAACACACCTAAGAGAGACCAAGAGAATGCCTTCTGAATCTTTAGGGCTAGCACAGAATAAAAAGAAGGCAGCAAAACCTTCCATTGAAAAACCATCAATCCTAGAGCCCGAACTCTTCCCTTAGAAATCACAATCTAGGTGGTCGGGCCCATTCTGGATTAATCGTAATCTATTACCGGAGCTACACGCAAGGAAAATATTTAAGGGAAATGAACAAAGGGTCAAGCACTATTGGGAAGGCACTTTGAATAAGGCACGGATTCTCATCACACTCCACAGCCCTGGTTGAATTAAAGACATCATAGTCAGGCTGACGACTCTAAAACAAGCGCTATTGGGAGGCAGCCCAACTTTGGTACCTCTATTTTGATCTTTTCAGTTTAGTTTCATTTTTCCTTTTCTTTTGTTTTCTGATTGTAAAAAAAAATTATTAATTCTATCTGTCTGCTCCCTTTTCATACTGCATTGTCCTCTCTGTCCTCCACCGCTTCCCTACCATATCCTTCTTATCTTGCTTATTGGCTGCAATGGGGACATTGCAGCATTTAAGTGTGGGGGGAGAGATGTGATTATGTGAGTACAAATCTGAGTGACAAATGGCTAAGTTAGCTCTCTTCAATTCTAGCAACAAGTTTGAACTTTTAAACATGTATTTAGAGTATGAACAGGAAACTATAGCAGTTGAGCAATTGTCTGCATAACCATGGAGAATAAAATTGGCTAAAGGGAACTGAACCGTGTAGGCTTGGGAAACTGACGATACTGGATTGCTCAGTGTAGGGCAAAGTGATAGTGAGGGAGAGTACAGAGTCAAGACACATGAAAGGAACTTTTGAGCCTAAATTTTCATTATTTTGTGAGCATGCCAGCTAAGTGTTAAGAACTTCCTTTGGTTTGTTTTATTTATCCGGTTCTGATATCCTGCACCTGAATAGAATTGCATAGGAGAACGGTATTCATATTTTCACCCACAAATTCTCATACACAAGCCACTGACATCACATTCACATTGTTACCCACTTTGAGCCATACACATACTACTATAGCAGACAATAGACAGTCAATTGATGGAAAGATATGCGTTGTAATGATGTAGCATATCGCTCACAATACAAAAGTCGTGACAAAGTGATGCAAAAAAAAAAAACATTTTTGTGGTAGCACAAGGCATCACCACTAAATAGGGCCAATTAAAATGCAGCATCATGACTACTTGTTCTAGTGGCTTGTCTGGTGCCTTGCTGTAGCATACTTCATTCTAGTAACCATCCCCACATACACACTGCCACTCCTCACATTACAACCTGAAAAGCCCTTTTGATGCAATTAAGTCCAGATGCTAGGAAGCGACCTTAGAACTTTGACAAACCTATAGAACTTCTAGGCTTGCAAGGCAGAGAGAAACAAATCCCCCTATGTGAGAGAGCGAATATACACTTCACTCGAGAGCCTCTTGACACTCCCTTGCTAAAGCGATGCCCTACATCACGTTCACCAGTACTAGGTAGTGGAATTATTTACATGGATAAACTGAACTTAAGACAATGATACATTCATTTGGAAAATTGTTTACAAATCCATGCTCTAGTTAAAAAGCACTGGCTCGAGTCAGGGACTATATACATTCAAAATAAGTTTAAGTTCACAAAAGTTGGCTTGAGTCAAATAGCACAAGCTCGAGTCACTTTAAATATGAATTACCTTGAGTGAATTTCTCAAGTGTTTTAGTAAGATAGATATTTCTTTTCTCTAAAACACAACAATTTTAGCAAATCTTTTCACAATCAGAAATTGGAGAAGAAGAGATAGTTTGAACTTGTTCTTTAAGAGTTTTGACTTTTCTTTTTTGAAGCAAGAAGTTCCTTAGCTAATTTTCAAAATTCTGAGTGAAGAGAATTTTACTTAGTAAGTAATTCATCAAAAGTCGGTTCAGTATCATTTACCTCTTCACTCTTAGATTCTTCTTCTTGAGCCACGAGACAAATGTTGGCTCTATCTTCTTCATCAACTTCATCTTCATCAGATGAGCTATCTCCCCAAATGGCTGAGAAATAGGCTTTCTTTTTAAATTTGTTGAACCGTTTCTTGTCTTTATCCTTGTTCTTCAGCTGGGGGCATTCAGACTTGATGTGGCCAGGCTTTTCACATTCGTAACAGATGATTGGCTTCTTAGCCTTAGTACTGGAGCTACCCTTGTTAAACTTTTTAAATACATGGTCCTTCTTGTAAAACTTCTTGAATCTTCGAACCATCATGCCTAGCTCTTCATCTTCTACTTCATCATCATCATCATCTTCTGATTCCTCGTCTTCTTTGATAGCCTTAAGGGCAATTCCCATGTTCTTTCCATTAATCTCATCAAGTCCTTTTCTGAACTTGATCTTTCCTTCATATTCAGACAGAGTGCCAAAGAGAGCTGCCACTAACGCCATTGATTCTCCACGAGCTTCTTCAATCACAGTGACTTTAGCTTACCATTCCTTGCTGAGAATGTTCAAGATTTTTCTCACTTGAATAGGTTGATCATATTCTTTACCCAAGGCAGCAAGTTGATTGATCAGATGAGTGAATCTGAGCTGGAACTCTCCAATGGATTCTCCATACTTCATACGAAATAAATCGCATTCAGTCATCAGGGTATTCACATGATTTTCTTTAATTCCAGTCGTTCCTTCATGAGCAATCTCCAGGGCATCCCACATAGCTTTTGCAGATGACAAAGTGCAGATACCAAAAATACTTCTTTTGGCTTAGAGCACTTTGTAGCATGAGGAATGCCTTGTTGTTGAGAGTGGCTTGTCTTCTGTCATTCTCATCATATTCTTCTTCTAGCTTTGGAGTTCTGTATCGCTAAGATCTAGGTTGAGATTGATTAGTGTTTTCACAAGCATTTTCACAATTATTTTCAACTTCAAGTTTTGTTTGGAAAGGTTTTTCAGAATTTACCAAAACATAAGAATTTTTTGAAATAGATTGATTTTAAAGAATAGGTTCATTATCATCCAAAGAGTTAGCTTCACAGAATACAACATGCATAGACTCTTCTACAACACGAGTACGATTATTAAATACTCTATATGCCATACTCCTATTAGAATGGCCAAGAAATATACCTTCATTAGACTTAGGATCAAATTTCCCTAAGTTCTCCTTACCATTATTGTGCACAATACATTTGCAACAAAAAATGTACAAGTGTGCTAGGTTGGGCTTTCTTCCTTTGTACAACTCATAGGGCATTTTGTCAAACTTCTTTCGGAGGTATGCCTGATTTGAGATGTAGCAAGCGGTGCTCATGGCATTAGCCCAAAAGAGGTTTGGTTCTCGTTTAGCATTGCCCTTGCCATCTAGGTGAGGACTCGATTCTTTCTTTCTACAACACCATTTTATTGAGGAGTCCTTGGGGCTGAGAAGTTGTGATCAATTCCCATATCATCACAAAACTCTTCAAAAGCATGATTTTCAAACTCACCACCATGATCAGTACGGATTCTTGCAATAGAGAAACCTTTCTCATTCTAGATCTTCTTGGCAAAGGAAACAAACTGAATAAATGTTTCATCTTTAGAAGATAGAAATATAGTCCAAGCAAATCTAGAGAAATCATCAACTATGACCAAAGTATATAAATTGCCACCAAGGCTTTTCACTCTAGATGGTCCAACCAAATCCATATGAAGTAATTGAAAAGGTCTATCAGTTGATATTTCACTTTTAGATTTGAAGGATGATTTGGTTTGTTTACCCTTTTGGCAAGCATCACAAATCATGTTATTTTTAAAACGAAGTTTTGGTAAACCAATAACCAAATCTTTTTTTAGTAACTTGTCAAGTTGGAACATATTGACATGAGCTTATCGTTTATGCCACAGCCAACTCTAATCCAAGTTACAAATAAAACAACTTTCAGAAACAGAGCTATTGCTAGGAAGATTAAGGGTATAACAATTACCTTCTCTAAGAGCCCTGAATAAGGCTATAGACTTACTATTGTCTAAGGGTATATCATCCTTGCTTACAATCATACATTCCTTAGAATTGAAGATAACTAAGTTATCTTTATCTGTGCTTTGGATCACACTGAGGAGGTTACTGTTGGGATCCGCACACGCAGCAGAAGGATTCTCATCCATTAAAACTTATGGATCCCTTGAGAGGATCTATCAACGAAATTTAAATCAAGGTTCGTTAGAAACCGTACCTAAGCGAACTCATGAGCGTCTCGTTCAATTCGGTCTCGTGGGCTACCTACTCGATCAATAGGAACCAACTCGTGAATCCACTCCCTCTACCGGTATCCACACGAATAGCCTCCAACATTGACGGCAGCGTGCTAGCGCCTATTTTCGCGTCTCCCTGTTTTTTTTCTCTAGGGTTTCTCGCGGCTTTTCTAATACATCTTACAAAATATCCCGTAGGTTTTTCAAAATCCATTAGGCGTATTATATATTCAAAATTAATCCTTATTAATCTTGAAATTTGAATTTGGATTAAAATAATATATTAATTAAATCTATCAAATAGATCTAATCCAATCTATTTATTTAATCATAATTAAAAGCCTTCTAATTTACTTTATCTCTATAAATTAAATATGAGATATGATATCCATCTATTTAATTAAATCAAAGATACTATATCTCAATTTAAATTAAATCGGATATATCATATCTTTATTCAAAAATTAAATTTGAGATACAATATCTCTATTTGTTTTAGATATTTAATTTATCAAATAAATTAAATACAAAACAAATATTATATAATAATATTATAATCTCTATTAAATAATATTATTATATTATTTTCAAATTTATAATATAATATAATATATATTCTAGATTAAAGTTGTATTCATTAAATCTTAGACATATCTAAGATTCAATGAATCTGGACACTATTGCTCGTGTTGGGCTATTCATGTGTGCGACCCTGCAGGCCCACATTGTTGGGATCCATACACGCAGCGGAATTAAAAACTTACGAATCCCATGCGAGGATCCATCAATGGCGTTTAAATCAAGACTAAAAGAACCGAGTCGTACCTATACGAATTAATAAGCGTCTCTTTCGATTTGAACACGTGGGCTACCTACTCGATCAACAGGAGCAGACTCAGCGAATCTCCTCCCTCTACCGGTATCCACACGAACAGCCTCCAACACCGACGGCAGCGTGCTAGCACCTTCAATATTTTCGCGTCTCTCTCTTTTCTCTCTAGGGTTTCTCGTGACTTTTCTAATACGACTGACCAAATGTCCCATAGGTTTTCTTAAACCTGATAGGCGTATTATATTCAAGAATTAATCCTCATTAAATCATGAAATTTGAATTTGGATTAAAATAATAAATTAATTAAATCTATCTAATAGATCTAATCTAATATATTTATTTAATCCGAATTAAAAGCCTTGATTTAATTTATCTCTATAAATTAAATCTAAGATATGATATCTATCTATTTAATTAAATCGAGATACTATATCTCAATTTATATTAAATTAGATTTATGATATCTTTATTCGAAAATTAAATCGAGATACAATATCTCTATTTGTTTTAGATATTTAATTTATCAAATAAATTAAATAAAAAACAAATACTATATAATAATATTATAATCTCTATTAAATAATATTATTATATCATTTTCGAATTTAATATATATATATATCCATCCTAGATTAAATACACTATTCATTAAATCTTAGACATATATAAGATTCAACGAATCTGAACACTTTTGCTCGTGTTGGGCTATACTTGTGTGCGACTCTGCAGGCCCACATGAGATTGGCAGCGGGCCAATACTGTACCAGCCCACAAGTCGCAAGCGGCCTCTAGCAAGACATTGCGACTACCCAATTCATATGGGGATCGATGATACGATACAACCTATCCTACAACCATGTCACGTCCCTTTTATCACGCGATTCTTGAGTAGTCTAACAATTTGATCATTACTTTCTCGATGAGACATGGATAATGTCAACTTCTTGTTCTTGACCATTACTTTCTCGATTCTTGAGTAGTCTAACAATTGAAATGGAAACTCCCTTCCATCGTAGTATGGCCATACATTTCTCAGACACACTCATCGAGGGGCCTAGTATTATCTCTCTACAAATGTGAGGGACAAATTCCATCTTGACCATTCACATTCCTCTGCATGAAAACCACTGATCCCGATCCAAGCCTTTATCATCACCCTGTCAAAGGTGACTTTTGACTAGGTCAAAGACCAGCAACTCTTATGTAGGAATCCATGATGATCTCAGGTCAAAGGGCGTTGTGACGCAGTTATAATGAGAAAAGCTTATGACTAAATCTATGATGCTTTTTCAAAGTGGGTCGGTCCAACACCTTGTACTTTTACAAGTACCCATGACTTTGATTCGTATCTCCATACCTGATCAAAGTCATATTGGTCTTATTTCATCTTCGCTCCCACGTAGATGACCGAACAGGGACATTTAGGATAATCTATAAGATATATCCAGGGATACAGTTATCACTATAAACATGCAAATTTAATGATAACTAAATGGAGAATACTTTAAATGACATTAATGTTTAAAGTACAATAATTTTCCCCTAGGGCATAATTTCCAATAGACTCCCATTGTACTAGGTGCAATCATTAATTACTCTAATTCTCATTGCCCTAACATGACGCTCAAGTTTTACTTGTGCAAGCGAGTTAGTAAGAGGATCAGCATCATCGTCTTCTCTTGGTACTTTGCATATTTTTATATCACCTCTATGATTGATTTCTCTGATAAGATGAAATCGCCTGAGTATATGCTTGGTCCTTTGATGTGACCTAGGTTACTTGGTCTGCGCAATAGCGCCACTATTGCCACAGAACAAGTCTATTGGATTTGAGATGGTAGGAACCACCCCTAGTTCATTAATGAACTTTATAATCCAAAAGGCCTCCTTAGCTGCATCCGATGTTGCTTTATACTCAACGTCTATTGCAGAATCAGCTACAGTGCTCTGCTTAGAGCACTTCCAGCTTACCGCACCACCATTCAAAAGGAATACATATCCAGATTGTGATCTTAGATAATCTAGGTCAGTTTGGAAACTCGCATCTGTGTAACCAGTCACACAGAGCTCATCTTCCAATCCACCATATACCAAGAGTAAATCCTTTGTCCTTCTTAAATAATAATGGATATTCTTGACAGCAGTCGAGTAACCCTCACCGGGATCTTGTTGATATCTCCTGGTCATACTTAAGGCAAATGAGACATCCGGTCGAGTACATATCATGGCATACATTATAGATCCAATGGTGGAGACATATGGAATCTTATTCATGCGATTTCTTTGATCTTGTGTACTAGGACACAGATCCTTACTGAGATGGATGCCATAAGACATGGGCATGTAACCCCTTTTAGAATCCTGCATACTGAATCTATGCAGTATCTTGTCTATGTATGTGCTCTGACTTAGGCCTATGAACCTCTTGGATCTATCTCTAGAGATCCTAATCACTAGGATATAAGTGGCTTCGCCTAAGTCTTTCACTGAGAAAGTCTTTCCTAACCAAGACTTGACACTCTGCAAGGTAGGAATGTCATTCCCAATGAGTAGGATGTCATCAACATAAAGCACTAGAAATACAACTGTACTTCCACTAACCTTCTTGTAAACACAAGGTTCATCGATGTTTTGAATGAATCCAAACTCTTTAACTACTTCATCAAAACGATGATTCCAGCTCCGAGATCTTGCTTCAATCCCTAAATGGATCTTTGAAGCTTGCAAACTTTACCATTGTCCTCTGGACGCACAAAACCGTCAGGTTGTGTCATGTACACATCCTCAAGGAGCTTTTCATTAAGGAAGGCTGTTTTGACAGCCATCTACCATATTTCATAGTCATAATATGATGCAATGACAAGAAGGATTCTGATTGATTTGGCCATTGCAACTGGGGAAAAGGTTTCATCATAGTCAACACCATGAGTTTGAGTGAATCCTTTTGCAACCAGTCGTGCCTTTAAGATATTTACTTTGCCATCCATGTCAGTTTTCTCCTTGAAAACCCACTTGCACCCAAAGGTTTTTACACCTTCAGGTGGATCGACTAAGGTCCATACCTTATTGTCGTACATGGATTGCATTTCAGACTTCATGGCATTAAGCCATCTTTCGGAGTTTGGTCCCACCACGGCTTCTCGATAGGTAGTTGGCTCATTCTGCTCAATGTAAACAGAAATCTATATCTATGAGGCTGTAGCCGTGTTCTATCAGACCTTTATGGGCCTTGTGTTACTAGAGTAGGCTCATCAACTTGTTGTGAGTCTTCTCCATTTTCCATCTATGGTTCTATGTCGTCTTGTGGCTCTCGAACTTCTTCGAGGTACACCTTACTCCCACTGGTTCTTTTAGAGATGAACTCTTTCTCCAAAAAGACACCATTTCGGATAACAAACACTTTGTGATTGGTAGGATTGTAGACATATTATCCTTTAGTTTCCTTAGGATACCCCACAAAAAAGCATTTTGAGGATCTGGATGATAATTTATAAGCGGCTTGGTGTTTAACGTAAACCTCACATCCCCAAATTTTAAGAAAGGACAGACTGGGTTTCTTCCCAATCCATATCTCATATGGTGTCTTTTTCAACTGCCTTTGACTGATTGTGAACACAGCTGTTTCTAGGGCATGGCCCCAAAAGGAAGGTGGAAAATCTGTTTGACTCATCATGGATCGAATCATATCTAATAGAGTTCGATTCCTCCGTTCAGAAACACCATTCCATTGTGGTGTTCCTGGAGGAGTTAGTTGTGAGATGATCCCACAACTCCTAAGATAGTCAGTGAACTCTTGGCTAAAATATTCACCACCCCGATCAGATCGAAGTGCCTTAATTGTTTTGCCAAGCTGGTTTTGCGCTTCATGTTGGAATATTTTGAACGTTTCAAAAGATTTAGACTTATGTTTCATTAGATAGATATACCCATATCTACTAAATTTGTCTATAAATGTAATGACGTACAAATGGCCTCCACTGGGAGATGTATTCATTGGTCCACACACATCAGTATGTATGAGGCCCAATAAATCAGTGGCGCTCTCACTATGCCCAGTAAAAGGTGTCTTTGTCATCTTTCCCAATAAGCAAGACTCACATGTATCAAATTATTCAAAATCAAATGAGTTAAGAAATCCATCTTGATGGAGTTTCGAAATGCCTTTCTCATTTATATGGCCTAGACGACAATGCCATGGATAGTTCGAATTCAAATCATTTGACTTGATCTTTTTAGTAGTTATGTCATAGATATGTCCATTCAATTTTCTATTGTCCTTGGGACCCTGTATTGGAAATTATGCCCTAGGGGCAAGTCATTCTCCATCTAGTTATCATTTAACTTGCATGTTTATAGTGATAACTGATCCTTGGATATATCTTATAGATTATCCTAAATGTCCCTGGTCGATCATCTACGCGGGAGTGAAGATGAGATAAGATCAGTATGACTTTGATAAGGTATGGAGATACAAATCAAAGTCATGGGCACTTGTAAGAGTACAAGGTGTTGGACCGACCCACTATGAGAAAGCTGCATGGATTTTGTCATAAGCTTATCTCATGTATAACGCGTCACAACGCCCTATGACCTGAGATCATCATGGATTCCTACATGATGAGTCGCTGGTCTTTGACCTAGTCAAAAGTCACCTTTGACCGCGTGATGATAAAGGCTATGATCGGGATCAGTGGTTTTCATGCAGAGGGATGTGAATGGTCAAGATGGGATTTGTCCCTCACATTTGTAGAGAGATAATATTGGGCCCCTCGATGAGTGAGTCTAAGAAATGTACGGTCGTACTGTGATGGAAAGGAGTTTCCATTTCACTTATTAGACTACTCGAGAATCGAGAAAGTAATGGTCAAGAAAAGGAAGTTGACATTATACATGCCTCATCCTTGACCAAATTATCGCGTGACAAAACGGACGTGACATGGTTGTACGATAGGTAGTATCGTATCATCGATCCCCATATGAATTGGGTAGTCGCAATGTCTTGCTAGAGGCCGCTTGCGACTTGTGGGCTAGTACAATATTGGCCCACTGCCAATCTCATGTGGGCACATAGGTCGCACACAAGAATAGCCCAACACGAGCAAAAGTGTCCGGATTCATTGAATTTAGGAAAAGTGTCGATTCATTGAATCTAGCAAAAGTGTCAGATTCATTGAATCTTAGATACATCTAAGATTTAATGAATACGCATTTATCTGGGGTGAATATTATGTATATTAATATTATATATAATATAATATAATATATATTATATTAATTCGAAATTAAATAATATAATAATATTAAATAATGATTATTATATTATTATATAATATTTGTTTTGTATTTAATTTATCGATAAATTAAATATCTAAAACAAATGGAGATATTGTATCTCATTTAATTTTCGAATAAAGATATCATATATCTATTTAATTTAAATTGAGATATAGTATCTCGATTTAATTAAATAGATAGATATCATTTCTCGGATTTAATTTATAGAGATAAATTAAATCGGAAGGCTTTTGATTCGGATTAAATAAATATATTAGATTAGATCTATTAGATAGATTTAATTAATATAATTTTAATCAAAGATTCAAAATTCGAATTTCAGATCGGCTTTTAATTCGGATTAAATAAATAGATTACATTAGATCTATTAGATAGATTTAATTAATATATTTTCAATCCAGATTTAAAATTCGAATTTCAAAATTAATGAGGAGGTGCCCTCTTCCTAGGTACCGGTACTAGCTCCTCTGGGTCGTCCCCGGAGGATCAGTCAAGCTGAGTGAAGGGACCCATCTTGATGGGGCACGAAGGAAGACCAGAAAACTGCAAATGTCTGTCTAGTAGCAGAAGAAGAAGAACCGGATAACGACAAAGAGGTATATGAACCACAACCTACTTATGATGAATTATTTGATGAGTACAATGAAATACAAGCTAAATTTGAAAAAGTGGTTGAGGAATGTATAACCTTGAAAAGGGAAAACATGACTCTTAAACTACAGGTTGAAAATCTTTCCTGTGGAAAGCTAGTTTGTGATGATTGCCTGGATTTGGAGAAAATAAATTTATCTGTTACGAAAACACTTGAGAAATTCACTTAAGAAATTTATCAACTACTTCATATGGATTTAGTTGGACCGACGAGAGTAAAAAGCCTTGGTGGCAATTTGTACACTCTAGTCATTATCGATGATTTATCGCGTTTCACCTGGACTATCTTCTTATCCTCTAAGGATGAAACATTTGATCTGTTTGCTGTGTTTGCCAATCAGGTGCAAAACGAGAGAGGTATTTGCATTACAGCCATTGGAATAGATCATGGAGGTGAATTCAACAATCAAGCATTCAGAGAATTCTGTGATGCTCATGGGATCAATCACAATTTCTCGGCTCCAAGGACACCACAACAGAATAGGGTGGTCAAAAGGAAGAACCGTGTACTAACTGAGATGGCTCGTGCTATGTTAAATGAAAATTAGACATCACAAATCTTCTGGGCAGACGCTATGAGCACGGCTAGCTATATATCAAATCGAGCCTATCTCCAGAAAAAACTTAACAAGACTCCATATGAGCTCTACAAAGGAAGGAAACCAAACTTGGCTCACCTTCATATCTTTGGCTGTAAGTGCTTCGTTCACAATAATGGGAAGGACAATTTGGAAAAGTTTGATCCCAAAGCCGATGAAGGTATATTCCTTGGTTACTCAAATAGAAGTAGAGCATATAGAATTTTTAATAAGCGTACTCGCATAGTTGAAGAATCAATACATGTTGTATTCTGCGAATCTAAAATGGATGATCATGATGATAAGGAAAATGTTTTCAAAAACCAATTCTTTTCGAAAACCACTCCTACTTCTATTGAAAATCCAGAGGATGTTTTTGAAGTTGATCCTCAGAACAATTTAGAAAACCCTGATCAATCTCAGCCTAAAGCTTGGAAGTTCATTAGGAATCATCCCTTGGACCAAGTAATAGGTGACATCAATCAAGGAGTAAGGACCAGAAATAGCACTTTGAATGAAGTAACTTTTTCTGCGTTTATTTCTCACATTGAACCCTCTAAAATTGATGAAGCCCTCTCAGACAATGATTGGGTAATAGCAATGCAAGAGGAGTTACATCAATTGGATAGAAATCAAGTTTGGGATTTGGTGCCTAGGCCTAAAGACCATCCGGTTATTGGCACTAAATGGGTATTCAAAAACAAACATGATGAATCTGCAATTATAGTCCGTAACAAGGCTAGATTGTTTGCCAAAGGCTATAATCAGGAAGAAGGCATTGATTATGAGGAAACGTTTGCTCCAGTGGCCAGATTGGAAGCAATACGTGTACTCTTAGCCTTTGCGTGTATCAAAGGGTTCAAACTTTATCAAATGGATGTAAAGAGTGCCTTTTTAAATGGTTTTATACAGGAGGAAGTATATGTTGAACAACCACCTGGTTTTGAAAATAAAAATCATCTTGATCATGTCTATCGCCTTAAGAAAGCCTTGTATGGTCTTAAACAAGCTCTTAGAGCTTGATATGAATGTTTAAGTAAATTTCTTCTAGAACAAGGCTTTGTTAGAGGAAAGGCAGATACAACATTGTTTATCAAAACCAATAAGCTTAATGAAATTCTAGTCATACAAATATACGTAGATGATATAATATTTGGTGCTACTAATGATTTTCTTTGTGAAGAATTTTCCAAGAAGATGCAGGGAGAGTTCGAGATGTCCATGATGGGAGAATTGAACTACTTTCTTGGTCTGCAAATCAAGTAACGGACGGATGGAATATTCATTTTACAAACAAAATACCTCCGTGATTTGCTCAATAAGTTTGGACTGGAAAATTGCAATGGTGCAGACACACCAATGAGCTCTACTGCCACTCTAGATGTGATGAAGAAAAAGGCAAAGATTTCAATATCACTAAATATAGAGGCATGATCGGATCATTGCTATAATTGACTGCAAGTAGACTTGATATTCAGTTCAGTGTGGGAATGTGCGCGCGATTTCAATCTGCTCCTAAAGAATCACACGCAGAACATGTTAAGAGAATTTTTCGTTATCTCTTATATACTAAGGAATTGGGTCTCTGGTTTCCAAAAGGTCAACAAGAGCATCTAGTTGCATACTCTGATTCAGATCATGCTGGATACAAAACTGATAGAAAAAGTACCAGTGGTCAATGTGAGTTTCTTGGAGGATCACTCGTATCATATGAAATTCCGGATGAACCCAAGAGGGGGGGTGAATTAGGTGAAGATTAAAAACTTGACACTTTGAAAATCTTTTCATGTTTTTCTAAATCAACAGTTTGATATTCAAATAAACGTATACTGGAAATATAAGAGATAAGGGAAGAGAATATGCAAACTGTGATTTATACTGGTTCGGCCCAATCCTTGACCTACGTCCAGTCCCCAAGCTCCGCTTGAGATTTCAATCAACTATCCTCTTGTTTAATTCGGGCACAAGAGAAGCCTTTACAATCCCACAAGTTCACCCAGGCACTTGTGAAGCCAAAAATCTCACCGAGATACTTCTTTCAATCAGTTACACACTCTGTACTCGAAGTTATCCTTTCACTAGGATACACTCCCCCTTACAACTTGTAAACTGATAACCCAATCTCCAAGTCCCACGACTTGAGATTCTTACAATGATTTAATAATCAGAAATGTTCTCTCTAAAAGAGTAAATGAATAAACACTAAAGTACAATACAAATCATTTCACTTTTATGATGAACTATACAAGCATTGAGAACAGAGTGCGTGTGAGCTAAATGTTTGATTCAGAAGTTTGGCATTTTGACTGTGTAAGCTCTTGTCTCCAACCTCTTCTATCTTGAATGCTTCTCCTTTTATAGTTAGTTGCAATTTATGACCGTTGAGCAATTCTTCAGTTGAGCTTCTTAGAATATGACCGTTGGAAAATATTACCGTTGGAATATTTCCGTTGGGATATTCAAGTCGTAGCATTTGAAGCCGATGAACAAGTTGAGCATTTTAATTCATTGAAGAACAATAAAGTTGAGTATTCAACTTCGTTTCTTCAAGTTCCACGTCTTCTCTGCCATTTGTGAATGTCTGTAGCAAACTTCATTAAACTATTCAATTTCAAAACTGTTTCGATGATTTTGGCTTTCATCGGTTGAAGTCAATTCTTCATATAATCATCGAAACTCATTAACAAACTGATTAAACATGATTAGGAATAGTAATGAGTGATGATAAGAAGTAATGAAATCACAATCAATGATTTTGTGATTTCGGACATTTTCTGATGTAGGGATGTTGACTCGAGTTATTCCATGTGACTCGAGTTGCTTTAAATACCAGATGCTTTATGTGTCCTTGAGTGACTCGAGTTGGTGGACTTGACTCGAGTTATGGTTTTCGAATTGAAAGAAATGAAGAGACACAGATGCAGTAGATATGTATAGCAATCGAGTGACTCGAGTCATTTAATGAGTGACTCGAGTTGGATTTTGTCGCCAAGCTTCTGGTTGCTCTCTGTGTAAGTTGTGACTCGAGTTGCTTCTGGATGACTCGAGGCACGCCTCGAGTTGAATCTGTCTGACTAGAGTCAATTTTGCGTTTCAACAATTCTGGTTGCTTTCTGTGCTGTCCTTGCACTCGAGTTACTCGTAACTTGACTCGAGGTAAGAGCTCATCAAAATTGGTTGCTTCCAAATTCTTTGCAACACTTGTTGAGCCTAGATTCATATGGAATTGGTTTCATTTCATTTGGTTGTGCATGAGCTATATCCAGAAGATCAAGCCTATGCTGAACTGAATTCAGAATTTCGAGTATCCACTTTCGAAAGCCATATCTCCCTGGTCTAGACTCCCTTTTTCTTGGTTCAAGTCTTAATGCAAAAAATTTTGAGTCTACTTTCATATGCCACTGATTTCAGCTCAATTGGTTTTTTATTTTGTGAGTTACACTCAAAATACCAAAGCTATGTCTGCACTGTGGCGTGAATTGTAGTGTCAACTTTCACAATTCATAGCTCCTTGATATAAACTCCTTTGGACTTGAAATTTATACCAAAATGACGCATTAGGAGTCTAGTTTCATATGCCACTAGTTTCACCTCAATACGATCTCTGGTTTGAGAGATATCATTGAAATACCAGACCTCGCCAGCTGAAACGTGAAAAAGAGGTGAACAGAGTTGCTGAAATACACCTTGACTCGAGTCATTTAGTGTTTGACTCGAGTTACGACTTGAGTTACTCATACATGACTCGAGTTAACTCATTCCAGAAGAGGGAAAACATTGTAGAAAAGTGGTTAACTCGAGTTGCAACCTCATGACTCGAGTTGGATCATCCTGAACCTTATATTTGCTTGTTTTTAACTCTGAATTTAGCTATTCCAACTTCCATTTGATCGTGGAGACTTCTAGTATCAATCTAAGAACTTGAATAAAGATATCTTCATTCCATTCAACAAGTTCTTCCTTCTTCAACCTCTCCTTTTCTTCTTGATTATTCCCAAAAAAACCTTTGACAACTTCTGCAAGTTCTTCTTTCTGTAACCTCTTATATCCTTCTTGATTAATCTCTATAATACAACTCGGACTAATCTACATTAAATATACAGTAGTTAGTCAATGTATATGATATAAACTTTTTGCTCTGAATAATAATGGCATCTATATAAGACATCATAAAAACTAATCATATCTAACAGGTTTAGCAAGAAACAAACCACTGTAGCAGTATCCTCCACCAAAGCTGAATATGTTGCTGCCTCTAGTTGCTGTTCACAAGTCCTTTGGTTAAAGCAACAATTGTCTGACTTGGGGGTGCATTTGAAAGAAATTCCAATTCTGTGTGATAATACTAGCACAAAAAGCTTGGCGAAGAATCCTGTTCAACACACAAGAACCAAGCACATTGATGTGAGGCATCACTTTATCAGAGATCATGTGCAAAGGAGAGATGTCAAAGTAATGTTCATTCCAACACACTTGCAACTAGCTGACATCTTCACCAAGCCGCTGGCAAAAGAACAATTCATATTCATTCAAAGGGAATTGGGAATGGTAAATCCCAATGAATTGTAAGTAAAATGTTAGTTCAATCTTATTAATTATGTTTTCATGATTATGTGAAACTAACTTTAGCATCGGAGACTCTTGATAATGTTTTTGCAGGGTCTCTGTTCGAAGAATCAAAAACAGAGATATACAGGGGATACCAATTCTCCAGAATGGTTTCATATTCTCGAGAATTGAGGTGAAATATTTTTGTACAGCTCTTCTGAATTATCAAAAATTACCAAGCATTCTAGAGAACCATCAGTTTTTTTGGCTATTCGATGGTTGTCACTATTCATAATAACACAGATCTCTCTCGAGAATGGTTGAGGCATTCTCGAGAATTTCTTGAGTAAAAGGTCTTATCCGAGTTTAGTCGATAGGCCATTCTCGAGAACTAGATAAAGCTCTCGAGAATGGTTCAAGTTCAGGCCTCATTATTTTTGTCTGGCCAACTAATTCCTGAGAATTAAGTGTCAATTCTCGAGAATCATTTCATCCCATCACTTATGTGCCTGAAATTCTCGAGAATCATTAACAATTCTCGAGAATTACCGAATCCTCCGATAACGCTTTAGCTTCTAGTCTCACGTCGTTTTGTTTCTAGAGCCACGTCGTTTTAGTGTTAAACTCTCTAAAACCCTATCAACAGACTAGGTTCGCCATTTCATTCCTCCGCTCATTCTCGAGAACTATGAATTCTTCTTCTTCATCCTCTCTCACATTCCACCTAATCTACCTCCTGCAATGGGATCATCATCGTCAGAGACTCCTGAGAGACCTCTCACCAAGAAACCTCGCACTAAGTATCGACCGAAAGTGCAATCCTCAGAGAAAACCGAGTCTCCCAAATCTAAATCCAAAGGAGTATCTATTGTCGACTCTCCAAGACCAACAACTCAACTCCAAACCCATTCTCTACCTTCCAACAAATCAAAAGTAAAGAAAAGTCTCAATCCAAGACTGAAGGATCCCACGTGACTCGGTCCTCTCAATTATATGGTGATTCTCTACCAGAGTTTGACGAGAAGCGAACGAAAGACCTTGAGAATCGAATTCAAAAGCCTCCTCACAATTGCAAGACACCTTCTTCTTTCAATACAAAGATAGCTGGGCAGAAAAGCATTCTCCACTGTCCTCCAGGTTTCTGTTAGGCCCCTCTGGTAATCCCATCGGACCTAAACTTTTCAATCCTTTATGAGGATCGTCCCTTTTATCCATCTGTCTGGCTGAAATTAGAAGAAATTAGGAAAGAATGTAATCTTGATCTGTCTCCATGGTTGAAACCTTACTCGCCACTGTTAGACATCCAGACCCCTTATTCACCTCAGATAGTGAAAGTCTTCTACTTCAATATGACTGAAGACAAGGAAGACAAGGATGAGGAAGATATTGTCTTAACCACCATCGTGAGAGGAAAGAAGATCAAGATCCGCAAATGATATCAATACCTATCTTGGGGTTATTGATCCACCTGAAGATCCACCCAAGCTATCTGAACCAGAGTGTTTCAGGGTTCTTTTCCCAAACTAGGCATATGATGGTAAAGTCCTCAAACTCAAGCCTGCTAATATGTCAGATACCTACAGGGTTCTTTGGTATCTTTACAGTCGTATTTAGTGAACAAAGGGCAGAGTTTTACCCATTTTGTTAACAGAGATTTCGAGTTACTTGCGTCCATCATCCTCAAAGAATCTCGCAATCTGGGAAAACTAATTATTTATGAGATGTCCACTTTTCTCTCCACTTCAGGGACTTCTAAGAAAAACACCATTCCCTATCCTCACTTGGTCTCTCGCATTCTTGGGTTCAATAACATATGGTACCTTCTGGATAATGATAAAGTTGTGTTTCCCAAGAGATTTGGCCAGACCCAGCTTCACTATATGAAGCTATCTTTTACAGAAGCTACTGGGAAGACACAAGTCAAGCCTACTTCAGTTCCTCAACCATCTTCCTCCAAACCTCCAGAAAAGGGTCAGTCTTCTCAAGCTGGAACTGGTTCAGCTTCTGCTCCCTCTTTTGCACAGGCTGCAATTCAAACACAGATTAATTCAGCAGTTCAGAGTGCCCTGAATCCACTAATTAAGTCCATGAATGGCTACAGGGAACTCGCTAAGGAAATGATCAAGGGCATGCACACTAAAATGATTAATCTGAAGGCTCACATTAATCATCACCTGGACTCACAAGTGGAAAATTTCAAACAGGAAATGCATGCCAACTCTTCTGTTCTATATGATCAACAACAGGAGATCAAGCAATCAATTCAGAAAGTGGAAGATGTGTTAGGTGCCTTCTTGACCGGTATTGGCACTTTTACTTCTCCTACATACACTCAGCCTTCTGCTGTGCCTACTACTGCTCCTCTTGTTGAGGCTTCAGCTCCTGTTCCCACCTCTGATTCTGATGTGCCTACTACTACTCCTCCTGCTCCTGCTCCCACCTCTGATTCTGTCCCAGCTCCTTCTACTGTGCTCTATGATGTTGTTCCTTCTGCCTCTTCCCCCTCTTTGATTGATGACAAAGGGGGAGAGTAGTTTGAGAAATTAGTTGTAGGTTTGTGTAGTTTGAGATTTGGAGAGAGTAATTGTAATAGCAGTAGCTATTTGTTGTTAGGTTCTATTTGTTAAGTTAAGCTCTACTTGTAATAGCAGTTGTTATTTGTTGTTAGGTTCTATTTGTTAAGTTAGCTCTACTTGTTGCTAATGAAAACTATGGTGCATTCTGCATTTTGATCATGGATAAATATTGCATCCCTCTGCTATTGTGTTAATTTCAAATTTTCAAAACTTCAAATATCTTCTCTATATGTTGTCATCATCAAAAAGGGGGAGAATGTTAGCTCCTAATGTTTCAATGATAACAAGAATCCAAGCTTTGAAAGATGTGTTAAATATGATCTTATATGTGTTCAAGCAATTCTCAAGAATAGCTCCAAGATTCTCGAGAATGCCTGTTTAATAGACACCGCAAAGCTTTCTCTGATCAAGCAATTCTCGAGAATGGTTATCGGATTCTCGAGAATGGTTCTCGAGAATGCATCAGCAACTCTCAAGAATGATCGGGTCTGAATCAGAATCAGAAGAAAGTTACACTATGTCTCTCAAGTGATTCTCGAGAATTGAGAATCAATTCTCGAGAACGGTTCTCGAGAATCAGCAAATGATTCTCGAGAATGGTCGATAGCACTTCTGATGAATTCTGTTCCTCGAGTCATTCTCGAGAATTGAGAATCAATTCTCGAGAATGGGTCTCGAGAATCAGAAAGGATTCTCGAGAATGAACGTCTGCTTGCGTTCGGAGTTATCTGTGTCTCGAGTGATTCTCGAGAATTGGGAACCAATTCTCGAGAATGGTTAGTGATTCTCGAGAATGATCGAAGGACATTCTAACATCAGTGTAGTATTAAAGCAATTCTCGAGTATTAACATCCAATTCTCTAGAATGCCCAAACATCCTTCATATATATATATATATATATATATATATATATCACTCTCTGTGATTTGAATTCTCGAGTATCTTAATTACCATTATCGAGTATCAGCGAAATTCATTTCTTGGATTAACACTGCTGTTCAACCATTCTCGAGAATGCTATGAACAATTCTCGAGAATTTCTGCTGTCATTTAACATACTCGCTGTCGTGATTTGTAAATCTTTGATTATGAGTTGGTTGTTTATCCTTACTGATTTATATCTCTTCTAACCATATTTAATCAGTTTGTTAGCACTTTTAAGAGATGATTAAAGTGTTTTTAATCTTCAAAATCCCATAAAGCAATTTTGTGTCAGAAGTGTTGGTTATGATTAGTTTTGATGATGTCTTATATCGATGCCATTCTTAAGAGCAAAAAGGTTGCATACTACATTTATCTTCTACTTTGACTAATTCTTGTATTTAATGTAGATGCTAAGTTAAATGATGAAGAATGATCAAGTTGGGAGATGGAAAAAGTAAGAACTTGTTGAATAGAATGAATATATCATTATTCAAGTTCTTATATTGATGCTAGAAGCCTCCAAGATCATATGGAAGTTGGATTGGCTCAATTCGAGTTAAAGTCAAGCAAATATGAGGTTCGGATGAGCAAACTCGAGCCTCCAAGTATTAAACTCAAGTTTACTATCTTGTGAAGTAATTTGCTATCGATATGAGCAAACTCGAGCTTAGCACTACAAACTCGAGTCTATAAGTGTCTTCAGCAGCTTTGGTGTTTCTGGACTAGGCAAACTCGAGCTTAGCACTCCAAACTCGAGTTTACAGCGGTGATCAACTCTGTTTCACGTTCAGCACAGGCAACGTCTGGTAATTTGATAATATCTTCCAAACTAGAGATCCGATTGAGGTGAAACCAGTGGCATATGAAACTAGACTCCCAATGCGTTATTTTGATATAAAATTCAAGCCCAAAGGAGTTCAGGTCACGGAGTTATAAATTGTGGAAGTTGACAGAGAAATCCATGCCACACAGAAAACCAAGCCTCAATGTTTTGCGTGTAACTCACAATCTACAAATCCAATTGAGCTGAAATTAGTGGCATTGGAAAGTAGACTCAAAGAGATTTCCATCAAGAGTTGAACCAACCAAAAAGAAGTTCAGACCAGGGAGATATGGCCCTCAAAAGTGGACGAAGTTGCAAGCTCGGTGAACAAAGTCCAAAATCAGCCAGGTCAAGTTTACAAGTAGCAAGCTCGAGCTTACAAGTAGCAAACTCGAGCTTACGGGTTACAGAGAGGAAATGCTGATTTTGAAGAAGTCTAAAATCGAGCTTGAAGTTACAAGCTCGAGCTCGGGAGTTCCAGAGAAGAAATGAACTTTTGGAAAAAGCCAAACTCGAGCCTATAAGTGACCAAACTCGAGTTTAGCTCAGACAGAGAGCAAGAAGGTCCCGATGAACACCCAAACTCGAGTCTATAAGTTATAAGCTCGAGCTTGAGACATACAAAGGAAAAATTCCAAGTTTAAATGAAGACCAAACTCGAGCTTACCTATGTAAACTTGAGCTTGGAAACACTGAAACAGATTTACACCTCGATTCAAGAAAATTCACCATATTTGAAACATCATATCTCATCAAGAACATCAAGATGAATACTCAAATGATTTATACAACTTCTTAACATCATTTATATCATTTTTGTATAAGTTTCAGGTGATTAAAGTTTGAGATTACATCAAACTTGACAGAAACCAAAATCATCATAAGCATGAAGATGAAGGTTCGCATATTTTCGTAAACAACAAAGAAGAAGCGAGAATTGAACGAGAAACTTGAAGAAACAACGTTGAATGCTGAACGGTAATGTTCTTCAATGGATTCAAATGTTCAATGTCCTTTAACTTCAGATTTGAGAAGATTTGAATTTACTTTAAAGTCAAATAAAGCAACTCCATGAGCCACTTGTATTATTTTATTATATCTTCTCAAACAAAGCAAATGGAAGACTGCCTGGAAAGATGGACAACCATTTCTCAATGCGAGACAACAATGCCTCCACCAACTAAAGCTGTACATCATCATTTCTCAAACAAGACCACATGGGACACATTCTTGAAGAGCCAAAATTCAAATATTCAAATCGCAAAAGTTCCCATGACTATATTCAAAAACGGCGGTGGTCATAATAGCTATATCCATGGAGAAACACTCATAACAGCTACATTTTCGAATGGGTTCAAGTCTGAACGGATCTATAACGGTCATAAGCTTCAAGTAGCATAAATACCTGAAGATTTGAAGACTCCATACAGAACACAGAGTACACAGAGCAGAAAAACGCAGAGACACAAGCTGACATCTTCAAGATGCTAATACTCTGATTTTCATATCATTTACTCTGTTCTTAATGTTTACATAGCTTATCATAGAGAGTGAGATGACTTGTAATTGTGCTTCAAAGTGCTTATCCATCTACTTCCGAGAGAGAGAAGAGTTATTGTACACATCCTATCATTCTATCGTGAGATACTCAAGATTGGGTGATCTTGAGTGGGAAACACATTGTGTTGATTACAACTTGTAAGGGAGTGAATCCTAGGGAGAGGATTACTTGAGTACGAGTGTGTAATCAAGCAAGTGTATTGATTACGGTTGTAAGGGGGAGTGAATCCTAGTGAGAGGATTACTTCAAGTACAGATCGTGTAATCAAGTTGAAAGAAGATAGTGGATTGAAAATCTCAAGCGGAGCTTAGGGACTGGACGTAGGTCAAGGATTGGGCTGAACAAGTATAAATCAGTTTGCATATTCTCTTCCCTTATCTCTTATATTTCCAGCATATATATATCTCGAATGTCCATACATGTTTGAATGATTGAGTGTTGCTTTATCAATTATTATTGTCATTCAAACTGCTTTCAATAAGTTGCGAAAAGAATTTCAAAGTTCCTAAACTTTTATCAAACACCCAATTCACCCCCTCTTGGGTGATAGCCGTGTCTTTCATTTGGTATCGAGCTAGGCTCTTGTTTAAGGACTTAACCGTCTCAAGAGTTTCAATGGCTAATTTTGGGTGCTCTACGTTTTCGAACGGGTTTGATTTTACCATTCCACCGCTTTTCAAAGATATTGATTTTTGGTTTTGGAAAGCTAGAATGACTAGTTTTATCAAAGCAACGATTTTTATATGTGGAATGTTTTTACAAATGCCTTTGATTTCAAACCAAGAAAGGATTGGACAGAAAAAGATATTAAGATGTTTTCATTGAACATTAGAGCAATGAACATATTATACAGTGCCTTAACTGAAAATGATTTTGAGAAAATCAAGTCTTGCTCTAGTGCTAAAGAAATTTGGGATACTCTTGATTTTATATATACCTCTAACAATTGTGTTGAAGTTGAAAGTGTTGAAAGTTCATCGAAATTACAAACCGCACATTTATGGATGATGAACAAATGGAAGAAGGCGAAATCGAGAATGCTTTCATGATCCAAAGTCAACACAAAAGAGCAAGAGGAAGACAATTCCCAAGATGATCTCATGAACGATTATGATCAATCATTATCTAGAGATCAAGATGCACATGAGGTAAACAATTCCAATTCTTCTTGTGTAGATAAGAAAAACGTTTTTGAACAATCGCATAGAAGTGTTTTTCAACCATTTACTGATTCTATTTTGAAAAACAAATATATTTTCGAAAATGATGCTGGAAAATCATGTGGGAAGAATGAATGTTCAAATGAAGATTATTTGAAGTCTTACTCTCATCACCAGCACAATACTTGTAGAACTGTTCACAATAAGCATCATTCTATTATTTGCAATTATTGTGGTAAATCTGGTCATATTTCTTACACATGCTATATTAGGAGAAATTCTCTTGTGAGAAATAAATTTGTTTGGGTTCCTAAAGGACAATCAAGGTCCAATACTAACAGTCAAGGACCCAAGTATAAGTGGGTACCAAAATGTCCATCTAGTGATTTAAATGTGCGGGACAATTTGAAAATCAATGGACATAAGGGTGCGAGAAGATGAAGAAGAATCCAAGAGTTTCTCATGAACCTAAAAGGAAACTTACATCAGTTAGGAGAACTTGTGGAAAAGCCATTGCTTTGGAACTACAAGGTCAAATCATAAGAAGCAATGGATACAAGCAAGAAGAATACATTCTCGCTCAAGAATGAACTACCATGAAGTTCCATTCAACTATCTTAAGGAGAATAAGAAAAGAAGGATCTCTCATGCTCCAAGGAAAAGATTCTTGCGTTCTGCATCATATGAGAAAGCGTTGCTTGATCCCAAGACTAAATTCAAAATGACAAAGTATCAACGAATGATACATTGGGTGAGCGAATGCAATCCTTCAAGTACCTAAGGCTAAGGTATGCAAATATAAATCCTCCTATGCTATCATTTGAAATATTCATTGAGGTTTTATATCTTGTAGTCTTAGGAATCAGCATTGCAAATCATATTTTTGGGTTCTCACATCTTGATTTATATTTTGAAAGAGATTGCAATGATCAATAAGCTTAATTCGGAGCATATATGATGATTTGAAAAGAAATCGCTTCTTTATGCATGAACTCATGATTAATTCATTGTGCTTTTTGCGTTCGAATTGACTATATTCATAAAAGCATGTGAATTTGATTTTGGTCCCTACAAGCTAATGATGATTGGATCCAAGTAAGGTTGGATACCAAGAAAGAAAAAGATTTATAAGGTTTTGTAGGATCAGAGAGAGCTTCTCAAGAATGTAACATAGAGAAATGATCCAAGTCTTGAGAAAGTTTGAACAAGCTAAGCTTGATGTTGATGGTGATTGCTGAAAAATGAGTTATCTACAACAATTCATCTCAACCTAGCAAGCTTCTATGAGGACAAGAGGAATTACGGTGATATCTAATTCTTACCTCATACTATGATTATATGGAGTTCATTTTTGGTTTGTCTTTGGTTAAGTTAAAATGTTTTGAAACCGATTCAATTTCAATCGGCAATTTCTTGTCGGTGCCAAACTCGAGCTTGGCTATGCAAACTCGAGCTTGCCCCTTACGAGAAAGTAAACCAAGCTATTTTGTATTTTCTAAACTTGAGCTTGTTCCGAAACTTGAGCTTATCATTTTTGTAGAGTTTGTGAGTTTACAAAAGTTGTAAACTCGAGCTTGGCATCCCAAACTCGAGCTTGCATCGAGCGAGAAAGTTTTCAAGTTTTTCCTTCAAAGAGTAAACTCAAGTTTGGTGTTGTAAACTCAAGCTTGCGTCTGACAGAAACTTCTCAAAGATGTTAACATTTGTGACAAACTCGAGCTTGCCCCTACAAGCTCAAGCTTGGGTCAGACAGAGAGCAATGTCATTTTCTGAGTTTAGCAAACTCAAGTTTACACCTCTAAGCTCAAGCTTGCATTTTGAGAACTAAAATTATTTTTGACATGAATAGTGCCAAACTCGAGCTTACTCACTAATAAGCTCAAGCTTGCGTTTTTCCATTTTGGCTCTCAAAATGATTTCACGATAGTTTCCCCGACAAAGCTCTAAACTCGAGCTTAGAGATGGAAACTCGAGCTTGGTATCTCGAGTATACTTTCCAAACTCAAGTTTGTCTTTCCAAACTCAAGTTTGTGTCAACCATGTTTTTGAAATCATCTTCCTCGAATTTTCAAAAACTTCCTGTATGATCTATATACTCCATATCATCAATCACTAATATTCCTAACAGTGTTTAATCAATTTGTTATTGAATTTTTGATGATCAAACAAGTGAATTTGTGCATAACTTTTTGATGTTATATTTTTGAAATGCACAAGTGTAAAATTTGTTTGGATTTCAATTCACACTGTTTTGTGAAAATACATACATATGTTTTGAAAAATATCCATACTTTGAATGCATTTAAATGATGTTTCAAAACTGGAAGTTAATATTGTATGTTGAATGTTGGATATGCTTCAAATTTCTTCAGTTGAGTTTTTCCTATCATTCACATATTGACCTTTGGTATTGAATATGATGCTTGAACTCCTCATTCTTCATTCTCAATCAAGATAGATCTTATATCTAACAAGTTGATTATCTATATGAGTTTCAAGCTTATCTCCAGAAAAGAATTCAATTTGTAAAAGTCTTATGCTTATTGGATAAACTCTTATTGGTCAAGTTACTCAAATATACATTTATCTTCATCCATTTCGAGTAACTATATTTATATTATTGCCTTGAATATTCATATACTTCAAGACTCTATTCTAAAAGGCAAGATCATCTCTTAGACAATAGCAAAGTCATTGTGCTCATATATTTGTTGTGCAAAGCATGTTTCGAAAATGCTTTACCATTATGACTTTTGCTCTTGGGAAAACTCTTCTACATGTAAACTTCAATGTTTCACATGTTCTCTTAATCTTGAAGCATTCTGATCTATTCTTTAACATGTTGACTTCCACCATGTTTAAAATAAACATTGTTTTCAAGCATGTTTCAAATATGAATCTTTCATTCATGAAAATTTTAATTTCATAATGCATTATCATATTTTGAAAGAACATTCAAGATTTGAAACACTTTGCATATTTCATTATCATTCTTGAAAAATCGAGCTCATTCATAAACCGTGAATTGATAAATGCTTATCTTTATGGATACGATTTTCTATGCTCTTTGATCAAACCTACATGTATTTTGTCAATGACATCTTTTCGCATAAAGTGTATTTACAAATTGTCATTGAGAAATAACACTTTTGGTATCATTTAGTTATTACCCTTTTTGATTCATTGGCTTGAACTTACTTGATTGGGTAAAACTATGTTTTTGATCTTTGATTGTTATACTCTTTGTT
This sequence comes from Acacia melanoxylon, assembly GCA_019022615.1. Taxonomy (NCBI): domain Eukaryota; kingdom Viridiplantae; phylum Streptophyta; class Magnoliopsida; order Fabales; family Fabaceae; genus Acacia; species Acacia melanoxylon. The sequence continues at coordinate 379,980 of JAFJYJ010000014.1, forward strand.
CCAAAATCATATGATTTTATTCTATAAAAGCTTAAGAGTTGTCATGTCTAATCAGTTGTGGACTCAAGAATCATTGGGTACCAAAGAACATATATTTTTGCAGAGTTGACCAAATTGTTCGTTGTTGAATACAAAGAACATAGGCAAAAGAATAGACCATTTCGGTGGCTATGTCTCGCAAATTACGTGACATCACTTGATTGACATTCCATCACTAGCAAGAGACTTAGACCAAGATGATAAGGAGCATGCTAGCTTGATGATAAGTTATGAGCAGAAACTAATTTGCAATCATATACAAAGCTCATTTGGGATTTCAGCTTCTAAGATGCATTCAGAACAATTGATAATTGTTATCCAAAGAATGCATCTATGGACTACAGAGGATTATAACTTGTGTAATTACGATATTACTCAAGTGAGGTATTGTATTATACATATGTCATAATCATGCTAGGCTAACTTGATTTCATTCATTCCATTTTATTTCATGAATCTTAGCCTAAGCGTAATCATTTATTTAAAATGATCCTTATGCTTTAAAACTCTTTTATCATCATAAAAAGCATAAGTGATTTCTTTATACCAATTTCAAGTCCATCCATGTGAACTTGAAAGTTCTTAATTCTGAGATACCATGTTATGTCCATTGGAGTTAAATGAATTCCAGACCTCATAACACTTGGTATCACATCATTATTTGGTATCATTAAAGGGAGCTTCACACTCACATGTATTTGATATCTTAAAGGCTCATCTCCTTTATTTGAAGAAAACCCTTTTTTTAAGCATACTCATCTGTATTCACTATCTTCTATTAGTTTTGATGATGAGTTAATTTCATATTTGAAAATATCTTATATTTTCCTTTCATTATTTTTAAAATATCATTTGGAAAGGAATACTTCGATATTTGGTTGCACTAACAAATCTCTTTTGCAAAGAAAGTTTTCAATTTGTAGCAGAAGATTTTGTTATGTGTTACAACTTTCCTTAATGCACTACAAGGAGAAACTATTCAATTAAGGAAAGATGCTTTGGCGATCATTCAATGAAGTTGAGATATGCTCTACATAGATGATCTATGAAGAAAAGGATGGAAGTTGAGTACGCCATAATCATTCGGATGAGATAACCCTCAAGAAGCTAGAACTTTCATCTTCACATCTCAAAGGATATTCATGATCCTTCTATTGAGCACACTTCAGATGATCTCATACAACAAAGCAAGCAAATGGACTTCACAGATCGATCATTCATCATTTGCAGAATCTTCATGAGCATTTCTAATCTCTATCTCTTTATATTCAATAGAAATTTTGCACATGTTGGATATCTCTATGTTTCAAGTGTGAAAGATCTCTTGAAAACCTCTCCAAATTCTTTCAAATTTGTTATCATAAAAACATTCCAAATTGCATCATATTTAGAATGAAAACACTTTCAAATCGAGGAGAGAAAATCAGTTCTTTGACTCTTCTAATCTGATTTCATATTTGTCTCTATAAGCATTTCTTCTTTACTTCAACTTTTTGCTAATGACAAATAAGGGGAGAGAATGGCAAGAAAAATATGAGCATCTAATATATTTTCATATTCATACATATTTTTCTTATAGTATTTGCCATCATCAAAAAGGGGAGAATGTTGGTTATGATTAGTTTTGATGATGTCTTATATCGATGCCATTCTTGAGAGCAAAAAGGTTGCATACTACATTTATCTTCTACTTTGACTAATTCTTGTATTTAATGTAGATGCTAAGTTAAATGATGAAGAATGATCAAGTTGGGAGATGGAAAAAGTAAGAACTTGTTGAATAGAATGAATATATCATTATTCAAGTTCTTATATTGATGCTAGAAGCCTCCAAGATCATATGGAAGTTGGATTGGCTCAATTCGAGTTAAAGTCGGCAAATATGAGGTTACGGATGAGCAAACTCGAGCCTCCAAGTATTAAACTCAAGTTTACTATCTTTTGAAGTAATTTGCTATCGATATGAGCAAACTCGAGCTTAGCACTACAAACTCGAGTCTATAAGTGTCTTCAGCAGCTTTGGTGTTTCGGACTAGGCAAACTCGAGCTTAGCACTCCAAACTCGAGTTTACGGCGGTGATCAACTCGTTTCACGTTCAGCACAGGCAACGTACGGTAATTTGATAATATCTTCCAAACTAGAGATCCGATTGAGGTGAAACCAGTGGCATATGAAACTAGACTCCCAATGCGTTATTTTGATATAAAATTCAAGCCCAAAGGAGTTCAGGTCACGGAGTTATAAATTGTGGAAGTTGACAGAGAAATCCATGCCACACGAAAACCAAGCCTCAATGTTTTGCGTGTAACTCACAATCCACAAATCCAATTGAGCTGAAATTAGTGGCATTGGAAAGTAGACTCAAAGAGATTTCCATCAAGAGTTGAACCAACCAAAAAGAAGTTCAGACCAGGGAGATATGGCCCTCAAAAGTGGACGAAGTTGCAAGCTCGGTGAACAAAGTCCAAAATCAGCCAGGTCAAGTTTACAAGTAGCAAGCTCGAGCTTACAAGTAGCAAACTCGAGCTTACGGGTTACGAGAGGAAATGCTGATTTTGAAGAAGTCAAAATCGAGCTTGAAGTTACAAGCTCGAGCTCGGGAGTTCCAGAGAAGAAATGAACTTTTGGAAAAAGCCAAACTCGAGCCTATAAGTGACCAAACTCGAGTTTAGCTCAGACAGAGAGCAAGAAGGTCCCGATGAACACCCAAACTCGAGTCTATAAGTTATAAGCTCGAGCTTGAGACATACAAAGGAAAAATTCCAAGTTTAAATGAAGACCAAACTCGAGCTTACCTATGTAAACTTGAGCTTGGAACACCAGAACAGATTTACACCTCTGATTCAAGAAAATTCACCATGACTGAAACATCATATCTCATCAAGAACATCAAGATGAATACTCAAATGATTTATACAACTTCTTAACATCATTTATATCATTTTTGTATAAGTTTCAGGTGATTAAAGTTTGAGATTACATCAAACTTGACAGAAACCAAAATCTGTCATAAGCATGAAGATGAAGGTTTGCATATTTTCAAAAACAACAAAGAAGGCAGAATTGAACGAGAAACTTGAAGAAACAACGTTGAATGCTGAACGGTAATGTTCTTCAATGGATTCAAATGTTCAATGTCCTTTAACTTCAGATTTGAGAAGATTTGAATTTACTTTAAAGTCAAATAAAGCAACTCCATGAGCCACTTGTATTATTTTATTATATCTTCTCAAACAAAGCAAATGGAAGACAGCCTGGAAAGATGGACAACCATTTCTCAATGCAGACAACAATGCCTCCACCAACTAAAGCTGTACATCATCATTTCTCAAACAAGACCACATGGGACACATTCTTGAAGAGCCAAAATTCAAATATTCAAATCTGCAAAAGTTCCCAACAGCTATATTCAAACAAAGGTGGTCATACTTGACTATATCCATGGAGAAACACTCATCATACATGACTACATTTTCGAATGGGTTCAAGTCGAACGGATCTATAACGGTCATAAGCTTCAAGTAGCATAAATACCTGAAGATTTGAAGACTCCATACAGAACACAGAGTACACAGAGCAGAAAAACGCAGAGACACAAGCTGACATCTTCAAGATGCTAATACTCTGATTTTCATATCATTTACTCTCTGTTCTTAATGTTTACATAGCTTATCATAGAGAGTGAGATGACTTGTAATTGTGCTTCAGTGCTTATCCATCTACTTCTGAGAGAGAGAAGAGTTATTGTACACATCCTATCATTCTATCTCGTGAGATACTCAAGATTGGGTGATCTTGAGTGGGAAACACATTGTGTTGATTACAACTTGTAAGGGGAGTGAATCCTAGGAGAGGATTACTTGAGTACAGAGTGTGTAATCAAGCAAGTGTATTGATTACAGTTTGTAAGGGGGAGTGAATCCTAGTGAGAGGATTACTTCAAGTACAGATCGTGTAATCAAGTTGAAAGAAGATAGTGGATTGAAAATCTCAAGCGGAGCTTGGGGACTGGACGTAGGTCAAGGATTGGGCCGAACCAGTATAAATCAGTTTGCATATTCTCTTCCCTTATCTCTTATATTTCCAGCATATATATATCTGAATGTCCATACATGTTTGAATGATTGAGTGTTGCTTTATCAATTATTATTGTCATTCAAACTGCTTTCAATAAGTTGCGAAAAGAATTTCAAAGTTCCTAAACTTTTATCAAACACCCAATTCACCCCCCCTCTTGGGTGATAGCCAGGTCTTTCAAGAAGCATTTAATGTGAACCAGAGACGAAGCACGAAAATAAGACTATGGATATCTAAGCCTCTGCAAAGTAATTCAAATATTTCCAATCAATATTCTACTCAAGTCCCAACGGACAAATGGAACAAAGAATGCCAACGGAGCATAATCACCAACCTCGGAAGACTACGAAGAAACAGAGCAACGAACATATTTATGACTCTCAACGGCTCTCTTCCAACGGCATTAATGGCGAACTCTATAAATACCAGAAGCATTCAAAATCGCCACCTACCGAAAACACTGAGCAATTAATTTATCTTCTACTCAGCACTGTTTTATTAATACTGAGTTAATATCTTCAGATATTTTCATTGTACTTCAGTGATTAACATTATTTACTCGTGAGGAGCCTCTGAATCATTATTACTCAATCATAGTTTTGTAAAATCTTAAGGTCGTGGAACCTTAAGAGAGGGTGTATTAATTACAACTTGTAAGGGGGAGTGGAATCTGAAAGTGAGAGGATCATCCTTCGTTTACAGGGTGTGTAATTTTTCTTGAAAGATAGTGAAATCCCGGGTGTTCTGGGGACTGGATGTAGGTCAGTGATATTGGACCGAACCAGTATAAATCGCCCTGTGTCTATTTTCATCTTTTTGTTTCATCTCTCTGTTTCTGTTTCTTATTTGTCTTTGTGCGGGTGTTCAAAAGAATTTTGAGATCACCTATTCACCCCCATCTAGGTGATATTCTATCTTCATTTTTTTTGTGTGGGGACAAGTAAGGTCACCTTTTTCCAAACTCAAAAAGCTCAAGACTTTAATATACGAAATTCTACCGATTCTTACGGTTTCTAGGCAGCGTGTGTACATCAACGTATTTAAATAGTAAATGGATTCCATTTTGTTTGAGATTTTTCATGGTAATATTATACATCCTAAGGATAATTTTGGTTTAATATTTCATGTCAATTTTATTTTCTAACCGAGAGTTCTTTAAGGCTAAAGATGACCTAAAAACATAGTTTCTGACTCGGACCAGTGGCCAAATATTTGAAAAACGAAAATGATTAAAACCCATTTGACCTTGGATACTATTTTTCATATAGAATAGACATACTAAGGGTTCTAATACCACTGATCTCGTGTCAATACGAGTTTTCTAGAATTTATTACAATTTGGCGAAGTTGGGTCAGAAATTCTGGAAATTCTGATGTTTGGATGTATTTAGGGGTGATAGTACGTGTGGCATACATATTCAAGTACCAAGAGGAGAGTTTGTGGATTTCGAGAAGTGGCAGATAGTAACTGTAAACTTGCATACTCTGTGTTACTCTCACATGTGTGTTTTATCATGTTAGGGATTGGGCTGTAGTACCTATTGGACTATATGTCCTTGGGTTACTGCTGCAATCCAGAGTGTGTTGGGCTGTGGTACCTATTGGACTTAGTGTTCTTAGGATACTGCGGAGGCCCTTGGCTTCTAGGGTAGGTGGTACCTAGTGGACTGCGTGTCCTTAGGTGACTACTGAGGCCTAAAGTATGTGAGGTAGGTGGAGCCTATGTGACTGTGTGTTCATAGGTAGAAACTGAGGCCTCTTGGGGTAAGGTAGGGGACTGTAGCCCTAACTACCGAGACCCCTTGGCACTAGTGGTTCCGGGGGCTTGTCTTGACCAAGCGGTCCTGCGGAGCGATTACATGCCAGTATATTGTGCCTGAGGCAAAATTATTCTTCCTGTTTGTGATTGGCATTACATGCATTGCATACATATTGTATATGAGTTTAACAGTTACTCTGAGGTTCAATTTTGAACTCCAGACTGGTTTCAAAGATACAGGTGTAAGGCGATAGGCCGGTTGGATTGTGGAAAAGATAAGGGTAAGAGCGATGAAGCTGAAGATTGAAGACGTATGGAATGCCATATCTCATTTTGTATGTTTTTATTTGGATGACTGTATGATGTATTCTTACTGTACAGTATTTATTTTGGACGATTGTACCCTTAACCCTACGGGAACTACTTTATGTACTTTTTTGTACCTTTACCAGTAAATTGTAGTTGTCCAAACCGATCATATGCTCTTTCGCACACACTCTGATATATGATTAAAGTGACTAACTAAAAAAGGAAAGGTAATAAGCAAGAAAGATCCCTCTAACCCGTCACCTGAAAGGGCGAGGCCGGTAGGGGTGTAACACGTACACTGCTGGTGCGAGTATCAGGTTTTCAAACACTAATTCCCTCAAAAGAACTTTCAACAATGGCCAGCGATTTCAAAACAATTTCAAAACATCTAGCAAGATCCAGCAAACTGAGTACGTCTACAACAGTTTCTGGCCTCTTCTAGTTCTGTACTGCTTCCACCACAAGCATGGTTCACAATCTAGTTTCAAATCTGGGTTCCATCAGAACACCCTATCTATGAGACAACATAGTTCAAAATAGCCATTTCAAACTGTTCTCAAATTCTGAAAAAAAAACATTTCATTTGATAATTTAGTTCAAAAAATTCAATTTCAAAATTTCACAAACATAGCAGGTGCATTGGTAAGTTCAAAATTCAATTTTCACACATATCTGGAACCAGACAACTGACATTGAAGGTCATCAGCTCCAATTACATCCCAGGCTCTATCCTTGGCTACTCAAGCCATCCATAGGATACTCAGCCCATTCCATTTCATTTGTCCGATCATTCCAGAAATAATGCCTGTATCTTTCAATCTTACAATCTGTTCGGCACTCTGCATGGTATTCATGGTTTAGTATCTGTAGGTTTCTGCTAGTTTATGGACATCCCAGTCTCACAGGACTTAAGGCTTCTCATTGAACATATATCAAATTTATCAAACCAAAATCATATCAATCTAGTAGGTCTCCTTACCCACTGTATATTCATATCATAATTCTATTACACAGAGCGCTGGAGCACCTCACCGCAATACATTGCACCGTATAAGCCTTATTTGAGGTCATTGTAATTTTTCGATAATAACCCAGCTCCAAGCATAATCTCATATCCAATTTTCCCCTATTGGGTATTCTACCTACATCTCAGGGATCTATTAGCCATTATCATATCTACAGCTATCGGTCCCAATCATAAGACTATAACCTGTGGTTACCGAGGTTCTAGCTACTCCTTGATTCTACCAAGGAACAAACTCTTACTCATTGTTTCTAAGGGAAAATCATGAAATTAAAATCATCGCCTAGCACTAGTAACCTCCAAATACCTCATACACATGGGTATTATTCTCTAGTGCCTCAATGCATTCAAATCAATCAAATGCCTAGAGAATCTCATATCATCAAATCAGATTCTTAGTTCACAATTAAATTGATAGTAATCCCTCTGGATGCCTACCAAATCTTAGGTTCATCAACCTAATTCTGAAACCTTGACCATACCCATTAAATATGCTACAATCATCATAATTCATAGTCGATAACATTCAAGCACTAACCTCAAATAACCTCGAACAACATCGAACAACAATCCTCAAATTCACGATTTGACTCCTCGAACCTTAATCATTACTTGGCTAAGGGGTCATATTGCCTCAACAATACCCAGAATACAAACTAGGATTATGATTCACAATTCCTAGTCTAAACCTCGAAGCATCCAAATAACATCAACACAATTCACAAGGTTCTATTTCCATCTCAATCCTTAATATCACAATGTATATTCTTCTTTTTTTTCACCTCAAGATTATGTTGGAAATTATGCCCTAGGGGCAAGTCATTGTAATTTAAACGTTTATGTTATTTAAAGTATTCTCCTTTAGTTATCATTTCATTTGCATGTTTATAGTGATAATTGATCCTTGGATATATGTTATAGATTATCCTAAATGTCTCTGGTCAGTCATCTATGTGGGAGCGAAGATGAAATAAGACCAGTATGAATTTGATGAGTATGGAGATACGAATTAAAGTAAAAGGCACTTGTAAGAGTACAAGGTGCTGGACCGACCCACTATGAGAAAGCTGCATGGATTAAGTCATAAGCTTTTCTCATGTATAACCGCGTCACAACGCCCTTTAACCTGAGATCATCATGGATTCCTACATGATGAGTCGCTGCTCTTTAACCTAGTCAAAAGTCACATTTGACCGGGTGATGAAAAAGGCTTGGATCAGGATCAGTGGTTTTCATGTAGAGGAATGTGAATGGTCAAGATGGAATTTGTCCCTCACATTTGTCAAGAGATAATACTTGGCCCCTCGATGAGTGAGTCTAAGAAATGTATGGCCATACTACGATGGAAAGGAGTTTCCATTTCAATTGTTAGACTACTCAAGAATCGAGAAAGTAATGGTCAAGAACAGGAAGTTGAGGTTATCCATGCCTCATCCTTGACCAAGTTATCGCGTGACAAAAGGGACGTGACACGGTTGTACGATGGTTGTATTGTATCTTCGATCCCCATATGAATTGGGTAGTCGCTATTTCTTGCTAGAGGCCGCTTGCGACTTGTGGGCTGGTACAATATTGGCCTGCTACCAATCTCATGTGGGCCTACATGGTTGCACATAAGAATAGCCCAACACGAGCAAAAGTGTCAAGATTCATTTAATCTTAGATATTTCTAAGATTTAATGAATACTGTATTTAATCTAGGATGGATATATATATATATATTATTAAATTCAAAAGTTATAATGATATTATTTATAGATAATAATATTATTATATATAGTATTTAATTTATTTGATAAATTAAATAACTATAATAAATTGAGATATTGTATCTCAGATTTAATTTTCGAATAAAGATATAGTATCTCAGATTTAATTAAATTGAGATATAGTATCTCATATTTAATTAAATAAAAGATATCATATCTCGATTTAATTTATAAAGATAAATTAAATCAGAGGCTTAAATTCAGATTAAATAAATATAATAGATATGTTAAAAGATATCATATCTCAGATCTATTTGATAGATTTAATTAATATCTCATTTTAATTCAAATTCGAATTTCAAGATTAATTGGATTAATTTTGAATATTTTAATACGGCTTATTAGGGTTTTAGAAACTCTATAATAGATATGTTAGCTCCTGTGTTTTTGATGATTACAATTTCTAAGTCATTAAATTAAGAAAGATGTGTTTGCTCAAGAAAAGATGAGATCATGCCCAAGCATAACTGAACTGATTAGGCATCTCAGGTAAGCATGCTTGAGGAGAGCATAGAGTTATGCTGGAGCAACGTCGGGTACAAGGCAAAAATTGAGTGTTCCGGGAAAGGTTTGCTCGAAGCAGAGGATATAGGCATGCTCGAGCAACATCGAGCCAAGACAAAACTCTGTTGACTGAAACACCATGCTCGAGCATAGTATACAAGAGATGCAGCCTACTCGAGCAACATCCACCTGAGAGTCATACACGAGCAAAGCTAGAAATCATGAAGGAGTTGCTCGAGCAAAGTCGATCAACTTGTCTTCTCGTACCAGAATGGACCTTGCCCGAGAAAAGTTAGGAAGCATGCTCGCACACCACGCTCGAGCAAGGATAACAGGGTTGCTCGAGCAGAGTCGACCAACCTGTTCTCTGGTCTCTGTATAAGGGTTGCCCGAGCAAGCTCTGGTAGTTTTCTCGAGCATTAGCAATAGGCTTGTTTGAGCATGGGACTTTGGTTGCTCGAGCATCATCGATAAAATCTCTTTCCAAAGTCTCTCAAAAAGACTTGCCCAAGCATTTACCTGTGCCTTGCCCGAGCATTGACCAAAAGCATTTAATTCTCACAACACCTTGCCCGAGTAGACTTTGTTCTTTGCTCGAGCAATGGGTGACTTACTCTCTTTAAAATTGCACTTTCACATCACTTGCCCGAGCATATATCTTGATCTCAATCGAGCAAGGTTACCTCTGTTTTAAAGTCTTCGACACCGTAAATCTTAAATCCTATTATATCATTTTATTACTTCAGATTATTATACATTGCTATTACCAAATGCTTTTAACGAATTTGTTTATGAGTTTCAGTTTATTTAAACATGGATTAACAAAAGATTCGAATAAAGCAAATCATGTGTCAGAAGCATTGAATGCAGCTACCTAAACCAATGATAAACTCGGAAACCAATACTTTGAACAAATTAAAGATATCACTGATATTCCGACTGCGCATTAAATGCTATTTCATAACAGGCAAAACAAAAGGAACGAAGAGAATGTCGTCACTGCCATACCACTGAGATTATTCAAATGACGAAGGTTTTAACAGAAAATCCCATCTGTCTAACGGATACATTCAAGACTCACAATGGCTATTCTTCAAGCTTCTTCAACGATCATTAATTACATCTTCTATAAATAGCTGAAGCTTTAAATTCTCAACTACCGAAACACTGTGCATTCAATTTGAACTTATTGCAATTTGCTGTTTCAACTGTTTCATTAATATCTTCGGATATTCTACTGTACTGCAGTGATTAACATTTACCTACTCAGTGAGTGAGTGGGGAGTTCTAAAACACCATTTAATTCTTTTAGTTGTGAAAATATTAAGGTTCTGGAACCTTAAGTGTGGGTGTATCAATTACAACTTGTAAGGGGGAGTAAGTCCAAGAGTGAGAGGATCATCCTTCGTTTACAGAATGTGTAATTGTCTTTCGAAGATTAGTGGAAATCCCAAGGTGTGCTTGGGGACTGGATGTAGGTAGAAATATTAGACCGAACCAGTATAAATTGATCTTTGTCCATTTTCTCTTCTCACACTTTATCTTACTTGCATTTCTCTTTAGTTCGCAAAGTTTTTTTTAATCACCTATTCACCCCCCTCTAGGTATTATTCCAATCTTCATTTGGTATTAGAGCCAGGTTTCTCAGTTGGGCTTAACATCCTGAGATAGATCATGGAAGGAATATTACCTGACGGTGCTTCGATTAATCGCCCTACAGGCTTCAATGGCGAACATTATTCATTCTGGAAAGCAAAATTTAGAGTGTTTGTGTTAGCTACCGAATATGGTCTCTGGCGAGTAACAGAGACTGGAGATTATGTTCCCACAAGGATCGAAGGTGGCATCGCCATCCCAAAGATAGAAGACAAGTTCGATGAAAATGACAAGAGAAACATCACTCTTAACAGTAAAGCTATCCTGATGTTACATAGTGCTCTCGGTTAGAAGGAGTACTTTTGAATATGCAACTTGTCGACTGCTAAAGAGATGTGGAAGGCTCTGGAGGTAGCATATGAAGGAACCACCGGCATTAAGGAAAACCGGATTAGTACTCTGACCACTGAGTATGATCTTCTTTGAATGAACACCGAAGAAACTATTGCTGAGTTTCAACTTTGCTACACTCATCTTATCAATCAACTGGCGGCCTTGGGCAAAACATATGATCAAGGTCCTCAAGTCAGAAAAATTCTCAACGTTCTAACAAAAGATTGGGAAGCAAAAGTTACAGCAATAGAGGAGACTCGTGGAGAATCTAAGACTTCAGTTGCTGCTTTATTCGGAAGCCTATCTGGGTATGAAAGCAAGCTGAAATTCAGGAAGGATTTGGACGAAGTCAACACTACTCGGAGCAAAGGTATTGCTCTTAATGTTGTAAAAGAAAAGGAAGACAAAGACGAAGGCGATGACGATGATGAGATGAGGTTGTTCGTAAGAAGATTCAAGAAGTTCTACAAAAAGGACCAAGGCTTCAGGAATAGGTTCCAGAAAGGTGGTTCCAGTAACAGACGAGAATTCAAAGATAAAGACCAAGTCATCTGTTACGAATGCGAGAAGCCAGGACACTACAAATCAGAATGCCCTCAGCTGAAAGATAATGGTAAACTGAAGAAAAAGAAGTTCAACCACTTCAAGAAGAAAGCCTATGTATCAGCCATATGGGGTGATAGTTCCTCAGAAGAAGAAAGTGAAGAGGAAAAAGAAACTGCAAACGTTTGTCTAGTAGCAGAGGAAGAAGAACCGGATAATGACAAAGAGGTATATGAATCACAACCCACTTATGATGAATTATTCGATGAGTACAATGAAATACAAGCTGAATTTGAAAAAGTAGTTGAGGAATGTATAACCTTGAAAAGGGAAAACATGACTCTTAAACTACAAGTTGAAAATCTTTCTTGTGGAAAGCTAGTCTGTGATGATTGCCTGGATTTAGAGAAAATAAATTTATCTCTCACAAAAACACTTGAGAAATTCACTAAAGGAAGTGAAATGCTCATTGTTATTTTGAAAGCTCAAAAATTTACAAACGATCGATCAGGCATTGGCTACAATCCCATTTTTGACAAAAAGAAAGGGAGAAAGAAAAGGGGTGGAAAGTCTTACTTAAACTATTTTAAAAAAACTATCCATTCTTCAAATCCCTTTGCCCATTGTAGTAATTCCGTAATCGAAAGGGCATAATACTTCATCATGTTTCCACAAGAAAGATAGAAGAGATAAACCTGTTGGCAACTATAAGTGGGTACCTAAGGGAACTTATGCTCCTAAGGCCCGAACTAACCCCAAAGGACCCAAGAAAAAATGGGTACCTAAAGCTTAATCTTTTCTGATATGTAGATGTGTTTGAGAGCATCAAGGATCAACAAGTAGTATATTGACAATGGATGCTCAAGACACATGACGGGGGATGCGGACAAGTTTGTTGCAATGAGATCAAAAGATGGTGGCAAAGTCACCTTTAGAGGGGATCAATCCGGAAAAATCATTAGGATTGGCGAGATCGGTACCAAGAGTGGGCCTCTAATTCAAGACGTGTACCTTGTTGAAGGTCTCTCTGCATAACCTCCTAAGTGTGAGTCAATGTGCTGATAAGAACAACTGGATTATCTTTGACTCTGAAGAATGTCTCATTGTCAAGAAAGATGATCTCCCAATTGATAAAGGTAAATTGAAGGTATTATTCAAAGCTCCTCGTGAAGGAAATTGTTATACATTGGACTTGCCTAAAGTAAACTCTGAAAAGTGTTTTGTTAGCAACTTAGACGAAAGTTGGCTTTGGCATGAGCAACTAGCTCATGTCAACATGTTTTGGCTGGATAAGTTGTTAAGAAAAGACTTGGTGATCGGTTTACCCAAACTTCATTTAAAAAATGACATGATTTGTGATTCATGCCAACAGGGTAAACAAACTAAATCATCTTTCAAAAACAAACCTGAAATTTCAACAAATCGGCCTATTCAACTACTTCATGTGGATTTAGTTGGACCTGCAAGGGTAAAGAGTCTTGGTGGTAACTTATATACTCTGGTGATTGTAGACGATTTCTTCCGTTTCACTTGGACTATTTTCTTATTTTCTAAAGATGAAACATTTGATCTATTTGTTGTGTTTGCCAAAAAGGTGCAAAATGAGAAAGGTATTTGCATTACAGCCATTCGAATAGATCATGGAGGTGAATTCGACAATCAATCGTTCGGAGAATTTTGTGAAGCCCATGGAATTGATCACAATTTCTTTGCTCCAAGAACACCACAACAGAATGGTGTGGTGGAAAGGAAGAATCGTGTGCTCACTGAGATGGCTCGTGCCATGCTAAATGAAAATCAAACTTCACAAGTCTTCTGAGTAGATGCAATGAGCACGGCCAGCTATATCTCCAACAAAGCTTATCTCTGAATGAAGCTCAATAAGACTCCTTGTGAACTATACAAAGGAAGGAAACCGAATTAGGCTCACCTTCATATTTTTGGCTGTAAGTGTTTTGTGCATAACAATGGTAAGGACAATTTAGGAAAATTTGATTCTAAATCCGATGAAGGTATATTTCTCGTTTATTCTAATAGAAGTAAAGCATATAGATTTTTTAACAAGTGTACTCGTATAGTTGAAGAATCAATACATGTTGTGTTCTGTGAATCTAAATCTGATGTATCTTTGGATGATGATGAGGTAGTTTCTGACAAAAACCAATTCTTTTCAAAAACTACTCCTGCCTCTCTTGAAAACTCAGAAAATGTTTTTGAAAATGATTCTCAAAATATCTTTGAAAATTCTGATCAATCTCATGTTAGACCTGGCTATCACCCAAGAGGGGGGGTGAATTGGGTGTTGGATAAAACTTTCGAAAACTTAGAAAATCTTTTCGCAACTTATTGAAGAAGGTTTGAATGACAGTAATAATTTATAAACCGATAGACAGTCATTCAAAACATATATACTGAAATATAAGAGTTTAGGGAAGAGAATATGCAAACAGAGATTTATACTGGTTCGGCCCAATCCTTGACCTACGTCCAGTCCCCAAGCCCCACTTGAGATTTTCAATCCATTATCCTCTTGTTTAACCAGGCACAAAAGAAGCCTATACAAACGCACAAGTTCACCCAGGCACTTGTGAAGCCGAATCTCTCATTGAGATACTCCTTTCAATCAGTTACACACTCTGTACTTGAAGTTATCCTCTCACTAGGATACACTCCCCCTTACAAGTTGTAAACTGATAACCCAATCTCCAAGTCCCACGACTTGAGATTCTTACAATGATTTAATACTCGAAATGTTCTCTCTAAAAGAGTAAATGAATAAACACTGAGGTACAATACAAATAATCTCACTCTCTAAGGTAAACTATATGATCATAGAGATAATCGGAGAGTAAGTGATATAGATGTCAGAGTATTTACATTTTTACAATGAAACAGTAATCTCGTGTCTCCAACCTCTTCTATCTTGAATGCTTCTCCTTTTATAGTTAGTTGCAATTTATGACCGTTGAGCAATTCCTCCAGTTTAGAATATGATCGTTGTAAGCGTATATGACCGTTGGAAAATATTACCGTTGGAGCTTCTGACATAATCATCTGCTTTTCGTAATCCGATGTTAATCCTTCGTTTGATCATTTGAAACTTATACAAAAATGATATAAATAATGTTAAGAAGTAGTATAAGTTCTTTTGGAATTCATCCGGATGTTCTTGATGAGAATCTAAGGTTTCGAACACGGTGATTTTCTGATGCAGGGAGGTTGACTCGAGTTATTCCACGTGACTCGAGTTGATTTAAATACCAGATGCTTTCTGTGTCCTTGAGTGACTCGAGTTGGTGAACTTGACTTGAGTGATGCCTCGAGTTGCCTTAGTATGACTCGAGTTGTCTTTTGTACGCCAACGTTCTGAAAGCTTTCTGTCTGAATGATGACTCGAGTTATTCTGCCTGACTCGAGTTAAACCAGTCCATTCACTTATGCTTGTTAGCATTGTCATTGATCCTCAATCCGAGCTTTTGATCATCTGAAACTTCCTCACACAGATTATTAATAACATTGAAGAGTATAGCAAGTAGTAATCAATTGATAACATTAATTTCAGAATTCTCGGAGACGTTGTGGAACAGTGCTCTGCTACTTTGTTCGTTCAAGTTAAAATCTCTTCTCAATATTCAATCTTCTCTGTCTCTGCCTCTCTAATTGATGTTGACTCAAGTTTCCAGTCCTAAACTTGAGTTATCCAAGCCTAGTTAACATCTCATTCCAAACTCATTGTATGTTGAGCGTTTTTGAACCATCTTGAACTTACTGTAACTTTCGAAGGTCATATCTCCATGTTCTGAACTCCTTTTTGCTGGGTTCAAATCTTGATGGAACGCTTTTTGAGTCTTCTTTCATATGCCACCAATTTCAGCTCAATTGGATTTTTATTTTGTGAGTTACACTAAAAATACCAAAGCTATGTCTTCACTGTGGCGTGAATTGTAGTGTCAACTTCCACAATTCATAGCTCCTTGATCGGAACTTCTCTGGGCTTGAATTTTGTATCCAAATGACGCATTTGGAGTCTAGTTTTATATACCACTGGTTTCATCTCAATCCAATTTCTGGTTTGAGAGATTGATAAACCTGACTATCACCCAAGAGGGGGGTGAATTGGGTGTCGGATAAAAACTTGTCGTCTTTGAAAATCTTTTCAAAGCTTACTAGAGAAAGTTTGAATAACAGTAATAATTTATAAACCGAAAGACAATCATTTAAAACATATATGCTGGAATGTAAGAGTTTAGGGAAGAGAATATGCAAACAGAGATTTATACTGGTTCGGCCAATCCTTGACCTACATCCAGTCCTCAAGCTTCACTTGAGATTTTCAATCCACTATCTTCTTTCAACTTGATTACACGCTCTGTACTTGGAGTAATCCTCTCACTAGGATTCACTCCCCCTTACAAGTCGTAATCAATACACCCACTTGATTACACACTCGCACTCAAGTAACCTCTCACTAGGATTCACTCCCCTTACAAGTCGTAATCAATACAATGGGTTTCCTACTCAAGATCACCCAATCTTGAGTATCTCACGATAGAATGATAGGATGTTTACAATGACTCTTCTCTCTCGAAGTAGATGAATAAACACCGAAGTGCATTACAAATAATTTCACTCTCTCCGATAAACTATGTAAATATTTGGAAAACAAGAGAGTAAAATAAGATGAAGATCGAGTATGAGCATTTTGAAGTTGTAGGCTTGTGTCTTGCTTGATCCGTCTTGAATCGTCTTCTTTTATATGTAGAAATCAATATATGACCGTTGGAGAAGTAATATAGCCGTTAGACTCGAGATAGAAACTAGCCGTTAGAACTTCGTTTTCGAACCAGGCGACGTATACTCGAGTATAGGGTTGGAAACTCGAGTATAGAGGTTGTTTCGTAACTCCCGGTTCTTCTCTGTTCGATCCATACTCGAGTATAGAACTTACATACTCGAGTATAGAATACTCCTTGAACAAACCATCGACTTTCGAGGGCCATATCTCCCTGGTCTGAACTCCGTTTTGGTTTGTTCAACTTTTTATGGAAAGCTCTTTGTGTCTACTTTCATATGCCACCAATTTCAGCTCAATCAGATTTGTAGTTTGTGAGTTACACTCAAAACATTGAAGCTTGGTTTGCTGTGTGGCGTGGTTTTGTCTATCAACTTGTACAATTCATAGATCTCTCATATGAACTCCTTTGGGCTTGAATTTTATATCAAAATGACGCATTTGGAGTCTAGTTTCATATGCCACTGATTTCACTTCAATCTGATCTCTGGTTTGGAAGATATCATCAAATTACCAAACGTCGCCCATGCTGAACGTGAAACAGAGCTGATCACCGCTGTATACTCGAGTATAGACTTGAATACTCGAGTATGGACAGTCCAGAGGCACCAGAGATGCTGAAAACACTGCATACTCGAGTATTGCCAGTCCAGAGACGCCAGAGAGACTGAAAACACTCCTATACTCGAGTATAGATGAACATACTCGAGTATTGACTCCTATACTCGAGTATTGAGTTCCAAACTCGAGTATTCTCATCCGAAACTGATTTTTGCTGACTTTAGCTTCGAATTGAGTCATTCCAACTTCCATATGATCTTGGAGGCTTCTAGCATCAACATATGAACTTGCATAACAATATCTTCATTCCATTCAACAAGTTCTTCCTTTTTCCATCTCCCAACTTGATCATTCTTCAACATTTAACTTCACATCTTCTTGATTTAATTTCTTTCTCTGCTTCAGTACTTCTTCTTGTTGAACGTTCTTCGTCATTCAACTTGGACTCATCATTCTTTGCAAGTTCTACCTTCTTCAACATTTCCTCTTCTTCTGATTATTCCCAAAGTCCTTTGATAACTTCTTGCTCATTTGCGGCATTCTTCTTTCTATGATCTCTTATTTCCTTCTTGGTTATTACCCATAATTGAACACTTTATTTCTTCTTTTCTCTTGATCATTCTTTATCATTTAACTTGGGCTCACCATTCTCTCGAAGCTTCTACCTTCTTCAATATCCGTGAAAGAAAGCCGAGCCTATTCTGAACTTCTTTCAGAATTGCATGTCGTCTTTCTGTATCTGCACTATTCATGTATACTCCACAGTAGCCCAAATATGATGAAGCTTTATTCCAACTTCTATTGATCATAGAGATTTCCAGTATCACATATAAGAACATATAGTGCAAGTTCTTATTTCTTTAGCCTCCTTTCTTGGTCAATCTCTATAGTTCAACTTGGAATAATCTTCTTCAATATCTCCTTCTTGATTAATCTCTATAATTCAACTTGGATTAATCTACATTAAATATAACAGTTAGTCAATGTAGGAGATAACTATATTACTCAATCTTTTTGCTTTTAATAATGACATCTATATAAGGCATCATCAAAACTAATCATAACCAACATTCTCCCCCTTTTTGATGATGGCAAATACTATGAGAAAAATATGTATGAATATGAAAATATATTAGATGCAACAATGCAACATACTTTTCTTGCCATTCTCAACATATTTTTCTTGCCATTCTCTCCCCCTTATTTGTCATTAGCAAACAGTTGAAGTAAATAAGAAATGCTTATAGAGACAATTATGAAACCAGATTAGAAAGAGTTCAAAGAACTGATTTTCTCTCGTCGATTTGAGATTGTTTTCATTCTAAATATGATGCAATTTGGAATGTTTTTATGAAAACAAATTTGAAAGAGTTTAAAGAGGTTTTCAAAACATCTTTCACAATTAAAGCATGTAAATACCAAACATGTGCAACATTTCTACGAATATAAAAAGATAGAGATTAGAAATGCTCATGTTGGTTTTTGCAAATTGATGATCGATCGATGGAGTCCATTTGCTTTCTTTCTTGTTGTGTGAGATCGTGATGTGCTCGAATGGCCTTTGAGATGTGGAATGAGACTAAGGTATGCGGCTTCTTGAGTTGTATCTCAACTGAATGATTATATGAGACTCGGCCTTCCATCTGTCTGCCATTTCTTCATGGAGCTCTTCGTAAAGCATATCTCAACTTCAATGGTGGAGCGTGAAAGCACTACTCCTCAATTTGATAGTTTCTCCTTGTAATATGTTGATTAATGTCCTTGCACAAAACGAAATCTCCCGCTATAATTGTAAAATTTTCTTGCAAGAGAAAAATGTGTTAGTTCATACCAAATGTAATCCTATAGTGATACCTCTACCATGGCATTACATTGGTATCTCAACCACTAATTCATGCATCGCCTCACGGCTTGTGCAAAACAGCCATCAAAATAATCCTTTCTATATGATATTTTCAAATCAAGATAATGAAAGGAAAATATAAGATATTTTCAAATATTAACTCATCATCAAAACTAAAAGAAGATAGTAAATGCAGATGAGTATGCTTAAAAGGATTTTCTTCAAATAAGGAGATGAACTTTTAAGATATAAAAACACATGTGAATGTGAAGCTCCCCCTTAATAAATGCATGAATAATAAAAAAAATATGTGAAGCTCCCTTTTAATGATACCAAATAATAATGTAACACCAAATGTTATGAGGTCTAGAGTTCCTCTTACTCCAATAGACATAACATGGTATCTCGTAATTAAGAACTTTCAAGTTCACTTGGGTGTACTTGAAATTGGTATGAAGAAATCACTTATGCTTTTTATGATGGTAAAAGGGTTTAAAGCATAAGGACCACTTTTAGAAATACGTGTGCTCGAGGCTAAACTTCATGAGATAAAATTTGAATGAAATCAAGTTAGCCTAGGATGATTATGATAAATGCATATTACAATACCTCACTCAAGTAATATCGTAATTACTTGAGTCATAATCATCTGAAATCCATAGATGCATCACTGGCTAGCCATTATCTGATTATGTGATCAATACTGAAGATCTCCCAGATTTGATGCATAAGGATGAGTTTCTGTGAAGTTTTGGTTGATCAATTCATAGAGTTGTCTAATCTTGTCATTCACAGAAGCGATGAACTTCAATATTGTTTGTGGTAAGCTCAGTGTAGAATGGTTGAAGTTCCCTTCCCACATAGCTCTAGTGGTTACTCATGTGATGTCTATGATTCTATAGTCATCACTTGTAATTCACACGAGAGGACCTTACATGCTTATCTTCCCAGATCGAACTTAACTTCTTAGTTTGAACTTACCATCCTAGTTCGAACTTAACTTCTTAGTTTGAACTTAACATCCCAATTCACACTTATACAGACAGTCAGATAAGCAATGTGCATAGATACATTCGCCCATCTTGGAATATTCTACTTTTTGATCGAAGATGGAAGACACTCAGTCAGGCGAGATTCTTGTAGAATTTGTCTTGAGGCATATGAGAATATGACTTGAGGTAACTCATTCCTTCCCAACATATGCTCGCTTGTCTAAGACTTGAGACATTAAATTAACCGCCTCGAGACACCTAACTCAAGGTAGAATTTGTGACCTTCATTGAATCAAGCTTCGCATAATTCAACACCCATTAGTAATAACTTGAAGCTATTTTTCTTTTACCTCGGGCATCTTATCTTGAAGTTACAACTTTGTAACTTCAAATTACAGAATATTGGTTGAATTAACTCGTGGTACAAGGATCAGCTACTAGAGTCATTCTTTACTCGTTAGCCTCTGTTTTTCATCTTTTAAACGAGTCCGCAAAACAACAAAATATGCTCTTTGGTACCCTATGTTTCTCGGGTCCACATAAGATTAGGCATGACAACCTTATGCTCTTAAAAGATTAAATCATATGATTTTTAAGCAAAGAGCATAATAAGCTAGCATAATTTTACCCAATCAAATAAGTTCATGTCAATGAATCATAAAGGGTAACAAATAAATGATACCAAGAATGTTATTTCTCAATGACAAGTTGAAAATATACTTTATGCAGAAAATATGTCATTGATAAAATATATGTAAGTTTGAGCATAGAGCATAGAAAATCTTATCCATAGAGATAAGTATTTATCAACTAATTGTTTATGAATGAGATCAGATTTTCCAAGAGTGAAATATGCAAAATGTTTCAAATCTCAAATGTTCTTTCAAACCGTGATAATGTATTATGAAATCAAAATTTTCATGAAAGATTCATTTTTGAAACATGTTTAAGATCAATGCTCATTTTAAACATGGTGGAAGTCAATAGGTTTTTTGGATATATCAGGATGCTTCATTTTTTAGAGAACATGTTGAACATTGCAGTTAACATGTTGAAGAATTTTTCCAAGAGCAAAAGTCATAAAGGTAATGCATTGTCGAAATATGCTTTGCACAATAGAAATATATGAGCACAATGACTTTGCTATTGACCAAGAGATAATCTTGCCTTTTAGAATAGAATCTTGAAATATATGAATAATCAAGGCAAGAATGTGAATATATAGAAATAGTTACTCAAAATATGGATGAAGACAAAGTTGATGTATTTGAGTAACAAAATGACTACTAGGATTCATGGATGATGAAGCACATACACATTAGTTCAAATGACTAGAGTTCCAGTGTTATCCTAGTAAGTCATTCCATATAATGGTTAATGCACTAACATTTAATGCATTAATGAACATTCATATTGCTTGGAATAACTTAACCAATGAGATTTTCACAAATTGAATTCTTTTGGAGATAAGCTTGAAAAACTCATATAGATAATCAATTTGTTAGATATAAGATCTAACTTGATTGAAAATAAGGAATGAGGAGTTCAAGCATCATATTGAATACCAAATATCAATATGTGGATGATAGGAAAAACTCAACTTGACAAATTTGAAGCATATCCAACATTCAATAATATTAACTTCCAATTTTGAAATTTAATTTGAATGTAATCAAAGTATGAATATTTTCCAAAATATGTGTATGCAATTTCATAAAAAAAGAGTGAATTGAAATCCAAAAATATTTTACACTTGTGCATTTCAAAAATATAAACTTACAAAGTTATGCACAAATTCACATGTTTGATCATCATAAATTCACTAATAAATTGATTGAACATAGTTAGAAATATTAGTGATTGATGATATGGAGTATTGGAGTCAATCATGAAGATTTTACAAATTCGTCAGATTTGAATTTCAAACTCTGCGACTCATACTTGAGTATGTTATTATATACTCGAGTGTGTCACTGTGCACTAATGTCTATACTTGAGTATAAAGAGTGATACTTGAGTATGATTCTTTGAGAGAGAGCATCATCGTGACTTAAGCTTTGGTCTATATCTTTAAAGTGAAAGTCATACTCGAGTTTGTCATTCCATACTTGAGTGTGAAACTTTTAATATGAAAATAAATTTAAGTCCAAAGTCTCTATACTTGAGTATGTAGATCTATACTTGAGTATGTAAGTCTTTCAAAAAGAAAGAACTTTCGTATGTCCTATACTCGAGTGTGTACAGCCATACTTGAGTATACAATAATTTTGAAAAGCTTTTTGAAATCTGTTTCACGTCCATACTTGAGTATGTAAATCTATACTTGAGTATGTAAGTTTTTCAAAAAGAAAGAACTTTATGTATGTCCTATACTTGAGTGTGTACAGCCATACTCGAGTATGCAATAATTTTGAAAGGTTTGTGAAATCTGTTTCAAATCCATACTTGAGTATACAAAGTCATACTTGAGTTTTCAAAGTTTTTGGGAAAGAAAGATTTCTTTTGTTTGTATCATACTCGAGTTTGTGACTACATACTCGAGTATGCTTAAGTTCAAAACTTTAGTATCTTTACGTATGACTTATACTTGAGTATGCATATGTACACTTGAGTATAGAAGACTTAAGCAAATATTCAAGTAGTCTGTGTGATCCATACTTGGAGTATGCAAACTCATACTCGAGTGTAGCTTGGTGTAAAACTCGAGTGCTCTCTCGTGAGGACTATACTTGAGTATACCCATGGATACTTGAGTATAGTTCAGTTTAATCAAATTTGTGCAATTCTCGGCAAGTCCATACTTGAGTATAGATACTCATACTTGAGTATTCGCAAAATTTTTGAAAATCATAGAAAAACTTGACAAACTGGCGAAGTTTGGTTTTTGTGAAAAAGTTCGATTGAAATTCAATAAGTTTCAACACGTTTTAACTTAACTAAAAACAAACCAAACATGAATTTCATATAATTAGTATGAGGTAAGAATTAGATATCACCGTAATTCCTCTTGTCCTCATAGAAGCTTGCTTTATTGAGATGGATTGATGTAGATAACTCATTTTCCAATGCTCACCATCAACATCAAGCATAGCTTGTTCAGCTTTCTCAAGATTTGGATCATTTCTCTATGTTACATTCTTGACAAGCTCTCTCTGATCCTACAAAACCTTATAAATCTTTTTCTTTCTAGGTATCCAACCTTACTTGGATCCAATCATCGTTAGCTTGTAGGAATCAAAATTAAATTCACATGCTCTTATCAGTTCAGAACAACAAAGCATAGTGAATTAATCATGAGTTTATGCATAAATAAATACTTTCTTTTCAAATCATCATATATGCATAAAGAATTAAGCTTGTTGAACATTGCAATCTCTTTCAAAAATATAGATCAGGATGTGAGAACCCAAAAATACAATTTGCAATGCTCATTCCTAAGACTACAAGATATAAAACCTCAATGAATATTTCAAATGATAGCATAGGAGGTTTTACCTTTGCATACCTTAGCCTTAGGTACTTGAAGGATTGCATTCGCTCACCCAATGTATCATTCGTTGATACTTTGTCATTTTGAATTTAGTCTTGGGATCAAGCAATGCTTTCTTATATGGTTCGAGAATGAAAGAATCTTTTCCTTAGAGCATGCGAGATCCTTCTTTTCTTATTCTCCTCAAGATAGTTGAATGAAACTTCATGGTAGTTCATTCTTGAGGCAGAATGTATTCTTCTTGCTTGTATCCATTGCTTCTTATGATTTGACCTTGTAGTTCCAGCAATGGCTTTTCCATAAGTTCTCCTAACTGATGTGAGTTTCCTTTTAGGTTCATGAGAAACTCTTGGATTCTTCTTCATCTTCTCAGTACACTTTATGTCCATTGATTTTCAAATTGTCCGCACACTTAAATCACTAGATGGACATTTTGGTACCCACTTATACTTGGGTCCTTGATGTTAGTATTGGACCTTGATTGTTCTTTAGGAACCCAAACAAATTTATTTCTCATAGTAGAATTTCTCCTAATATAGCATGTGTAAGAAATATGACCAGATTTACCACAATAATTGCAAGTAATAGAGTAATGCTTATTATGAACATTTTTGCAAGTATTGTGTTGGTAATGAAAGTAAGACTTCAAATAATCTTTATTTGAACATTCATTCTTCCCATATGATTTTCCAAAGATCATTTTCGAAAATGTGTTTGTTTTTCAAAACAGAATCGTAATTGGTTGAAAAACAATTTTATGCAATTGTTCAAAATCATGTTTCTTATCAACACAAGAAGAATTGGAATTCTTTACCTTATGTGCATCTTGATCTCTAGATAGTGATTGATCACAATCGTCAATGAGCTCATCTTGGGAATCCTTTTTCTCTTGTTCTTTTGTGTTGTGAGGATCATGAAAGCATTCTCTCGATTTCGCCTTCTTCCATTTGTTCATCATCCATAAATGTGCAGTTTGTAATTTCTGATGAACTTTCAACACTTTCAACTTCAACACAAATGTTAGAAGCATAAATAGAATCAAGAGTATCCCAAATACTTTTAGCACTAGTACAAAGTTTGATTTTCTCAAAATCATTTTCTGTCAATGCACTGTAAAGAAATTTCATTGCTCTAATGTTTAATGAAAACATCTTCATTTCTTTTTCTGTCCAATCCTTTCTTGGTTGGAAATCAAAAGCATTTGTAAAAACATTCCACATATAAAAATCAGTTGCTTTGATAAAACTAGTCATTCTAGCTTTCCAAAACCAAAAATCGATATCTTTGAAGAACGGTGGAATGGTATAATCAAAACCTTCGAAAAAAAGGAACACCCAAAATCAGCCATTGATAACTCTTGAGACGGTTAAGTCCTTTAAGCAAGAGCCTAGCTCGATACCAAATGATAAACCGACTATCACCCAAGAGGGGGTGAATTGGGTGTCGGATAAAAACTTGTCGTCTTTGAAAATCTTTTCAAAGCTTACTAGAGAAAGTTTGAATAACAAGTAATAATTTATAAACCGAAAGACAATCATTTAAAACATATATCTTTGGAATGTAAGAGTTTAGGGAAGAGAATATGCAAACAGAGATTTATACTGGTTCGGCCAATCCTTGACCTACATCCAGTCCTCAAGCTTCACTTGAGATTTTCAATCCACTATCTTCTTTCAACTTGATTACACGCTCTGTACTTGGAGTAATCATCTCACTAGGATTCACTCCCCCTTACAAGTGTAATCAATACACCCACTTGATTACACACTCGCACTCGAAGTAACCCTCTCACTAGGATTCACTCCCCTTACAAGCTGTAATCAATACAATGGGTTTCCTACTCAAGATCACCCAATCTTGAGTATCTCACAGATAGAATGATAGGATGTTTACAATGACTCTTCTCTCTCAGAAGTAGATGAATAAACACTTTGAAGTGCATTACAAATAATTTCACTCTCTCGATAAACTATGTAAATATTTGGAAAACAGAGAGTAAAATAAGATGAAGATCGAGTATGAGCATTTTGAAGTTGTAGGCTTGTGTCTTGCTTGATCTGTCTTGAATCTGTCTTCTTTTATATGTAGAAATCAATATATGACCGTTGGAGAAGTAATATAGCCGTTAGACTCAGATAGAAACTAGCCGTTAGAACTTCGTTTTCTGAACCAGCGACGTATACTCGAGTATAGGGTTGGAAACTCGAGTATAGAGGTTGTTTCGTAACTCCTGGTTCTTCTCTGTCTGATCCATACTCGAGTATAGAACTTACATACTCGAGTATAGAATACTCCTTGAACAAACCATCGACTTTCGAGGGCCATATCTCCCTGGTCTGAACTCCGTTTTGGTTTGTTCAACTTTTTATGGAAAGCTCTTTGTGTCTACTTTCATATGCCACCAATTTCAGCTCAATCAGATTTGTAGTTTGTGAGTTACACTCAAAACATTGAAGCTTGGTTTGCTGTGTGGCGTGGTTTTGTCTATCAACTTGTACAATTCATAGATCTCTCATATGAACTCCTTTGGGCTTGAATTTTATATCAAAATGACGCATTTGGAGTCTAGTTTCATATGCCACTGATTTCACTTCAATCTGATCTCTGGTTTGGAAGATATCATCAAATTACCAAACGTCGCCCATGCTGAACGTGAAACAGAGCTGATCACCGCTGTATACTCGAGTATAGACTTGAATACTCGAGTATGGACAGTCGCAGGCACGAGAGATGCTGAAAACACTGCATACTTGGATACTCGAGTATTGCCAGTCCGTAGACGCCAAAGAGACTGAAAACACTCCTATACTCGAGTATAGATGAACATACTCGAGTATTGACTCCTATACTCGAGTATTGAGTTCCAAACTCGAGTATTCTCATCCAAACTGATTTTTGCTGACTTTAGCTTCGAATTGAGTCATTCCAACTTCCATATGATCTTGGAGGCTTCTAGCATCAACATATGAACTTGCATAACAATATCTTCATTCCATTCAACAAGTTCTTCCTTTTTCCATCTCCCAACTTGATCATTCTTCAACATTTAACTTCACATCTTCTTGATTTAATTTCTTTCTCTCGCTTCAAGACTTCTTCTTGTTGAACGTTCTTCGTCATTCAACTTGGACTCATCATTCTTTGCAAGTTCTACCTTCTTCAACATTTCCTCTTCTTCTGATTATTCCCAAAGTCCTTTGATAACTTCTTGCTCATTTGCAGATTCTTCTTTCTATGATCTCTTATTTCCTTCTTGGTTATTACCCATAATTGAACACTTTATTTCTTCTTTTCTCTTGATCATTCTTTATCATTTAACTTGGGCTCACCATTCTCTGAAGCTTCTACCTTCTTCAATATCCGAAGCGAGCCTATTCTGAACTTCTTCGAATTGCATGTCGTCTTTCTCAGACCGCACTATTCATGTATACTCCACAAGAGCCCAAATATGATGAAGCTTTATTCCAACTTCTATTGATCATAGAGATTCCAAGTATCACATATAAGAACATATAGTGCAAGTTCTTATTTCTTTAGCCTCCTTTCTTGGTCAATCTCTATAGTTCAACTTGGAATAATCTTCTTCAATATCTCCTTCTTGATTAATCTCTATAATTCAACTTGGATTAATCTACATTAAATATAACAGTTAGTCAATGTAGGAGATAACTATATTACTCAATATTTTTGCTTTTAATAATGACATCTATATAAGGCATCATCAAAACTAATCATAACCAACAGAGATATCATCAAAATACCATACCTCGCCTGAAACGTGAAACGAGAGGTGAACGAGTTGCTGAAATACACCTTCTCGAGTCATTTAGTGTTTGACTCGAGTTATGACTCGAAAGTTAACTCGTTCCAGAAGAGGGAAAACATTGTAGAAAAGTGGTTAACTCGAGTTACAACCTCATGACTCGAGTTGGATCATCCTGAACCTTATATTTGCTTGTTTTTAACTCGAATTGAGCTATTCCAACTTCCATTTGATCGTGGAGACTTCTAGTATCAATCTAAGAACTTGAATAAAGATATCTTCATTCCATTCAACAAGTTCTTCCTTCTTCAACTCTTGATCATTCTCCATAACTTAATTCTTTCTTTCTTCTCTTCTCTTGATCATTCCCAAAATCCTTTGATAGCTTCTTGCTTCCTTGATACTCTCTACAAGTTCTTCTTTTTGTAACCTCTTATATCCTTCTTGATTAATCTCTATAATACAACTCAGACTAATCTACATTAAATATACAGTAGTTAGTCAATGTATATGATATAAACTTTTTGCTCTGAATAATAATGGCATAAGACATCATCAAAACTAATCATATCTAACATCTCAGCCTAGAGCCTGGAAGGTCATTAGGAATCATCCTTTGGACCAGGTAATAGGAGATATAAATCTAGGGGTAAGAACTAGAAAAAGTACCTTAAATGAGGTCATGTTTTCTACCTTCATATATGAGATTGAGCCCTCTAAGATTGACGAAGACCTACCAGACAATGATTGGGTGATAGCTATGCAAGAGGAGTTACATCAATTTGATAGAAATCATGTTTGGGACTTGGTACCTAGGCCTAAAGACCATCCGGTCATTAGCACTAAATGGGTATTCAAAAACAAACGTGATGAATCTGCAATTATAGTCCGTAACAAGGCTAGATTGGTTGCCAAAGGCTATAATGAGGAAGAAGATTATGAGGAAACGTATGCTCCAGTGGCCTGATTGGAAGCTATACACATACTCTTAGCTTTTTCGTGTATCAAAGGATTTAAACTCTATCAAATGGATGTTAAGAGTGCCTTTCTAAACGGTTTCATTCAGGAGGAAGTTTATGTTGAACAACCTCCCAATTTCAAAAATGAACATCATCCAGATCATGTTTATCGTCTTAAGAAAGCCTTGTATGGTCTTAAACAAGCTCCTAGAGCTTGGTATGAACGTTTAAGTAAATTTCTTTTAGATCAAGGCTTTGTTAGAGGAAAAGCAGATACAACATTGTTTATCAAACCAATAAGCTTAATGAAATCTTAATCGTACAAATATATGTAGATGACATAATATTTGGTGCTACTAATGATTCTCTTTGTGAAGAATTTTCCAAGAAAATGCAGGGAGAATTCGAGATGTCCATGATGGGAGAGTTGAACTACTTTCTTGGCTTGCAAATCAAACAACGGAAGGATGAAATATTCATTTCACAAACAAAATACCTCCGTGATTTGCTAAATAAGTTTGGACTGGAAAATTGCAATGGAGCCGACACTCCGATGAGCTCAACTGCTTCTTTGGATGCAGATGAAGAGAAAGGCAAGGACTTCAACATAACCAAATATCGAGGAATGATCGGATCGTTATTATACTTAACTGCGAGTCGGGCTGATATTCAATTCAGTGTGTGAATGTGTGCGAGGTTCCAATCCGCTCCTAAAGAATCACATGCTGAACATGTCAAGAGAATCTTTCGATATCTCTTGGATACAAAGGAATTGGGTCTCTGGTTTCCAAAAGGTCAACAAGAATTCCTGGTTGCATACTCAGACTCTGATCATGCTGGATACAAGACTGATAGAAAGAGCACAAGTTGACAATGTGAGTTTCTTGGAGCCTCACTCGTATCATGGTTTAGTAAGAAGCAAACCATAGTAGCTGTGTCATCCACAAGTCCTATGGCTAAAGCAACAATTATCAAACTTGGGAGTTCATCTTAAAGAAATCTCAATCCTTTGTGACAACACCAACACGATAAGCTTGGCAAAAAATCTCGTTCAACACATAAGGACCAAGCATATTGATATGAGACATCACTTTATCAGAGACCACGTGCAAAAGAAAGATGTCAAAGTGATGTTCATACCCACGCACTTGCAACTTGCTGATATCTTCACCAAACCACTTGCTAAAGAACAATTCATGTTCATTCAGAGAGAATTGGGAATGGTTAATCCTAACGAGTTGTAAGTATTTTTTTTCTTTTAATTAATCCATTTTAATAAAAGATTACTGACTTTGGCATCGGAGTTTCTAGCTTGTGTTTTTGCAGGACACTTTGTTCATAAGAGCTAAACCAGAGGGAAACAGAGACATTCCTGCTCGAGCATGCCAGCAATCTTTACTCGAGCATTCATATGGAAGTTCAATGAAAAACCTGAGTTAAAGCATCCATGCCTGAGCACACTCCTCAAGCCTGCTCGAGCAATGATGAAAAGTATAAAAGAAAAAGCATCCAGCTCGAGCACACTCAAATCAATGCTCGAGCAACAACGGAGAACAAGAAATGTTCATGAAGAACGTTGCTCGAGCACACCTGTCACGTTTGCTCGAGCAACAGCGGGTGCTGCCTTCCTGAGTTCAGAGGAGTAATGGTTGCTGCTCGAGCAAGCCCAGACGTATTCCTGAGCAACAACGAAATTTATGGAGGCTAAATGAGAAATGAAGAACAATGCTCAAGCAACATTCTTGAGTCTGCCCGAGCACGCCACGCTGATAAATATCTACATTTAAGCAAACAATTAGTCTCATCGCTCCTATATTGTAAATCTATAACTCAAGTGTTCACAGTACACACTTGATGGGAGGTTAGATCTAATCATCTTATTTATAATTCAATAAAAAATAAAATTGCATGTTCCTGTCCATACTCGAGCAAGACAAGGCGTCTGCTCGAGCACGACCCATGCTCGACCATGTAGAAATTCCTGCTCGAGCAACATCGGCCTTCAGTATTTTAAAGTGCAAGAATCGTTCCATTTCGTTAAAACCCCAGTTCAAATCCGTCGAAACCCTAAGTCTCCTCTTCTTAAATTCCCTCAACTATTACGTTCGTTTGCAAATCGTTACTCCAAATTACACCGTTATGACTGTTCAATCCATCGAGAATAACCGTTTTAACCGATTGATTTCATTAAATTTGTTCATTTTCCTCATATTTCAAGCACCACATCGTTGGACCCATTGACGACAATTCCAAATTCTCCCATACTCAATTCCTTCAATGGCTGGTTCTAGCGATAAATCTCCTTTGAAACACTCTTTTGCGAAGAAATCCAGATACTATAAGCCCAAAGTTGCAGACTCCGAAAAATACACAAAAACCACCAAACCCAAATCAGTGTCAAAACCGTCGAAGTCGACCACCAAGCCTAAGACGGTAGAGAAGCCGAAGACAAATGTGGTAATTCAGGAATCGCCAAAGTCGACAACTAGACTCAAGACTGGGTCTCTTCCTACCGGAAAGGGTAAACACACTAGGTCGCCGTCTCCATCTCTTTCGAACTCCAACAACACCGAGAAGACGATCAATGAGATACGATCTAAGGAAAAAGAGGATCGACCTCGAATTCTCAAGCCATCTCTTAGTCAAAAATCACAGGCCTCATAAAGCAAAAAGAAAGTTTCTTTCTCACTGAAATCCTAAGCTTCCGAAAGCAAAAAGGAACAAGTCGTGACTAGTCGTCCTCCGGATGGTCAGTTGCCTGAACCTTCACCGGGTATGATAACTGGTAATGTAGCTGTTGATGATCATGCTCTATTTGCTCACTATTATGAGTCGAGGCCCTTCTGTCCAATAGTATATGTAGACTTGGCTCATTTCAAAGAAGAATGCAACCTAGATTTAACTGATTGGCTACTTCAGTTTATGCCACTTCTTGGCATTAGCAAGCCATTCTCTCCTGAAGTCGTGTGAATATTTTATCATAACATGCATCTACAGAAAAAGGCTAAAGAAGATGATGAGGACATTTTAGTCACAAAGATTCGGGGTCAAAAAATCAAGCTTACCGCTCATGATCTCAACGTGCTTCTTGGTATTATCGACGTTCCTGAAGATCCTCCTAAGCTTTCTCCTATTGAGTGTCATCAGATTCTTCTTCCGGATGTCCCAATTGAAGGCAAGAAAGTCAATGTGACTCCGGCTATGATGAAGGACGAATACAGAGTTCTATGGTACATATACAGTCGAAGTCTAGTTCAAAAAGGCCAAAGTTTCACCCACTTCATACGAAGAGACTTTGAACGTTTTGCTTCACTTGTTGCCATGGAGCCACGGAATCTAGGCAAGTGGATTATGGAGGAGATGATATCTTTTATTTCTGAGGCTCAGATTAGGCTTCAAGTTACTATCCCCTATCCGTCGTTGGTCTCTTGGATATTGGAAGCCAATAACATTTGGTACCTCTCGGATGACAAGGAAGAATATCCTCCACTATTTGGGAAGGCTCACATGAATCATATGAGGATCTCTTTCACTGAGGCGTCATCCAAGAAAAATAAGGGTAAAGCCCCTATTTCAACCTCTAAGCCATCTGCTTCACAGGCTCCTGATGAGGCTGAATCTTCCAAAGCTGGGCCTTCCTCTTCTGCGCCATCCTTCTCTCAGACAGCCATCCAGACCATTATTGAAGCCTCAATTCAAAAAGCTATGGCTCCCGTATTGCAATCTCTGGAAGCCTATCAGGCACTTACCAAGATGATGATCAAGGCTTTTTCTGAAGACATGGTAAACTTGAAGTCTAATTTTGGAATGCAAGTGGATACAGACCTGCAAGACTTCAAGGCAGAATTAGAGGCAACATTGGAAAAATGCTTCTCTGTCATATATGATCAGCAGCGGGAAATCAAAAAAGAGATTCAGACTCTCTCCCAACAGCAATATGGGATTCACAAGGCTGTTCAGGCTTTTGACTTCACTTTAGACAACTTTGTGACGAGTTTTGCTCCTGATGGCCCTGTTTATTTTTCTAATCCTGACACCTCATCTCCTGTTCCATCTACTTTTGCACCTTTTGGTTCTGCAGGTCCTCCTTCCACTCCAGCCACAGTGGTTTCTCCTGTTGATCCTTCCATTGTCCCTCTTCCCTCTACTTCTGTCTCTTCTACTAGTTCTTCCTCTCAGGACCCATCCTTTTAGCTGATGACAAAGGGGGAGAGTAGACTAGTAGCTCGTTAATAGTTTGTTAGTTTGAAATTTGATCTCTGTATTTTCTGCTTATGTTCATTTGCTTGTATTAAATTATGATCAATGACAATTTACTTACCTCATTCCTGAATATCATTTGAGTAATTGTCCTCATTTATGAAATTCAAACAAAGACATTAGTTAATTCAATAACTTGTGCTTTAATCATTTTTTTTGGTTATCATAAAAAAGGGGGAGATTGTTAGCTCCTGTGTTTTCATGATTACAATTTCTAAGTCATTAAATTAAGAAAGATGTGTTTGCTCAAGCAAAGATGAGATTATGCCCGAGCATAACTGAACTGATTAGGCATCTCAGGTTAGCATGCTCGAGCAGAGCATAGAGTCATGCTGGAGCAACGTCGGGTACAAGGCAAAAATCGAGTGTTCCAGGAAAGGCTTGCTGAGCATATAGGCATGCTCGAGCAACATCGAGCCAAGACAAAACTCTGTTGACTGAAACACCATGCTCGAGCATAGTATACAAGAGATGCAGCCTACTCGAGCAACATCCACCTGAGAGTCATACTCGAGCAAACTAGAAAGCATGAAGGAGTTGCTCGAGCAAAGTCGAGCAACTTGTCTTCTCGTCCCAGAATGGACCTTGGCTGAGCAAAGTTAGGAAGCATGCTCGCAGACCACGCTCGAGCAAGGATAACAGGGTTGCTCGAGCAGAGTCGACCAACCTGTTCTCTGGTCTCTGTATAAGGGTTGCCCGAGCAAGCTCTGGTAGTTTTCTCGAGCATTAGCAATAGGCTTGTTCGATCATGGGACTTTGGTTGCTCGAGCATCATCGATAAAATCTCTTTCCAAAGTCTCTCAAAAAGACTTGCCCAAGCATATACCTGTGCCTTGCCCGAGCATTGACCAAAAGCATTTAATTCTCACAACACCTTGCCCGAGTAGACTTTGTTCTTTGCTCGAGCAATGGGTGACTTACTCTCTCTTTAAAACGCACTTTCACATCACTTGCCCGAGCATATATCTTGATCTCAATCGAGCAAGGTTACCTCTATTTTAAAGTCTTCGACACCGTAAATCTTAAATCCTGTTATATCATTTTATTACTTTAGATTATTATACATTGCTATTACCAAATGCTTTTAACAAATTTGTTTATGAGTTTCAATTTATTTAAACATGGATTAACAATAGATTTGAATAAAGAAAATCATGTGTCCGAAGCATTGAATGCAGCTACCTAAACCAATGATAAACTCGGAAACCAATACTTTGAACAAAGTAAAGATATCCCTGATATTCCGACTGCGCATTAAATGCTATTTCATAACGGGCAAAACAAAAGGAACGAAGAGAATGTCGTCACTGCCATACCACTGAGATTATTCAAACGACGAAGGTTTTAACAGAAAATCCCATCTGTCTAACGGATACATTCAAGACTCACAACGGCTATTCTTCAAGCTTCTTCAACGATCATTAATTACATCTTCTATAAATAGCTGAAGCTTTAAATTCTCAACTACCGAAACACTCTGCATTCAATTTGAACTTATTGCAATTTGCTGTTTCAACTATTTCATTAATATCTTCGGATATTCTACTGTACTTCAGTGATTAACATTTATCTACTCAGTGAGTGGGTGAGGAGTTCTAAAACACCATTTAATTCTTTTAGTTGTGAAAATCTTAAGGTTGTGGAACCTTAAGTGTGGGTGTATCAATTAGAACTTGTAAGGGGGAGTGAGTCCAAGAGTGAGAGGATCATCCTTCATTTACAGAGTGTGTAATTGTCTTTGGAAGATTAGTAGAAATCCCAAGGTGTGCT
This sequence comes from Acacia melanoxylon, assembly GCA_019022615.1. Lineage (NCBI taxonomy): Eukaryota > Viridiplantae > Streptophyta > Magnoliopsida > Fabales > Fabaceae > Acacia > Acacia melanoxylon. The sequence goes on from JAFJYJ010000014.1 coordinate 414,424, forward strand.
TGGGGACTGGATGTAGGTAGAAATATTAGACCGAACCAGTATAAATTGATCTGTGTCCATTTTCTCTTCTCACACTTTATCTTACTTGCATTTCTCTTCAGTTCGCAATTTTTTTTTTAATCACCTATTCACCCCCCTCTAGGTGATATTCCAATCTTCAAGATATTGATCTAGTCGTATTAAGAAGACGTATGAATTAGAAAAGCCGCGAGAAACCCGAGAGAGAAAAGAGAGAGACGCGAGAATACTAAAGGTGCTAGCACGCTGCCGTCGGTGTTGAAGGCTATTCGTGTGGATACCGATAGAGGGAGGAGATTTGCAGAGTTTGCTCCTGTTGATCGAGTAGGTAGCTCACTAGATCAAATCAAACATAGGACGCTCACGAATTTCGCATAGGTATTATTTCTAACGAACCTTGATTTAAACGCCGTTGATGGATCCTCCGATGGGATTCGCAAGTTTTTTTTATTCCGCTGCTTGTACGGATCCTAACAGTGGCATCATAGCCAGATCAACCGTGCGTCTAAATTAGGTTTCAACGTGACTTTATATATGTGATATATATGCTTAAACTGAATCTGTATATGTGTTTAAATCGATATTTGATTAACTGTATCATGTATGCATTTAAAACGTAATTTCACGTTTAGGGTTATGTTCACGTTAGGGTTCCTTCGGCAAGCATAGTCGGACGTTGTGGCTGTTTCGTGTGGATCTGAAGCGTTTAGATCTGACGTCGATCAGGTTCACGCGATGGTCACGTTCGGAAACGTGGATCATGCTCGGACGATCTAATAAGGATGGGATCAGACATGATCAAGCTAGGTCACGTTTTGAAATTGTTCGAAAATGTTGATCTTGATCGCAAATCAGACACGTTAAGGACAACGATGTTCCTTCGCGCGTCGATCTTGCTCGATCATGTTCGGACTTCGTCTAGCGGGACCTCCACGGCTAACTGTTCGTAGCGCGATAATTTTATCATAATATTTTCTTTCATAATTGTATGAATTAATATGTGTTGTGATATACTTACAAATGTTGTTTGGGTATGGTGAACAACATGGCTCTAGAATTTACAAGTGTTGTATTATTTAAATATGGCCTGCGTGTTATGCCTCTCTCTCTAAATATTCTTGATGTACATCCTCTTCTCATCCCACTCCCCTCGTATGTTGAAACGAGGTTTCTCCTTATGTATTTCTCTTTTCTTATTTAGAGAAGTCCTCCCATTGGCTTGAGAAGATTTTAGGTTAGCTGAGCCATGTTGTGTCACGGTTTTAATATGCTTTGATTTGATTACTGCATGATTAATCTAGAGATTATATGAGATACAATCGCGATTGCATTCATATAAGTAGAACTAATAGGATTAATTAGATCGTATCAAATATACCCTCTAAATAAAATCTTAAGTTGTAATGCCGTCAATTAATAATACATGTTAAAACCTACATCGCCCATTTATATGTTCCACCAAAGTGGATACACTTGAGTTATCTTGGTGAAACAAGAGTGAGTAATGGTGATACTCAACATTCATTATTGTCTTGACTTAATTGAGATTATCAAAACGGTTTTAGATCTCAAGGCATTAGATTGGATTAAACATGCCGGGTTATATGATGATCAAATCCGATAAAGATCTAAGAGTTACATCTGATGTAATTGGCAAAGAGGTTGCCTACCTAAATAACTTGATTTTAAGCGTCCTGCCAAAGCTGACTTAAATTTAAGCCAAATATGGATCTTAGCCCACTAATTATAATAAGGGTTCTTAATTTAGTGGGTGGTTACTAATTAAACTTATCATATCTTTTGATCGTAGAATCATGTCAAATAGTAACATCACAACACCATCAATGCAATCAGTCCTTGAGAAGGATGAACTCGATGAGAAAAACTTTCTTAACATGTTTGGGAACTTAAGCATTGATCCCAAGCACGAAAGTAAGGAGTAACTCATCGATCAATCCATTTCTTACAAGCCTGCAACTACTTATCCAAGAACTCAGAAAGATGCTTATACGAAGCATAAAGATCACTCTTTGGATGCAGGATGCCTGATGCCTGCCACTATGGTTCCATACCTTGATAGAGATCTAGAACATGTGGAGGTCTCTGAGATGATTGATCATCCTATGGAAATATTCCAACAACAGGCAAGGCAAGAGAGGTATAAGACCACAAAGGCCTTATTTTCTTGCAAGATGGCTAAAGGTGCATCAGTTAGTCCTCATGTGTTAAACATGAAAGGCTACATTGATCACCTTGAGAGGCTTGGATTCCCCATGTCCCAGGAGTTAGCTACAGATGTGATCTTAAACTCACTCCCAGGAAGTTATGACCACTTTGTCATGGATTGCAACCTGAACAACATGGAGGAATCAATTTCTGAATTCCATGAGATGCTCAAAACTACTGAACAGAGCCTTCAGAAGAGGCCCAACACTGTTTTGTCCGTTCAGAAAGGAAGGGTTATGAAACGGAAAGCCAAGAAGGCAAAACCTCCAAAGGATGGGGTCTACTTCTTCTGCAATGAAATTGGTCATTGGAAGAGGAATTGCAGACTCTACCTTGAAGATCTGGAAAAGAACAAGAAGGATAGCGGGGCTATCGCTTCAGGTATCTATGTCATAGATATTCACTTTTCTACTTCCTCAGCATGGGTATTAGATACTGCATGTGGATCTCACATTTGTATAAATTGTTAGTTCTCTAAGGGTTTTGATGATCTCCAATAATTGTAAACAAAGCATGAAGTTTTGCTCTCAACATTTGTAAAAATCCGTAAGAGCAAAACTCGAGGTTTCGCACTGAAACCTCGAGGTTTGGCCTTACAAAGAAATACTCAAGTTGCTTTTCCGGGAAAAGGCAAAACTCCAGGTTTTTGTGGAAACCTCTAGGTTTTGTTTTTAACATGAAAAATCCAGGTTTCACAAGTTTTGTGAAACCTCGAGGTTTTGTAAGAAACATCGAGGTTTTGATCTGCCAGAGAAAGTTCAGATTGTCGACGAGTTTTCAAAACCTCAAGTATTGTGAAAAACCTCCGGGTTTGAGTCTTGAACAGTTTTTCTTAAACTTATGAAAACTCGAGGTTTGGGAACAAACCTCGAGGTTTGTCCAGCGAGAGAGTATCTCTGTTTTCCAAATTTATAAAACCTCCAGTTTTACTCTCAAACCTCCGGGTTTCGTTTTGGCGCAAAAACTCGTATCTCCATTTTAAATGAAACCTCGAGTTTTGATATGAAACCTCGAGGTTTTGGCATCCGGAGAGCAAACGACTTTCACGACTCTTAGAAACCTCCGGGTTTCCCGGAAACCTCCAGGTTTACATTGGCGCTATTTTCCCAAGAGTTTCATATTCAAATGAAACCTCGAGGTTTCGGTAAAACCTCGAGTATTTTTCAAACGAAAGGGTGACATTTTTCGCAGTCCGAAAACCTCCGTGTTTGGGTAGAAACCTCCAGGTTTGATGTTTTGGACTTAAATCATCTTTACTTACAATAGTCTAAAACTCGAGGTTTATGATGAAACCTCGAGGTTTCAACAAATGAGTCAAATATCGCATCCGAATACATTCCGCTTCGTTTGCTTTATGGTTTAGCTTGATTTTGCGAAATGATTGCTTATGATTTATATATATATCATATCATTATTCCTAACCCGATTTAACCAGTTTGTTCATGGGATTTCAGAAGATCAAAGTCTGTTTTGATAAACAATAAAACAACCACTTTGACAACTTGTATTATTTTATTATATCTTCTTCTCCCAAGACAATGGTTTCATCTGAAAAGTAGCACTACCATTCACCAAGGCAGACAGCAAGGCTCCCACCAACAAAAGCTGAACATCATGGGAGACATTCTTGAAGAGCCAATATTCAAATATTCAAGTCTGCAAATGTTCCCAACAGCTATATCTCAAAAGCCATTTCTCAACAGCTATATTCCACAGCAATGCACACAACAGCTATATTTTCGAATGGGTTCAAGTCTGAACGGATCTATAACGGTCATAAGCTTCAATTAGCATAAATACCTGAAGATTTGAAGACTCCACATAGAACACACGAAATACAGAGTACACAGAGCAGAAAAACGCAGAGACACAAGCTGGCATCTTCAATATGCTAATACTCTGATTCTCATATCATTTACTCTCTGTTCTTAATGTTTACATAGCTTATCATAGAGAGTGAGATGACTTGTAATTGTGCTTCAGTACTTATCTTTATTCACTCTTAGAGAGAGTTCATTTCTGTAAATCATTCATTGTAAGAATCTCAAAGTTGTGGGACTTTGAGGTTGGGTTATCAGATTACAACTTGTAAGGGGGAGTGTATCCTAGAGAGAGGATAACTTTCGAGTACAGAGTGTGTATCTGATTTGAGTGATAGTAGAAACACCCAGAGAGTCTGGGGACTGGACGTAGGTCAAGAGTTAAGACCGAACCAGTATAAATCTTCTGTGTCAAGCTTTTCTTCTCTATCTCCATTTACCTTGGTTGAACATCTGGTTGTGTGGGTGATTTAAAAGAATTTTTAAAATCCCAATTCACCCCCCCTCTTGGTGATTTCCTTCACTTTCATAAATGTGCAGGGTCTCAAGGACAGTAGAAAATTGAAGAGGGGTGAAGTTGACCTACGAGTTGGAAACTGAGCAAGAGTTGCTGCTTTAACCGTAGGCACTTATGAATTAGTTCTGCCCAGTGTGCTTTTGTTAAGTTTTTGAACAATTGCTTTTATGTTCCTGCTTTGAGTAGTAACATTATTTCGCTTTCTTATTTGGATAAGGAAGGTTATACTTCCATTATTAGGAATTGTAAATGTTCAATTTATTATAATGACAATTTTATGCTCATGGTGATTTGCATGCTGGTCATTATGTACTTAATTTAGAAGATCCTAATAATGGACACATCTATGACATAACTACTAAAAGAATCAAGTCAAAAGATTTGAATCCGACCTACCTATGGCATTGTCGTCTACACCATATAAATGAGAAACACATTTCAAAACTCTATCACAGATGGATTTCTTGACTCATTTGATTTTGAATCATTTGATACATCTAAGTCTTGTTTATTGGAAAGATGACAAAGGCACCTTTACTATGAGTAGTAAAAGGGCCACTGATTTATTGGGTCTCATACATACAGATGTCTGTGGACCAATGAATACATCTGCCAAAGGAGGTCATTTGTACTTCATTACATTTATAGATGATTTTAGTAGATATAGGTATATCTATCTAATAAAACATAAGTCTGGATCTTTTGAAATGTTCAAAATATTCCAAAATGAAGTGTAAAAACCAGCTTGGCAAAACAATTAAGATACTTCGATTGATCGGGGTGATGAATATTTGAGCCAAGAGTTCCTTGATCATCTTAGGAGTTGTGGGATTATCTCACAACTTACTCCTCCAGGAACACCTCAATGGAATGGTGTTTCTGAATGGAGGAATCGAACTCTATTAGATATGGTTCGATCTATGATGAGTCAAATAGATCTTGCACCTTCCTTTTGGGGCCATGCCTTAGAAACAGCTGCATTCACACTAAATCGTGTTCTGTCAAAGGCAGTTGAAAAGACACCATATGAGATATGGACTAGGAAGAAACCCATTTTGTCATTTCTTAAAATTTGGGGATGTGAGGTTTGCGTTAAACAACAAGCCTCTAATAAATTATCATCCTGATCCTCAAAATGCCTTTTTGTGGGGTATCCTAAGGAAACTAAAGGATACTATGTCAACGCTCCTACCGATCACAAAGTGTTTGTTATCCGGAATGGTGTCCTTTTGGAGAAAGAGTTCATCTCTAAAAGAACCAGTGGGAGTAAGGTGTACCTCGAACAAGTTCGAGAGCCACAACACGGCATAGAACCACAGATGAAAACGGAGAAGACTCATAACAAGTTGATGAGCCTACTCAAGTAACACAAGGCCGACGAAGGTCTGATAGAACACGGCTACAGCCTCAGAGATATGGATTTCTGATCACTGGAAGTCGTGATGTTTTGCTCATTGAGCAGAATGAGCCAACTACCTATCGAGATGCCGTGGTGGAACCAAACTCCGAAAGATGGCTTACTGCCATGAAGTCTGAAATGCAATCCATATACGACAATAACGTATGGACCTTAGTCGACCCACCTGAAGGTGTAAAAAAAATCGTTGGGTGCAAGTGGGTTTTCAAAGAGAAAACTGACATGGATAGCTGATAATTGAATATTTCATACACTTATTTTTATCTCTTGATTAATAATTTAGGACTCTTTAGTTAATAAATAATGGCTTTTATACTTATTTGGGCTTTGAGCCTTTTATTATATTTTAGCCATTTTTAATAATAAAATTCCAGTTTTACATTGCTTCACTATTCCTACCATAACTCTTGAACCAGACATCGGATTTTCCTCATTTTTGTTTCATATTTCAGATGATTCAGAGAGCTACAATTCTTATGAAGACATGAAGGGAAAATTCGGACAAGAGGGCTGATCGATTTTGGAGCCGAAGTCGGATTTTTAATTGGGCTCGAATTTGTAATTAAAGTCCAGTTTTTATTATTTTCTGTTTTGGGCCTGAATTGTGGATTGGAGCCCCATTTTCGTTTTTCCATTTTAGGTTAAGTGTGGCAACAGCCACAAACATATTCTCATTCACATTTTTAGGTTTTGGTGGATCAAAATAGGAGTTTTCAAATTCTCTCAAGTGTTCTTCATGTTCTTCGTGTTCTTCATCTTTTCTTCTGTGTTTTGCTTAGCCATGCTTGGCTAAGTTTCTGTGGTTAACCCATGGATTGAGGGTTCCAAGAATCCAGAGGACATGCGTTTCATTCGGTAACGTAATTCGTTTCTGTTTGTTTTAATCGGATCTGATTATAATTGCGGATTAGGTATTAGATTTAATACCTATATTGATATCCCAAGGACATAGGTCGGACCGGGTTCTGAGAGAGCGTTATGCGATCGAACAGCGAGCTCACCACGTGTTTGATTAAATGCTAGACGATCATCTAGTCGAGGGAATATCTGGACGAACGCAAAGATCTCGGTTCGTCCAGAATCAATCACGAGTTTGGTTATTATCTTTTTGTCCGATGAAGGTTATGGAATCCCAATTCTGGGTTAATTGTTTTTAATCTGATTAATCATTTTTAATCTGTTCTGCATATTTCGTTCTGTTTCAGTTTGTATTTCATTCTGTTTTAGTTTAATTTCGTTTTTAATCTGCTTAAATAAAAAACCCCCCAATTTGTTATTGTTCTGTTTCGTTGTTGCTGATTTAAACCCACTGCAAATTCCTTGAGAGAAACGACCCAGGTTACATTATATTGCAAATCTTTTCTAATCTGGTTATTTTGGGAGATCACAGCAAATCTCTGTCAATAGCAAAGTAAATGTCTTCAAGGCACGATTGGTTGCAAAAGGATTCACTCAAACTCATGGTGTGGACTATGATGAAACCTTTTCCCCAGTTGCAATGGCCAAATCAGTCAGAATCCTTCTTGCCGTTGCATCATATTATGACTATGAGATATGACAGAGATGGACGTCAAAACAGCCTTCCTTAACTAAAGCTGCTTGAGGATGTGTACATGACACCACCCGAGGGTTTTGTGCGTCCGAGAGGACTCGGTAAAGTATGTAAGCTTCAAAGATCCATTTATGGGTTCGGGCATCTCGAAAGTTTGGAATCGTCGTTTTGATGAAGTAGTCAAAGAGTTGGGATTCATTCAAAACATCGATAAACCTTGTGTTTGCAAGAAAGTTAGTGGGAGCACAGTTGTATTTCTAGTGCTTTACGTTGATGACATCCTACTCATTGGGAATGACATTCCTACCTTGAAGAGTGTCAAGTCTTGGTTAGGAAAGTCTTTCTCAATGAAAGACGTAGGCGAAGCCACTGATATCCTAGGGATTAGGATATATAGAGATAGATCTAAGAGGCTCATTGGCCTAAGTAAGAGCACATACATAGACAAGATACTGCATAGATTCAGTATGCAGGATTCTAAAAGGGGCTACATGCCCATGTCTCATGGACTTTTCCCAATGCAGCAAGTTGGTTGATCAGATGAGTGAATCTGAGCTGGAATTCACTAATGGATTCTCTAGACTTCATACGAAATAAATCATATTCAGTCATGAGAGTGTTTACTCGATTTTCCTTGATTCCAGCTGTCCCTTCATGGGCTATCTCAAGAGCATCCCACATAGCTTTAGCGAGATGACAAAGTGCAAATTCGAAAATACTCTTTTTGGCTTAGAGCACTTTGCGGCATGTGAATTGCTTTCATGTTGAGAGTGACTTGCTTTCTGTCATTCTCATCATACTCTTCTTCTAGCTTAGGAGTTCGACACCATCTTTCGTTGTTCTTTGGTTCATAGTTTCCTCTCTCGAACACCCTCCATAGGCCATATTCGTTGCCATTACATAGACTACGAACTTAGCCTTCCGGAAGGAGTAATGTTCTCCATTGAAACTGGAGGTCTGCGTTGATTGAAGCTCCATCGGGTAGAATTCCTTCCATTGGATCTTTGATCTAGGATGTTAATCCTTTAAATAGATAACCTATGCTCTGATACCAAATGAAAGTGAAGGAAATCACCAAGAGGGGGGGTGAATTGGGGATTTAAAAATTCTTTTCAGATCACTCACACAATGAGATGCTTAACCAAGGTAAATGGAGTTAGAGAAGAAGAGCTTGACACGAGAAGATTTATCTTGGTTCGGTCTTAACTCTTGACCTACGTCCGAGTCCCCGGGCTCTCGGGTTTTTCTACTATCACTCAAATCGATACACACTCGTACTCGAAAGTTATCCTCTCTCTAGGATACACTCCCCTTACAAGTTGTAATCGATAACCCAACCTCAAAGTCCCACAACTTTGAGATTCTTACAAAGAATGATTTACGAGAAATGAACTCTCTCAAAGAGTGAATAAAGATAAGCATCTGAAGCACAATGTATCAAAGATACAAATGAGAAATATAAGCGATAAAAGGCGAGATCTTTGTATGCGTTTTTACGTATGTCTTCTCTACTTTCGGACTTCAAATCTTCATGTATTTATCTTTTGGATTGAAGCTTGTGAACGTTGTAGATCCGTTGAGACTTGATCTAATTCGAAAATATAGCTTTTGTGAGTGTGTCTCCATGAATCTATTTGTTGTGAACAAATTTGTTTGAATATGGTTGTTGCAGATTTGAATATTTGAAATTTGGCTCCTCAAGAATGTGTTCCCATGCTGTTATGTTTAGTGGAGGTAGTTGTATAATGTTGTCCAGCTGTTTGGATGCTAGCTTTCATTCTTGGAGAATGGTTGTCCTACTTTCCAGGTTGTAAACCATTGCTTTGGATGAGAGATACAATATTATATTGCAAGTTGCACAAGTTGTTGTCTTAAAGTCTTCTTTAAAACAAACCTAGATCTCTTGAAATCTCATAAGCAAACTGGTTAAATTTGGTTAGGAAATATTGATATGAATCATATAAATCATATACAACCAATTCGCAGAATCAAGCTAAAGCATAAATCAAACTGAACAAAATACACCCAGATGCGTTCATTTGTTCTGAAGTTCCAAGATCGAGTTTACTATACCAAGCTCGAGTTTGGTCTTCATTTAAAACTTGAGTTTTGCCTCCGGAAGCCTCAAGCTCGAGCTTGTAAGTGTGTAAGCTCGAGTTTAGCATTTGTCGGGAAACATGTTTGAAATCATTTTGAGAGCCAAAATGGAAAAACGCAAGCTTGAGCTTATTAGTGACTAAGCTCGAGTTTGGCACTATTCATGTCAAAAATAATTTTAGTTCACAAAATGCAAGCTTGAGCTTAGAGGTGTAAACTTGAGTTTCCTAAACTCAAAATATGATATTGCTCTCTATCGACCCAAGCTTGAGCTTGCAAGGGCAAGCTCGAGTTTGGCAATGGTTTTAAAAACTTTGAAAGATTTTTGTCGAGACGCAAGCTTGAGTTTACAACCTTAAACTTGAGTTTACTCTTTGAAGGAAAAACTTGAAAACTTTCGCTGGTGCAAGCTCGAGCTTGGTATGCCAAGCTCGAGTTTACAACTTTTGTAAACTCACAAACTCTACAAGTAAAATGATAAGCTCAAGTTTAAAGGATTACGCGAGAGGTAAGCTCGAGCTTGTAACTCCAAGCTCGAGTTTACATATTTGTAAACTTAGTGAGAATAGTCTACGGAAGAGGCAAGCTTGAGCTTAAAACTAATAAGCTTGAGTTTGCAATTTGAGTAACTTGATAAAATCCTCAAACCTTCGTAAGCTCAAGCTTACGGTGCAAGCTCGAGCTTACTCGAATATGAGTAAACTTTTGAAAACCTTCAAGCTCAAGTTTATGGACCAAGCTCAAGTTTAGAAAATGCAAAATAGCTTGGTTTGCTTTACGTAAGGGCAAGCTCGAGTTTGGAGACCCAAGCTCGAGTTTGAGCTGACAGAATGTTTTTCAATTGGAATCATCAAGCTTTACCAAGTTTTTAACAACAAAACATTCTCTCATGTTTACAATTGTTATTAATCATCAAAACACATTGAGAACTAACAACTTGACTGCTGTCAAGAATATCCTTTAGTACTTAAGAAGGACAAAGGATTTATTCTTGGTATATGGTGGATTGGAAGATGAGCTCTGTGTGAATGGTTACACAGATGTGAGTTTCCAAACTGACCAAGATAATCTAAGATCGCAATCTAGAATTGTATTCCTTTTGAATGGTCGTGTGGTAAGCTGGAAGTGCTCTAAGTAGTGCACTGTAGCTGATTATGCAATAGAAGCTGAGTATATAGCAGCATCGGATGCAGTTAAGGAGGCCTTTTGGATTAGAAAGTTCATCAATGAACTAGGGGTGGTTCCTACCATCTCAAATCCAATAGACTTGTTCTGTGACAATAGTGGCGCTATTGCGCAGACCAAGGAGCCTAGGTCACATCAAAGGACCAAGCATATACTCAGGCCATTTCATCTTCTCAGAGAAATCAATGATAGAGGTGATATAAAAATATGCAAAGTACCAAGAGAAGACAATGATGTTGATCCTCTTACTAAGCCGATTGCACAAGCAAAACATGAGTGTCATGTTAGGGCAATGGGAAATAGAGTAATTAATTATTGCACCTAGTGCAAGTGAGAGTCTGTTGGAAATTATGCCCTAGGGGCAAGTCATTGTACTTTAAACATTTATGTTATTTAAAGTATTCTCCTTTAGTTATCATTTCATTTGCATGTTTATAGTGATAATATATCCTTGGATATACCTTATAGATTATCCTAAATGTCCCTGGTAGGTCATCTACGCGGGAGCGAAGATGAAATAAGACTAGTATGACTTTGATGAGTATGGAGATACGAATTAAAGTTATAGGCACTTGTAAGAGTACAAGGTGCTGGACCGACCCACTATGAGAAAGCTGCATGGATTAAGTCATAAGCTTTTCTCATGTATAACCGCGTCACAACGCCCTTTAACTTGAGATCATCATGGATTCCTACATGATGAGTCGCTTCTCTTTAACCTAGTCAAAAGTCACCTTTGACCGGGTGATGAAAAAGGCTTGGATCGGGATCAGTGGATTTCATGCAGAGGAATGTGAATGGTCAAGATGGAATTTGTCCCTTACATTTGTAAAGAGATAATACTTGGCCCCTCGATGAGTGAGTCTGAGAAATGTATGGCCATACAACGATGGAAAGGAGTTTCCATTTCAATTGATAGACTACTCAAGAATCGAGAAAGTGATGGTCAAGAACATAAAGTTGAGATTATCCATGCCTCATCCTTGACCAAGTTATCGTGTGACAAAAGGGACGTGACTTGGTTGTACGATAGGTTGTATCGTATCTTCGATCCCCATATGAATTGGGTAGTCGCTATTTCTTGCTAGAGGCCTCTTGCGACTTGTGGGCTGGTACAGTATTGCCCCGCTGCCAATCTCATGTGGGCCTACAGGGTTGCACACAAGAATAGCCCAACACGAGCAAAAGTGTCTAGATTCATTGAATCTTAGATATGTCTAAGATTTAATGAATACTGTATTTAATCTAGGATATATATATATTATTAAATTTGAAATTTATAATGATATTATTTATAGATAATAATAATATTATATATAGTATTTAATTTATTTGATAAATTAAATAACTATAATAAATTGAGATATTGTATCTGATTTAATTTTCGAATAAATATATAGTATCTCGATTTAATTAAATTGAGATATAGTATCTCATTTAATTAAATAAAAGATATCTTATCTCGATTTAATTTATAAAGATAAATTAAATGTAGGCTTATAATTCGGATTAACTAAATATATTAGATCAGATCTATTTGATAGATTTAATTACTATATTATTTTAATTCAAATTCGAATTTCATGATTAATTGGATTAATTTTGAATATTTTAATACGGCTTATTAGGGTTTTAGAAACTCTATAATAGATATTGATCTAGTCGTATTAAGAAGATGGATGAATTAGAAAAGCGGTGAGAAACCCTAGAGAGAAAAGAGAGACGCGAGAATATTGAAGGCGCTACGCTGCCGTCGGTGTTGGAGGCTGTTCGTGTGAATACCGGTAGAGGGAGGAGATTCGCAGAGTCTGCTTCTGTTGATCGAGTAGGTAGCCCACCAGATCAAATCAAACGTAGGACGCTCACGAATTTCGCATAGGTATTGTTTCTACCAAACCTTGATTTAAACGCCGTTGATGGATCCTCCGATGGGATTCGCAAGTTTTTTTAAAAAAAATCCACTGTGTGTACGGATCCTAACAGATTAATCCTCAATCATACCCAAAGCATTATTGAATGCACATCATTAATCAACATTTATAAGGTTCCTATTCTTAAGCATCAGAATCTAGGGTAACCTCGATCATACTTTGACCTAAACACTATTTCAGTTTAGATCAGATTTAAGCCTATTCTCAACCATTTCCTTATTCTATCTAATATCCTTATAGCTGTTGGTTATGATTAGTTTTGATGATGTCTTATATAGATGTCATTCTTAAGAGCAAAAAGGTTGCATACTACATTTACATTATACTTTGACTAATTCTTATATTGAATGTAGATGCAAAGTTTAATAATGGAGATTGATCAAGAAAGGAGACTAAAGAAAGAAGAACTTGCACTACATGTGACACTGGAAATCTCTATGATCAAACAGAAGTTGGAATGAAACTTCATCATATTTGAGCTACAGTGGAGTATACATGAATAGTGCTGATACGGAAAGTCGACACATTAAATTCTAGAAAAAGTTCAGCATAGGCTCGGATTTATGGATATTGAAGAAGATGTTCAAGAAAGTAGATTGAAGAAAGAAGTTCTTGCACACAATATAATGGGAATATCATAATGCAAGGGAGCAAGAAGTTATCAAAGGACTTTGGGAATAATTAGAAGAAGAGGAAATGTTGAAGAAGGTAGAACTTGCAAAGAATGATGAGTCCAAGTTGAATGACGGAGAACGTTCAACAAAAAGATCAATAAAGAAGTATTGAATTAGAGAAAGAGATTGAATCAAAGAAGATGTGAAGATTAAATGATGAAGAATGATCAAGTTGGGAGATGGAAAAAGGAAGAACTTGCTAAATGGAATGAAGATATCATTATTCAAGTTCTTATATTGATGCTAGAAGCCTCCAAGATCATATGAAAGTTGGAATGGCTCAATTAAGAATTAAAGTCAGCAAAAATCAGCTTCAGGATGAGAAAACTTGAGTAAAGAACTCAATACTCGAGTATTGTAGTGTCTTCAGCATCTCTGGCCTCTCTGGACTAGCTATACTCGAGTATCCAAGTCAATACTCGAGTGTGCAGCGGTGATTAGCTTTGTTTCACATTCAGCATGGGCAATGTCTGGTAATTCGATGATATCTTCTAAACCAGAGATCGAATTGAAGTGAAATAAGTGGCATATGAAATTAGACTCCTAATGCGTCCTTTTTATATAAAATTCAAGCCCAAAGTAGTTCATATGAGAGAGATATGAATTGTGGAAGTTGATAGATAAATCCACGCCACACAGAAAACCAAGCTTCAATTGTTTTAGTGTAACTCACAAAATAAAAATCCGATTGTGCTGAAATCAATGGTATATGAAAGTAGACTCCTAGAGCTTTCCATCAAGAGTTGAATGAACCAAAACGGAGTTCAGACCAGGGAGATATAACCCTCGAAAGTCGATGGTTTGTTCAAGAAGTTGCAATACTCGAGTATGTAAGTTGAATACTCGAGTTTCCATCAGACAGAGAGCAACGAATGTTAGAGCATCTTCCAATACTCGATTTTCCATCTCAATACTCAAGTATTGATCATACAAAGAGGAACCTGGAGTTACACAACAACCTCAATACTCGAGTTTCCAAATGAATACTCGAGTATTCGTCGCTGGTTCAGAAAATGAAGTTCTAACGGCTAGTTTCCATCTGAGTCTAACGACTATATTTCTTTATCCAACGGTCATATATTGATCTCTACCTATAAAAGAAGTCAGATTCAAGACAGAAGAAGCAAGACACAAGATTACATCTTCAACATGCTAATACTCTGATCTTCATATCATTTACTCTCTGTTTTCAATGTTTACATAGCTTATCATAGAGAGTGAAGTGATTTGTATTGTACTTCAGTGTTTATTCATTCACTTATGAGAGAGAGAAGATTTATCTGTAAACATCCTATCATTCTATCTGTGAGATACTCAAGATTGGGTGATCTTGAATGGGAAACACATTATGTTGATTACAACTTGTAAGGGGAGTGAATCCTAGTGAGAGGATTACTTCGAGTACAGAGTGTGTAATCAAGCAAGTGTATTGATTACAGTTTGTAAGGGGGAGTGAAACATAGTGAGAGGATTACTTCAAGTATAGAACGTGTAATCAAGTTGAAAGAAGATAGTGGATTGAAAATCTCAAGCGGAGCTTGGGGGCTGGACGTAGGTCAAGGATTGGGCCGAACCAGTATAAATCAGTTTGCATATTCTCTTCCCTTATCTCTTATATGTACGTAATCGCTCTGTGATCCTCAAATGATGATATTTTTGTTGTTGTACTTGAGTTGTTAATTATTTCATTCACTTCATTACCTTGTTTTCCAATTTACAGTTTTTGGGGACTACGGATCCGTACTCGCAGGATGACATCGATTGATGCACGAGACAAGTTGGCTAGACATCTTCTTCAACACATAGCCTAGTTAGTAGTGAGCATGATTAGTATGTTATTGTGTTTGTATCTGTTTGGTGTTATTGTCTGTTCAAAATCTGCAAGTTTGGTGTTATTGTGTTAGTGATTCTTGTGTTGCTTGGTGGGTTTCTGGTTGATGCAAAACTTGGTAAATATCTCATTGATAGTTTGTGTCTTTGCAAGTTTGGTGTTATTGTCTAGCTGATGCAAAACTTGGTAGATATCTCATTGTTACAAGTCTTTGCACGTTTGGTGTTATTGTGGGTATTATCGATTCATGTATATATATATAGCGTTTTACGATTTCTTTTTTTGGGCAAAATTAAAATATACAGCATATATTTTTTTAAAAAAACTCAACAAAGGCGTCCTGATTTTGTAATCAGGACGCCTTTGTTCAATTTTTGCCTTAATAAGGCGACCTGATGTTAAATCAGGTCGCCTTATTACCTTAATTAACGCGACTTGATCTAAAATCAGGTCGCCTTAATAAGGTAATAAGGCGACCTGATTTTGAAAGTGAAGGAAATCACCAAGAGGGGGGTGAATTGGGAATTTTAAAAATTCTTTTTAAATCACCCACACAACGAGATGTTCGGCCAAGGTAAATGGAGATAGAGAAGAAAAGCTTGACACGAGAAGATTTATACTGGTTCGGTCTTAACTCTTGACTACGTCAAATCCCCGGACTCTCCGGGTGTTTCTACTATCATTCAAATCGATACACACTCGTACTCGAAAGTTATCCTCTCTAGGATACACTCCCCCTTACAAGTTGTAATCTCGATAACCCAACCTCAAAGTCCCACAACTTTGAGATTCTTACAATGAATGATTTACGAAATGAACTCTCTAAGAGTGAATAAAGATAAGTACTGAAGCACAATGTATCAAAGATACAATCAGAAAAATTATAAGCAGTAAAAGACTCAGAGCTTTTTATGCGTTTTCTGTGTATGTCTTGTGTATTTTTGCAGTCTTCAAATCTTCAAGTATTTAAACTGATTTGAAGCTTGTGACCGTTTAAAGATCCGTTCAGACTTGGATCATTTCGAAATTCTAGCTGTTGGGTCCTTGGGTGCTGCATATAGCTGTTGGGAGTTTTGCAGATTTGGGATTCTGGAAATTTGATTCTTCAAGAATGTCTCCCATGCTATTGTGCTTAGTGGAGCCCTTTAGAATAATGTTGTTCAGATGCTTTAGGTAGTGGAACCTTGCTCTCTGCCTTGGTGAATGGTAGAGCTACTTTTCAGATGAGACCATTGTCTTAGGAGAATAAGATATAATAAAATATTGTAAGTTTGTCAAAGTGGTTGTTTTAATGTTTATCAAAACAGACTTTGATCTTCGAAATCCCATGAACAACCGCTTGGTTAAATCGGGTTAGGAATAATGATATGATATATATAAATCATAAGCAATCATTTCGCAAAATCAAGCTAAACCATAAAGCAAACGGAGCGAATGTATTCGATGCGATATTTGACTCTCGTTTGTTGAAACCTCGAGGTTTCATCATAAACCTCGAGTTTTAGACTATTGTAAGTAAAGATGATTTAAGTCCAAAACATCAAACCGGAGGTTTCTACCCAAACTGGAGGTTTTCGGGGGATAAAAAATGTCACCCTTTCGTTTGAAAACTACTCGAGGTTTTTGAAACCTCGAGGTTTCATTTGAATATGAAACTCTTGGGAAAATAGCGCCAATGTAAACCTGGAGGTTTCTGGGAAACTGGAGGTTTCTAAGAGTCGTGAAAGTCGTTTGCTCTCGGATGCCAAAACCTCGAGGTTTCATATCACAACTCGAGGTTTCATTTAAAATGGAGATACTCGGTTTTTGCGCCAAAACAAAACCCGGAGGTTTGAGAGTAAAGCTGGAGGTTTTATAAATTTGGAAAACGAGAAACTCTGCTGGACAAACCTCGAGGTTTGTTCCCAAACCTCGAGTTTTCATAAGTTTAAGAAAAAACTGTTCAAGACTCAAACACGGAGGTTTTTCACAATACTTGAGGTTTTGAAAAGCGTCGACAATCGAACTTTTCTCGCGAGATCAAAACCTCGAGGTTTCTTACAAAACCTCGAGGTTTCACAAAACTTGTGAAACCTGGATTTTTCATGTTAAAAACAAAACCTAGAGGTTTCTCCAAAAACCTGGAGTCTTCTATGGAAACCGGAGGTTTCTCTAGACACGGAGTTTTGCCTTTCCGGAAAAACAACTTGAGTATTTCTTTGTAAGGCCAAACCTCGAGGTTTCGTGCAAACCTCGAGTTTTGCTCTTACAGGGATTTTTACAAATGTTGAGAGCAAAACTTCATGCTTTGTTTACAATTATTGGAGATCATCGAAACCCTTAGAGAACTAACATTCTCCCCTTTTTGATGATGACAACACTTGTAAACAAACCGTCTTGAGATTTTGAGAGAGTTTTCATTTTGAAGTAGATTTGTCAAAGTTTTTAGAAATTCATTTTGAAAAGCTTGGACATTTGAAGGATTTATTTGCAACTGTTATAAATTAAGTGACGAGTATCGTAGATGAGCAAAGACGCAAAATAAACCAAAAAGATCACAAAACATATTTCTCATACATTAGCAGAATTGAAAATATTACAAGATATCAGAAATATAAGTTTAATCAGCATTTAGAGAAATATATCAGAAGTTCTTCAATGATCTCCAAAACTCTAACTCTAATCCTTGCCATTCTCTCCCCTTTGTCATCTTCAAAATTGAGGTTGACCAAGGGTGTTGATGGAGGGAATGATGAAAAACATCGTTGAGGGAGTGGCCATGGAGGGAGGATCAGGAGAGGTTGTAGGGATCAGAGGTGAAGTGAAGGTGAATGAAGGGGATGATGAACCAGAAGCAGGACCAGAAGTGCTAGGACCAAAGCAGCAGTGCCAAGAGGTGAGGAAGGTCCAATGTGCAAGTGCTTCACAATTTTGTCCACTTTGTCACCGAGATCCATGTGAGAGATGATGCGAGTAGACAACTTGGCCTCAATCTCTTGACCTTTTCTTTAAGCTCACCCGACCGTCCGTAAATCATCTCAAGATGTTCCTTCATGGTATCCCGAATCTCAATGAGTCCATTGTGTCCACGAGTCATTTCAGCCCTTATCTTTCCCATTTCAAAATCCATGCGAATAGTCAATGAAGCAAGAGCAAGATCCACAATCTCCTTGATCGCGTGAAGTAAGATCGAGATGGAAATGATGTCCGAGGAGGTGGAGGTGCCGATTGAGCCTCTTGAGCTTGAGATCTTCGTGGATGAGATCTTGAAGGAGCATGTGATTGTCCAGATCCTTCTTCCACAAACTTGATCTTCATTAGATTTAGCATTGTCTTCCCAAAAGATGGAGGATATACAAGGGTGTCAGCAGAACCCAGATGCCAAATTTTGTGAGAGAATAACAGAAATCAGAGAAGGAAATGGTATATGAGATGCCTTTCTACGAGAGAATTTAAATTTGATCATTGCTTGAAGAAGCCAATGACCAAGATTGAAAGGTACTTTTCTCACAAAAGCAGTAAAGTGTTGGTAGTCTAGTTGAGTGAAATGAGTGTAATTACCACCCTTTGGAAGAAAGTTCCTAGAAAAGACATACCACAAGACTCGATTTTCAGCAAGCATAGAAATAGGTTTAAAAGAAAGCCATAATTGTTGATCCGGGGGAAATGGCTCATTTGGTCTAAGTGTTCCAAAAATCTCCTCATTCTTGAAGTTAAACTCGGAATAGGTGGAGGATTGTCTATTTTTAAGATTTTGTTCAGGATTGAAGCTGACAGAGTAAATTTAACTCCCCTAATGGTAGTAGACACTTGTTCCTCAATCACTTCTCCTTCTGGAGTCAGAACATTATTGTACACCATATTGTAATAAAACAGGCGGACAAGATTAGGAGTATATGGTGCAGCTATGGAGACAAAGGACTCATACATTCTCAACCGGGAGACAAGTCAAAATGACACTCATCAAAGAAATTGGTCAAATTGACAAGCAACTACGGGCAGAATTCACGATGTAAATAAGATTCCCTAAACTTATCATTCTCGTCTTTAGTCATAGTAGAGTTAATAATCGTGAAACCTTTGGGTGGAGAAGGGTTATGATAGATGTCTCGAAAGAGCATTCTCCATAACCGAGGGCACATCTTCTTCCTCTTGATTTCGAGTAGAAGCATTTCCTTGAGATGAAGTTTGGCCGAGACCGGGACACGAAACCTCTTCTTTCTTACTTTAGAAGGTTTGGAAGTCTCGAAACCTTTTCCTTTCCTTTTCCTTCGGGCTCGGGTTCCTTCCTCTTTCGTCGGTGATTTAGCGGGTTCTTTGAACGAAACCCCTTTTGATTTACGGTGTGGCGATGAAGCCTCGGGAATTCTACCCTTAATGCCACGAATTGCACGGTGCACCCAGATGAAAGCGATTTGGTATGGACTTCCTTCTCACTGGTCGTTGAGTAGGAAAAGGAGGAGGAGCGACTGGAATCGTTCCTTCCTGACTGGAATTTGTGTCTGAAACATCTTGGGGATTGGATTTCGAGGCCATTTGAGGGTTTAGAAGGTGAAATTAGGTCGAGATTGGATGAGTCAGAGAGAAGAGAGAAGAGGCGAGGTTAAGCCTAGAGTTTTAGGTCGAGTTTTTGAAGAACATGAATATTACCATATATATATAGACATGACAAAACTCGAGCTTTTATGCCAAACCTCGAGGTTTGATGAAAGATTACCAACCTGGACTTCAAAGGTGTTCTCGTGAACCTTTGAAACATCAATGTTCACAAACTCGAGGTTTCTTCAAAATCTCGAGGTTTTGAAGTTCTTCAAATTCAAATAACTCTGTCTTATGAAAACTCGAGGTTTCTAATGAAGACTCGAGGTTTCATTTTCTTCAAAAAGCTTAGTTGTTCTCAAACCCCGACATTCCACAATCAAACCTCGAGTTTTTCTCCAAAACCTCGAGGTTTGGCTTCTTTGTGAGAAAAACACAATTTTTAATATCCCGCATAAAATAAGTCTAGACACTCCGATGCTTAAGTTAGTAATTTTCAATCATCAAAACCATAACTAATATTGAGTAAGAGCTACTTACAACTCATTGGGATTTACCATTCCCAATTCTCTTCTTATGAACACAAATTGTTCCTTTGCTAATGGCTTTGTGAAGATGTCGGCAAGTTGAAGATGAGTTGGGATGAATATGACTTTGACATCTTTCTTCTGAACATGATCCCTTATGAAATGATGTCTCACATCAATATGCTTGGTTCGAGTATGTTGAACTGGATTCTTAGCCAAGCTTATTGTGCTTGTGTTGTCACACAATATTGGGATCTCCTTCAAATTGATTCCTAAGTCAGATATTTGTTGTTTGAGCCAAAGAACTTGAGCACAGCAACTAGATGCAGCCACATATTCAGCTTCAGTAGAGGATACAAAGAACACTTGTTTGCTTCTTGCTAAACCATGAAACAAGTGAACCACCAAGAAATTCACATTGGCCACTTGTGCTCTTTCTATCCGTCTTATATCCAAAGATGATCTGAATCGAATATGCCACCAAATGTTCAGGTTGACCTTTGGGAAACCATAGACCAAGAGTCTTTGTGTCGCAAGATATCTGAAGATTCTTTTCACATTCTCGCATGTGACTCCTTGGGAGCAGATTGAAATCTTGCACACATCCCACGCTGAATTGGATGTCGGACGACTTTCTTGTGAGATAGAGCAATGATCCAATCATTCCTCTATACTTTGTAATGTTGAAGTCTTTGCCTTTTTCATCAGCATCAAGGCAGTAGTTGAACTCATTGGAGTATCGGCTCCATTGCATTCGTCCATCCCAAACTTCTTCAACAGGTCATTGAGATACTTGGTTTGTGAAATGAAGATTCCATCTTTCCTTTGCTTAATTTGCAGACCAAGGAAATAGTTGAGTTCTCCCATCATGGACATCTCAAATTCTCCCGCATGTTCTTAGCAAACTCTTCACACAAAGCATTGTTAGAAGCACCAAATATTATATCATCAACATATATTTGAACAATTAAAATTTCATTAAGTTTATTGTTCTTTATGAAGAGAGTTGTATCTCGCTTTACCTCTAACAAATCCTTGATCAAGAAGGAATTTGCTTAATCGCTCATACCAAGCTCTAGGAGCTTGCTTAAGACCATATAATGCTTTCTTGAGGCGATAAACATGATCTGGATGATGATCATTTTGAAAACTAGGAGGTTGTTCAACATAAACTTCCTCTTGAATCAAGCCATTTAAAAAAGCAGATTTCACATCCATTTGATAAAGTTTGAAACCCTTGATACAAGCAAAAGCTAGAAGAACTCTTATAGCTTCCAATCTAGCCACGGAGCATAAGTTTCTTCATAATCAATTCCTTCTTCTTGATTATAGCCTTTTGCAACTAGCCTTGCCTTGTTTGAACAATTATGGCAGATTCATCACGTTTATTTTTGAATACCCATTTAGTGCCAATGATTTGGATGGTCTTTGGGCCTAGGTACCAAATCCCAAACTTGATTTCTTTCAAACTGATGTAATTCCTCTTGCATTGCTATAACCCAATCATTGTGCGAAAGGGCTTCATCAATCTTAGAAGGTTCAATTTTCGAAATGAATGCAGAAAATGTGACTTCATTCAAAGTGCTTTTTCTACGGTTTTTACACCTTGATTAACATCACCTATTACTTGATCCAGAGGATGACTCCTCTTGTATCTCCATGACTTAGGTTGATGTTGATCAATGTTTTCATAAACATTTTCACAATGAATTTCAAATTCGGGTTCCTTTTCCAACGGTTTTTCAGAATTTTCTTTGAAGTAGGAATTGTTTGAACCGTTGATTTGAGATAGGAAAATCATCATCATCATCCAAGGATTTGTTTGACTTAGTTTCACAGAATACAACATGCATTGATTCTTCAACAATACGTGTTCTAGAGTTAAAGACTCTATAAGCTTTACTTCTATTTGAATAACCCAAAAATATACCTTCATCCGACTTGGAATCGAACTTTCCCAAGTTGTCCTTACCATTGTTGTGGATGAAACATCTGCATCCAAAAATGTATAAATGAGCTATATTGGGTTTTCTTCCTTTGTACAGCTCATAGGGAGTTATGTTCCAAACTTCTTGGGAGATATGCTCGATTTGAAATGTAGCATGCGGTGCTCATGGCATCGACCCAAAATACTTGAGAAGTATTGTTCTCATTCAACATTGCCCTTGCCATTTCGTTAGGACTCTATTCTTCCTTTCTACCACTCCATTTTCTTTGTGGAGTCCTAGGTGCCGAGAAGTTATGATCAATGCCCATTTTATCACGAATTCTCCAAAGGCATGATTTTCAAATTCTCCACCATGATCCGTACGAATTCGCAATAGAGAATCCTTTCTCGTTTTGGACCTTCTTGGCAAATACACAAATTGATCAAATGTTTCATCTTTTGAAGATAAAAAAAATGGTCCAAGTAAATCTAGAGAAATCATCAACTATGACCAAAGTATAAAGATTGCCACCAAGGCTTTTTACTCTAGCTGGTCCAACTAAATCCATGTGAAGTAGTTGAAGAGGTCTATTAGTTGAAATTTCATTTTTAGATTTGAAAGATGATTTGGTTTGTTTACCCTTTTGACAAGCATCACAAATCATGTCGTTTTTAAACCGAGATTTTGGTAGACCAATGACCAAATCCTTTTTTACGTAACTTGTCAAGTTGGAACATATTAACATGAGCTAAACGTTTATGCCATAGCCAACTTTCATCCAAGTTACCAATAAAACAGTTTTCAAAAATAGAGTTACTAGAGAGATTGAGAGTATAAGGTTTCCTTCTCTAGGAGCTCTAAATAAAGCTTTAGGTTTAATGTTATCTAAGGAGAGAATATCTTTGCTTACAATTAAACATTCCTCGAATCAAAGATAACTAGGTTACCTCTATCTCGTGCTTTGACTCACACTAAGGAGGTTGTGACATAGGCCTTCCACAAGGTAGACATCTTTGATTTGTGGCCCTTCGTTGTTTCCAACTTTTCCAATTCCAGCAATCCTTCCGGATTGATTACCACCAAATGTTACCTTGCCACCATCCTTAGGTTTAATTGTAGCAAATTTGGATTCGTCTCCTGTCATATGTCTTGAGCATCCTTTGTCAATGAACCATTTGTTGGATTTTGATGCTCTAAGACAAACCGCATGATATAGAATATCAAGTCTTAGGTACCCATTTTTCTTGGGTCCTTTTGGGTTAGTTTGTGTCTTAGGAATCTTATAGGATCCCTTAGGCACCCATTGATAATTACCTATAGGTTTGTTCCTTCTTTCCTTTTTATGAAAACAGGAAGAGGTTGCATGACCTTTACGATTGCAATAGTTGCAATGAGCAAAAGGATTAGAAGAGTGGACAGTTTTTCGAAAATAGTTCAAATAAGTTTTTTGTCCAACTTTCTTCTTGCCTCTTTGTTTATCAGAATCAGGCCTATAACCGATTCCGATTTGTCATTTGTGAACTTCTTTGTTTTAAAATAACATTGAGCATTTCGCTACCTCTAGTGAATTTCTCAAGAGTTTTTGTGAGATGCAAATTTCTTTTCTCTAAAATGCAGCAGTTGTCACAAATTGTTTCTGAAATCTTTTCGCAGTTCTTTTCAGAAATATTTTCGCAAGGAGAAACAGAAGAAGAAATAGTTTGAGCTTGTTCTTCCAACAATTTAATTTTCTTCTTTGAAGACAGAAGCTCTTTGGCAATTTTTCGAAATTCAATGAAAAGAGAATTATATTCATTTGATAGTTCATCATAAGATGAGTCGAATTGTTTACCTCTTTGTTCGAATCTTCTTCTTGAGCCACAAGACAGATATTGGCTCTGTCTTCATCTTGACTTCATCTTCATCGGATGAGCTGTCGCCCCATATGGCTGAAACATAAGCTCTTCTTTTGAACTTATTGAATTTCTTTTCTTTGTTCTTCAGCTGTGGACATTCAGACTTGATGTGGCCAGGCTTTTCACATTCATAGCATATGATGGGTTTCTTTGTTTCTGTGCTAGAGCTACCCTTATGAAATTTTCTGAAGGCTTGATCCTTCTTGTAAAATTTTTAAACTTTCTCGACCATCATGCCTAGCTCAAGATCTTCATCTTCATCATCCGATTTTATCTCTTTGATGATCTTGAGAGCGATTCCCTTATTCTTGCCATCAATCTCATCAAGTCCTTTTCGAATTTGATTTTTCCTTCATATTCGTAAAGGCTGCTAAATAGTGCTTCTTCTTGAAGCCATAGATTCACCACGAGCTTCTTCGATTGCGTGACCTTAGCTTCCCACTCCTTGCCGAGGATATTTAGTATTTTCCTCACTTGAACAGTTGATCGTAGACTTTTCCTAATGCGCAAGTTGGTTGATCGGATGAGTGAATCGAAATGGAATTCACTAATGGATTCTCCGGACTTCATACGAAATAAATCATATTCGATCATGAGAGTGTTTACTCGATTTTCCTTGATTCCATTGTCCCTTCATGGGCTATCTCAAGAGCATCCCACATAGCTTTAGCGAGATGACAAAGTGCAGATTCGAAAATACTCTTTTTGGCTTAGAGCACTTTTTTGCAAAGATGTGAATTGCTTTCATGTTGAGAGTGACTTGCTTTCGTCATTCTCATCATACTCTTCTTCTAGCTTGGGAGTTCGACACCATCTTCAATTGATGTTGGTTCATAATTTCCTCTCGAACACCCTCCATAGGCCATATTCGGTTGCCATTACATAGACTCGAACTTAGCCTTCCGAAGGAGTAATGTTCTCCATTGAAACCTGGAGGTCTCGTTGATTGAAGCTCCATCGGGTAGAATTCCTTCCATTGGATCTTTGATCTAGGATATTAATCCTTTAAACAGATAACGGTGCTCGATACCAAGTGAAAGTGAAGGAAATCACCAAGAGGGGGGTGAATTGGGGATTTTAAAAATTCTTTTTAAATCACCCACACAATGAGATGTTCAGCCAAGGTAAATGGAGATAGAGAAGAAAAGCTTGACAGAAGATTTATCTTGGTTCGGTCTTAACTCTTGACCTACGTCCGTCCCGGATTCTCTGGGTGTTTCTCTATCATTCAAATCGATACACACTCGTACTCGAAAGTTATCCCTCTAGGATACACTCCCCTTACAAGTTGTAATCGATAACCCAACCTCAAAGTCCCACAACTTTGAGATTCTTACAATGAATGATTTACGAAATGAACTCTCTCTAAGAGTGAATAAAGATAAATCTTGAAGCACAATGTATCAAAGATACAATCGGAAAAATTATAAGCGAGAAAAGACTCGAGCTTTTTATGCATTTTTCGTGTATGTCTTGTGTATTTTTGCGGTCTTCAAATCTTCAAGTATTTAAACTGATTTGAAGCTTGTGACCGTTTAAAGATCCGTTCGGACTTGGATCATTTCGAAATTCTAGCTTGTTGGGTCCTTGGGGTCGCATATAGTGTTGGGAGTTTTGCTTGATTTGGGATTCGGAAATTTGATTCTTCAAGAATGTCTCCCATGCTTTGTTGTGCTTAGTGGAGCCCTTTAGAATAATGTTGTTCAGATGCTTTAGGTAGTGGAACCTTGCTCTCTCGCCTTGGTGAATGGTAGAGCTACTTTTCGATGAGACCATTGTCTTGGGAGAATAAGATATAATAAAATATTGTAAGTTGTCAAAGTGGTTGTTTTAATGTTTATCAAAACAGACTTTGATCTTCGAAATCCCATGAACAAACCGGTTAAATCGGGTTAGGAATAATGATATGATATATATAAATCATAAGCAATCATTTCGCAAAATCAAGCTAAACCATAAAGCAAACAGAGCAGAATGTATTCAGATGCGATATTTGACTCTGTTTGTTGAAACCTCGAGGTTTCATCATAAACCTCGAGTTTTAGACTATTGTAAGTAAAGATGATTTAAGTCCAAAACATCAAACTCCGGAGGTTTCTACCCAAACTGGAGGTTTTCGGGGAATGAAAAAATGTCACCCTTTCGTTTGAAAACTACTCGAGGTTTTAACGAAACCTCGAGGTTTCATTTGAATATGAAACTCTTGGGAAAATAGCGCCAATGTAAACTGGAGGTTTCCGGGAAACCCGGAGGTTTCTAAGAGTCGTGAAAGTCGTTTGCTCTCGGATGCCAAAACCTCGAGGTTTCATATCACAACTCGAGGTTTCATTTAAAATGGAGATACTCAGTTTTTGCGCCAAAACAGAAACCTGGAGGTTTGAGAGTAAAACCGGAGGTTTTATAAATTTGGAAAACAGAGAAACTCTCTGCCTGGACAAACCTCGAGGTTTGTTCCCAAACCTCGAGTTTTCATAAGTTTAAGAAAAAACTGTTCAAGACTCAAACCCGGAGGTTTTTCACAATACTTGAGGTTTTGAAAACCGTCGACAATCGAACTTTCTACGCGAGATCAAAACCTCGAGGTTTCTTACAAAACCTCGAGGTTTCACAAAACTTGTGAAACCTGGATTTTTCATGTTAAAAACAAAACCTAGAGGTTTCTCCAAAAACCTCGGGAGTCTTCTATGGAAACCTGGAGGTTTCTCTAGACACCCGGAGTTTTGCCTTTTCCGGAAAAACAACTTGAGTATTTCTTTGTAAGGCCAAACCTCGAGGTTTTCGTAAACCTCGAGTTTTGCTCTTACGGGATTTTTACAAATGTTGAGAGCAAAACTTCATGCTTTGTTTACAATTATTGGAGATCATCGAAACCCTTAGAGAACTAACAGATTTAACATCAGGTCGCGTTATTAAGGAAAAAATTGGTTGCCTTATTACCTTAATTAAGGCGACCTGATTTTAAATCAGGTCGCCAAAGGTCACAATTTCCACTACCCCCTCCAAGACGTCCCTCAGTAAAGGGACGTTAATTGGGTCTTATTTAGGTCGTTTTTTAGCATTTTTGTAGTAGTGTCAAGTTCTCACCTTGAACGTTTTGTTCTTCTTCTTAGTCTTCTAACCGTGGCACTTCCTCTTGTGTGTGATGATATTGTTGATTGTGGAGATGAGAGGAGAGTTGGTGGTATAGGTAGAGGGAGTAGGACGGTTGGGGGTTGAGAGGAGGAGGAGAGAATTTGGAATGTGTTGAGAGAGGAGGGGAGCCGTGAAGGAGGAGGGGAGGAGTTGTGTGTGTGTGTGTGTTGTTGCTGAAATGAGGAAATAAGGAAGGAGGGGATGGGCTGCGTATAAGTTGAGTGTGTGTTGTATATTATGTGTGTGTGCAATGGCCGAAGTGAAGAGAGAGGAAAATAAAAGATAAATGTGAAGGTTTGCGTGTGTGTCGTATGTTGTGTGGAGGTGGAGGGACATGTGGCATTCATGCATAAAGGAAGAGAGTATGGGTTGGAGGAGTTGTGTGGTGTGGCTGGATGGAGGGGTTTGGGCTCAATTAGATAAATGGGTGAGGAAGTAAAGGTGTTGTGCTGCGTTTTGGATAAATGGAATGAAGGTTAATGGGCTTGTGTGATTAGCAAACGAATATTGAAGTGGTTGTGCATGAAAAGGAGTGAGGTGGCGTCATTTGGAAGAAGGAAGGTTTGGTACGTGGCTAAAAGGAAAATAGAGGGAAGGAGTGTTGTGGTGTCTCATATGCAAGATGTGTGGGGCCTACTAACTAAGAAAATACCAATTAATTTCCTACAAGGCTTGTGTTTGCAATTTAGTCCTTTCCCAATTATTGCAAACAATAGTTAGGTAATCCAAAATTAATCCTTAATTCCATTTAAGGATTTCTCTTAATTAATTCCTTTGAGCCATATAATATTATCTCAAATTCCAATTATTAGTTGTATGATAATTAAGGCCAAATTTTCCATAATTAATCTCATGTCATATTTTATTTCCCAAAATCCAAAATTTGGGATGTTACAGATCTCCTCTTACTATAATGCCTTCCTTTCTTATTCTTAAGTTGTTCTTCTTTTCAATTTCGTTTCGAGAATTTAATTCAGACTCTGATTTCCATATCAGAGGTCTCAAAGTCAGCAGCAGAACCCATATTTCGTGTTGTCTCATCCATTTGTTGAGTTTTAACTCCCCGGTGCTTAACCCTCTTCCTTAGGGTATATGTCCTTTCTGCTGCATTTGCCCAAGATTATATCAGTACCCTTAACCATCTCAAATTACCTTCTACTAGTATCATCCAAATCATGCTCTGATACCAAAATTGTTACACCCCTACGCCTTGCCCTTTCGGGTGGCGGGTTAGAGGGATTCCTTTTATCTGTTACCTTTCCATAATTATTTATTCCTTTTGGCATATATCAGAGTGCACGCAACAAAGCATATTACTAGTTTGGACTACCTATTGTACTGGTAAAAGTGCGACAATCAAAAAGTAAATAGTCCTCGTAACCCAAAATACTGGAAATAAATACAGTCATCCCAAATATAGATATAAAATATAATAGGGAATTCCTTATTCTTCAGTCCACCACTGTATGCCCTACCTTTCCAAAAAGGTCTTTATCAGGTCAGGCGTGGTCCCCTGTATCTACAGGCCTTTCTGAAGTTCAAGATTGAACCCCAGAGTAATTGTCAAACTCGTGTACTTATATGTATGCAGTGTATGAATGCAACCATATCATGAAAAACCACAGTCAACAAGTCAAACATACCACATATGCATTTAGAAACATAACACAATAACAAGTACCACAAACCATCGAGCTACCTTACCAAGGCAAGCCCCGGAATTCACGAACCGTTGAGTCGCCTGAAACAAGCCAGTCTCGAAATTACAAACCGTCGAGCTGTCGATCAAGGCCAACCCCGGAATAATCCTCTGCGCTAGGAACACAATAGTCAGGGACACGAACCCCAACTTGCTCTGTATGCATATTTAGCAAAACAACATGGCAAACAAACATACAACAACCACATATCAAGTACTTGAGTAAACAGTTACTACCTATTGTTAGTTCTCTATGTGTTTTGATGATAACTGACAATTGTAAACTCAAATTGAAGTTTGTCTTTGGTTAGTTGAAAAACTTACTGTCAAAGGCAAACTCAAGTTTGGGATGTCAAACTCGAGTTTGGACTTGACAGAGAGTAGCTCAAACTTTATAAACTTGGCCAAACTTCAGTTTGCTTCAGCAAACTCGAGTTTGTGTGATACAGAGAGCACTCAAAGTTTTTCAAGATAAGACAAACTTGAGTTTATATTCGTTAACTCTAGTTTGTACAAGACATAGAGAGCTATCAATATTTTTAAACTAAGCCAAACTTCAGTTTCTATTTGGAAACTCCAGTTTGTGCTTGACTGAGAGTTCTCAAGTTTCCTAAGCTTTCAAGGAAACTCGAGTGTGTGTTTATAAACTCGAGTTTGTGGCAAGCAGA
This sequence comes from Acacia melanoxylon, assembly GCA_019022615.1. NCBI lineage: Eukaryota > Viridiplantae > Streptophyta > Magnoliopsida > Fabales > Fabaceae > Acacia > Acacia melanoxylon. Next base: position 444,059 of record JAFJYJ010000014.1, read on the forward strand.
GAGCCTTGATCTATTTTGAACTTGAGAAAACTCCAGTTTGGCTCTACAAACTCCAGTTTGTGTTTGACAGAAAGTTTCAAAGTTGTCTCTCTTTTTTAGGAAACTCAAGTTTGGTTTTATAAACTCGAGTTTGGACCATACAGAGAGCATCTCAATATTTTTGAAGTTTTAAAAACTTCAGTTTGCACCATACAGAGAGTTTTTCATATTTCCAAACATTTGTGGAAACTCGAGTTTGTACCAAGCAGAAAGCTTTGCTCTATTTTGAACCTTTGAAAACTCCAGTTTATATTTATAAACTACAGTTTTAAGCTTTTGGACTTAAACGTATTTTCATTATAAAAGTCCAAAACTCGAGTTAGTCACTAATGAACTCGAGTTTTGCTCCTATTCAAAACATACTTCAAAGATCAAATCGCGACGTTCTTCTCTGGATGAAGTAAACTCAAGTTTAGGTTTGTAAACTCCAGTTTAGGCTTCCTAAGGAAAATTACAAACTCCAGTTTGGATGAACAATCTCGAGTTTGTGTCGTCAAGTTTGAAAATCAAATTGCTCGAATTTGTGAAATCATTATGTTTGATCTTAATACTTATTATCATCACTCATTACTATTCCTAACTATGTTTAATCAGTTTGACAGTGAGTTTTAGATGGTTTAAAGAGTATTAAATGAAGATTTACCTTAAAGTAAAAAGTGACGTCAGCGCATTTATTGCAAAGTCCAGAAACCTTGCATCCTTTTGGACAATCATTCTCTACACGTTGCAAAGGGATTAATGTTTTCTTTCCCTATCAAGAAGCTGCTCTTCCAATGGATTTAATTCAAGGGAAGTCAACCATAAACTTTTGTGCACCTAGATTAACTGAAGACTAGAGAGAGAAGTGACCAACTTGTTCCTAACAGCTAGTCCTGTTGGGATTCGTACACGCAGTGGAATGATTCTTATCCATTAAAATTTACGAATCCCGTTGAGAGGATCCATCAACAGCGTTTAGATCAAGGTTCGTTAGAAACCGTACCTATGTGAACTCGTGAGCATTTCGTTCTTGTGTGCGTCCCGAATGTCGTGCGTTTCGGACATCATACGTCTCGAACATGGTGCCATCTCGTCTGATCAAACAAGAGCTGACATCTTGAATCTGCTCCCTCTACCGGTATCCACACGAATAGCCTCCAACACCGACGACAGCGTGCTAGCGCCTTCAGTATTTTCACGTCTCTCACTTTTCTCTCTAAGGTTTCTTGCGGCTTTTCTAATACGTCTTACAAATGTCCCGTAGGTTTTTCAAAACCTAATCAGCATATTATATATTCAAAATTAATCCTTATTAATATTGAGATTTAAATTTGGATTAAAATAATATATTAATTAAATCTATCCAATAGATCTAATATAATCTATTTATTTAATCCGAATTTAAAAGCCTTCGATTTAATTTATCTCTATAAATTAAATCTAAGATATGATATCTATCTATTTAATTAAATCGAGATACCATATCTCAATTCAAATTAAATTAGATATATGATATCTATATTCAAAAATTAAATCGAGATACAATATCTCATTTTGTTTTAGATATTTAATTTATCAAATAAATTAAATATAAACCAAATATTATATAATAATATTATAATCTCTATTAAATAATATTATTATATTATTTTCGAATTCAATAATATATATATATATATATTTGTTACGGATCGGAATAGGGCCCAATACCTGGATGGCCCAACAGGCAATATATCACATATTGGGATCTACCTATAATAAAGGGAAATCCTATCTCAGCTATAATCAAGGGAGATCTATCTTATTTAAAGATAGATTCGACCGTTATGATACTAGGGCAGTGGATTACGTCCACACTATCCCACCTGAGGCACACCCTATAAATACAGAGGTTAACCCTAAGGTGCACACAACACACACTCTTGCTGGAGCATACACACCACCCCTTTGGCTAAACGCCAACGTGTGTCCTCAAACTACGTGGACTTTGATCCCTCTACAGGGTACGTAGGCCCTAGGCATCGTGCCTAGGTCAAGTCCGCTCCATATAAGCAAACAATCAAACAGGCTAGTCCATCCAGGCTAGCCAAATCTGGTTCCACACCGTAACATTGGCGCCGACCGTGGGGACCGTTAAATTTCGATTCCCGTGACCTAAGATGGTCAATACTAGAAGCAGCAGTCAGATGCCTTTGCATGGGCAATTCCTGAAAATCCGCAGCAGCCTCCGGGTCCACCGCGTAATACTCGTTTGAGAATCCCAAACGAGCAAATAGAGATAGCCGAGGTTGTTGTTAGGCCGAGGCCGATTCAACGCCAAAGGAGTTATTTTTACGACTTGGTGATGTTGGGAGGCCTTCATCTATGCAAGAGCAAAAAGATAGCTTGGAAGGATCGTCAGGTTCTCTCTTTGAGAATTCTCTCATTGGGAATTCCTTTTAAGAGAAGGAGTTGTCTTATAATTATCCTCTAAATCCACATGATGAGAAGAGAGTTGGAATGATCATCAATTTCTCTCTTTGGGAACTCTTTTAAGAGAAAGTTACTCTCACCCATAAGAGACTCTTCTACATCTTGTATCTCAACTTGGGTATTTCCGAAGATCGCCAGGTTCTCTCTTTGGGAATTCCTTTGCACGGGCAATTCCTGAAAATCCATGGCATCAAAATCTTCTTCTTCAGCTATTATTCCCAGAAGCTTTCTTCGATTTCCTAATAGAAGATTTGGAAGAATCCTCCTATCTAGCAGTGGACTTCTCCTCTGCATTAGATAATGACAAATTCATTATATGTAACCCTACAACAAAGTCATTCACCTCTATTGTTGCAACAGATAGTTTGCTATGGAATAAACTTCAAGCATTAGGAAGATTGCCAGGTTCTCTCTTTGAGAATTCTTCTAAGAGAAGCTCCAATATGGAAAACTCCTCAAAGTTATCGTCACTCATACGAGACTCTCATTGGACAAGCTTGGCAATTGGATTGTATCCACATGACGAGAAGATAGTGGGAAGGATCTTCATCCTCTCTCCTCGAGAGCATAGGATTATAAGCAATCACAACATTTGAACTCTCTATGTCATTTATTAATGGCCGAGATTGTAATGGCCGAGGTGGCGAGATGGTTCCTGTGATGCCGAGATGGTTCCTGCACCATTGAGAGCAAACATTGTCGCACTTGCCTAGATTCTTTCACAACACCATTCTGCTTGGGTAGCCTCAAACAGTATGTCTACTTTCATTTATAGATCTATTTTAATCTCTTTTGAAATCGTATTGTTCTTCTATTGCACACAAGAAATCAATGTTGGTAATTACCCTGAGCACTTAATGGGATAGACCCATTGAAAGTTGCAAGAAAGGAGAAAAGGCGGACCCGTTTTAGCTGAATCTGGTTAAAATCCGGGATCCATATAAATTATCTGAAGGCGTACCCGGTTTAAACTGAATCTAGTTTAAACCCGGGTATATGTAAAGTTCCTTAATTGGAATTATTTAAAGGCGACTATTTAAAGAACCTATGTAAAGTTCCTTAATTTGAATTATCTGAGGTCAAACCCGGGACGCGGTAAAACCGAAATGCACTCCGGATTAATCATGGTCGACCATGTCGGGTGTATAGTTCTCGGCTGGCACCAGATGAATATTAAAGCGGAGGACCTCGGTTACACTCAATACAGTTAAAATCCGAGATCCGCAAAATTTTTTGAAGTCGGACCCGGTTAACTGAATCTAGTTAACGTTTGGGATCCGAGTACAGTTTTGAAGGCGGACCCGGTTACACTGGACACAGTTAGAATCCGGGCTCCGTGTAAAGTTTTGTGGAAAGCGAAAAGACGGCGGACGCCGGTTACACTGAACACAGTTAGAATCCGGGCTCCGTATAAAGTACAGTTGACTCCGCGCTCCTTAATTGGACCCCGGATAAACTAAAGATTATCCAGTTACATCCGCGCTCCTTAATTGGACCCCGGACAAACTGAAAATTACCCCGTTGACTCCGCGCTCCTTAATTGGACCCCGGATAAACTAAAGATTATCCAGTTACATCCGCGCTCCTTAATTGGACCCCGGATAAGCTGGAGATTTTCCAGTTAAATCCGTGCTTCTTAATTGGACCCCGGATCAACTGAAGATTATAACCACGGCTCATAAGCCTGGGTTTTTTGTCAAGCAAAGCCGCTACGGCTGGCCTTCGCAATGCTGACCTCGTACACCGACGAGCAGACGTCGGAAACAAGAATGCCAGAGATGGCAAACTAGCTGCAAATCGGGAAGGCCCTTACAAGGTTGAAGAGAAGTTCGGCAAAGGAGCCTACACACTCGAAACCTTGGAAGGAAGCCAATCAAAAGGACATGGAACGTCGACAAGCTAAGAATCTACTAACGCTAGATCCCGGGTCGGCACCGCAACACCTCAAACACATCATGTTTGAGCACGGTTATGTTCTTGATCTTGATTTCAAATTTACGTTTATAATAATTTGATTTCCTTGCTTTTGTTAGATCATTGCAGTCGATTATTTAAATCCCCCAGTGGAACCTTCAAGAACGTATTGTTTATAACTTAAGTTTAAACACCGCGGTCTTAGGATCCGGTTTCAATTTAACACCGCGGTCTCATAATCCGGTTTCAATTGCTTCAATTCACACCGCGGTCTCAGAATTCGGTTTCAATTGCTTCAATTCACACCGCGGTCTCAGAATCCGGTTTCAATTGCTTCAATTCACATCGCGGTCTTAGGACCCGGTTCAACTGAATCTAGTTGAAAACCGAGATCCGTGTGGAGTCCGTCCCTACGAAAGGGATGAAGGTGGAGACCCGGTTTAAAGCTGAATCTAGTTTAAACCGGGATCGTGTAAACATGTAGGAATCCGAGGTACAAAAACCCAATTCCAAAAATCATGTCAAAATTACACATGTAGGAATCCGAGGCATCCTAGCCCGGTTCCAAAGACCATGTCTCAATTAAACATGTAGGAATCCGAGGTTCTAAAACCCGTTTCCCAAAATCATGTCGAAACTAAACATATAGGAGTCTGAGGTGTTCTAAACCCGGCTCCCAAGACCATGTTCGAGTTAAACATGTAGGAATCCAAGGTACATAAACCCGTTTCCGAAAATCATGTTCGAGTTAAACAAATTAAGGGGTTACAACACCCATCCCGGATAAAAAAGTTCCGGATTATATTTTAGACGAGGATGGAACCTGATTACACTTAATACAGTTAAAATCCGGGATCCGCCTTGTTTCGAAGATAGACCCGGTTATACCAAATCTGGTTAACAACCGAGTGCCATCGAGACAGGTTAAAACGTGTTCCCTTGGAAACAGACGTGTTTCCTCGGGAGCACGACGTGTTCCCTTGAAACAGACGTGTTTCCAAGGGAGCACGGTAAAACCAAGATTATGGCTAAAACGTACTCCTCCGGGATGCGATAATGCCCTCATTATGACAAAAACTATCGATAGTCAAAAATACACCGAGGTATCACACCCGGTCAGAATACACCGAGGCATATAAGCCGCGGTCTAACGAAAATCCCAAAATAAGGGAGTACACCAGGGCTACCACGCCCAGGTTGCGTATAGCCCAATTTTCGGCATTGCTAGCCCAATGTGCGGCATTACACCCGGGCTACCACGCCCCGGTCGCGAAATGGTAAAAACACTATTTCTATTATAAAGTAGATGCATCGAAAAATGCTCCTAAATAGGGAAGTGAATTGTCACACAGGTCCCGATCAGGCCGACATGTACAAACGTGCGTCCATACACCATGATTACTTCCCTACCCCTATTCCCAAAATCAACCTATCGGAAGTAACACTTAGCAGATACTGCGCATATAAAGGCCCTGGCCCGGCCATAAAAAACAGAATGTTAACTTAAGTAAAGTTGACAAGACAAACTGATTGGTTGAAATCAAGTTTATATATAATCAAGGTAGCAATGTTTACAAAGTTACAATTACAAACCCGTACGATACACCGGTAGGAACAACAACAAACAGACTCGGCTCTTAGCTCGGAGGAGCAATGTTTTATGAAGGGACAACCTCGGCCCCGGGAGCAGATCTCGAAGTCCCTTATCCACCATCATCACCCAAAGAAGGATCTTCTTCCCCACTCGAACCTCCTCGTCAAACGACTCGGATCTCGAAGTCACTAGGAACGACGATTGCGAGACCCTCTCCAATCCACGGAGGCCGGGTGTCGGGGAGGTCATGATGGCGAAGTCGAAAGGGTTTCAGCCTCGAAGCCAAGCGACCATCTGACACTACCTCAGGATTTCGAAAGCAATGGCGGGAGTACCGACCTTTGAGATACTACCTCGGGTCTAGGAGTCGGATAAACAACCTTGGGTCCATGAATCGAATAGGTTACTCGGCATAACACCTTGGCTTGAAGGCAAGAGTGCATCCTGGTCGGAAGAGCCGAGTGCACCACGGCAGCCCAGAACCCTTGACTGCCAGGCTGGGGGACGACAAGACAAGCGTGGCACTGTAAAGCTGACAACAATATAAGCAAGCCCGAGATCTGTTCCTCTTCAGGATAATTTGGTTTGGGAGAACCCGGTGTTACAACAAACAGGCCCGGTGAGAATCCGGAGATACAACAAACTAGCCTGGTAGCCCGATCCACTCCTCTTCAGGATTATTCGGATTGGGAAAGTTTGGTGTGGCAGGATAAGTGAAGAAGAAGAGATCCCGGCGGTCATGAAAAGAGACAGACGGAGTTTCAATCTTCAACTAACCTGGACGCCATATGGTAGGGGGCAATGATCGAGAAGGCAGAAGGTTTTTTAACCTAGACTCTTGGCCTTATCTCATACCTCGGAACCTAAGACAAATGTCTCAAAAATAGGAGAATCTTGACAAAATCAGGATTCGGCACACCTCCGTAAAGTACCTCGGACCTAGAGATCCGACCTCGGATTCTTGAGAACATAACATCCATGGCCGAGGTAAATAGTGAATTGGTTCAAACCTTCACAGAACGACACCCGGTAAAGGATTGGTAATACCTCGAACTACGGAGGCTTTGATCCCTTACTAGGGTATGTAGGCCCTAGGCGACATTCCTAGGTCAAGCCCAGTCAGATTAAAAATCCAACATGCTAGGCTAACGGATCCGATCAACCTCGGTATCGCACCTCGGGCAGAAAGTACCAGGGCATGATACATCTCGGCGGTTCAAACACCCGAGCTACCGAGTGGGGCAATTCGATCGAATGCAAATGAAGCAGAATTCATCAAAACACGGACAAAAGCAAATCAAGTTGGAACAACTCGGATACGAGAGATCTCGACTTCGAAGTTAGGCAAACCGCCTCGACATTACCCCAGATCTTGGAGACCTTACCTCAGATCTTTGAAGTAGACAACTTCGATAGCCGGGGTCACCACCTGGATTCAAATGCAGGCGAACCATCTCGGCACTACTCAGGATATGTGAGATAAGACCTCGGATCCTCAAAGTAAGCCGCCTTGACAGCCAGGATCAACATAACAAAGCTCTGTAAGGTAAGGCCCACGACTGTCAGTTGTCAAATTGGATAAAAAAGAACTAACGAAACCCCATGAGGGCTCACCATCGACCGAGACCGAGGCAAGCAAAAACAAAGAACGAGAGAAAGACAAATTTTTCCCGCCTTGGGAAGAAAGTATCGCCTAAACAGGAAAATCGGCAGCGGAATACGAAGCAATCCGAATTCATCAAGATGGTGGCAATCACAGCGGGTCCCCGGCCTTGAAATCAAGCAAGTTCGCCAATAAGACCTCAGATCTTCGAGACGTTACCTCGGATCTTCGAGACAAGACCTCGGATCTTCGAGATACTACCTCGGATCTTTGAGCAGCAGACTACTACCTCGGATCTGGGAGTAAAAGACTTCGGTCGCCAGGACCAGAGTAGCCTAACCCGACAATGCGCGGTAGACATACAAGATGGTAAGGTTCACAACAACCTACCCCGGATAACCTGCTTGGGAACAATATACATCCGGCAGCTCAAAATCTCAAACTACCGGGCTGGGGGGCATCTGTTACGGACCGGAATAGGGCCCAATACCTGGATGGCCCAACAGGCAATATATCACATATTGGGATCTACCTATAATAAAGGGAAATCCTATATCAACTATAAGCAAGGGAGATCTATCTTATTTAAAGATAGATTCGACCGTTATGATACTAGGGCAGTGGATTACGCCCACACTATCCCACCTGAGGCACACCCTATAAATACAGAGGTTAACCCTAAGGTGCACACAACACACACTCTTGCTGGAGTATACACACCACCCCTTTGGCTAAACGCCAACGTGTGTCCTCGAACTACGTGGACTTTGATCCCTCTACAGGGTACGTAGGCCCTAGGCATAGTGCCTAGGTCAAGTCCGCTCCATATAAGCAAACAATCAAACAGGCTAGTCCATCCAGGCTAGCCAAATCTGGTTCCACACCGGAACAATATTCATCCTAGATTAAATACAATATTCATTAAATCTTAGACACATATAAGATTCATTGAATATGGACACTTTTGCTCGTGTTGGGCTATTCTTGTGTGCGACCCTGTAGGCCCACATGAGATTGGCAGCGGGCCAATACAGTACCAGCCCACAAGTCACAAGTGGCCTCTAGCAAGACATTGCGACTACCCAATTCATATGGGTATCGATGATACGATACAACCTATCGTACAACCATGTCACGTCCCCTTTGTGACACGATAATTTGGTCAAGGATGAGGCATGAATAATGTCAACTTCCTGTTTTTGACCATTACTTTCTCGATTCTTGAGTAGTCTAATAATAGAAATGGAAACTCCTTTCCATCGTAGTATGGCCTTACATTTCTTAGACTCACTCATCGAGGGCTCCAGTATTATCTCTCTACCAATGTGAGGGACAAATTCCATCTTGACCATTCACATTCCTCTGCATAAAAACCATTGATCCCGATCCAAGCCTTTATCATCACCCGGTCAAAGGTGCCTTTTGATTAGGTCAAAGATCAGCGATTCTCATGGAGGAATCCATGATGATCTCAGGTCAAAGGGTGTTGTGACGTGGTTGTACATGAGATAAGCTTATGACTAAATCCATGCATCTTTCTCATAGTGGGTCGGTCCAGCACCTTGTACTCTTACAAGTACCTATGACTTTGATTCGTATCTCCATACCTCATCAAAGTCATACTGGTCTTATTTCATCTTGGCTCCCGCGTAGATGACTGACCAGGGACTTTTAGGATAATCTATAAGATTTATCCAAGGATATAGTTATCACTATAAACATGCAAATGAAATTATAACTAAAGAAGAATACTTTAAATAACATAAACGTTTAGAGTATAATGACTTGCCCCTAGGGCATAATTTCCGACAAGTCCATTGTCTCCAATAGTTACATTGTTCAATCCAAAGGTCATTTAATGCTATCCTTATATATAAGGAGTTGCATTCAAGTCTTCTCAACAACCAATCTGCAGAAAACAAAAAGCATTCAAAGTTTCAACTACTTCCTGAGTTTTCTACTCTTGTAAAGTATCTTTTGATACATTTGTACTTCAGTGATTATCTTATCTGCTCTTAGAGAGAGTTCCATTTATTGAAATCATTTATTGAAGAATCTCAAGTCAAGAGGACTTGGAGATTGGGTATATCAGTTTACAACTTGTAAGGGGAAGTATATCCTAGTGAGAGGATAACTTTTGAGTGCAGAGTGTGTAACTGATTCTGAAAGATAGTGAAAATCCCAGAGTGTCTGGGGACTGGACGTAGGTCAAGTGTTGTGACCGAACCAATATAAATTTGCTATGTTTTGCTGTTAAGTTTCAGAGCACTTTAAAAAGTATTTTTAAAATCCCCAATTCACCCCCTCTTGGTGATTTGCTCCGCTTTCATTTGGTATCAGAGCTTGGTCTTCTCTAAAGAGCTTAACATCTCGAGAAGGATCATTATGGACGGTATTCTACCCGATGAAGCTTCGATCAACAGACCACCGAGCTTCAGCGGTGAACATTACTCCTTCTGGAAGGCTAAGTTTAGAGTCTTCATATTAGCCACTAAATATGGCCTATGGAGAGTGTTCAAGAGAGGATACTACATTCCATCAGTAGTCGAAGATGGACTCAAATTCTAAAACTCGAAAAAGACTATGATGAGAATGACAGAAGGCACGTCGCTCTCAATAGCAAAGCTAGTCTCATGCTTCAAAGTGCATTGAGTCAAAGTGAATATTTCCGTATTTGCACTTTGAAATATGTAAAAGCTATGCGGGATACCTTAGAGATTGCTCATGAAAGAACAACCAGAATCAAGGAGAATTGTGTAAATACCCTTATGACTGAGTATGATTTACTTCGTATGAAGTCTAGGGAATCCATTGGTGAGTTCCAACTTAGATTCACTCATCTGATCAACCAACTTGCTGCTTTGGGTAAACATTATGATCAACCAGTCCAAGGAAGGAAAATTCTAAATGTCCTCAGCAAGGAATGGGAAGCCAAGGTCACTGCGATTGAAGAAGCTCGTGGAGAATCAATTACTTCGGTAACAGCTATATTCGGCATTCTTTCTGAATATGAAGGAAAGATCAAGTTCAGAAAGGGACTTGATGAGATTGGTGGCAAGAGCAAGGGAATTGCTCTCAAGACTGTCAAAGAGGCTAAAGAATCAGATGATGATAAAGAACAAGATGAAGATGAAGAGCTAGGCATGATGGTCCGGAGATTCAAGAAATTCTACAAGAAGGACCAAGGATTTAGAAAGTTTCACAAGGGTAGCTCCAGCACTGAGCCAAAGAAGCCAATCATTTGCTACGAATGTGAAAAGCCTGGCCACATCAAGTCAGAATTCCCCCAGCTGAAGAACAAAGACAAACAAAATAAGAAATTCAATAAGTATAAGAAGAAGGCTTATGTCTCAGCAATATAGGGAGACAGCTCATCCGATGAAGATGAAACTAAAGAAAAGGATAGAGCCAACATTTATCTTGTGGCTCAAGAAGAGGAATCTGAGAATGAAGAGGTTTGTCTAAGAGCATCGAAATCCAACAAGTGGTACATTGATAGTGGATGCGCTAGACATATGACGGGAGACCAATCTAAATTTGCCTCAATCAATCCTAAGGATGGTGGCAAAGTAACCTTTGGTGGGAACCAATCCGAAAGGATTGCTGGTATTAATGAAGTTGGAAACAACAAAGGATCACAAATCAAAGATGTCTACCTTGTTGAAGGACTATGCCACAATCTCCTCAGTGTGAGCCAAAGCACTGATAAAGGTAACTTAGTTATCTTTGATTCTGAGGAGTGCCTGATCGTGAGTAAAGAAGTTCTCTAGTTGGACAATGTGAAATCTAAAGCCTTATTTAGGGCCCCTAGAGAAGGTAATTGTTACACTCTCAATCTCTCTAGAAATGGTCTTGTTATTGAAAAATGTTTTATGGTAACTTGGATGAAAGTTGGCTATGACATAAGCGATTAGCTCATGTAAACATGTTCAGACCTGACAAGTTGCTGAAAAAGGATTTGGTCATTGGTTTACCAAAACTTCGTTTTAAAAATGACATCATTTGTGATGCTTGTCAACAGGGTAAACAAACCAAATCATCCTTCAAATATAAAAATGAAATTTCAACTAATAGACCTCTTCAACTACTCCATATGGATCTAGTTGGACCGACTAGAGTAAAAAGCCTTGGTGGCAATCTTTATACTTTAATCATAGTTGATGATTTCTCTAGATTTGCTTGGACTATATTTTTATCTTTTAAAGATGAAACATTTGATCAGTTTATTGTTTTTGCTAATAAGGTCCAAAATGAGAAAGGTGTTTCTATTGCAGGAATTCAAACCGATCATGGTGGAGAATTCGAAAATCATGCCTTTGGTGAGTTTTGTGATAATTTGGGCATTGATCACAACTTCTTTATTCCGAGGACTCCCCAGCAAAATGGTGTTGTAGAGATGAAGAATAGAGTTCTCACCAAGATGGCAAGAGCAATGTTGAATAAGAATTCTACCTCCCAAGTGTTATGGGCAGATGCTATGAGTACGGCTTGCTACATCTCGAATCAGGCGTACCTCCGGAAGAAGTTGAACAAAACTCCCTATGAGCTGTACAAAGGAAGAAAACCCAATTTAGTTCATCTGCATGTTTTCGGCTACAAGTGTTTCATCCACAATAATGGTAAGGATAACTTGGGAAAGTTCGATTCCATGGCGGATGAAGGTGTATTTTTGGGTTATTCAAATAGAAGTAAAGTTTATAGAGTCCTTAATACTCATACTCGTATTGTTGAAGAGTCTATGCATGTTGTATTCTGTGAATCCAAATCTGATAAACCTTTAGATGATGATGAGGAAAATGTTTTCAAAAATCAATTCTTTTTCGAAAACTATTCCTGCCTCTATTGAAAATCCTGAAAATATCTTTGAAACTGATCCTTAAAACAATTGCGAAAATTCTAATCAAGCTTAGCCTAGAGCTTGGAAATTCATTAAGAATCGTCTTTTGGACCAAGTAATAGGTGACGTAAATCAAGGTGTAAGGACCAGAAAAAGTACTTTGAATAAAGTTACATTTTCTGCCTTTATATCAAAGATTGAACCTTCTATGATTGATGAAGCCCTTTCAGACAATGATTGGGTGATAGCAATGCAAGAGGAGTTACATCAATATGATAGAAATCAAGTTTGGGATTTGATACCTAGGCCTAAAGACCATCCGGTTATTGGCACTAAATGGGTATTCAAGAACAAATGAGATGAGTCGGCAATCATTGTCCGTAACAAGGCAAGATTGGTTTCAAAAGGCTATAATCAAGATGAAGGAATTGATTATGAAGAAACTTATGCTCCAGTGGCAAGATTGGAAGCTATAAGAGTTCTTCTAGCCTTTGCTTGTGTGAAAGGATTCAAGCTCTATCAAATGGATGTAAAAAGTGCTTTACTTAATGGTTTTATTTAGGAGGAAGTTTATGTTGAACAACCTCCTTGTTTTCAAAATGATCATCATCCAGATCATGTTTATCGTCTCAAGAAATCCCTTTATGGCCTTAAGCAAGCTCCTAGAGCTCGGTATGAGCGATTAAGCAAATTCCTTCTTGATCAAGGTTTTGTTAGAGGAAAAGCAGATACAATTCTCTTCATAAAGAGTAATAAGCTTAATGAAACTTTAATTGTTCAAATATATGTTGATGATATTATTTTTGGTGCTTCTAATGATGCTTTGTGTGAAGAGTTTGCTAAGAATATGTAGGGAGAATTTAAGATGTCTATGATGGGAGAACTCAATTATTTTCTTGGTCTGCAAATCAAATAAAAGAAGAATGAGATCTTCATATCTCAAACAAAGGTATCTCAATGATCTGCTGAAGAAGTTTGGGATGGACCAATGCAATGGAGCTGATACTCCAATGAGCTCAACCATTTCTTTGGATGCTAATAAAGAAGGCAAGGATTTCAACATTACAAGATATAGAGGAATGATTGGATCATTGGTCTACCTTACTGCAAGTTGTCCTGAGATCCAATTCAGTATGGGGATGTGTGAAAGGTTCCAATCTACTCCCAAGGAGTCTCATGCTGAAAATGTGAAGAGGATCTTCAGATACCTTGCTGACACAAAAGCCCTTGGTTTGTGGTTTCCCAAAGGTTAACCTGAACATCTGGTGGCGTATTCAGACTCATATCATACCAGATACAAGACGGATAGAAAGAGCACAGGTGGCCAATGTCAATTCCTTGGTGGCTCACTTGTCTCCTGGTTCAACAAGAAGCAAACAACCGTCTCTGTGTCATCTACTGAAGCTGAGTACATTGCTGCATCAAGTTGTTGTGCTCAAGTCCTATGGCTCAAGCAACAACTATTGTTGGTATCTGTACATGCAGTGGAAGGATTTCATCCATTAAAATTTTACGAATCCCATTGAGAGGATCTATCAATGACGTTTAAATCGGGTTCATTAAGAATCGTACCTTTGCGAACTCGTGTGCGTTCTTTGCGAACTCGTGTGCGTCCTACTCAATCATTTGGAGTTGACTCTACAAATCCACTCATTCTACCGGTATCCACACTGAAGAACACTCCAACACGGACGGCAGCGTGCTAGCGCCTTCAAGCTTTGTGTCTCATGTCTTTCCTCTAGGGTTTTCTTTTCGCGGCTCGTCTCTTCGTTATTTTAATATGACTAGATCATTATCTCTTATAAAGTTTCTAAAACCCTAATTGGGCCTTATTAAAATATTCAAAATGAATCTAAATTAATCTTGAAATTCGAATTTGGATTAAAATAATATATTAATTAAATCTATCCAACAGATCTAATCTAATCTATTTATTTAATCTAAATTAAAAGCCTGCAGATTTAATTTATCTTTATAAATTAAATCGCAGATATGATATCTATCTATTTAATTAAATCTGAGATACTATATCTCAATTCAAATTAAATTAGATATATGATATCTCTATTTGAAAATTAAATATGAGATACAATATCGTATTTATTTTAGTTATTTAATTTATCAAATAAATTAAATACTATATAATAATATTATTATCTTTATAAATAAAATTATTATTATTTTCGAAAGTTAATAATTATATATATATATATATATCCATCCTAGATTCAGTATTCAATTAAATCTTAGACATATCTAAGATTCAATGAATCTGGGCAATATTGCTCGTGTTGGGCTATTCTTGTGTGCGACCCTGCAGGCCCACATGAGATTGGCAGAGGGCCAATACTGTACCAGCCCACAAGTCGCAAGCGGCCTCTAGCACTACATTGCGACTACCCAATTCATATGGGGATCGATGATACGATACAACCTATCATACAACCATGTCATGTCCCTTTTGTCACGCGATAATTTGGTCAAGGATGAGGCATGTGTTAGTTCTCTATGTGTTTTGATGATAACTGGCAATTGTAAACTCAAGATGAAGTTTGTCTTTGGTAAGTTGAAAAACTTACTGTCAAAGGCAAACTCGAGTTTGGACTTGATAGAGAGTAGCTCAATTTTTATTTAGAGTAAATACCCTTTATGGTCCCTGACAAAAAACACTAAGCCCATTTTGGTCCCTTACAAAAAAATCGACCCTTATTCGTTCTTTTTATGGACTAAAAAGGACCTTTTTTGTAAGGGACCACAATGGGGTTTTTTGTCAGGGACCAAAAAAGGTATTTACTCATTTATGAACTAAGCAAAACTCTAGTTTACATAGGCAAACTCGAGTTTGTGAGAAACAGAGAGCACTCCAAGTTTTTCACAATTAGACAAACTCGAGTTTAGGTTTACAAACTTGAGTTTGAACCATACAGAGACTCTTCAATATTTTTCCAAAGTAAACAAAACTCCTGTTTGCGAGAGTTAACTCGAGTTTTGGACATACAGAGAGCTTCCAAAGATTTGAACTTAAGCAAACTCCAGTTTTGATATGAAAACTCCAGTTTGCGTCAAATGAAGAGTTTTGTCAAGTTTTGTGAACTTGACCAAACTCGAGTTAATGTTTTTAAAACTCGAGTTTGGGCTTGGCCGAAAGTCTTAATGCCTTTCATCCTGAGCAAACTCCAGTTTGTTATGACAAACTCCAGTTTGCATTTGGCCAAGGATTTTCTATGTTTTCCAAAGTCTTGAGAAAAATTGAGTTTGTACCTAACAGAAAGCTTTCATGTTTCACCCACTTTGAGAAAACTCCAGTTTGTTTAGAAAACTCCAGTTTTCACTTGGCAAAGATTTTCAAATTTAAAAGGAAACTCGAGTTTGGTTTAGTTAACTCGAGTTTGTGCCAAGCAGAGAGCTTTGCTATCTTTCAGTGATTTTGAAAACTCCAGTTGAGATTGGAAACTCCAGTTTTGAGCTTTTGGACTTAAACATGTTTTCACTATAAAAGTTCAAAACTCGAGTTAGTCACTAATGAACTCGAGTTTTGCTCAGTGCTCAAAATGGACTTCAAAAACTCAAATCACGACATTCTTCAAGGGAAGAAGAAAACTCGAGTTAGGACTTGGAAAATCGAGTTTGGCTTCTGAAGCAAAGTTACAAACTCCAGTTTGTGAGAACAAACTCGAGTTTGTGTCGCTGAGTTTTAAAATCAAATTACACGAATTTGTGAAATCTTCATGTTTGTTCTTAATACTTCTTATCATCACTCATTACTATTCCTAACTAAATCAAATTACACGAGTTTGTTAGTGAGTTTTCAGATGATTTAGAGGATATTAAATGAGGATTTGAACAAAAGCAAAAGTGATGTCAGCACATTAAATGCAATGTCCAGAAAACTTGCACCCTTTTGGACATTCATTCCACACACGCTGCAAAGGGATTAATGTTTCCTTTTCCTATCCAGTAGCTGCTCTTCCAACGGATTAATTTGAAGGGAAGTCAACCTTAAACCTCTGAGAAACTGGATTAACTGAAGAGTTGAGAGAGAAGAAGACCAAAGTTTTCCTAACAGCTACAACAATGTGTCCAATGGCTACATTGATTAATCCAACGGTCATTTAATGCTCTCTTCATATATATAGAGCTGCATTCAAGTCTTCTCAACAACCAACACACGAGAAAACGAATTGCATTCAAGTTCTTCAACTACTCTTTCAGTTTTTCTCTTTTGTAAAGTATCTTTTGATACATTTGTACTTCAGTGATTATCATTATCCACTCTTAGAGAGAGTATCATTTATTGATATCATTCATTGTAAGAATCTCAAGTCGTGGGACTTGGAGATTGGGTTGTTTGATTACAACTTGTAAGGGTGATGAGCATGATTTATGCCATGTTTTCCCTGTCTTTTATGACTGCATTGTATGGTGAATATGATCTTAACTACATTTAATCTGAGCAAAAAGACATTAATTCATTGTACAGGGAACTTTAGGATTAATTCTATTTACATCCTAAACATGTGCTAAGAAGAAAGAAGCAAGTTTTGAGGTTTTATGAGAAAGTCGCATAACATAGCCGATGTTGTGCTATAGCATCAGGACAGCTTTATCGAAGTGCAATACAATGCATCCCTAAGACTATAGCATAGTAAGTGACTCAGTGCTATGCGGCATATACCCTGATCTTTTGTCAAGATTATTACAGGAAGTATAGTGCAGGTCGAGGATAACGGTTAGATTGCTGACGTATTGAAATATAAGATACGGAGGATCGGAACTAAAAGATTTGAAGAATCCCGCAGGATCAGCATGTTGGTTTTGATTAGTTTTGATGATGCCTTATATAGATGTCATTATTAAAAGCAAAAAGATTGAGTAATATAGATATCTCCTACATTGACTAACTCTTTGTATTTAATGTAGATTAATCCAAGTTGAATTATAGAGATTAATCAAAAAGGAGATAAGGGATTGAAGAAAGAAGTTCTTGCACACAATATAATTGGAATATCAGAATGTCAAGGAAGCAAGAACTTATCAAGAAGAAGAGGGAAGAAGGTAGAAAGCTGAGAGAATAATGAGCCCAAGTTAAATGATAAAGAATGATCAAGTTGGGAGATGGAAAAAGGAAGAACTTGTTGAATGGAATGAAGATATCATTATTCAAGTTCTTATATTGATGTTAGAAGCCTCCAAGATCATATGGAAGTTGGAATGACTCAATTTAGAGTTAAAACAAGGAAAAATCAGCTTTAGGAGTCAAAACTCGAGTATGTTCATCAATACTCGAGTATTGGAGTGTCTTCAGCTTCTCTGGCATCTCTGGAATGTCAATACTTGAGTATCCAAGTCAATACTAGAGTATCCAGTGTTTTCAGCATCTCTGGGCTCTCTGGAATGTCAATACTCGAGTATCCAAGTCAATACTCAAGTATCCAGTGTTTTCAGCATCTCTGGGCTCTCAATACTCGAGTATTCAACGTTGATCAACTCTGTTTCACGTTCAGCTCAGGCGTCGTCTGGTAATTTGATGATATCTCTTCAACCAGAAATCGGATTGAAGTGAAATCAGTGGCATATGAAACTAGACTCCCAATGCGTCAATTTGATATAAAATTCAAGCCAAAAGAAGTTCATATGAGAGAGCTATGAATTGTACAAGTTGATAGATAAATCCACGCCACACAGCAAACCAAGCTTTAATGTTTTGAGCGTAACTCACAAACTGAAAATCCGATTGAGCTGAAATCGGTGGCATATGAAGGTAGACTCACAGATATTTCCATCAAGAGTTGAACCAACCAAAATGGAGTTCAGAACAGGGAGATATGACCCTCAAAAATCGATGGTTTGTTCAAGAAGTTGCAATACTCGAGTATGTAAGTTCAATACTCGAGTTTCCATTAGACAGAGAGCAGCGAATGTTAGAGCAACTTCCAATACTCGAGTTTCCATCTCAATACTCGAGTATTGATCAGACAGAGAGGAACCAGGAGTTACGAAACAACCTCAATACTCGAGTTTCCAACTCAATACTCGATTATTCGTCTCTGGTTCAAAAAATGAAGTTCTAACGGCTAGTTTCCATCAGACATGGAGTAACTCAACAACCTCAATACTCGAGTTTCCAAATGAATACTCGAGTATTCATCTCTGCTTCAAAAAAATCACCACATTTGAAATATTGTTTTCAGATCAAGAACATCCAGATTATTACTCAAATGATTCATACTTCTTCTTAACATCATTTATATCATTTGTGTATAAGTTTCAGGTGATTAAAGTTTGAGATTACATCAAACTTGACAGAAATCAAAATCTGTCAAAAGCATGAAGATGAAGGTTGTTGCAGATTTTCGAGAAATGGGAAAGAAGATCAAATTCAACGAAAATCTTGAAGAAACAAAGTTGAATTCTCATCTCTAATGGATTCGAATATCCAATATCCTTGATATGCTTTAACTTCATATTTCAGAAGATTTGAATTTGCCTTAGAGTCAAATAAAGCAACTTCATAAACCACTTGTATTATTTTATTATATCTTTTGAACAATAGCAAATGGAAGACAGCCTGGAAAGAACACAACTAATTCTTCAAGGCAGACAGCAAGGCTCCTCCTACCAACAAAAAGCTGAACATTATGGGAGACATTTTTGAAGAGCCAATATTCAAATATTCCAAGTCTGCAAATGTTCTCAACAGCTATATCTCAACAGCTATATTCTCCACGAATTCAAAGCACTCCTACAGTCATCAAAATTCAACCAGCATAAATACCTGAAGATTTGAAGACTCCATACAAAGAACAAAGTACACAAAGTAGAAAAACACAGAGACCAAGTTTACACCTTCAACATGCTAATACTCTGATCTTCATATCATTTACTCTCTGTTTTCAATGTTTACATAGTTTATCATAGAGAGTGAAGTGATTTGTATTGTACTTCAGTGTTTATTCATCTACTTCTGAGAGAGAAGAGTTATTGTAAACATTCTATCATTCTATCTGTGAGATACTCAAGATTGGGTGATCTTGAGTGGGAAACACATTGTGTTGATTACAGCTTGTAAGGGGAGTGAATCCTAGTGAGAGGATTACTTCGAGTACAAAGTGTGTAATCAAGCAAGTGTATTGATTACAGTTTGTAAGGGGGAGTGAATCCTAGTGAGAGGATTACTTTAAGTACAGAACATGTAATCAAGTTACAAGAAGATAGTGGATTGAAAATCTCAAGCGGAGCTTGGGGACTGGACGTAGGTCAAGGATTG
Organism: Acacia melanoxylon; assembly: GCA_019022615.1. Taxonomy (NCBI): domain Eukaryota; kingdom Viridiplantae; phylum Streptophyta; class Magnoliopsida; order Fabales; family Fabaceae; genus Acacia; species Acacia melanoxylon. The sequence continues at coordinate 463,764 of JAFJYJ010000014.1, forward strand.
GACCGAACCAGTATAAATCTTAGTTTGCATATTCTCTTCCCTTAACTCTTACATTTCCAGCATATAAGTTTGAATGACTAATTATCGCTTTATAAATTATTCTTGTCATACAAACTACTTTCGATAAATTGCGAAAAGATTTTCAAACTTCCAAAAGTTTTATCATACACCCAATTCACCCCCTCTTGGGTGATAGCCGGGTCTTTCATTTGGTATCGAGCTAGGCTCTTGTTTAAAGGACTTAACCGTCTCAAGAGTTTCAATGGCTAATTTTGGGTGTTCCACGTTTTCAGAAGGGTTTGATTTTACCATTCCACCGCTTTTCAAAGATATTGATTTTTTGTTTTGGAAAGCTAGAATGAATAGTTTTATCAAAGCAACTGATTTTTATATATGGAATGTTTTTACAAATGCTTTTGATTTCAAACCAAGAAAGGATTGGACAAAAAAAGAAATGAAGATGTTTTCATTAAACAATAGAGCAATGAACATATTATACAGTGCCTTAACTGAAAATGATTTTGAGAAAATCAAGTCTTGCTCTAGTGCTAAAGAAATATGGGATACTCTTGATTTTATATATACTTCTAACAATTGTGTTGAAGTTGAAAGTGTTGAAAGTTCATCAGAAATTACAAACTGCACATTTATGGATGATGAACAAATGGAAGAAGGCGAAATCAGAGAATGCTTTCATGATCCAGTCAACACAAAAGAACAAGAGAAAAAGGATTCCCAAGATGAGCTTATTGACAATTGTGATCAATCACTATATGGAGCTCTAGATGAACATGAGGTAAACAATTCCAATTCTTCTTGTGTAGATAACAAAAACGTTTTTGAACAATCGCATAGAAGTGTTTTTCAACCATTTACCGATTCTATTTTGAAAAACAAACATATTTTTGAAAATGATCTTTGGAAAATCATGTGGGAAGAATGAATGTTCAAATGAAGATTATTTGAAGTCTTACTCTCATCACCAGCACAATACATGCAAAAAAGTTCACAATAAGCATCATTCTATTATTTGCAATTATTGTGGTAAATCTGGTCATATTTCTTACACATGCTATATTAGGAGAAATTCTATTGTGAGAAATAAATGTGTTTGGGTTCCTAAAGAACAATCAAGGTCCAATACTAATGAGTCAAGGACCCAAGTATAAGTGGGTACCAAAATGTCCATCTAGTGATTTAAGTGTGCGGGATAATTTGAAAATCAATGGACTTAAGGATGCGAGAAGATGAAGAAGAATCCAAGAGTTTCTCATGAACCTAAAAGGAAACTCACCTCAGTTAGCAGAACTTGTGGAAAAGCCATTGCTGGAACTACAAGGTTTAAACATCAAAGGAAGCAATGGATACAAGCAAGAAGAATATCATCTACCTTAAGAATGAATTATCACAGAGTACCATTCAACCATCTTGAGGAGAATAAGAAAAGAAGGATTTCTTGTGCACAAGGGAAAAGATTCTTGCAGTCTACATCAAGTGAGAAAGCGTTGCTTCATCCCAAGACTAAATTCAAAAAGACAAAGTTTCAACGAATGATAAATTGGGTGAGCGAATGCAATTCTTCAAGTACCTAAGGCTAAGGTATGCAATGGTAAAACCTCCTACGATATAATCTGAAATAATCATTGAGGCTTTATATTTTGTAACTTTAGGAATGAGCATTGCAAACTATCTGATTTTAAATTGAGTTTTCGCATCCAGATATATGTATTTTTAAACAGATTACAATGTTCAATAGGTTGAATTCTTTATGCATACATGATGATTTGAAAAGAAAGTATTTCTTTTATGCATAAAGTCATGTTTAATTCACTATGCTCAGTTGTTCTGAATTAATTATAGTCATAAGAGCATGTGAGTTTTGATTCCTACAAGCTAATGATGATTGGATCCAAGTTAGGTTGGATACCAAGAAAGAAAAAGCTTTATACGGTTTTGTAGGATCAAAGAAAGCTTCTAAAGAATGCAACATAAAGAAATGATCCAAATCTTGAGAAAGCTAAACAAGTTATGCTTGATGTTGATGGTGAACGTTGGAAAATGAGTTATCTACATCAATCCATCTCAACCAAGCAAGCTTCTATGAGGACAAGAGGAATTACGGTGATATCTAATTCTTACCTCATACTATAATTATATGAAATTCATGTTTGGTTTGTCTTTAGTTAAGTTAAAAGGTTTTGAAACTTATTCAATTTCAATCGGGAACCTTACTTGTCAAAACCAAACTCCAATTTTCGATGTGTCAAGAGTTTTCCATGTTTTTCAAAAAATTTGCGAATACTCAAGTATTGGTTTCAATACTCAAGTATTGACTTGATGAGTGAGTAGCTCATTTTCTTTAAAACAAGCAATACTCAAGTATTCATTTGAATACTCAAGTATTGAACTTACAGAGAGCACTCCACGTTTTTTTTTGTGAAAACTCGAGTATTGGTTTGAATACTCGAGTATTGACCATACAAAGACTCTTTCAATTTTCTAATGTTTTTCAATACTCAAGTATTCTATTTGAATACTCAAGTATTGGTCATACAGAGAGTCATCAAAGTTTTCAACATGTGAATACTGTTAGTTATGCTTAGTTTTGATGATGTCTTATATTGATGCCATTATCTAGAGCAAAAAGTTTATATCATATACATTGACTAACTACTTTGTTTATTATAGGTTAGTCTAAATTAAATTATAGAGAATGATCAAGAATGGAGTTTGAAGAAAGAAGAACTTGTTAAATATCATGAGAATGTCAATATTCAATTCTCTGTGATCAAACAGAAGTTGGAACGACTCAATTTGGAGTTAAAACAAGAAAGTTCAAGCTTTCGGATGAATACTGGTTAGTTTGGGGACATTTATGTAATTTCAGCTATTTCTATCACTTGAACAGTATCTTGCCCGAGCATATTGAGGTTCTGAAGTCATGCTCGAGCAACAACAATGTTATGCCCGAGCAAGGTGCATTTCTAGCCCAAAATCGCCCAAAATCCGCTCTTGCCCGAGCAAAGAAGAAAGCTTGCTCGAGCAAGGTTGTTCTTCAGCATACTCTGTTCAGCTCTATTTCTAGCGACCTCTGGTAATTCGATGATATCTCCAAAACCAGGAATCGGATTGACATGAAACCAGCGGCATATTAAACTAGACATCCAACACGTACTTTTGACAAAATATCAAGTCCAAAGGAGTCCATATGAGAGTGTTGTGAATTTCTCAAGTGGGAACAACAATCAACGTCACAGTCCAGACCAACCTTCGGTAATTTGAGTGTATCTCACAATCTACAAATCCAATTGAGGTGAAATCGGTTTCATTGGAAACTAGACTCAAATACATTTTCATAAACATCAAGAAAACAGACAAATAAGATCAATTCAAAGAGTTATGATGTTTTGAAGTTGATAGTCTGTTCTGGATTCTGCAACAACGCTGGATAAGATCAACCTCCACTCATATGATGTTAATGGACGAAATACAACTAGTTTGGAGTTGATTCTTATTGAAATGGAAGAAATATTTAAAGAGCTCTCTGAGGTGTATTGACCATGAATGCCCAGCAACGAAAGTATAAGTGATCATGCCCGAGCATTTCCAGAAAGCACCCAAAAGCATGACCTTGCCCGAGCAAGGTGAAAAGCTTGCTCGAGCAACATCGGATCTCATTGAAGAAAGAAGGAAAGCATATGTGACCTTGCCCGAGAAACCACCGAAAACATCTGAAAGTAAGACCTTGCCCGAGCAAGGTTCTTATCATGCCCGAGCAACATTGAGACAGAAGCAAAAATCCAAATCAGATGGTCTTACTCGAGCAGAAGAAATAGCTTGCCCGAGCATATGCTCGAGCAATAGAAAAAGGTTTCCCGAGCAACCACTATCTTTCGCCTCTGACTTGAGTTTGCCCGAGCAAACATGAAAGCATGCTCGAGCAACATCAGCAAATCTGCATATCTCCGAAAGCGTGCTTTCTACCTTGCTCAAGCAACAATGATATGCTTTCACTTCTCCACGGGCATTGTCCGAGTCTTGCCCGAGCAAGAAAGTGAGTTTGCTCGAGCAACATCAAGAAGAAGCACTTAACAAAGAGCTTGCCCGAGCATGAAGAATTGCTTGCCCGAGCATTATGCTCGAGCAAGAGAAAAAGTATGCCCGAGCAAACTTATGTTCGCTTCTTGAAATTGCCTCTGTCAGGAGTTTTCCTGAGCAAGGTTATGAACTTGCTCGAGCAATGTCGAAAGGAAACACTTTCTCCTTCACATTAAGTAAGCTTGCCCAAGCATCATAAACACCATGCCCGAGCATCATTGGCGAGCAAGGAAAATCCATGCCCGAGCATCAGCGAGTATGAGGTCTTTATAACTAAATCCTAAAGTGCTTGCTCGAGCAAGCCTGAGTTATTGCCCGAGCAAAGTTGCCCCTGTTTTGAAAATCGCTTCTGGACAATTTACGAAATCATTAAGTTTATCTTATTATTTCGGATTATCACTTATTAAGATTACCAAATGCTTTTAACCAGTGTATTAGTGAGTTTCAGATCATCAAGGCACTAATTACCGGCTGATTAGAATAAAGCACTTTGGTTTGTCAGAAGCATTAAATGCAAAGTAGAGACATTCACCATTTTGGCAAGAAACCTTCTGAGCAAGCAAAAAGCATTCCGGCCATACCTTATACAATATTCAGAATGTGTCTCAACGGACAATTTGAATAAGGAATGTCAACGAAGAATAAACGGTCGAATGTCGAAGCATACGAAGAAACAGAGCAAGTGTTTTACAACGGACATATTGATTACTCACAACGGCTCATTAATCCCTCTCAACGGTCGAATGCTTTCCATCAACTATAAAAGGAGAAGGATTCAAAATGGACAAAGGGAGATACGAGCGTGCACTGCCGAAATGCCGACATTATGAATATACACTTAACTCTTACTCTCTGTTTATCAATGTTTACATAGTTTACAGTAGAGAGTGAGATGATCGATTATGTACTTCAGTGATTAGCATTCATTTACTCAGTGAGGAGTTCTTAAACACCGATTAATTCTTCTAGTTGTAAAAATCTTAAGGTTGTGGAACCTTAAGTATGGGTGTATCAATTACAACTTGTAAGGGGGAGTGAGTCCTAGAGTGAGAGGATCATCCTTCGTTTACAGAGTGTGTAATTGTATTCTTACAGTACGTAAGAGGATATCTCGGTAAGAGATTGTAAAGGTTACACAAGTGCCCGACCAAACTTGTGAGATTGTAAAGGCTTTCTCTTGTGCCCGGTCAAACAAGGAGATGGTGGATTGAAAGTCTCAAGTGGAGCTTGGGGACTGGACGTAGGTCAAGGATTGGGCCGAACCAGTATAAATCTCTGTTTGCACACTCTCTTCCCTAAACTCTTATATTTCAGCATATATGTTTTGAATGACTGTCTATTGGTTTATAAATTATTACTGTCATTCAAACCTCTTGGGTGATAGCCAGGTCTAACAACTATATAAAGAAACAACAGCCAACCCTAAAGAGAGTCAGAAGTCGTCAAGAGAAAAGAGTCTAATCATACACGGCCAGACTCAAAAGAAGAGTGAGAGAAGTCACGAAGCATAAGGACCCCAAGAGAACCCAGCATCCTTCTTTCTAGTGAGACGGAGTGAAGAAGAAGTGGAGTTGTGACGTGATAGAGCTTCTTCCATGCTGTCGGAACATCCATCAAGCTTCTGTTTCTTGTTTTTTTAAAATTTTAATTCCAGTCAATTTTTGTCATGGGCTATTCTGTAGTACTCTGTTTTGTGATTCCCTTGTCAGTCATGAACTAACCTCCTGAGGCTGAACGAGGATGATTGTCTAAGTATAGAATGAACCCAGTTGCTAGTTCTTAATTTAATATATTCGGTTGCTTATCAGTAATTCAATTTCTTGTGGATTAGCGAGAGCTAGGGACTAGGTCAGGGGCCTCGGCTTACTGAGAGGGAGTCAGGGTTAGACATCTGAGAAGCAGTGATTGCTAGGCAAGCTGGTGCAAGGCTTGAGCTATTATTGTAGACTTTAGGAATGGGTTTATCGCTCATAACCATAACACCTTGATTTGTATTGATAATCCAACTAGAAAAATCGCCATACACATATGGGAGAAGTACAGACTAGGATTGTATGTATTAGATGCGAGAACTTCGGTAGATTAACGTGGTGTGGTTAACTGAATAACTCTGCATAGGGTGTTCATGTTGTAGCAATTGCGAGAGCTATACAGTGTGAATGTTATAGCATTGCATATAAGCAGCTGGGGGAATGATATGCATAGGAAGGATTCTGAGTTTAGTCTATCTTTTTATGGATATCTTCTTATGACTATGATCATTTAGTTGTTTTCCTATTTATTAGTATAGCTATCAAACCTCTCAAACCAATCAAAGTTATTTTCTTTTTAAGCACAACTAATTATGCAATAAGGTGTCATCATTCGGTATCCTAGTCTTTGTAGGATGATACTCTACTTACTCTTTATTATTTGTTCGATAGGTTCACTTGCCATCAATTGAATTCGACCCAACAAGTTTTTGGCGCCGTTGCCGGGGACTGTAGATACCTATAGTGACGACGCCCTTTTTGCTGAATAGTTGTGATTTATCAAATAAAGCTCACTCCTTCTTTTGCTTGATTTTCAGGTATATTCTGTAGTGTATGCGCAACTTGCCTTCAGGCAACCTATAGCCTTACGATTTGGAAATCGAATGTACTTACAAGCAAAGGCGCAGGAAGCAGAAGAGAAGAAGTCAACCTTTTGACTCCACAAGCATGGCGAATATGCCTGTCAATCATGAGTAGGATCGAAGAGAGCCGCAAGTAACAAACATGGACAATCAAGTCCCTCCCCCTCCAAATCCAGATGTGAACAAAGCTATTATGGAATTTGGGTTTCCAGATTTAAGCAAATTGAATTCGGCTATCACACCACCAACCTTTAATGCGGGACACTTTGAAATTAAAGGTGTCATGATTCAGATGCTGAATGCAGCCAGACAATTTGGAGGACTTCTATCTGAAGACCCTCACTTAAATCTCAAGGCTTTCATGGAGGTGTGTGACTTATTCGTCATTCCAGGAGTCACGACCAATGCCGTTCGAATTAAACTATTTCCATTCTCTCTTAGGGACAAGGCATGAACGTGGCTCAACAAGTTACCAGGGAGCAGATTCTTGCTCAAATTCTTCCCACCTACTAAGAACACTTAACTCAGGGGATATCACCAATTTCCAACAAAAGTCTGGTGAATCTACATACGAAGCTTAGGATAGATTTAAAGACCTCCTCAAAAGGTGCCCACAACACAGGCTGTGTGAGTGGGTCCAGTTAGAAACATTTTATAGAGGTCTCGATGGACAAACACGATCAATTGTAGACGCTTCATCTGGTGGGTCCATCTTGATGAAGTCCTATGAAGAGGCTCACGAGTTATTAGAGAGCATGGCTATGAATAGCCATCAGTGGCAAGCAGACAGAGCTACTCCTTCTCCAACTGTTGCTGGAATACATGAATTGGATGCTATGACTGCTCTCACAGCTCAAGTATCATCTCTGACCAATATGGTTAAAGGACTGACCCTTCCTTCAAGCAGCCCGTCCCTACAACCATCCCAGGTAGCTTGCGTGTACTGTGGAGGAAAGCACCCCTACTCGCAGTGCTCCACCGACCCCGAATCGGTTAACTACGTCAACAACTTCAACAGGGGCAGTAACATCAACAATCCATACTCTAACACATACAACCCAGGATGGAGGCAACATCCCAATTTCTCGTGGCGCTCCCAAAGTCAACAAACAGCAGGGCAATCATCTGGCCCATTGTACTCAAACAGACCATCAAACCCCCCAGGGTTTACCCAGCAAGCACGGTAGCAGGGCAGTGATTCAGACCCACAACACTCTCATGCTAGAGCTCAAGAGGCCCAATCAGCACCTCCTCCTCAGTCTTCATTTCCCTCTGTCTTTGATGCTAGAGTCAAGGCTATTGTGGATGCTGCTATATTGGAGATGACAAAAAAGATAGAGGTTGAAGTTGGAAAGTTGGTGGAAGAGGTTACTAAGGGCAACCATGAGATGGTAGATGCCCAAGTTGAACTGAAGGAGAAGGTAGAGAACCTTACTGGTCACATGGAGGATCAGGATGCCAAGATATCTACCTTGATGGTCAGCAATGTCAGTTTAAGTGACAAGTTGGATAAAATCTTGAAGCTACAAAGTTCTGGTTCTGCATCTGGTCTTAGTACCCTAGCTAGCCCTAGTTTCAGCTCTCCCAAGCAAGAATCCTCACCTTCATTCACCTTCACCACTCCCATTGTCACTTCATCTCCCATTGCCTCATCCACTCCAACTACTGAGATTATTCCTCCCTCTCACACCTCCACTATCAATCTTGATACACCTCAATCTACCCCTCTTGTAGACCCTGCATCTGACGATTCTATCTCAGCTCCACCCCTATTTGGTGATGACAAAGGGGGAGAAAAGCTAGAGTAATGAAGGGTTGTGAAGAGTTTGTGGTAGTTGTGTAGTTTTGAGTTTGTGCAGTTTTTTTTCTGAGTAGTAGTTGTGCATTTTGTTCTTAACTGATATATTTCACTGATGTAATGCACTTTTCTTTTGAAATGCAATGAAATGTCAGTTGAAATTGATTTTGCTATTGTGCTTTAACTCTGATATATTTGGTTCTGTCATTTGCATCTCATCTTATTTCTGTAAAATCATTTCAAAATTCCAAATCTGTCAAACTCTTTGAAGTTTTAGTTTACAAGTGTTGTCATCATCAAAAAGGGAGAGAATGTTAGTTCTCTATGTGTTTTGATGATAACTAACTATTGTAAACTCAAATTGAAGTTTGTCTTTGGCAAGTTGAAAAACTTACTGTCAAAGGCAAACTCGAGTTTGGGATGTCAAACTCGAGTTTGGACTTGACAGAGAGTAGCTCAAACTTTATGAACTTGGCCAAACTCCAGTTTGCTTCAGCAAAGTCGAGTTTGTGTCATACAAAGAGCACTCAAACTTTTTCAAGATAAGACAAACTCGAGTTTATATTTGTTAACTCGAGTTTGTACAAAACAGAGAGCTATCAATATTTTTGAACTAAGCCAAACTCCAGTTTTCCATTTGGAAACTCCAGTTTGTGCTTGACTGAGAGTTCTCAAGTTTCCCAAGCTTTTAAGGAAACTCGAGTTTGTGGCAAGCAGAGAGCCTTGCTCTATTTTGAACTTGAGAAAACTCCAATTTGGCTCTACAAACTCCAGTTTATGTTTGACAGAAACTTTCAAAGTTTTCTCTCTTTTTGAGGAAACTCGAGTTTGGTTTTACAAACTCAAGTTTGGACCATACGAGAGAGCATCTCAATATTTCTGAATTTTTAAAAACTCCAGTTTACCTTTGTAAACTTCAATTTGCACCATACAAAGAGTTTTTCATATTTCCAAAAAATTGTGGAAACTCGAGTTAAGTTATGTTAACTCGAGTTTGTACCAAGCTGAGAGTTTTGCTCTATGTTGAACCTTTGAAAACTCCAGTTTATATTTATAAACTTCAGTTTTGAGCTTTTGGACTTAAAACGTATTTTTCATTATAAAAGTCCAAAACTCAAGTTAGTCACTAATGAACTTGAGTTTTGCTCCTATTCAAAACATACTTCAAAGATTACAACCGCGACGTTCTTCTCTAGATGAAGTAAACTCGAGTTTAGGTTTGTAAACTCTAGTTCAGGCTTCTGAAGGAAAATTACAAACTCAAGTTTGGATAAACAAACTCGAGTTTGTGTCATCCAGTTTGAAAATCAAATTGCTCGAATTTGTGAAATCATTATGTTTGATCTTAAATCATTACTATTCCTAACTATGTTTAATCAGTTTGTCAGTGAGTTTCAGATGGTTTAAAGAATATTAAATGAAGATTTAGCTTAAAGCAAAAAGTGATGTCAGCATATTTATTTCAAAGTCCAGAAAGCTTGCATCCTTTTGGACAATCATTCTCTACACGTTGCAAAGGGATTAATGTTTTATTTCCCTATCAAGAAGCTCCTCTTCCAATGGATTTAATTCAAGAGAAGTCAACCATAAACTTCTGTGCACCTGGATTAACTGAAGACTAGAGGGAGAAGTGACCAACTTGTTCCTAATAGCTACTCCAATGTCTCCAACGGTTACATTGTTCAATCCAAACGTCATTGAATGCTCTCCTCATATATAAGGATTTGCATTCAAGTCTTCTCAACAACCAATCTGTAGAAAATGAAAAGCATTCAAAGTTTCAACTACTTCCTGTGTTTTCTACTCTTGTAAAGTATCTTTTGATACATTTGTACTTTAGTGATTATCTTATTTGCTCTTAGAGAGAGTTCCATTTATTGAAATCATTTATTGTAAGAATCTCAAGTCAAGAGGACTTGGAGATTGGGTATACCAGTTTCCAACTTGTAAGAGTGTATCCTAGTGAGAGGATAACTTTCGAGTGCAGAGTGTGTAACTGATTCTGAGAGATAGCAAAAATCCCAAAGTGTCTGGGGACTGGACGTAGGTCAAGTGTTGTGACCGAACCAGTATAAATTTGCTATGTCTTGCTATTCTTTCATCTCCTCTGTTTTGCTGTTAAGTTTCAGAGCACTTGAAAAATTATTTTTAAAATCCCCAATTCATCCCCCTCTTGGTGATTTGCTCCGCTTTCATCTATTGGTTGCTCACTGACTCAAATTTTTACCACGCCCAAAAAATTTTCCGGATATGTCTTTGCCCTAGACAACATCAAAATACCTTATTTTTAGTATTTACATTAATACCCTTTTTATTCTTGTGAAATCTAAGCCTTATGCTGAAAATTCCAGTGACCTTTGTTCAACTTCAAACATTTGTAATTAATTTCAAAAAACTCCAATTGACATGAAATCAGTGGCATATGAACCCTTAGGATGTCTAATTTATGGTAAAAATACTTTTAAAGTCCAAAGGGTTCATATTTTATCACAAACCCAAACTTCACTCGCTAGTCAGAAAAGTTTTTCAACTTCCTGAGCAATTAATTTATTTCTCCTAGTAGGATAATCTAAAAGGTACCACATTTTATATCAAAATGAAGCTTAAGAAGTTTACTTTAAGCTTGTAACATTTCATGGTGAACGAACTTCATTTACTATTTTAAAAATACTGATGAAGCTTCGCCGCCTAGAAACTTCCGCCGGGTGCAAGCTATTCCATTGGGTTTTTGGTGTTTTCGAGTTTGTAAATCTTAACTCTAACCTAAGCCATGCAAAATCACGTTTTAAACTCATTATAACCCTTAAAAAATACAAAAATCAGATCACAACTTCATGCCCTAGTCAGTTGGACGAAACCCAAATCTTCAAACTTCAAAGTTTAGTTTTTCGATGTTTACCTGAATTTGAAGCTTTAATCGGTGATCTGGCTTCTTCTCAGATGAATCACGCCCCTTGGCAGCCAAAAATGGGGAGTTTATGTCTTTATAAAATAAATAAAATGATAAGGGTACATTGAATTATCTGGTTCATGCTTCTGTCCATTGGTTAATAGCATGAACTAGGGTGTCCTTTCTTATTTCCCAAGAAAATCCATAGGGTTCTAGAAGGTGATGATGTGGCGCATCCCTGCCCATGTACCTCAGTTTTTTTTCAACATGTGCAAATTACCTATTTTTACCCGAAACACCCTTTTGTCCAATGGTTAAAAGCATGCACCCTGGTTTTTGGCTTGTTTTCTCTTTTCTTTTTCTAAGAAATTCCAGATATTTCCAGGGGCTATGTGGTGCATCCTAGGCCCTCAAATCTGATCCATGTAATTTTATTTAATTTATCTAATTCACCCTTTTATCCACTGGTCCTCTTAGTGCACCGCTGGTTAAAAGAGTGCTCCTTTTTCCACTTTTCTTCAGATTTTTAGATCTTTTTCCCTGATTGGGCCTTCATATGTGGCATCATTATACATTCTTAAATAACATAATATTTTTTCCATTTAATCCAAAAAGAAGCCCCTAATTGGCCCTTATCGGGTCTCCTTTTCACCAGTTAACTTCCCTTGAGACCTGTACTCTGTGTTTGGGCTTAAATACATATAAAATCATCTGATTTCCTCTCTTATTTTATGTGTGGTAGAAAATGCCTCCTTAAGGGGTAAGGAATTGACTTTTCTTCCCCTATAATCATTACTTACTTTTTGCTTTTTAACCCCGCAGTGACACATGTCCTCTAGTAATGATTATATTGACTTTTTCCTTTCCAACATGTGACTTTTGCAGTGGTTCTTCCTCTCTCTGTCTATGGATGACGCATATACACTGCACAAGGGAAGAGTTTGTGTTCTTGAAATTCCGGCTATCACCCAAGGGGGGGTGAATTGGGTGTTAGATAAAACTTTCGAAAACTTTGAAAATCTTTTCGCAGATTACTGAAAGTAGTTCGAATGACAGAATTAGTTTATAAAGTAATAATCAGTCATTCAAACATGTAGCTGGAAATGTAAGAGTTTAGGGAAGAGAATATGCAAACTGAGATTTATACTGGTTCGGCCCAATCCTTGACCTACGTCCAGTCCCCAAGCTCCACTTGAGATTTTCAATCCACTATCTCCTTGTTTAACCGGGCACAAGAGAAAGCCTTTACAACCTCACAAGTTTGGTCGGGCACTTATGTAGCCTTTACAATCTCTTATCGAGATATCCTCTTACGCACTGTAAGAATACAATTACCGACTCTGTAAACGAAGGATGATCCTCTCACTCTTGGACCCACTCCCCCTTACAAGTTGTAACTGCACACCCACTCTCAAAGGTTCCACAACCTTGAGATTTGATCACTAAACAGATAATCAAATAAGTGTTTGAACTCTCTCACAGAGTAGATGAATAATAATCATTGAAGTACATAATCGATCATCTCACTCTCTACTATAAACTATATAAACATTGAGAAACAGAGAGTATATGAAATAAGTGTTGGATTCAGAATATCAGCATTTCGACAATGCAAGCTCGTATCATCATCTTCTCCATTTTGAATGGTTCTCCTTTTATAGTTAGTGAAGAACATTGAGCAATTCTTCCAGGTTTGAATATGATCGTTGTGAGCGTATATGACCGTTAGAACTATTCGACCGTTGGAGAAATATTACTGTTGGAGCTTCTGACACGTCACTACTTTATTCAAAATCCAGAGCTAATATGTGTTCTAATCATCTGTAACTTATCTCAATACAAGATGATATGATGAATCCATAAGCATACTCAGAGAGCTAAGGATTTTAGATAAGCATTCGCTAAACAGAGACATCTTAGGCTCGAGTCATCATTCTTGTTGGCTCGAGTTAAAGTAGCGGGAAATAGAAGAAGAACATTTGAAAATCGTTCTTGACTCGAGGTAGGCCATTCCTTGGCTCAAGTTTAGAGACTCGAGGCATCATTCTTATAGGCTCGAGTTAATCGTCAATTGATCATTTAGGTTCAAAAGTGTTTGACTCGAGGCACAATTAATCTTGGCTCGAGTCTGTGTTCAAAATAGGATTTCTGTCATTTTGGCTCGAGGTGCGCTTGCTGACTCGAGGGAAAAAGACTTCTCAAAACATCTAACTTTCTGTCTTCAATTTGACTCGAGGTGGAACTTCTGACTCGAGGCAAAAACCTTTGTCAAAACGTCTAACTTTCTGTTTGCCTTTGACTCGAGGTGGATAAGCTGACTCGAGGCAAAAACTTCAATTATGTGCTCTTTGACTTGAACTAGATTTGAGGAGGAACTCATCAAAATTGGTTACTTCCAAATTCTATGAAACCCTTGTTGTATCTAGAATCATATGGAATTGGTTTCATTTCATTTGGTTGTGTATTGACAGAAAACCGAAGCTATTTTGAATTGAATCCAGAATTTCGAGTATCAACTTTCAAAGGCCATAAATCTCTGGTATGAACTCCATTTTGGCTGGTTAAACTCTTGATGGAACGAATTTTGATTCTTATTTCCAATGGCACCGATTTCAGCTCAATTGGATTTGTATTTTGTGAGATACACTCAAAACACTGAAGCTTGGTCTGCTGTGTGACGTGAATTGATGTGCCAACTTTTAGAATTCATAGCTCTGTCCTATGAACTTATTTTGGCTTGAATTATATATCAAAATGACGCTTTGGGAGTCTAGTTTCATATGCCACCATTTTCACGTCAATCCGATTCCTGGTTTGGGAGATATCATCGAATTACCAGAGGTTGCCCGAGCTGAACGTGAAACAGAGTATGCTGAAGGTGCATCTGACTCGAGGCAGCTGAATTCTTGACTCGAGGCTGGTGACTCGAGGCAGCAAGTTTCTTGACTCGAGGCATATCGTCCTAGAGGCAAAAATCACGGTAGCAATCATTTTAACTCAAGGTAAACTTCCTGGCTCAAGTTAATTCATCCCAAAACGTGATTTTGCTATTTTAACTCTGATTTGAGTCATTCCAACTTCCATATCATCATGGGAACTTCTAGAATCAATCTAAGAACTTGTATAATCATATTCTCATTCCATTGAGCAAGTTCTTCTTTCTTTCTTCTCTTCTCTTGATCATTCTTCATAATTCAACTTGAACTCATTATTTTATGCAAGTTGTACCTTCTTCAATATCTCCTCTTCTTCTTGATTATTCCCAAAATATTTTCATAACTTCTTGCTTCCTTGACATTTTCTACAAGTTCTTCTTTCCATAACCTCTTATCTCCTTCTTGATTAATCTTCATAATTCAATTTGGACTAATCTACATTAAATATATAACAGTTAGTCAATGTAGGAGATAAATATAGTATACAAGCTTTTTTCTCTTAATAATGGCATCTATATAAGACATCATCAAAACTAATCAGATCCAACAATTCTGCCAATACACTATCCCCTATTCATTATATCGACTTATTCCAGTCCGGTATTTTAGGTTTAGTTCAGTTCCTTTCCAAATTAGGGTACAATCATAACTTCTTTTCCCTAGTCTAATTTAGGCGCAATTTTGGCCTATCCAGGGTCCAATAATCTGTCCCCTAATATCCTTTCAATCCTTAAAATTAAATAATAATTATTATAAAATACTACATAAAATAACAATTCAAACTGTAATCAAAGCATCTCATTTCTTCATCAGGTTATACAAGTATATTATTTACAAAAGTAGGGGTGTTATACATGAGTGAAACAACAAATGCACTTTGAACGTTTTGAGCGTTTTCTGTTTCTAGTTGTTCTGGGTTGTTGAGAATTGAATGCTTCAGCTTATATATGATGGAAGCATTTAGTGACCATTGGAAATCTTGATACAACTGTTGGAAGCATCCAAAGAGCTGTTAGGTTGAACCAGGTGCATTTACTTTATTACTTTGATTTAGTCCAGATGCCCAAACTTTCTTTGTTGACTTTCCTTGAAATAAATTTGTTGGATGATTTGGTGTCTAGATGAGGAAAGAAAACATTAAAGCCTTTGGAATGTGTAGAGAATGATTTGCCAAATTTATGCTTAGTTTTCTGGACCAGCATTTAATGCTCTGACATCATCTTTTGCTTTATGGCTAATCTTCATTAAAACACTCATTTGATCATCTGAAACTCATTAGCAACTTGATTAAACATAGTCAAGAATATTAATGAGAGATGATATGAAGTATAGAGTGAAATTCCTGGCTATCACCCAAGAGGGGGGGGTGAATTGGGTGTCTAATTAAAAGTTTAGGAACTTTGAAAATCTTTTCGCAACTTATTGAAAGTAGTTTGAATGACAATAATAATTGATAAAGCAAAAGTCAGTCATTCAAACATGTATGCATATTCAGATATATATTTTGGAAATATAAGAGATAAGGGAACAGAAATATGCAACCGAGATTTATCTTGGTTCGACCCAATCCTTGACCTATGTCCAAGTCCTCAAGCTCCACTTGAGATTTTCAATCCACTATCCTCTTGTTTAATCCGGGCACAAGAGAAGCCTTTACAATCCCACAAGTTCACCCAGGCACTTGTGAAGCCAAATCTCTCACCGAGATACTCCTCCTTACTCAATGTAAGGTTACAATCTGTTTCCCTCTCAAGATCACCCAATCTTGAGTAACTCTCATATAAACAGATAGAATGTTTATAATGAATCTTCTCTCTCAGAAGTGAATAAGATAAACACTGAAGTGCATTACAAATAATTTCACTCTCTCTGATAAACTATGTAAGCATTTGAAAAACAGAGAGTAAAATGAGATGAAGATCAGAGTATGAGCATTTTGAAGTTGTAGGCTTGTGTCTTGCTTCTTCTGTCTTGAATCTGACTTCTTTTATAGGTAGAAATCAATATATGACCGTTGGAAAAAGAAATATAGCCGTTAGACTAAGATAGAAACTAGCCGTTATAACTTCGTTTTCTGAACCCGCGACGAATACTTGAGTATTCATTTGGAAACTCGAGTATTCAATACTTTACTTGGATACTCGAGTATTCACTCAAGTATTGCTTCGTTGTCCTTTAGGTGAGCCTTCGACATTCCAGACCATTACTTGAGTATTGTTACTTACATACTCAAGTATTCAATATCTTACTCTGATACTCGAGTATTGACTCAAGTATTGCTTCTCCCAACCTTCAAGTTGCTCTATGTCTGATGGAAACTCGAGTATTGAACTTACATACTCGAGTATTGACCTTTGTTGAACTAACCGTCAACTTTTGAGGGTCATATCTCCCTGGTCTGAACTCCGTTTTGGTTCTTTCAACTCGTCAAAGAAAGCTCTGTGAGTCTACTTTCATATGCCACCAAGTTCAGCGCAATCGGATTTTTATTTTGTGAGTTACACTCAAAACATTGAAGCTTGGTTTGCTGTGTGGTGTGGATTTATCTATAAACTTGTACAATTCATATCTCTCTCATATGAACTCCTTTTGGCTTGAATTTTATATAAAATTAACACATTGGGAGTCTAGTTTCATATGCGACTGATTTTACTTCAATCCGATTTCTGGTTGAAGATATATAATCAAATTACCAGACGTCGCCCGAGCTGAACGTGAAACAGAGTTGATCAACGTTGAATACTCGAGTATTGAACTTACATACTCGAGTATTGATGTCGAAGAGCCCAGAGATGCTGAAAACACTGGATACTCGAGTATTGACTTGGATACTCGAGTATTGACATTCCGAGACGCGCGGAGAAGTGAAGACACTCCAATACTCGAGTATTGATGAACATACTCGAGTTTTGACTCCTAAAGCTGATTTTTCCTTGTTTTAACTCTAAATTGAGTCATTCCAACTTCCATATGGTCTTGGAGGCTTCTAACATCAATATAAGAACTTGAATAATGATATCTTCATTCCATTCAACAAGTTCTTCCTTTTTCCATTTCCCAACTTGATCATTCTTCATCATTCAACTCTTTCTTTCTTCTCTTCTCTTCTTCTCTTGATCATTTTCCATAATTCAATTCTTTATTTCTTCTATTCTCTTGATCATTCTCTCGTCATTCAACTTGTACTCATCATTCTCAGCAAGTTCCTCAATATCTTCTCTTTTTGATTATTCCCAAAATCCTTTGATAACTTCTTGCTTCCTTGACATTATGATATTCTCATTATATTGTGTGCAAGAACTTCTTTCTTCAATCTACTTTCTTGATCATTCTTCAATATCCGTAAAGCCGAGCCTATTCTCGAACTTCTTGCAGAATTGCATGCGTCGTCTTTCTATATCTCGCACTATTCATGTGTACTCCATAAAGTAGCCCAAATATGATGAAGCTTTATTCCAACTTCTATTGATCATAGAGACTTCCATTATTAAACTTTGCATCTACATTAAATATAAGAATTAGTCAAAGTATAATGTAAATGTAGTGTGCAAACTTTTTGCTCGTAATAATGGCTTCTATATTAGACATCATCAAAACTAATCATATCTAACATAGAGATCATACATGAAGATTTCGCAAATACAGACAAGGTGATTTCAAAACAGATATGCTTAATACTCGAGTTTGTTTAAGCAAACTGGAGAGCATGACTCGAGTTTAATATTTTAAACTCGAGTCGCATGATCATCTTCTTTGAAAATATATTTGAAGTTAGAATGTAGATGTCTTTGTATGATTGAAACTCGGGTTTAAAATGTTTCACTCAAGTGCATGACTCGAGTTTACTATGGTTCACTTGAGTTTAGATCTTCTTTCGAAATAAGCTTTGCGATAGCATTTTGAAAACGTTTTGAGATCGCGTTAACTCGAGTCATTAAGTGACTAACTCGAGTTTAGGACTTCTTTAATATGAAAGTAAGTTTAAGTCCACAAAAAACTGACTAGAGTTTTCAACAACAGACTTGACTTACTTTAGGTTCAAAAAATTTGAAAACTGTCGGCCTTGCTCTAACTCGACTTTAGTTAAGACCGGCCCGAGTCATTTTAATATTAAAAAATTTGAAAGCTCTCAGCCAAGCACTAACTTGAGTTTAACAATAACTGGCTCGAGTTTACTTTAGAATGTTAAAGCTTTGAAAACTCTCGGCCAAGCTCAAACTCAAGTTTTCATTTAGACACTCGAGTCAACCTAAGTCTAAATGACTTGACTAACTCTCTGTCTAGTGTTAACTCAAGTTTGGCAACTTTAAACTCGAGTTTAGCTTTGACAGGAAGTTACTGGTTCAATTTGAACAAGTTTTAAATATTTTTAACTTAACCATTAACTACATTGAAGTTTACAATTGTCAGTTATCATCAAAACACATAGAGAACTACACACAAGCCACTGATATCATACTCTCATTGTCACCTCCTTGAGCCATACACGTACTATTATAGCAGAGACCAGATAGTCAGTTGATGAAAAGCTGTGCGTTGCAATGCTGTAGTATATTGCCCATAGTACAAAAGTCGTGACAAAGTGATGCTTGTTTAAAACAAATTAAAAAAATTTAATAAAAATATTTCTGTGTTAGCACAAGGCATTAACACTAAATGGGGCATATTAAAATGCAAGCATATTAAAACGCAACATCATGACTACTTGTTCTAAAAGCTTGTCTGGCGCCTTACTATAACATGTTTCATTCTCAATCACCATCCCCACACACACACTGCCACAACTCACATTACAACCTGAAAAGCCCTTTCAATGCAAATAAGTTCAGTTGCTGGGAAGCAACCTTAGAACTTTGACAAGCCTGTAGAACTTCTAAGCTAGCATGGCAGAGAGAAATAAATCCCTCTATGTGAGAGAGCGAATATACACTTCCCTGGAGAGTCTCTTGACGCTCCCTTACCAGAGCAATCCTTGCATCACGTTCACCAGCACTGGGCAGTGGGATTGTTTACACGGGTGAACTGAACTTAAGACAATAATAGGATACATGGTTCCTAAGGCAAGCGCATAGCTGTAAGGTTATTCTTTGCTCTATCTTTTTCTCTTTGTTTTGCCTAGGAGTGTAAAAAGCTAAGTGTGGGGGAGTTTGATAAGTTACATTTATGCCATGTTTTCCCTATATGTTTTGACTGTTTTGTATGCCAAATCTGAGCTTACTTGTGCGTTATCTGATAAAATGTTTGAGAATTCATGCACATAGGGAAATTAATGATAGATCTTACAAAATGTTGCATCCATATCATTATCTTGCTCATGTGCATAAGAAAAAGACTACTTTATGGTTTATCGTGAAAGCGCATAACAAAGCTGATATAATGCTATAGCATAGGGAATGCTTACATCTATGCCAGCAATACAAGGCGACCACTATGCTGTAGCATTGTAAGTGATGTAGAGTTATGCACTACGTTACTCTGACCTTTCCTCGCGAGTTTTCAGGAAAATAAGACAGGTCATCCAAACGTATGTTTAACGGTGGCTGAATTGACTAAGGCTAAATCCAGAAGATGTGGAGAATTGAGAGAAGGATTTGAAGAATCCCGCAATATTAAAAGAGGATCAATCAACCGAATCTAGGGACTTAGACCTGACTGATTTAGAAGGCCCAGCTCACTAGACGTATGGCGCAAGAAGACCTAATTATAAGAGGAAAGCGCAACAAAACCTAGAGGGGTCGTCGAAGTCATGAGAGTCAAGCAGTCAGTACAATTTCAATCCGACTGGACTCACACAGAAGAAACGAGTGAGATACGGATCGAGAGAGCTGAAAACCAGACCCAACTCTTCCCTTGACCAAGACGGATCGTAAAAGATGTAAAGACGTCACGTGACAAGATGCCTCTCACACCGTTAACCTTTCCAACGAGCTTCTTTATTTCTTTCTTTTATTTTATTTCTGTAGGAATTCTTACAACGCAGCGGATTAAAATTTTAAGAATCCCGTCCCGAGGATCACTCAGGTGCGTTTAAATCAAGACTAGGGAATCCGAAACTACCTTTGGTGAATCCGTTCGCGTCTCGTTTCCTTTGAACTGGTGGGCTACCTCCTCGATCAATAGAAGACGACTCATTGAATCGGCTTCCTCTACTGGTATCCACACGAACAATTTCCCGAACACGGCTACGGCAGTGTGCTAGCGCTTCTTCTGTGTCTCTCTAGGTTCTTCACCACCAGATCAGATTTTCTCTCGTTTTTCTATATGGCTTATACACCTGAGACAACCATCATAAGCCTCAAAAGCTTCGTCCGTTTTTTCGTGCATCAAGACGTATTAATGCGTATTAATACGTATTAATGTACAATTAATCCGTATTAATACGTATTAATCTGCATTAATGTACAATCAATACGCATCAAGAATTTGAATTTCGAATTTCAAAAACTGCTTTTTTGAAATCTGAATTTCGAATTCTTGAATTAAAAAAATATTAATTAAATCTATCTGATAGATCTAATCTAATGTATTTATTTAATGCAAACTAAAAGCCTTCCGATTTAATTTATCTCTATAAATCAAATATGAGAAATAATATTCATCTATTTAATTAATTATGAGATACCATATCTCAATTTAATCTAAATGAGATATCGATATTCTTATTCGAATATTAAACGAGATACATTATCTCTATTTGTTTTAGATATTTAATTTATCAAATAAATTAAATACAAAACAAACATTATATATATAATAATATTATAATCTCCATTAATAATATTAATATATATATATATATACATTAATTTCAAATTTTAATAAATATATATAAATATATATTTATCCTAGATTAAATTTAGTCTTCATTAATTCCAGATCAATCTGAGATTCAATGAACCTGGACACAAATGCTCGTGTTGGATTATTCTTGTGTACGACCCTGCAAGCCCATATGAGATTGGCAGTGGGCCAAAACTGTATCAGCCCACAAGTCGCAAGCGGCCTCTAGCAAGACATTGCGACTACCCAACTCACATGGGGATCGATATCACGATACAACCTTATCATACAACCATGTCACGTCCCTTTTGTCACGCGATAATTTGGTCAAGGATGAAGCATGGACAATGTCAACTTCCTATTCTTGTCCATTACTTTCTCGATTCTCGAGTAGTCTAATAAGTGAAATGGAAACTCCTTTCCAACATAGTATGGCCATACATTTCTTAGACTCACTCATCGAGGGGCCCAATATTATCTCTCTACAAATGTGAGGGACAAATTCCATCTTGACCATTCACATTCCTCCGCATGAAAACCACTGATCCCGATCCCAGCCTTTATCATCACCCGGTCAAAGGTGACTTTTGACTAGGTCAAAGATTAATGATTCATCATGTAGGAATCCATGATGATCTCATGTCATAGGGCGTTGTGACGCGGTTATATATGAGACAAGCTAATGACTAGATCCATGCAGCTTTCTCATAGTGGGTCGGTCCAGCACCTTGTACTCTTACAAGTGCCCATGACTCGATTGTATCTCCATATCTCATCAAAGTCATATCGGTCTTAACTCATCTTCGCTCCCGCGTAGATGACCGACCGAGGACATTTAGGATAATCTATAAGATATATCCAGGGATGCAGTTATCAATACAAACATGCAAACGAAAATGATAACAAAAAGGAGAATACTATAAATATCCTAAACGTTCATTGTACAATGACTTGCCCCTAGGGCATAATTTCCAACAATTTCCATGGGCTGTTCTACGTTACTTTGTCTCATGTTTCCCTCATCAGTCATGAACTAAACTTCCATTGGCTGAGTGAAGATGAATTTTTAAGTTGTAGAATGAACCCAGTTTGTTAAGTTCTTAATTTAATATATTTAGTTTGTTTAACAGTAAGTTAATCTATAATCGACTAGCGAACGCTAAGGGTTAGATTAGTGTCCTTGGCTGCCCAGAAAGGAGTCTCAGTTAGATCTCTTTTAGACAGTGTTTACTGGGCGAGCCTGTGCACGGCTCGGCCTAAACTGTAGATGCCAGGAATGAGTTTACCGCTCATAAGCAGAACACATAGGTTTAAACAAACAGACTAAACTTGAAATTGCTTAGGAATATGGGAAAAGTAAAGTGAGGATTGTATTTACAGAATGCAGACACTTCTGTATATGATAGTGGTGGGTTAATTGACTAATGTTGTGAAAGGCGGTTATGTTGTAGCATTGCGGAAGCTGTGCAGAATAATTGCTATAGCAATGCGTTGGATGCAAACTGGGGGAATAATGCGACTTAGGATGAAATCTAAACTCTTCCTGCTTTTAAACTAATATCTTCCTTTGACTTTCGATCACTCGTTTATTTATTGTTATTAGTAGTAGCAAAAACAACCAAAACCAAATATAGTTTCACTTAACACAATTGTCATAGGAAACTAGCATCATCTTCATATAACAGTCTCTGTGGGACGATAACTCTATTGACTCTTTATTACTTGTTCGACTGGTTTACTTGCCATAAGGAATTCGACCAATAATAGATAAACATTGATGATTGAATCGTATTGAATGAAATAGTAAATGCTATTAGTTTGTTTGAGCATTTGTGTTTCCGGTGGTTGAATTGTATTGAATGCTTATGCTTATATTTAGTGAAGGCAATTAATGACTGTTCAGAAGCTTCAATGAACCGTTGAGTAATAAATATAGTCGTTAAGGGATGAAGCTCTTCCATTACTCACACACTTAGATTCTGCAAATGATCGCTGACATTCTGTCGTTTGACAGTCTTTCTATTCTTCCCGTTGAGTGTTGTAGCATTTAATTAGGCAAAGAAAACATGAATGCCTTCTGATTGCTCAGATAATGGTTGCCTAGTTCGTGCTTGGTTTTCTGGGACAACATTAAATGCATTTGACGTAATCAATGCTTTTTGATTAATTTGCAGTTTTTCCTTTATCTAATCATCTAAAACTCATTAATAAAATGATTAAACATAGTTAAGAACAATAATGAGGGATGATAAGAAGTAATCAAATCACAAGCAAATATTTAAGATTTACGGACACGGTGATTGGCAAAACAGAGATAGGCAAACTCGAGTTAATTTCTAACTGACTCGAGTTTGCCATTCCACACTCGAGTCATAGTTACATCTTCTTTGAAAATATGTTTGAAAGCAAGTGAGAAGATATCTTTGTGTAAACTTAACTCGACTTTAAAATGCTCACTTCAAGTTGATGACTCGAGTCACTCATTTCTCACTCAAGTCAATATCATTTTCACAATTGTCTTCGAGTTAAGTTTGGAAAATATTTTGAACACAGGGCACACTCAAGTCATTAAGTGATAGATCGAGTGTTCAATAACATTTAGAGAAAATGTTCCAAAGTTACACTCGAGTAATTCTAAACTAGCTTGAGTCAATAACTTGACTGTTAGAAAATACTTTGAACGAGGGACTTAGCATTTTGAAAAATAAATTTTAAGTCCACAAAGGGTCAACTCGAGTCTAACAGAATTAACTCAAGTTGATGCTTTTCATAAAGTCATTTCACAAAGTCTTTAACTCGAGTCAATCAAAGTTAAAACACATTTTGATTAAAGTTTCAAAAACATTTGACTCAAGTCTATGAACCATAACTCGAGTCAGATTATGACAGATACTTAAAATAGTTACTGATTTAAGTTTAATCAAGATATAACATTTTCACTTGAATCTTTAACTTCATTTTATTTACAATTTTCTGTTATCATCAAAACAAACATAGAGAACTAACAAAAGATATGCAAATGAGCAAGGTTAGGCTTCCTTCCTTTGAACAACTCATAAGGAGTCCTTTCAAGTCTCTTTCGGAGATACGCCCGATTTGAGATGTAGTAAGCAGTACTCATGGCGTCTGCCCAAAAGACTTGGGAAGTTTGATTCTCATTCAGCATAGCTTTAGCCATCTCAGTTAGGACTCGATTCTTTCTTTCTACAACTCCATTTTGTTATAGAGTCCTCGGGGCTGAGAAATTGTGATCAATTCCTTGAGCATCGTAGAAATCTCTGAAAGCATGATTTTCAAATTCTCCTTCATGATCAGTTCGTATTCCTAAAATAGAGAAACCTTTCTCGTTTTGCACCTTCTTGGAAAAGATAAAAATAATGTCCATGAAAACCTTGATAAATTGTCAACAATGACCAAAGTATATAAATTGTCACCAAGGCTTTTTACTCTAGCTAGTCCAACTAAATCTATATGAAGTAGTTGGAGTGATCGATTAGTTGAGATTTCATTCTTTGATTTGAAAGATGACTTGATTTGTTTACCCTTTTGACAAGTATCATAGATCATGCAATTTTTAAAACGAAGTTTTGATAAACCAATAACCAAATCTTTTCTTAGCAACTTGTCTAGTTGAAACATATTGACATGAGCTAATCGCTGATGTCACAACCAACTCTTATGTTGGGATCCGTACACGCAGCAGAATTATAAAACTTTTACGAATCCCAAAGAGGATCGTTCAACTGCGTTTAAATCAAGGTTCGTTAGAAAACCATACCTATGTGAGATTCTAAACGATTCTTTCGATTTGAACACGTAGGCTACGTTCTCGATCAGCAAGAGCAGACTCTACGAATCTCCTCCCTCTACCGGTATCCACACGAACAGCCTCGAACACGGACGCTAGCGTACTAGCGCCTTCAAACCTTGTGTCTCTTATTTTTGCTCTCTAGGGTTTTTCGCGGCTTTCTAATACGTCTGACTAAATGTCCCGTAGATTTTTCAGAACCCATTAGACTTATTATATATTCAAAATTAATCTAATTAATTTCGAAATTCAAGTTTGAATTAAAATAATATATTAATTAAATCTATCAAATAGATCTAATATAATATATTTATTTAATCCAAATAATAAGCCTATAGATTTCATTTAGAGTAAATACCCTTTTGGGTCCCCGACAAAAACCACGGACCCCATTTTCGTCACTAGGGACTAAAATGGGACTTGTTTATGGACTAAAAAGGGCTTTCTGGAAATTTGCGAGGGACCAAAATGTTCACCAATCGACCCTTATTCGTCCTTTTCAGGGACTAAAAGGGCATTTCTTTGTGTGAGGGACCAAAATGGGGTCCGTGTTTTTTTTCCAGGGACCCAAAAGGGTATTTACTCTTTAATTTATCATTATAAATTAAATCTAAGATATGATATCTTTTATTTAATTAAATCGAGATACTATACCTCAATTTAATTAAAACTAAGATATTATATCTTTATTTGAAAATTAAATTTGAGATACAATATCTCTATTTATTATAGTTATTTAATTTATCAAATAAATTAAATACTATATATAATAAGATTATTATCTATAAATAATATTATTATTATTTCAAATTTAATAATAAATATATAGATACACACACACACACACACACATATATATATATATATATTTATCCACCCTAGATTAAATACAATATTCATTAAATCTTATACATATATAAGATTCAATGAATCTGGACACTTTTGCTCGTGTTGGGCTATTCTTGTGTGCGACCCTGCAAGCCCACATGAGATTGGCAGCGGGCCAATACCGTACCAGCCCACAAGTCGCAAGCGGCCTCTAGCAAGACATTGCAATTACCCAATTCATATGGGGATCGATAATACGATACTACCTATCGTACAACCATGTCACGTCCCTTTTGTCACGCGATAATTTGGTCACGATGAGGCATGGATAATGTCAACTTCCTATTCTTGACCATTACTTTCTCGATTCTCGAGTAGTCTAATTGAAATGGAAACTCCTTTCCATCGTAGTATGGCCATACATTTCTTAGACTCACTCATCGAGGAGGCCAGCATTATCTCTCTACAAATGTGAGGGAAAAATTCCATCTTGACCACTCACATTCCTCTCCATGAGAACCACTAATCCCGATCCAAGCCTTTATCATCACCCGGTCAAAGGTGACTTTTGACTAGGTCAAAGATCAACGACTCATCATGTAGGAATCCATGATGATCTCAGGTCAAAGGGCGTTGTGACGCGATTATACATGAGAAAAACTTATGACTTAATCCATGCAGCTTTCTCATAGTGGGTTGGTCCAGCACCTTGTACTCTTACAAGTGCCTATGACTTTGATTTTTATCTCCATAGCTCATCAAAGTCATACTGGTCTTATTTCATCTTCGCTCCCTCGTAGATGACCGACCAAGGACATTTAGGATAATCTATAAGATATATCCAAGGATCAGTTATCACTATAAACATGCAAATGAAATGATAACTAAATGGAGAATGACTTGCCCCTAGGGCATAATTTCCAACAGACTCCCACTTGCACTAGGCGCAATCATTAATTACCCTAATTCCCATTGCCATAACATGACCCTCATGTTTTGCATGTGCAAGCGGCCTAGTAAGAGGATCAGCATCATTGTCTTCTCCTGGTACTTTGCATACTTTTATATCACCTCTATCATTGATTTCTCTGATAGGATGAAATTGCCTGAGTATGTGCTTGGTCCTTTGATATGACCTAGGCTCCTTGGTCTGCGCAATAGCGCCGCTATTTTCACAGAACAAGTCTATTGGATTTGAGATTGTAGGAACTACCCCTAGTTCATTAATGAACTCTCTAATCCAAAAGGCCTCCTTAGCTGCATCCGATACTGCTATATACTCAGCTTCTATTGCAAAATCAGCTATAGTACTCTTCTTAGAGCACTGCCAGCTTACTGCACCACCATTCAACAGGAACACATATCCTGATTGCGATCTTAAACCATCTTGGTTAGTTTGGAAACTCACATATATGTAACCAGTTACACAGAGCTCTTCTTCCAAACCACCATATACCAAGAATAAGTCCTTAGTCCTTCTTAAGTACTTTAGGATATTCTTGACAGCAGTCCAGTGACCCTCACCGGGATCTTGTTGATATCTGCTGGTCATACTCTAGGAAAATGACACATCTGGTCGAGTACATAACATGGCATACATGATAGATCCAATGGCGGAGGCATATGGTATCTTACTTATGAAATCTCTTTGATCTTGTGTTCTAGAACACTGATCCTTACTGAGATGAATGCCATGAGACATGGGCATGTTACCCCGTTTACAATCCTGCATACTGAACCTCGCAGTATCTTGTCTATGTATGTGCTCTGACTTAGGCCTATTAGCCTTTTGGATCTATCTATATAGATCCTGATCCCAAGGGTGTAAGAGGCTTCGCCTAAATCTTTCATTGAGAAAGACTTTCCTAACCAAGACTTGACACTCTACAAGGTAGGAATGTCATTCCCAATGAGTAGGATGTCATGAATGTAAAGCACTAGAAATACAATTGTGCTCCCACTAACCTTCTTGTAAACACAAGGTTCATCTATGTTTTGAATGAATTCAAACTCTTTGACTACTTCATCAAAACGATGATTCCGACTTCGAGATGGTTGCTTCAATCCATAAATGGATCTTTGAAGCTTGCAAACTTTACCAGAGTCCTCTGGACGCATAAAACCCTCAGGTTATGTCATGTACACATCCTCAAGCAGCTTTCCGTTAAGGAAGGCTGTTTTGACGTCCATCTGCCATATCTCATAGTCATAATATGATGCAATGGCATGAAGGATTCTGATTGATCTGGCTATTGCAACTGGGGAAAAGGTTTCTTCATAGTCCACACCATGAGTTTAAGTGAATCCTTTTGCAACCAGGCGTGCCTTGAAGACATTTACTTTGCCTTCCATGTTAGTTTTCTCTTTGAAAACCCACTTGTACCCAATGGTTTTTACACCTTCAGGTGGATCGACTAAGGTCCATACCTTATTGTCGTACATGGATTGCATTTCATACTTCATGGCATTAAGCCATCATTTGGAGTTTGGTCCCACCAATACCGTACCAGCCCACAAGTCGCAAGCGGCCTCTAGCAAGACATTGCAACTACCCAATTCATATGGAGATCGA
This sequence comes from Acacia melanoxylon, assembly GCA_019022615.1. Taxonomy (NCBI): domain Eukaryota; kingdom Viridiplantae; phylum Streptophyta; class Magnoliopsida; order Fabales; family Fabaceae; genus Acacia; species Acacia melanoxylon. The sequence goes on from JAFJYJ010000014.1 coordinate 492,088, forward strand.
TAATACGATACTACCTATCGTACAACCATGTCACGTCTCTTTTGTCACGCGATAATTTGGTCAAGGATGAGGCATGGATAATAATGTCAACTTCCTATTCTTGACCATTACTTTCTCGATTCTCGAGTAGTCTAATTGAAATGGAAACTCCTTTCCATCGTAGTATGGCCATACATTTCTTAGACTCACTCATCGATGTGCCTAGCATTATCTCTCTACAAATGTAAGGGACAAATTCCATCTTAACCACTCACATTCCTCTCTATGAGAACCACTGATCCCGATCCAAGCCTTTATCATCACCCGATCAAAGGTGACTTTTGACTAGGTCAAAGATCAACAACTCATCATGTAGGAATCCATGATGATCTCAGGTCAAAGGGCGTTGTGACGCGGTTATACATGAGAAAAGCTTATGACTTAATCCATGCAGCTTTCTCATAGTGGGTCGGTCCAGCACCTTGTACTCTTACAAGTGCCTATGACTTTGATTCATATCTCCATACCTCATCAAAGTCATACTGGTCTTATTTCATCTTTGCTCCCGCGTAGATTACCGTCCTGGGACATTTAGGATAATCTATAAGATATATCCAAGGATCAGTTATCACTATAAACATACAAATGAAATGATAAATAAATCGAGATTGACTTGCCCCTAGGGCATAATTTCCAACATCTTATCCAAGTTTCCAATAAAATAGTCTTTAGAAACAATGTTATTGCTAGGAAGGTTTAGAATATAACTATTGGTCGATTTCCTTGATGGCAAGTGAACCAGTCGAAGAAGTAATAAAGTGAAAGTAGAGTATCGTCCCACAGAGACTGAGATACCGAAGGGAGACGCTCAATTGCTATAATAGTTGCAATCAGAAAGTAAATGTAATTGGTTTGAGAGGTTTTTGATGATTACGCTAATAATGAAGTAAACAAAGTAATTTTAAGAAGATATCAGTAAGAAGTTAGGCTGAACTCGGACTCCTCCTTAAGTGCATAATTCCCCCAGTTGCTCTACCCATTGCTATAGCATCTATATTGCACAGCTTCCGCAATTGCTACATCATAGCTACTAACTACAAAGCTATTCGATTAACCCACCGCTATGATCTATCGAAGCTTCCGCATCCGATACATATGATATTAACTATACTCCTTCCATATTCCTATGGCAACTTTCTAGTTTTTACCGCATTATACTCGGGGTGTCTTGGTTATGAGAGGTAGACCCATTCCCGAAGCCTACAATAAATAGGTCAAGCCTTGCACCGGCCGCCTAGCAAACATCAAGTTTCTCGAGGTCTAGCCTCGACTCCTTGCCCGAAGCCGAGACCACAGTCTAGCCCTTAGATTCCTCTAATCGACTAGTATTTAATTTACTGATAAGCAAATCGAATCTATTAAATTAAGAACTTGCAACTGGGTTCATACACGCTTAAGAATTCATGCTCGTTCAGCCATCAGAAAGTTAGTTCATGACTGACGAAGAAAACACAAAACAGATGGTAACAGAATGACCCATGATCTAACTACTGAAACTAAACAAATAAAAATAGAAAGCTTGACGACGTTCCGACGGCGTGGACGAAGCCCTGTCACGTCACCACTCCATGTCTTCTTCCCTCCGTCTTACTGCGAGGAAGGATGCTGGGTTATCCTAGAATTCTCGTGCTTCTGAAGTCTCTCACTCTTCTGTTGAGTCGGCTGAATGTGTAATCTTGTGTTGGCTCTCTGCGACTCTACTCCAGGGTTGTCCTACTGTTTTCTTTTATATTCAGACTTTCATGTGACGCACGTTAAGCTAGCTGAACTTTCCAAATCTGTCGAGATCTATCGCATCTTCTGTTTGTAGATTGATTCTGCGGATCCTGCGGGATTCTTCAAATCTTTCTGTTTTGATCCTCCGCATCTTCTATTTCATTATGTCAACAATCTATTGTTGATCTCGATCTTTTATTTCTATTCTTGAAATCAGCTAGATAAAAGGGTCAGAAAAGTATGCCGCATAGCATTGCGTGATGCTTTTTATTACCTTTCGAGTTGCAGTCGGAATGCTATAGCATCGTATTAGCTTTGCTATACGTTCTTTAAAACAATGTAATTTGCTCTTCTTAGCATATGTTCAGGATGTAAATGGTTTCCATCCTTCCATTCCCTATATCATGAATATATGCCTTTTTGCTTGGATTGTTTGCAATTTATCTTCGTCTGTACTTTGACTCACATTGAGGAGGTTGTGGCAAAGTCCTTCCACAAGGTGTCTTTGATTTGTGGACCATTGCTGTTTCCAACTTCACCAATTCCAGCAATCCTTTCGGATTGATTTCCACCAAAAGTCACCTTACCACCATCCTTTGGCTTAATTGTAGCAAATTTGGTTTGATCTCCCGTCATATTCTAGAGTATCCACTGTCAATATACCATTTGTTGGAATTTGATGCTCTTAGGCAAACCTGCAAATCACAAAGGATCAAGTCATAGGTACCCTTATTTTCTTGGGTCCTTTTGGGTTAGTTTGTGACTTAGGCACTTCATAAGATCCTTTAGCACCCATCTATAATTTCTTACAAGCTTATCCTTTCTTTCTTTTCAATGAAAATGGGAAGAAGTGTTATGTCCCTTCTAGTTACAATAATTGCAGTGAGCAAAAGGGTTTGAAGAATGATTTGATTTTTGAAAATAATTCAAATATGTTCTTTCTCCAATTTTCTTCTTTCCTTTTCTTTTGTCAAAATCAGGTTTATAGCAAATTCCTGATTTGTTGTTCGTAAATCTTTGTTGTTTCAAAATCACATTGAGCATTTTACTACCTTGAGTGAACTTCTCAAGAGTTTTGGAGAGATAAACATTCTTTTTTTCTAAAACAGAACAATTTTCACAAACTCTTTCACTAACTAGAGGAGGGACCTTTTGAGTTTGTTCCTCAAGAGTTTTAACTTTTCTTTTTGTGGAGAGAAGTTCTTTAGCAAGTTTTCAAAATTCAAAATGAAGAGTGTTACATTCAGAAAATATTTCACCAAAAAATGGTTCATAATAATTTACCTCTTCATTTTCAGATTCTTCTTGAGCCACGAGACATATGTTTGCTATCTTCTTCATCACCTTCATCTTCATCATATGAGATATCTCCCCAGATAGCTGAAACATAAGCCTTCTTCTTGAACTTATTGAATTTCTTCTTATCTTTCTCATTGTTCTTCAATTGAGGGCATTCAGACTTGATGTGGCCTGGTTTTTCATATTCATAGCAAATGATAGGCTTCTTGGGTTCGTTGGTGGAGTTGCCTTTGTTGTTAGTTCTCTATATGTTTTGATGATGACTGACAATTGTAAACAAAATGTAGGTAATGATTCAAGTAAAAATGGTTTTAACTTGATCAAACTTGAATTAGTAACTTGCTGTCAAATTGACTCGAGTTTCAGTTTGACAAACTCGAGTCAATTGCTTTTAGAACTCAATCAAAATGTGCTTAAGGTTTGACTGACTCGAGTTAAAAGTCTTTGGAAAATATTTAATGAAATACTCCAACTCGAGTTAGTGTTGATTGACTCAAGTGGACCTTTGTGAAACTTAAATTTATTTTTCAAAGTGAATATGGATTGACTCGAGTGTAGATTTTGAACGTTATTTTTAAATTGCATCCTGTCAACTCGAGTCACCACTTAATGACTCGAGTGTGAGCTATGTTCAAAGTTTTCTTCCAAACTTAACTCGACAACATTTATGAAAATACTATTGACTTGAGTGAGTTATATATGACTCGAGTCATACACTTCCAGTAAACATTTTAGAATCAAGTTAAGTTCATACATATACGTCTTCACTTATGCTTTCAAACTTATTTTGAAAGAAAATAACACTATGACTCGAGTGTAGAATGGTCAACTCAAGTTAGCTTAAAAATCAACTCGAGTTAACTTTCTGGTTTTGCAAATCACCGTGTTGGTAAATCTTTAATCTTTACTTGTGATCTGATTACTTCTTATCATCACCCATTATTGTTCCTAACTATTGTTCATTAGTTTATAATGAGTTTCAGATGATTAGATGAAGGATTAACAGCATATTAATCAAAAAGCATTAATAACATCAGTTGCGTTAAATGTGGCTCCAAAAATCGAAGCACGAATTTAGTCAATCATTCACGGGTGGAAAAAAGGATTTTAAGACCGGACAAAAGAGGCACTGTAAGACTGGACTAGCTGCCGGTCTTGTTCCAGCCGGTATTAAAAGTCCGTCACTTTCAAGACCAGATTCGAACCGGTCTAAAAGAAACTTTTTTAGACCGGACATTTTAAAAGTTAGGTCTTAAAAGTCGTACTAAATAGACCTGATATGTATTTTGTTCGATCCTAAAAATCAAATTTTAAGACCGGACATAAACATAGACCGGTCTTAACATATCGACATTTTTAAGACCGGATAAATAATCTCCGGTCTAAAAAATACCGACTTCTAAGACCAGACGACTAATTAATCCGGTTCTAAATTTAATTAAATTTAAGACCGGGTAGTTGGTAAAGCCGGTCTTAAAAGTTGAACTTTTTAAGACGGGCTAGACTTTTAAGACCGGACTTATAAATGCATCCGGTCTTAAAATTTGAACTTTTAAGGCCAGCGATATTATTTCCCGGTCCAAATTTTCCAGAATTTTTTCCTGTTCTGTTCTTCCTGATCATTATATTACACACATCCACCACACAATCCAGCACAAAAAATTAGATACTTTAAGCTACAAGCTATGAACAATCCATTATGAATAAATTGAATTGGGAAAATAATACAAATATCACCGGCCATGAGTTATGTGGCCTCTTAATTTAGTACAACACCGTAATGAATTATCTTACAAATACAATGATGAGTTAAAAATAAATACCGCACCATGCCTTCATCTGATCCCACCCAACAACGTAACATGATATCCCCTTTTATAATATATATATCGGATCCCGCCACAAAATAAAACAAGAACAAAAGTTTCTTGATCGGTGTCGTTTAATTAAGAACGTTACAACACCGTAATGATGAATATATACATGTAATAAGATAACTTACAAATACAATGATGAGTTTCAAATACATGACAAGCCTTCATCTGATCCCACCCAACAACGTACGTAACATTATATCCCCTTTTATAACATATATATCGGATCCTCGCCACAAAATAAAACAAGAACAAAACCTTCATTGTTTAAGAACATGGAAGGAATATAGTTAAAACATTAAAGTTTTCAAAGAATTCTGCATATGAATATTACCATATGAATTGACTCTTTTATAAAGGGATATCCTCCCATATCCCTTCTTGATGATCATTTCTTATTCCGGGTTCATTATCCGCTTCATCTTCTTCGTTCATGTCCGGTATACCCCTTGAAAAAGGAGTACTCTCAGGAAGACCGTAATTCGAATGAATTTCATCATCAATATCAATGACCTTTTTCCTTAGAGAGCTACAGATCACATTTTATTTTCCTGATCGGTGATATAGAACACTTGTTTTGCCTGGTCTGCCATAATAAAAGGTTCATCTCCAAAACATCAACCATTGATATCGACTAATGTAAGTCCTACCCGATCGATCCAAACACCATTTTTGACATTAACCCACTTGCATTTGAAAATGGGAAATCTAATTTTAACATAGTCCACCTCCCAAATCTCTTCAATAACCCCATAATATGGCATGACCGCCAATAAAGGCCTCTTGTCTTTCGAATCGGAGAAGTGCATAGATTCAGCCTCTAACATAACACCACTGTTCTGGATGGTGCTCCTATCATCTAGGGACTTCGTGTAAAATGTATAACCATTGATCACATACGAATTCCAACTTATGACATCAACCTCAGGACCACGGGATAACCATTTGATTGTATCAGAAACACATTCCTCTCCCTCGACCTTTTGTTTGAACTAGTTTGCAAATGTTCGTTATGCTCCCTAATCAACCTTTGTTCGGTCATTCGATGATTTTCTTTCCTTACGGCTTCTTTATGTGCAGCTATCTTCGGCTTGAACTTCATCAACATTATTCAAGATGTATAAGTGGACTTGTGACAATTCATCGGGATCCACACTCTTTACCGAAGCACCTCGTCTACCCCCTTCAAGATGTCGACGTTTTGGAAGCCCAATATGTCTTACTTTGGCCAAATAATTTTGACAAAATTCCATGGCTTCTTCGAAACATATTTCGAACAATTGATGCTTCTAGCCGGTATGCGTTCTTCACGTACCCTTTTAGGAATTTCATAGATCTTTCAATTGGGTACATCCACCGTAAATGGATAGGGCCGCACAACTTTATCTCCCTCACTAGATGAACAATTAGATGAACCATGATGTCAAAAAATGTAGGAACAAAAAGCTTCTCAAGGTGTCACAAGATAAGATATTCTTCATTCTCCAATTCATCCAACTTTTCAATCTCAAAAACTTTACTACAAACCACATTGAAGAAGAAACAAAGTCTAGTCAAGACGACCCGAAGATCATATTCGGCGATGCCTCGAATAGCTACTGGGAGTAGCTGTTGCATCAAGACATGACAATCATGAGACTTTTGGCCTACTAATTTCAAGTCCTTCATCGAAACAAGCCTCTTAAAGTTTGAAGAATACCCCGAGGGAACTTTTGTGCCATGTAAACACTCACAAAAACTTTGTTTCTCATCCTTAGAAAGAGTATGAGAAGCCGGGGGACAATAAGTTCTCTTCCCATATGGCCTTGGATGTAAGTTTTCGCGTATTCCCATTATTTGCAAATCCAATCTTGCCTTCACACCATCCTTTGAACTACCTTGTATGTTGAGAAGCGTGCCAACAATACTATCACATACGTTTTTCTCCACGTGCATGACATCAATACAATGTCTCACATCAAGATTGCGCCAATATGGAAGATCGAAGAATACAGATCTCTTTTTCCATATATTTGTTTCTTTTCTACTCTTTGCAGTCTTACCGAAGATGACACTGATATTTTTCACCTTTTCATAAACTTGCTCCCAGTCAATGCCACCGGAGCATCTTCATACTCCTGGCCACCAAAAAAGGCTTTCTTTAATCGACGATATGGGTTATTAAACCGTCTTTCTTCCATGTTGAAGTTGATGGTAGCGTGTGCCTTCTTCACAAACCGGACATGCTTTGTGGCCTTTTACACTATACCCTGACAAGTTTCCATATCTTTGGGAAGTCGTTTATAGTACAAAATATCATGGCTCGCATTTTAAACACCTCCTTCTTGAAAGAGTCAAAAACATCGACACCTTCTTCCCACAACTCCCTCAAGTCTTCGATCAAGGGTGAAGGTAAACATCAATGTCATTTCCGGGTTGTTTTGGTCCCGAAATCAAGATAGATAGCATGATGTACTTTCGTTTCATGCATAACATAGGAGATAAGTTGTAAATAATCGGAGTACGGGCCATGAACTATGTATCTTTGCTAAGGCTACCATAGGGATTCATGCCATCTGTGCTAAGTGCAAGCCTAAGGTTCCTAGGTTCTTCGCCGAAGCTCGGAAATAATTGATCAATTTTCTTCCATTGAGAAGAATCGGCCGGATGTCGAAGCTTTCCATTAGAAATCCTCTCATCAACATGCCACCTCAAATTTTTTGCATCACTTTCATTAGCAAACAACCGCTTGAACCTTGGTATGATTGGAAGATACCACAACACTTTTGCAGACCCCTTATTTGACTTGTACCTTGGGGTTTCACATATCGAACAATTCTGCTTCTCTTCAAACTCTTTTCTATACAATATGCAATCATTCGGGCATGCATGAATCTTTTTGTACTCCATCCCTAGTGGACAAAGTATTTTCTTAGCATCATAGTATCGATGCGGCAACACATTATCATCCGGAAGCATGTCCTTAAAAGCCTCAAGCATTTCAGAGAAACTCTTGTCACTCCATCCATGACGTGCCTTCAAGCTTACCAATTTCAATACGGCGTTCAACAATTGATATTTTTTACACCCGGGGTATAGCGGGGTCTCGCATCACCGCACAATTACCATATGCATGTGATTGCTCAAAAACCTCTTCTCCTACATCACAAATAATGTCCTCTATGTGATCATCCATATCCGTGTCATTATCATCAAAGGCCACTTCCTCATGTTGAGACCCACTTGGCATTTTTTCACCATGCCATGACCATACCGTATAAGTCTTACAAAATCCTTCACAAATTAAATGTGTGTGGATAACTTCAGGACTTAATCGCCTCTCATTCAAACATTTTACACAAGGGCAATAAAACTTCCCACTATCATCATGGGCATTTTGTTTAGCAAATTCTATAAATTCCCTCACCCCATTCTGATATTCAACACTCGTCCGTAAAGCATTATTTATCCAACTATGATCCATAGAAGAATTCCTATATATAGACGAAAAGATTTAACATACATAATCCGAAAAAATTGAAACTTGCATATAAAATAAGACATACATAATCCAAATGCATATATATGCTCAAATGTCGGTTATGTCTTTTTTTTCTTTACGGAGAAACTTTCCCATTCCATGCATAACGAAGAATCACTTTTGGTCATAAATGTATCACAGTGAATCCAAGAAGCAAAATAAATGCATGACGAGGAAATTAAATGCATCGCATGAAGGTCTTGGGGACTCACCTATAGCATATAAATTCAAATGGGTTTGCTGAGTCTTTCTTCTCCGGCCACGAACGTTGATGTTGCAGACAGCAAGAGTAACCTAAAAACACTAGTTCGTCAGTTCGGTAGGTCTAAAGTGCAAATATAATCTTCAATATACAATATTCATTAACAACGAGAGAAACCCACAAGAACATTTCATCGATTTCGTTCAACCCATGAAAAACCCGAACCATAACTAGGAAAATAATAAAGTTATATAACCAAAACACCTCATACAGCTTGGTCTATAGACGTTTAGCTAAGGAACCAGAAAGTGATTGTTGAGAGAACAACGCGAAGCAGCGACGACGCAACAAGCAAAATGTGGAGACAGAACCTGAGTAATCACTCTCGGCGCGACAAGAGAAGTTCTGAGAGGGAAATTTAATTTTCCCCGCGAAAGAGACAAGTTTTAGTATTTTGGATTTTATTAAGACCGGTTAATTATAAAGTGTCCGGTCCTAAATATATAATTTTATTAATAAGACCGGTTAGTTATAAAGTGTGCGGTCCTAAAGAATAATTTTATTAATACCTTTTTAAGACCGGCAATTAAGAATACTTCGGTCCTAATATTTACTATTGATTTAATTTTAAGACCGGAGTTTTATAAACATCCGACCTAAAAGTCAAATACTTATAGAGTCGTAAACCTCTTCGTTTATTAATGAACCAAACTAAAAAAAATGAGATTTGCCTTTGGCGAGCGCCTTAGTAAACTGAATTAATAAAATAAATAAACGAAAACTCGGAGAATATGAATATAAAAAAGGCACAAGCTTAATTAGTTCTTACCGCTTCCATACATAAACGGAGAATATGCACGTACACAAGAAAAAAAAGAAAGAAAAACAATAAATGATCATTATCAATGACAAGAATCTAACAAAACATCCTAAAGCTTATTATCATCCAATGCCTTGGCGATATCGGCGTTAAAAGCATTAACTTCCCGCTGGAGATCAGCAAGTTCCTATCTTATTCGCATCACCCGAGTGCATCATTAGAGGAAAGAGGAGAGGGGTCGGCGGTAGGCGCGCGGGGCCAACCGATTGGAGAGGGGGAGCGGGAACCTCGCATGGTCCGAAGGTTGGAGGGGGTGCGGCAACCTCTTCATCATCCGAAATAACAATGGGTCCGACGACCCGAGATTCTTTGATCACAACGTAACGCACTCTTTGGAGGAGGCACACCGTATAACGATCTAAGTCGGCAAGAGCTTCGGGTGTAAGAGTACCCCTACGAGGAGTTCTCTTGTATCTAACCATGGTTTGAGGCTTTGAGCGGTTTAGGAAAGAGCTCCAACGATACACTCTTTTTATTAATAAGAACATGGAGGTTAGTGTGCGGAGTTAATGAGGACGAGAGAGATGGATACACTCTTTTTATTATGTAACCAGACTTAAAAGTATATTATTTATTTTTTCAATTAAATAACTTTTAAGACCAGATTTTTAGAAACATCTGGTCCTAAATGTCTACTATTTTTTTTCCATACAATTCAATTACTTTTAATATCATCCATTTATATTATATCCGGTCCTAAAAGTCAATTATTTTTTTATCAATTATTTATTTTTGTAAAGTAAGAATTTTTCCTTAAAAAATATTACTTTTAGGAACGGATCTTTTACAAAATCCGGTATTAAATGTTCAGTCACTTCAAACTCAGATAGCAGAGTCGATCCTTGCACCCCGTACACATGATCCAAAGTCTCTTCGACTTCAAGGTCATAAACTGACCAACTAAGCGTCTCCTCGTATTCTGAAGAACAATGCATCTCCTCGTAAAAAGTTCACAACGTTTCATATTCTTCAGGATACGTTCTCTATTTAAACCCGTTCTTACTTTAGTTTCTTCACATTCTTCTCCATCACTTCTACACGACCTCCTCCACCGACTAAAACACACTGTAATGGCTGCTCCACCAGGTCCTCCTTTTCCTCCTCCTCCTCTTCAACCTCGCCCCCCCTCCTCCACCGCCTCCAAATCCAACCGCATCAGCGGTTGGTGCGGAACATTGTGGCCCGTCGATCACATCGACCGACGCTTGGGCCAATTGTTTCAAGCGGTTCATACCGTCAACCAGAAGCTGACCATGGTACTCGACGCCAATGACGTGGAGTACAATCCTTCACAAGAGGACGCCTCCGACGCCTCCAAAATCAACTCCGACGCCTCCCACCTCTCCGACGACGGGGAGGATTAGTTGTTTTATTTTGCTTTTTTTTGCTGCTTTTTTTTGTAATCACTGCCCTATAGGGCAGCGTAAAAATTATTAAATAAAATATTTCGCATTTTGTTCTTATGGGAGTTTTAATTAATGCCGGTTTAATTATATGCATTATCTCGAACACGGAAAGCAATAAGAAAGTCAATTATGAAATATGGAAAATGGCAGACTCAAAACACTAAAATTAAAAAAAGAAAAGAAAAAAAGACAGAAGTTAGGCAATTATGAAATATGGAGTTTACGTTATAATATGGACAAATATTTAATTTAATGTTTTGATGCTATTACCCTTTATAAATAAATAAAGTAAATCGGTTATGAAATATGAATAATAGGGAAAGACTTTAATTTAATAATATGATTATTCATTTAATAAAGTAGTTACAAATAGAATAATTAATAATGTAGACTATAGTTCTTGCATATTGAATAAATATTTAATTTAAGCAAAAAGATTATTCATTTAATTTATAAGAGATTTTATATATATAAATATATATTATTAATAAATATATCGTATATTTGTCGCCAATGAAAGACTTTTAGGACCGGCTATTTAGTAAACATACGGTCCTAAAATACTGTAATTTTTTCACAAATAAATAAACGAAGACTTTTAGGACCAACTACTTAGTGAACATGCGGTCCTAAAAGACTGGCGTATTTTACTGTGAGTCACGAAGACTTTTAGGACCGGAAATTTAGTTAACATACGGTCCTAAAATACTGTAATTTTTTCACAAATAAATAAATGAAGACTTTTAGGACCGACTACTTAGTGAACATGCGGTCTTAAACTTCTCGCATTTGTAAATTAAGCAATGAATATTTTTTTCCACCATCCAATACATTCAAGAACCACTAATGGACACAAGGAAACTTGTTTTAAATGAATTAACAAATTATTATTGTATACTATCACAAATTGGACAATTGTTCATTACGATCGAAGATGATTGTTGATACGGCTAGCATATATTTACAATGAATTCACAAATCAACTATTTTTCCGATTTTACGAGATGATCAGATCATACATATATTCGATAACACATTGCGTGTGCGCTCAATATCACCATCAGGAAAGGGGTCAGCATAGTCAAACGTCTGTAGCATCAAAGACAGAAATATATTAGTCGTCCTTCCTTGCATATCAAAGGGGTCAGCGCACAGGCAAAGTTATGTAATACATTTACCTTTGCTTGGATGTCGATCCTTTGGTTGCATGACAATATTATACATGTGTGTCATGACATAATGTCCACATAAGTTGGACTCCTTCGGTTGCCGACGGGTCTAAAAACAAACAAGAAATATATATAAGAGCATATATTTTTTTCGACCAAGTTCACAAGCCAAAGTGTGCCGGTGTCCAAATATGTACTAACCTTTGGTTTGATCCATGTAGGATCTTTGACTTCAGTCCCGAGACTTGTTCTTGACCTTTTCTTGGAATGATTTTAAGGGCCTATATATTGTCAAAATCACAAATTTACTCAATAATGGTTACGAAAATTTACAGCAGAGATTTCAGACTAGACAATCAAAATGACATATGCTTACTTGTTCACCATCTGCTGCAATGTAGCCGTTGGTTCGTAGTGAAGGGAGCATAAAAAGACCACTTTATTCTCATTCGGGCAAATCAGGACCAACTGCCAATGGTGACTGAAAATTCACAACTGACAAGTACTCAGTAATATGTAGCGAGAATATAATTAAGGGAATTACGAAAAGAATTATGATATGTACCTATTGTAGTATGGTGCCAAGTACCAATTTTTCCTATTCTTCTTGGTCAACCTTGTTGTTATGTATGATTGTCTCTCCGCTAAGGGTGGTTGACTCACGTACTGCGGGCACAAGAATCCAATATCTTTGCTTCTGCCCTGCTGTTCCAATTCACGATGCAATAACCTACAATAATGACGTCATGGAATTAGTATATACGTATGTGAGTGTCTCACATTTATGTTATGTACTCATAGAAGAAGATACTTACTTTATAAACATGAGAATCATTGAATCAGTAAGCTCCTGTTTATCAAACAAGCAGGAAATTATATCATCTTGGTCAACCAAAACCGGGTGCTTGTTTTTAAGACCTACTTCGGTATTGACAGGCCACTGATTAAGTGCAACTTGTTTATTGGATACCATAAGGACAAGCTTGTCTTTGGCACTCAACTTAGCCGTGCCAACCAATTCAGGAGGGGCTAGAGCATCAGGAGGAGTAGAAACATGCACAAGCTTCACTTGCCACGAGATCAAGGTTCCAATGACATCACTCACAAGCTTCAGCTCATCAGTTGGGAGAGGGAGAGGTGCATCAACGATCACCTCTTCAACTGACACTCTGACTTCATCATAAGCCATTTGTTGGTGGTGTACAGTTGATCCCAAGTTTTGGACAGTCCCTTTTGCAACCAATCGTCTATCATGATGTTTAGGATCCTCCACATAAAGGTCACAAGGTTGCTCTGACTGTCCAACAATGCAACTCCCTCTAGTGCTCTGCTGCATAGGTGTAGGTGAGAGTGGCAAGGGAACACTGGTTTCTGCACGAGAGCTCACAAGCACCTTCATTTGATTCATTTCCTCCTTCATCTCCCTCAGCTGGGATTGAAAATAGGCAGTCAATGAAGCTTCTTTAGCCGCTGCTTGCTCATTCAATTTGGCCACCTCCTGTGCCACCGTCTGTTCCACCGTCTGTTCCATCTCTTCCCGGGTAACCATACTTTGTTTCTGGCGTTTGGCGCTACCAAAGTATTCCTTTAGGCCTACCCTTCCTCCAATCCCCCTTACACGCCCCGCGTGATCCGGTTTTCCGGTCGCAATGGTCAGAACATCATTCCTCCCGTCCGACACAAAAGATCCCTCCGCTTCTTTCTTCTTTAGATCTTCCTGTAGGATACAGATAATGAGAAGCTTAGTAATGAAACATGTTTAGTAACTATAAATTAACAACAACGATACTTACAATTCTTTCAGCAACTAGACGAGTCTGGTCACTCGTGTAGGCGTCGCTTGGCTTTTGCCGAATATACAACCATAACTCATCACGACGTATTGGAGATGGCGGATCATGTATCGCAGAAGGATTGGATTTCGCTTCTCGCTTCATCTTGCAATCTCTTCCGCTTGGCCGCCATGAATTCTTGTTCAGCCTTTTCGTATCCGCGCGAGAAGCCCTATGCGGGCAATCATTCTTTCTCCCTATCTCCCGTGCTTGTTCCCTTCTTTTTCGTGAATCAGAAATGAAAACAACTATTAATTATGAATTCCAGCCATCTCACTAACAAAAATTAGAGAACTTCTGCTTGATATGAACCTCAAACACTAGTCAAATTCACTTCATTAAGTTTCAACAGTTCATTTAAGGAGGATGTAAAATTGTAGAAGAAATTGGGAGAACCGAGTAAAGTGAGTTGCGTAACCGCACCGAAACCTTTACACGTTAACATACTAACTAACTAATAGCAATGTCTAACCACTACCTACTACAAAAGAACTAGCTAAGACTATAATAATGGTTTGACTCTTATGCCATTATTATTTCCCTAATTACCTACTTAATATTTTACCTTTGCACGGTTTACATATCAGACTTGCATACAACTAAGACATGCTCCTCTTATGCAGGACAAAGGATGGAAATATATACTTCTATTCACAAACCAAACAATCTAACTAACAGGATTAGATGAACACGAACAATAACATTCACATATCCGCACAAGTTAATAAGCAAACAAAAGAGGGCAAACAAAACTAAATAACAACTCACCAAAGCTTCGGGAGTGGTCCTTGTGAACAAATTGTTGCCAAGTTTGTTCATCAATAAATGTGTACTTGTCCCAAGGATTATGGTCAGGCCTAACATCGGCAAAAATATATGTGTTAGCTAGAAAGGTCTTAAACTTCCTCCATAGATCAGCACAATAAGACAATGTCTTGTCTTTCAACTTCTGGGAGTCAGGGACAGTGTATGTGAGCCGGATAGTGTCCCAAATAAGATCCTTTACTGCGAGATGGTCGACATTTTTCTACTCATCTGTCAAGATGCTAGCCTTGCTGCGTGCTAGATAGCCGACAAAACTATTATATTTTTGTTTATTGGGACCGAAAGGAGCCAACTTTTCATCAAACTGAATCTCGAGCTTTGACCCAGAGTACCGACTTACGGATACGTCTTTCATTCGTGTGCCATTTCTACCACGGCGTGCGGGCGGTTACGAGGCTCATTGTGAGATGAAGAGGGTTCGTTCGACTCACACCCGCCGCACCAAGAATCGTCGTTGAAGGAATAGCGAAGAACCGTTTTCTCCGTTCATTTTCGAGGAAGGAAGAGAGGCTGAGAGTGGTGGTGTGAAAGAGGAACGCCTGAGAAAGTGAGAGAGTAACAGAGGATGGTAGTGGTGGGCGAGGAAGAGAAGTAATGCAACAGGAAGAGGGGTTTTACAACAAGAACAGGGGTTTGAGAGTTCAGAGAGCAACGTATCAGTCGTAACTCTTAGGCAACGTCGCGCGAATATTTGGCGCTTTAGTTTCCATACCGGACGAATTAAAAGGCCGGTCTTAAAGGTCAAGATTTAGGACCGTCCATTATTAAAAGCCGGTCTTAAAGGTAATAAAATTTTCAAATAATTTTTTTCAATAGTTTGTACCGGCCATACTTTAAGTCCAGTCTTAAAAGTATAAAATTTAAGACCGTGTTTATATATGTCCGGTCTTAAAAGTTTTAACTTTTATATTTAAATTTTTCCGATTATTTTGGTCCATGAGAAAATATAAGTTCGGGCTTGTACGAGATTTCTCTATAAAATAATATAAATTTTAATTACATTTTTAAGACCGGTTGGTTTTTTAAGGTGTCGAATAATATATTTAAGACCTATTAATAAAGGATCCGGTCCAAGAAGTTCTTGATATTTACAAAACTGCCACTGGTCATAGCTTTAAGACCGTTGCGACGAATGTCCGGTCTAAATGAGGCGATCTTAAAGCCTTTTTTTGCACTAGTGATTCTCTGAACATTCCGAATGCATTAATGGTTTCTTTCCCTAATCAAGTGCCAGATCATCCAATGGGAAGAACAGAAGGAATTTCACTGTGGCGAATGACGGCACTCATTTTCAGAATCGAAGCCTTGAAGTAACGGATGAAGTTCATGTCTAACGGCTAATTCAATACTCTCAACGGCTCATTGAAAGCTTCCAACGGTCATTTAATTCCCTCACCAAATATAAGCGAAGCATACATACGATTCAACTACTGAAAACACAAACGTTCAAACCCATTATACGCATTTACTGTTTCATTCATAGTGTAATATTTTAATCTTCAGTGTTTATCAATCTACTCTCTGCGAGAGGTTCAATTACAATCATCTTTTTTGTAAAGATACTCAAGGTAGTGGGACCTTGAGAGTGGGTGTATTGATTACAACTTGTAAAGGGGTGTGAATCCTAGTGAGAGGATTACTTTGAGTACATAGTATGTAATCAATTGAAAGACTTAGTGAAATATGTTAGTTCTCTATGTATTTTGATGATAACTGACAATTATAAACTAAATGAAGTTAATGGTTTAGTTAAAATTGTTTAAAAACTTGTTCAAACTTAACCAATAACTTCCTGTCAAAGCTTGACTCGAGTTTGGAGTTTCAAAACTCGAGTTAACTTGATACAGAGAGTCTTCAAAAATATTTGACCTTAACTTGACTTGAGTGTCTGAGTGTAAAACTCGAGTCACTGCTTGGCCGAGAGTTTTTCAATGTTTTTTTTAAACTTAACTTGACTCGAGTCAGTCATGGTTAACTCGAGTCAAAGCAAGGCCGAGAGCTATCAAAGTATTTTAAAGATAAAGAAACTCATGCCTGTTCATCTTGACTCAAGTCATACTTTATGGACTTAAAGTTATTTTCAAAACATAAGTCATTGACTCGAGCCTATGACCTATAAATCAATCTTAGCTTTTAAAAGATATTTTCAAATATATAAGTTGACTTGAGTCAGTCACTTAATGACTCGAGTGAACGCGATCTCAAAATGTCTTCTAAAATGTTATCTAAAAGCTCATTTCGAAAAAAAAGCTTGACTCAAGCGAACTCTAATTGACTCGAGTCATGCACTTAAGTTAAACATTTTAACCTTGAGCCAAAGTCATACAGAGATCTCTTCAATTTAATTTCAAACTTATTCCTTCTGGAAAGCCAAATTCAAAGTCTTCAAATGGCTTATGGAGAGTGTTCGAGAGAGAAGACTATGCTCCAACTACAATAGAAGATGGTGTTAGAACTCCCAAGCTAGAAGAAGAATACGATGAGAGTGACAGAAGGCAAGTCACTCTCAACAGCAAAGCAATCCTCATGCTTCAAAGTGCTCTAAAGTCAAAAAGAGTATTTTCGTATTTGCACTCTATCATCCGCCAAACAAATGTGGGATGCGCTTGAGATTGCTCATGATGGGATAACTGGAATCAAGGAGAATTGTATAAATACCATTATGACTGAATACGATTTATTTTGTATGAAGTCTGGGGAATCCAATGGCGAATTCCAGCTCAGATTCACTCATCTGATCAACCAACTTGCTGCTTTGGGAAAAGAATATGATCAACTTGTCCAAGTGAGGAAAATTTTGAATATTCTCAGCAAGGAATGGGAAGCTAAAGTCATTGCGATTGAAGAGGCTCGTGGAGAGTCAAAGGGATCAGTGGCAACTCTCTTTGGTAGCTTGTCTGAATATAAAGGTAAACTTAAGTTCAGAAAAGGACTTGATGAAATTGGTAGTAAGCATAAGGGAATTGCCCTTAAAACTGTCAAGAAAGACAAGGAATCAGATGATGATGACGATGACAATGATGAAGAGGTCAGGATGATGGTCTGGAGATTCAAGAGATTCTACAAGAAGGATCAAGGATTCAGAAAGTTTCATAAAGGTAGCTCCAGCAATGAGCCGAAGAAGCCAATTATATGCTACGAATGTGAGAAGCCTGGCCATATCAAGTCTGATTGTCCCCAGCTAAAGAATAAAGAGAAAGAAAAGAAGAGATTCAATAAGTTCAAGAAGAAGGCTTATGTCTCAGCTATATGGGGAGATAGCTCATCTGATGAAGATGAAGCTGATGAAGAAGAAAGAGACAACTTTTGTCTTGTGGCTTAAGAAGAAGAATCTGAAAGTGAAGAGGTAATAGATTTTGATCCTACCTAGGATGAATTATTTTCTGAATATAATTCTCTTCACTTTGAATTTTGAAAATTGGCAAAAGAACTTTTTGATTCAAAAAGGAAAATAAAATATCTTGAAGATCAAACTCTAAATATCTCTTTTCCAATTTTGGCTGGTGAAAATGTTTCTGAAAAAAATTGTGAAAAAAGTTTCTGAAAAAGTTTGTGAAAATTACTGTGTTTTAGAGAAAAGAAATGCTTATCTTACTAAAACACTTGAGAAGTTCACTCAAGGCTGTGAAATGCTCAATGTGATTTTGAAACAACAAAGATTTACAAATGACAAATCAGGGATTGGTTACAGACCTAATTTTGATAAAAAGAAAGGTAAGAAGAAATTTGGAGAAAAGAATTACTTTAACCACTTTAAAAAAAAAACAATTAATTCTTCTAATCCTTTTGCCCATTGTAATTATTGCAATCGTAAAGGCCATACTACTTCTTCATGTTTTCATAAAAAGGAAAGAAAGAGTAAGCCTGTAAGTAACTATAAATGGGTGCCCAAAGGATCCTATAAGGTTCCTAAGACACAAACTAATCCAAAAGGACCCACAAAAAGATGGGTACCTAAGGCTTGATCATTTATGTCTTGCAGTTTTGTCTAAGAGCATCGAAATCCAACAAGTGGTACATTGATAATGGATGCTCTAGACACATGACGGGAGATCAATCCAAGTTTGCTACAATCAAGCTTAAGCAAGGTGGCAAGGTAACTTTTGGTGGAAATCAATCCAGAAGGATTACTGGAATTGGTTAAGATGGAAGCAACAATGGACCACAAATCAAAGACTTCTACCCTGTGGAAGAGCTATGCCACAACCTCCTCAGTGTGAGCCAAAGCACATATAAAGGTAACTTGGTTATCTTCGATTCTAAGGAATGCTTGATTATAAGCAAGGATGATCTATCCTTGGACAACATTAAATCCAATGCCTTATTCAGGGCTCCTAGAGAAGGTAACTGTTATACCCTTAATCTTCCTAGCAATAGCTCTCTTTCTGAAAATTGCTTTATTGGTAAATTGGATGACAGTTGGCTGTGGCACAAGCAATTAGCTCATGTCAATATGTTCCAACTTGACAAGTTGCTAAAAAAGGATTTGGTTATTGGTTTACCAAAACTTCGGTTTAAGAACGACATGATTTGTGATGCTTGTCAAAAAGGTAAACAAACCAAATCATCTTTGAAACCTAAAAGTGAAATTTCAACTAATAGACCTCTCCAACTACTTCATATGCATTTGGTTGGACCTTCTAGAGTGAAAAGCCTTGGTGGCAATTTATATACTTTGGTCATAGTTGATGATTTCTCTAGATTTGCATGGACTATATTTTTATCTTCTAAAGATGAAACATTTGATCAGTTTGTTGTTTTACTAAGAAGGTCCAAAACGAGAAAGGTTTCTTTATTGCAGGAATTCGTACTAATCATGGTGGTGAGTTCGAGAATCATGCTTTCAAAGAGTTTTGTGATTATATGGGAATTGATAACAAATTTTCTGCCCAAAGGACTCCTCAAAAAATGGCGTTATAGAGAGGACGAATCGAGTCCTCACCAAGATGGCAAGGGCAATGCTAAATGAGAACCAAACTTCCCAAGTAGTTTAAGTTGATGCCATGAGCACCGTTTGCTACATCTCAAATCAGGCATACCTCCAGAAAAAGCTAAACAAGACTCCCTATGAGTTGTACAGTGGAAGAAAGCCCAACTTTGCACAATTGCACATCTTTGGCTGCAAATGCCTTGTGCATAATAATGGTAAAGAGAACTTAGGGAAATTTGATCCCAAGTCTGATGAAGGTATATTTCTTCGCTATTCTAATAGGAGTAAGGCATATAGAATATTTAACAATCGTACTCGTGTTGTAAAAGAGTCCATGCATGTTGTATTCTGTGAAGCCATATCTGATAAATCTTTGGATGATAATGAACCTATTATTCAAACTCAATCTGCTTCAAAAACTTTTTTTGTTTTGGAAAATTCTGAAAAACCTTTGTAAAAGGAACCTGAAGTTTAAAACGATTGTGAAAATACTTGCGAAAATGCTGATCAATCTCAACCTAGATCTTAGAGATACAGTAGGAGTCATCCTGTGGATCAAGTGATAGGTGATGTAAATCAAGGAGTGAAAACCTGAAAAAGTACTATGAATGAAGTTACTTTCTCTGCTTTCATTTCAGAGATTGAACCCTCTAAGATTGACAAAGCCCTTTCAGACAATGATTGGGTTATAGCAATGCAAGAGGAGGTAAACAGTTTGAAAGAAATCAAGTTTGGGACTTGATACCTAGGCCTAAAGATCATTCGGTTATTAGCACTAAATGGGTATTCACGAACAAACATGATGAATCTGCAATCATTGTCCATAATAAGGCAAGGTTGGTTGCAAAAGGCTATCAAGAAGAAGGAATTGATTATGAAGAAACTTCTGCTCTAGTGGCAAGATTGGAAGCCATAAGAGTTCTTCTAGCCTTTGCTTGCATTAAGGGATTTAAGCTTTATCAAATGGATGTGAAATCTGCATTTTTAAATGTTTTTATCCAAGAGGAAGTTTATGTTAAACAACCTCCTGAATTTGAGGATAACAATTTTCCGGATCATATCTTTCAGTTAAAGAAAGTCTTGTATGGTCTTAATCAAGCTCCTAGAGCTTAGTATGAAAGACTTAGCAAGTTCCTTCTTTATCAATGATTTGTTAGAGGCAAAGTAGGTACAACCCTCTTCATAAAATGCAACAAGAGAAATGATTTGTTAATTGTTCAAATATATGTTGATGATATTATATTTGGTGCTACTAATGATGCTTTGTGTGAAGAATTCTCCAAGTCAATGCAATGAGAGTTTGAGATGTCAATGATAGGAGAGTTGAACTACTTCTTTGGTATGCAAATCAAGCAAAAGAAAAATGGAATCTTCATATCTCAGACCAAATATCTCAGAGATATTCTGAAGAAATATGGCTTAGACGAATGCAATAGAGCTGACACTCCAATGAGTTCAACTGCTTCATTGGATGCCGATGAGAAGGGAAAGGACTTCAACATTATAAGATATAGAGGAATGATTGGATCATTACTCTATCTGACTATAAGTCGTCCTGACATTCAGTTCAGTGTGGGAATGTGTGCAAGATTCCAATCCACTCACAATGAGTCTCATCTGAACATGTGAAGAGGACATTCAGATATCTTGTGTTACACCCCTATCGGCCTCGCCCTTTCGGGTGGCGGGTTAGAGGGATTCCTTCTTATTTATTACGTTTCCTTTGTTAATTAAGCCTTTTCAACATAAATTAGAGTGTACGCGGCAGAGCATATAATCGGTTTGGACAACCACAATATACTGGTAAAGGTACGATAATCAAAGTAAAGTCCATGTAAGGTTAAGGATACAGTCATCGAAAAGTAAGTACTGAGCAGAAAGTAAATCATACAGTCATCTCAAAAACATAAAGTACAAAAAGCGATAGGGCATTCCCTATTTCTTCCTCTTCAACTTCAAGCCCTACTTCAAATCTGCAGATCCGCTCAACCAGAAA
Source organism: Acacia melanoxylon (assembly GCA_019022615.1). Classification (NCBI taxonomy): domain Eukaryota; kingdom Viridiplantae; phylum Streptophyta; class Magnoliopsida; order Fabales; family Fabaceae; genus Acacia; species Acacia melanoxylon. Next base: position 513,776 of record JAFJYJ010000014.1, read on the forward strand.
CACCTCTGTATCTTTGAAATAGTCTGGAGTTCAAATTGAACCCCAGAGTAACTGTTAAATATGTATGCAATGCATGTCATGCATGTTGGGATCCATACACGCAACGAAAGGATTTCATCCATTGAAATCTTACGAATCTCATAGGAGGATCTATCAACGACGTTTAAATCGGGTTCGTTAGGAACCGTACCTTTGCGAATAATCCTGTGCATCTATTCAATCAGTTAGAAGCTGACTCTACGAATCCACTCCCTCTATCGGTATCCACACCGAACAGCACTCCAACACGGACGGCAACGTGCTAGCGCCTTCAAGCTTTGTGTCTCACGTCTCTCCTCTAGGGTTTTCTTTTCGCGGCTCGTATATATTTTAATATGACTAGATCTTCATCTAATAGAGTTTCTCAAACCCTAATTGGGCCGTATTAAAATATTCAAATTAATCTAAATTAATCTTGAAATTCGAAATTGGATTAAAATAAATATATTAATTAAATCTGTCCAACAAATCTAATCTAATCTATTTATTTAATTCGAATTAAAAGCTTGCTGATTTAATTGCGACTACCCAATACATATGGGGATCGATGATACGATACAACCTATCGTACAACCATGTCATGTCCCTTTTGTCACGCGATAATTTGGTCAAGGATGAGGCATGGATAATGTCAACTTCCTGTTCTTGACCATTACTTTCTCGATTCTCGAATAGTCTAATAATTGAAATGGAAACTCCTTTCCACCATAGTATGGCCATACATTTCTCAGACTCACTCATCGAGGGGCCTAGTATTATCTCTCTACAAATGTGAGGGACAAATTTCATCTTGACCATTCACATTCCTCTACATGAGAACTACTGATCCTGATCCAAGCCTTTATCATGAGTAAGGTATAACCAGTGCAAGTATACACTATCAATGTAATACTGGCAAGTATCCCGGAGTAATAAAATATCGTTCCCACAGGGACCAAAGTTCCAACTACCAACCCAATTTACTTGAATTTAAAGTTGATGCAACCATATGAGTTTTTGGATGAACATATTAAAAGAAAATAAAATGACAAAGAAATTGAATCAAACTTTGTAGAAAACAATTAACAAAAGCCTAGGGTCATGTATGTCATCAATAATCCATTTAATTGTTCTTCCTTTACCAAAAGCTAGATTAAGAGACATAATCTTCTTTTAAGGTAGAATTTAATTGCTTAACCCATGAATTGGAGTATGTCAATCGAATTTCAGATTTTAATCTAATTGCTTATTCCTAAGTCAAATTAGCCTAATCCTCAATCCTAAAGTCATGTTCCCATGCTCATTAGAATTAATTCTTGCATTAAGTCCAGAATTCTTTATGATTGCATAAAGCCTATGTCAAGTTCCCTTGCTAGTACCTTATGTTCTTTAATCAATTGAACCTAGAATTAACTAGCCTTTCCCAAGGTCTAATTAATCTTTCAATTCCTTAATTAGATGATCAAACTAACAAAGGCATTAAGAATGGATTAAAGAAACTCATCCAAAACAAGTATTATGTAATTAAAAACAGAATTTCAATTAAACTTCATAAAGAATTCATACATGACCTTAGAAAGATACTTAGTTCATGCTATTCATGACCAAGCATACAAAAGGGAAAAAGATGAAGAACAATAAATTAAACTAAAACATTCAAAAGAAAAGATTACAACTAATCGTCCATGTAGGAGGTAGAACCATCGCATGTAGGACTTAAAATGAACGAAACATAACATTAAATTATAACAATCGAAAGGAAAAGATTACAACTAATCGTCCATGTAGGAGGTAGAACCATCACATGTAGGACTTCAAATAAACAAAAGGAAAATAATACATAAGAAACATAAACAAGATGTAAGAACCATCCATATAGGAGGTTTTGAACAAGAAAAGAAAGAACTTAAGATGAAGGAGATATGAAACTTAAGAAAGAAAGAACCTAAGGGAGAGAGAGCTCTTCTCCAAGTGTGTTTTCAGCTTCACAACACTCTTCTATTTATAGGCAGCTAGGAGCATCTCATCCATGCACTTTACAACTCAAATTCGTCACTTTTCTTAGTGGCCAACTTGGAAGCATCTTTGAATCACTTTACAGCTCCAAAACCGTGTCCGATTTACAGCCTGTTTTACACCACGAATTCGGTGGAATTGGGCCACAATGTATTCATATGAAATGTAGCCCTGGATGTTAGCTTTTCATTCGTTCAAACCGGACCTCATTTGGAGTTCGGTAACCCAAGTTATGGATCCAATACTGTACGTTGTTCCAGAGTCCGTCACAGCACCTTGTCTTGCATTCCAAGCCCAATTGGGTCCTCTAAACGTCTCATTTAGCTTCTGGACTCTTCATATAAGTTGTAGGGCTTTCATTCAGCGTTCCTAAAAGATAAAGTTCAGATCAATTGGAGGTCTAGAACGCAAATTATGATCAACATACCAAACAGTGTTCACTACCCAATTATAAAAGAGATGTGGTTTAAGCCCAATTTTGAACAAAATTCCAAATATGACCAAGATCTATACAAATAAATTCTAAAAACTAATTATGAAGATGAAACTACATATTTAACTAATTTAATCCATTAAAACATGACAATGATAGAGTTTGTAACTCCTTTTTGCAATTAAAACATCACAAATTCCAAGGTTATCACCGGTCAAAGGTGACTTTTGACTAGGTCAAAGAGCAGCGACTTATCATGTTGGAATCCATGAAGATCTCAGGTCAAAGGGCGTTGTGACGTGGTTATACATGAGAAAAGCTTATGACTTAATCCATGTAGCTTTCTTATAGTGGGTCGGTCCAGCACCTTGTACTCCTACAAGTGCCCATGACTTTAATTCGTATCTCCATACTGTTAGTTCTCTATGTGTTTTGATGATAATTGACAATTGTAAACACAAGTTGAAGTTTGTCTTTGGTAAGGTGAAAAGCTTACTGTCAAAGGCAAACTCGAGTTTTGGAAGCAAAACTCGAGTTTGGGCTTTGATGAGAGTAGCTCAAATTTATAAAGTAATGAAAACTCCAGTTTGGTTAGGCAAACTCGAGTTTACAAGTCACAGAGAGCACTCAAGCTTTTCACATCAAGGCAAACTCGAGTTTGGGTTTACAAACTCGAGTTTGTACCATACAGAGACACTTCAAGTTTCCTGAAGAATACAAAACTCCAGTTTTGATTTACAAACTCCAGTTTTCAACTACTATAAAGTTTGTAAAAGTTTTCTCTTATGAGGAAACTTGATTTTGGGTTTTAAAAAATCAAGTTTTAGTCATACAAAGAGCTCCCAAAGTTTTGAACATAAGAAAACTTCAGTTTACACCAAACAGAGAGTTTGTCAAGTTTTTGTGAACTTGACCAAACTCGAGTTTGTGTTTTCCAAACGCGAGCTTGGGCTTGGCAGAGAGTCTAAATATTTTTCATCCTTTGCAAACTCCAGTTTACATTTGGAAACTCTAGTTTGCACTTAGCCAAGCATTTTCTAAGTTTTCCAAAGTTATGAGGAAACTCGAGTTTGTATTGGGAAACTCGAGTTTGGCCTTGACAGAAAGTTAACATGTTTTATCACTTTGAGAAAACTCAAGTTTGCATTTGAAAACTCTAGTTTTCACTTGGCAAAGATTTTCAAAGGTTTCCAATTTTTAAGAGGAAACTCGAGTTTGTGCCTTACAGAGAGCTTTACTCATTTCATTATTTTGGAAATTCAAGTTTATATTTGAAAACTCTAGTTTTGAGCTTTTGGACTTAAACGTGTTTTCACTATAAAAGTCGAAAACTCGATTTTGGATTTAGAAACTCGAGTTTGGCCTTCTGAAAACTCAAGTTTGTAAGAACAAACTTGAGTTTGTGTCGCCAAGTTTGAAAATCAAATTGCACGAATTTGTGAAAACTTCATGATTGATCCCAATACTTCTTATCATCACTCATTACTATTCCTAACTATGTTTAATCAGTTTGTTAGTGATAACTGATCCTTGGATATATCTTATAAACATGCAAATTAAATGATAACTAAAGGAGAATACTTTAAATAACATAAATGTTTAAAGTACAATGACTTGCCCCTAGGGCATAATTTCCAACAGGTCGGTCCAGCACCTTGTACTCTTACAAGTGCCTATGACTTTGATTCGTATCTCCATACGTCATCAAAGTCACACTGGTCTTATTTCATCTTCGCTCTCGTGTAGATGACCAATCAGGGACATTTAGGATAATCTATAAGATACATCCAAGGATACAGTTATCAATATAAACATGCAAATGATATGATAATTAAACGGAGAAATACTTTAAATAACATAAACATTTAAAGTACAATGACTTGCTCCTAGGGCATAATTTCCAACATTGCAAACCACAATCAATAAAGTAAACATGGCATGTACCACATATCCGCAGGACTGCCTATCAAGACAAGCCCCCGAAATTCCATAGCGCTAGGAAACCTCAGTAGCCAGGGATCCAAACCCTAACCACTCACCTTCGGCTTCAACATCGACCTAAGGACACACAGTCCTCTAGGCACTACAGCCTCACATACCTTGGACTTCAGCAGTGTCCTAAGGACACATGGTCTCATAGGCACTACATCTCTACATTCCTCGGACTTTAGCAGTGACCTAAGGACACACAGTCCCATAGGCACTATAGCCTTACATACCATGGACTTCAACAGTAACCCAAGGACACACAGTCCACTAGGTACTACAGCCCAAATCCTCAACCATGGTACAACAAACATGTGAGAGTAACATAAAGCATGTGAATTAACAATTACTACCTAGTGCTTCCCCGGAATTAGTAAAATCTTTCCCCAGTGCTTGAAAAGTATCCCTCACACATCCCAACCATAAATACAACAAAAATACCATGCTTTTAATCACTTAAACAGATTTTACTTCCAACATCATGAATTTTGCCCATATCTAGAATTTCCAGAAATAATGTTCTGACTTCAAAAATTCATAGTTAATTCTAGAAAAATCCAATTGACTCGGTTCCAGCGACCACTGAACCTTTATTATGTTTAGTTTATAATAAAAATAGTTTCCAAAGTCTTCTGGGTTCATTTCCTTTTCCTATTCTCAAACTCTAGCCGCTGGTCAGTGAAAACGTTCAGATTTCTGGGTCGTTTTCAACAATTTATTTCTCCCCATATCAAAATCGAAAAGTTACAAAATATTATATCAAAATGCAGCTACAGATGTCGACTTTAAGCAAGAAATATTTCATGACCATTGGACTTCATTTACTATTTAAAAACCATTTTGTAAACGCATATGCCCAGAAAACACTATAGTTGGCAGATTTGCCCTTGTTCTTAAGACTTATGGTTTTTCGGGTTCACAAATGAGGACTTTAACTTATCCCTACACAAAATATCACTTTGGACTCAATGGAAACCTTAAAAATATCAAAACACACCACAACACCCTGTATAACCCCATTGGACAGAAACCCTAGCATTCCAACTTCAAAGTCACAAAAGTATAGCTTTGAAACATACCTTGATCTTCAACTTTGTTTGTCTTCTGCTTGGACTAAGAACTTGGCTGCTCACTCTCCTCCTCTCCTTGATCAAGTTTTGGACAGCCAAAAATGGGCAGAAGAAGTCCCTTAAATAATAGTCATAGGTTACTCAAAATATCTGATATGTGCTTTCGTCGTCTACTGGTTATTCGGGTGAACTAGGGTTTATGGCTTATTTCCCAAGAAATTTTAGAATCCTCCTTGACTGGACTGGTGTGATGCAAATCTGATCCCCTTTGGTCAGATTTTATCGAATTCCCAAGTGTCATAATTATATGCTTTATCTTGTACACGCTATTATCCGCTGGTTAAAAGAATGCACTAACTCTTTGCATGGTTTTATGGCTTCCTCTCCAAGTAAATCATATTCTCTCTTGGCTGGTCTTGTTGTGGCATCATTTACACCACACAAAATAGCATGATTAGTTGTCACATCAAAATTAGATTCAAATTAAAACATGTGGTGCAGATTAAATCTATTTTTTTAATCTTTTATCTCTCTTCATGATCACTTGATTTGACCTATTGCTTGATCTCCAAGCAACTTATCTCTCCTTCAGATGGTGCCATTTTTTGGGATGAAAAGGGTCTGGATTTTATCTTAATTTTTCTCATAAAGAAGCCCCTAATTGGTCCCTGTCGGTTCCCCTTCGTCGGTTAATGTTCCCCAAGTCTTGGACCTCTTATTTGGGCCTTCAAGTGTGTTTAAATCAGCTCTTTTTGTCCCTTAATATGGCTACACGTTTTTTTGTGTCTTATAGAGGAAGATTGTTTGACTTTTTGGTTACTACATAATTACTTTTGTCCTTTGCTTTACCAAAAGTCAACCTTAGGTCCATAAGTTGCCATGTGTCCTCTTCCTTACTTGCATTGTTGGCACCTTTTTCGTCCATAATTTTCACCTACCACATGATGTGGTATTTTGTGGTTCTTTGATTATCTTCCTATGTAAGCTTCTCGACTTAAACATGTGTGAATCTTCTTGAATACTCTTCCCTTCTTATTTCCTCCAAAAACGCAGGAAACCCTTATCAGTCCAAGAAATGTCATGTGCATATTTATTTTAGTACAAGCCAATTGTCCTATACCTTAGGGCATAGCTAAATAACATTTTTACCAACCGATTAACACCGTATAAGTGTTTTTTTTGCCCTTCTGCGTTGTTACTTTAACTTTTACAGCCCTTGAGTTCTTGGTCAAAATACTCATGCAAAAAGAGAGTGAAAAACGTCTTAAAACATGTAAAGAAAGTACTTAAAAATCCTTCAAATCAAATGACCAAAGTGCCCTTACAAAATATTATCTTAACTTGGCTTATTTTGCAAGTTTTGTTGACTTTTTCTTCCCTTATTTATTTTTGGACGAATTTTAATCCTTAACTTGGGCATCTAATTTGCTTTGGACACTTGGCAATTTCTCATGGCTTATGCTCTCTCCTTGTTGGCCAAGAAACCCAAGATATTTCAAGAAGATTTGCACTTGGCCTTCTAGATTTTCTTGACCTTTTTGACTTTGTTTATGCCTTTTAATGCTTTGTAATCGTGATTGGACACATGTCACCATTCTATTTGGCCAATCACAATAGTATGTCATCATTAGTCATCATGACCTTACTTTATTAAAGTTACTTTATCGGTGCTTGTTCGAGATCCTTTCCGAGTTTTACTCGAGATTTCTTTACGAATACTGAGACCCAACAAACGATGCCAAACACTAATGTTTTCTCAAAAGCACAGGGCATACCCGACTGCCCTGAAAATGTCGTATATTTACTTATACCAGCATATTTTTGCTCAACTAATTGTCCTATACCTCAGGACATAGTTAGGTGACATCTTTTCCAACCAAATTTATACCGTTTAGGTCTTCTGTACCCCTTTTTCATTGGAACTTTAATTCCACGACTTATACATACTAGGTCCACTGACCCGTATAGCTGAGTTACTTAGTCCCTGGGAGGCTTCCTGTCTCTTGACATTCTTTACATTCTTCCCACACTGGGCTTAGTCGTCCGCCTACTTTAGGCTTATTCTCAATTCTCATGGTCCAGAATTTGGAGTGTTACATCTTGCTGATATAGAAAGTCTTGGGTTATGGTTTCCTAAAGGACAAGCTGAATATCTTGTGGCGTATTCAGATTCAGACCACGCTGGATACAAGACTGACCGGAAGAGCACAAGTGGTCAATGTGAATTCCTTAATGGTTCACTTGTGTCTTGGTTTAGCAAGAAGCAAACTACGGTCTCATTATTATCAACTGAAGCTGAATACATTGTCGTATCAAGTTGTGCACAAGTGTTATGGCTCAAGCAACAACTTCAACATTTAGGAATCCATCTCAAGGGGATACCAATTCTTTGTGACAACACTAGCACAATCAACTTAGCGAACAATCTTGTTCAACATACAAGAACCAAGCATATTGATGTTAGAGATCATGTTCAAAAGAAGGATGTAAAAGTGATGTTCATTCCCACTCATCTCCAACTTGCTGATATCTTCACAAAGGCATTAGCTAAGGAGAAATTTACATTAATTAGAAGAGAATTGGGAATGGTAAATCCCAATGAGTTGTAAGTAACCTCTACTTAATGTTAGTTATGTGTTTAATGATCAATAGATACTAACTTAAGCTTCGGAGTGTCTAGCTATGGTTTATGCAGGACATTGGCTGAACTGATAAAGTTATTGAAGTTTGCTGTCAAAAGGTGAAAACTCAAGTTTTGCATCCTCAAACTCGAGTCAACGAGAGCCAAAGAGCAACCTAAGTTTTTGAAGACAACTCAACTTGAGCCTACTTATGGCAAACTTGAGTGTATTTCAGACAGAGAGCAACCAAGCTTTTGGGAACAAAAATTAACTCGAGCCAACGTTGAGACAACTTGAGTCAAGTCGAGACAGAGAGCAACCGAGAACAAAGGAAATTTCCAAACTCGAGTCAATAAGTGGTACACTCTAGTCAAAGAAATTTCTCAAGTGTTTACATATGCACACTTGAAGTCCAGGTTAGTACATTTTAATGTTAACTCGAGCCTGTTCTTAGATACTTTAGCAGGCAACTCAAGTCACTAAGTGGAAACTCGAGTTAAGTGCTTTTTATATATACTAAAACTCAACTGTTGCTCTTCACTTCAACCTTCTCTCGAGTTTGTTCCTCAAAACCTCTCGTCTTTTCTTGTCCTAACTCGAGCCTTCTCTCCAAAAATGCCTCCCAAAAGATCTTCCAAGGCCATGGATACTAACTTTGATTATGAGGCTACTGTATCCACGTCTCTTCCTTGACTAAAGAGACCAAGACGCGAGAAACACACACCAAGAAGGTATCAACCGAAGGTTTCTAGGAACGAGCCTTCACCCAAGGCTAGACCCAAGAAGGTCATCATCCAGGAACCCCCTGAGGTTCCCAAGAGGAAGCCTATCAACCCAGAAGCAGCTAAGCGTAAGGACAAAGAACCAACTCCTGAAGTTCCTAGGTTTAAGAAGAAGAAGAAGGTTGTTCCTTCTTCTGAGTTCAGAGGGTCTCCTACTGGTGCTTCTACCTCTCAACCACGTGAGCAAAGAAGCTCAAAGGTATATGTTGACATTGATGCTCTTAAGGATATCTATGCTCATTCAAAGCCTCCTCATGATTTCTGTTGCAAACCTATCCTTTTTGAAAATGCTGAAGCAAAACTATATAAAGAACATTATACCTCAAGAGAGTTTTGCCCTATTGTCTATTTAGACCTTGCTAACCTCAAGGAAGATTGTAATATCGATCTTTCTCCTTGGCTTAAGCAGTTTGAAAACCTTTTGTCTATTCATGCCTCTTATAGTCTTGGCATAGTTAAGACTTTCTATTTCAATATAAACTTCGCCAATCGTTTGTATGACGATGGTAATTTGATAGAGGAAAAGATTATTACTCATGTTAGGGGTGAGAAAATTGAAATAACTCCTAACTTTATCAATACTCTACTTAGAATTCAAACCCTCCTCTTGTTGCTACTTTAATTTATGATAACAGGGAAATTTTCCAAATTTTGAGACCTAATGAGCCTGTACCTGATGGGCCATTAGATACTTTATATTTTGCCTCTGTTATTATGCCCCTACATATAGAGTTATCTGGTACATCTATACCAGAAATCTCATGAAGAAAGGGAAACATTTTACACATTTTGTGAAAAAGGATTATCCTATTTTTGCTTCCATCATGGACAAAGTGCCTCACAATGTTGGGCACTAGGTCTTTCAGGAAATGTCCAAATTTAGATTTTCTTCCAAAAAGACTTCAGCCATCCCATTTCAAAATTTGGTTTCCCTCATTCTTTTCCAATCCCAAGTTTGGTACTTAGCCTTGAGTGAGCAAGCGATAATACCTCATATGTTTGGTCAACATCACCTGAATCTAATGAGGATATCTTTTGAGGAAGGATTAGGCCAGTCAAGGGCCTCATCGAGATCTAGAGCAACCCAATCTAGAGAAAATGAAGCTCAATTTGCTCCACCTCCAACTACTTCTTCTTCTGGTTTACAAGCTCAGATTAAGGAGATTGTTGACAAGGAAATCTCAGACCTGATAGATAGGATTGAAGTTGAAGTGGTAGACTGATAGCTGAGGTGACTAAGGGACAACACTCTTTAATGGATGCTTAGGATGAGATGAATGAGAAGGTTGAAAACCTTAGTGGTCACTTTGAGGATCAAGCTGCTAGCATCGCTACTCTTCAGGTTTTGATGATGAGTCTCAGTGATAAGATGGACAAGATACTGAAGAATTAGTCCTCAGCTGGTGTTGGTCCTGGTCTTGGTACCTCTTCATCTCCGCTGGCCCTAGTTTCAGCATTCCTTCTTCTTTACCCAAATCAGAACCTCCTCCTATCATCCCTTCTTCACCTATTCCTTCATCTACCACTTTCACTTTCACTACACCAATCATTACCACTACTCTAGTTGTTGCTCCCACACCAGCAACTGTCATTGTTTCTCTGTTACACCCCTACCGGCCTTGCCCTTTCGGGTGGTGGGTCAAAGGGATTCCTTTTATTTATGACCTTTTCATTATTACTTACTCCTTTTATCATATATCAAAGTGAACGCAGCAGAGCATATGACCGGTTTGGACAATCACAATATACTGGTAAAAGTGTGAAAAGCAAAAAGTAAATGGTCCCCGTAGGGTTAAGGGTATAGTCATCCAAAATAAAATACCAGACAATAATTAAATATATATACAATCATCCCAAAAATATAAAGGTACCAAACGTGATAGTGCATTCCCTATTTCTTCATTTCTCCGCTTCATGCCCTTACCTTTTCAAAAGTCTGAACAGCTTATGGTCTACCTCTTGTATCAACAAAATGGTCTAGAGTTCAAAATGAACCCCAAAGTAAATGTTAAACTCAAATACCATAGTATGCAGTGTATGAATGCAACCATAATCAGGAAAACACAATCAACATGGTAACACATACCGCACATATGCATTCAGAATCACACCACAATATCATGTAACACAAACTGTCAAGCTTCCTTACCAAGGCAAGCCCCGGAATCCACATAACCGTCCAGCCGCCTAAAAAGGCCAGCCCTGGTATCCACAAAGTCGTCGAACCGCCTAACAAGGCCAGCCCCAAAAAATCCTCAGCGCTAGGAATAACACAGTAGCCAGGCCTCAAACCCAACTATCCTGAATGCATATCGACTCGGTAGCGACCTAAGGACACACAGTCCACTAGGCCTTACAGCCCCAATCCTCAATCATGACAAAAAATCATACAACAGTAACATAAAGTATGTGAGTAAACATTTACTACCTGATGGTTGTTCAAAGATTTTAAAATTTCACCACGTCTGAAAGCCTTTCTGAATGTGTTTTTGCCCTAGACAAAATCAATATACTCTATTTTCAATATTTCCATAAACTCTCCTTTTACTTTTGGAAAATCCGACCAAAACCATAAAATTTCAGAAACTCTTGCTTCAACTTCAAACATTTTTAATTAATTCCAAAAAAATCCGAATGATCTGAAATCAGCGGCCATTGAACCCTTAAGATGTCTAGTTTATGATAAAAAATAATTTTAGAGACCAGAAGGGTTCAAATCCTTTCACAAAATTAAAACTTGTTTCGTTGGTCCAAGAAATATTTCAGTCCTCTGGGCAGTTTTCAAAAATTAATTCCTCTTAGTAGAAAACTTGAAAAGTTATGAAATCATATATCAAAATGAAGCTACAAATTTATAATTTAAGCATGTAAAATTTCATGGCTATAGGACTTCATTTACTATTTTAAAAGCATTTATTAAGCGTCACTGCCCAAAATTCCAAAATCTGGCAGCTAGATGTTTCTCTTGGATTACAGGGTTTTCGGGTTTGTAAATCATGACTTCAACTTATTATCATGCAAAATTTAGTTTTAAACTCAATGGAACCCTCAAAAACATCAAAATCATATCCCAACTTCATACTCAAAACAGCTGAACGAAAATCCTTCACTTAAAGTCACAAAAGCTAGTTTCGAGCTTACCTTGATCTTGAGCTTTAATCGGTGTTTCTGCTTCTTCTTCCAGGTGTATGAACCTGGCTGGACCTTCCCTAACACTCCCTGAACTTTCCTCTTGCAGCCAAGAACGTAAGGGGTAATGCCTTTAAAAATGGTCAGGGTGCAGGGAAATGTCCGGTTCACGCTATCGTTTATTGGTTAATTGAGCGTATTAGGATTTTCTTTACTTCTTTCCAAAGGAATTCATGATCCTTCTAGATAGGGGACATGTGGTGCCTTTTTTATCATTAAAATCAGATTTTATTTACTTTTTCATGAATTATCCAAGTCACCCTTTTGTCCAGTGGTCGATAGGGTGCATCGCTGGTTAATAGCATGTTTCTTCTTTACTTTACCTTTAGTTTTTCCAGATCTTTTCCTTGGCTGATCCCCTATATGTGGCACCATTTTATACCCTCCGGTAGCTTAATATTTATCCCATTTCAATCAAAAATAAGTCCCTAATTGGTCCTTGTTGGTTCCCTAAGGCTTAAACCTTATAATTAGACTCATATGCAGGTTAAATCGACTTATTCTTCCCTCTGATTTTACTTGGACGATAATTACTCCTTAAGGGGTAAGGAGTTGAACTTTTTGCAATGTAATCATTACTTGTCCTTTTTACATTTTCAAAAAGTCAACTTTTAACCCCCATAATGACACATGTCCTCAAGCTATCATTACGGTTGACTTTTCATTTCTACCTTTTGATTTTTTGCAGTGTCACTTCTTCTTCCTGCCTGTGGCTAGCGCATACATATTTTGCATGGCAAGAATTTGCGTCCTGTTAATGCCCTCTGACCTTTATTCATTATACCGACTTATGTTGTTCCGGTATTATAGGCTTAACTTACTTCATTCTCAAGTTAAGGTGCAATTATCACTACTTTCTTCTTAACCTTGTTGGGGTAAAATTTTAAGCCTATCCAAGGTCCAATAATCTGTTCCCAGATGGTCTTCAAGCACTTAATAACTGATAAGTCAGTCTGCCTTCATTCGCCTTAACTTTATTGCAAGACAATTTTTCCTATTATTCCCCTTAATTAGTTCAAAATTTGACTTTGACTATAGTATCTAGCTTATTACTTCAGAGCCTTTAAAATAATTACTGTAATATATTATAGATAATAACAATTCAAACTGAAATCAAAAGCTTCTCATTATCTTATTAATTCATACTTGTACATCATTTACAAAAGTAGGGGTGTTACATCCTCCCTCTCAAACTTCCATTTTGAGTGATGACAAAGGGGGAGAAGAGAAGTGAAGAGAAGTTAGGTTGAGCATTTCAATTGTATAGCTTTTCATTTGTCTTTTGCTGTCATATGATGCTATCATTATGCTGTAATTTTTTTTTATGTTGCTATGTACTATGCTTCCTGTTTTTGCTACTCTGATGTACTTAGCATTTTGCATTTTGAAATGATACATGCCTTTTTGAATGAAATGCAAAAGCTCAGTGTTTAAATCTATTTGATTTCATTTCTGTTCAATGCTGAAATGTTTTTTTGAAAATTTGTCAAGTAGTTTACAAGTGTTGTCATCATCCAAAAGGGGGAGAATATTAGTTCTCTATGTGTTTTGATGATAACTGATAATTGTAAATTAAATGAAGTTAATGGTTAAGTTAAAATTGTTTAAAAACTTGTTCAAACTTAACCAGTAACTTACTATCAAAGCTTGACTCAAGTTTGGAGTTTCAAAACTCGAGTTAACTCAATACAGAGAGTCTTGAAAAATATTTGACCTTAACTTGACTCGAGTGTCTGAATGTAAAACTTGAGTTATTGCTTCACCGAGAGTTTTTCAAAAAAAAAATTGAACTTAACTTGACTTGAGTCAGTCATGGTTAACTTGAGTCAAAGCAAGGCCGAGAGCTATCAAAGTATTTTAAACATAAAGAAACTCGAGCCTGTTTATCTTGACTCAAGTCATACTTTATGGACTTAAAGTTATTTTCAAAACATAAGTCATTGACTCGAGCCTAAGACCTGTAACTCGAGCTTAGCTTTTAAGAGATATTTTCAAATATATAAGTTGACTTGAGTCACTCAGTTAATGACTCGAGTGAACGTGATCTCAAAGCTCATTTTGAAAACAAAGCTTGACTCGAGTGAACTTTAATTGACTCGAATAATGCAATTGAGTTAAACATTTTAACCTCGAGCCAAAGTCATACAGGGACCTCTTCAATTTAATTTCAAACATATTTTCAAAGAAGATGACTCAATCCTAGGATAATTGACTCGAGTGAAATGTATCTCTATTTTGATATCATCGTGTTCGTAAATGTGAAAGCTTCAAGTATGATTTGTATACTTTGTATCATCATTCATTTTTGTTCCTAAATATGTTTAATCAATTTGTTAGTGAGTTTCAGATGATCAAGAGTATGATTAACAAAAGATTATCCAAAAAGCAAAGTGAATACATCAAAGCATTTATTGCTGGTTCAGAAAACGAAGCACGGATTTGGCAAGTTTTTCTCTGCACATTCCAAAGGCTTTATTGTTTTCTTTTCACATTTGAACGCCAAATCATCCAACGGATTTATCTTAAGCAAAGTCAACAAAGATTATCTGGGCATCTTAGTTAAGTTAAAGCAACTGAAGCAAATGTCTCTAACGGCTCTTTAATGCTTCCAACGGCTTCATCAAATCTTCAAACGGTCATTAAATGCTCCCAACATATATAAGCTAAAGCATTCAATTCTCAACAACCAGAACAACCAGAATACAAGAAAACTCAAAAACGCTCAAAGTGATATTAGCATTTATTGTTTTCTACTCATATGTATAGTATCTTCGAATACTCTAAACTTTAGTGTTTATTCTTCTACTACTCTTTTAGAGAGATCATTATTGATTATAAATCTTTGTAAGAATCTCAAAGTATTGGGACTTTGGGATTGAGTTATTAGATTACAACTTGTAAGGGGGAGTGTATCCTGGTGAGAGGATAACTTTTGAGTACAGAGTGTGTAATTGATTGAAGTGATAGTGAAAATCCCAAAGAGTCTGGGGACTGGACGAAGGTCAAGAGTTGAGATCGAACTAGTATAAATCTTGTGTCAAGCTTTCTCTCTATCTCTCTGTTATACCCTGTTCTGTGCGCCATTACCAAAAGCTTTTGAAAAAGATTTTTAAAATCCCTAATTCAGCCCCCTCTTGGTGATATTCTGTCATTTACAAAATACCCAGAGAGTCTGGGGACTGGACGTAGGTCAAGAGTTTAGACCGAACCAGTGATATTCCTATTTTCATTTGGTATCAAAGTTGTTTTATCTCTTAAGGAATTACTTCTGAGATAAAAGATCCTATGGAAGGAATATTGCTTGATGGAGCTTCTATCAACAGACCACCGGGTTTCAGTGGTGAGCATTACTCATTTTGGAAAGCAAAATTTAGAGTGTTTGTGATAGCTACTGAATACGGTCTTTGGCAAGTGTTCGAGAAAGGATACTATGTTCCAACCAAGGTAGAAAGTGGAATTAATGTGCCAAACAGTGATTCTAAGTTTGACGAAAATGATAGAAGACAAATGAATTTGAACAATAAGGCTGTTCTCATTCTTCAAAGCGCATTGAGTCAAAAGGAATACTTTTGAATTTGTAATCTTTCAACTGCCAAAGAAATGTGGAAGTCTCTTGAGATTGCCTATGAAGGAACCTCTGGAATCAAAGAAAATTGAATCAACACTCTCACGACTGAGTTTGATCTCCTTCGCCTAAAGCCTGGAGAATCCATTAGAGAGTCCTGAGGTACACACACCTGATCAATTAGCTATCTTCTTTGACGAAGACCTACGATCAAAATCCTCAAGTCAGGAAAATTCTAAATGTCCTGACAAAGGATTGGGAAGCAAAAGTCACAGCTATTGAAGAAGCTCGTGGTGAGTCAATGCAATCTGTGGCTGCCTTGTTTGGAAGCCTTTCTGAGTATAAAGGTAAGATCAAGTTCAAGAAAGGTCTAGATGAGATCAATAGCAAACATAAGGGAATTGCCCTGAAGACTATCAATGTAACACCCCTACTTTTGTAAACAATGTACAAGTATGAATTAATGAAATAATAAGAGGTTTTTGACTGCAATCTGAACTGTTATTCTTCTATAACATAATACATTAATTATTTTGGAGACTCTGAGATAATGAACTAGCCACTATAATTTACGTTAAATTTTGAACTAATCAGTAGGACAATAAGAAGAGTTGTCTTGCAATAAAAATAGGGCGAACAAAGGTAGACTGACTTGTCAGTTATTAAGTGCTTAAAGGCCATCAGGGAACAAATTATTGGACCCTAGACAAGCCCAAAATTTCACTCAACAAAGTCAAGAAGAAAGCAGCGATAATTGCACATTAACTTGAGAATGAAGTAAGCTAAGCTTATAACACCGGAATGGCATAAGTCGGTATAATGAATAAGAGACAAGGAGAATTAATAGGACACAAAATATTCCCCTACAAGCTAGGTATGCGCCGGCCACAAGGAGGAAGGGGAGGTGATAATGCAAAAATCACATGGTAAAATGAAAAGTCAACTATAATGATAATCATAAGACACGTGGCATCCAAGTAGTTAAGAGTTGACTTTTGTAAGATAAAAGTACAAGGTAATCATGACACTTTAAAAAGTCAACTCCTTGCTCATTAAGAAGTAAATTTTGACCACCCAAAATCAGAGAGAAGAAGCAATTGACTTAACTTACGTACAAGCCCAATCATAAGGCCCAAGCCTAGGGAAAAAGTAACTGATGAAAGGGAATCAACAAGGACCAAATAGGGACTTCTTTTTGAATCACATGGAACAAATATTTAGGCTATGTAAGAGTATAAGATGGCACCATATACATGTGATCAGTCAAAGGAAAAGATTTGAAAAACTTGAAGAAAAAAGTAAAGAAGAAACAAACTATTAACCAGCGATGCACCCTATCGACCATTGGACAAAAGGGTGACTTGGATAATTCATATAAAAGCACATGTGAAATAATAAAATATTATTTTTCATGGTTCAGATTGTGCCACATCAACCCCAGGAAAAGTCTAGAATTTCTTGAAGATTAAGTAAGAGGAAACATGCAAAAACCCTAAGTACATCCTTTGGACTAGTGAATAAAAGAGTGCGTGGATAATTCAGGTAATTAAAACATATGGAGATTACATAAAAATATGATTTCATGGTGTAAAATTGCACCACCTATGCAGCCCAGAAGGATCTAGAATTTACTTGGAGATTAAGCAAGAAACCCAATGCAATCTATTAACCAATGGACAATAGCATGCATAGAATATTTCACTGAACCCCTGAGGTTTATTTAAGGACATTTCTGCCCCTTTTCATGGCTGCATGAGGTGTGTTCAAGAGGTTCCAAAGAGGGTCCAGCCAAGCTCAAACACAAGGAAGAAGAAGAAGAAACACCTATTGAAGCTCAAGATCAAGGTAAGTTCAAAACTAGCTTCTATAACTTGAATTTTAGAGTTTATGTCTGACTGGTTCAAACATGGTGTTATGTTATGATTTTGATGTTTTTAATGGTTCCATTTTGTTTAAAACACAATTTTTCATGAGAATAAGTTAAGGTCATAATATGCAAACCCAAAAACCCTGAATCTTAAGGAAAGTAGCAATCTACCAAATTCTGGAAATTCTTGGCAGACACGATTAATAAATGGTTTTAAAATAGTAAATAAAGTCTGATGGCTATGAAATTTTATATGCTTATAGTAGACATCTGGGGTTTCATTGTCATATATGATTTCGTAGTTTTTCGAGTTTCCTACTAGGAGAAATTAATTTTTGAAAACAGTCCAGAGGACTGGACTTCTTCACTATCCAGTGAGCAAAGATTTAGCCACGTGAAAAGACATGAACCCTTGTGGTCTCTGGGAGTATTTTTTACATAAGCTAGACAAAGTAGGGTTCGATGGCCGCTGGATTCATGTTAGTCATAGTTTTCTAGAATTAATTAAAAATGTTTGAAGTTGAAGCACGATTTCTGGAATTTCTGAATTTTGGTTAGATTTTCCGAAATTGAGAGAAACGTTTATGTAAGCCTTGGAAATAAGGTATATTTATTTTTTCTAGGGTAAGAACATATCCGGGTAGACTCTCAGACGCCGGGAAATTTTAGTAGCCTCTGAACAGCTGATAGGTAGTAACTGTTTACTAACATACTTTATGTTACTGTTGTATGTTTGTTTGCCATGATTGAGGAATGTGTAGGGCTGTAAGGCCTAATGGACTATGTGTCCTTAGGTCGCTACCGAGCCTAATATGCATTCGGGGTAGTTGGGGTTTGAGGCCCTGATTACTGAGTTTTTCCTAGCCCTGAGGATTTTCGGGGCTTGTCTTGTTAGGCGGCTCAACAACTATGTGGATTCCAGGGCTTGCCTTGGTAAGGCAACTCAACGATATGTTGTTATATGTTACTGTGGCTGTGATTGTGATTCTGAATGCATATATAGTATGTTTTTCCATGTTGATTGAGATTTCCTAGTTGTGGTTGCATTCATACACTGCATACATTTGGTATGAGTTTAACAGTTACTCTGGGGTTCATTTGTGAACTCCAGACCGTTCTGTAGGCACAGGTGATGGACACTAAGTTGTTCAGGCGTTTGGGAAGGTAAGGGCATGCAGTGGAAGATTGAAGAAATAGGGAATGTCCCATCTCATTCTATATATTTATTTTGGGATGCCTGTATAAGTTAATATACTGTTCAGTATTTTATTTTGGATAACTGTACCCTTAACCCTATGGGGACTATTTACTTTTTTTTTGTTATTGCACTTTTACATCGCACTTGTCCAAACTGATCATATGCTCTACCGCACACACTCTGATATATGTTAAAAAGGAGTAAGTAATAATGGAAAGCTAATAAATAAAAGGAATCCCTCCAACCCGCCACCTAAAAGGTGAGGTCGGTAGGGGTGTAACAGTCAAGGAAGAAAAGGATGAAGATAATGATGAAGATAAAGATGAAGAACTTAGCATGATGGTTCAGAGATTCAAGAGGTTTTACAAGAAAGAGCAAGGATTCCAGAAATTTCATAAAGGTAGCTCTAGCAATGAAATCAAGAAGCCTATCATTTGCTACGAATGTGAAAAGTCTGACCACATCAAGTTTGAATGCCCTTAGTTGAAGAACAAGGAGAAAGACAAGAAGAAATTCAATAAGTTCAAGAAGAAGGCCTATATATCTCAGCCATATAGGCAAATAGCTCATCTGATGAAGATAAAGGTGATGAATAAGAAATGGCCAATATCTATCTTGTGGCTCAAGAAGAATATGAAAATGAAGAGGTAAATGATTCTGAACCCTCTTTTGATGAACTCCTTTCTAAGTATAATTCTCTTCATTTTGAGTTTCAAAAATTAGCCAAAGAACTTCTTTCTTCTAAAAGAAAAATTAAAACTCTTGAGCAACAAGTTCAAAATGTCCCTCCTCCAATTTCTGTTTGTGAATAAGTTTGTGAAACCATTTGTAAAAACTGTCGAGTTTTAGAGAAAAGAAATGTTTATCTCACCAAATGCCTCCTTGGAAGCATCAGGTTTTGTAACCTAGGTTTTGGTAAAAGTTTGCTAAACACTCCAAAATTTTTCAGAAGCTATTTTGCATCAAAACGCAGGTTTTGCAAAAGTTTGCCAAACACTCCAAAATTTTCCAGAAGCTATTCTGCATCAAAACCTAGGTTTTCGATCCAAAACCTTAGTTTTGGAAAGAGCTCTTTTTTTCAGATTGTTCTCTCTCCTCTGTCATCATTAGTATTTTTTTCAATACCAATCAATATCCTTAAGTATTTTTTTAGTACCCTTCAATATCTTGAAATATTTTTTCAAGATTAGTCATTACCTTGAAATATTTTTTCAATATCCTAAAATAAATTTGAGAGATCATAAAGTATTTTTTCAGTATCCTTAAGTATATTTTTAGTACCCGTCAGTATCCTAAAATATTTTTTTCAAGATCAGTCATTACTCTAAAAATATTTTTTTAATATCCTAAAATAAATTTTTAAGATTATGAAGTATTTTTTCAAAGATCGTCAAGTACTATGAAATATTTCATGATCTTAAAAATTTATTTTAAGATATTAAAAAAATATTTCAGGTAATGACTGATCTTTAAAAAATATTTCAGGGTACTGATGTTGAGATTCGTACACGCAGCGGAAGGAATTTTTCAAAAAAAATTACGTACCCATAGGAGGATCTATCAACGGCGTTTAAATCGGATTAGTCAGAACCATACCTTTCGTATGTGTCTGCGTCTTGTTCAATCAACAGGAGCTGACTGAGTGAATCCACTCCCTCTACCGGTATCCACACCGAACAGAACTCCAACACCAACGGCAGCATGCTAGCGCCTTTAACGTCTTACATCTCTTTGTTTTCTCTAGGGTTTCTCTTTCGCAGCACCTCTAATTTTAATACGACTTGATCATTTTCTTATAAGGTTTCTAAAACCCTAAAGGGCCGTATTAAAATATTCAAAATTAATCTTAATTAATCTTGAAATTTGAATTTGGATTGAAATAATATTAATTAAATCTATCCAACAGATCTAATCTAATCTATTTATTTTAATCCGAATTAAAAGCCTGATGATTTAATTTATCTTTATAAATTAAATTTGAGATATCATATCTATCTATTTGATTAAATCTGAGATACTATATCTCAATTCAAATTAAATCTAAGATACGATATCTCAATTCAAAAATTAAATCGAGATATGATATCTCTATTTATTTTAGTTATTAAATTTATCAAATAAATTAAATACTATATAATAATATTATTATCTATATAGATAATATTATTATTATTTTTGAAATTATATTATATATATATATCCTAGATTAAATGTTGTATTCATTAAATCTTTAGACATATCCAAGATTCAATGAATCTGGACAATTATTGCTTGTGTTGGGCTATTCTTGTGTGTGACCCTGCAGGCCCACATGAGATTGGCAGCGGGCTAATATTGTACCAGCCCACAAGTCGCAAGCGGCCTCTAGCAAGAGATTGCGACTAACCAATTCATATGAGGGTCAATAATACGTTACAACCTATCATACAACTATGCCACGTCCTTTTTGTCACACGATATTTGGTCAAGGATGAAGCATGGATAGTGTCATCCTCTTGTTCTTGACCATTACTTTCTCGATTCTTGAGTAGTCTAACAATTGAAATGTAAACTCCTTTCCATAGTAGCATGGCCATACATTTCTCAGACTCACTCATTGAGGGGCCCAGTAATATCTCTCTACAAATGTGAGGGACAAATCTCATCTTTACCATTCACATTCCTCTGCATGAAAACCACTAATCCCGATCGAAGCCTTTATCATCACCCGTTCAAAGGTGACTTTTGACTAGGTCAAAGGTCATTGACTCTCATATAGGAATCCTTGATGATCTCAGGTCAAAAGGCATTGTGACGTGGTTATTCATGAGATAAGCTTATGACTTAATCCATGCAGTTTTTTCATAGTGGGTCAGTCCAGCACCTTGTACTCTTACAAGTGCCTATGACTTTGATTCATATCTCCATACCTCATCAAAGTCATACTGGTCTTATTTCATCTTTGCTCCCTCTTAGATGACTAACTAGGGACATTTAGGACAATATTTATGATATATCCAAGGATACAGTCATCATAATAAACATGCAAATAATTTGATAACAAAAAGGAGAAATACTTCAAATAACAACTGTGTTTAAAGTACAATGATTTCCCCCTAGGGCATAATTTCCAATAACTGATTATGTGAAAGACAAAATATCACCAAGAGGGGGTGAATTGGGTGATTTAAAAACTTTCTGATTTCCTCTGGAATTCACTTATGAAAACAGAGCTTAACAGAGAGAAAGAGAGTAGGAGAAAGATGAACACAAGAGATTTACATAGTTTGGTCTTAACTCTTGATCTACGTCAAGTCCCCAGACTCTCTCGGATTTTCACTATCACTTTAACATATTGATCGAACAAGACGCACACCCATACGTTAGGTACGTTTCTTACTAATCTGATTTAAACGCCGTTGATAGATCCTCTTCGATGGGATTCGTAAATTTTATTGGATGAATTCATTCCGCTGCGTGTACGAATCCCAACAATTTGTTACTTGATGCTTGATTTTTTGCAAACATTCTTCGCTGACATTCTTTATGTTCTTCCCGCTGGATAATCTGGCGTTCAAATGAGGAAAGAAACCATTAATGTCTTTGGAATGTGCAGAGATTGATCGACCAAATTCGTGCTCCATTTTCTGAACCAAATTTAATGCATTTGACGTAATCACTTGCTTTGTGATTAATCTTCAGTTAATCCATTATCTAATCATCTGAAACTCACTAACAAACTGATTAAATATAGTTAGGAACAATAATGAGTGATGATATGAAGTATACAAATCATACTTGAAGATTTAAGATTTATAGACAAAGTGATTGTAAAACAGAGATATATCATGCTCGAGTTCATTTCAACCAAATTGGAGCAGATGACTCGAGTTAAGAATTCTAAGCTCGAGTCACTATTTCATCCTCTTTGAAAATAAGTTTGAAATTTAAATGATGTCTCTATATGACTTAGGCTCAAGGTTAAAACGTTTAGTTCTAGTGCATGACTCAAGCCAATTAAGGTTAGCTCGAGTCAAGTTCTTCTTTCACAAATGAACTTCGAAATACATTTTGAAAATAGTTTGAAATCGCGCCAACTCGAGTCATTAAGTGATGACTCGAGTCAACTCAATTCATTTGAAAATTGATTTCAAAAAGCATGCTCGAGTTAAGAGACATAGGATCGAGTCAGGGACTTCTGAATTTGAAAATAAGTTTAAGTCCTCAAAATATGACTTGAATCAATTCTCACAGGCTTGAGGCAACAACATATTTGAAATATTTTACAAGAGCTTATGACTCGAGTTGAGCATGACTGGCTCGAGTCACTTCAAGTTCACATATTTTTGAAAGCTCTCTATCTTATGTTGACTCGAGTTTCTGAAAATTGTTTTATTGGTAACTTGGATGAGAGTTGGTTGTGGCACAAGCGTATAACTCATGTCAACATGTTTCAATTTGACAAGTTGCTGAAAAAGGATTTGGTTATTGGTTTACCAAAACTTAGTTTTAAAAATGACATGATTTGCGATGCTTGTCAAAAAGGTAAACAAACCAAATCATCTTTCAAATCAAAAAGTGAAATCTCAACTAATAGACCTCTCCAACTACTTCATATGGATTTAGTTGGACCAGCTAGAGTGAAAAGCCTTGGTGGCAATTTATACACTTTGTTCATTGTTGATGATTTCTCAAGATTTGCATGGACTATATTTTTATCTTCTAAAGATGAACATTTGATCAGTTTGTTACTTTTTCCAAGAGGGTCCAGAACGAGAAAGGTTTCTCTATTGTAGGAATTCGTACTGATCATGGTGGTGAGTTTGAGAACCATGCTTTCAAAGAGTTTTATGATGATTAAGGCATTGATCATAATTTCTCTGCCCCAAGGACTCCTCAACAAAATGGAATTGAAGAGAGGAAGAATAGAGTCTTCATTGAGATGGCAAGGGCAATGCTGAATGAGAACCAAACCTCCCAAGTTTTCTGGGCTGATGCCATGAGTACAGTTTGCTACATCTCAAATCGGGTATATCTCTGAAAGAAGCTTGACAAAACTCCATATGAGTTGTACAAAGGAAAAAAGCCAAAACTAGCTCATTTGCACATCTTTGGCTACAAATGCTTTGTGCATAATAATGGTAAGGAGAACTTAGGGAAATTTGATCCTAAGTCAGACGAAGGTATATTTCTTGTCTATTCTAATAGTAAAGTATATAGAGTCTTTAATAATCGTATTCGTATTGTTGAAGAGTCTATGCATGTTGTATTCTATGAAGCCAAATCTGACAAGTTTTTGGATGATGATGAACCTATTATTCAAACTCAATCTGTTTCGAAAACTTCTTCTGTTTTGGAAAATTTTGAAAAACCTTTGGAAACAGAACTTGAAGTTGAAAATGTTTGTGAAAACACTGATCAATCTCAACCTAGATCTTGGAGATACAGTAGGAGTCATCCTCTAGATCAAGTGATAGGTGATGTAAATCAAGGAGTGAGTACTTTGAATTAAGTCCTCAAAATATGACTTGAGTTAATTCTCACAAACTCGAGGCAACAACAGATTTGAAATATTTTACAAGAGCTTATGACTTGAGTTGAGCATGATTGGCTCGAGTCACTTGAAGTTCAAATATTTTTGAAAGCTCTCTGTCTTATGTTGACTCAAGTTTTACAACCTAAAACTCGAGTCAATTTGATAGTAAGTTACTGGTTTAAGTTTGATCAAGTTAAAATATTTTGGATTTAAACCATTAATTTCATTGTTTACAATTGTCAGTTTTCATCAAAACACATAGAGAACTAACATTCTCCCCCTTTTTTGATAATGACAACACTTGTAAACCATTTGTCAAATTGTCAAAAATTTTGAGCATGCAATGAATAGGAAACTGAAATGAGCATAACTCAAAATAGAATAAAAAACCATATATCAGTTCACTTCATTCAAAAACTCATATATATCGTTTCATTCAAAGGCTAAGTACATCAGAATAATGTTCATGAAGCAAAGTACATAGCAATTGAAATACAACATAGCTAAAAACAGTAAAAGCACTAACAACAGTAAGATAAGCATGCAATGAATAGGAAACTGAAATGAGCAGAACTCAGAATAGAAAGTACATAACTTTATTAGGGATCATCAGATAGCAGACAAATAAACATTATTAAGAAAAATATTGCAAACCAATTAGCTAGAGACAATCAGTTGTCCCCAATATAAGGTTGATAGATTAAGAGACATATTCAATATACATTGGAGACTTGTCATATTTTTGGTTCAATACAACATCAATTATTTTTGCTTTAAATTATTGTGATATCATGAAAATTTAGTTGAGTAGTGTGACTTTTGTATATTTATTTATTCATTCATTCATTTGTATAATTAATATTAAGGTAATAATATGGTATTAAAAAATGAGAGCCAAAGTAAATAAACAGATTATTTTATACCGTTGATGAAATCTGTAAACAAAAAATAAAGAAATAAATTTATATTGTATTAAGTAATTCTAATTCTCAGAATAAAAAATAAAATCTGTTAACAAACGTAATTCTGATTCTCGGAATGAAAAATAAAATGTGTTAACAAACGTAATTTTGATTCTCGGAGTAAAAATAAAATGAGTTAACAAACGTAATTCTGATTCTCAAAACTCTTCCCAGGCACAGAATCAGAAAAAACTGTTTCATCTCAGAATCATTGCTGGGGAACAGAATGGTTGCCAAGCACACCCTTATGAAGGTGGAATATCACCTAGAGGGGGGTGAATAGGTGATCTCAAAAATCTTTTCGCTGTGTGATAGGTAAACGATGAAAGCAGTAAAGAAGTAAAAGTAATAGACACAAGGAAATTATCATGGTTCGGTCCAACTCTTTGACCTACGTCTGGTCCCCAGACACTCTGGGATTTCCACTTACCTTACAACAACAATTATACACTCTGTAAACGAAGGATGATCCTCTCACTCTGGACTCACTCCTCCTTACAAGTTGTAATCGTACACCCACACTCAAGATACCACTACCTTGAGATTTGAACGAATTGTGAAGCAAGTAATGAAGCTCTCTCTCACAGAGTAAATGATAAACACTGAAGCTCAGTTATATCCAAAGATATATATTCAGAATACAATATGAACAATCGAAAGCTTTATCTATGTATGCGCTGGTTTTTTTGTATTTGTTGAATTCAATCCTTCGTGTATTTGTAAGCTGAAGCTTGAAGACCGTTGGAGGGATTGAATCTGTCCGTTGGAGTATTTGAATGTGTCCGTTGATTACGCGAATCTGAGTATTTGAATATGTCCGTTGATTGCGCGAATCTGAGTATTTGAATATGTCTGTTGATTGCACGAATCTGAGTATTTGAATATGTCCGTTGATTGCGCGCCTAGCCGTGATTGATTGTATGGTGGAGTTACTTTACATCACGTCATACTCGTCATCTCCGATGAAGATAATCTTAGAATATTGATTCATGTACTTTGCTATATGGGCATATTAAGATGATCTTCTTTTTGTTGGCTCTGTTCTTCCATACTATCAGTGCACCAAGCCTGTCATGCTTTGAATATGAGATTCAATGTCTGAAAGACACTCACAAAGATGATTAATGATATCATAGTTAATATAGAATGATGTATAGAAGGATTAAAACAATTACCTAGATCATTTAGAAGAAACAAGCTTGCTGTCAAGTTTATGCCGTCTGATCATTCTCCAGAATTGCTGAAGCCATACTCGAGAATCGCATAAAGAGTCAACCTGAAGATTGAACAATTCTCGATCATTCTCGAGAATCACTTAATGCTTCTCGAGAACCATTCTCGAGAATGACTTTCTCATTCTCGAGAATCACTTGTGAACCAGAGTGTACATAAGCGAATATCAGTTAAAGCTTTCGACAATACTCGAGAATCCTTTCTGATTCTCGAGAACCATTATTGAGAATTACCTTCTCATTCTCGAGAGTCACTTCTGAAATAGAATATATAAGTGAAGAACATCGACCATTCTCTGTTAGTTCTCAATGTGTTTTGATGATTAATAACAATTGTAAACATGAGAGAATGTTTTGTTGTTAAAAACTTGGTAAAGCTTGATGATTCCAATTGAAAAACATTCATCGGCTCCAAACTCGAGCTTGGGTCTCCAAACTCGAGCTTGCCCCTTTACGTAAAGCAAACCAAGCTATTTTGCATTTTCTAAACTTGAGCTTGGTCCATAAACTTGAGCTTGAAGGTTTTCAAAAGTTTACTCATATTCGAGTAAGCTCGAGCTTGCACTGTAAGCTTGAGCTTACGAAGGTTTGAGGATTTTATCAAGTTACTCAAATTGCAAACTCAAGCTTATTAGTTTTAAGCTCAAGCTTGCCTCTTCCAGAGACTATTCTCACTAAGTTTACAAATATGTAAACTCGAGCTTGGAGTTACAAGCTCGAGCTTACCTCTGGCAGAATCCTTTAAACTTGAGCTTATCATTTTACTGTAGAGTTTGTGAGTTTACAAAAGTTGTAAACTCGAGCTTGGCATACCAAGCTCGAGCTTGCACCGAGCGAGAAAGTTTTCAAGTTTTTTCCTTCAAAGAGTAAACTCAAGTTTAAGGTTGTAAACTCAAGCTTGCGTCGACAAAAATCTTTCAAAGTTTTTAAAACCATTGCCAAACTCGAGCTTGCCCTTGCAAGCTCAAGCTTGGGTCGACAGAGAGCAATGTCATATTTTGAGCTTAGCAAACTCAAGCTTACTCCTCTAAGCTCAAGCTTGCATTTTGTGAACTAAAATTATTTTTGACATGAATAGTGCCAAACTCGAGCTTACTCACTAATAAGCTCAAGCTTGCGTTTTTCCATTTTGGCTCTCAAAATGATTTCAAACATGTTTCCCCGACAAATGCTAAACTCGAGCTTACACACTTACAAGCTCGAGCTTGAGGCTTCCAAAGGCAAAAACTCAAGTTTTAAATGAAGACCAAACTCGAGCTTGGTATAGTAAACTCGAGCTTGGAACTTCAGAACAGATGAACGCATCTGGGTGTATTTTGTTCAGTTTGATTTATGCTTTAGCTTGATTCTGCGAATTGGTTGTATATGATTTATATGATTCATATCAATATTTCCTAACCAAATTTAACCGGTTGCTTATGAGATTTCAAGAGATCTAGGTTTGTTTTAAAGAAGACTTTAAGACAACAACTTGTGCAACTTGCAATATAATATTGTATCTCTCATCCAAAGCAATGGTTTACAACCTGGAAAGTAGGACAACCATTCTCCAAGAATGAAAGCTAGCATCCAAACAGCTGGACAACATTATACAACTACCTCCACTAAACATAACAAAGCATGGGAACACATTCTTGAGGAGCCAAATTTCAAATATTCAAATCTGCAACAACCATATTCAAACAGATTTGTTCACAACAAGCTAGATTCATGGAGACACACTCACAACAGCTATATTTTTGAATTAGATCAAGTCTCAACGGATCTACAACGTTCACAAGCTTCAATCCAATATAAATACATGAAGATTTGAAGTCTGAAAGTAGAGAAGACATACACAGAAAACGCATACAAAGATCTCAGTCTTTTACTGCTTATATTTCTCATTTGTATCTTTGATACATTGTGCTTCAGTGCTTATCTTTATTCACTCTTTGAGAGAGTTCATTTCGTAAATCATTCTTTGTAAGAATCTCAAAGTTGTGGGACTTTGAGGTTGGGTTATCGATTACAACTTGTAAGGGGAGTGTATCCTAGAGAGAGGATAACTTTCGAGTACGAGTGTGTATCGATTTGAGTGATAGTAGAAAAACCCGGAGAGCACGGGGATTTGGACGTAGGTCAAGAGTTAAGACCGAACCAAGTATAAATCTTCTATGTCAAGCTCTTCTTCTCTAACTCCATTTACCTTGGTTAAGCATCTGTTGTGTGAGTGATCTGAAAAGAACCCTCTTGGTGATTTCCTTCACTTTCATTCTCGAGAATCAATCTCTGATTCTCGAGAACCATTCTCGAGAATTGATTCTCAATTCTCGAGAATCACTCGAAGAATACAGAATAGCTTTCCTCTGATTTTGCTTCAGATCCGTCCATTCTCGAGAACCACTGGTGCATTCTCGAGAATCATTCTCGAGAATGCAATTCTCATTCTCGAGAGTTGCTTTACTGTGATGGAGTTTAACTGATCTTTTGAGCACATTCTCGAGAATTCAAGAGCCAATTCTCGAGAGTCATTCCTAGAATATATTAAACTGATTTCAACATATTTTCAAAACTTAAACTTTAGTTATCATCAAAACATTAGGAGCCAACACCTTTAGGGAAGAATGAAAGTTAAAGCGAAAAAGAAATAGCCTATTTAGAACTCTTCTCAATTAAATTGTCCAACCTCTCCCCAAGTGCAAGAGCACTATCAATAATCTTATATTGTTCTCCAATCAAAAGGAAACAACTACCTGCACTAACATCTCACATCTAGAGATAAAAAGCATAAAAGAGCAATGCAAAAATGGAGAGGAAGGGAGAAAGTAACAAAAGTCTACAAATTCACAGCATGGGTAGGTCAAGACACCAAATTAATTTCAATATTACCGTTCAAAGGCACATTAATAAGCATAAATACATATTTAAAAACAAAATAGCAAGACAACAATCATTAATAAAAGGGTGGTTTTATAAATTCTATGATAACATCTCACTCAAGGAAATGAATTATTCAGCTAGTATAACGTGATGTTTGAATTGCATGAGCATGCATTGATCATCATATGTATTGAGAAACAAATTCCAAAACCCCCAAACAATTTTACAAGTTTTTTCACAGAAGGTTAATAGAAATATAAAATAAAAAGTCCTGGACAGCTACTAGAGAAGAAGAATGTCCTATTGAAAATAAGTTTATAACACATTGATCCATATGTAAATCTAATGCTCACCAGGATGATTCTTGTTTCATCAAGCTCCCACTGGATTTTCAACAACTAATCATGCTCAACAAGGTTCTGAAGATTTGAAAATAGCAGGGAAAATGAGACAAATGAGTCAAAACTAACCATATGAACAAGGAGACAAAAAGAAAACTTTATCGGTAGACAAGTGAAATAAAAGAAAATAACTTTATTGAGAAAATTTAGTTGAAAACAAGGTAGAGTTCCAAAGAAGATGAAAACTGAAATGAAAGAAGGTAAACTAAAATGTCTAGGTTTCTATGATCAATCTCTCGAAGTTTGAATTATTTAGTAGCTTGAAATACAAACTTAAGATGTTTAGCATTATTTAATTAAAAAAGGAATAATAACACTCAGCAAGCCAAATTTAATTAAACCATACGTGATCCAACCAGCAAGAAGCAACCAGAGAATAAAGTTGACCGGAAAGGGTGGCCAACCAACAAGTTGCCACAGGACTCAGCTGACGGTTTAATTCCAGCTCCATTCACAACAAAACTCTCAAGTGCAGAATCTCAGCTGACACTTTACAAAGAACTCCCAAGGGTCCTACAAATTAAACACCAAATAAAATGTAACATCTTGTAATTGAAATAATAGATACTTAAGGAATTAAAGAAGTGATAAAATTTGTCAAATTAAAAATTAATCCATATAATCACTCCTAAACCCAGTTATCTTATAACTAACATAGTTTAGCTCAATTAAAGTGATGAAAACCTAAGATTATACATAAAAATATATGAAAATAATGGGTTCTATCAATTCCCCCCCCCCAAAACTAAGGATTTTACACTCCGGGCAAAATAATGGAATAAAACTGAATCTCAAACACACCACCAATGAAGAGTATCAAAGCATGCTCAACTATGAACTACTTGTATTCATCAACGTTCTCCTTCAAATAGCATCAACCCAAAACAACTTCGTGCCAAAAAAGCAATTAAACTCATGCGATTTAATCAAGGAAAGCAAACAAAGGAAGAGATTTCTCACACAGTAAGTGTTTCGCTCTCACTCTCATTAATCAAGGATATTTTTCTCAAGACCATCTAATTTAGGCTTTCCATAAGCTTGTAACTATCCTACATCTCCACCACTAAGTAGCCCATAGTCTTCGTGAATCAAAGGGTCTTTTTAGGGCTGTAATATTGGAAAGGCCAAATGATGGGGTGGAAGTAAATGCCAATTATTAATGAAAACTGCACATGTATGTTACTCTCTGATACAACTTCCATGAAGGGTTGATGACACCAAACATGCACAAATTCAGATGTTCATGACAACAAACTCAACATCAATCACTTCAGTACAAAATATGCACAAGTCAGAATCATCCATTTGCAACTATGAGTAAATCTTCTTCTCGTTTTAACCCTGCCACTTAGCTAGCTCTCATTTCTCTTCTTTCCTTTCTGTTTTTCATCTTTTTTTTTCTTCTTCTCCTTGGGCTTTTCTCTCTTCTTTTTTCTGTTCATTCTTTTGTTTTTTCATATAACTTTTCATTGCCTCTTTCTGCATTTTTTTGTATCTTTTTTCATATTATTCTTTTCCTTTTCTTTTTGCTCTTTTTTTCTATTCTTTTTTTTTTCATCACTTTTTTCTAGCATTGTAACAATAACTAAATGGCAAAAGAAAGTTCATTATGTCAAAAATTCCAGTCTCACTTAGTTCCTGTCACCAAGATTGCATACATCAACTAGTTTCAATAAACATGAATTAATTATTTATTCAATCAACTTAGCAAGTCATAACCTCCAAACATTCACCACATGCAGCATTCATTAATCATCGATGGAAAAGGAAAGAATAACGAAAGGCTCAAAGGGTTAAATAAGGGATTTAACGTGTATAGGCTGTTGTTTGGTCAAAGGGGTTTGAATGGAATGCCCTTATCATATTTACAATTCCAAGTGCTGATGTGGTCTCAAATTAAAGATTGAGACAAGTTCTAGGAAGTTATTAAGCTATATGGTATCACACAAATTTTAAGAAAAATTCAGGCCCAAATTGTTCCAACTAGCTTACTCGCCCTCATTCACTCACCAAGACCAAATCGCATATGAATTGAACTTAATGCATGAGATTATTCTGCCTTGATGCAAAATATCAGAATTCATTGATTCAACAAGCAATTCACACTTCAACAAGCCTTAACACTATTCAAAAGGACGTGTTCCAGGTTCAATCAAATTCCATACCAGTCAAGTGATGAGCACAAATAATGCCATGTTTTCCCTATATTTCATGACTGAATTGTATGGTAAATAAAAGTTTAACTGCAAACAATCCAAGCAAAAAGGCATATATTCATGATATAGGGAACTAAATGATAGAAACCATTTACATCCTAAACATGTGCTAAGAAAGGAGCAAGTTACATTGTTTTTAAAGAACGTATAGCAAAGCTGATACTATGCTATAGCATTCTGACAGCAACTCGAAGTGCAATAAAAGACATCATGAAAGCTATAGCAAAGTAAAGGACGCAATCCTATGCGGCATATTTTCTGACCTTTTTATCTAGACTATTTCAGGGATAATAAGGAAACTCGAGAACGACAAGTAGATTGCTGACGTAATAAAATAAAAGATGCGGAGGATCGAAACTGAAAGATTTGAAGAATCCCGCAGGATCAGCAGAATCAATCTACTATAGTTAGAAGATGCGATAGATCTCAACAGATTTGGAAAGCCCAGCTCCCTGGAACTTGCTCACAAGAAAGGCCAAGTATAAAAGGAAACAACAAGTCAACCCTAGAGGAGAGTTACAAAGAGCCAAAACGAGATTTCACATCCGACAGACTCAAAAGAAGAGTGAGAGATTTCACTAGCACGAGAATTCCAGGATAACCCAGCATCCTTCCTTGCAGTAAGACGGAGAAAAGAAGACGTGGAGTGGTGACGTGATAGGGCTTCTTCCATGCCGTCGAAACGCCGTCAAGTTTCTGTTTTTTCCTTTTTATTTAGTATTTAGATCATGGGTCATTCTATTACTATCTGTTTTGTGTTTCCCTCGTCAGTCATGAACTGATTTTCCTATGGCTGAATGAGGATGAATTCTTAAGTGTTAAATGAACCCAGTTGCAAGTTCTTAATTTAATAGATTCGGTTTGCTTATTAGTGAATTAATTACTAGTCGATTAGTGGAAGCTAAGGGCTAGATTTGTGGCCTCGGCTTACTGGCAAGGAGTCGAGGTTAGACCTATGAGAAACAATGTTTACTAGGCAGCCGGTGCAAGGCTTGACCTATTATATTGTAGGCTTCAGGAATGGGTCTACTTCTCAAAACCATGACACCCTGAGTGTAATGCAGATTTAACTAGAAAGTTGCCATAGGAATATGCAAGGAGTATAGTTAGTATCATATGTATCGAACGCGAAAGCTTCAATAGATTATAGTGGTGGGTTAACCGAATCGCGTTGTAGTTACTAGCTATGTTGTAGCAATTGCGGAAGCTGTACAATATGGATGATATAACAATGGGTAAAGAAACTGGGGGATTGATGCAC
Organism: Acacia melanoxylon; assembly: GCA_019022615.1. Classification (NCBI taxonomy): domain Eukaryota; kingdom Viridiplantae; phylum Streptophyta; class Magnoliopsida; order Fabales; family Fabaceae; genus Acacia; species Acacia melanoxylon. The sequence goes on from JAFJYJ010000014.1 coordinate 546,970, forward strand.
TTAAGGATGATTCCGAGTTCAGCCTAACCTCTTACTGATATCTTCTTAAAACTACGATACTCTATTTTATTTCTGTTATTACAATAAGCACAAAACCTCTCAAACCAATTATATTTACTTTCTGTTTGCACAACTATCATAGCAATCGAGCGTCACTTTTTGGTATCTTAGTCTCTGTGGGACGATACTCTACTTACACTTTATTACTTGTTCGATTGGTTCACTTGCCATCAAGGAAATCTACCAACATCAAGCAACCATCAAACCCAAAAGTATAGTGCAAAGTTCAAGCAAATAATCGCCAACATAGATTAGAACATAGATCAGAAACTCCAAAATAGAATCAGATCAGACCAGTGGAATATAACAGAATGTCATTAATCAAAGTCATATAAGAAGAGCATTGTCCTTAATGTGAAATAACGACACAATAGAAATAGCACAAATATAGCTAGATAGAATCGAGGTACCAAAACCTATGCCATAACAACTACCTTTTACTACTTCACTAACACCCCCCCCAAAAAAAACACATTGATGTTTAACAATAAAGCTCATAAAACAATTAATCAATCTAAAAAAACTAATGTAAAGTGAGGAAAAGGGTCAACCGTGCAATGAAGTCATGAAACATAAATTCCCATCCTGTATGAGAATCATAAGCCCCTCCAATATAGTCCTTGCTCCTTGATGAATGCTCCTTGGTGGTGGTTCAGGATCGATTGGTAAAGGCTCCAAGATATTGAGTCCCTTGGAGACCTATCCCATGAATTACTTGCAAGGAGGTATCATAATCAGTAACAATATGATCAACAGAAATCATGTTAGTCAAGTGATCAAGCTCATGTATTCATAAATCCAGTGGCAAGTCAAATGAGAGAATCTCATGAATAAAGTCATGGATATTGTTATATGTAATTCCGACTAAGGGCCTTATAGTAAATAAATAGTAGACAATAGTGCTCAGGAGTTTGTTAGAAGAAAGAGAAATAGTCAGTGACGTGGCATAGGCAAAGAATATACAGATTGTACTCAGGCTCTGGCATTTTCTGTGAATGAATTTTAGACTATTTCCTTCTTTAGCTGTATCAAAGGATCAGAGCCCACTGTCTGGCCATGGCACCGCCGCCGCCGGACACAAGATCCCAGGATCGACTGGGTGAGCTGGAGACCCGCATTGAGACGCTTCACCTCACGATGCATACCCGATTGGAGCAGAGTTCACAGGACATTACCGACCTTAAGCTTACTGCTACTCGGCTGGAAAACCTTTTGCAAAAACTTGAGTCACGGTTTTCCTCGTCTCCCAACATCATTACAAGGAAACAACCTCTCAGTACCAATGGTGGTGGCGATGGGGGCTCAAGTTCCACTGTGCATCGCGATGGAGGCTCTGGCTCCACTGGGCATCCTCGCATTCCACCTTTTGGATCATTCCATGAAGGGCAATACCAGCAACAACCTCAGTCCTACTTCATTCCCACGAAACAGAGTCGTGTGGAATTCTCGCGGTTCGACGGTTCTGATTTTCGTGATTAGGCTCATCGTTGTCGCCAGTTTTTCGAGGTTGATAGTACTCCGACAGAACATCGCATCCGTCTCCTAAGCATTCATTTAGAGGGCCACGATCTCCGATGGCATCAGATGTTTATGCGTCATGGGACATTTGCTAAGGTACGCTGGGAAGACTATTTCAGGCAGATGGAGGCTAAGTTTGTTGATATACAAGAGGAACATCCGCTGATTGCCTTGAAGAAGCTCCAGCAAGGCGATAGCCCAGTTGCCGACTACGAACGTCTCTTTGATGAGTTGCTATCAGAGGTGGACATTCCAGAAGCAGTTGCAGTGAACTTATTCATCGGTGGTCTCCGCTCCGACATTCGTCAGTTCGTCCTGAATTTCGCACCTCCATTGTTGGCTAGCGCAACATGTTCTGCCAGGTTGCAGGAGGCTACCATCCGAACTCTCCATGAACATGCGCCGACTCGTGAGCGTTGGGCATCTTCCACGAGCTCAGCTAGTCGTGCCATAGATTTGACTCACAAGCCTTCTACAGTAATGGGCTCAAAATTTGGCCCGTTTTCATCTCTCACGTCAGACTCCACGAAATCCCAATTTCAATATGCTAAACCGGGTATACAGACCCCTTCTTCAAGCTCCACACCGACTCCACCTTCCACACAATCTTCGAGATCCTTCTCAAGACCAACTCGCCACCTATCCAAACGGGAGATGGACGAACGGCGCCGCCAAGGTTTGTGCTACTGGTGCCCTGAGAAGTACTCATCTGCTCACTATTGTAAGGCTTCTCATGCTTATATGTTGGTGATTAACGATGAAGAAGAGCAATTTGAGGATGCGTTGGGTGACGCTCAAGGACCTGTGGAGGGTAGTATCAACGCTATTGAGGGTTGACTCCACACTTCGACATTGAAGCTCCATTTACGTATCAAGAATCAACAACTCATTGTTCTCGTCGATACGGGTAGCACTCACAATATCATTGATGCCACTGTTGCTAGACGGCTCAAATTGAAGACATGTGAACGAGACCCTATTCGTTTATCCGTTGCAGATAACCCTCAGGTGAGCATCTCTAAACATTGTCCTCATCTGAGTTGGGAAATGGGAGGATTATTTTTCTATTCAGATTTCCTGGTGATGAAAATAGGAGGGTACGACGCCATACTAGGTGTGGACAGGCTTAATACCTTGGGTTGATTCTTAATGGACATAGGATCTCAAATCTTTGAGTTTCACATCAATAGTCAGCCTATCGCAATACAGGGTCTGAATGCGGGGGCTCACTTTTGTTCGCAAGAAATATTGACCCTTCAGGAATTTGTTGTGGCTAATGAGTTATATCTCATTCAAGCACCTTCTCAACTGCAAGTAAGACTTCAGGCTGACTCTGTTCTCAACCATGAGCAGTGACTTGCACTACAAACACTCTTGGACGCGTTTCTTGATGTCTTTAAAGAACCCACAGAGCTGCCTCCACAACGAACATGTGATCATGCCATTCCTCTCAAAGACTCCACTCCAATCAGCTGTCAACCATACCGATATGGGCTGGTTTAGAAAACATAAATTGAGAATCAAATCCACTAAATGCTCATCAGTGGTGTTATTCATGAGAGCTCTAATGCGTTTGCTGCCCCAGTGGTGTTAGTTCAAAAGAAGGACGGTACTTGGCGATTTTGTGTTGATTACCATAAATTAAATGAGGCTACTATCAAAAACAAGTTTTCGATCCCTGTTATTGATGAATTACTAGATGAATTGACAGGGGCTAGCTTCTTCTCCAAACTGGATTTGCGCGCCGGGTACCACCAGATTCGGATGAGAGAAACTGATGTGGCTAAAACTGCTTTTAGGACTCATGAAGGATTGTATGAGTTTTTCGTCATGCCATTTGGCCTTACCAATGCTCCGGCCACATTTCAAGGTCTCATGAACTCTATCTTTAAACCTTTTTTACGCAAATTTATTTTGGTATTTTTTGATGATATTCTTGTGTATAGCAAGGACTGGGATTCCTACTTACAGCATCTAAATACTACGCTCTCTATTTTAAGGCATCAGCACTTGTTTGCAAAATCTTCTAAATGTGTCTTTGCTGCCTCAAAGGTTGATTACTTGGGCCATGTAATTTCTGCTGAAGGTGTTGGGATCCGTACAAGCAGCGGATTTAAATTTTCTACGAATCCCACCCGGAGGATTGCTCAACCATCGTCTAAATCAAGGCCAAGGAACCGAATATTACCTGCGGTTGAAACGGTCCGCGTCTCGTTCTGAACACGTGGGCTACCTTCTCGATCAGCAGGAGCAGACTCCGCGAATCTCCTCCCTCTACTGATATCCACACGAACAGCTTCGAACACGATTGCGGCAACGTGCTAGCGCCTTCAAAAACTCGCGTCTCTCTATATGCTATAGGGTTTCTCGTGGTTTTCTAATACGCCTGACTGAATGTCTCGTAGGTTTTCTCAAACCCGATCAGCGTATTATATTCGAAATTAATCCTCATTAATTTTGAATTTCAAATTTCAAATCTGGATTAAAGTATTTTAATTAAATCTATCTAATAGATCTAATGTAATTTATTTATTTAATCCGAATTAAAAGCCGGATCGAAATTCGAGTTTTGAATCTTTGATTAAATATATATTAATTAAATCTATCTAATAGATCTAATCTAATATATTTATTTAATCCGAATCAAAAAGCCTTCTAATTTAATTTATCTCTATAAATTAAATCCGAGAATGATATCCATCTATTTAATTAAATTTGAGATACTATATCTCAATTTAAATTAAATAGATATATGATATCTTTATTCGAAAATTAAAACATGAGATACAATATCTCTATTTGTCTTAGATATTTAATTTATCAAATAAATTAAATACTAAACAAATATTATATAATAATATTATAATCATTATTTAATATTATTATATTATTTAATTTCGAATTAATATAATATAATATATATTATATTATATTAATATATATATAATATTAATATACATAATATTCACCCCAGATAAATACAGTATTCATTAAATCTTAGACGTATATAAGATTCAATGAATCTGGACACTTTTGCTCGTGTTGGGCTATTCTTGTGTGCGACCCTGCAGGCCTACATGAGATTGGCAGTGGGCCAATACTGTACTAGCCCACAAGTCGCAAGCGGCCTCTGGCAAGACATTGCGACTACCCAATTCATATGGGGATCGATGATACGATACTACCTATCGTACAACCATGTCACGTCCCTTTTGTCACGCGATAATTTGGTCAAGGATAAGGCATGGATAATGTCAACTTCCTTTTCTTGACCATTACTTTCTCGATTCTCGAGTAGTCTAATAAGTGAAATGGAAACTCCTTTCCATCACAGTACGGCCGTACATTTCTGAGACTCACTCATCGAGGGGCCCAGTAATCTCTCTACAAATGTGAGGGACAAATTCCATCTTGACCATTCACATTCCTCTACATGAGAACCACTGATCCCGATCCAAGCCTTTATCATCACCGGTCAAAGGTGACTTTTGACTAGGTCAAAGAACGTGACTCATCATGTAGGAATCCATGATGATCTCAGTCATAGGGCGTTGTGACGCGGTTATACATGAGAAAAACTTATGACTTAGTCCATGCGGCTTTCTCATAGTGGGTCGGTCCAAAGACATGGTACTCTTACAAGTACCCATGACTTTGACTCGTATCTCCATACTCATCAAAGTCATCTTGGTCTTATTTCATCTTCGCTCCGCGTAGATGACCGACCGTGGACATTTAGGATAATCTATAAGATATATCCAAGGATCGGCCTATCACTATAAACATGCAAATGAAGTGATAACTAAATGGAGAATGACTTTCCCCTAGGGCATAATTTCCAACAGAAGGTGTACAGGCTGACCCACGGAAATTAGAGGCTATCTCTTCTTGGCCTATTTTATCCTCCCTTCACGAATTAAGGGGTTTCCTTGGTCTTACATGGTACTATCGTCGATTCATTCGGCACTTTGGGACAACTAGTAAACCTTTGACTGATCTATTGCGGAAGAATGAAAAATTCATCTGGACCACCGATGCCGCCATGGCTTTTCAGACTCTCAAAGATGTCATGATGTCCCCTCCGGTCCTCTCCTTGCCAAATTTCAATGACACTTTTGTTATTGAAACTGATGCCTCTGGTTCTGGGTTAGGGGCTTTCTTGTCTCAAAATGGCCATCCCTTGGCCTACGCAAGCAAAATTTTGGCTCCTACTAAGTGGCACTTATCTACTTATGAGCGATAAATCCTTGCCATTTTGTTTGCCGTTAAACAGTAGTGTTCTTAATTGGGAGGATGCAAATTTCTCATTCGTACTGATCACTTGCCTCTCAAGCATTTATTGGAACAGCGAGACTTAAATCAAGAACAATTCAAGTGGCTACATAAATTATGGGGTTTGCACTATGAGATTGTATACCAGAAAGGTAGTGATAATGTGGCTGTCGATGCCTTGTCCTGCAGGCCTAATAGCTCTTGTTTCACCATTTCTGCTCCTGTTTCATGACTTTATGACCAAGTCCGTGATTCTTGGCTGACTGACCCTTTATTACAGAAGATAATTACAGGCTTGGAATCAGATCCCACTTCCGATTCGAACTTTACTTGGCAACATCAATTATTGAAACGCAAAGGGAAACTTGTTGTAGCCACTGATCGGGGACTTCGTAGGGACCTCCTTACTTATTTTCATGCTGAAAGCATTGGTGGGCACTCAGGTATCCATTCTACCTTTAAACGCCTCGCTTCAGTTTTTTATTGGAAAGGCTTGAAAAAAGATGTACATAACTTTATGCGTGAATGCACGACATGTCAACGCACTGTACTCAGGCTTTGGGATAAATAGTAGACAATAGTGCTCAGGAGTTTGTTAGATGAAAGAGAAATAGGTAGTGACGTGGCATAGGCAAAGGATATACATACTGTACTCAGGCTCTGGCATTTTCTGTGAATGAATTTAAGACTATTTCCTTCTTTAGCTGTATCATATACACTTAGGTTTCTAAATCAGATTATGGGAATTCTCAACCATAGAATCTTTGACAAACCTGATTGAAGTAATACCACACAATTCAAAGCAGTCCCTCTTCAATCTTCGAGATTAACTTCAAGAATGTGTGACAGCATGAAGTTGGGTGTAATGAATGAATGGTAGTGAGTTAACTAATTATAGACAACTCGAGTGATCATCTCAACAATCAATATCCACAATCAAATCTAGCAACAAGTGAAATAGTTCAAGTGGAATTTTCTGTCACAAATTAGCAAACGCACAGACGGTAATAACTCAAGAGTCACACAACATATCAAATTTAACAAATGGATTTCTTAAAGCTACGAATAACAGTGAGCCAAATGAAATTCTGAGAATCACAGCAATTACACATGAAAGTTCCAATTCCAAAGGCTAGTAATGACCACTAACGATAGTAAATTATGCCAAGAACTAAAAAAATTCGAAACAATAAGGAAGCATGCACAGATTGCAAATGTAACCTCTATGCCTAGTAGAAATCAAGTGCAAATCAAGTATAACAGCAAGAATTTGATTTCCACATCAGTTAAGCATAACAATTTCAAGTTTCCAGCAAACTTTCCAGTAGATTTGTAATTTAGAAAATAGCATGGTTAATCACAAGTTCAATAAGCGATCAGCTCAGAGCTCAGATTTGCTGCCAATGACAGCAAAGTGACTTCCAATCGACAGAGTAAGCGCAAATCAATGAATTTCCACCGAGTGATAGGAAAGGCACACTCAGTTCTAACCTAGATTCCAACAATCAGTAACTAATTCTTTGTTTATATGGAGAATTAGAGCCAAGGACCTAGAGAAAATAATATTTATAAAAAATATCACAAAAATTTAATTATTTTAGAAGGGCCAAGTAAATTTGAAAATATTAAATTACCCTCGACCAACCCGCTACTTTTTTTTTCCTTTGCAACACTCCAATATGTGCTTGGATCATTTTTTCTTATTCCTTGGAAAATCAACCTTGTTCCTCAACAACTAATTAAGGGTCTGTTCACATCTCTCTTTGAATTCACGGTCAATACACTTTTGATTATTTATTTTTGTTGATAATAGAGCAAATTACGAATCAAAGATGTAACGTAATATACAATGTACATCAACTATTAACTCATTACAATAAAGATTTACAAAATACCTAGATGCTTGGCAAATAAATCATATAGGGTATAGCAACATGAGACGCTTGGTCATATCTTCCTGTTTGAAGATATTGAAAATGGTGTAATTGACTTGTTGACTTAAAACCAACATAAGACCACCTCTAAATTCTAGATGCAAGCCAGATTCTGATATTGTTTTTACCATAACCCTTGAAACAAAATATTTTTGTTTTCCCTGGTTAAAATTATCTCTGCCCAAAGTCAAAAACCTAATCTCCAATCAAATCGCAACATCAATAAGCAAGAATTGAAGCATAAGATTTTGAGCCAAAAAATAAAAGACTAAAGAAAGGGGGAAAAGAAGACTAATCTAAAACTAACAGCCAGTGCATTTTGAAGGAAAGAACTGTGGAGAACATACATATTCTTCGCTGTCGTGAAGAGTTTCCTTGATCTCAAAATCTCACCAGCCAATGGATTCCCTCAGATAGTTGCTCCGTCGCAGATGAACCCACCGCAAAAGACCAGTTGAGTAGACTGAAATAACATAATTGAAATATTTAAGACGGTGGCATAGAATCCAAAATTTGGGTCTCAATATTGCAAAGGCAAAGGGTCGACCAAGAAAAAGCGGAAGTTGCAGGAAGAAAAGAGGCGATGTTGTGCTCTAGAGCGTTAGGCTTTCGGGTGGAGAAGATTGGAGGGAAAAGGAGAAAAAATCTAAGGGTTTGTGAAAGTAATGATGGGAAGGAGATGGGAAGGTCATGGAATTGAAATAGATGTGACGATGATATAGAAGAACGAATTTTCAAAGGCAAAGGGTCGCCGAGGAACAAGCGGACTTGGAGGAAGAAGAGAGGCGATCGTCCTCCAGAGAGTTGGGCTTTCAGGTTGAGAAGATTGAAGGGAAAGGTAGATGAGAGTGAGAAAGACGAGTAAGGAGTTGGCGAAGAAACTGTGGGAAAAGATTGGAGCGTCTGAAGCTAAGCCAAAAGGGTTTAGGAGAAGAGGGAGCGTATGAAAGATGAGTTAGGGGAGCACATAGGTGCTTCTACCTTACATGCCCCTTACAAGGGATGAGGCATTTTTTTAATATATATTTTATATATTTAGATTTATATTATATGTTGTGTTTTGGAATTTTTTTTGCACTCAGTATCTCAAATTAATTAGTTTCCAGGATATTGGTGTTACAGAACAAACATTTTTGAATGCAGGACTGGAAACTAATTAATTTGAGATACTGGATGTAAAAAAAAAATCCAGAAAGCAGCATATAATATAGGGTAAAGTATCATTTTTGCCCCGAAAGTATATGTTGAGGACCAATTTTGCCTGGAAGTTTCTTTGGGAGCAATGTTGCCCGGAAGTATAAAAATGTAGCAATGTTGCCCCTCCGTTAGGGTTCTGTTAACAGCCCAAACGGTCAACGTTAGTTGACTCCGTTATGCTGACGTGGATTGTATATGTGGCATCTTTGTCACTTTTTTATGGGTTAAGTAGCAATTTTGCCCCGGAAGTACACACCCAGGAGCAATGTTGCCCTGGAAGTTTATTTTTGACTCAATGTTGCCCCGGAAGTCTGAAAATGTAGCAATGTTGCCCCTCCATTAATAGCCCTAACAATCAAACGTTGGTTACCCCACAATGGATTGTGCCATTAAGAGTGTCTATAAATCTGCTTCCTCTCCTCCTTTTTTATTTGCAATTTTCCTTGTTTCGCAGGAAATTTTCCTTTGAGACTTAAAGGTAGAGAACACCTTAGCTGAGCTCCACGTCTGAAATTTTGTGATGAATTCTAGGTGATTTAAATAATTAATTGTATTTGACACTTTTTGTAAGTTTTATTCTCTCAGTCATCTCTTTTTACATTGCACCAGAGATTCGTTAGTCATTCGCGTAGATAATTCTGCAGGCGAGTGATTATTGTTTGGAAAAATTTGTTTGAACTGCTTGCGACGTACTCGTTTTATCTTATTTTCAGAAAAATTCATTCTTATTTTTTTGTTTGATTTGTTTGAAACATTTTTTTTGGACAAATTCCGCATGCGAGTGATGATTGTTTGAATGGGGAATACCTGCGATGGAGGATGCTATGAGGAAGAAGGAGTAGGCTATGTTTACTTTTTCAAAATAAAAAAATTAAAAATTAATTGCCACCCCTACTCCCTCCTATCATAATTATAATTATAAGACCGGGTTGACTCTTTTTTTTTTGGAGAAATTAAGAAAATTAAATAAGTTACTTAATCATAGTACCTTTGGTCCTAATTATAAGACCAGGTTGACGTTTGACCATTAGGGCTGTTAATGGAGGGGCAACATTACTACATTTTTAGACTTTCGGGGCAACATTGAGCCAAAAATAAACTTCCAGGGCAACATTGCTCCTGGGCGTGTACTTTCGGGACAAAATTACTACTTAACCCATAAAAAAAAGTGACAAAGATGCCACGTAGACCATCCACGTCAGCATAATGGAGTCAACTAACGTTGACAATTAGAGCTGTTAACGGAACCCTAATAGAGGGGCAACATTGCTATGTTTTTATACTTTCAGGGCAACATTGCTCCCAAAGAAACTTTCAGGGTAAAATTGGTCCTTCGTGTGTACTTCTAGGGCAAAAATAGTCTTTAACCCTATAATATAAATCTAAATATATAGAATATACAAAAAAAAAAATGCCTCATCCCTCTAATTAGAGGGATGAGCATAAGGTGAGAAGCACCTAATGTGCACCCGTGAGTTAGCCGTTGTTGAAGTTCGAGAGACCCGTCTGAAATTGCAAGCAATAAGGGCTTTTGCATTTTGCCTTTAACAAAAAAAAAAAAATCCATTTTTTTTGGTTTAAAAGTAAGAAACATATACATAAATTTTCTACTGAGTTAAATTCAATTAAATTATCAATCCCAGCTTTCAACAGCAATGAAAATTTTCTACTTAAATAAATAAAAAGACTTTTTAAACAAATAAAAAAGGAAAAAAATACCTTGTCCAGCATATATTATTGAAATTCTTTGAACAAAACTAATTAGCAAGGTGTCCATGATGATTTTACTTATGTAAGTAATAGTTTTAATTTTTTGGCAAAAAAGAGCAATAGTCTTATTTCATTTTAATAGACTTAAAAATATCACAACAATATAAGCAAATAATGATCAAGTATGATGATTAATCCTTATTGTGGGATGTTTATTAGCTCTATTAATTACATTTCTTCAAATGATTCAGCATTATCATATGGAAATATGAGTCACATGGTCATTAATCAAATAGCTTAAATTAAATTATATTGTGGTTATACTTAATCATGAATTGATCTTCTGTGTAGGAATTTGCATTTTTAAATCCCTTTGACATTTACTACCAACCTATTATTATAGGAACTACAAATAGCTTAAAAGCCTTCCTCCATTTTTTCAAATACATTATATGTGTGTATATATATATATATATATATAATCGGCAAAGTATGCTATAGTCAATTAGCTAAGAAAAAGTGACAAACATAGAGATACTGTAGGAAGGTTACTACAATTTGTAATTTGATGAGATAACTTGATAAATTAGGTTTACACATATGTAAATATAATTTAAATAATCCCATTAATGTATAATAATTAAATTAAATTAAATAATATATGCCCCATATACACACCCGAATCCTATAAATTAGGATATATTGTTATCAGTTCCTATAATTTAAATATGCATAATATATCTTAATCAAATTAATTTAAATAGAGGATAAGAATTAGGGAATATGCTACTAATATGTAATAATCAAATTAATTTAAATAATCCCACAATCTCTACTCCCATAACTGTACCCAACTCCTATACTTTAGTATCTTGATTTTTACTTATCATCTAAAAAGCAGGAACAATTTCTAGAGGCAACTTGTCACTTGTCTCCCCCTTCCGCCATTGTCCTCTTTGTTTCTTCTATTTACCTGCAAAAGAAATTAACCAAAGCACACTCCTAATGCATTAAAACTATATGGGCAAACATTAAAGAAGCCAATCCCATAAGAATTAGAATAGAGTTGAAAAAGAAAAAGAAAACGGGGAAACCATTCAACTAAGCCGTAAATAAAAAATCCCAATAAACTCTTTTCATGAAATAATATACTGTTAATATACAATAATCAAATTAAATCAAATAATCCCCTGGTATCTTTACCCAAATCCTATAATATAGGATCTAGTTTTACTGTTTATGCACAATGTAATATACAATCAATGCTCAACTCATTTTGGTGCCACCTAATAATCTAACTTACTAAAGATGGAACAACAACCATCATTCAAACTACATCCATCATTTAAAAATAATATATTGTGGAAGTTGATCATCCTCAAAAACTGGAAAACTAACCTACAATAGCTACCATGGTAACAGTCATTACACTGATAATTAAATTCTTATAATTTATTATCTTGATTTTTATCGTTTCTACACCATGCCATATACAATCAATGGTTAACTCCATTATATACCTCTCCAAAAAACTAAAGTTATAAATTCATTAGTCACGAGAAACCCTTTACCCATGCCGTAAATAAAAAACACCAACAAACGATTTCCATAAAAGAGGAAAAAATCTTCTTTATACTTCTCTATATCTTTTTTATATCTACCAACCACTCTATGAAACAAAAATTTCTTTATGTTAACAACAATGTCAATATCACATCAAATAATCTAGAAGTAGGATAATATTGTGATGAAGAAGAAATGAAAGAGAACTCACTGCATTATGTGCATTATGTCTTGAACCACATAGGAGAGAACCTTTAGCTGCTATTTCATCTACCATTAACCTCCTCGTCTTCCACGAGATGAAAGGAGATATGTCATCCACAAAGGCAAACCTATTTCCAGAATCATATAGTACACCCCTTTGGCAATTTTGCCTTAGGGCCGAAAAAGAAAGGAACAAAATGCATGAGAAAAATAGAGTATGGAGAAATGCACTTTTTAGGAGAAGGTGAATTCGATTATGGTACACACAGTAATGAAGGAAGCATGAATCAAAGTAGAAACTTTCAACAATTAGGAAATTGTGGATGAGGAAGAAGAATCGTAGAGGTCTTTTGAACGTTTAAGCTGACTATGAAAAAATACTGGGGGGAGAAAGAGAGAGAGAAAGGATGGCTATAATAGGGGGACATTCAAATTTCAAAATTGAAATTTGAAAGCATTGGGCAGCAGATCAAATTCACTATATGGCACGAAGCCAGATGGGGCAAAAACTGCTTGGGGTCTTAAGCCATTACTATTCTTATGAACAGTAACGCACTCGTAAAAACAACAACACACTGTAAAAAACGTTTTCCATAAAACAGACAACAAATCAATGAACTGTAGTAATTATATACTAGGCTCTTTCTTCATCAACCTAAACTTCACAATGAGAATAATGTTCGACAGCTGAGAAACAACCTCAAAGTCTTTCCTTGCTTCCTTGGCCGACTCACCATTAAGAACAACAGACAAACGGTGGCCCCTACAACAAAAGACTATCAACAAAAACAATTTGACCTTGCAAAACAACTATGCCTTTCAATGAAATAATCGTATGTAACATCATACAAACATTACCCTTTCGTTGAAAAAATGTAATCAATCACAATGATCTTCTTCGAATAACCACAATCTGTCCCATACAAATTGAAATCTATCCTCCAAAACTCCCGATTGACCTTCACCAGGATTGTCCACTCAGTATTGTGAGGAGCTATCAAATCCATTTTCGGAAAGTGGACACAAAGAACAAACAGAGGTTTAGACCAAACGTGAAAAATAGGGGAAAATAAAGCTCAAGGACAGACTGAAACTTCTAATGAATGCGACATGTGAGTCTATGATGGAAGACCAAAAGCTTTATACACAAACAACAAAAATACAAATAAAAGAAAATGAACTTTCAGTTCTGAGACAAACTAAAACCACCACTCCTGAGTTAATAAATTTGGAAGTAGAAAAAGAAAACCATGAAACACAGAACAAAAATGCAGGGTGCATAGAGATAAAAATAAATGCACCTTCAAATAGTTATTAACAACTATGAGGTTACAAATAAAAGATTTAGCCTTTAATAAAAGATAAAATCATTATCATTCCAAAGAAAAAGGGAAAAACTAACTATTTAAAGGCTAAAGCTATTAACAACTATGAGGCTACAAATAGTTAAAGTATTTTGAATTTCAAAATTTGAAATTTGAAAGCAAAGGAGGGAAAGAAAAGCATCATGGTCTAATGCATTTCAAAATTAAGGCCTCAAACAGAGTATGTAAGTCTCAGAGATATGGGGAAGACTGAAGAGAGAGATGACTGCAACAAATAGGAGGAGAGAGATAGGAACAAAAAAAGCAGACACACGAAGCCAAATACGTGAAAATGACGAAACCGGCTTAGGTCCTTTGCGGACCTTTGTCCGCTGCGGCTTATACGTCGACGTATAAGCTGCAGCGGACACAATGGTCCTTTTTTTTTAAAAAAAAAAACAGGTAAAAAAAAAAACTATTGTGTGTGTATGGCGGCTTATACGTACGTCGACGTATAAGCCGCAGCGGACAATAGCGGATGGCTTTGGAAAAGGAGAGAAGCTAGGTCCGAAAATGACTTGGGTTTTTAGCTGACACTATTCTTAGGAACAGTAAAAGCTGACACAGAAATGAGGAGACCACAGTAGATGGCTTATTCTGCTAATGCTCTTAAGTATATATTGATTCACCCAACCACTTTTTTTTGAGTGAAAATATGTATTTATTATCTATCTATCTATTATTTCTCTTCAAAGATTGTAGTAACGGATTTAGTATTTTTTAACAGTTTTTTTATTTTTTTGGGAGAATGATATATAGGTCCCAATTAAAAGAAATAATACATTGACTAGTCCCATAAGTTGTTAATGGTAACTGATTAACTTGTTAATTCCCTTTATTCACTTGTCAATTGAAACTTTTCTGATATTATTTCTCTTGGTTAGGACCTAAAAGTCATTCTCCTTTGTTTTTTTGCTAGAAAGGAACATATTCATGCTATGAAACAAGAAGTCCAAAACATAATTCAACAAAAAAACTATGAAACAAGAAGAACCAAAACCAAACCAAACATTATCTAGTATCTAAATGATTAAACTTGCCCTTTTCTAACAACTCCAAAAGTTGTGGTGAAGGTCTCCAAAGCTAGTCCATAGGGCATGACCTTTTTAAAGAAGCTTTGCAAACCAATCAGCTACTAAATTTGCCTCCCTAGAAATCCACATAAAAAGAGTGGTTTCTTATCAAGTTTCCTGAATCAATAATATTTTCAATAATAATATCATACTTCCATTCAAGAGAAGGAGAGCTTGAATTTAAACAATCGATCAGTAATTTGCAATCTGACTAAAATAAAACATCTTCCAATTGATTGTCCCGAGCAAAATTGACTGCCTCCAACATTGCAAGGCATTCCCCCAAAAAGGGAGAGTCTGCTCTTGTAACCTTTGTATAACCATCAATTGGCCAACAATTCATATCCCTCACTACCAAAACAACCGTAGATTCTCCAAACTCAGCAGAAAAAGAACAATCCATATTAATTTTTAAAAGGTTACCTTCAAGAGGGATCTATTTTTCTTTTTCCCTAAATCAGTCTTCTGGTAGCCCAAATTAGACTTTTGACACTTTTTAATCTTTTCATATGTTTGTTATCCAATTTTTGTAAATGTCACTTTGAGTCAAATTGGGCTTATTCTAAAAAGCTCATTTTCCCAGGTTTTGAAAAGTAGCTTATCAAAAAGCTCTAACATCTCTCCACACACAGAATATGCTCTCTGCTCTCTCTCCTTGCATGGGCTCGTGGAAGTAACGACACTGAAGTTGCTTCTCTCTCTCTCTCTCTCTCTCTCACAGATGTTGCAGGGAAGAACTCTGCTCTCTCTCTCCTCACATGTGACAAGCTTGCAGAAAGCTCTCTTCACTGGATCTTGATGGAGAGGCTTCGGTCGGAGAAGAAGCCCTAACTGTGTCGTCCTCAGTCATTATTTCGACAAAGCCCTTTTTTTTTTTTTGTGAAAAGAGACTTGAGGCCATGAATCGTATGAAAAATTAATGGGGAAGGAATATCTGTGTTCTTTAATAAAATTCCTAGTTTGCTGGTTGCTTCGTTGCCAAAATCTCTTCAGCCCCTACGAATTTCAACTGTTGAACCCGCTGATTGTTGTCATCAAAGCCAGTCGTTTATCCAGACTTTATCTTTCTTTTGAGTTCGTACGATAAAAATGAGCATCAAGCTACAAGAATACAAGATCAAGTGATTAACAAAGATGAGCTGCTGATTTTTATTTTTTGTTTTTTGTTTTTAAACCAACTAGTGAAGTGCTGATTTGATTGAACCCAATCGTCGTGTTATTAACGCTATGTTGGAGTTCCAAGCAAGATGTCAACGACGATCTCTAGTAGCGACAGGCTCCCTCAACTTCGTTTTTCTTAGGCAAGTTCTTCCTGTAAAAGCTGAAGAATACGAACCTCAACAACAACCTCCATCGATTTCCTTTTTCTCTTGCTTCACAGTTTTTTGGTTTTGGAATCTAGTTTCTTTTTTGTTTTCCGAAGAACTCTAGGGTCGTTCCTTATCTTATTTTAAATTAATTATGGAATGTATTGTCGGTTATTGAACACGACGTGTGATTTCTAGGATTACGAGATGGATCTGACACCATTGTTGGAGATGAGAGGTTTTCTGGAAAAAAAAAATTGAAGGGTGTTTTAATATTTTTATTAAAAAGTTATAACTCATTTTCATTTGAAAAAATTGATTTTGATTTTTCTCTTATAATTATTTCAAAAGCCACTTACACTACCGCTATTTCAAACAAGTTTTACAATAGCTACTTATGCCACCGTCAATCCAAACATAAATAATATTTTACAATCTGACTTTTACCCAATCTTACGTTTCCATAAATCAGACTATAAATAAGTCATTTTTCCACCACTATCTTAATGTTATCCTTGTTATGAATATACTAATTATGTGGATGTCCATTGACTCTTGATCCTCAATATTATCGTATACGGATTCACCTTTGTTCATACGGAGTTACTATTCATGTATACGTATTTACCGTTCACGTATATATATTCACTATTCACATATACGGGTACTGTTCATGTGGGGTCCACGCGAATTCTCAACTTCTCTAGAATGCACGGCGGCGCAGACAAGGTTGAAGAAGAATTGTGACTTTGGGGAAAATTACAGCTAATGACCCAAGGAGAAAATTACACTTAAGGACCTAATTCCTTTCCTATATATATGCATCGCGCTTTGGCGAGTAGAAGAGGAAGAAGTGATGATGATGAGATGAGAGAATAGAAAGAGAGGAAGACTCGGTAAAATAGTTAGATCTATATGAGAGAGTTATTGTTGTGATATACATATATAATAAGAAAGGCTTCCTACTTTCTTCTCCAGTTTCTTCAATCTTTTATCTTATATTTTCTTTAGTTTTATAACACGTTATCGCACGAAAAGCTCTAAGAGAGATATGATTTTCTCATCTTCTTCTAAATGTTCATTATATCAACTGGGATAATCTTAACCATTATATGGAATTATAAATATACTTTTACCGATTGTTTTGAACATCGGGTTTCATGGTTAAGATTGGAGATTATTTACCATTCATTTTAGATCCAATTATTTTACATAATATTTTATTCTTATACACAATATATATATTGTTGTTACCTCCTATATGGATGGTTCTTCTTCCAAAGTTTAATTTTATTGCTAACATTTTATTATTGTTTTAATTTGACTTCTACATGGATGGTTCTACCTCCTACATTTATGTTTAAGCATTTACTTTTATGCTAGCATTTATTTATTATTATATGTTTAAGTATTTATCCTTATGCTAGCATTTATTTATTATTATTTAATATTTAATTTATTTGTCATTTTATAATTTGTTAGTTTAACTCTTACATGGATGGTTCTACCTCCTACATGGAAATCTTGGTTACTAACTTTAACATAACATTTATCTTTGTTATTATTGCTAACTATAATGTTATGTTATTCTATTCAAATTTTTATTAATATTATGGCCGTAAGCCATACATTCTTATCCTATTCTAAAAATATATGACCGTAAGTCTCATCATTTGAACTTCTTATTTTTATGGCTATAAGCCATATAAATTTTTAATTTTTCATTATGAGAACTAAATGGCGAGATCTAAACAAGGGAAGTAGTGAAGAGGTAGATGGAGACGAACTCGGTTATCTTCCGTTTCTTTCTCAAAATGAAAGATGAATTCTCCACTCGTGCGTTTTCCCATAGTAGGCTTCAACGTAATTTCCTCATGCATTATGCCTTTTTTTTTTTTTTAATAGATCTTGTACAAAGTCGATGTAACACGAGAGAAAGTGAGGTATGAAAGGGAGAGTAAAATGAATGGTGAAAAGGAAGAGTGCACAGATCAGAAAATCGACACAATAACATCTACTCAATAACATCTACTTTTTAATAAAAATAAAAATAAAAACGGAAAGAAAAACGCCTGCTGTCTCCCATGTTTGATTAATATGTAATTAAAAACACACACAGACAGGGACGGTCAGATGAAGAAAATAAAAGTTGTAGGTCCTATTTTTCTATGCTTTAATATATCATAATTACGTTTTGCAATTGACACAATGGACGGTGCAATAATGCTAAAACAAGATAAGATGTTGCAAACTTATTTTATTAATATCTTACTTATAGTCTTCAATGATCAAGACTCCATGCGCAAAGGCAAAGGTGATGAAAGAGAAATTATTAGTTTTTAAATGTATTTGACACCTACATGGCTACTTTGAAACTAATGCATCTAGATGACTATTTTTCTTTACTATGAATGTTAAATGATAAATTATGAGGACCGGTAGCCATAAATTTTAATTCTGTATTTTTTTTTTATAACAACTTTAATTCTGTATTCTATATATGGTAGAATACATTTTATTCATCCTGAAGATAAATGGCTAGAAGCCATATTTATTTAATTTCTTATGACACAAATTGGCTTAGTCCTATATGGAAACACAAATTTGCCTGAAGCAAAGTGATAATTTGGCCTGAAGCCATGAGACAAATTGGAGTAAAGCCAGATCCATAAAGTTGAATATTTGGCATCTAAACCCCAATTGTTCTTTAGAACAAATTAAAGGGATTTTATAACCACCAGAAGATGGTTATTCTTCTAAAGTATTATTATAAATTAGTGTATCTAATTTGCTTATGCAGTAGCAATATTGTGAAAGAGGTTTTTCAGAAATATTCTAAATTAATTTCATGCAGCCAAACAAAACAATGAGTTACAAGAATTATGAATATTGTACTGGTTTAACTTCATTCCCAAAAGTGAATGAATTTAATTATGGCCATGGACATGTATGTAAATATGTTGGATATGGTAATTGTTGTGATCATAATTGATTTAAATTCCCACCTAAAGTGGAAAATTTTTTATTAGAGGAACAAGATCTTGGTTTGACCTTTTTATTTGCCTAGAAATTAAAATATCTCTCTCCAATTGATTATTTAGAAGCAAATAAATTTGTCTTACATATTTTAATATTATTACTATTTGCATAGTAACCTAGTGCCTATAAAACGCATGGGTTGTTTTGAAAATTCTGCATGTGGGCCCCACTTATTAATATTATATTGTTATTACTATTTACGGGCACTATCCATGAATAGTGTCGTATAGTACTATTCATAGATACGACACTATTCATGAATACGAATTTTTATGAATACTTTTTATCCGTGCCAGGTGCTTCAAAACCAAAATTTTCATGATAAAATTAGTATTTATTCCTTAATATTAAGGCCCTGAAGGCTTATGTTTCGAATATTGTATGATACATATTTTAATAGTTTTGGAAAAGTATTGTCTAGAAGACAATAAATTGCAGAGATTTATGTTATAATATGTATAAAGGCTAATAGTCCTGCAAACTAATTAGCATATTTTGAGGAACTAATGTTTAGACTATATATCTATATGACAGTATAAAATGCATTTTACTATAAAGTATATGTTTTATTATTAGCTTAGTTTCAATGATATTTTACTGATGTTATAGAAGTAGATATCATGTATAAAATACATGTTACTGTAAACCAGAAGTTTACAAATAATAATGCAAATTGGAATTTTGCAGTAAACTAGAAAGTTTACAGATAATCAAGAGATTGGAATTGTAAACCAGAAGTTTACAAATGTAGCAAATCAAAATGTTGCTAATACAAATCAAATTTTTACCAATGTAAACTAGAAGTTTACTACCAATGTAATATTCAAGAGGAAATGAGCTACAGAGATTTATTGAAGCCAAGGCTCAATATAAAGAATAAACCTACAAGGTAATACGATGTTTAAATTTTTTGTTATTATTATTTACATTTATTATGATTATATATCATAAAATTATTGTCATGAACATTTTCTGCTAGAAAATTATCATATGTGTTACTCTAAATCTGTGTAATTCTAAGTTATGTTAACATGAATATCTTCACATGTGATAGACTGCATATACTTTATGTATATATAAATTAATTGAAGCACATTAATCATTAATCATGAGACTAGTGATGCAATATTATATGTTTATTCCTGAAGAATTAACATAAATTTTTCTTTTCAAAGTTTAAAAAATTTGAAAGTGATTTTGAAATACAAATTTAAAGAAAGTATGTTTATATAACTCACACTTGAGGGGGAGATTGCCAGAAAAACAAGTGTGAGCTAATATTTGAAAAGTTATATAGTTTTCACATAAAGTTTGATCTCCCAAAATGCATGTCGGATTTTGATCAATATGTTATTGAAATTGAAAAATTTATGATTGTTTGAAATATATGTTACGAAACCGTAAGTTTACTGATCCAAATAAATGTATTGTTGACATGACTTGTTTGATCATCCGAAAGTTATATAAGAACCAAAAGATTCTTAATAAATAACCAACATATTATTTATGTCGCTTGTTCTCATTGATCTACGGAAATATATCAAACAAATTTATATGGGCCCATTACAACCAGAAGTTTGTAAGAACGCAACCTGAAGTTGCAATAATGTTTGAATAAATTAAGCGCGCTATTTCCAGATTATACGATCCAGAAATCATGAATTAAAGCATCCATAAAGAGCTAGATTAATGTTTATGAGAACATAATACTATGTTGGTATATTTGATATTATATATTGCAGCATTTATATAAGCCAATAAAATTCTCCCCGTAAAATTGGTTTTTGGTCGGGGAACGAGACAATTCCATTTGAAAAGTTTTTAAATGTGCAATGCTTATAAAATCGACTACAATGCACATAGATGAATATAGAAAGAAAGTTGGGATAAATGCTCAAGGACCTCCTTCTTCTTGTTTGTCTCTAAATGGAACAAAATGATGTTTCTAAAGGTAACAAATGGATTTAGGTGACTTACACTTTGCATGATTAGTCAATTGTGATTTGACATTGTTTTCCCAATATGAGGGGGAGAAAATAGGCAGTTGGGTAAAGAGATTAAGCTATAATGAATTATCATTGGCTCATTTTGATCATCGTATAAAACAATGTGAACTGGAAGTTCAAAAGATAATTCATTACAGAATTTAGCTAATTAAATGCCAGAAGCATTTACTGACCCAAAAGAAAGTGACAAAGTCATATGTCCCAGCTGCTAATGCTCCTATTGATGTCCCACGAAGGACAACCTATTATAAATGAAGTGATAACACGCACCAAGCGTGGTAGGTCCATCGGTTCCAAAGAAAATTCTCGAAAGAGAAAAGGAGCTAAGAATATAGACGATCAAGTTGAATAATCAAGATAAATTAGTAGCTCCAGAAGAGCCATCTCCTGAAGAGATATTATCTCCAATAGAGATATCTCCAGAAGAGAATGTTGTAAGTCCCAGAAGAGACCAAGGTACCTGAAATATGTGAAAATTATGAGATCTCAATAAATTGTTATGAATAGAATCCGATGGGACCGAAATGAAGTCAACGTTGACGACATCTTTGCTTATAATATAGCATATGATGTAATGAATGATATGAGGATCATGAGCTACAATCCATTAGTGAGTGCCAAGAGTGAAAGTATTGGCCCCTATGGAAAGATGTCATTATTACAGAATTAAAATATTGGCAAAATGAAAAGTATTTGGACCTGCAATCCATACAACTGATGATGAAAGGCCAGTGATGCAAAACCAGTTGGATACAAATAAGTTTTTGTACGAGAAGATACGAAAAGGGTGAAATCACAAGATATAAGGTACGTAATATAATTCAAGGTTTTAAACAAAGACCTGACATTGATTTTTGAAGAAACATATGTGGATGTAAATATTTGATGAGCCTAGCAGTATATGAAGGGCTTGGTTTGCATATAGTGGATGTTGTAAACTGTAACTGTCTATTTATATGATTCACTTGATAGTGATATTTATATGAAAGTTCCTGAAGAACTTATAGTGCCAGAAGCACATGTCCCCGAAGGACTTAATGTGCCAGAAGCACAAATCCCTGAAGAATTCAAGATGTTAGAAGCATCTAATTCAAGTTCTCAAAAACAATACTCAATTAAGTTAAATACGTCCCTTAGCCGAAGCTATTAGGGCGCATGTGGCATAATTGTCTCAAAGAATATATGAAAAGAAGGGTACAAAAATAACCCAATATACCCATGCATCTTTATGAAAAGATCCGAAATGAATTTGCTTTAATTGTCGTTTATGTTGATGACATCAACCTCATTTTTGTAACTCGAAGAGCTTCAAAAGATAATTAATTATTGAAGAACTACATGGTCCAGGAAGTACCATATATTAGTGATATTGGAGTATTAATATATCATGCTTATTAGCAAGATATAGTTCTTTACCAACATAAAGACAATAGAAGCAATGTTGACATCATAAAGAGAAAGATTGATATTGTCATCACTGGGAGTCGATACACGCCGTGTACTCTTTTTCCCTTATCTAGGTTTTATCCCACGGGTTTTCCTATAAAGGTTTTTAATGAGGCAAAGCATTGTAAAGTGTATCAATGAATGATGTACTCTTTTCTTTGGCTAGGTTTTTATCCCATTGGGTTTTTCCTAGTTAAAGTTTTTAACGAGGCACATTCATAAATGGACATCCAAGGGGGAGTGTTATGAATATACTAATTATGTGGATGTCCATTGACTCTTGATCCTCAATATTATCTGTATACGGATTCACTGTTCATACGGAGTTACTATTCATGTATACGTATTTACTGTTCACGTATATATATTCACTATTCACATATACGGTACTGTTCATGTGGGGTCCACGCGAATTCTCAACTTCTCTAGAATGCACGGCGCGCAGACAAGGTTGAAGAAGAATTGTGACTTTGGGGAAAATTACAGCTAATGACCCAAGGAGAAAATTACACTTAAGGACCTAATTCCTTTCCTATATATATGCATCTTTGCCGGCGAGAGTAGAAGAGGAAGAAGTGATGATGATGAGATGAGAGAATAGAAAGAGAGGAAGACTCGGTAAAATAGTTAGATCTATATGAGAGAGTTATTGTTGTGATATACATATATAATAAGAAAGGCTTCCTACTTTCTTCTCCAGTTTCTTCAATCTTTTATCTTATATTTTCTTTAGTTTTATAACAATCCTAATGTTACCTTTAGGAGGGATCCATTTTTCTTTTTCCCTAGATATTGTATGCATTGAACTAGTAGATGGGAATTGTGCTTGAACCCAACCTTGCGTCTCCCAAAATTCCTGCAGAATATTCCCAGCCTGAGAAAAAGTAAAAATGGGGTCAGGCTGCAAATTTTGATACATAAAATTACATATATATGGCTTTCCACACTTGCCATAAAATCATCACAAGTAGAGCTTTATGCCATTCAGACATGTCTTGATTCACCATTTGGGATATTAACCAGAAACAAAGATTTGATGGGTTATCTTCAATAAAAACAAATGAAAAACAACTGCCAAAACCAAACCAAATGTGCCCATTCACAAAGAAGAAACAGATGAGTATCAGATTCTAAACCATTCCTACAAACAAGACATAAGTTTGTGAAAAGAACATTTACTTGGTACGGCCCGTATACTTGCCTATAAACTCCGCAAGTATACGAGCCGTACCAAGTAATAAAGTGATAAGAAAAGTATCGTTCCCACGAGGACTTGGTATCACAAACTTCGGTTAAGCATTAATTTTACAATTTCGATTAAGTTGAGCAAATCAAATTAAATTTCATTAAGAGAAAACTAAAATAAAATAAAACAAACAAACTACCACAAATAATTAAATGAGCAACCCGAGTCACTAATCCCTTATTAGTTTCATAAACCTTGTTTTCACTAATTTAATTAGCCTTAATATCAATTTTGCTAATCTCGAGTATAATTAGCCATAAGTGCCTGTCGGTCCACTTATAACCCTCTCTTGAGTAAAATTAGTTATGTCTAACATAATTACTCAAGAGGCAATAAATCTCGAACACACTCCTCAACAACTATATGGGGCCATTAGGTATATGTCTATCCTAATCGCAAATTAAATCGTAATTTAATCCCATATTACCTAATCTAAGAGCCTAATTAAAATCTCCTTCGTCAAGGTAAATCCTAATTCTCAAATTCATATTCAGTGATGATCAGACACTAATAGATAAATATGAACAAGATTAAGTAACCAAAAATTAATATTAATTATAACTAATTAATAAAAAACAAAGTCTAATCCACACCTATAAGTTTATAGCTACTCTAGGTTGCAAAGACAACTAGCCACACATGGCTTAAATCAACATCACAGCAACACAAAATCAGATTCAGGTCATACTGGAATTCAAAGGCAAATGAGTAAAGATAAAGCAAATAACACCAATATTTGAGCCTCTCGATTCCTCTTTCTCATTGCTGAAACTTCGCCCGTGGTTGTGAAGACGAAGCTCGCCGGCGACCGTGGTGGAGAGGAAGCCGCCGGCGAGAGAAGAAGAAGAAGATCAAAGGTCCGTGTTCCGCCTTTCTGTTTTCTTTTCTCTCCAGTCGTGCTCTGTTCTTTCCGCCAGAATGAATAAAAAATGTCGCCTCCTCCTCTCTGCTCAAGTCCGCCTCCCATTTTGAATTTAGGTCTATTCTTTTCTTATTCAATTGCGTGGGCCCCATCGTCTTCAATTCATTCCAAATCCGCACACCCCCAAAACGTTGTGCTGCAATTGCTTAGGTTATAATCTCCATTCCATTCAATTGCCAAAAACGCGTGTGTGGGCATGTTGCTGTGGGAAAAAGAAAAAGAAAAAGAAATACTAATACTACTACTACTACTAATAATAATAATAATATATAAAAACTGATTTGTATTTTTTTATTTTTTTTATTTTTTTAGAAAACTTCCTATTACTATTATTTATTTCCTAAACTAAAAAACCTTTTGTTCTGGTGTGGAACCAGATTTGGCTAACCCGGATGGACTAGCCTGTTTGATTGTTTGCTTATATGGAGCGGACTTGACTTAGGCGCGATGCCTAGGGCCTACGTACCCTGTAGAGGGATCAAAGTCCACGTAGTTCGAGGACACACGTTGGCATTTAGCCAAAGGGGTGGTGTGTATGCTTCAGCAAGAGTGTTCTCTGCACCTTAGGGTTTGAGCTCTGTATTTATAGAGTGTGCCTCAGGTGGGATAGTATGGGCGTAATCCACTGCCCTAGTATCATAACGGTCAAATCTATCTTTAGATAAGATAGATCTCCCTTCATTATCGATCAGATAGATAAGATAGGATTTCCCTTTATTATAGGCATATCCTTATATGTGATATATTCACTGTTGGGCCATCTATTGAATATGGGCCCTATTCAGGTCCGTAACAGATGCCCCCCAGCCCGGTAGTTCGAGATTTCGAGCTACCGGGATGTATTTTGTTCCCAAGCAGGTTATCCGGGGTAGGTTGTCGTGAACCTTTCCCTCTCGTATGTCTACCGCGCATTGTCGGGTTGGGCTATTCTGGCCCTAGCGACTGAAATCATTTACTCTTAGATCCGAGGTAATGTTTCAAAGATCCGAGGTAGTAGTCTGCTGCTCAAAGATCCGAGGTAGTATCTTGATGAATTCGGATTCATTCGTATTCCGTTACCGATTTGCCTGTTTAGGCGATAGGTTTTTTCCCCAGGAGGGATAAATTTGTCTTTCTCTCATTCTTTGTTTTCGATTGCCTCATCTCGGTTGATGGTGAGCCTTCGTGGGGTTTCGTTAGTTCTTCTTTATCCAATTTGACAACTGACAGTCGTGGGCCTTACCTTGCGAGCTTTGTTATGTTGATCCGGGTTGTCAAGGCGGCTTACTTCGAGGATCCGAGGTCTTGTCCCACATATCCCGAGTAGTGCCGAGATGGTTCGCCTTGCATTTGAATCCGGTGTTGACCCCGGCCATCGAAGTCGAGATCTTTCGTATCCAAGTTGTTCCAGCTTGATTTGCTTTTGTCCGTGTTTTGATGAATTCCCGCTTCATTTTGCGGTCGATCGATTGCCCCCCCTGACTCGGTAGCTCAAGTGTTTGAACCGCCGAGATGTATCATGCCCCGGTACTTTCTCGCCCGAGGTACGATACCGAGGTTGATCGGATCCGTTGGCCTAGCATGTTGGATTTTTAATCGACCGGGCTTGACCTAGGAATGTCGCCTAGGGTCTACGTACCCTAGTAAGGTATCAAAGCCTACGTAGTTCGAGGTATTACCAATCCTTTATCGGGTGCCGTTCTGTGAAGGTTTGAACCAATTCACTATTTACCTCGGCCATGGAGGTTACGTTCTCAAGAATCCGAGGTCCGATCGCAAGATCCGAGGTCCTTTATGGAGGTGTGCCGAATCCTGATTTTGTCAAGATTCTCCTATTTTTGAGAAATTTTTCTCAGGTGCCAAGGTATGAGATAAGGCCAAGAGTCTAGGTTAAAAAACCTTCTGCCTTCTCGATCATTGCCCCCTGCCATGTCAATCCGAATAACCCTGAAAGGGAATGAACCGAGCTTACCAGGCTCGTTTGTTGTATCTCCGGATTCCCACCGGGCCTATTTGTTGTAGCACCGGATTCTCCTAAACCGAATTATCCTGAAGAGGAACGGATCAAGCTTGCTTATATTGCTGATAGCTTTACAAAGTGCCACGCTTGTCTTGTCGTCCCCTAGCCCGGGCGATCAAGGGCTCACGGGCACGGGGTGTATCGACTATGAACATATGTTCATAGTTGCAATCGTGCATGTATTCGCCTTCATCCGTTGTGCTATGCTGGTGTATAATACCGGATTCATTGTGTAATAATAATTTGTGAACATTGATTTCAACCTTATCAATATCTTCACTTAATTTGCTAACTCTTGTTATTCACAATTGTTGTAAATATATTTATTGATGATTATGTTAATTAGTTATTTGTTTGTATCATTTTGGAGCTATTTAATTGTAGTTTGTTTTTCTTCATTTTACTATGGTTGTCAACAGTAGTTATAGGGTTCTGAAAGAAAAATACAAAAAAAATTGTTAAAAAAAATACTTCATGTGGCGCTTCCTCAAAAAAGTGCCACAGGTAGTGTTTTAATATATATATATATATATATATAGGTAATTAGGTATATAGGTATATCTATATCTATATATATATTTATATTTATATATAGATATACCTATATACCTATATATATATATATATGATCACCACACTTCAGCTATTGGATCCTAAATTTTTGGGCCTAGTAGAGTTCCTCGTGCTGCCAAACTTCACTAATTTTCTTTTTCAATTCAGCCAAGGTTTTTCCTGTTTCTTCATTCCATTCTTGATTTAAGCGCATATCAACTTTTTTCAGCAACTCATTTATGAATTTATTTCCATTCCCACACTTCTCCTTACTCCATTAGGATATCGCCGAGAGTATTAATATTCCTTACAAAATTGTTGCATCTCTCCATCCACATCTCCTTTCCAATTATTCCTAACCAAATCTTCAAGTTTTGGATGGCTCAACCATCTAGCATCAAATCTAAATAGTTTTGGAGTCTAAGTATCCTTATGCTCGAAGTCAAGAAATAAAGGACTTCTATAACTTGGCACTGCACTTTTGGAAAGTTAGATCTCCATAAATAGTTAATCATAGCTCTATCTAATTTTTCTCTTATGAATCCCTCTCCTTCTCTATTATTTCTCCAAGTAAATTTACAATCCTTTGTGTCAACTTTGAGAATATCACAATGTAACATAAAGGTTCTAAAACCTTAAAATTCTCTATTGGTTTTTGGTCATCCACACTCTTTTTTAGAATGATATAATAAATCATTAAAATCACCAACCACAAGCATGGGAACATTAACACCCGGATTTAGGTGTTCTAAATCAGTCCACCAAGATCGCTTATGCACATAACCGCATGGACCATAAACAAAAGAAATAGAACCAGAATTAAGACCCTTAATTATTGCCCTCTAAGTTCTCTTTACTTGTTTGCCAAGTTCTCTTTACTTGTTAGCCGAATTGTTCCTTTGCTCGTCCAACAAGCACTTGACTTCTCTTATTTCCTTTCTCATCATTAAGTCGGCCAACATGGAGAAAAAGAGGGGAGACACTGTACACAAAAAAAGAAAGAGAGAGAAGGGTTGGTTGAGAGAGCAAGAAGACACTCCGGATCTGATTTCGTCTCGATTTCTCATTTCTTGCTCCTAAGGCCCTTTCTAACGTTGTTTCCTCTTGGTGAGAGCAACATTTATATGGTTTTGGATTTTTGATCAGAGGAGTTTTGGGCTATCTATAAGGTGGAGGTGCTGCCAAAATCAAGAACTGACTATGGAATCAAATGAGGTTTGTAGGGTGTAGATCCCACATAGGGCGCAACCTTACCTCTAACTTGTCCTCCAAGCACATTTAGCACTTTCTCGAAGCATATCTAGCATGCCCTCCAAGTTCTCTAGACATGTTGGCCAAGTTCTCTTTACTTGTTGGCCAAGTTCTCTTTGCTTGTTGGCCAAGTTGTTCATTAACTTGCCCAACAAGCCCTTGACTTCTCTTATTTCCTTACTCATCATCATTATGTCAGCCAATAGGGAGAAAAAGAAGGAGAGGCTAAACATAAAAGGGGGGGAGAGAGAGAGAGGGGGTCAGTTGATAGTGTAAGAAGTGAGAGAAAATAGTTTAAAGCCAATTTCACCCCAATTTGGCGTTTCTTGCTCCTGAGCCCTCTCTAACGTAGTTTCTTTTCCATGAGGGCAATATTTCTATGGTTTCGGAGTCTTGATCAGAGGTGTTTAGAGCCATCTACAAGGTGGAGGTGCTGCTGAAATCAAGAACTGACTATAGAATAAAATGAGGTTCATAGGGTGTGGAGCCCATATAGGGCACTACCTTACCTCTTACTTGTCCTCCAAGCAAATCTAGCTCTTTCTCAAAGCATACCTTGCTTACATTGAGAGTTCTCTTCACTTGTTGGCCAACTTCTGTTTACTTGTTGGCCGAAGTTGTTCCTTGGCTCGCCCAACAAGCCCTTGACTTCTCTTATTTCCTTTCTCATCATCATTAAGTCGCCTAACATTGAGAAAAAGGGTAAAGGCCGTACACAGAAGAAGAAAGAGAGAGATAGAGAGAGGGGTCGGTTGAGAGAGCAAGAAGAGAGAGAAGACAGTCCGGATCCAATTGCGACCTGATTTCTTGTTTCTTGCTTATAAGGGCCTCTCTAACGTTGTTTCTTCTCAGTGAGAGCAATATTTCTTCGGTTTCGGATTTTTGATAAGAAGAGTTTAGCACCGTCTACAAGATGGAGGTATTGCCGAAATCAAGAACCGACTATGGAATCCAATGAGGTTCGTTGGGTATGGACCCCACATAGGGTCCCACCTTCCTTCTTACTTATACTCCAAGCACATCTAGCTCTTTCTCGATGTATGCCTGGCTTGCCCTCCAAGTTCTCTTGACTTTTTGGCCAAGTTCTCTTTCTTGTTGGCCAAGTTGTTCCTTGGCTTGCCCAAAAAGCCCTAGACTTCTCTTAATTCGTTTCTCATTGTTAGATATGATTAGTTTTGATGATGTCTAATATAGAAGCCATTATTAAGAGCAAAAATTTTACATAATATATTTATCTCCTACATTGACTAACTACTATGTTTAATGTAGATTAGTCCAAGTTGAATCATGGAGAATAATCAAAGAGGAGATAAGGGATTAAAGAAAGAAGAACTTGCACTATATGTTCTTATATGTGATACTGGAAGTCTCTATGATCAAACAGAAGATGGAATGAAACTTCATCATATTTGAGCTACAGTGGAGTATATGATAGTCTTTGAAATGGAAAGTCGACACATTAAATTTCGAAACAAGTTCAAAGATAGGCTCGCTTTATGGATATAGAAGAGAAGATATTGAGGAACTAGCAAAGAATAATGAGTACAAGTTGAATGACAGAGAATGATCAAGAAAAGAGAAGAAAGAAAGAATTGAATTATGGAAAATGATCAAGAGAAGAAGAGAAGAGAAGAAAAGAAGAATTAAATGATGAAGAATGATAAAGTTGAGAGATGGAAAAAGGAAGAACTTGTTGAATGGAATGAAGATATCATTATTCAAGTTCTTATATTGATGCTAGAAGCCTCCAAGATCATATGGAAGTTGGAATGGCTCAATTAGGAGTTAAAGACGGTGAAAATCAGCTTCAAAATGAGAAAACTCGAGTACACAACTCAAAACTCGAGTATCCTACTTCGCTACAATGATTTGCTCCTCTGGTATGAGAAAACTCGAGCATGGAACTCAATACTCGAGTTTGGAACTCAAAACTCGAGTATGTTCGTCAATACTCGAGTATTGTAGTGTCTTCAGCATCTCTGGTGTCTCTGGACTGGGAATACTCGAGTATCCAAGTCAATACTCGAGTATGCAGCAATGATCAGCTCTGTTTCACGTTCAGCACGGGCGACGTCTGGTAATTTGATGATATATCCTAAACCAGAAATCAGATTGAAGTAAAATTGGTGGCATATGAAACTAGACTCCCAAGGCGTTATTTGGATATAAAATTCAAGCCCAAAGGAGTTCATATGCGAGAGACATGAATTGTGGAAGTTGACAGATAAATCCACGCCACACAGCAAACCAAGCTTCAATGTTTTGAGTGTAACTCACAAACTACAAATCCGATGGAGCTTAAATCAGTGGCATATGAACGTAGACTCACAGATCTTTCCATCAAGAGTTGAACAAACCAAAACGGAGTTCAGACCAGGGAGATATGACCTTCGAAAGTTGATGGTTAGTTCAACAAGGTTAATACTCGAGTATGTAAGTTCAATACTCGAGTTTCCATCAGACAGAGAGCAGCGAATGTTAGAGTATCTTCCAAACTCGATTTTGCATATCAATACTCGAGTTTTGATCAGACAGAGAGGAACCTGGAGTTACGCAACAACCTCAATACTCGAGTTTCCAAATGAATACTCGAGTATTCGTCGCTGGTTCAGAAAATGAAGTTCTAACGGCTAGTTTCCATCTGAGTCTAACGGCTATATTTCTTTATCCAACGGTCATATATTTATCTTTACCTATAAAAGAAGACAGATTCAAGACAGAAGAAGCAAGACACAAGCTTACATCTTCAACATGCTAATACTCTGATCTTCACATCTTATTTACTCTATGTTTTTCAAATGTTTACATAGTTTATCATAAAGAGTGAGATGATTTGTATTGTACTTCAGTGATTATCATTCATGTGCTCTGTGAGAGAGTCTAAACACTTATTTGATTATATGTTTAGTGATCAAATCTCAAGGTTGTGGAACCTTTGAGTGTGGGTGTACAATTACAACTTGTAAGGGGGAGTGAGTCCTAGTGTGAAAGGATCATCCTGATTACAGAGTCGGTAATTGTAAGAGGATATCTCGGAAAGAGATTGTAAAGGCTGCACAAGTGCCTGGCTAAACTTGTGAGGTTGTAAATGCCTTTCTCTTATGCCTAGTTAAACAAGGAGATAGTGGAAAATCTCAAGTCTTTGCTTGGGATTTGGACGTAGGTCAAGGATTGGGCCGAACCAGTATAAATATCTGTTTGCATATTCTCTTCCCTAAACTCTTACATTCCAGCATATATGTTTTGAATGACTATCTATCGGTTTATAAATTATTACTGTCATTCAAACCTCCTTTAGTAAGTTGCGAAAAGATTTTCTAAGTTGCAAAAAGTTTTATCCGACACCCAATTCACCCCCCTCTTGGGTAATAGTCAGGTTTTTCACTCATCATCATTAAATCGTCCAACATGGAGAAAAAGAAGGGAGACGTCGAACATAGAAGAAGAAAGAGAAAGAGAGAGAGGTTGGTTGAGAGAACAAGAAGAGAGAACACACTTCGGACCCGATTTCGCCTCGGCGTTTTTTGCTATCGAGGCCTTCTCAAATGTTGTTTCCTCTCAGTGAGAGCAACATTTCTTTAGTTTTGAATTCTTGATCAGAGGTGTTTAACATCGTCTACAATGTGGAGATGCTGCCAAAATCAAGAACCGACTATGGAATCAAATGAGGTTTATAGTATGTGGACCCCACATAGGGCGTCACCTTACCTCTAATTTGTCCTACAAGCGCATCTAGCCCTTTCTCGAAGTATGCCTAGCTTGCCCTCCAAGTTCTCTTGACGTGTTTGCCAAGTTCTCTTTACTTATTAGACAAGTTGTTCCCTCCCTCACCCAACAAGCCCTTGACCTCTCTTATTTCCTTTCTCATCATTATTAAGTCGGCCAACATGGAGAAAAAGAGGGGAGACACCGTACACAGAAGAAGAGAGAGAGAGAGAGAGAGAGAGAGAGAGAGAGAGAGAGAGAAAGGTTAGTTGAGAGAGCAAGAAGAGAGCGAAGACATTCTGCTGCCGATTTCGTCCCAATTTTATGTTTCTTACTCCTGAGGTCTTCTCTAATGTTGTTTCCTCTCAATGAGAGCAACATTTCTATGGTTTCGGATTATGACAAGAGGTGTTTAGCGCCTTGTACAAGGTGGAGGTGCTGCCAAAATCAAGAACCAACTATGGAATCAAATAAGGTTCGTAGGGTGTAGACCCCACATAGGGTGCAACCTTACCTCTAACTTGTCCTCCAAGCACATCTAGCTCTTTCTCGAAGTATGCATAGCTTTCCCTCCAAGTTCTCTTTACTCTTTGCCCAAGTTCTCTTTACTTGTTGCCCAAGTTCTCTTTACTTGTTGCCCAAGTTATTCCTTGGCTCGCCCAATAAGCCCTTGACCTCTCTTATTTCCTTTCACATCATCATTATGTCGACTAACAAAGAGAAAAAGAGGGGAGAGGCCAAACACAAAAGAAGAAATAGAGAGATAGATAGATAGATAGAGAGAGAGAGAGAGAGAGAGAGAGTGAGACGTCGGTTGAGAGAGCGAGAAGAGATTGAAGACACTACGAAGTCGAATGCACAACAGGCTCAGTAGAGACCCAAGGACCTCCAGTCCACTAGGCCCTACAGCCATAAACGCACATTCCCCTCACAAGACACGGGTTCACGATCTTGGCAAACATACATACAAAGATACACAAGGAATATGAGATTAGAGTTACTACTTGAAAGCTGATAGAGTAATTACAAGTTCTCTGATGATTGAATAGCAGTGATAATCTTCAAGTAAAACAAACATAAATAAATTTTATCACTTATGTAGACTCTCCTCAATAAAATATTTAACTAATTTACTTGTAATAAAGGCTCTTTAATCATTTGAAGCTCACTAAACCCCTTTACTAGTGAGTAATTTATCATTAGTAACATTCCCTTGATTTTCAGCCATTTCCAGAAAATTTCCAGAATTATAGCTGAACTTCAAAAATTCATAACTAATTGTATAAAATTCCAATTGGAGTGTTTCCAAAGGCCATGTGTCCCTTATTATGTCTTTTTGTGACCAAAAATATTTTTTGTGACAAGATAAATTCATACTATTCCGGTTTTACAAGAATACCCTTGCTGGCCAGATTCTTGTTCCAGAATTAGAGGTTAACTTCAAAAATTCATATCTCCTTGTACATAACTCCAAAAATTACAAATTACCTATCAAATTAAAGGTTATCATGTCTAATTTAATTCTACAAAGTTTTATAGCCATGAGACACCATTTACTTGTGTAACAACCTGTCACAAGTTCGCTGCTCCTAGGGTTTCAAAACTGGCAGATTTGCAACACTTTGTAAATAGGCTTTAATGTTTCCAAAATCATGTTCCATACTTGTTCTTATACAATTTTTCATTCTAAATACTTTGGAAACATCAAAATCACCAAAATCACATCATTTCATCATGTTTCTTCCTTTGGCCGAAAATCAAACCCTAAAGGCAACAACACAAGTTTTCATTTTAACTTCACATCTTTCATAGTTCTTGCTTAATCTTCCTTTGTAAGACATGAACTTGGCTTAAGACACTTCTTAACCCACTTTACCAACTTGGACGGAACCTCCCCTAAGAATATTGGTTTCAATATTAACTAAATATAATGAAAAAGAAACCATATTCTAAATCACAAAGTCATAAGGATGTTAAGGAGTTAACTTACTTGTCTTGAGCTTTGTTTTCCTTGACTTTCTTGCCCCTTGCACTTTGTTGGTCATATTCTTTGTGGCAAGTGAACCAGTTGAACAAGTAATAAAGAGTAAGTAGAGTTATCGTCCCACAGAGACTGTTGATACCAAAGATGATGTCAGTTTCCTAGACAGTTGTGTTAAGTGAAATTATAGTTGGTTTGTTTGTTTTCTCTATTACTAATGACAAGAAATAAATGAGTATCGGAAGTCGAAGGAAGATATCAGTTTAAAAGTAGGCTGAGTTTGGATTTCATTCTAAGTCATATTATTCCCCCAGTTTGCACACAACGCATTGCTATAGTAATTATGTTGCACAGCTCCAGCAATGCTACAGTAAAACTTCCTTTCACAACGTTATTCATCTAACCCACCACTGTCCTATACAAAAGCGTCTGCATTCTATAAGTACAGTCCTCGCTCTAATTCTCCCATATTCTTATGGCGATTTTCTAGTTTAGACTACTAGTGTTCACCTAGGTGTTTTGGTTATGAATGGTAGACCCATTCCTGTAGCCTACAGTTTAGGTCAAGTCGTGCACAGGCTTGCCCAACAAACACTGTCTAACAAAAGGTCTAACCTTGACTCCTGTCCGGTAAGCCAAGGCCACTGATTTAGCCCTTAGCGTCCGCTAACCTACTATAGATTACTCTACTATTAAACAAACTGAATATATTAGATAAAGAACTTATCAAACTGGGTTCATTCTAAGAATTATAAATTCATCCTCACTCAGTCAATGGAAGTTTAGTTCATGACTGATGAGGGAAACACAAAACAGAGTAACACAGAACAGCCCATGCAAAGATTTACGAAGATAAAATAAAAGAAGAAAACAAAGAAGCTTGTCGGAAAGGTCGACGACGTAAGAGGCGCCCTGTCACATGACGTCTCTATGTCTTTTACAATCTGTCTTGCTCTAAAGAAGAGTTGGGTCTTGTCTGTAGTTCTCTCGATCGTATTCTCTCGCTCCTTTGGTGTGAGTCCAGTCGGATTGGAATGTTAATGACTACTCTGAATTTCACAACCTTGACGACCTCCTCAGGTTTAGCAACGCTTTCCTCTTATAGTTAGGTCTTTTCGCGTCGTATGTCCAGTGAGCTGGGCTTTCCAAATCTGTTAGGTCCGAATAACTAGATTCAGTTGTTTGATCCTTTTTTAATACTGTGGGATTCGAATCTTTCTTTCAATTCTCCACATCTTCTTGATTTATCCCCAGTCAATTCAATCGCCATCTAAACATCCGTCTGGATGACCTGTATTAATTTCTTGAAAACTCACAAGGAAAAGTTAGAGTAACATAGCGCATAACTCTGCATCACTTATGATGCTACAGCATACTGGTCGCATTGTATTGTTAGCACAGATGTGAGCATACATATGTTATAGCATTATATCAGCTTCGTTATACGCTTTCATGGTAAACCATAAAGTGGTCCTTTTCTTATGCACGTGAGCAAGATAATGATATTGATGCAGCATTTTGTATGATATATCCTCTATTTCCCTATGTGCATGAATTCTTAAATATTCTATCAGATAAAACACGATTAAGCTCAGATTCATCATTCAAAATAGTCAAAACACTTAAGGAAAACATGACATAAATATGACTTATCAAACTCCCCCACATTTAGCTTTTTTAACTCCTGGGCAAAACAGAGATAAAAAGATAGAGCAGAGATAACCTTGTAGCTGTGCTCCTGTCTTAGGAATCGTGTATTATATCATTATCTTAAGTTTAGTTCACTCGTGAAACAATCCTATTGCCCAGTACTAGTGCATGAAATGCAGGACATTTCTCTAGCAAGGGAGCGTCAAGAGACTCTCGGGTGAAGTGTATATTTGCTCTCTCAATCAAGGGATTTGTTTCTCTCTGCCATGCTAGCCTAGAAGTTCTACAGACTTGTCAAAGTTCTAAGGTTGCTTCCCAGCATCTAGACTTAATTGCATCAAAAGGACTTTTCATGTTATATTGCAAGGAGTGGCAGTGTGTGTGTGAGGATGGTTATTGAAATGAAACATGCTATAGCAAGACGCCAAACAACCCTTTAGAACAAGTAGTCATGATGTTGTGTTTTAATAGGCTTTATTTAATGGTGATGTATTGTGTTACCACGAATTTCTTTCTTCTTCCTTTTTTTTGCATCACTTTGTCACAACTTTTGCACTATGGGCGGTATGCTACATCATTGCAACACATATCTTTCCATCAACTGCCTGTCTGTTGTCTGATATAGCAGTATGTGTATAGTGCAAAGGGGTAACGAGGGGAGTATGATATTTGTGGCTTGTGTATAGGATTTGTGGGTGAAGATATGAATGCCTTTGTCCTATGCAGTTCTATTCAAATGCAGGATATCAAAACCAAAAAAATAAGACAAACCAAAGAAAGTTCTTAACACTAGCAGGAATGCTCAATGAATTATGAAAATTTAGGTTAAAAAATTTCTTCCATGTGGCTTAACCCTTTGTTCTCCCTCACTGTCACTTTGTGTTAGTAAATAGGTGTCCTAGAGACAATTTGTTTTGATAGAGGAACACCTTTTTCTATTTAGTATTTCATGATTAATAAAATTTAGCATCTTTTATCTTTATCATATTTGTGTCTCGCTTTTGTTTAAAGTAAATATGCGTTTAAAGATAAAAGCTCTAGGAATAGAACATGTGTTTACTAGAGGATCTATGATAGAGATCATGATCATGAGGACTCGAGAACACTGAATGTCTATTGCCTGAAACTTGTTCCTAGTCTTGAATCACCAAGAAAGGGTATTGATGATCTCAATAAGACTAATACGACATCATTTTTTGTATAGAGATACAAGGTACGGACCTCATGGAATACAATCATGTGATGCCTTAGCTGATGTTGTGGGTGGATTTGTTGGAGAACAGATGGCACCGAGCTGACCCGCGAGAGACTCCACAAACATTTGAAGAAAGTATCATTTGATATAAAAGTCTCTCAACGTTTGGTAGTGCGGATCGTCCTAGACTTGAGGATGTCATCAAGCATTGTGTATTAGGGTCATGCTTTGGCCAATAATTGTTATTAGGCTTTTTCGAGAGAATAGGTGTATTTGGGTTGGAGTGGACTCCAAGCCTATAACACCCCTACTTTTGTAACCAATGTACTTGTGCTTTATTGATGAATTAATGAGAAGCTTTATTTTCAATAACTATTATTACGTTAGTGTTATATTATTATTGTGACAATATAATTTGTAAAATATTCGAGGAATTGAGAGAGGCCCCGTTGACCAGCGGGACCCACGAGGACCGTGGTCGGAGATTGGACCAGATAATTGGAAAGGTCCGGGGAAAAGTTGGGGGACGGATTGGGTGGGCCAAAGTGGCGCCACCCAGTTCCCTTAATGACTTGGAGAGCAAGAAAGAGAAAAGTCAACAAAAAGTCAACTGCGGGCCCCGCCGTCTGGACGAAAAGGAATAAATCGGATAAAATGGGAGGAATGGAATAAAGACCAGGGGACTTGATTTGTGGGGCCTAGGAAGCACCATTTAGGCTTAGGAAAGGCCTAGAAGGCTTGGGGCAAAGTCAGGGGAGTTAATGGGTCCCGGGCCACAAATGCAATTTACGAAAGTTCCGGGCTAAAACTCGTAATTTTCCCCAAAGGCAGATAAAGATCTGCACGTTTTTGGAGGGGGAAGTGACACATGGCAGCCATCTAGGAGCCTTTGAAATTCTCTAGAATTTCTTGGAGGGAAAGAAAAGGAAAATCAGTACAAAAAGTCAAACTACGGGTCCCACGGTCAAAGAAAAGGGCAAAATTTGAATAAATTGGACAAAAATCAATTAGGGCACATGGGTGGGCCCCAAATGGCGTGC
This sequence comes from Acacia melanoxylon, assembly GCA_019022615.1. NCBI lineage: Eukaryota > Viridiplantae > Streptophyta > Magnoliopsida > Fabales > Fabaceae > Acacia > Acacia melanoxylon. The sequence continues at coordinate 585,204 of JAFJYJ010000014.1, forward strand.
CATATGTCCTTGAGGGCAGGTGAAAAGCTTGGGAAAGGTTGGTAATTATTAAAAAGTTCTGGGGCAAAATCACAATTTCTAAAAGTTTCGGGCCAAAAGTGTAATTTTCCCCAAAAGCAGGAAAAAATCTGGATTCTTATGGAGGGGGAGGCGCCACTTGTCAAGATCTGGTCTCCTCTGGATTTTCCTAGAATATCTTGGGGAGTAAGTCAAGAAACTCATCATAATTACTACCTAACAGTCCGAAATTACGCCTGTTGATTTTATTTTTACCGGATCAATTACTCTCTCATTAAAAAGCCACTTTGACTCATCCTTTCACCTTGGCTGCACGAAAATTTTTGGAGAAAGGGAGAGGGAGTTCAGTTCTCCTCCATAGCTAGGGATCAAGGCCAAGAACTCAAGAACAACAACCGTTTACCGAATTTAGGTAACCCGAAAACCTTGCTTTCTTGAGTTTCTTCTTGGAATATTTTCGTGCTCAAGGCTGAAGCTTGGTTTTAGGGTTGGATTTTTGAACTTTTAAGGTCACCAATGAGTCTAGAACACGTTTTTGTATGGGGATATGGTATGGTTTGAGCTTCCGAAATCAAAACACCGAAAAACTCTTAAGAACAAGTATAACTCTGATTCTGGAAAATCTGGGCAGTATGTATTCAAGCGCGTTTTTAAAGGTCCAAACGAACTTATTTTATGCGGAAAATTTCATAAACAAACTAGATATGTGGGGCATGAGTTTAGACATATAATAAGATAACTTTGGATAAGGGAACAAGGAGAAATAAATAGTTGAAAAAGGAGTTGCGGACAGTGACGCGAATCTGGACCAGAGGAGAGAAGGGTAGCTACTCGCCAAACTATTTGTCCTTTTGACTTCTGAGTATATTTTTCATGGAAACTAGACATACTAACGGTTCGAATGGAACTGGTTTGGTTCAAAAATAAGTTTTGTAGAATTTATTAAAAATCTGGCAATTTGGGACAGATGCACAGAATTTCTGGGAAATCTGTGTGTAACTCGAATTTGACCAATAAATGTAAGGGCATATATGTAATTACTAAAAAGGTGTATTTTGATGTTATTTAGGGGCAAGCAATCTGCAGAAGCACTAGTGGGCCCCTAAAAATATAATACGGTATTTTTACCACCAGGTAGTAACCTCTTTACTCCGGCACTTTTATGTGTTTGATGTATGTATTTTCTTGCCATATGTGTGTTTTGTATTGTTTTGCCAAATATGCACACAGTACATGTTTGTGGTTGTGTCCCTAGCGCTGAGGGTGACTGCCGGGGTCTGCCTACGTGGCGACTCTACGGAGACAGGCTTGTGATTTCGGTAATTCCGGGGCCTGTCTTGGTAAGGCGGCCCGACGGTGCGAAGACGTGTTGTGGTGTATGTCGTTGTTTGCATATTGTGGTATATTTGGCTTATTGTTCTGCTACACACTCACCTGGTTGCATGCATACACACTTCACATATAGTGCATGAGTACTGACGGTTACTCTGGGGGCCGATGTCGGACTCCAGAAGCTTGTGAAGACGCAGAAGAATGTGCCTGGTCTAGAAAGACCTTTTTGGAAAGGAAAGGCGTACCGGTGCAGTGAAGAATAAGGAATGCCCTATCATTTTGTACTTTACCTTCTCGGATGACTGTATTATTATTATGATTCTTATTTTGGATAACTGTACCCTTAACCCTTCGGGGACTTTTACCTTCCGTTTATTTTACTTTTACCAGTACAATAGTTAGTCCAAACCGGTTAAATGCTCTGTTGCGCTAACTCTGATGCATGTTAAGTGGATAATATAATGAAGGAAAGGTAATCATTAAAAGGAATCTCTCTAACCCGTCACCCGAAAGGGCGAGGCCGGTAGGGGTGTAACATTTTGGTATCAGAGCCAGGTTTGGACGGTACTGGTAAAAGGTATATGGTTAAGGGTACTAGTATTATGTTAAACAAATGGAGCAGAAAGGATATATACCCTAAGGAAGAGGGTTAAGCTTCAGGAAGATAAAGCTCCACAAATGGATAAGACAGCACATAATATGAATTCTGCTGCTGACTAGGACCTCTGATATGGAAATCAGGGACTAGGTTAAAATCCTGTAATGAAATCAAAAAGAGAAAGTAACTTAAGGCTGAGAAGAATTAAGTAAAGGAATATGGAGGGAAGGCATAATAGTAAGAGGAGACCAACCGTTGTATCAGGAAATGAAGCAGTAGAGATATACTCTGAGGAGCAGGGTCCAGGCTCCGGAAGTTGATACCTTGAGGATAGCTGGGATGATATAGAATATAGGCTCTGTTGCTAACCCTAGGGCTCTTGATGATATGATTTAGACCCCCAAATCCTGTCAGAGCTTTAAGGTTAAGCGTACTTAGGCGAGGAAAATCTCGGGATGGGTGACCTCCTGGGAAGTAGTATATGAATTTGAGATTTCCTTGAATTAAGGCTTTAGCACCTTGAGGTATGACATATGATGATCCTTAGAGACACTATAAGGATTTTAGATTGAATAAGGTAATGATCGAGGTTAGGCTTGAATCTGATCTTAAACAGAATTAATGCCTAGATTAAATGTGATTAAGATTGAGCTCTAAGTTATGCATACAAGATAAAAATCGATTCTAGCTTAGAAATTAACTAAGTGCTAGTTAATTTATTAGTTAGTAATATATGATGAGACCAAAATGAACCCTTACTAAATTATCTAGCACATTTGTTTACCTCCAATCATCGGTGGTGCCTAAGAATCCTACGACATGATAGCTCTCTCTAGCTCAGCTAAGACCTATTTATTGTGCAGTGTATGACGGTGCCATTCGAAGTGTATGACACTTAGGATTATGGTTTGTACTAGACTAGATATATAGTCTGCGGGCTCAGCCGGGTCTATATATTTAGGGTAAAGATGCCAGGTAGTTACATAATGATGTGACACTAAGTGACAAGGTGTTGTCAACCTGATGATCTAAGAGAAGACATGGAGAAGTTGTTAATCAACCCATTGGATAAGTAAGTTTTGCGGGCTTAGCCGGAAATAAATGATTCCAGTCGTTCTCTTAGCCCACTACAGATATCCTTATGAAGGATAACCCTAAAATTAATATATGAGGGTTATTAATTCTAGAGAAAATAGTGGGAGGGCCACATACGTTTCAAAAGTCTCCGTATATGGTTAATGAAATACTTATAAGTCCTATTTTGTTTTTGTTTTTCAACATATGAGTCATGACTGGAAACTTTATTTTTGCCTTATTCTGGATACTAATAAGATAGCTGGACCTAACTTTAAGGACTGATATCAGAATGTAAAAATAGTTTTACGCTCTGAGAAAATAACATATGTTTTAGATTCTCCAGTTCATGTTGCCCCTACTGAAAGGCAAGATGGGTTCGATCAGTTTGAATTGGAAGCCCATAAACAACACCTAGTAGACAATGAGCATGCAGTTTGCATACTCCTTGCATCTATGTCTACGGAACTCTAACGACATCATGAGCATATGGATGCTCTCTCTACTATCTTGCATCTGCAAGAGCTTTATGACAAGCAAGAGAGGGCTGAGCGTTTCAAGACTTCCAAGGAGTTGTTTGGCTGTAAGATAGTTGAGGTCATGTCGGTTGGACCGCACGTCTTCAAGATGATTGGGCTGATAGAGAAGTTTGCTTCTCTAGGCTTTATCATAGACCATGAGCTAAGTATTGACTTGGTTTTGCAGTCCTTGCCACAACCATATAATGGCTTTGTGGTCAATTATTATATGAATAAAGTAGAATCAACACTCCCTGAGTTGTTGATCTACTGACCACTGTAGAGGGTGCCGTTAAGAAAAACAGAACCCAAGCTCTTCTGATTAGTGGGTCTTCCAAAGCTAAGGGCAAGGGAAAGTTTGTGGCGACAAACAAACTCAAGCCCAAAGCTAACCCCAAAAGAAGAAGGGCAAAGGTAAGGAGAAATCTAAAGGCACTCATGTATGCTTCCATTATCAAAAGGAAGGACATTGGAAGAGGAACTGCCCATTAAACCTTACAAGCCTCATGGGAAAGAAGCATGATGATGTTTCTACCTTTGGTGCTAAAGAATCCTAGGAATAGTGAACTTCTTAGTATTCAAGTTAAGAAACCAAGGTTGGATAATCGATCCTATCCTTAGCACTTAGATTGGGACACATTAATGAGACAAGATTGTCTAGACCCCATAATGACGATTATCTAGATTCCATGGATTTCGGATCCTATGGGCCTTGTGAATCTTGTTTGGCTAGTAAGATGACGAAGACCAAGCTTGAGAAGCTCGTGAGTCACATAGCCAATGAGTTGTTAGAACTCATTCATTCAGATGTTTGTGGGCCCATGTCTACTCAGTCTAGAGGAGGATACTCCTACTTCATCACCTTACTGATGATAAGTTCATATTCGGATATGTGTGTCTTATGAGACATAAATCCGAAGCCTTTGAAAAGTTCAAAGGGTTTAGGAATGAAGTAGAGAAACAATTTGGCAAGATGATTAAGACACTTTGATTTGATCAAGGTGGCAAATATCAGAGTCAGGAGTTTCAGGATTATCTAAGAGAGAAAGAGGTTCTCTCACAGTTGATGGCTTAATACATACCACATCAAAATGGTGTGTTTGAGAGGAGGAACCAAACCTTTCTTGACATGGTATGGTCAGTGATGAGCAGTACGAAGCTCCCAAAATTGTTTTTGGAATTCGCCCTCAATACGTCATTAAAACCTTCTTGAAAGGGTTCCATTGAAATCTGTTCAGACTACTCCGTATGAGATATGGAGGGGCCAGAAGCCCAACTTGAGCTACCTCAAGATGTGGGGCTGTCTAGCCTATGTCAAGACCCTAACACCGGATAAGTTAGAGGCAAGAAGCACATCGTGCTAATTTGTAGGCTATCCTAAAGGATACTACTTTTACTACCTTGAGGACTACAAAGTGTTTGTATCCAAGAACGCTACCTTTCTTGAGGAGGATCTACTCTCTCAAGTAGATAGTGGGAGTAAGGTAGAACTTGAAGAAATTCAAGACCTACAGGAATAGATAACAGAGCCCAAGTCTATTAGTCAGGTGATGCCTCAAGTAGAGGTTGTAAGCATCTACATTTTTGTGATTGAGAATCAACAAACCGTTGAAGATGAAGAGCCTACTTCCTACACTAAGATAGTCAAGGATTTTGACTCCTCAGAATGGCTTCAAGCCATGCAATCCGAGATAGATTTGATGGATCATAACAAGGTATGCACCTTGGTTCTACTACTTGAGTGAATAGTTCCTATTGGGTGCAAATGGGTCTTCAAAAGAAGACCACACAAATGGCAACATTCAAACCTATAAAGCTAGGTTGGTTGCGAAAGGTTTTCATCCAAGGCAAGGAATTGACTGTAAGGAATTTTTTTTCACCTATTGCCATGATCAAATCTATTAGGATTATGTTAGCTATAGTCACATATCATGATTATGAGGTTTAGTAGATGGATGTCAAAACCGCTTTCTTGAATGGTTTCTTGAAGGAAGAGGTGTATATGACACAACCTAAGGGTTTTGAATCCAAGGACTAAAAGCATATAGTATGCAAACTTCAAAAATCAATCTATGGGCTTGAGCAAGCATCAACGAGTTGAAATCTTCATTTTGATGAAGTTGTCAAAGGAAACAACTTTATCAAGAATGAAGATGAACCGTGTGTTTACAAGAAGGACAGTAGGAGTGTTGTTATTTTCCTTGTGCTTTATGTGGATGACATTCCCATGTTATAGTCCACAAAGATATGGTTATCAGAAAACTTCACCATAAAGGATATGGGAGAAGCGGCCTACATACTTGGTATAAAGATCTATAGAGATAGATCCAAAAGGTTGTTAGGTTTATCCTAATCCACGTACATAGACAAAATGCTAAAGAGGTTTAGCATGGATGGGTCGAAAAGAAGTTTTCTTCCTGTCAGTCATGGCATTCATCTTTCTAAGGCTATGTGTCCTAAGACACCGTTGAAAAGGAACGCATGAAGATGATTCCATATGTATCAGCAATTGGATCCATCATGTATGCCATGTTGTGTACGAGACGAGACGTCTCTTATGCTTTAAGCATTACGAGTCGATACAGGCTGATCTTGGACATGGTCACTGGACAGCCGTAAAAACAATCCTAAAGTGTTAGAATCGGCTATCACCCAAGAGGGAGGGTGAATTGGGTGTCTGATAAAAACTTTGGAACCTTGAAAATCTTTTCGCAACTTACTGAAAGTTGTTCGAATGACACAATTAGTTTATAAAGCAGTAATTAGTCATTTAAACATATATCTTTGGAAATGTAAGAGTTTAGGGAAGAGAATATGCAACCGTGATTTATACGGTTCGGCCCTTCCTTGACCTACGTCCAGTCCCCAAGCTCCACTTGAGATTTTCAATCCACTATCTCCTTGTTTAACCAGGCACAAGAGAAAAGCCTTTACAACCTCATAAGTTTGGTCGGGCATTTGTGCAGCCTTTACAATCTCTTACCGAGATACTCCCCTTACCCACTGTAAGGATACAATTACACACTTTGTAAACGAAGGATGATCCTCTCACTCTTGGACTCACTCCCCCTTACAAGTTGTAATTAATACAACCACACTTAAGGTTCCACAACCTTAAGATTTGATCACTTAAACAGATAATCAAATAAGTGTTTGAACTCTCTCACATAGTAGATGAATGCTAATCACTGAAGTACATAATCGATCATCTCACTCTCTACTGTAAACTATATAAACATTGAGAACAGAGTGTATGAGTTAAGCGTATATTCATAATGACGGCATTTCGGCAGTGCACGCTCATGTCTCCGCTTTTTCATTTTGAATCCTTCTCCTTTTATAGCTGATGGAAAGCATTCGACCGTTGAGCAATTCTTCCCGTTTAGGATATGATCGTTGAGTGTCCGTTGGAAGTAGCCGTTAGACAGATGAATCACTCCGCCTCAGTTTCGTCCGTTTGAAAATCATAGCTGGAATTTGTGGAGAAACATTCTCTTACATTCCTTTTGTATATCCGTTGTCAAATAGCATTTAATGCGCAATGGGAATGTCGGAGAGGCTTTACTTCGATCGAACAATTTAGCTTCGGTTTAGGTAACTTCATTTAATGCTTTGTCAGTCAAAAGTTTCTTTATCCAAATCTGCTGGTAATTTGCGATTATACAATCTGAAACTCATCAACACACTGGTTAAAAGCATTTGGTAATCTCAATAAGTGATAATCCGAAGTAATAAGATAAACTTAATGATTTCGTAAATTGTCGTAAGCGAGTTTCAAAACAGAGGCAACTTTGCTCGAGCATAAATCCAAGCTTGCTCGGGCAAGCTTCTTAAAACTCAGTTATAAAGAGTTCCTACTCGTTGATGCTCGGGCATGGATTTTTCATGCTTGCCAATGTTGCTCGAGCATGATGATATTCATGCTTGGGCAAACTCTTGAAAGCACTAGAGAAATGCCTTCCAGACGATGTTGCTCGAGCAAGACTTTCTCCTTGCTCGGGCAAGGTTCGATCGAGTTAAATTCAAGAAGACATCCAAAGGTTGCTCGGGCAAGCTTTTTTCTCCTTGCTCGAGCATGTGCTCGAGCATGATGATTTTCATGCTTGGGCAAGATATAGACATAGGCGGAGAAGTGAAAGCGTATCGTTGTTGCTTGAGCAAGGTAGAAAGCATGCTTTCGGAGATATGCAGATTTGCTGATGTTGCTCGAGCATGCTTTCATGTTTGCTCGCGCAAACTCAAGTCAGAGACGAAAGATAGTGGTTGCTCGGGCAACCTTTTTCTATTGCTCGAGCATATGCTCGGGCAAGCTATTTCTTCTGCTCGAGTAAGACCATCTGATTTGGATTTTTGCTTCTGTCTCAATGTTGCTCGGGCATGATAAGAACCTTGCTCGGGCAAGGTCTTACTTTCAGATGTTTTTGGAGGTTGCTCGGGCAAGATGCTTATGCTTCCCTTCTTTCTTCAATGAGATCCGATGTTGCTCGAGCAAGCTTTTCACCTTGCTCGGGCAAGGTCATGCTCTTGGGTGTTTTATGCAAATGCTCGGGCATGATCACTATACTTTCGTTCTTTGGGCATTCATGGTCAATACACCTCGAGAGCTCTTTAAATATTTCTTCTATTTCAATAAGAATCAACTCCAAACTAGTTGTATTTCGTCCATTAACATCGAGATGAGTGGAGGTTGATCTTATCCAGCGTTGTTGCAGAATCCGAACAGACTATCAACTTACAAACATCATAACTATTTGAATTGATCTTCGTTTTCTGTGTTCTTGATGTTTTGAAAAAGGTATTTGAGTCTAGTTTCCAATGGCACCAATTTCACCTCAATTGGATTTTTAGATTGTGAGATACACTCACATTACCTAAGGTTGGTCTGGACTGTGACGTTGATGTTTGTTCTGACTTACGAAATTCATAGATCTCTGATATGGACTCCTTTGGACTTGATATTTTTCAAAAGTACGTGTTGGATGTCTAGTTTAGTATACCGCTGGTTTCATGTCAATCCGATTCCTGGCTTGGGAGATATCATCGAATTACCAGAGGTTGTCGAACCGTGAGCCTGAAGCAGTATCTTTGAAGAACAACCTTGCTCGAGCAAGCTTTCTTCTTTGCTCGGCAAAACGGATTTTGGGCTGGAAATGCACCTTGCTCGGGCAGACCTTTATTGTTGCTCGAGCATGACTTCAGAAACTCAATATGCTCGAGCAAGACACTGTTCAAGTGATAGAAATAGCTGAAATTACATAAATGCCCCCAAACAAACCAGTATTCATCCGGAAGCTTGAACTTTCTTGTTTTAACTCCGAATTAAGTCGTTCCAACTTCTATTTGATCACAGAGAATTTCATATTGATATTCTCATGATATTTAACAAGTTCTTCTTTCTTCAAACTCCATTCTTGATCATTCTATATAATTTAATTTGGACTAACCTATAATAAATAAAGTAGTTAGTCAATGTATATGATATAAACTTTTTGCTCTAGATAATGACATCGATATAAGACATCATCAAAACTAAGCATAACTAACATAAAGTACTTGAGAAGGACTAAGGATCTGCTTCTAGTTTACGGTGGTAGTGGTGAGCTAAAAGTGAAAGGGTTCATTGATGCTAGTTTCCATAATCATAAAGATTATTGTAAATCCTAGTCAGGTGTCATTTACACCTTAAATGGTGCAACATTTTGTTGGAAGAGTTCCAAGCAAGAGACGACGGTAGACTCTGCAACCGAGGCAGAATACATAGCAGCTTCAGAAGCGGCTAAGGAGGCATTATGGATCAAGAAGTTCATTAGTGAGCTTGGAGTGGTTCCTAGCATTGTTGACCCAATACCTTTGTATTGCGATAACACCGGAGCTATAGCTTAGGGCAAGGAACCTAGGTCTCATCAAAGATCCAAGCATGTGCTCCGCAAGTATCACCTCATCCGAGAGATTGTTGAAAGACAAGATGTAAAGATGGACTATATCCCTACCAATGATAACTTGGCTGATTCTCTGACTAAGGGAGTTTCTCAGAGAAACCATGATAGTCATTATGAGTCTTTAGGTATGACACGTCGACCTGATTAGCTCTAGGACAAGTGGGAGATTGTTAGTATTTAGGTGTCCTACAAGGGATTAGTCATTCAAAAGACCGGTAGAGCTTGGATAGCTTCTAATTAACTCAGGAGTCTGTGCGCACAGCAAGTGATCATGAAAAGTCATGATCCGTTATAGAGTTAATATAAGAAGATTCCTAGTTCTGTGAATTAGCTACATTTAGTCAATTAAGAGAGATGATACTCTATCTTTGCTCTCGACTAAATGTGAATGACGATGTGAGGGATGATTGTTGGGATCCGTACACGCAGCGGAATTAAAAAATTTTACGAATTCAAGGATCGCTCAACCGCATTTAGATCAAGGTTCGTTAGAATCATACCTAAGCGAATTAATGAACATCTCTTTCGATCTGAACACGTGGGCTACCTTCTCGATCAGCAGGAGCAGACTTTACGAATCTCCTCCCTCTACGGTATCCACACAAATAGCCTCGAACACGGACGGTAGCGTACTAGCGCCTTCAAACCTTGCGTCTCTTATTATTGCTCTCTAGGGTTTTTCGCGGCTTTCTAATACATCTAACTAAATGTCGCGTAGGTCTTTTCAAAACCCATTAGACGTATTATATATTCAAAATTAATCTAATTAATTTCGAAATTCAAGTTTGAATTAAAATAATATATTAATTAAATCTATCAAATAGATCTAATCTAATATATTTATTTAATCCAAATTAGAAGCCTATAGATTAAATTTATCTTTATAAATTAAATCTAAGATATGATATCTTTTATTTAATTCAATATGAGATACTATACCTCAATTTAATTAAAACTAAGCTACTATATCTTTATTCGAAAATTAAATCGAGAGACAATATCTCAATTTATTATAGTTATTTAATTTATCAAATAAATTAAAGACTATATATAATAATATTATTATCTATAAATAATAATATTATTATTTTGAATTTAATAATATATATATATCCACCCTAGATTAAATACAATATTCATGAAATCTTATACATATATAAGATTCAATGAATCTGGACACTTTAGCTCGTGTTGGGCTATTCTTGTGTACGACCCTGCAGGCCCACATGAGATTGGCAGCGGGTCAATACCGTACCAGCCCACAAGTCGCAAGCGGCCTCTAGCAAGACATTGCGACTACCCAATTCATTTGAGGATCGATAATACGATACAACCTATCGTACAACCATGTCACGTCCCTTTTGTCACACGATAATTTGGTCAAGGATGAGGCATGGATAATGTCAACTTCCTGTTCTTGACCATTACTTTCTCGATTCTCGAGTAGTCTAATTGAAATGGAAACTCCTTTCCATCGTAGTATGGCCATACGTTTCTTAGCTCACTCATCGAAGGGCTCAGTATTATCTCTCTACAAATGTGAGGGACAAATTCCATCTTGACCACTCACATTGCTCTCCATGAGAACCACTGGTCCCGATCCAAGCCTTTATCATCACCCGGTCAAAGGTGACTTTTGACTAGGTCCAAGATCAACGACTCATCATGTAGGAATCCATGATGATCTCAGGTCAAAGGGCGTTGTGACGCGGTTATACATGAGAAAAACTTATGACTTAATCCATGCAGCTTTCTCATAGTGGGTCGGTCCAGCACCTTGTACTCTTACAAGTGCCTATGACTTTGATTTGTATCTCCATACCTCATCAAAGTCATACTGGTCTTATTTCATCTTCGCTCCCGCGTAGATGACCGATCAGAGACATTTAGGATAATCTATAAGATATATCCAAGGATCCGTTATCACTATAAACATGCAAATGAAATGATAACTAAATGGAGAATGACTTGCCCCTATGGCATAATTTCCAACAGACTCCCACTTGCACTAGGCGCAATCATTAATTACCCTAATTCTCATTGCCCTAACATGACCCTCATGTTTTGCTTGTGCAAGCGGCCTAGTAAGAGGATCAACATCATTGTCTTCTCCTGGTACTTTGCATAGTTTGTATACCGCCTCTATTATTGATTTCTCTGATAAGATGAAATCGCCTGAGTATTTGCTCGGTCCAAGATGTGACCTAGGCTCCTTGGTCTGCGTAATAGCGCCGCTAGTGTCACAGAACAAGTCTATTGGATTTGAGATAGTAGAAACCACCCCAAGTTCATTAATGAACTTTCTAATCCAAAAGGCCTCCTTAGCTGCATCTGATGCTGCTATATACTCAACTTCTATTACAAAATCAGCTACAGTGCTCTGCTTAGAGAACTTCCAGCTTACCGCACCACATTCAAAAGGAATACATATCCAGATTGCGATCTTGGATCATCTTGGTCAGTTTGCAAACTCGCATATGTTTAACCAGTCACACAGAGCTCATCTTCCAAAACACCATATACCAAGAATAAGTCCTTAGTCCCTCTTAAGTACTTTAGGATATTCTTGACAGAAGTCCAGTGACCCTCACCGGGATCTTGTTGATATCTACTGGTCATACTTAAGGCAAATGATACATCCGGTCGAGTACATAACATGGCATACATGAAAGACCAATAGCGGAGGCATATGGAATCTTACTCATGCGATCTCTTTGATCTTGTGTACTAGGACACAAATCCTTACTGAGATGAATGCCATGAGACATGGGCATGTAACCCCTTTTAGAATCCTGCAGATTGAATCTATGCAGTATCTTGTCTATGTATGTGCTCTGACTTAGGCCTATCAGCCTCTTGGATCTATCTCTATAGATCCTAATCCCTAGGATGTATGTGGCTTCGCCTAAATCTTTCATTGAGAAAGACTTTCCTAACCAAGACTTGACACTCATCAAGGTAGGAAGGTCATTTCCAATGAGTAGGATGTTATCAACATAAAGCACTAGAAATACAACTGTGCTCCCACTAACCTTCTTGTAAACACAAGGTTCATCGATGTTTTGAATGAATCCAAACTCTTTGACTACTTCATCAAAACGATGATTCCAACTCTGAGATGCTTGCTTCAATCCATAAATGGATCTTTGAAGCTTGCAAACTTTACCAGAGTCCTCTGGACTCACAAAACCCTCAGGTTGTGTCATGTACACATCCTTAAGCAGCTTTCCATTAAGCAAGGCTACTTTGACGTCCATCTGCCATATTTCATAGTCATAATATGATGCAATGGCAAGAAGGATTCTGATTGATTTGGCCATTGCAACTAGGGAAAAGGTTTCATCATAGTTGACACCATGAGTTTGAGTGAATCCTTTTGCAACCAGTCGTGCCTTGAAGACATTTACTTTGCCATCCATGTCGCTTTCTCCTTGAAAACCCACTTGCACCCAACGGTTTTTACACCTTCTTGGATCGAAAGGTCCAAACCTCATTGCCGTACATGGATTGCCAATGGCATTAAGCAATCTTTCGGAGTTTGGTCCCACCACAGCCTCTCGATAGGTAGTTGGCTCATTCTTCTCAATGAGTAGAACATCACGACTTCTAGTAATCAGAAATCCATATCTCTGAGGCTGTAGCCGTGTTCTATCGGACCTTCGTGGGCCTTATGTTACTTGAGTAGGCTCATCAACTTGTTGTGAGTCTTCTCCATTTTCCATCTGTGATTCTATGTCGTCTTGTGGCTCTCGAACTTTTTGAGGTACACCTTACTCCCACTGGTTCTTTTAGAGATAAACTCTTTTTCAAAAAGATACCATTCCGAATAACAAACACTTTGTGATCGGTGGGATTGTAGACATAGTATCCTTTAGTTTCCTTAGGATACCCCACAAAAAGACATTTTGAAGATCTGGATGATAATTTATCATAGGCTTGTTGTTTAACATAAACCTCACATCCCCAAATCTTAAGAAATGACAAACTGGGTTTCTTCCCAGTCCATATCTCATATGGTATCTTTTCAACTGCCTTTGACGGGACATGATTTAGTGTGAACGCAGCTGTTTCTAGGGCATGGCCTCAAAAAGAAGATGGAAGATCTATTTGACTCATCATAGATCGAACCATATCTAATAGAGTTCGATTCCTCCACTTAGAAACACCATTCCATTGAGGTGTTCCTGGAGGAGTAAGTCGTGAGATGATCTCACGACTCCTAAGATGGTCAATGAACTCTTGACTCAAATATTCAGCATCCCGATCAGATCGAAGTGCCTTAATTGTTTTTGCCAAGCTGGTTTTGCACTTTATTTTGGAATATTTTGAACATTTCAAAAGATTCAGACTTATGTTTCATTAGATAGATATCCCATATCTACTAAATCATTTATAAATATAATGAAGTACAAATGACCTCCTTTGGCAGAAGCATTCATTAGTCCACATACATTTGTATATATGAGGCCCAATAAATTGGTGGCCCTTTTACTACTCCTAATAAAGGTGCCTTTCTCGTCTTTCCAATGAACAAGACTTACATGTATCAAATGATTCAAGAAATCCATCTGTGATGGAGTTTTTGAAATGCGTTTCTCATTTACATGGCTTAGAAGACAGTGCCATAGGTAAGTCGGATTCAAATCATTTGACTTGATCCTTTTGGTAGTTTATGTCATAGATATGTCCATTCATTTTTCTACTGTCCTTGAGACCCTACACATTTATACAAATGTGAGAACCACATGCGGTATCTAATACCCATGTTGAGGAAGTAGAGAAGTGAATATCTATGACATAGATACCTGAAGCGATAGCCCCGCTATCCTTCTTGTTCTTTTTCAGATCTTCGATGTAGAGTCTGCAATTCCTCTTCCAATGACCAAGTTCATTCCAGAAGAAGTGGACCCCAACCTTATGAGGTTTTGCCTTCTTGGCTGCAGGCTTAGATTTGGGCCCGTATGACTCATTGGTCTTACCAGCTGAGCTTTTACCCTTTCTTTTGCCCTTGCCTTTCTTTTCATACCCTTTCTTTTCTGAATGGACAAAACAGGTGTTCGACTGTTTTTAAGGCTCGCTTTCAGCATTTTGAGCATCTCATGCAGTTCAGAAATTGATTTCTCCATGTTGAGCATGTTATAGTTCATGACAAACTGGTCATAACTATTCGGGAGTGCATTCAAGATCATATATGTAGCTAACTCCTGGCTCGTGGGAAATCCAAGCCTCTCAAGGTGATCAATATAGCCTTTCACGTTGAACACATGAGGACTAACTGATGCACCTTCAGCCATCTTGCAGGAATATAAGGCCTTTGTGGTCTCATACCTCTCTTGCCTTGCCTGTTACTGGAACATTTGCATATGATAAACAATCATCTTAGAGGCCTCCACATGTTCCAGATCTCCATCGAGGTGTGGAATCATAGTGGCAGGCATCAGGCATCCTGCATCCATAGAGTCATCCTTATGCTTCATATAAGCATCAGTCTGAGCTTTTGGATCAGTAGTTGCAGGCTCGTAAGGAATGGGTTGATCGATGAGATACTTCTTTCTTTCATGCTTGGGATCAACGTTTAAGTTCCAAAATAAGTCAAGAATGTTTGTCTCATCAAGTTCGTCCTTCTCAAGGACTGATCGCATTGATGGTTTTGCAGTATTTCTAGACGATATGATTCTACACTAAAAGGATATGCAAAGTTTAATTAATAACCTCCCACTGAATTAACAACCCTCATGATAATTAGTGGGCTAAGATCCATATTTGGCTTAAATTTAAGTCCGCTTTGGCAAGACGCTTAAAATCAAGTTATTTAGGTAGGCAAGCTCTTTGCCAATTACATCACATGTAACTCTTAGATCTTTATGGGATATGATCATCATATGACCCAGCATGTTTAATCTCATCTAATGCCTTAAGATCCAAAACCGTTTTGATAATCTCAATTAAGTCAGGACAATAATGAATGTTAAGTATCACCATTACTCACTCTTGTCTCACCAAGATCACTCAAATGCATCCACTTTGGTGGAACATACAAATGGGTGATCTAGGTTTTGACAAGTATTCATTTATTTGTGACATTATGACCTAAGATTTTATTTATAGGGTATTATCGGTATAATCTAATTAATCCTATTAATTCTACCTATATGAATGCAATCACAATTGTATGTCATATAAAATCTAAATTAATCAGAGGTGATCCAAACAAATCTTAATTAAAATTCTAAATTAATTATGAGTGATATAATCAAATCATAATTAAAACTCTAAATTAATTATGAGTGATCTAATCAAATCATAATTAAAACTCAAAATTAATCATGCAGTGATCAAATCAAGACATAATTAAAAATAAACGTGACACAACATGGCTCTCCTAACCTAGAATCCTCTCAAGCCAATGAGGGGACTTCTCTAAATAAGAAAAGAGAAATACATAGGAGAAACCTCATTTAACATATGAGCGGAGTGGGATGAAAAGAGAATGTACATCAAGAATATTTAGAGAGAGGCAAGGCACGCAGGCCATATTTAAAATTTACAACACCTGTAAAACTCTAGAGCCATGTTGTTCACCATACCTAAACAACATTTGAAAGATAAATCACAATATATATTAATTCATATATTATGAAATAAAATATGATGATTAAAATTATAGAGTTTAAATTCTCTAATTTAAACTATATAATATAATATAATATCATGATTTAAATTCTCTAATTTCTATTATATTGTATAATATAATATCATGATTTAGATTCTCGCACTACGAACAATCAGCCGGTCCCTACGGCGGTCCCGCTAGCTGGTTAGCGAGTGGGGTCTTTTCAAGAACAAGTTGTTTCAAACTTAACGTCCTCGGAGCTTGTCAAAAGACATAATATTTTAGTTCATGAATGTTTCCTTAAAAAAATTGAAACCCCAGATACGACGTTGATCTGTTCCGATCTAGTAACCAACTTTTGCGTCGCATGATCAAGAACAAAAGAACGACATCCATCCGTGACCTAATCCGAGCATGACCAGCGTCTCCAAACGTTTTAGTACGTGACCTATGCTCGAACTTAACAACATCATCCGACCCTAGCAAGACCGTTGTTTCTGACCTCAGCGTCCTGATCGACGTGAGATCTGAACGCTTCAGATCCACGTGAATCAGCCACACAATCCGATCTGAACAATTTAGAAAAGGCCACAATGTCCAACTAGTTATCCATAGAAACCCTAACGCGAACTATCATACTCAAACGCATAAAAGAATTTGGTTTTAGCATACATATATACATCACATGTATTCGCATATAGAAAACCCAATCTAAACGCTCGGTTAACCTGGCTCTGATGCCGCTGTTGGGATCCGTACACGTAGCAGAATTAAAAACTTTTACGAATCCCATGCGAGGATTGCTCAACCGCGTTTAGATCAAGGTTCGTTAGAATCATACCTATGTCAATTAATGAACATCTCTTTCGATTTGAACACGTTAGCTACCTTCTCGATTAGCAGGAGAAGACTTTACGAATCTCCTCCATCTACCGGTATCCACAAGAACAGCCTCGAACACGGACGGTAGCGTACTAGCGCCTTCAAACCTTGCGTCTCTTATTTTTGCTCTCCAGGGTTTTTCGCGGCTTTCTAATACGTCTGACTAAATGTCCCATAGGTCTTTTCAAAACCCATTAGATGTATTATATATTCAAAATTAATCTAATTAATTTCGAAATTCAAGTTTGAATTAAAATAATATATTAATTAAATCTATCAAATAGATCTAATCTAATATATTTATTTAATCAAAATTATAAGCCTATAGATTTAATTTATCTTTATAAATTAAATCTAAGATATGATATCTTTTATTTAATTAAATCGAGATACTATACCTCAATTTAATTAAAACTAAGATACTATATCTTTATTAGAAAATTAAATCGAGAGACAATATCTCAATTTATTATAGTTATTTAATTTATCAAATAAATTAAAGACTATATATAATAATATTATTATTTTGAATTTAATAATATATATATATATATATATATATATACATATATATATATATCCACCCTAGATTAAATACAATATTCATTAAATCTTATACATATATAAGATTCAATGAATCTGGACACTTTTGCTCATGTTGGGCTATTCTTGTGTGCGACCCTGCAGGCCCACATGAGATTGGCAGTGGGCCAATACCGTACCAGCCCACAAGTCGCAAGCGGCCTCTAGCAAGACATTGCGACTACCCAATTCATATGGGGATCGATAATACGATACCACCTATCGTACAACCATGTCATGTCCATTTTGTCACGCGATAATTTGGTCAAGGATGAGGCATGGATAATGTCAACTTTCTGTTCTTGACCATTACTTTCTCGATTCTCGAGTAGTATAATTGAAATGGAAACTCTTTTCCATCGTAGTATGGCCATACGTTTCTTAGACTCACTCATCGAGGGGCCCAGTATTATCTCTCTACAAATGTGAGGGACAAATTCCATCTTGACCACTCACATTCCTCTCCATGAGAACCACTGATCCCGATCCAAGCCTTTATCATCACCCAGTCAAAGGTGACTTTTGACTAGGTCAAGGATCAACGACTCATCATGTAGGAATCCATGATGATCTCAGGTCAAAGGTCGTTGTGACACGGTTATACATGAGAAAAACTTATGACTTAATCCATGCAGCTTTCTCATAGTGGGTCGGTCCAGCACCTTGTACTCTTACAAGTGTCTATGACTTTGATTTGTATCTCCATACCTCATCAAAGTCATACTGGTCTTATTTCATCTTCGCTCCCGCGTAGATGACCGACCAGGGACATTTAGGATAATCTATAAGATATATCCAAGGATCAGTTATCACTATAAACATGCAAATGAAATGATAAGTAAATGGAGGATGACTTGCCCCTAGGGCATAATTTCCAACAATGATGTCTGCACGGTGTCCAAATATGAAAGGTAGATCACTTGATCAACTCAATTAGTTCTGGGGCCACAGAGCATTGCTAGTGGCTTATGAGGTCATTAAATAAATTGGGCCCGTTAAAGGAGTTTTAATTTGTTCAAGTTTATTTATGTCAGTGACTAATTGGGCCTAATGGGTCACACACAAAGGTTATTCCCGATTGTTTAAAATTAGCAAACTTGGACCAATAATTGTTATTGGGCTTTATCAAGAGTAAATGTGTAATTGAGTTGGAGTGGGACTCCAAGCCCAATGAGGTTATTTGAATTTTAATTTAAAAAGGATAGGTTATAAAAGATAATTCTGAATTATCATATATATATATAAAGATCCAATAATGATTGGATGAAGATAGGAGAAATAATAAATGAGGATTGTTTTAAAATGATTTTGAATTTTAGTTTAAGAGATGAATGTGATTCATTATCTTAAATTATTATTCAATATTCAAGATATGAATTTAATTCATTACGATTTGGATTTTCCAATTCAAGTTTGGATTGGGCTTTTCTTGTGAGCACTTAAAATAGGGTTAGACTCTTATAAAGTGCTGATTTTTTATGTGCCCTTTTTATGGACGTTTTTTGAAGAAAAAATTGGGAATTTAATGTGACTTGGTTGACAAGATATGAATATGATTCTGAAAGTAGAGCTTAATCACCAAGAGGGGGTGAATTGGGGATTTTAAAATTTTTTCAAAATTGCTTTGTTTTCGAACACTAAAACAGAGCTGGACAGAGGATAGGGAAGAACAACAAGACACAAGAAATTTATACTGGTTCGGTCCAATCTCTTGACCTACGTCCAGTCCCCAGACACTATGGGATTTCACTATCCTGATTGATTACACACTCTGTAACTCAAGAGTAATTCTCTCACTAGAACTTACTCCCCCTTACAAGTTGCAATCAATATCCCAATCTCCAAGTCCCCAGACTTGAGATACTCACAATAAATGATTTACAATCAATGAACTCTCTCTAAGAGTAGATAATGATAAACACTGAAGCTTAATGTATCAGAAGATACTTTACAGGTGAAAACAAAAAGAGTAGTTGTAAAACTTGAATGTAATTTGTTTTCAGCAGGTGTGTTGTTGAGAAGAATTGAATGCTACTCTATTTATACTAAAAGAGCATTAAGTAACCGTTGCTAACTCCATTATAACCGTTGAAGCATTAAACTAGCTGTTGGAGGCACTTTGGTGTCTTCTCTCTCTACTCTTCAGTTAATTCCTTTTGTCCAGAGGATTGGTGTTGACTTTCCTTGTAATAGATCCAATGGAGGAGCAGCTACTGCTTAGGGAAAGCATACATTAATCCCTTTGCAACGTGTAGAGAGCGATGGTACAAAAGGATGCAAGTTTTAGACTTTGCATTTAATGTTCTGACATTGCTTTTTTGCTTTTGTTCAAATCTTCATTTAATGTCCTCTAAACAATCTGAAACTCACTAACAAACTCATTAATCATAGTTAAGAATAGTAGTGAATGTAGAGGAGAAGTATTGAGATCAAACAAGAAGATTTCACAAATTCGTCAGATTTGATTTTCAAACTATGCGACCTATACTCGAGTGTGTTTTTCAATACTCGAGTATTGGCACTGTGCACTTATATCAATACTTGAATATCCAAGATGATACTCGAGTATTCCTCTTCTAGAGAGGAAAGTCGTGATTTGAGCTTTGGACCATATCTTAGAGATAGGAACAATACTCGAGTTTGCATATCCATACTCGAGTTTTGAACTTTTAATATGAAAATAAGTTTAAGTCCAAAACCTCAATACTTGGGTATTCATTTCAATACTTGAGTTTTCAAATCTTTGGAAAAAGAGAAAAGCTCTCTGTATGCCCGATACTCGAGTTTCTAACTCAATACTCGAGTATTTAGAGATTTTGAAAACTTTGAGAAATCTTATCCCAAGTCAATACTTGAGCATTCAAACAATACTTGAGTATTCAAAACATGTGTAAAAGTTTGAAAACTTTTTGTCAATCTGTTACTCGAGTATTCATACCCATACTCGAGTGTTCACAAGTTGAAAGATTTTGGTAGCTCTCTGTATGACTGATAATTGAATATTTCATACACTTATTTTTATCTCTTGATTAATAATTTAGGACTCTTTAGTTAATAAATAATGGCTTTTATACTTATTTGGGCTTTGGGCCTTTTATTATGTTTTAGCCATTTTTTATAATAAAATTCCAGTTTTATATTGCTTCACTATTCCTACCATAACTCTTGAACCAGACATCGGATTTGCCTCATTTTTGTTTCATATTTCAGATGATTCAGAGGGCTACAATTATTATGAAGACATGAAGGGAAAATTTGGACAAGAGGGCGGTCGATTTTGGAGCCGAAGTCGGAATTTTAATTGAGTTTTAATTTGTAATTAAAACTCATTTATTTTATTATTTTCTATTTTGGGCCGAATTGGATTGGGGCCCCATTTTCGTTTTCCATTTTAGGTTAAGTGTGGCAGCAGCCACAAACACATTATCATTCACGTTTTTAGACTTTGGTGGATCAAAATAGGAGTTTTCAAATTCTCTGAAGTGTTCTTCATGTTCTTCGTGTTCTTCGCGTTTTTCATCTGCGTTTTGCTTAGCCATGCTCGGCTAAGTTTCTGTGGTTAACCTATGGATTGAGGGTTCCAAGAATCCAGAGGACATGCGCTTCATTCGGTAATCTGGAATCGTCTCGTTTATTTTAATCGGATCCGATTATAATTGCGGATTAGGTATTAGATTTAATACCTAGATTGATATCCCAAGGACATAGGTCGGACCGGGTTCTGAGAGAGCGTTGTGCGATCGGACAGCGAGCTCGCCACGTGTTCGATCAAATGCTAGACGATCGTCTAGTCGAGGGAATATCTGGACGAACGCAGAGATCTCGGTTCGTCCAGAATCAATCACGAGTTCGGTTAGTATCGTTTGTCCGATGAAGGTTATGGAATCCCAGTCTCGGGTTAACTGTTTTTAACTGTTTCAATCTCGTTTTAATCTTTTCGCATATTTCATTTTGGTTTCGTCTAGTTTCGTTTTTAATCGTTTAAATCAAAAACCCCCAAAATATTCTTTATCGTTTCGCATTTTTATTGTTGTTCAAATTGAACCGATTGTGAATTCATCGGGAAACGACCCAGGTTACACTATACTACAAATCTTTTCTAATCTGGTATTTTGGGAGATCACGGCAAATCTCTGTCAATGACCAATACTTCAGTTTTGTAATGGATACTTGAGTTTTGAAAGACATGTGTAAAACTTGAAAACTTTTTGTCAATCCGATACTCGAGTATTCATACCAATACTCGAGTATTCCCAAGTTTGAAAACTTTGGTGACTCTCTGTAAGACCAATACTTGAGTATACAAATGGATACTTGAGTTTTGAAAACTTTAGGGAATATTGAAAGAGTCTCTGTATGATCATACACTAGTATTCAAACCAATACTCGAGTTTGGCTCAGGGTGAAAAACTTGGAGTGCTCTCTGTAAGTTCAATACTTGAGTTTCCAAACGGAAACTTGAGTATTGCTTGGTTTAATAAAATTGAGCTACTCTCTGTCAAGTCAATACTCGAGTATTGAGACCAATACTCGAGTTTGCCTTTGTTACACCCCTACCGGCCTCTTCCTTTCGGGTGGCGGGTTAGAGGGATCCTCTTCACTTAATACCTTTCCTTTGTTAATTAATCCCTTTAAATTTATATCAGAGTGTGCGCAGCAGAGCATAAGATCGGTTTGGACAACTTACAATATACTGGTAAAAGTACATACAAAAACATAAAATAATCTCCATAGGGTTAAGAGTACAATCGTCCAAAAAAATTACTGAACAATATGAGTCATACAATCATCCCAATAATAGAAGTACAAGAAGCAACTGGGCATCCTCTATCTCTTCATCTTTCCGCACCAAGCCCTACCTTCTTCAAGTCCTCCAGCCGCTACTACCTTACGCCTATATCTGTTGAAACCAGACTGGAATTCAAAGTTGAACCCCAGAGTAACTGTTAAACTCATATACAATATGTATGCAATGCATGTAATGCAAATCACAACCAGGAACACAAACATGGCATGTACTCCGCAGGACCGCCTGGTCAAGACAAGCCCCGGAACTAGCTCGCAAAGGGCCTCGGAAGTCAGGGAGCCAACCCCGACCACCTATCCCAGAGGCCTCCCTGGACACCTATAAACACACAGTCATATAGGCTCCACCTAGCCTCACATACCTTGGGCCTCAATGGACACCTATGAACACATAGTCACACAGGCTCCACCTAGCCTCACATACCTTGGGCCTCAATGGACACCTATGAACACACAGTCACACAGGCTCCACCTAGCCCACATGCCACGACCTCAGAAGTACCCCCAAAGAGATACTCCCTAGCCAACATGCCTCGGCCTCAATAGCACCCCTACAGGTACTACCTAGCCTGCATACTTCGGCCTCAGTAGCGACCATAGGACACGAAGTCCCATAGCTACTACCTAGCCTACATCCACAATCATGATAACACATAACATACAAGAGCCACATAGAGTATGCAAGTTTACAGTTACTACCTGGCACGCCTTGAAAATAGTAACCTCTTCCCTTGGTGTTGGAAATAGGGTCCACATGTGCTAACACCCTAGTTACAACAAAATATCACACTTTCAATCACATATCCAAACTTTACTTCAAGTTCCATAAATTTTGCCTATAACCAGAATTTTCCAGAATTTATGACCCTACTTTGCCGAATTTTAATAAATTATATAAAAATCATATTGATGTGAAATAAGAGACCATGGAACCCTTAGGATGTATAGTTTACCATAAAAATAATTCCCAAAGTCATCTTGGTTCGAATCCTTCTTTGAATCCCAATCTTTAGCCGCTGGTCCGAAGCAAGGTTCATGTTTTTAGGTCATTGTCAACAGCACATAACTCTAGGTAGGAGAATCATAATGACACGAAATATTATTCAAAAATCATACTTAGGATGTCTAATTTCACCATGTAAAATTTCAAAGAAAACGGAATTCATTTACTATTTTAAAATCACCGATTTCTCTTCGCTGCCCAGAAATCACAGTGTTGGCAGATTTGCGTAACTTTAAGACTTAAGGCTTTTCGGGTTCGGAAAAAGTAACTTTGACTTATCCCCACAAAAAATCAAATTTTGAACTCATTGGAAACCTTAAAAACATCAAACTCCCACTGCATCCCCACGTTTAACATCATGGGGCAGAACCAAAACATGATTCACCAAGTCATCAGTTAGGAGCTTACCTTGAGACTTCGGTTGCGTATGGCTTCTTACTCCCTTAGACCAAGACTTCAGCTGAGCTCTCCATATTCTCCCTTCCTTGAGCACGTCCTTGGGAAGCAAAAATGGGTGGGGAAGAGTCCTTATATAGACTCCAAAGGTGGGGCCCTTATCCAACCCTAGATTACGATCCAACGGCCGAGAAAATTCTTCGGATTTAATTATAATTTACCTACTTGATTCTCAAAGCTTCTTGATGTCTCCTTTGGGCAGATGGGGGAGCATTCCAAGACTCAAAAATCAGTTTCCCAAATTGCCCCTGGTGGTGGTCTCTGGTATTGCAAGTTGTAGGTTTTTAGCCCATGGGTAAAATGGTCATTTTGCACTTCACTTCTTCCAATCCGTGGGACCCACAACATTTGCCCTTGGATTGTGTCATTAATGCCCATGTGAAGTCATAATTACATGTCCTTCACCTTGTCACATCCTATTCAAATATGTGGTCCAGATTAATCTGGATTATTTTATCTTTCTCTCTCTTCATAATTACTTGATGTGATTTTCTCTCTCTTCATAATTACATGACATGACCTCTTCTTTCTCCTCTGGCCCACCAAAATTTCACCCTTTACAATGTCCTGGGCCTGGGCCCGACTCCGGGAAGTCCTAACCGGTCCCGGTTCACTCCTTTTTGTCGGTTACCCCTTTCCTCGTAGTTCGTGCCCTTCAACTGGACTTGTGTGGGCCTGGAACAACAGTCCCTTTTTCCTGATCACAGGTGGTCGGAATATAGTATCTTGGGGATCCAGAAATCCAAATTTTAGTATCCTGGTTGGTTCCCCTTTTGTTGGTCAATGCTTCCCCAAGCCCTTGACCTTGAAATTGAGCTTTTATATGTGTTTAAATCAACGTTTTCTATCCCCTGATGTGGCTGCACGTTTTTCCTTATTCTTGGGGAGCGAGAAATGTATATTTTAATGTCTCATAATTACCTCGTACTTTGTGGTGCCAAAAAGTCAAACATCCAATCCCAAAACGCCACGTGTCCTACTAGCCTCATTACTCTTTGTCTTTTGTAATCATGAAGGGACACGTGTCATGATTTTATTAGTCAAACACAAAAGTATGTCATTATTACTTTTGACTTTTGCTTTGCTTCTTGAATACTCTTCTCTCCTTATTTCTTCCAAAAACGTAGGACATCTCTGACTGCCCTGAAAATGCCGTATACTTACTTATACCGGCATATTTTCGCTCAACTAATTGTCCTATACCTTAGGACATAGTTAGGTGGCATCCTTTCCACCGGATTTACACCGTATAGGTCTTTTGTGTCCCTTTTTCATTGGTACTTTAATTCCATGGCTTATACTTCCTAGGTCCACTGACCCGTATGGCCGAGTTACTCATCCCAGAGAGGCTTCCTAACTTTCGACATTCTTGAAACTCTTTCCGAACTGGGCTTAGCCGTCTGCCTACTTTTAGGCTTATTCTCCATTTCAGGGTCCAAAATTCGGGGTGTTACAGCCTTTGACAGTAAGTTTTTCAACTTACCAAAGACAAACTTCAACTTGTGTTTACAATTGTTAGTTATCATCAAAACACATAGAGAACTAACATTCTCCCCCTTTTTGATGATGACAACACTTGTAAACCAAAGTTCCAAGAGTTTGAGAGGATTTGCATTTTGAAATCAAATGACAATATTTTAAAATTTAGGATTTTGGCAGAAGCATCATTTTAGAATACTTGGTCATTTTGAAGAGTGGTTTTGCACATTAGAGAATTCACAACATTGTGATAAATAAGAGATAAGCAACAGAAGCTAAGTACACATGAAAATTCTCAAAATGCATTATAGATAAGTTCAAACTGCACAATGATAAAATACATTCTAAAATCAAAGTAGAAATGCAAATGCAATGTTACAATTGCTTCAAATTTCCCAACCCAAACTCTAAGTTCTACCTACGTTCTACTCTTGGCCTTTCTCTCCCCCTTTGTCATCTTCAAAAGGGAATGGCGGTGAGATGAAGGGTTCATGGAAAGGGTCGATGATTGGAGTGGAAGGAGGCGAGTGAGGTAGGACCTCAATGGTGGGAGTGTGAGAGGGATGTAAAATCTCAGTGGATGGGGTAATTGGAGATGGAGAGGGTAGAATTTCAGTGGTAGGAGTGGAGGCAGGCATAGGTGATGAAGTAGGAACCTGAGGGCTAGTGAAGGTGAATGAGGGTGATAAAGAGGAGGGCTCAGAGTCAGGCTTCATAGTAGGACCTGCAGAGGGACCAACACCAGAGGAGGAGCCAAGATGCTTCAATACCTTGTCCAGCTTATCACTGAGGCTCACATTGGAAACCATCAAGGTAGTGAGCTTGGCATCATGATCCATCATGTGGCCGGTGAGATCATCAACCTTTTCCTTGAGAATATCATTCTGATCAGAGACCCCTTCAATTTGGACCTTCATTGCATCATGAGCATCAACCATCTCATGGTTGCCTCTGGTGACCTCATGCACAAGCTTTCCAACTTCAAACTCTGTCCTGATTGACATAGCAACTATGGCAGCATCCACAATGCCTTTCACTCGAGCTTCAAAATCAGAAGGTAGAGATGACTGTGGAGGTGGAGTAGAATGAGCTTCCTGTGCTCTTGCCTGTGAAGCTCTTGCTTGTGATCTTGAAGGAGCCCGAGATTGACCAGAGTCTTCAGCTTCAAAGCTAATCCTCATGAGATTGAGTTGAGCCTTGCCAAAGAATGGAGGATTCTGCAAGGTCTTAACAGATCCAACATACCATATCTTGTGGTCAAATAGGATAACAAAAATTAGAGATGGATATCATATGTGGGAAGGCCTTCTGAATGAAAATTTAAACCTGATCATTTCTTAGAAAATCCAGTGGCCTAGATTCATAGGAACCTTTTTCACAAAGGAAGTGAAGACGGGATAATCTTTCTGTGAAAAGTGTGTGAAGCTCCCTCCCTTCTGGATGAAGTTCCTGGAATAGATATACTAGAGAACTCAGTTTATCGAAGACATTGAGCTAGGTTTGAATGACAGCAACTGCTGTTGATTTTCAGGGAAGGGCTCATTGGGCCTAAGGGTAGAGAAGATCTCTTGGTTAGTATAATTTGGGGAGGAAACAGGAGGAGGGTTGGCAATTTTCAAAATAGCATTAAGGATTGAGGTAGACAAGGTAAATTTGACACCCTTGACAATGGTAGTTACTCTTTCCTCAACCAACTCTCCATCTGAATTGAGGATATTGGCAGACTCCATATTGAAATAAAATAGTTGAACTAAATTGGGAGTATAAGGAGCAGAAATAGATATGAATGTCTCATAAGGTTCAAACCAGGGAGATAGATTGACATTACAATCATGTTGAAGCTGAACCAAATCAACTTCAACCACTGGACATAATTCTTTCTTCATGTATAGCTCTTTAAACCTAGTATTTTGTTCAGAAGTAAGAGCTGAAGAGGCAATGGTAAAACCTTGAGGAGGGGTAGGATGATGGTAGATGTCTTCCACTGCATTAGCCATAACAGAAGGCACCTCCTCTGGTTGAGTGTGATTTGACGAAGTAGCCTTGGAAGAGGTTTGACCCTTTGAAGTATCGTGGGTTGAAGTAGTGCCCCTCTTCTTCCTAGCCGGCTTGGAAGGTTCAGCTACCTTCTTCTTTCCCTTTCCTGTGACTGGTTCAGGTTCAGTCCTCTTGTTCTTTGAAGGTGATGGAGTAGGTTGCTTGAAAGAAACCCCTTTTGATTTAGGGATAGGAGAAGGAGATTCAGGTATATTTTCGCTTACTCCTCTAATTGATCGATCAACTCCATGATGGTAACGGTTGGGGAGCGATTTCATCCTTCTTGGTCGTTGAGGAGGAGGAGACCAAGACTTTGACCCTTCTTGGTCAGAGCTAGTGTCGTGAATCTCCTGGGGATTTGATTTAGAAGCCATTGCTGAGTTTGGAGTGATGGGTTTGGTCGAGAATCAGAGAAAAGAAGAGAGAGCGTCTAGGGCAAAACTTGAGTTTTGGGTCGAGTATTGAAGAACATGAATAGTGAGCATATATATATATGCAACCATACTCGAGTATTCATTACAATACTCGAGTTTTGAAGAATGGTTACTAACCTGGACTTCAAAGGTGTAAGGTGAACCTTTGAAATTCCGAGACCAATACTCGAGTATCCAACTTACACACTCGAGTATGCATCTTCTTCAAAACATGTTGTTCTCTGTCCGGTGGAAACTCGAGTATTCAACTTACATACTCGAGTATTCATCTTCTCCAAAAATCAAGTTTGCTTTCTGACCCCGACATACTCGAGTATTGTCTCCAATACTCGAGTTTGCTTCCTTCGACAGCAAACACCAGTATTTTAAGGCCAGCCCAGCACTGTTCCTCAACCTGTACAGCCGCCAATTAAGGCCGGCCTCGGACTGATCATCCTTATCGCTAGGAACCACATAACTCTGTATGCATATTTGGCAAAGAAATATACAAAAATACACATGGCAAATACAAACATACAACAAAACACATAAATATATTTGAGTAAAGCGGTTACTACCTGGTGGGGAATATATTGTCTTTTGTGTTTTATTGTGCCTGATAAATTTTCCAAAAGTGCCCTTGATCTAGATAACATCAAAATACCATATTTTAGTATTTCCAAAAATACCCTTTCATTCTTTTTGTCAAAACTGAGCCCACACAGAATTTTCCAGAAATCCAGTGAATCTGGCTCAACTTCCAGGATTTTTAATAAATTCCAAAACAAAATGATTTTTGTATGAAACCAACGCCATTTAAACCATTAAATGTCTAGTTTTCAGGAAAAATATTTCCAGATCCTGAAAGTACTCATATCTTGGCGTGTAGCTAATTATTCACCCCCTGGTCCAGATTCGCCCTGTTGCTTCAAGTTTAACTTCACCAATTTTTATCTCTTAGTAGAAAAACCCAAAAGACACAAAATTATATGTCACAGTGAATCCCTAGATGTCTAATTTATACCTGAACAATTCCAGATTAAACGACTCCATTTACTATTTTTAGTACCCAGTTGAAGGTTTTGCCAAAATCTCCAAAATCAACAACAAACTTGTTCTTAGGGGTTTTTCGGTGTTTTGAGTTCGGAAAATCGAACCATTGGTTAATCCCATACAAAATCATGTTTTAAACACATTAAGACCATCAATAACCCCAAAATCAGATTGCAACACCATGTCCCAACCCCTTGAACGAAAATCACAAGTTCCAGTTCAACGGTTCGGGTTTTCAGTGTTTACCTGAATCGGGAGTTCGGTTGGTGATCCATGGAGCTTGGATCTTTATTCTAGCTATGGAGGTTGGCTGAACCTTTTCTCTCTTCCTCTGGAAAATTTCGTGCTCCCTTGGTTTAGGAGTGAGAGAGTGTGTATATTTAATAATAGGAAAAGGTAACCGAACAGTCCGAATAACGGAGTAAAATCTTGTCGAGTAATTAGTAGAATTCATCTGGCTTTTTGGCCTAATTCCCAAGAAATTCCAGAATTCTCTAGGGTATGGACAAGTGGCGCCTCCCCCTCCACTTATTTAGATTTTTATCTTTCATATGGGGAAAATTACCAACTTTGGCCTGGTAATTTATAAAAATTACATGTTTTGGCCCGAAACTTCTTTATTATTCTTTTATTTTTCCCCAAGTTTTCTAGACTCTTCCTAGGGCTAGGTGGCGCCTTCTGGACCCCTCAAATCAGATTCTATGATTTTATTTTATTTTTCCTAACTTATCTGATTAATTCCCCTTTTTCCAGCAAGTGGGTCCCGCACTTTGACTTTTGCCCTGATTTTTCTCTTTCTTTTTCTTCAAGCTATTTTTTAATCATTATGGGGGCTAGGTGGCACCACTTTGGGCCCACCAAATCTTCCCTCCAACTTTTTACTTATCTAGTCCGATCTCCTTCCACCAATCCACGTGGGTCCCGTTGGTCAACAGGGTGTTTCTCTTTGTACTTTTCTTCAAATTTTCCAGATAATTTCCCCTAATGGATTTTCATGTGTGGCGCCTTCTTGACTTCCCAAGGTGGCCCCACACGTGTCCCATTTGGTCCAAAAGAAGCCCCTAACTGGTCCCTATCGATCCCCTTTCTACCGGTCAATCGCCTGTGGGACCCGCATTTTGTGTTTAGGCCTGAATATGGATAAACTCATCTGGATTTTCCTTCTCTCTCCTGGGTGGACGAAATTAATGACTTAAGGGGTAAGGATTTGACTATTTTGTCCCTGTAATCGTTACTTACTTTTTGCTTTTTAATCCCGTAGTGACACGTGTCTTCAGGTAATTATTACAGCTGACTTTTCATTCTTATCTCTTTAAAAACGCAGGAAAACCTTACCTGACCAGGAAATGTCATGTGACACTTATTTTAGCACATTTTTGCTCAGCTAAATGGCATTCTTACCCACTGATTAGCACCGTATAGGTCCTCTGTGCCCCTTTTTCCCTTAGCACTTTAATTCCACGGCTCATACATACTAGGTCCATTGACCCGTATAGCCGAGTTACTTAGTCCTTAAAAGGCTTTCTATCTCTCGCCATCCTTGCGATTCTTCCTGAACCGGGCTTAGTTGTCTGCCTTCTCTAGGCTTATTCTCAATTCTAAGGGTCCAAAATTCAGGATATTACACTGCTGGAGAAGGAGTGTAGACACTGAGTGCTGCAGTGTTGTGACTTGCGTGGCCAAACTCTCGGTATCAGTGGTTGGAGGAGGGGATGTTAAGGGACCGATAGGTGGACTGGTTGAAGAAGTCGTAGGGACACAGCGTCTAGGTTTCTGGCCCGAGGTACGTTGCACAGTTGACAGGGAGAGAGGGGTGGGAAGGTGGAGTCTTTCCTCTGTGGTGTCGAAAAAGACATCGGCGTCAAAGCAGAGCTCGGTAATGAGGGTTGAGAACCAAAGGTTGCCCGAGGTTGACTTCAAGGTGGGGCAGAGCTCGCGGTAGATGAGGGCATCGACATCGATTAGTTTACCCTTGAGGATGCAATAATGAAAGAATGCCTGATCTCAGGAAGTGGAACTAGATGGGGCCTTCAGGTAGAAGGCGGCTGCCTAGAAAATTGTATGACCCTTCCTTGGAGGCATGTCACTTGGTGTTCGGGGCGCATAGCCACACAATGACTCGGCGCAGATGTCGTGGTCATCTCCTTTGGAGTAAGGTTTGGTACTCATCCCGTCGGATGCAACCCATAAACTGTTCAAATGTGAAAAGAGAATATCACCTAGAGGGGGTGAATAGGGGATTTCAAAATTCTTTTCAGATTGAACGAAGAGCACTAGACACAGAGAGAATGAACACAAAGAATTTATACTGGTTCGGTTCAACTCCTTGATCTATGTCTAGTCCCCAGACACTCTGGGTATTTCACTAACTCACAATCACGGTTACAATTACACACTATGTAGTCAAGATGATCCTTTCACATTAGGACTCACTTCCCCTTACAAGTCGTAATTGTACACCCACACTCAAGGTCCCTCTACCTTAAGATTTGACAGATAATCAAGTAATAAAATAAGTGTTTAACTCCTCAATGAGCAGATAAATGATAATCACTGAAGTACAAGAATATCCGAAGATATTAAATGAAGCTAATAAAACAAAGAGGTTGAAATAATGTCGAATTGGATGCGCAGAGTTTTCGATGTTGACGAATTGAATGTGATAAGCTTTTATATCGTCTTCTATTAATGCCATTTGGAAGTTTTGAATGTAGTCTGTTGTGACTGTTCGAACTTCGTTAGGCACATATGGTTTTTGTTAGATACAAATCGAATGTTGCTTCATTAATGCATTGGCCATTGATGCACGTGTGCATAGAAGTTGACTCGGATGTTTGCCGTAACGGGTATGCCTTGAAGGAATGATTTCGTCTCGCAATGAAGCTCATTCCATTTGTTGGCTTTGCTTTCTCGCAAGCAATAAATGCTTCGACATATCGAATGACTTTTCAACTAATCACAATTTAAACGATCGTTAATCATCTCAAATCCACTTAAAGAAATGTTAGAAGTACCATAAATTTGATTGATCAAGGTTTAAGTGGAAACAGTTAATAACCCAAAGAATTTAAGTTTACGATTACTATTACGACAAAGATATTCAAGAGCTGATGAACTATACTCGAGTATCCTAGCTTGAGTGCTCGAGTAAGCATTCAAATGTTCTTCAAATAAAAAGCCAACTATCGCCTTTACTCGAGTACATGATAAGTATTGCTTGAGTAGTGTACTCGAGTAGTACTATGTTAATGCAAGCTTTCAATGATCTCGAACGTATGCTATGTCACGGTGCTACTTGAGTAATCGAAGTCCCCTACTCGAGTATGATGCTTGAGTACACCCTCAGATATACTCGAGTAGGTCGTGAACATTGCTGAAATGAAAACTAAGTAAGACATTAGCAACTGATGCTCGAGTAACCATGTCCTCATACTCAAGTAACCTACTCGAGTAGTAGTAGCTTGATTCTCGACTACATCTTAGGCAGAGAGCAATTTTAGAATTAAAATAAGTATACTTGAGTAAACAATTACCCTTACTTGAGTAGCCTACTCGAGTACAAAGAGAATTGTACTTGGGTAAACCTTAAGCAGAGAGAAAATTGAAGATGAAAGAATTGTTACCCGAGTGATACGTTACCTTTACTCGAGTAGCATACTTGAGTAATACTTACCATCTACTCGAGTAACATTTTGACATTGCCAATACTTTGATATGAGATTTATGATACTCGGGTAACAGGAGTCCATTACTTGAGTAGCTTACTCAAGTAAGCATATATTGCTACTTGAGTAAAACCATGAGCGTCTTTGGAACTTTGCTTTGATTCGATATTGCTCGAGTAACACAAAGGGTTTGCTCGAGTAACACAAAGGGTTTGCTCGAGTAACACTTCTTTTTATATAAACCAGAGATGTCCGAACTTATAAGCGACTCGAGTAATTACCATCTACTACTTGAGTAATCTCCTGTAATTACTTAATGAGTAAATACCCTTTTGGGTCCCCTCGGAAAAAAACACGGACCCCATTTTGGTCCCTCACACAAAGAAATACCCTTTTAGTCCCTGAAAAGGACGAATAAGGGTCGATTGGTGAACATTTTGGTCCCTCGCAAATTTCTAAAAAGCCCTTTTTAGTCCATAAAAAAGTCCCATTTTAGTCCCTAGGGACTAAAATGGGGTCCGTGTTTTTAATCGGGGACCCAAAAGGGTATTTACTCTTACTTAATCACACTGTTAGATTGAGTATGCTCGAGTACACCTAAGGACTTACTCGAATATACTCTTAACTTAGAAAATGTTTACTGATTCAAAGCCTTAACCATTTTCAATATGAAATCTTTAATCATTTAAGTCTTGTTATCATCAAAACTCCAAGAACTAACAAAATGTCCTTGGCGCTAGCAGGAACGGATTCACCCCGACAGTGATAAAACAGGGCGAACCCTCATGTAGTTTGTTCAGAGCTCCAGGACGAGGGGGTAATAACCTCGACGGGATTCAAGCAGAATTTCTCCCAGCCATGGTCACGGATGACCTTCATGGAAAATTCAGGGTAGGTATTCTGCTCGATCAGGTCTACATCAAAGCCATGCTCTAGAACAAGATTTTTGTCTATTTTAAGGGGTGGAAGTGTTGGGATCCGTACACGTAGTGGAAGGATTTTCATCCATTAAAACTTACAGATCTCTTGAGAGGATCCATCAACGGCGTTTACATCAAGATTCGTTAGAAACTCGTGAGCGTTTCGTCCAGTTCGATCTCGTGTGCATCTTGAACCTCGTGTGTCTCAGATGTCGTACGTCTCCAATGTGGTGCCATCTTGTTTGATCAAACAGGAGCTGACTTTGCAAGTCCACTCCCTCTACCGGTATCCACACGAACAGCCTCCAATACCTACGGCAGCGTGCTAGCGCCTTCAGTATTTTCGCGTCTCTCTCTTTTCTCTCTAGGGTTTCTCTCAGCTTTTCTAAACAACAATCGACGTATTATATTCAAAATTAATCCTCATTAATCTTGAAATTTGAATTTGGATTAAAATAACATATTAATTAAATCTATCCAATAGATCTAATCTAATCTATTTATTTTAATCCGAATTAAAAGCCTTCAGATTTAATTTATCTTTATAAATTAAATCTGAGATATGATATCTATCTATTTAATTAAATCAGAGATACTATATCTCAATTCAAATTAAATCAGATATATGACATCTTTATTCGAAAATTAAATCTAAGATACAATATCTCTATTTGTTTTAGATATTTAATTTATCAAATAAATTAAATACAAAACAAATCATAATATTATAATCTATCTTAATAATATCATCATTATTTAATTTCGAATTTATATTACATTATACCTCATCATTATTTAATTTCAAATTTATATTATATTATAATCATAGTGGGTCAGTCTAGCACCTTGTACTCCTACAAGTGCCCATGACTTTGATTCGTATCTCCATACCTCATCAAAGTCATACTGGTTTTATTTCATCTTCGCTCCCGCGTAGATGACTGACCAGGGACATTTAGGATAATCTATAAGATATATCCAGGGATACAGTTATCACTATAAACATACAAATGAAATGATAACTAAATGGAGAATACTTTAAATGACAGTAACATTTAAAGTACAATGACTTGCCCCTAGGGCATAATTTCCAACAGACTCCCACTTGCACTAGGTGCAATCATTAATTACTATAATTCTCATTGCCCTAACATGACGCTCATGTTTTGCTTGTGCAAGCGGCTTAGTAAGAGGATCAACATCATTGTCTTCTCCTGGTACTTTGCATATTTTTATATCACCTCTATCATTGATTTTTCTGATAAGATGAAATCGCATGAGTATATGCTTGTTCCTTTGATGTGACGTAGGCTCCTTGGTTTGTACAATAATGCCACTATTGTCACAGAACAAGTCTATTGGATTTGAGATGGTAGGAACCACCCCAAGTTCATTAATGAACTTTCTGATCCTAAAGGCCTCCTTAGCTACATCCGATCCTGTTATATACTCAGCTTCTGTTGCAGAATTAGCTCCAGCTTACCGCACCACCATTAAAAAAGAACACATCCTGATTACGATCTTAGATCATCTTGGTCAGTTTGGAAACTCGCATCTGTGTAACTAGTCACACAGAGCTCATCTCCCAATCCACCATATACCAAGAATAAGTCCTTAGTCCTTTTTAAGTACTTTAGGATATTCTTGACAGCAGTCCAGTAACCCTCACCAGGATCTTGTTTATATCTGCTGGTCATACTTAAGGCAAATGAGACATCTGATTGAGTACATAACATGGCATACATGATAGATCCAATGGCGAAGGCATATGGAATCTTACTCATGTGGTCTCTTTGATCTTGTGTACTAGGACACAGATCCTTACTAAGATGAATGCCATGAGACATGGGCATGTAACCCCTTTTAGAATCGTGCATACTGAATCTATGCAGTATCTTGTCTATGTATGTGCTTTAACTTAGGCTATGAGCCTCCTGGATCTATCTCTATAGATCCTAATCCCTAGGATGTAAGTGGCTTTGCCTAAATCTTTCATTGAGAAAGACTTTCCTAACCAAGACTTGACACTCTGCAAGGTAGGAATGTCATTCCCAATGAGCAGGATGTCATCAACATAAAGCACTAGAAATACAA
The DNA here is from genome assembly GCA_019022615.1 of Acacia melanoxylon. NCBI lineage: Eukaryota > Viridiplantae > Streptophyta > Magnoliopsida > Fabales > Fabaceae > Acacia > Acacia melanoxylon. Next base: position 620,686 of record JAFJYJ010000014.1, read on the forward strand.
CTGTGCTCCCACTAACTTTCTTATAAACACAAGGTTTATTGATGTTTTGAATGAATCCAAACTCTTTGACTACTTCATCAAAACAATGATTTCAACTCCGAGATTCTTGCTTCAATCCATAAATGGATCCTTGAAGCTTGCAAACTTTACCAGAGTCCTCTGGACTCATAAAGCCTTCAGGTTGTGTCTATTGGGATCCGTTCACGCAACGGAATAAAAAAAACTTACGAATCCCAAGAAGAGCTATCAACGGCGTTTAAATCAAGGTTCGTTAGAAAAACCGTACCTATGCGAAGGGTTGAGAGTTTCGTTCGATCAGGTCTGGTGTGCATCTCCTGCTTTATGCGTCTCAACCGTCATACGTCTTGAACTTGGTCTGCGCAATAACGCCGCTATTGTCAGTGAATATGGGTGTTTGATAAAAGTTTAGGAACTTTGAAATTCTTTTCGCAACTTATTGAAAAGTAGTTTGAATGACAATAATAATTGATAAAGCAATAATCAATCATTCAAACATGTATGCACATTCGATATATATATGCTTTGGAAATATAAGAGATAAGGGAAGAGAATGTGCAACCGATTTATCTTGGTTCGGCCCAATCCTTGACCTACGTCCGGTCCCAAGCTCCACTTGAGATTTTCAATCCACTATCTTCTTTCAACTTGATTACACGATCTGTACTTGAAGTAATCCTCTCACTAGGATTCACTCCCCCTTACAACCGTAATCAATACACTTGCTTGATCACACACTCTGTACTCGAAGTAATCCTCTCCCTAGGATTCACTCCCCTTACAAGCTGTAATCAACACAATGTGTTTCCCACTCAAGATCACCCAATCTTGAGTATCTCACAGATAGAATGATAGGATGTGTACAATAACTCTTCTCTCTCTCAGAAGTAGATGGATAAGCACTGAAGCACAATTACAAGTCATCTCACTCTCTATGATAAGCTATGTAAACATTAAGAACATAGAGTAAATGATATGAGAATCGAGTATTAACATCTTGAAGATGTCGGCTTGTCTCTGCGTTTTTCTCGCTTCCGTGTACTCTGTATTTCGTGTATTATTTGTGGAGTCTTCAAATCTTCAGGTATTTATGATATTTGAAGCTTATGACCGTTATAGATCCGTTCTGACTTGAACCCATTCGAAAATATAGCTGTTGTGTGCATTTCTGTAGAATATAGCTGTTGAGAAATGGCTTTTGAGATATAGCTGTTGGGAACATTTGCGAGACTTGAATATTTGAATATTGGCTCTTCAAGAATGTCTCCCATGATGTTCAGCTTTTGTTGGTGGGAGCCTTGCTTCGCCTTGGTGAATGGTAGTGCTACTTTTAGATGAAACCATTGTCTTGGGAGAAGAAGATATAATAAAATAATACAAGTGGCTCATGGAGTTGCTTTATTTGACTTTAAAGCAAATTCAAATCTTCTCAAATCTGAAGTTAAAGCATGCAAAGATATTGAACATTTGAATACATTGAACAATATTACCGTTGAGCTTTCAACTTTGTTTCTTCAAGTTTGTTGTTCAATTTCGCCTTCTTTTGTTTTTCGAAAATCTGCAGCAACCTTCATCTTCAAGCTTATGACATGATTTTGGTTTCTGTCAAGTTTGATGTAATCTCAAACTTTAATCACCTGAAACTTATACACAAATGATATAAATGATGTTAAGAAGTAGTATAAATCATTTGGGTAATCATCTGGATGTTTATCGGAAGAATCGGGATTTTCGAAACTCGATTTTTCGAAGCCGAGATGAAAACTCGAGGTTTCATTTGCAAAACTCGAGTTTTGAGGTTGCAATACTCAGATTGCTTTCGTCGACCAAAACTCGAGGTTTTGGTTCCAAACCTTGAGGTTTGAAGATACTCGAAGTTCGATGCTCTCTCGTCGATGAAAACTCGAGGTTTCCATTGAAAACTCGAGGTTTTGACTTTGTTCGGCTTTCTTGAAATAATCGGAAACTTTCGAAGACCATATCTCCCTGTTCAGAACTCCGTTTTGGTCCGTTCAACTTCTTGATGGAAAGATATGTGAGTCTACTTTCATATGCCACCAATTTCAGCTCAATTGGATTTGTAGTTTGTGAGATATACTCAAAACATTGAAGCTTGGTTTTTCGTGTGGCGTGGATGTTTTTGTCAACTTCCACAATTCATAACTCCTTGATCTGAACTCCTTTGGGCTTGGATTTTATATCAAAATGACGTATTGGGAGTCTAGTTTCATATGCCACTGGTTTCACCTCAATCCGATCTCTGGTTTAGGAGATATCATCAAATTACCAGACGTCGCCCATGCTGTAACGTGAAACAAAAGTGTGGAGTGAAGAGCGATAGCTGGAAACTCGAGGTTTTGATCGAAACCTCGAGGTTTGCTAGTCCGAGACGCCGAGATGCTGAAGGCACTTGAAAACTCGAGTTTTGATGGAAACCTCGAGGTTTCTTAGTCTAGTTCATCTAAACTCGAGGTTTGAGTTCCAAACCTTGAGGTTTGAGTTCCAAACTCGAGGTTTGTGTCCTAAACTCGAGGTTTCTCATCCCGAACCTCATATTTGCTTGACTTTAACACCGAATTGAGCCATTCCAACTTCCATATGATCTTGGAGACTTCTAGCATCAATATAAGAACTTGAATAATGATATCTTCATTCCATTCAGCAAGTTCTTCCTTCTTTCATCTCCCAACTTGATCATTCTTCATCATTGAACTTGGACTCACATTCTTTACGCCTTCTACCTTCTTCAATATCCATAAGGTGATGAAGCTTCATTCCAACTTCGCTATCATAGAGACTTCCAAGTATCACAAGAACTTGAATGTTGATATTCCTATTATATTGTGCAAGTTCTTTTGATAACATCTTTCTCTAGTCTCTTCTCTTCTTCTTGTTTATTCCCAAAGTTATTTGATAACTTCTTGCTTCCTTGACATTCGATATTCCATTTATATTGCAAGAGCTTCTTTCTTTTCTCCTTTCTTGGTCAATCTCTATAGTTTTCTTTAATCTTCTTCAATATCTCCTTCTTGATTAATCTCTATAATTCAACTTGGAATAATCTACATTAAAATACAGCAATTAGTCAATGTAGGAGATAACTATATTACTCAATCTTTTTGCTTTTAATAATGACATCTATATAAGGCATCATCAAAACTAATCATAACCAACATTCTCCCCCTTTTTGATGATGGCAAATACTTTAAGAAAAATATGTATGAATATGAAATTCCATTAAACCCAACATATTTTTCTTGCCATTTCTCTCCCCCTTATTTGTCATTAGCAAAAAGTTGAATTAAAGAAGAAATGCTTAGAGAGACAAATATGAAATCAGATTTAGAAAGAGTCAAAGAACTGATTTTTTTTTTTGATTTGAAAGTGTTTTCTTTCTAAATATGAAGTAATTTGGAATGTTTTTATGAAAACAAATTTAAAAGAATTTGAAGAGGTTTTCAAAACATCTTTCACACTTAAAGCATATAGATACCAAACATGTGCAACATTTCTACTGAATATAAAAAGATAGAGATTAGAAATGCTCATGTTGGGTTTTGCAAATTGATGAATCGATCGTGAAGTCCATTTGCTAGCTTTGTTGTATGAAATCTCTGAAGTGTGCTCAATAGAAGGATCATGAATATCCTTTGAGAAGTGAAGATGAAAGTTCTAGCTTCTTGAGGGTTATCTCACGAATGAATATGATCGCAAGTTCAACTTCCATCCTTTTCTTCATAGATAATCTATGTAGAGCATATCTCAACTTCAATGATTGATCACCAAAGCATCTTTCCTTAATTGAATAGTTTCTCCTTGTAGTGCATTAAGGAAAGTTGTAACACATAACAAAATTTCTCGCTACAAATTGAAAACTTTCTTTGCAAAAGAGATTTGTTAGTGCAACCAAATATCAAAGTATTCCTTTCCAAATGATATTTAAAAATAATGAAAGGAAAATATAAGATATCTTTAAATATGAAATCAACTCATCATCAAAACTAATAAGACATAGTGAATGCAGATGAGTATGCTTAAAAAGGGTTGTTCTTCAAATAAAGGAGATGAGCTTTTAAGATATCAAACACATATGAATGTGAAGCTCCCCCTTAATGAATGCATGATTAAAACAGTGAAGCTCCCTTTAATGATACCAAATAATGATGTGATACCAAGTGTTATGAGGTCTGGAATTCATCTAACTCCAATGGACATAACATGGTATCTCACAAATAAGAACTTTCAAGTTCACATGGGTGGACTTGAAATTGGTATGAAGAAATCACTTATGCCTTTTATGATGATAAAGAGTTTTTAAAGCATAAGGATCTTTTTAGAAATAAGTTTGTTTAGGCTAAACTTCATAAAATAAAATGAAATCAATGAAATCAAGTTAGCCTAGCATGTTTATGATATATGCATATTATTTCAAAAGAATACAATACCTCACTTGAGTAATATCGTAATTACTCAAGTTATAATAATCCATAGATGTATTCCAAGAGATACATTCTCGAGATAATAGCAATCATCAATTGCTTTGAATGCATCTTAGAATCGAAATCCCAAATGAGCTTTGAATAAGATCTTGAAATTAGTTTTCGCTCATAGCTTCTCATCAAGCTAATATGCTCTTACATCTTGGCCTCTTGCTAGTGATGGGATGTCAATCAGGTGATTGTCACAGAATTTGCGACATAGCCCTTTGAAATGGTCTATTCTTGTTTGCCTATGTTCTTTGTATTTGACAACAGAACATTTTGATCAACTCCCGCAACAATATATGTTCTTTGGTACCCAATGATTCTTGAGTCCATACAAGATTAGACATGATAACTCTTAAGCTCATATATAATTTAACAATATGATATTGGAGCAAAGAGTATAACAATCAAGGATCAAAAACATAGTTTTACCCAATCAAGTAAGTTCAAGCCAATGAATCAAAAAGGGTAATAACTAAATGATACCAAAAATGTTATTTCCCAATGACAATTTGTAAATACACTTTATGCAGAAAAATATGTCATTGATAAAATGCATGTAAGTTTGATCAAAGAGCATAGAAAATCTTATCCATAAAGATAAGCATTTATCAATTCACAGTTTATGAATCAACTCAGATTTTTCAAGAATGTTAATGAAATATGCAAAGTGTTTCAAATCTTGAATGTTCTTTCAAAATATGATAATCAAAATTTTCATGAATGAAAGATTCATTTTTGAAACATGCTTGAAAACAATGTTCATTTTAAACATATTGGAAGTCAATAGGTTTAATGAATATATCAAGTATGCTTCAGTTTTAGAAAACATGTTGAACATTGAAGTTTACATGTAGAAGAATTTTCCCAAGAGCAAAAGTCATAAAGGTAAAGCATTTTGAAACATGCTTTGCACAATGAAATATATGAGCACAATGACTTTGCTATTGTCTTAGAGATGATCTTGCCTTTTAGAATAGAATCTTGAAGTATATGAATATTCAAGGCAAGAATATAAATATAGTTACTCGAGAAATGGATGAAGATAAAAGTATATTTGAGTAACTTGACCAATAAGAGTTTATCCAATAAGCATAAGACTTTCACAAATTGAATTCTTTTCGGAGATAAGCTTGAAACTCATATAGATAATCAACTTGTTAGATATAAGATCTAACTTGATTGAGAATGAAGAATGAGGAGTTCAAGCATCATATTGAATACCAAAGGTCAATATGTGAATGATAAGGAAAACTCAACTTGAGAAATTTGAAGCATATCCAACAATCAATATACAATATCAACTTCCAGTTTTGAAAAATTATTTAAATGCAATCAAAGTATGGATATTTTTCAAAACATTTGTATGCACTTTCACAAAACAGTGTGAATTGAAATCCAAACAAATTTTACACTTGTGCATTTCAAAATTATAAAATCAACAAAGTTATGCACAAGTTCACTTGTTTGATTATCAAAAATTCACTAACAAATTGATTAAACATAGTTAGGAATATTAGTGAATGATGATAGGAAGTATTAAGATCAAACAAGAAGGTTTTAGGAATTCGCAGAATTTGAAATTCGAGTATGTGTCGAAACCTTGAGGTTTTATCGAAACCTTGAGGTTTTATCGAAACCTTGAGGTTTTATCAAAAGGTTTTATCAAAAACTGGAGGTTTTATCGAAACCTTGAGGTTTCACTCAAATGTGGAAATTCGAGTTTTTGCGCCAAAACGAAACACGGAGGTTTGAGAGTAAAAGCGGAGGTTTTGTAAACTAGGAAAGCACAGATCCTCTCTGGACAAACCTCGAGGTTTGTCCCCAAACCTCGAGTTTTCTCATAAAAAAAAAACTTTGAGAAAACTTCATTTAGCTCAAACCGGAGGTTTTTCACAAAAACCGGAGGTTTTCAAGTGTTCAAAACTTAAGAGACTTTCGTAAGTCCAAACCTCGAGGTTTTAACGAAACCTCGAGTTTTCTATTTTTTCAGAAAATGTTGAGAAGTCTCGTATGACGAAACCTGGAGGTTTCTCGGAAACCTGGAGGTTTCTCTCGGAAAACTGGAGTTTTGCTTTGACAAGAAAGTTCGATTGAAGTTGAATAATTTTCAAAACCTTTTAACTTAACCAAAGGCAAAACAAAAATAAATTTCATATAATCATAGTATGAGGTAAGAATTAGATATCACCGTAATTCCTCTTGTCCTCATAGAAGCTTGCTTGGTTGAAATGGATTGATGTAGATAACTCTTTTTCCAACAATCACCATCAACATTAAGCATAGCTTGTCTAGCTTTCTCAAGAGTTGGATCATTTCTCTATGTTGCATTCTTGAGAAGCTTTCTTTGACCCTACAAAACCATATAAATCTTTTTCTTTCTTGGTATCCAACCTTACTTGGATCCAATCATTGTTAGCTTGTAGGAACCACAATTCACATGCTCTTATGAATATAATTAATTCGAACAACCGAGCATAATGAATTAAGCATGACTTTATGCATAAAAGAAATACTTTCTTTTCAAATCATCATGCATGCATAAAGACTTCAACCTATTGAACATTACAATCTATTTAAAAATATATATATCAGGTTGTGAAAACCCAATTTAAAACAAATAGTTTGCAATGCTCATTCCTAAGACTACAATATATAAAACCTCAATGTATAATTCAAATAATAGCATAGGAGGTTTTACCATTGTATACATTTGCCTTAGGTACTTGGAGGATTGACTTTGCTTACCCATTGGCTCTTCATATGTTTTTTGGGTGTTGGCAAAGTTCTCTCAAGGGATATAGACTTCAAGAGTCTTGTTTGATCTTTGAGAGATTCTCCTCTTTAAGTTCTCCTCAAGATAGTTGAATGGTACTCTATGATAGTTTGTTCTTGAGGTGGATGATACTCTTCTTGCTTGTATCCATTGCTTCCTTTGATGTTTAAAACTTGTAGTTCCAGCAATGGCTTTTCCACAAGTTCTCCTAAGCGATGTGAGTTTCCTCTTAGGTTCATGAGAAACTCTTGGATTCTTCTTCATCTTCTCGCCCTTATGTCCATTGATTTTCAAATGGTCCCGCACACTTAAATCACTAGATGGACATTTTGGTACCCACTTATACTTGGGTCCTTGACTGTTAGTATTGAACCTTGATTGTCCTTTAGGAACCCAAACAAATTTATTTCTCACAAAGTAGAATTTCTCCTAATATAACATGTGTAAGAAATATGACCAGATTTACCACAATAATTGCAAGTAATAGAGTAATGCTTATTATGAACATTTTTGCAAGTATTGTGTTTGTGATGAGAGTAAGACTTCAAATAATCTTTATTTGAACATTCATTCTTCCCACATGATTTTCCAAAGATCATTTTCGAAAATGTGTTTGTTTTTCAAAAGCAGAATCGTAATTGGTTGAAAAACAATTTTATGCAATTGTTCAAAATCATGTTTCTTATCAACACAAGAAGAATTGGAATTCTTTACCTTATGTGCATCTTGAGCTTTAGATAGTGATTGATCACAATTGTCAATGAGCTCATCTTGGGAATCATTTTTCTCTTGTTCTTTTGTGTTGACAGGATCATGAAAGCATTCTCTGATTTCGCCTTCTTCCATTTGTTCATCATCCATAAATGTGCGTTTGTAATTTCGATGAACTTTCAACACTTTCAACTTCAACACAAATGTTAGAAGCATAAATAGAATCAAGAGTATCCCAAATACTTTTAGCACTAGTGCAAAGTTTGATTTTCTCAAAATCATTTTTTTCGTCAATGCACCGTAAAGAAATTTCATTGCTCTAATGTTTAATGAAAACATCTTCATTTCTTTTTTGTCCAATCCTTTCTTGGTTGGAAATCAAAAGCATTTGTAAAAACATTCCACATATAAAAATCAGTTGCTTTGATAAAACTAGTCATTCTAGCTTTCCAAAACCAAAAATCAATATCTTTGAAAAGCGGTGGAATGGTAAAATCAAATCCTTCGAAAACGTAGAGCACCCAAAATTAGCCATGAAACTGAAACTCTTGAGCTCGATACCAAATGGTTAAGTCATTTTTAAACAAGAGCCTAGCTTCAACCAGCCGACGTCACCACCGATACCAAATGTTACCGTTAAAGCTCGATACCAAATGAAAGACTGGCTATCACCCAGAGGGGGTGAATTGGGTGTTTGATAAAAGTTTAGGAACTTTGAAATTCTTTTCGCAACTTATTGAAAGCAGTTTGAATGACAATAATAATTGATAAAGCAAATAGTCAATCATTCAAACATGTATGCACATTCAGATATATATATCTTTGGAAATATAAGAGATAAGGGAAGAGAATGTGCAAACCGATTTATCCGGTTCGGCCCAATCCTTGACCTACGTCCGGTCCCCAAGCTCCACTTGAGATTTTCAATCCACTATCTTCTTTCAACTTGATTACACGATCTGTACTTGAAGTAATCCTCTCACTAGGATTCACTCCCCCTTACAACCGTAATCAATACACTTGCTTGATCACACACTCGTACTCGAAGTAATCCTCTCCCTAGGATTCACTCCCTTACAAGCCGTAATCAACACAATGTGTTTCCCACTCAAGATCACCCAATCTTGAGTATCTCACGAATAGAATGATAGGATGTGTACAATAACTCTTCTCTCTCGAAGTAGATGGATAAGCACCGAAGCACAATTACAAGTCATCTCACTCTCTATGATAAGCTATGTAAACAATAAGAACAGAGAGTAAATGATATGAGAATCAGAGTATTAACATCTTGAAGATGTCAGCTTGTGTCTCTGTGTTTTTCTGCTCTGTGTACTCTGTATTTCGTGTATTATTTGTGGAGTCTTCAAATCTTCAGGTATTTATGATATTTGAAGCTTATGACCGTTATAGATCCGTTCTGACTTGAACCCATTCGAAAATATAGCTGTTGTGTGCATTTACGTAGAATATAGTTTTGTTGAGAAATGGCTTTTGAGATATATTTGTTGGGAACATTTGCAGACTTGAATATTTGAATATTGGCTCTTCAAGAATGTCTCCCATGATGTTCAGCTTTTGTTGGTGGGAGCTTCTTTGTCATCGCCTTGGTGAATGGTAGTCTTACTTTTTAGATGAAACCATTGTCTTGGGAGAAGAAGATATAATAAAATAATACAAGTGGATCATGGAGTTGCTTTATTTGACTTTAAAGCAAATTCAAATCTTCTCAAAATGAAGTTAAAGCATATCAAAGATATTGAACATTTGAATACATTGAACAATATTACCGTTGAGCTTTCAACTTTGTTTCTTCAAGTTTGTTGTTGTCTTCTTCTTTGTTGTTTTCGAAAATCTGCAAAGCAACCTTCATCTTCAAGCTTATGAATGATTTTGGTTTCGTCAAGTTTGATGTAATCTCAAACTTTAATCACCTGAAACTTATACACAAATGATATAAATGATGTTAAGAAGTAGTATAAATCATTTGGGTAATCATCTGGATGTTTATCGGAAGAATCGGGATTTTCGAAACTCGATTTTTCGAAGGCGAGATGAAAACTCGAGGTTTCATTTGCAAAACTCGAGTTTGAGGTTGCAATACTCAGTTGCTTTACGTCGACCAAAACTCGAGGTTTTGGTTCCAAACCTTGAGGTTTGAAGATACTCAGAAGTTCGATGCTCTCTGTCTGATGAAAACTCGAGGTTTCCATTGAAAACTCGAGGTTTTGACTTTGTTCAGCTTTCTTGAAATAACTGGAAACTTTCGAAGACCATATCTCCCTGTTCAGAACTCCGTTTTGGTCCGTTCAACTTCTTGATGGAAAGATATGTGAGTCTACTTTCATATGCCACCAATTTCAGCTCAATTGGATTTGTAGTTTGTGAGATATACTCAAAACATTGAAGCTTGGTTTTTCGTCGTATGGCGTGGATGTTTTTGTCAACTTCCACAATTCATAACTCCTTGATATGAACTCCTTTGGGCTTGGATTTTATATCAAAATGACGTATTGGGAGTCTAGTTTCATATGCCACTGGTTTCACCTCAATCCGATCTCTGGTTTAGGAGATATCATCAAATTACCAGACGTCGCCCATGCCGTAACGTGAAACGGTGTGGAGTGAAGAGGCGATAGCCGGAAACTCGAGGTTTTGATTTGAAACCTCGAGGTTTGCTAGTCCGAGACGTCGAGAGATGCTGAAGGCACTTGAAAACTCGAGTTTTGATGGAAACCTCGAGGTTTCTTAGTCTAGTTCATCTAAACTCGAGGTTTGAGTTCCAAACCTTGAGGTTTGAGTTCCAAACTCGAGGTTTGTGTCCTAAACTCGAGGTTTCTCATCCTGAACCTCATATTTGCTGACTTTAACTCTGAATTGAGCCATTCCAACTTCCATATGATCTTGGAGACTTCTAGCATCAATATAAGAACTTGAATAATGATATCTTCATTCCATTCAAAGCAAGTTCTTCCTTCTTTAATCTCCCAACTTGATCATTCTTCATCATTTGAACTTGGACTCACATTCTTTCTTCTACCTTCTTCAATATCCATAAGGTGATGAAGCTTCATTCCAACTTCGCTATCATAGAGACTTCCGTATCACAAGAACTTGAATGTTGATATTCCTATTATATTGTGCAAGTTCTTTTGATAACATCTTTCTCTAGTCTCTTCTCTTCTTCTTGTTTATTCCCAAAGTTATTTGATAACTTCTTGCTTCCTTGACATTCTGATATTCCATTTATATTGCAAGAGCTTCTTTCTTTCGTCTCCTTTCTTGGTCAATCTCTATAGTTCAACTTGGAATAATCTTCTTCAATATCTCTTCTTGATTAATCTCTATAATTCAACTTGGATTAATCTACATTAAATACAGCAGTTAGTCAATGTAGGAGATAACTATATTACTCAATCTTTTTGCTTTTAATAATGACATCTATATAAGGCATCATCAAAACTAATCATAACCAACACAGATGTTTCTTTTGATGATAACTAACCTCTTGTATTACTTATGATTGAAAACAAAATGTTCTACTTGCAAAATTCACATCTGCATTTTATCTGTCAGATTGGCTCTAGCCAATCTCTACTGACTCTAGCCAATCTCCTGTCTAGATTTGACAAAATGAAAATGTTGGCTATAGCCAATTTGTACTGACTCGAGCCAAGCCCTGCACTCTAGCCTAACTCATCAGACTCGAGCCAAGCTACTGTCTAAATTTGTCAGAATACAAATTTTGCCTCTAGCCAATTTCTACTGGCTCGAGCCAAGCCCTAAACTCCAGCCTAAGAGCATTGGCTCTAGCCAAGGTTTTCGACCGTTATTTTCAAATGATCATCTGACTCTAGCCTACTCTGTGTAACTAGAGTTTTGACCCAAACTCTAGCCAGATAATTTTGACTCTAGCCTAGAGCACTCCCATAAGACTCTAGCCAACATAGTGTACCTTGAGTTTTGACCCAGACTCTAGCCAGAATATTTTGACTCAAGCCTACCGCATTATGTCTGATCAATTTGACTCTAGCCTTTACAATATGCCTTGAGTCTTGAGCCAGAATCTTGTGACTCTAGCCTAGCATGGTTCACAACAGTAAGTTGACTCTAGCCAAAATGTATCAGTTTTACAAATCATGTTCCAATCTTTGTCAAATCTCTTGCTATGGTTTATATACTTTATATCTTCTGTCATTAGTATTACTAATTGCGTTTAACAAGTTTGCTAATGAGTTTCAGAAGAGTTTTACAGGGATTAACGCTAATTTGAAAATAAGAAAGCATGTGTCAGACGCATTTAATGCAACGCAGACATATTCACCATTCTGGCAGATGACCTCCTGGCACCATTAAAGCTTCTCTACTATTTTCCTCCTATATTCTCAACTAATCCCAACGGTCTTTTTGAATAAAGAATGTCAAGAGAGAATAACGGAAAAATGTCAGAGAAATACAGAGCAACGTAATCTCAACGGATATATCCATTACTCACAACGGCACATTAAGTTCTTCTCAACGGTCATTAATGCTATCAACTATAAATACCAGAAGCATTCAACTTTGCAAACTACCGAAACGCTGTGCAATTAATTCGAGTTAATACTATTCGCTTCGCTGTTTCAACTGTTTCATTAATTTGTACTTTAGTGTTCATTACTTTATCTACTCGTGAGGAGTTCATAAACCTTTACCCTTTTTATCAGTTGAATCTTAAGGTTGAGGAACCTTAAGAGAGGGTGTATCAATTACAACTTGTAAGGGGGAGTGGAGTCTGTGAGAGGATCATCCTTCGTTTACAGAGTGAGTAATTGTTCTTGAAGATAGTGGAATCCCAAGTGTTCTGGGGACTGGATGTAGGTCAGTGATATTGGACTGAACCAGTATAAATCTCCTTGTGTGTATTTCACTTCTCTGTTTCATTTCTCTCTTTTTACTTTTTACTTGTCTTGAGTGTGGGTGTGCAAAAAGAACTTTGAGATCACCTATTCACCCCCCCTCTAGGTGATATTCTATCTTCACATAACATGGCATACATGATAGATCCAATGGCAGAAGCATATGGTATCTTACTCATGCGATCTCTTTGATCTTGTGCGCTAGGACACTGATCCTTACTGAGATGAATGCCATGAGACATGGGTATGCAACCCCTTTTAGAATCCTGCATACTGAACCTATGCAGTATCTTGTGTATGTATGTGCTCTGACTTAGGCCTATCAACCTCTTGGATCTATCTCTATAGATCCTAATCCCAAGGATGTAAGTGGCTTCGCCTAAATCTTTCATTGAGAAAGACTTTCCTAACCAAGACTTGACACTCTGCAAGGTAGGAATGTCATTCCCAATGAGTAGGATGTCATCAACATAAAGCACTAGAAATACAACTGTGCTACAACTAACCTTCTTGTAAACACAATGTTTATCTATGTTTTGAATGAATCCAAAGTCTTGACTACTTCATCAAAACGATGATTCCAGCTCTGAGATGCTTGCTTCAAACCATAAATGGATCTTTGAAGTTTACATACTTTACCAGAGTCCTCTGGACGCACAAAACCCTCAGGTTGTGACATGTACACATCCTCAAGCAGCTTTCCGTTAAGGAAGACTGTTTTGACGTCCATCTGCCATATCTCATAGTCATAATATGATGCAATGGGAAGAAGGATTCTGATTGATTTGGCCATTGCAACTGGGTAAAAGGTTTCATCATAGTCCACACCATAAGTTTGAGTGAATCCTTTTGCAACCAGTCGTGCCTTGAAAACATTTACTTCGCCATCCATGTCAGTTTTCTCTTTGAAAACCCACTTGCACCCAATGGTTTTTACACCTTCAGGTGGATCGACTAAGGTCCATACCTTATTGTCGTACATGGATTGCATTTCAGACTTCATGGATTAAGCCATTCTTTGGAGTTTGGTCCCACCACGACCTCCCGATAGGTAGCTGGCTCATTCTGCTCAATGAGCAAAACATCACGACTTCCAGTAAGCAGAAATCCATATCGCTGAGGCTGTGGCCGTGATCTATCGGACCTTCATGGGCCTTGTGTTACTTGAGTAGGTTCATCAACTTGTTGTGAGTCTTCTTCATTTTCCATCTGTGGTTCTACGTTGTCTTGTGACTCTCGAACTTCTTCGAGGTTCACCTTACTCCTACTGGTTCTTTTAGAGATAAAATCTTTTTCCAAAAAGATATCATTCCGAATAACAAACACTTTGTGATCGGTGGGATTGTAGACATAGTATCCTTTAGTTTCCTTAGGATATCCCACAAAAAGGTATTTTGAGGATCTGGATGATAATTTATCAGAGGCTTGTTGTTTAACATAAACCTCACATCCCCAAATTTTAAGAAATGACAAACTGGGTTTCTTCCCAGTCCATATCTCATATAGTGTCTTTTCAAACAGCCTTTGATGGAACACGATTTAGTGTGAACGCAGTTGTTTCTAGGGCATGGCCCTAAAAACAAGGTGGAAGATCTGTTTGACTCATCATAGATCGAACCATATCTAATAGAGTTCGATTTCTCCGTTCAGAAACACCATTCCATTGAGGTGTTCCTGGAGGAGTAAGTTGTGAGATGATCCTACAACTCCTAAGATGGTCAATGAACTCTTGGCTCAAATATTCACCACCCCGATCAGATCGAAGTGCTTTAATTGTTTTACCAAGTTTTTTTTTTGCACTTCATTTTGGAATATTTTGAACATTTCAAAAGATTCTGACTTATGTTTCATTAGATAGATATATCCATATCTACTAAAATCATCTATAAATGTAATGAAGTACAAATGACCTCCCTCGGCGAAGTATTCATTGGTCCACACACATCTGTATGTATGAGGCCCAATAAATCAGTGGCTCTCTCACTTTGCCCAGTAAAAGGTGCCTTTGTCATCTTTCCCAAAAAACAAGACTCACATGTATCAAATCATTCAAAATCAAATGAGTTAAGAAATCCATCTTGATGGAGTTTCGAAATGTGTTTCTCATTTATGTGGCCTAGACGACAATGCCATAGGTAGGTCGGATTCAAATCATTTGACTTGAACCTTTTGGTAGTTATGTCATAGATGTGTCCATTATTAGGATGTTCTAAATTAAGTACATAATGACCAGCATGCAAATCTCCATGAGCATAAAAAACATCATTATGATAAATTGAACATTTACGGTTCCTAGTAATGGAAGTATAACCTTCCTTATCCAAATAAGAAAGCAAAATAATGTTACTATTCAAAGAAGGAACATAAAAGCAATTGTTCAAAATAAACAAAAGCCCACTGGGCAGAACTAATTCATAAGTTCCTATAGCTAAAGCAGCAACTCTTGCTCGGTTTCCAACTCGTAGGTCAACTTTGCCCTTCTTCAATCTTCTACTGTCCTTGAGACCCTACACATTTATACAAATGTGAGATCCACATGTTGTATCTAATACCCATGTAAAGGAAGTAGAAAAGTGAATATCTATGACATAGATACCTGAAGTGATAGCCTTGCTATCCTTGTTCTTTTTCAGATCTTCTTGATAGAGTTTGCAATTCCTCTTCCAATGACCTGGTTCATTGTAGAAGTAGCAGACCCCATCCTTCGGAGGCTTTGCCTTCTTGGCTGCAGGCTTAGATTCAGGCCTGTTTGACTCATTGGTCTTACCAGCTGAGCTTTTACCCCATCTTTTGCCCTTGCCTTTCTTTTTCATACCCTTTCCTTTCTGAACCATCAAAACAGTGCTGGGCTTCTTCTTAATGCTCTGCTTAGCTGTTTTGAGCATCCCATGCAATTCAGAAATTGATTTCTCTATGTTGTTCATATTATAGTTCATGACAAAGTGGTCATAACTTTCCGGCAGTGAGTTCAAGATCATATCTGTAGCTAACTTCGGGCTCATGGGAAATCCCAGCCTCTCAAGGTGATCAATGTAGCCTTTCATCTTCAAAGAAGGCTGCTTTGACGTCCATTTGCCATATTTCATAGTCATAATATGATGCAATGGTAAGAAGGGTTCTGATTGATTTGGCCATTGCTACTGAGGAAAAGGTTTCATCATAGTCCACACCATAAGTTTGAGTGAATCCTTTTGCAACCAGTTGTACCTTGAAGATATTTACTTTGCCATCCATGTCAGTTTTCTCTTCGAAAACCCACTTGCACCAAACAGTTTTTACACCTTTAGGAGGATCGACTAAGGTCCATACCTTATTGTCGTACATGGATTGTATTTCAGACTTCATGGCATTAAGCCATCTTTCGGAGTTTGTGTTGGAAATTATGCCCTAGGGGCAAGTCATTGTACTTTAAACGTTTATGTTATTTAAAGTATTCTCCTTTAGTTATCATTTCATTTGCATGTTTATAGTGATAACAGTAGCCTTGGATATATCTTATAGATTATCCTAAATGTCCCTGGTCGGTCGTCTTCGTGGGAGTGAAGATGAAATAAGACCAGTATGACTTTAATTAGTATGGAGATACGAGTCAAAGTCATCGACACTTGTAAGAGTACAAGGTGCCAGACCAACCCACCATGAGAAAGTTGCATGGATTAAGTCATAAGCTTTTCTCATGTATAACCGCGTCACAACTCCCTTTGACTTAAGATCATCATGGATTCCTACATGATGAGTCGCTGATCTTTGACCTAGTCAAAAGTCACCTTTGACCGGGTGATGATAAAGGCTTGGATCAGGATAAGTAGTTTTCATGCAGAGGAATGTGAATGGTCAAGATGGAATTTTTCCCTCACATTTGTAGAGAGATAATACTGGGCCCCTCGATGAGTGAGTCTGAGAAATGTATGGCCATACTACGATGGAAAGGAGTTTCCATTTCAATTGTTAGACTACTCAAGAATCGAGAAAGTAGTAGTCAAGAACAAGAAGTTGACATTATCCATGCCTCATCCTTGACCAAATTATCGTGTGACAAAAGGGACGTGACATGGTTATACGATAGGTTGTATCGTATCATCGATCCCCATATGAATTGGGTAGTTGCAATGTCTTGCTAGAGGCCACTTTCGACTTGTGGGCTGTTACAGTATTGGCCCACTGCCAATCTCATGTGGACCTGCAGGGTCACACACAAGAATAGCTCAACACGAGCAAAAGTGTCCAGATTCATTGAATCTTAGATATGTCTAAGATTTAATGAATACAGTATTTAATCTAGGATGAATATATATATATATATATATATATTAAATTTGAAATTTATAATGATATTATTTATAGATAACAATAATATTATATATAGTATTTAATTTATTTGATAAATTAAATAACTATAATAAATGGAGATATTGTATCTCGATTTAATTTTCGAATAAAGATATAGTATCTCGATTTAATTAAATTGAGATATAGTATCTCATATTTAATTAAATAAAAGATATCATATCTCGATTTAATTTATAAAGATAAATTAAATCTGTAGACTTATAATTCGGATTAAATAAATATATTAGATTTGATCTATTTGATAGATTTAATTAATATATTATTTTAATTCAAATTCGAATTTCAAGATTGAATGGATTAATTTTGAATATTTTAATACGGCTTATGAGGGTTTTAGAAACCCTATAATAGATATCGATTTAGTCGTATTAAGTAGACGGATGAATTAGAAAAGCCATGAGAAACCCTAGAGCGAAAAGAGAGAGACACGAAAATACTGAAGGCGCTAGCACGATGCTGTCGGTGTTGGAGGCTATTCGTGTGGATACTGGTAGAGGGAGCAGATTTGAGAAGTCATCTCCTATTTGATCAAACAAGATGGCACCACATCCGAGACGTACGATGTCTGAGACGCACGACGTTCGAAACCCACACGAGAACAAAACGCTCACGAGTTCGCATAGGTACGGTTTTTGACAAACCTTGATCTAAACGCCATTGATGGATCCTCGGATGGGATTCGTAAATTTTTTTAATTCCGCTGTGTGTACGGATCCCAACAGTTTGGTCCCACCATGGCTTCTCAATAGGTAGTTGGCTCATTCTGCTCAGTGAGCAAAACATCACGACTTTCAGTAATCAGAAATCCATATCTCTAAGGCTATAGCCGTGTTCTATCGGACCTTCGTGGGCCTTGTGTTACTAGAGTAGGCTCATCAACTTGTTGTGAGTCTTCTCTATTTTCCTTCTGTGGTTCTATGTTGTCTTGTGACTCTCGAACTTCTTAGAGGTACACCATACTCCCACTGGTTCTTTTAGAGATAAACTCTTTCTCCAGAAAGACACCATTCCGGATTACAAACACTTTGTGATCGGCAGGAATGTAGACATAGTATACTTTAATTTCCTTAGGATACCCCACAAAAAGGCATTTTGAGGATCTGGATGATAATTTATCAGAGGCTTGCTATTTAACATAAACCTCACATCCCCAAATTTTAAGAAATGACAAACTGGGTTTCTTCCCAGTCCATATCTCTTATGGTGTCTTTTCAACTACCTTTGACAGAACACGATTTAGTGTGAACGCAGCTGTTTCACTCATCATAGATCGAACCATATCTAATAGAGTTCAATTCCTCCGTTCATAAACATCATTCCGTTGTGGTGTTCTTGGAGGAGTTAGTTGTGAGATGATCCCACAACTCCTAAGATGGTCAATGAACTCTTGGCTCAAATATTCACCACTCCGATCGGATCGAAGTACGTTAATTGTTTTGCCAAGTTGGTTTTGCACTTCATTTTGGAATATCTTGAACATTTCAAAAGATTCAGACTTATGTTTCATTATATAGATATTCCCATATCTACTAAAATCGTCTATAAATGTAATGAAGTACAAATGACTTCCTCTGGCAGATGTATTCATTGGTCCACAAACATCTGTATGTATGAGGCCCAATAAATTAATGGTCCTTTTACTACTCCCAGTAAAGGTGCCTTTGTAATCTTTCCAATAAACAAAAATTACATGTATCAAATGATTCAAAATCAAATGAGTCAAGAAATCCATCTTTAATGGAGTTTTGAAATGCGTTTCTCATTTATATGGCCTAGACGATAGTGCCATAGGTAGGTCGGATTCAAATCATTTAACTTGATCTTTTTGGTAGTTTGTGTCATAGATATGTCCATTCAATTTTCTACTGTCCTTGGGACCCTGAACATTTATACAGATGTAAGAACCACATGCGATATCTAATACCCATGTTGAGGAAGTAGAAAAATGAATATCTATGACATAGACACCTGAAGCGATAGCCCCGCTATCCTTCTTGTTCTTTTTCAAATCTTCGAGGTAGAGTTTGCAATTCCTCTTCCAATGACCAATTTCATTGCAGAAGAAGCAGACCCATCCTTCGGAGGCTTTGCCTTCTTGGCTGTAAGATTCGGGTCTGAAAGACCTGGCTATCACCTAAGAGGGGGGGTGAATTAGGTGTCGGATAAAACTTTAGAAAACTTAGAAAATATTTTCGCAACTTACTAAAGGAGGTTTGAATGACAGTAATAATTTATACACCGATAGACAGTCATTCAAAACATATATGCTGAAATGTAAGAGTTTAGGGAAGAGAATATGCAAATAGATATTTATACTGGTTCGGCCCAATCCTTGACCTACGTCCAGTCCCCAAGCTGTATTTCAGATTTTCCACTATCTCCTTGTTTAACCAGGCACAAGAGAAAAGCCTTTACAACCTCATAAGTTTAGTCGGGCACTTGTGCAGCCTTTACAATCTCTTTCACTGAAGTACAATACAAATCATTTCACTCTCTATGATGAGCTATACGAGCATTGAGAGTAGAAAGCGTGTGAGCTAAATGTTGGATTCAGAATATCAGCATTTCGACAGTGCAAGCTCATGTGTATCTTTGTCCATTTTGAATCCTTCTCCTTTTATAGTTAATGGAGAGCATTCGACCATTGAGCAATTCTTCCCATTCAGGATACGATCGTTGAATGTCCGTTGGAAGTAGCCGTTAGACACTTCGAACTTCCGTTAGGCACAGATGAAATCCGTTGAGCATAATCGACCGTTGCTTCATTAAATGCATTCGCCGTCGACGTACTTGTGCAGACAGTGACTCAAAATAATAGATGGAATAGGTATGCCTCAAAGGAATGATTTCGTCTGCCACAGCTTTAGTTCCGATTGTTGCTCTGTTTTTCTGAGATGCTTTAAATGTGTCTGCCACGTCGGATTGCTTTATGATAAATTGATGATTAAAACATGTTAAGCGTATCTGAAAATCACTAGCAAACTGATTAAACTTGGTTAGAAGAAGTATAGATTAATAATATGAAGTACCCAAGCCATAATCAATGATTTGCAGTTTACGAGAACAGAGATTTCAAATGCTGATATGTATTCTCGAGAATTGTTCATCTGGTTCTTGAGAATAATAAGGAAAGTATCTTTTCCAGAAAACATGTTTTAGTGATACTCGAGAATGATATGTTAACAGCTTTTCGCAAACACCAGTAGTTAGAGCATTCTCGAGAATCTCTATACTCATACTCGGGAATTGCGTTTTAACTTACAAGAAGAAGAGAAATATTATAACATTTACCGTCCATTCTCGAGAACCCTTTACTGATTCTCGAGAGCCATTCTCGAGAATTGATTTCCAATTCTCGAGAATTGCATTAGAGAAGTCTCTTCCATGTGGTTTCGACTTAGGCATTCTCGAGAGTCTCTTACTCATTCTCGAGAATCATTCTCAGGAACTCTTTATCTGTTCTCGAGAATCCTTGCACAGAAGACGTGTTATGATGGAATTTTCATACCCACTCTCGAGAGTGACTTGCTGGTTCTCGAGAACTCTTTTCCAGTTCTCGGGAATTGCTTATCAAAGAAGCTTGCGATGGCCAAATTGTTATGCTATTCTTGAGAACCACTCCATACTCAGAAATCTCTTCAAGTCTTCTTTCCATTTGAAGAAGAATCATCTCTAACTCATTGTAGTTCGTCCGTTATCATCAGATGAATGGAGGTTGTTCTTGACCAGCGTTTTTGTAATATCCTGAACTGATCGTCAACTTCAAAACATCATATCTCCTTCAATTGATATTTTTTTTCGTGATCTTGATGTTTTTGGAAAGGTATGTGAGCCTAGTTTCCAATGGCACCAGTTTCAGCTAATTTGTATTTGTCGTTTGTGAGATACACTCAAAATACCGAAGGTGGGTCTGGACTTTGACGTTGATTGTTGTGGCAACTTGCAAAAATCATAGCTCCTTTATCTGGACTCCTTTAGACTTGAATGTTATATAAAAATGATGCATTTGGAGTCTATTTTCATATGCCACTAGTTTCACCTCAATCTGATACCTGTTTTAGGAGATATCATCGAATTACCTGACCTCACCTGAGTGAATCTTGAAACAGAGCTGAACAGAGTTGCTGAAACACGCTGATTCTTGAGAATTGATGTTTCATACTCGAGAATTGGATGTTTCATTCTCAAGAATTGATGTTTCATACTCGAGAATGACTAGAGTTTATGCGCAGGAAGGAGCTGTTCATGCACGGGACTATAACAATTGAATTGTAGCAACTCCTATTCATCGGGAATGTTGAATTTGCTTATTTTAACTCTGAATTGAGCCGTTCCAACTTCTGTTTGATCACAGAGACTTGAATATTGATATTCTCATAATATTTAACAAGTTATTCTTTCTTCAATCTCCATTCTTGATCGTTCTTTATTATTTAAACTTGGACTAACCTACATTAAACAAAGTAGTTAGTCAATGTATACGATACAAAATTTTTGCTCTGAATAATGACACCTATATAAGACATCATCAAAACTAATCATATCCAACATTCTCCCCCTTTTTGATGATGGCAAATACTTTAAGAAAAATATGTATGAATATGTACATACATTATATTAGAGACGTATTTTTCTTGCCATTCTCTCCCCCTTATTTATCATTAGCAAAAAGTTGAAGTATAAAGAAGATATGCTTGGAGAGGTAAATATGAAAGCAAATTAGAATTTTCTCCTTGAATAATATGTTGAGAAAACAATTTTCTCTTCCATATGTAAAAGTAGTTTTTATTTTGATATTATGCAAGTTGGAATGTTTTTATGAAAACAAGTTTGAGACAATTTGGAGAGATTTTCAAGAGAAAACTTTCAAAAAATTGAAACAAGTTGATACCAAACATGGGCAAAATATTTACTGAATATAAAAAGATAGAGATTAGAAATGCTCATTTATATTCAGCAGACTGATGATTGATTTGTCAAGTTCATTTGCTTGCTGTATGAGACTCGATTGAGTCGTCGTGGCCTGAGATGAAGTAGTAGTAGGCTCTCTTTCTTTATGGAGCAAAGCTTAGCTTCAATTTGATTGAACATCAAAGCATCTTTCCTTAATAATTTCTCCTTGTAGCACATTAAGGAAAGTTCTTGTACATATTGAATTCTCCTACGACAATTGTAAAACTTTCTTGCAAGAGAGAATTATTAGTGCAATCAGATATCAAAATATTCCTTTCTATATGATATTTTCAAATTAAGATAATGAAAGGAAAATAAAATACATTTTCAAACATAAGATTAACTCATCATCAAAACTAATAAAACATAGTGAATGCAGATGAGTAAACTTA
Source organism: Acacia melanoxylon (assembly GCA_019022615.1). Taxonomy (NCBI): domain Eukaryota; kingdom Viridiplantae; phylum Streptophyta; class Magnoliopsida; order Fabales; family Fabaceae; genus Acacia; species Acacia melanoxylon. The sequence continues at coordinate 643,268 of JAFJYJ010000014.1, forward strand.
AAAGGGTTTTCTTCAACTAAAGGAGATGAGCTTTTAAGACATAAAACACATGTTAGTGTGAAGATGAATAATGGTAAAAGAAAATGATGTTTGATCAATTAAAGAGCCTCACACACATCTCCATCGATTTCTTTGAAATAGAATGCTTGTTCATTTAAATGATGCACACAATAAAAGAATTCTTTGAATGAACCATCCTTTTTGAATGATGCTTTGACCTGTAAATAAATGACGTAGATGAAACTTTTGCAAAGTCTCCAATAAATGAAGAAAGGATCAACAAATGAAGATTTTGAATAAATGGCGCCATGACCCATTTATCTACGTGTCACATAAATAAAGAAGCAATGCTTTTAAATAAATGATACACCTCGGCATTTATCTATGCTGCAGCAATGCTTTTTCAAGACAACTGAAGCATCAATTAAAACGCCAGGGCCCACGATATTGATTAAATGCAAAGCTTTAATATATATTGAAAGGACCTGAAGCCAATTAAAAGAAACAAAGCACACTCATTTCAAGTGTATATTGTGAACACTTGAACCCCTTTTTGATGAGAAAAATTGATTTTTGCATAACAATTTGCTGAAATAGATTTTATTTTCCCAGATGACAGAGATTGAAAGATGTTGATAATATTCTTAGCAGAGTAGCCTTTCAATTGATGATTCTCGAGAATTAAGAGAGGATTCTCGAGAATGATCCATTAAGCAGTAATTCCGTAATAGTCTCTGTCTCAACAATTCTCGGGAATGCCTTAGTGATTCTCGAGAATTATGATCTTCTTTCGAACAGTCAATTCCTCAGACATTCAGCAAACTCATCAAATCCCGATATTTCTCGAGAATTCATTAATAGTTCTCGAGAATGTATTTAGAATTTGCAATAGTTAAAGGAAGATTATACACCAATTCTCGAGTATGATAGAATCATACTTGAGAATTATCAACCTTTGTTACTGTAATTCTAACCACAAAGCATCCTGCACAAATCAAATATATATGTACATGCTCTTTGGTACCCGATGTTTTTGGGTCCACATAAGATTAGATAAAAACAACTCTTATGCTATTATAGAATTAAATCATATGATATTTGAGCAAAGAGTAGAACAATCAGAGATCAAAAAATAATTTTACCCAATCAGATAAATTCAAACCAATGAATCAAATAGGGTAACAACTACCAAGAATGTTATTTCTCAATGACAATTTGGAAGTACACTTTAAGTAGAAAAGATGTCATTGATAAAATGCATGTAAGTTTGATCAAAGAGCATATGAAATCTTATTCATAAAGATAAGCATTCATCAACTCACAGTTCATGAATAAGATTTTTTTTTTTTTAAGAATGATAATGAAATATGAAAATTAAGATTTTAATGTATGAAAAATTCATTTTTGAAATATGTTTAAAATTGATGCTTGCTCTAAACATGGTGGAAGTCAATATATCAAAATGTATCAGAATGCTTCAGTTTTTGAGAACATGTCTAACATTGAAGTTAACATGTAGAAGAATTTTGCCAAAAGCAAAGATCATAAGGATAAAGCATTAGCAAGACATGCTTAGCACAATAAAGATATATATGCATAATGACTTTGCTATGACCAAGATATAATCTTGCCTCTTAAAATAGAGTCTTGAAATATATGAACCTTCAAGGCAAGAAATTGAATACACGACTATAGTTACTCAAAAATGAATGAAGACAAATGTTGATGTATTTGAGTAACAGAATAATTACTAGGATTCATGGATGACGAAGTACATACTCATTAGTCCAAATGACTAGAGTTCCAGAATATTATCCTAATAAGTTATTCCAGTAATGGTTAATGCATTAACATTCAATGCACTAATGAACATTCATAAAACTTGGAATAACTTGGCCAATAAGGATTTATGCATTAGGCATAAAACACACAAATTGAATTCTTTTTTTGATATAGGCTTGAAACTCATATATGATCAACTCGTTAGACATGAGGTCCAACTAGTCAAAGAATAAAGAATGAGAAGTTCAAGTATCACATTAAATATGAAAGATCAATATGTGAATGACTGGGAAAACTCAACTGGACAAATTTGAAGCATATCCGACATTTGATATACAATATTTACTTCCAATTTTGAAATATCATTTGAATGCAATCAAAATATTTTTCAAAACATTTGTATGCATTTTTACAAAATCAGAGTGAATTGAAATCTAAAACAAATTTTAGAATTGTGCATTTCAAAAACAGAAACTTAGAAAGTTTTGCACAAATTCACTTATGGTCCTTTAGCAATTTGAAAAACCTTTTGAAAAACATAAATGATTGATTGCTAATGCAATGCAATGATGGACAAGTATTTATTACCCATATAGGAATTTCATATACGAACAGTAGAGGGTAAGGTTAGATATCACCATAATTCCTCTTGTGCTTGTAATAGCTTGCTTGTTTAGCTTTCTCAAGACTTGAATTATTTATCTATGTTGCTTTCTTGAGAGGCTTTTTCTCATCCTACAAAACCGTGTAAATCTTTTTCTTTCTTAGTATCCAACCTTACTTGGATCCAATCATCGTTAGTTTGTAGGAACCAAAATTCACATGCTCTTATAAATATAATTATGAAGAGGAAATTGAGCATAATGAATTAATCATGACTTTATGCATGAAAGATATATTTCCTTTTCAATTCAACACGTATGCATAAAGAATTAGATTATTGAAAATTGCAATCCCTTTGAAAAATATATCAAGATGTGAAAACCCAATTTGAAATAGTTTGCAATGTTCATTCCTAAGGTTACAAAATATAAAACCTCAATAACTTTTATTGATAATAGCATAGGAGGTTTTACCATTGTATACCTTTGCCTTAGGTACTTGGAGGATTGACTTTGCTTACCCATTGGTTTTTGATATGTTTTCCCATGGGTGTTTGCAAATCTCTCTCAGAGGATATAGACTTCAAGAGTCTTTTGTTTGATACTTGAGAGAATCTCCTTTTCTTGTTCTCCTCAAGATAGTTGAACGGTACTCTATGGTAGTTTGTTCTTGAGATGGAACATATTTCTCTTACTTGTATCCATTGCTTCTTTTGATTTGAGGATAAGGTTGTAGCAATGGCTTCTCCATGAGTTCTCCTAATTGATATAGGCGCTATGATCCTTTTCACTGGTGCATGAGAAACTCTTGGCTTCTTCATCGTACCCTTTTGTCCATTCTTTTTTGGGATCAATGTGCACACACAAGACTCTAGATGGACATTTTGGTACCCACTTATACTTGGGTCCTTGACTGTTAGTATTGGACCTTGCTTGTCCTTTAGGAACCCAAACAAATTTATGTCTCACAATATAATTTCTCCTAATATAACATGTGTGAGAAATATGACCAGATTTACCACAATAAATGCAAACAATATGATGATGTGCATTATGAGATTTTATGCAAGTATTATGTCGATTGTCAGAATGAAAATTTAAATAAATCTCATTTGAATAATCTTTCTTCCCCAATAAACTTTCCAACATCATTATTGAAAATAGTTTTGCTTCTCAAACTAGAATCAATAATTGGTTGAAAAACAATTTTATGCAAACTTTCAAAATCATTTTTCTTAACTTCAGAAGAATTGGAACTTTTTACCTTAACAACATCTCAAGCTTCAGATAATGATTCATCGTAATCGTGTATCGCTAGCTCTTCTTGGGAATCCTCATTCTCTTGTTCTTTCGTGTTGACTGGATCATGGCAGTGTTCTAAGATTTCTCCTTCTTCATTCTCAACTTCCAACTGTTCATCAATCGTAGATGTAAAACATATAGTCTTAGATGAACTGTCAACACTTTCAACTTCAACATATTTGTTAGAAACATATATAGAATCAAGAGTATCCCAGATATCTTTAGCACTAGAGCAACATTTGATTTTTACAAAATCATTTTCAGTTAAAGCACTATACAAAATTTTCATTGCTCTAATGTTCAACGAAAACATTTTCTTTTCTTTTTCTGTCCAATCCTTTCTTGGTTTGAAATCAAAGACATTTATAAAAACTTTCCACATATCAAAATCCGTTGCTTTGATAAAACTAGTCATTCTAGCTTTCCAAAACAAAAAACCAATATCTTTGAAAAACGGTGGAACAGCATAATCAAAACCTTCAAAAAGCAAGCAACACCCAAAATCAGCCATTGAAACTCTTGAGACGGTTAAGTCCTTTAGACAAGAGCCTTGCTCTGATACCAAATGAAAGACCTGGCTATCACCCAAGAGGGGGGTGAATTGGGTATCGGATAAAAATTTTGAAAACTTAGAAAATCTTTTCGCAACTTATTAAAGGAGGTTTGAATGACAGTAATAATTTATAAACCGTAGACAGTCATTCAAAACATATATGCTGAAATGTAAGAGTTTAGGGAAGAGAATATGCAAACAGAGATTTATACTGGTTCAGCCCAATCCTTGACCTACGTCCAGTCCCCAAGCTGCACTTCAGATTTTCTACTATCTCCTTGTTTAACCAGGCACAAGAGAAAAGCCTTTACAACCTCACAAGTTTAGTCGGGCACTTGTGCAGCCTTTACAATCTCTTTCCGAGATATCCTCTTACGCACTGTAAGAATACAATTACCGACTCTGTACTCAGGATGGTCCTTTCGCACTAGGACTCACTCCCCCTTACAAGTTGTAATTGTACACCCACACTCAAAGGTTCCACAACCTTGAGATTTGATCACTAAATAGATAATCAAATAAGTGTTTAGCCTCTCTCACAGAGCAGATGAATAATAATCACTGAAGTACAATACAAATCATTTCACTCTCTATGATGAGCTATACGAGCATTGAGAACAAAAAGCGTGTGAGCTAAATGTTGGATTCAGAATATCAGCATTTCAACAGTGCAAGCTCATGTGTATCTTTGTCCATTTTGAATCCTTCTCCTTTTATAGTTAATGGAGAGCATTTGACCATTGAGCAATTCTTCCCGTTCAGGATACGATCGTTGAATGTCCGTTCGAAGTAGCCGTTAGACACTTCGAACTTCCGTTAGGCATAGTTTAAAGCCGTTGAGCATATTCGACCGTTGCTTCATTAAATGCATTCACCGTCGACGTACTTGAGCATAGAGTGACTCAGAATAATAGATGGAATAGGTATGCCTCGAAGGAATGATTTCGTCTGCCACAGCTTTAGTTCCGATTGTTGCTCTGTTTTTCTGAGATGCTTTAAATACGACTGCCACGTCGGATTGCTTTATGATAAATTGATGATTAAAACATGTTAAGCGTATCTGAAAATCACTAGCAAACTGATTAAACTTGGTTAGAAGAAGTATAGATTAATAATATGAAGTACCCAAGCCATAATCAATGATTTGCAGTTTATGAGAACGAAGATTTCAAATGCTGATATGTATTCTCGAGAATTGTTCATCTGGTTCTCGAGAATAATAAGGAAAGTATCTTTTCCATAAAACATGTTTCAGAGATACTTGAGAATTATATTTTAGATACTCGAGAATGATATGTTAACAGCTTTTCGCAAACACCAGTAGTTAGAGCATTCTCGAGAATCTCTATACTCATACTCAGGAATTGTGTTTTAACTTACAAGAAGAAGAGAAATATCATAACATTTCCGTCCATTCTCGAGAATCCTCATCGATTCTCGAGAGCCATTCTCGAGAATTGATTTCCAATTCTCGAGAATTGCATCGAGAAGTCTCTTCCATGTGATTTCGACTTAGGCATTCTCGAGAGTCTCTTACTCATTCTCGAGAATCATTCTCGGAACTCTTTATCGTTCTCGAGAATCCTTGCACAGAAGATGTGTCATACCCACTCTCGAGAGTGACTTGCTAGTTCTCGAGAATCATTCTCGAGAACTCTTTTCCAGTTCTCGGGAATTGCTTATCAAAGAAGCTTGCGATGGCCAAATTGTCATGCCATTCTTGAGAACCACTCCATACTCAGAAATCTCTTCAACTGTTCTTTCCATTTGAAGAAGAATCATCTCTAACTCATTGTAGTTCGTCCGTTATCATCAGATGAATGGAGGTTGTTCTTGACCAGCGTTTTTGTAATATCTTGAACTGATCGTCAACTTCAAAACATCATATCTCCTTCAATTGATCTTTGTTTTTCGTGATCTTGATGTGTTTGGAAATGTATGTGAGCCTAGTTTCCAATGGCACCCGTTTCAGCTCATTTGGATTTGTCGTTTGTGAGATACACTCAAAATACTGAAGGTGGGTCTGGACTGTGACGTTGATTGTTGTGGCAACTTGCAAAAATCATAGCCCCTTTATCTGACTCCTTTGGACTTGAATGTTATATCAAAATGGCGCATTGGGAGTCTAGTTTCATATGCCACTGGTTTCACCTCAATCCAATCCCTGTTTTGGGAGATATCATCGAATTACCAGACCTCGCCTGAGTGAATCGTGAAACAGAGCTGAACAGAGTTACTGAAACACGCTGATTCTCAGGAATTGATGTTTCATACTCGAGAATTGGATGTTTCATTCTCAAGAATTGATGTTTCATACTCGAGAATGATTGGAGTTTATGCGCAGGAAGGAGCTGTTCATGCACGGGACTATAACAATTGAACTGTAGCCACTCCTATTCATCGAGAATGTTGAATTTGCTTATTTTAACTCTGAATTGAGCCGTTCCAACTTCTGTTTGATCACAGAGACTTGAATATTGATATTCTCATAATATTTAACAAGTTCTTCTTTCTTCAATCTCCATTCTTGATCATTCTTTATTATTTAAACTTGGACTAACCTACATTAAACAAAGTAGTTAGTCAATGTATATGATACAAACTTTTTCTCTGAATAATGACACCAATATAAGACATCATCAAAACTAATCATATCCAATAGGGTATGTTTGACTCATTGGTCTTACCAGCGAGCCAGTACCCTTTCTTTTGCCCTTGCCTTTTCTTTTCATACCCTTTCCTTTCTGAACCATCAAAACAAAGGTCTTTGGGCTTCTTCTTAATGCTCGCTTTCATTTGTTTTGAGCATCCCATGCAATTCAGAAATTGATTTCTCCATGTTGTTCATGTTGTAATCCTTGACAAAGTGATCATAACTTCCTAGGAGTGAGTTCAAGATCACATCTGTAGCTAACTCCTAGGACATGAGGAATCCAAACCTCTCAAAGTGATCAATATAGCCTTTCATTTTCAACACATGAGGACTAACTAATGTACCTTCAGCCATCTTGCAGGGAAATAAGGCCTTTGTGGTCTCATACCACTCTTGCCTTTCCTGTTGCTGGAACATTTCCATAGGATGAACAATCATCTCAGAAGCCTCCATATGTTCTTGATCTCAATCATGGTCTAGAACCATAGTGGCAGGCATCAGGCATCCTGCATCCACAGAGTCATCCTTATGCTTCGTATAAGCATCAGTCTGAGCTCTTGGATCATTAGCCTGTGCTCGTCGGGAATGGGTTGATCGATGAGATATTCCTTTCTTTCGTGTTTAGAATCAATGCTTAAGTTCCCAAACAAGTCAAGAAGGTTTGTCTCATCGAGTTCGTCCTTCTCAAGTACTGATCGCATTGATGGTATGGCAGTATTACTAGTCTACATGATTCTACAACTAAAATATATGTAAAGTTTAATTAAGAATAAATACCCTTTTGGGTCCCTGGAAAAAAACACGGACCCCTTTTTGGTCCCTCACACAAAGAAATGTCCTTTTAGTCCCTGAAAAGGACGAATAAGGGTCGATTAGTGAACATTTTGGTCCCTCACAAATTTCCAAAAAGCCCTTTTTAGTCCATAAAAAAGTCTCATTTTAGTCCCTCCGTGTTTTTTGTCGGGGACCCAAAAGGGTATTTACTCTTTAATTAATAATCTCCCACTGAATTAACAACCCTCATTATAATTAGTGGGCTAAGATCCATATTTAGCTTAAATTTAAGTCCGCTTTGGCAGGAGGCTTAAAATCAAGTTATTTAGGTAGGCAACCTCTTTGCCAATTACATCACATGTAACTCTTAGATCTTTATGGGATTCGATCATCATATGACCCAGCATGTTTAATCCCATCTAGTGCCTTGAGATCCAAAACCGTTTTAAAAATCTCAATTAAGTCAAGACAATAATGAATGTGGAATATCACCATTACCCACTCTTGCCTCACCAAGATAACTCAAGTGCATCCACTTTGGTGGAACATACAAATGGGCGATCTAGGTTTTGATAAGTATTCATTAATTGACGGCATTATGACTTAAGATTTTATTTAGAGGGTATATTTGATATAATCTAATTAATCCTATTAATTCTACTTATATGAATGCAATCACTATTGTATCTCATATAAAGTCTAAATTAATCATGCAGTGATCAAATCAAAACATAATTAAAAACCGTGACACAACATGGCTCACCTAACCTAAAATCCTCTCAAGCCAATGGGAGGACTTCTCTAAATAAGAAAAGAGAAATTCATCAAGACAAACCTTGTTTCAACATACGAGGGGAGTGAGATGAGAAGAGAATGTATATCAAGAATATTTAGAGAAAGGCATGGCATGCATGCCATATTTAAATATTACAACACTTGTAAATTCTAAAGCCATGTTGTTCACCATACCCAAACAACTTTAAATAATTAATCACAACAAATATTAATTCACACAATATGAAAAAAATATCATGATTAAATTATCGAGTTTATATTATATTATATATAATATATATATATATATATAATATAGTATAATATCATGATTTAAATTCTCGGTTACGAACAGTTAGTCATGGCGGTCCCGCTAGAAAGATTGTTTCATAAAAAATAATTTCAAGCCCCAAAGAGGCGTTGTCCGAGCATGGTCGCGTGAACGAAAGAAGTCGTCCTTAGCGTGTCTGATCTGAACGTCCGAACGTGGTCAAGTCAAACGTGACCGTCGTTGAATTTGGACAATTCAGAAAAACAAACTTGAAGGACGAACCCTAACGTCCTCAACGAGTCCGAACCCAAACAACTTCCAAGCATGATCAACAATTCCGAACCTTTCAGAATGTGATCTATGCGCGAACGTATCCGACCCCAGCGTGATCGTCCGATCTGAACGATTCAGAACCATACGATAACGCATGCAACATCCGACTAGCGTTCCGAACATTAAACCCTAACGTGAACTACGATTTAAATCCTAACGCGAACATACGATTTAAACGTATACCAAATCCGGTTCTACCAAATATATTGATTTCAATGCATACACAGATTCGGTTTATTGCATATATATCACATATATTCGCATATAAAAAACCTAATCTAAACGCACGGTTGATCTGGCTCTGATGCCACTGTTAAGACCCCGTACACGTAGCAGAAGGATTTTCATCCACTAAAACTTACGGATCCCTTGAGAGGATCCATCAACGGCGTTTAGATCAAGGTTCGTTAGACATCGTACCTATGTGAACTCGTGAGCGTTTTGTCCAGTTCGATCTCGTGTGCGTCTTGAACCTCGTGTGTCTCGGACGTCGTACGTCTCGAACGTGGTGCCATCTTGTTTGATCAAACAGGAGTTGACTTTACAAGTCCACTCCCTCTATCGGTATCCACACGAACAGCCACCAACACCTACGGCAGCGTGCTAGCGCCTTCAGTATTTTCGCGTCTCTCTCTTTTCTCTCTAGGGTTTCTCGCGGCTTTTCTAAATACGTCTTGCAAAATGTCCTGCATGTTTTTCAAAAAAAAAAATTGGCGTATTATATTCAAAATTAATCCTCATTAATCTTGAAATTTGAATTTGGATTAAAATAACATATTAATTAAATCTATCCAATAGATCTAATCTAATCTATTTATTTTAATCCGAATTAAAAGCCTTTTGATTTAATTTATCTCTATAAATTAAATCTGAGATATGATATCTATCTATTTAATTAAATATGAGATACTATATCTCAATTCAAATTAAATCAGATATATGATATCTTTATTCAAGAATTAAATCGAGATACAATATCTCTATTTATCTTAGATATTTAATTTATCAAATAAATTAAATACAAAACAAATAATAATATTATAATCTATATTAATAATATCATCATTATTTAATTTCAAATTTATATTATAATATATATATATATATATCCTAGATTAAAGTTGTATTAATTAAATCTTAGACATATCTAAGATTCAATGAATCTGGACACTATTGCTCGTGTTGGGCTATTCTTGTGTGCAACCCTGCAGGCCCACATGAGATTGGCAGCGGGCCAATACTGTACCAGCCCACAAGTCGCAAGCAGCCTCTAGCAAGACATTGCAACTACTCAATTCATATGGGGATCGATGATACGATACAACCTTTCGTACAACCATGTCACGTCCCTTTTGTCACGTGATAATTTGGTCAAGGATGAGGCATGAATAATGTCAACTTCCTGTTCTTGACCATTACTTTCTCGATTCTTGAGTAGTCTAAAAATTGAAATGGAAACTCTTTTCCGTCGTAGTATGGCCATACATTCCTTTGCATGAAAACCACTGATCCCGATCGAAGCCTTTATCATCACCCGGTCAAAGGTGACTTTTGACTAGGTCAAAGACCAGTAACTCTCATGTAGGAATCCATGATGATCTCAGGTCAAAGGTCATTGTGACGCAGTTATACATGAGAAAAGCTTATGACTAAATCCATGCAGCATTCTCATAGTGGGTCGGTCTAGCACCTTGTACTCCTACAAGTGCCCATGACTTTGATTCGTATCTCCATACCTCATCAAAGTCATACTGGTCTTATTTCTTCTTCGTTCCCGCGTAGATGACTGACCAGGGACATTTAGGATAATCTATAAGATATATCCAGGGATAAGTTATCACTATAAACATGCAAATGAAATGATAACTAAATGGAGAATACTTTAAACGACAGTAACGTTTAAATTACAATCACTTGCCCTTAGGGCATAATTTCTAACAGAAAATGCGTCTCAACTTCCCGGCTCACAAAGGTTAGGTTGGGCTTGAGGTCGGACGTGGATCTATGATAGACTCATTTAGTTCGTGCCATCTTTGGGAGCTAGGATAGGGGTTAGGGCAGGTAAGTGGAGAAGGGAGTTCGCAGTAGGAAGGTTGAAGGTCAGAAGTCCCGCGGTGTAAGCGTTGAGAAAGACGAAGGGTTTCGGGCTTTATATGAGCTGATAGAGAGAGGTGATTGATTGGGGTTGAGGTGTCGAGAAATCAGAGTAAATGGATGAGTGGATTGGAAAGAGGCTCAGTGGAATGGGTAATGGTGAGGTCGTAGGTTTGAGGTGCAAGAATGGAGGGAAACTTTAGCGCTTTGGCCGAAGTTGTGGCCTACCACTGATTTGTTGGTATGCGCTGTCAAGCAATTTGATTCAGAAGATCGATGCTATAGTAAAGGCTTGATGTAGCATAATACTCGTACGGGTTCCTTGTCTTGTTGTTTGTTGCATGTGCCTCTTAAATATTGTTGATGGTACACTGGTTCACCCAGTGGTGGACTACTTAATTCGAAAAGGTAAAAATTTAGGCTGCCTCCCAATAGCACTTGGTTTATAGTCTTTAGCCTGGTCTAGTCATAAGATTTTAATTTAGGAACCGAGCAGGGTACTGACCATCCCCATGGTTTCGTTCCCGTCCCATCAAATTCTGACTTTTTCCTTATATGGTGATGTCGCCATACGAATCAGATGTGCCTTACTGGGTATTAGATATCTATCCTGGATCATGTCGACAGGGGGCGTATTGGTGCTCGGTAATATGTTGAGAACAAAACATTCTTCTGGGGTTTCTGGGTACTGTAGAGTTCTAAGGATTGAGAATGCTACTTGGTCACCGTTGACTCGCATAGTGAGTAAGCCTCTTTCAACATCGACTAATGTTCTACCTGTTGCCATAAATGGCCTTCCTAGAATGATTGGGACCTCTTGATCCGCTTCAAAGTATAGTATAGTGAAGTCTACCGAAAAGATAAACTTGTCTACCTTCACTAGTACATCTTTAATTTTGCCTTCTAGTTAGACAATGGATCTGTGTACCAGTTGCAGAGTTACCGTAGTGGGCTTCGCTTCTCTGACTACCAACTTCTTAAATATGAACATTAGCATTAAATTAATGCTAGCGCCCAGATAACAAAGTGCTTTTCCGCAGTAATTGGGGCCAATGGCACAAGGAATTGTAAAACTTCCCAGATCCTTTAGCTTTGGAGGCAGTCTATTCAATTGTAACACACTGTTTTCCTTGGTCATAGTTACCATTTCGAATTCACCCAGCCACATTTTCTTGGACAAGATGTCCTTCATGATTTCACATAGCTGGGTATCTGCTCTAAGGCTTCCACTAGAGGGATATTGATATGCAGTTGCTTTAGTATGTCCAGGAACTTTCATAACTGCTTCTCTTGATTTTGTTTTTGGATCCTTTGTGGAAAAGGCGGAGGTTGCTTTAAGACTCGTGATGGTCCTGGGTCAAAGGCATGTTGCAATGGTAATGCTGTAGCATCTCGCATCACTTCCGATACACAAACATCTAGCGTGACATGCTAGGAATGCTATAGCATGTGACCCACTATCTTTTTGCTATAGCACCGATGGGTACCGGTCTGATTCGTGGGTATCTTATGTGGCTTCTTGTCCTTTCTTTGTCTGGCCTGATATTGGCTTACCGTCCTCGATAGGCCGTTTTGAGACCTTCATTGGCTCCACATTCTTGCCGCTTCTCTGTTCAATGGCCTTGACTTGTTCTTTTCCATGGTTCTTAGGGACTTCAGTGTCGCTAAGCAGAGAGCGTGATGGTCTATTATTGAGTACTGTAGCAAGCTGTCCTACTTGGTTCTCGAGATTACAAAGGGATACTTGCTAGCTTTGTATGATGGCGTCGTTATTGGTCATATACTACTTGAGTAGGCTTTCCATGGAAGATTGAGGGGCTGAGTCAGCACCTTGCTACCTTGCTTGCTTGTTGAAACCTTGTGGATTCAATGATCTATGAGAGTATGAAGGGCCTGCTGAGGGACCAGTAGGTGGTTGATTTTGAGATGTCTAGGAAAAATTTGAGTGCTGTCTCCATCCTAGATTATACGTATTGGAGTATGGGTTGTTGATATTGTCGCCTTTGTTGTAGTTGTTCACATAGTTGACAGATTCAAGGTTGGCAGAGCACTGAGAGTAAGAATGCTCTCAACCACAGTACACACAAGCTACTTGAGCAGGTTGCATTGACGAGGTGTTAGTAAGGAGACTCATTGACTTGATAATATTGGTCAGTAAAGACACTTGCGGAGTAAGGGCTATCATCGCATCAAGTTCATGAACTCCTGCTATTGGTCTGGAAGGAGGGAGTCGATTTGTTGGCCACTGATGACTGTTTATGGCCATACGTCCCAAGAGCTTGTGAGCTTCATTATAGGATTTGATTAAGAGTGAACCATTCGCAAAGGCATCAATTATTGATCGTATATGTCCATCCAGACCATTATAGAAGGTATCCAATTACACCCATTCAACCACTCCATGTTGTGGACATCTTCTGAGTAGGTCAATGAATCGTTCTTAAGCTTCATAAGTAAATTCGCCAGGGCGTTGTCAGGAGCTGGTGATGTCTTCTCTTAGCTGGGTATTCTTGGTTGCTAGGAAGAATTTAAGTAAGAATTTGCTACCCAGGTTGTTCCAGGAGGTGATAGATTGAGCAGACAAAGTGTTCAGCCTTGCTCGAGCCTTGTCCCTGAGTTAGAATGGAAACAATTTGATTCTGAGGGCATCAGCTGTCATTCTTGGAATCACGAAAGCGTCATAGACCTTCAAAAATGACTTAAGATGCAGATGATGGTCTTCTATTGGGAGTTTTCCAAACTGTCCGGCTGAATTGAGCATTTGGAACATAATAGCTTGTATTTCAAAGTGTTCTCTAGTCAACTTTGGGGGTGTGATGGTCGAGTTGAGTCAGGTTAGGTCAGAGACTCCAAACTCCATGATTGCTCGGCCTAGATCAGCGTTACGGTTTGGTTGTTGAGGGATCTGGTCGTCCCCATTGAGTAGGTGTCGCTCCTTTCTATCTTGGTCACGATTAACTTGTACTTCTGCCATGTGTGTAGAGCCACTCAGGTGACTCCTTCGCCTCTGCTTTCTGCACCTTTATTTATAGGTTCGTTCAATTTCTGGATAGTACGACTCAAGGTTAGCAGAGGGTGAGCTACACATACACTATAGAAGGTACCTGAAAATCAGAGATAGAGAGAGTGAGCTTTGTAAGGTATAACACAACTTATTGGAAAGAAACTTACAATCATAAAAGGTATCTGAAGTCCCCGGCAACGGAGGCAAAAACTTGTTGGTCGAATTCCTTATGGCAAGTTAACAAGTCGAACAATTAATAAAGAGTAAGTAGAGTTATCGTCCCACAGAGACTGTTGATACAAAAGATGATGCCAGTTTTGAAGACAATTGTGTGAAGTGAAATTATAGTTGGTTTGTTTTCGCTATTACTAATGACAAGAAATAAATGAGCGATCGGAAGTTGAAGGAAGATATCAGTTTAAAAGTAGGATGAGTTTGGATTTCATTCTAAGTGGCATTATTCCCCCAGTTTGCACGCAACGCATTTCTATAGCAATTATGTTGCACAGCTTCCACAATGCTACAGCAAAACCGCCCTTCACAACGGTGTAAGAGGCATCCTATCATGCGATGTCTCTACGTCTTCGACAATCTGTCTTGCTCCAGGGAAGAGTTGGATCTTGTCTGCAATTCTCTCTATTGGTATTCTCTTGTTTTTTGGTGCGAGTCCAATCGAATTTGAATTTTACTGACTGCTCTGACTCGCACGACCTCCTCAGCTTTAGCCACGCTTTCCTCTTATAGTTACGTCTTTTCGCACTATACGTTCAGTGAGCTAAGCTTTCCAAATCTGTCAGGTCCAAATTCCTAGATTTCGTTGATTGATCCTTTTTTAATACTGAAAGATTCTTTAAATCTTTCTTTCGATTCTCCACATCTTCTTGATTCAGCCTCAGTCAATTCAACCGCCATCTAAACGTCTGTCTAGATGACCTGTATTAATTCCTTGAAAACTCGCGAGGAAAGGTTAGAGTAAATGTAGCGCATAACTTCGCATCACTTACGATGATACAAGATAGTGGTCGCAGTGTATTGCTAGCATAGATGTGAGCATACCATATGCTATAGCATTATATTGTTGCACGTGAGCAAGATAATGATATTGTTGTAGCATTCTGTAGGATCTATCCTCTATTTCCCTATGTGCATGAATTCTTAAACATTCTATTAGATAACACACAATTAAGCTCATATTCATCTTTCAAAACAATTAAAATACATAGGGAAAACATGGAATAAATATGACTCATCACACTCCTTATTGGTTTCAGCATAGGCTTCAAAATACCATGCAAAAGTTGGTTATTGGGACCTTAAACACATACATGAAGATAGAAGAACGCTTAGCTAAATCTTTAGCTTACTTACATTGATTCTCATCTTCCTTGCTTTCTTCTTCCTTCTTGCTTGGTGTATTTCTTACTCTCTTCTCTCTTGTATATGTATGCTGACCTTGGGCAGAAGTATGAGGGAGTATATTGTCTTATATAATAGTTAGAAATCTTGCATAAAAGTCGCTCTTCATATTTTACCAAATTGCCCTTTCATCTACTTCATTTTTGACTTGTGCTTTCTACCCAAATCTGGAATTTTCTTGGTCCTTGTCTTCTTGGACGAATTTGTCTCTTATTTTGACACAAAAATAAGAAGAATTAAGTGTGCTCTAGGTTGAGTTTTAGGCCCATCCTTTGGCCTTCTTTTATTGGTCCATATGTCTTATACGTATGTCACCTTTGTTAACTAATATGTCCTAAAATGGAAACAAATATCATTTACCAAAGACTTCATAAAAAATCATATATTTTTAACTAACATTGCGTTTATTCACTTTATACAATAATTTACATCAAAGTAGGGATATTACATCTAGCTCTTTCTCAAGACATGCCTTGCTTACCCTCAATGTTCTCTTGATTTTTTGGCCAAGTTCTCTTTACTTGTTGGGCAAGTTGTTCCTTGGCTCGCCCAACAAGCCCTTGACTTCTCTTATTTCGTCTCTCATCATCATTAAGTCGGCCAACATTAATAAAAATGAAGGTGGAATATCACCTAGAGGGGGGTGAATAGGTGATTATAAAAACTTTTCGCTAGAGAACACAAAGACAGAGTTAGAGAGAAAATGAACACAAGAGATTATACTGGTTCGGTCTAATTCGACGACCTACGTCTAGTCCCCAAGCACCTTGGGATTTTTCACTAACTCAATGATTGTTACAATTACACACTTAGTACTCGGATGATCCTCTCAAACTAGGACTTACTCCCCCTCACAAGTTGTAATTGTACACCCATACTTAAGGTTCCACAACCTTAAGATTTGACTAATGAACAATAAATCGATAAGTGTTTAACTCTCTCACAAAGTAGATAAAGTGATGAACACTGAAGTACAATGAAAATATCCGAAGATATTTAGCTCAGTTAATGAAATAGTAAGTTGTAGTTGAGTCGAATTGATTGCACAGCGTTTCGGTGGTTGGCAAATTCAGAGCTTCTAATATTTATAGTTGATGGCATTTATTACCGTTGAGAAGCTTGAAGACTTATCCATTGACACTCTTTAATATGTCTGTTAGAGAGATGAAGCGTTGAACCATTAATGCTCTGGATTAATGACCGTCTTCAACATTCCTTAGTTCATTTATGACCGTTGAGGCACAACAATAGGAATGAAGATGGTATTTGCCATCATCAAAAAGGGGGAGAATGTTGGTTATGATTAGTTTTGATGATGTCTTATATAGATGCCATTCTTAAGAGCAAAAAGGTTGCACACTACATTTACATTATACTTTGACTAATTCTTATATTTAATGTAGATGTGAAGTTCAATATCAAAGAATGATCAAGAAGGTAGATTGAAGAAAGAAGTTCTTGCACACAATATAATTGGAATATCAGAATGTCAAGGAAGCAAGAAGTTATCAAAGGATTTTGGGAATAATCAAGAGAAGAGAAGAAAGAAAGAATTGAATTATGGAAAATGATCAAGAGAAGAAGAGAAGAGAGAAAGAGTTGAATGATGAAGAATGATCAAGTTGGGATATGGAAAAAGGAAGAGCTTGTTGAATGGAATGAAGATATTGATGCTAGAAGCCTCCAAGGTCATATGGAAGTTGGAATGGCTCGATTAGGAATTAAAGTCAATCAAAATCAGCTTCAGAATGAGAAAACTCGAGTACACAACTCAAAACTCGAGTATCTTACTTCGCTACAATGATTTGCTCCTCTGGTATGAGAAAACTCGAGTATGGAACTCAATACTTGAGTTTGGAACTCAAAACTCAAGTATGTTCATCATTACTCGAGTATTATAGTGTCTTCAGCATCTCTGGCATCTCTGGACTAGGAATACTCGAGTATCCAAGTCAATACTCGAGTATGCAGCGATGATCAGCTCTGTTTCACGTTCAGCACAGGCGACGTTTGGTAATTTGATGATATATCCTAAAACAGAAATTGGATTGAAGTGAAATTGGTGGCATATGAAACTATACTCCCAATGCGTCATGTTGATATAAAATTCAAGCCCAAACGAGTTTATATGAGAGAGATATGAATTGTGGAAGTT
The DNA here is from genome assembly GCA_019022615.1 of Acacia melanoxylon. Lineage (NCBI taxonomy): Eukaryota > Viridiplantae > Streptophyta > Magnoliopsida > Fabales > Fabaceae > Acacia > Acacia melanoxylon. The sequence goes on from JAFJYJ010000014.1 coordinate 660,981, forward strand.
GACACTGAAATCCACGCCACACAGCAAACCAAGCTTCAATGGTTTGAGTGTAACTCACAAACTACAAATTCGATTGAGCTGAACTCAGTGGCATATGAAAGTAGGCTTATAGATATTTCCATCAAGAGTTGAACGAGCCAAAAATGAGTTCAGACCAGAGAGATATGACCCTCGAAAGTCGACGGTTTGTTCAAGAAGTTGCAATACTCGAGTATGTAAGTTCAATACTCGAGTTTCCATCAGACATAGAGCAGCGAATGTTAAAGCATCTTCCAATACTCGAGTTTCCATCTCAATACTTGAGTATTCATCAGACAGAGAGGAACATGGAGTTACACAACAACCTCAATACTCGAGTTTCCAAATGAATACTCGAGTATTCGTCGCTGGTTCATAAAACAAAGTTCTAACGGCTAGTTTCCATCTGAGTCTAACGGCTATATTTCTTTATCCAACGGTCATATATTGATCTCTACCTATAAAAGAGGATAGATTCAAGACAGAAGAAGAGAGACACAAGCCTAAATCTTCAAAATGCTCATAATCTGATCTTCATCTTATTTACTCTCTGTTTTTCAAATGTTTACATAGTTTATCATAGAGAGTGAGATGTATTGTACTTCAGTGATTATTATTCATCTGCTCTGTGAGAGAGTCTAAACACTTATTTGATTATCTACTTAGTGATCAAATCTCAAGGTTGTGGAACCTTTGAGTGTGGGTGTACAATTACAACTTGTAAGGGGGAGTGAGTCCTAGTGTGAAAGGATCATCCTGAGTACAAAGTCGGTAATTGTAAGAGGATATCTCGGAAAGTGATTGTAAAGGCTGCACAAGTGTTCGGCTAAACTTGTGAGGTTGTAAAGGCCTTTCTCTTGTGCCTGGTTAAACAAGGAGATAGTGGAAAATCTCAAGTCTTTGTTTGGGACCGGACGTAGGTCAAGGATTGGGCCGAACCAGTATAAATCTCTGTTTGCATATTCTCTTCCCTAAACTCTTACATTCCAGCATATACGTTTTGAATGACTGTCTATCGGTTTATAAATTATGACTGTCATTCAAACCTCCTTTAGTAAGTTGCGAAAAGATTTTCTAAGTTGTGAAAAGTTTTATCCGACACCCAATTCACCCCCCATCTTGGGTGATAGTCAGGTTTTTCAATGCTTACTGGATTAGTGTCTCTAATAGGCAAAAAGCATTTAATGCTCTGAGATATCAGATTGCTTTATCCAATAATAATGTTAGTCCACATTCTAATCATCTGAAACTCATTAATAAACTGATTAAACTTAGTTAGGAATAATAATGATAGATGATATGAAGTATCTAAAACAATCTCAGTGAATTTAAAGATTCGAACACAGAGATTTTTCAAACAGAGGATATTTGGCTCGAGTCAATATTATGATGGCTCGAGTCAACTTGATTTTGAAAACGCAGAGAAGAAAGAAATCAAGATGATTAACTCGAGTCAAATAACTTTAGCTCGAGTCTAGGCTCTAACCCAAGGCTTTGAAATTGTGGCTCGTGTCAATCTTCAATTGATCACTTAGCCTCTGAAAGTTCTTCAACTCGAGGCAAAAAACCCTGGCTTCAGTCTAAGCCCAGACTCGAGGTAGCATAATCTTGGCTCGAGTCAGATGAGATAAAACATTTTGGATCATTTTTGAAAGCTATCTCCTGGCTCAAGGTGATAAGTGTAGACTCGAGTCAATATAATTTTTGAATATAACGATCAAAATTCTGGCTAGAGTCAACATACTCTGGCTCGAGTCAAACAAAATATATTTTTGAAATCATTTTACGTTCGCAGACAATTGGCTCGAGTCACAGAAATGCTAGCTCGAGTTTAAGCTTAAACTTGAGGCTCAACAAATAGTGGCTCAAGTCAAAATGTCATTTTGGCAATAGATGCAAAGGGATTGACTGGAGTCATCAAGCCTTGGCTCGAGTCAATCTGACAGCAGAAATTTTCAACTGATATGATCCAATTTTTCGACTGAGTTAAAACATTTTGCCTCGATCATAAGTCTTAGATTGTTTGCAATGGTTAATTATCATCAAAAAACATATAGGGAACTAACAAAAAAGAGGGGAGAGGCCGTACACAAAAGATGAAGAGAGAGAGAGAGAGGTTAAGAGAGCAAAAGGAGAGAGAAGACACTCTGGAGCCGATTTTGCCCTGATTTGGCATTTCTTGCTCTCGAGGCCTTCTCTAAAGTTGTTTCCTCAAAGTGAGAGCAACATTTCTACTGTTTTAGATTGTTGATCAGAGGAGTTTAGCACCATCTAAAAGGTGGAGGTGCAGCTGAAATAAAGAACCGACTATGGAACCAAATGAGGTTCGCAGGGTGTGGACCCCACATAAGACACCACCTTACTTCTTACTTGTCCTCCAAGCACATCTAGCTCTTTCTTGAAGTATGCCTTGCTTGCCCTCCAACTTCTCTTGACTTGTTGGCCAAGTTTTTCTTTGGCTCGCCCAACAAGCCCTTGACTTTTCTTATTTCATTTATCATCATCATTAAATCGGCCAACATGGAGAAAAAGAGGGGAAAGGCCAAACAAACAAAGAAGAAGAAAGAGAGTGAGTGAGAGGAGGTGAAAAACGGAATATCACCAAGTGTAACATCCTGAATTTTGGACCTTGAAAATAAGTCTAAAGTAGGTGGACGACTAAGCCCAGTTCGGGAAGAGTCCCAATAATGTCGAAAGATAGGAAGCCTCTCAGGGACTAAGTAACTCGACTATACAGGTTAATGGACCTAGTATGTATAAGCTGTGGAATCAAAGTGCCAGTGAAAAAGGGGCACAGAAGACCTATACAATGTAAATCTGGTTGGAAAAGATGCCACCCAACTATGTCCTGAGGTATAGGACAATTAGTTGAGTGAAAACATGCCGGTATAAGTAAATATATGGCATTTTCAGGGCAGTTGGGTATGCCTTGCGTTTTTTTGAGAAAACATCGGCATGTGGCATCGTTTGTCGGGTCTTGGTATACATATCGTAATCTTGAGTACAACCCAATAGAATCCCGAGCAAGCACTGATAAAGTAGCTTTATTAAAGTAACTTTAATAAAGTAAGATCATGATGACTAATGAGGACATACTTTTGTGTTGGTTTAATAAAATCATGACACGTGTCCCCTCATCATGACAAGGGAAAAAGCTTGTGAAAGAAGCTATGGAAAAGAAAGTCAAAAAGCTTATGGAAGAAGCTATGTAAGAATGATGACTCAATGGCTTCTTAAATAAGCCTCAAATTGGTCCAAATTAAAGAGCAGGAGGAAAAGTCAACAAAACTTGCAAAATAAGCCAAGTTAAGAGGATATTTTGCAAGGGCACTTTGGTCATTTGATTTAGGGTATGTTTAAGTGCCTTCTTGACATATTTTAAGAGGTTTTGCACTCCCTTTTGCATAAGTATCTTGAACAAGAGCTCAAGGGCCATAGAAGTTAAAGTGACAGTGCAGAAGGACACAAAAACACTTATATGGTGTTAATCGGTTGGTAAAAATGTTGTGTAGCTATACCCTAAGGTATGGGACAATTAGCTAAGAAAAATGTGTTAAAATAAATATGCACATGACATTTCCTGGACTGATAAGGGTTTCCTGTGTTTTTTAGAAGAACAAGGAGGAGAGAGAAGTTGCTTGGAGATCAAGCAAAAGGTCAAATCAAGTAATCGTGAAGAGAGATAAACGATTAAAAAATAGAATTAATTTGTGCCACATGTTTTAATTTGAATCTGATTTTGATGTGACAACCAATCATGCTATTTTTGTGGTGTAAATGACGCCACAATAAGACCAGCTATGAGAGAATTTGATTTACTTGGAGGGGAAGCCAGAAAACCATGCAAAGACCTAGTGCATTCTTTTAACCAGTGGATAATAGCGTGTACTAGATAAAGCATATAATTATGACACTTGGGAATTTGATCAAAATCTGACCAAAAGGGATCATATTTGTGTCACATCAGTCCAGTCAAGGAGGATTCTAGAATTTCTTTGCAAATAAGCCATAAACCCTAGTTCACCCGAATAACCAGTGGACGAAAGCACGTATAGGATATTTTGAGTAACCCATGACTATTATTTAAGGACTTCTTCTACCCATTTTTGGCTGACTAAAACGTGATCAATGAGAGGAGGAGAGTGAGCAGGAAAGTTCTTGTTGGAAATTATGCCCTAGGGCCAAGTTGTTACACCCCTATCGGCCTCGCTCTTTCGGGTGGCGGGTTAAAGGGATTCCTTTGATCTGTTACCTTTCCTCGGTTATTTACATCAGTTTAGCATATATCAGAGTGAGCGCAATAGAGCATTAGACCGGTTTGGACTACCTACTGTACTGGTAAAGATAAAATAAACTGAAGGTAAAGTCCCCGTAGAGTTAAGGGTACAGTAATCCAAGATAAATACCGAAAACATTAATTACAGTCGTCCAAGAAGTAAAATACAAAAATACGATAGGGCATTCCCTATTCTTCAACTGCACTGCAATGTCCTACCTTTCCAAAAAGGTACTTCAAACTTCCGGCACGACTCCCATGTGTCACCAAAAACTTCTGGAGTCCGACAATGGCCCCCAGAGTAACCATCAATACTCAGGCACTAAATGTGAAATGCGTATGGATGCAACCATGTAAGTAGGTAAACACAAACAAGTATGCCAAATATACCACAATATGCAAACAGCAACACACAGAGAAACACATCTTTGCTCCGTTGAGCCGCCTTACCAAGACAGGCCTCGGAAGCACAAATCTGTCTCCGTTGAGTCGCCACACAGGCAGACCCCGGAAGACACCGCAAATCTGTCTCCGTTGAGTCGCCACGCAGGCAGACCCCGGAAGACACCGCCTGTTTTCGTTGAGTCACCACATAAGCAGACCCCAGCAGGCACCCTCAGCGCTAGGGACACAATCACAAACATGTACTGTATGCATATTTGGCAACACATAGAAAAACACATATGGCAAGCAACACATACCACAAACACATAAAAGTGCCGGAGTAGAGTGGTTACTACCTGGTGCTCAATATACCGTTTTATGCACTTAAGGGGCCCACTAGCTCTTGAAAATATTTTTTGACCCTAAATATCACAAAAAATAATTTATTTGAGTAATTTTCCAAAAATACCCTCATGATTTCCTTAAAACCGAGCCTACTCCAGAAATTCCAGTAACTTTTACCCAACTTCAAACATTTTTAATAAATTGTAAAAAAATAATTTTTGCGTGCAACCAGCGCTATTTGAACCATTGAAATTTATATTTTTCATTAAAAATAATTCCAGATGTCAGATGGACATTTATTTTGGCGTGAAGTCACTGTTCCCACCTCTGGTCCAGATTTGCCCAACTGCTCTCTGGTTCAACTTTGACAATTTTTATCTCTTAGTAGAAAAATCCAAAAGCTACAAAATATAATATCAAGGTGAATCTCAAGATGTCTAAGTTCTCCCTGTAAAATATCAGATTTAAAAAAGTTCATTTACTATTTTTAGAACCCCATTGAAAGTGCGCTGCCAGAATTTCCAGATTTAGCAACAAACTTGTTTCAAGAAGTTTTTAGGTGTTTTTAAATTGGAAACTTAAACTTCAACATAACCCCACAAAAAATCACGTTCCAGAGCCATTTGGGACCATAATAATATGGAAATCCAACCACAACTCCAAGCTTTTACCCTTTGGACGAAAATACTTGAGCAAGAACTTGAAAAGTGAGATTTTCAGTGTTACCTGAAATCGTAGAATCGTTGGATGAACTTGGTGGCTTGAGCTTGGAGCTTGGCTATGGAGTTGCAGACCTCCCTTCTATGTTCTCTGGAAAATTTCGTGCTCCTAGGGTAGAAATAAGGGGTCAATTACCTTTTTAATAAAGATAACTTTGATCCGTTAATTTTAGAATTAACTGGCGTAAGTTTCAGTCCAAAGTTCATCTAGCTTTTTGCTTTTTCCTCAAGTAAATCTAGAAAATTCCAGGGAACTCTAGGAATCTGCCAAGTGGCGCAGCGCCCTTCAAAAATATCTAGATATTTCCTGCTTTTGGGGCAAATGACCCGTTTTGGCCCGAAACTTTCGTAAATTACAATTGTGGCCCATAACTTAATAATTATTTTCGAATTTTTCCATGGACTCTCACCTGCCCAAAATGACCCATGTAGCGCCATTTGGGGCCCACATATCTGCCCTAATTAATTTTTACCCATTTATTCCCATTTTGCCCTTTTTCTCCAAATGTGGGACCCGCGGTTTGACTTTTACACTGATTTCTCTTTCTTTCTCTCCAAGTAAGTATTTTAATAATTAAAGGGGGTCATGTGGCGCCTAATGGGGACAAAAAATCTTATCCCCCATGTTTAATTCCTTTCTCCCACTTTATCAGTCCAGTTTTTGGTCAACCGGTCTCCATTGGGCCCCGGTAGGTACAAAGGTGCTTCTTTCTGTACTTTTCTTCAGCTTTTCAAATATTTTCCCCTGATTACCCATCCATATGTGGCTCCATCTTGACTTCCCAAAGTGGCCCCACATTTGTCTCATTCAGTCAAAAAGAAGCCCCTAACTAGTCCCTATCGGTCCCCTTTCCACCGGTTAACATCTTGTGGAACCCGTATTTTGTGTTTGGGCCTGAGCATGGATAAAATCATCTAAGTTTTCCTTCTCTCTCCTGGGTGGACAAAATTAATGACTTAAGGGATAAGGATTTGACTATTTTGCCCCTGTAATCATTACTTACTTTTTGCTTTTTAATCCCGTAGTGACACGTGTCCTCTAGTAATGATTACACTGACTCCTTGTCTTCAAAAACGCAGGGCATCCCTGACTGCCCTGGACATGCTGTATACTTACTTATACCAGCATATTTTCACTCAACTAATTGTCATGTACCTTAGGACATAGTTAGGGAGCATCTTTCCCAACCGAATTTGTACCGTATAGGTCTTATGTGCCCCCTTTTTCCATTGGCATTTTAATTCTACGGTTTATACTCATTAGCTTTATTGACCCGTATAGCCAAATTACTTAGTCCCTGAGAGGCTTCCTGTCTCTCGCCATTCTTGGGACTCTTCCCGAACCGGCTTAGTCGTCTACCCACTTTTAGGATTATTCTCTATTCTCAGGGTCCAAAATTCAGGATATTACACAAGTCATTGTACTTCAAACGTTTATGTGATTTAAAGTATTCTCCATTAGTTATCATTTCATTTTCATGTTTATAGTGATAACTGATTCTTGGATATATCTTATAGATTATCCTAAATGTCCCTGGTCGGTCGTCTTCGCATGAGCCAAGATGAAATAAGACCAGTATGACTTTGATGAGTATGGAGATACGAGTCAAATTCATAGGCACTTGAAAGAGTACAAGGTGCTGGACCGACCCACCATGAGAAAGCTACATGGATTAAGTCATAAGCTTTTCTCATGTATAACCGCGTCACAATGCCCTTTGACCTGAGATCATCATGGATTCCTACATGATGAGTCACTGCTCTTTGACCTAGTCAAAAGTCACCTTTGACCGGGTGATGATAAAGGCTTGGATTGGGATCAGTGGTTTTCATGCAGAGGAATATGAATGGTCAAGATGGAATTTGTCCCTCACATTTGTAGAGAGATAATATTGGGCCCCTCGATGAGTGAGTCTTAGAAATGTATGGTTATATTACGATGGAAAGGAGTTTCCATTTCAATTGTTAGACTACTCAAGAATCGAGAAAGTAATGGTCAAGAACAGGAAGTTGACATTATCCATGCCTCATCCTTGACCAAATTATCGAGTGACAAAAGGGACGTGAAAGGTTGTACGATAAGTTGTATCGTATCATCGATCCCCATATGAATTGGGTAGTTGCAATGTCTTGCTAGAGGCCGCTTGCGACTTATGGGCTGGTACAGTATTGGCCCACTGGCAATCTCATGTGGGCTTGCAGGGTCGCACACAAGAATATCCTAACACGAGCAAAAGTGTCCAGATTCATTGAATCTTAGATATGTCTAAGATTTAATGAATAAAACATTTAATCTAGGATGGATATATATATGTATGTATGTATGTATGTATGTATATTATTAAATTCGAAATTAAATATTATAATATTATTTAATAGATATTATAATATTATTATATAATATTTGTTTTGTATTTAATTTATTTGATAAATTAAATATCTAAAACAAATAGAGATATTGTATCTCATATTTAATTAAATAGATAGATATCATATCTCGGATTTAATTTATAGAGATAAATTAAATAAGAAGGCTTTTAATTCGGATTAAATACATAGATTAGATTAGATCTATTAGATAGATTTAATTAATTATTTTTTAATCCAAATTCAAAATTCGAAATTCAAAATTAATGAGGATTAATTTTGAATATAATATGCCTATCAGGTTTAAGAAAACCTACGGGCATTTGTAAGACGTATTAGAAAAAACCGTAAGAACCCTAGAGAGAAAAAGGAGAGACGCAAGGTTTGAAGGCGCTAGCACGCTGCCGTTCGTGTTCAAGTGCTATTCGTGTGGATACCGGTAGAGGGAGGCGATTCGTAGAGTCAACTTCTGTTGATCGAGAAGGTAGCCCACATGTTCAAATCAAACGAAATGCACAGCAGTTCGTATAGGTACGTTTCGGTTCCTTTTCTTAACCTTGATTTAAACGCGGTTGAGCAATCCTCTTTTCAGATTTGTAAATTTTTAATTCCGCTGTGTGTATGGATCCCAACAGTTCTTAGTCCAGGCAGAAGGCAAACCAAGTTGAAGATCGAGGTATGTTCCAAAGCTATACTTTTGTGAATTTGAAGTTGAGTGTTAGGGTTTCTGTTCAACTTAGCTAAACATGGGGTTGGGAGGTGATTTTGATATTTTTAAGGTTTCCATTGAGTCCAAAATGAGATTTTTTTTTGGGGATAAGTTAAGGTCATCATTTGCGAACTTCAAAAACCCCAAGTCTTAAGAACAAGAGCAAATATGCCAACTACAATGTTTTCTGGGCAAACGCGTTTACAAAATGGTTTTTAAATAGTAAATGATGTCCGATGATCATAAAATTTTAGATTCTTAAAGTATACATACATCTAGAGCTTCATTGTGATATAATATTTTATAACTTTTCGATTTTCCTACGGGGAGAAATAAATTGTTGAAAACGACCCAAAAACTTGAACGTCTTCACTGACCAGCAGCTAGGGTTTGAGAATAGGAAAAGGAAATGAACCCAGATGACTTTAGGAACTATTTTTGTTGAAATTTATACATAATAAGGGTTCATTGGTCACTGAAATCGAGTCAAACGGATTCTTCTAGAATTAACTATGAATTTTTGAAGTTGGTACACTATTTCTGGAAATTCTAGATATATGGCGAAATTGATGATTTTGAAAAGATAGTTTATAAAAGTGATTTAAAAGAGGTGTATTTGATTTATTTAGGGTCAATACGTGACCGGGGAGATCTTACAAGCACTAAGGAATTTTATTGAACTTTGAACAGCTATCAGGTAGTAATTGTTGTTGGTTATGATTAGTTTTGATGATGTCTTATATAGATGCCATTGTTAAAAGCAAAAAGATTGAGTAGTATATTGAGTAATATAGTTATCTCCTACATTGACTAACTGCTATATTCAATGTAGATTATTCCAAGTTAAATTAAGGAGAATAATCAAGAAGGAGATAAGACATGAAAGAAAGAAGTACTTGCAGAGGTTGTCAAGAAAGCAAGATGTTACCAATGGATTTTGGTGATAACCAAGTAGAAGAGAAGAGACCAAATAAAGAAGAACATGCATATACATTCAAGTTCTTGTGATACTGGAAGTCTCTATGATAAGCAGAAGTTGGAATGAAGCTTCATCACTTTTTGGATATTGAAAAAGGTAGAAGCTGCAGAGAATGATGAGCCCAATTTAAATGATGAAGAATGATCAAGTTGGGAGATGGAAAAAGGAAGAACTTGTTGAATGGACTGAAGATATCATTATTCAAGTTCTTATATTGATGCTAGAAGTCTCTAAGATCATATGGAAGTTGAAATGGCTCGATTAGGAATTAAAGTCAGCAAAAATCAGCCCCAGGATGTGAAAACTCGAGTTCCCAACTCAAAACTCGAGTTTCCTACTTCTCTACAATGATTTGCTCCTCTAGTATGAGAAAACTCGAGTTAAGAACTCAAAACTCGAGTTTAGGACTCAAAACTCGAGTTTGGAACTCAAAACTCGAGTTTTGTAGTGTCTTCAGCATCTACGGCGTCTCGGACTAGGAAAACTCGAGTTTCCAAGTCAAAACTCGAGTTTCGGCACTATTCAAAGCAACTCGCTCTACTACGTTTCACGTTTCACTGGGCGAGGTCTGGTAATTAGATGATATCTCCTAAACCAAGAATCCGATTGAGGTGAAACCAGTGGCATATGAAAATAGACTTCCAATGCGTCATTTTCATATAAAATTAAAGCCCAAAGGAGTTTAGATCAAGGAGCTATGAATTTTGGAAGTTGACACTGAAATTCACGCCACACAGCAAACCAAGCCTCAATTGTTTGAGTGTATCGCACAAAATACAAATCCGATTGAGCTGAAGTTGGTGGCATATGAAAGAAGACTCAAAGGGATTTCCATCAAGACTTGAACCAACCAAAACAGAGTTCAGACCAGGGAGATATGGCCTTCTAAAGTTGACAGTCAGTTCAAGACATTTCAAGAACGCTGGTCAAGAATAGTCTTCATTCATCGGATCATAACGGACATAATACAATGAGTTTGGAGTTGATTCTTCTTGCATTGGATTCTTACCTCAAGCTTGGACATGTAAACTTGAGTTTGAGATTAGCCAAGAGTTTTGATCTTAATGAGAAAAATCTTGAACAAAGCAAAACCGCCGGTTTTCATAGAAAACTCAAGTTTTCACCATACAGAGACTTCTCAATATTTTCCGGAAAAGAAAAAACTCAAGTTTTTACCGAAAACTCGAGTTTTGGACTTACGAGAGAGTCTCCTAAGTTTTTGAACTTTGAAAACCTTCAGTTTTGCCTAAAACCTCCAGTTTTCAATTTAACTTGAAATTTTCCAAGTTTTCACAAAGTTTGTGAAAACTCGAGTTTTGAAGCAAAACTCCAGTTTTGAGTTGGCGAGAGAGGATTCGAGTTTTTAGTTTTCAAAACCTCCAGTTTTTGTGAAAACCTCCAGTTTTGAGTTTGACAAAGTTTTCTCAAAGTTTTCACAAGTAAAGTGAAAACTCGAGTTTTGATTTCAAAACTTGAGTTTTGCTCGAGCGAAGAAAGTCTTCATGTTTTCTCGGTTTTTGAAAAGCGCAGTTTTCTCCAAAACCTCCGTTTTTGGCTTGGCACGATTTCTTCAAGTTTTCATATTTAAATGAAAACTCGAGTTTTGATATGAAAACTCGAGTTTTGGCGGCGTAAAGTTTGATGTTTTTCAATGATTTGAAAACTGTAGTTTTGAAAGAAAACCTCCAGTTTTGATGTTTTGGACTTAAATCGATTTTACACACCAAAGTCCAAAACTCGAGTTTTGATATCAAAACTCCAGTTTTCATCGCAGAGTTTGAAATTCGAATCTAACGATTTTGTAAAACCTTCTTGTTTGATCTTAATACTTCCTATCATTATTCCCTAATGTTCCTAGATATGTTTAACCACTTTTTTAGTGAGTTTCAGATGAATTAGAGAGTGTTTATTGAAGGTTTAAAGCAAAAGCAAAAAGCATGTCAGAACATTAAATGCAAAACCCAGAAAGTTGCATACTTTTGGGTAATCCGTCTGCACACGCTTACAAAGAATTAAAGAATGATTTCCACATCCAGCACCTACTACTCCAACGGATAAATGTGCAGAGAGTCAACTCTGAACTTCTACACAGCTGGATTAAGTGAAGATTAGAGAGAGAAGAAGACCAACACAAAACCAGAACCTTGTGTAATGAAGGCAACGGTTATAATCAAGATTCCAACGGTCATATATTGATCTCTACCTATAAAAGAAGACAGATTCAAGACAGAAAAGAGAGAGACAACAGCCTACAACTTCAACATGCTAATACTCTGACCTTCACATCATTTACTCTCTGTTTTTCATGTTTAGATAAGCTTATCATAGAGAGTGAAGTGATTTGTATTGTTCTTCAGTGTTTATTCATTCACTTCTAAGAGAGAAGATTTATTGTAATCATTCCTTCCATACTATCTGAAAGTTACTCAAGATTGGGTGATCTTGAGTGGGAAACCCATTGTATTGATTACGGCTTGTAAGGGGAGTAAGTTCTAGTGAGAGAATTACTTGAGTACAGAGTGTGTAATCAAGTGGGTGCATTGATTACGGTTGTAAGGGGAGTGAATCCTAGTGAGAGGATTACTCCAAGTACAGAACGTGTAATCAAGTTGAAAGAAGATAGTGGATTGAAAATCTCAAGTGGAGCTTGAGGACTGGACGTAGGTCAAGGATTGGACCGAACCAGGATAAATCTCAGTTTGCATATTCTCTTCCCTTATCTCTTATGTTTCCAGCATATATATTTGAATGACTAATTATCACTTTATAAATTATTTCTGTCACTCAAACAACTTTCAGTAAGTTGCGAAAAGAATTTCAAAGTAACCAAAGTTTAATCAAACACCCAATTCACCCCCCCTCTTGGGTGATAGCCAGGTCTTTCATTTGTTAACTCGCATACTCTATGTTACTCTCGCATGTGTGTTGTATCATGATTGAGGATTCGGCTGTAGTGCTTAGAGGACTGTGTGTCCTTAGGTCACTGCTGAAGTTTGAGGTATGTGAGGCTGTAGTACCTATATGACTGTGTGTCCTTAGGTTGCTTCTGAAGCCTGAGGCATGTATGGTTTAGTTTTGGGATTCGTACAACCAGCGGAAGAAATTTACCAAAAGAAACATTGAATCCCAATCATGGATCTATCAATGGCATTTAATTCGAGTAGTCGAAATTGTACCTTTCATATGCGTCTTGTTCGATCACTAGGAGCCAACTGAACAAACCAGCTCCCTTTACCAGTATCCACACGAACAGGACGCTAACACAGGCAGCGTGCTAGCGCCTCTAACGTTTTTCTCTAAATTTTCTAGGGTTTCTCTTATGGCCTTTCTAATACATCTTCCTCACTGTCTTAGGGTTTTCCAACCCTAATGGGCCGTATTATATATTCAAAATTAATCTTAATTAATTTTGAAATTTGAATTCGATTAAAATAATATTAATTAAATATGTTCAACAGATTTAATCTAATCTATTTATTTAATGCAAATTAAAAGCCAGCTGATTTAATTTATCTTCATAAATTAAATTTGAGATATAATATCTATCTTCAAAAATTAAACCTGAGATACGATATCTCTATTAGTTTTAGTTATTTAATTTATCAAATAAATTAAATACAAAACAAATACTACATAATAATATTATTATCTATATATATATACACATATATAGGAGTAAATATCCTATTGGGTCCCTGGAAAAAAACACGGACCCCATTTTGGTCCCTCACACAAAGAAATGCCCTTTTAGTCCCTGAAAATGATGAATAAAGGTCGATTGGTGAACAGTTTGGTCCCTCGCAAATTTCCAAAAAGCTCTTTTTAGTCCATAAAAAAGTCTCATTTTAGGGTCCGTGTTTTTTTCAAGGACCCAAAAGGGTATTTACTCTATATATAATATTATTATTTTCGAATTTATATTATTATATATATATATATATATCCATCCTCCCTAGATTAAATGTTGTATTCATTAAATCTTAGACATATCTTAGATTCAATGAATCTGAACATTATAGCTCGTGTTGAGCTATTCTTGTGCACAACCTTGTAGGCACACATGAAATTGGCAGCGGGCCAACACTGTACCAGCCTACAAGTCGCAAGTGGCCTCTACCAAGACATTACGACTACCCAATTCATATGAGGATCGATGATATGATGCAACCTATCATACAACCATGCCACGTCTCTTTTGTCACGCGATAATTTGGTCAAGGATGAAGCATGGATAGTGCATCCTCTTGTTCTTGACCATTACTTTCTGGATTCTTGAGTAGTCTAACAATTGAAATGGAAACTCCTTTCCATCGTAGCATGACCATACTTTTCTAAGACTCACTTATCGAGGGGCCCAGTAATATCTCTCGACAAATGTAAGGGACAAATCCCATCTTGACCATTCACATTCCTCTGCATGAAAACCAATAATCCCGATCGAAGCCTTATCATCACCCGGTCAAAGGTGACTTTTGACTAGGTAAAAGATTAGTGTCTCTCATGTAGGAATCCATGATGATCGCAGGTCAAAGGGCATTGTGATGTGGTTATACACGAGATAAGGTTATGACTTAATCCATGCATCCTTCTCATAGTAGGTCAGTCTAGCACCTTGTACTCTTACAAGTGTCTAAGACTTTGATTCGTATCTTCATACCTTATCAAAGTCATACTGGTCTTATTTCATCTTCGCTCCCGCTTAGATGACCGACCAGGGACATTTAGGACAATCGTTATGATACATCCAAGGATACAGTCATCATAATAAACATGCAAATGATATGATAACAAAAATAGAGAAATACTTTAAATAACAATAATGTTAAAGTACAATGATTGGCCCCTTGGGCATAATTTCCAACATGTAGTGCCTGGGGGACTGTGTGTCCTTAGGTCACTGCTGAAGTCCAAGGTATGTGAGGCTGTAGTGCCTAGTGGATTGTGTGTCCTAGGGGGTGAATTAGGTGATTTAAAAAATTGTGATTAACCCTGGAGACTAACAGAAAAACAGAGCAATGTGAAGAAGGATAAAAGACACGAGATTTATACTGGTTTGGTCTAAATCCTTGACCTACGTTCAGTCCCCAGACGCTCTAGGTTTTTCACTAACTCTTTCAACTGATTACACACTTTGTAACTCTCGAGCAATCCTCTCTCTAGGATTCACTCCCCCTTACAAGTTGTAATCAATACACCTACTCTCAAGGTCCCTCTACCTTGAGTTTCTTTAAGAAATGTTGATCAGAAATTAACTTTCTTACAGAGTAGATTAAGAATCATTCAAGTACAGATATTCAAAGATATTACATTGTAGATGAATGAAACAGTAGATGCAATAAATTTGTTTAAGCATAAGATGTTTCAGTAGTTGATTTGAATTAAATACTTCAGCTTATATTTGGTGGTTGAGATTAATGACCGTTATAGTCGTTAGGCGTTGAAGCTTGTTCGTTACTCATAACTTCGATTCTACAACTAATCGACGTCATTCTGCTGCTTGACATTCCTTTTGTTCTGCCTGTTGTATGTTGTAGCATTTAATAGAGGAAAGATAATTGGAATGCCTTCTGGGTTGCTTAAAGAATGGTTACCCAGTTCATCCTTGGTTTTCTGTGACTGCATTAAATGCTTCTAATAGGATTAAGGTGTTTTGAGATTTGAGAGTTAATCATCCTCATAATCATCTGAAACTTATTAATAAATTGATTGAAGATAGTTAAGAACAATAATGAGTGATGATAAGAAGACATGAAATCACAATCAAGTTGTTTGTAGAACCAGAAAAGCCAACTCGAGTTAAATACTAACTTACTTGAGTTGAACATTCAACACTCGAGTCATAGTTTTATCTTCTATAAAAACTTGTTTGAAAACATAAGTTAAGAATAAGAAGATAGTTCTGTAAGAACTTAACTCGAGTCTAAAATACTCACTTCAAGTTGGTGACTCGAGTCATGCATTTCTAACTCGAGTCAATATCATTTTCACAAATGTCTTTGAGTTAAGTTTTAAAAAGATTTGAACACAGAGCACACTCGAGTCATCAATTCCTTAACTCAAGTTGTCAAAATATGTTTTGAGAATATGTTTCAAAGTGACACTCGAGTCAACCAAAATCAACTCAAGGCCATATTTTAACTGTTAGAAAATATATGAATGCGAGACTTAGGATTTTGAAAAGATAAGTTTAAGTCCATACAAGGTCAACTCGAGTCTAAGATTGTTAACTCGAGTTTATGCTTTTCATAAAAGCATTTCACAAAGTCTTAACTCGAGTCACATAGGGATAACTCAAGTCATTCAAAAGCTAAAATTCATGTTGATTAAAGTTTCAAGATTTGACAAATATATTAAACCACTTGCTGATTCAAGATTTGATCAAGATAGAGTATTTTACTTGAATCATTAAGTGTATTTTATTTACAATTGTCTATTATCATCAAAACAAACATAGAGAACTAGCATTCTCCCCCTTTTTGATGATGACAACACTTGTAAACAAAATGAAATTTTTGAAAGGTTCTTTGAGGAAGCAAAAGATCAAAATGTAATTTGTCGCTTGAAAGCAAAAGGTTATCATCAAATATGTTCTTTCTCCAATTTTCTTCTTTCCTTTCCTTTTGTCAAGATCAGGACTGTAACCAATACCTGATTTGTCGTTTGTAAATCTTTGTTGTTTCAAAATCGCATTAACCATTTCACTGCCTTGAGTGAACTTTTCAAGAGTTTTCGTGAGATAAACATTCTTTTTCACTAAAACTGAACAGTTTTCACAAACTTTTTCATAAACTGGAGGAGGGACATTTTAAATTTGTTCCTCAAGAGTTTTAACTTTTCTTTTTTAGGAGAGAAGCTCTTTAGTAAGTTTTTGAAATTCAGAATGAAGAGAGTTGTATTCAGATAGAAGTTCATCAAAAGATGGTTCAAAATCGTTTACCTCTTCATTTTCAAGTTCTTCTATAGCCATGAGGCATATGTTGGCCATTTCTTCTTCATCACCTTCTTCTTCATCAGAAGAACTATCTCCCTAGATAGCTGAAACATAAGCCTTCCTCTTGAACTTGTTGAATTTCTTTTTATCTTTCTCCTTGTTCTTAAACTAAGGACATTCAGACCTGATGTGTCCTGGCTTTTCACATTCATAGTAGATGATAGGCTTTTTGGGCTCATAGCTGGAGCTACCTTTGTGAAACTTCTGGAATCCTTGATCTTTCTTGTAGAATATCTTGAATCTAAGGACTTTCATGCCAAGCTCATCATCATCATCATCTTTATCCTTTTCTTCTTTGACAGTATTAAGGGCAATTCGCTTATGTTTGCTGCTCATCTCATCTATAACTTTCTTGAACTTAATCTTTCCTTCATACCTGGATAGACTTTTGAATAAGGCAGCCACGGATTGCATTGACTCTCCACGAGCCTCTTTGATTTCCATGACTTTTTCTTCCCAATCCTTCGTCAAGACATACATTCAGAATTTTCCTGACTTGAGAGTTCTATGTTAGTTTTCTGTGTTTTGATGATGACTGACAATTGTAAACAAAATGAGGTTAATGGTTTAAGTCAAAATGCTTTTAACTTGATCACACTTAAACCAGAAACTTACTGTCAAAGCTCTGTCGCTTGACTCGAGTTTAAAGTATCAAAACTCGAGTTAACTCAAGACAGAGAGTTTGTCAGAGTATTTGAACTTAGCTTGACTCAAGTTTCGGGTTGATTAACTCGAGTCAGTGCAAGGCAGAGAGCTTTCAAAATATTTTTAACTCAAAGCAAACTCAAGCATATTTTGATTGACTCGAGTGTAGATTTGGAAACATATTTTCAAATGAACTAGTTGACTCGAGTTTGTCACTTAATGACTCAAGCCTACACAAGTTCAAATCTTTTCAAAATGCTATTTCGAAGTTCAGTTCTGAAACAAGAACTTGACTCGAGCTAACCTTACTAAACTCGAGCCATGCACTAGAGTTAAACATTTTTACCTCGAGCCAAAGTCATACAAAGAAATCTTCATTTGAACTTCAAAACTATTTTCCAAGAAGATGAACTAGTGACTCGAGCCTAGAATGTTAAAATTGAGTCATGCACTCCAGTTTTCTTGAAATTAACTCGCGTGCAATGTATCCTTGTTTTGAAATCTCCATGTTTGTAATCGCAAAATCTTTGTGTATGATCTATATACTTCATATCTTCACTCATTATTGATATATAAGCTGAAGCTTTCAATTCCTTCAACAACCAGAACAACTAAGAGACAAAAACGCTCATACGATCAACTTGCATTTACTGTTTCACTTTCGAGTGTAATATCTTTGGATATACTAAACTTCAGTGTTTATCTATCTACTCTTTTAGAGTGCTTATTTCTGATTATAAATCTTTGTAAGAATCTCAAAGTATTGGGACTTTGGGATTGTGTTATCATATTACAACTTGTAAGAGGGAGTATATCCTAGTAAAAGGATAACTTTCGAGTATAGAGTGTGTAACTGATTGAAGTGATCCTAGAGTATCTAGGCACTGGACGCAGGTCAAGAGTTGAGACCGAACCAGTATAAATCCTCTGTGTTCATCTTTCTTCCTCTCTCTCTCTGTTAGCCTCTGTTTTGTACGTGAAGTTCTGGGTTTATCGAAAAGATTCTAAAATCCCCAATTCACACCCCTCTTGGTGATATTCTGTCTTTTACATTCTATTCATAAACTTTACCCAAAGTTGATGACTGATTGATCAGATGAGTAAACCGCAGCTAGAACTCTCCAATGGATTCTCCAAACTTCATACGAAAGAGATCGTATTTAGTCGTTAGAGTGTTGATTCGATTTTCCTTTATACTAGAGGTTCTTTCATATGTAATCTTCAAGGATTTTCACATTTACTTTGCGCTTGAAAGATTATATATACGAAAGTATTCCTTTTGACTAAGCGTACTTTGAAGCATTAGGATAGCCTTACTAAGCAGAGTTATTTGTCTTCTGTCGTTTTCGTCAAACTCAGATTCAATCTTTGAAACATGGATTCACCTTCTCTCCTTGTTGGAATTGTTAGTTCTCTATGTGTTTTGATGATAATCGACAATTGTAAACGAAATGAAGTTAATGGTTAAGTTAAAAATGTTTAAAATTTGTTCAAACTTAACCAGTAACCTACTGCTTAACGTTAACTCAAGTTTGGAGTTGCAAAATTTGAGTTTACTCAAGGTAGAGAGCCTTCAAAGATTTTTGAAGCTAACTTGACTCGAGTTGCAGAATGCAAAAATCGAGTTAGTGCTTAGCCAAGAGTTTTCAAAGCTTTTACATTTTAAATTAAACTCAAGCCAGTTATGGTTAACTCGACTTTATGCTTGGCCGAGAGTCTTCAATATTTTGAACTTAAAGTGACTCGAGCCTGATCTTGAAAACTCCAGTCTATTTTTGTGGACTTAAACTTATTTTCATAGTAAGGAAGTCCTAAACTCAAGTTTGTCACTTAATGACTCGAGTTATCGCAATCTCAAAACACTTTCAAAATGCTATCGTGAAATTCATTTCGAGAGAAGATCCTGACTCGAGTGAACTATAATAAACTCGAGTCATGCACTTGAGTGAAACATTTTAAACTCGAGTGTCAATCATACAACTTCAACTTCAAATCTATTTTCAAAGAAGATGATCATGTGACTCAAGCCTAAAATGTTAAACTCGAGTCATGCACTCCAGTTTACTTGAACAAAGTCGAGTGTAAAGTGTCTCTGTTTTGAAATCACTGTGTCCGGATTTGCGAAATTTTCATGTATGATTTGTATACTTCATACCATCTCTCATTACTATTCATAACTATGTTTAATCAATTTGTTAGTAAGTTTCAGATGATCAAACGAGTGTTAGACTGAAGGTTATGCATAAAGCAAATGATGATGTCAGAGCATTAAACGCTAGGTTCAGAAAACTAAGCAAAATTTGGCAAATCATTTTCTGCACATTCCAAAGGCTTTAATGTTTTCTTTCCTCATCTGGATGCCAGATCATCCAACTGATTTATTTCAAGGAAAGTCAACAAAGAAAGTCTGGACATCTGGGTTAAATCAAAATGACAAAGTAAATGCACCTGGTTCAACCTAACAGCTCTTTTGATGCTTCCAACATTCATTAAATACTTCCAACATATCTAAGCTGAAGCATTCAATTCTCAACAACCAAGAGAGACAAAAATGTAAAAAATGACCAACTTGCATTTACTGTTCCACTTTCAAGTGTAATATCTTCTTTTATATATATATATATATATTATTCAGTGTTTATCAATCTGCTTTTTTAAAGAGTTTATTACTGAATCAGTATTCTTGTAAGAATCTCAAAGTTGTGGGACTTTGAGATTGGGTTATCAGTTATAACTTGTAAGGGGGAGTGTATCCTAGTGAAAGGATAACTTTCGAGTACAGAGTGTGTAACTGATTGAAGTGAAAGTGAAAAATCCCAGAGAGTCTGGGGACTGGACGTAGGTCAAGAGTTGAGACCAAACCAGTATAAATCCTTGTGTTCATCTTCTTCTACTCTCTCTTTCTGTTAGCCTCTGTTTTGTGGTGAAACTCTAGGTTTATCGAACAATTTTTAAGATCCCCAATTCACCCCCCTTCTTAGTAATATTCTGCCATTTACAGGAACATAGTCTCCATTCTCGAACACTTGCTAGAGACCATATTCAGTAGTCAACGCAAACACTCTAAACTTTGCTTTTCAGAATGAATAATGTTCACCGCTGAAACCCGGTGGTCTGTTGATAGAGGCTCTGTCAAGCAATATTCCTTCCTATTAGTTCTTTATTTGTTTTGATGATAACTAACAATTGTAAATTCAAGTTGAAGTTTGTCTTTTTTAAGTTGAAAAACTTACTGTCAAAGGCAAACTCGAGTTTGGACTTGACAGAGAGTACCTCAAGTTTTTGTAAACATAGACAAACTCAAGTTTGTATTGGCAAACTCGAGTTTATGTCATGCAAAGAGCACTCTAAGTTTTTCAAGTTAAGGCAAACTTGAGTTTGTGTTAGACAAAGAGCTTTCAAGGATTTATGAACTTAACTAAACTCGAGTTTAGTATTCCAAACTCGAGTTTGTATATGGCCAAGAGTCTTAAAGTTTTCTCATGTTTAGCAAACTCCAGTTTGCTCTTAGACAACAATTTTTTCAAAGTTTTTCATCTTTTTACCAAACTCGAGTTTGAGTTAGCAAACTCCAGTTTGTATCAGGCAGAGAACTCCTAACTATTTTAAACTTTAGAAAATTACAGTTTCCATTTGGAAACTCCAGTTTTGAGCTTTGTGGACTTAAACATATTTTCATTTCAAAAGTCTGAAACTCGAGTTTGGTTTACTAAACTCAAGTTTGGGTCCTGAGCAAAAGTTGCAAACTCCAGTTTGCTTAAACAAACTCGAGTTTGTGTCGCTCTGTTTGAAAATCAGCTTTCTCGAATTTATGAAATCTTCATATATTATCTAGATACTTCTTATCATCACTCATTATTATTCTTAACTATGTTTAATCAGTTTGTTAGTGAGTTTCAGATGATTAAAAAGTGTTTTAGAATGAGGATTTAGCATAAAGCAAAAGGTGACGTCAGCACATTTATTACAAGTCCAAAAAACCTTGCACCCTTTTGGCAAATCATTCCCTGAACTTTGCAAAGGATTAAATGTCGACTTTCCCCCTATGGAAACATCATCCTCCAACGGATTTATTTCAAGGGAAGTCAACCAAATCATCTGAGCACCTGGATTAACTGAAAGCTAAAGAGAGAAAGGACCAAGTTGCACCTAACATCTAGATTAATGTCTCCAACGGTTACATTAATCATTCCAATGGTCATTTAATGCTTCCTTCATATATAAGCTGAACCATTCAAGTCTCTACAACAACCAACTTACAGAAAACGAAAAGCTATCAAGTGTTCATCTGCATTTAGTGTTTTCACCTACTTGTAAAGTATCTTTTCATACATTGTACTTTAGTGCTTATTCTATCTGCTCTTTTAGAGAGTATATAATTGAATATCATTTATTGTAAGAATCTCAAGTCGAGGGACTTAGAGATTGGGTTTATCAGTTTACAACTAGTAAGGGGGAGTGCATCCTAGTGAGAGGATAACTTTCGAGTGTAGAGTGTGTAATTGATTTTGTGAGTTAGTGAAAATCCTAGAGCGTCTAGGGACTGGACGTAGGTCAAGAGTTAAGACCGAACCAGTATAAATCTTGTTGTGTCATTCTTCTCTACTCTTCCTTTGTTTGCCCCTATTTTACTGTTTATGTTTGGTGCTTTAAAAAAAATTAAAATCCCCAATTCACCCCCTCTTGGTGATTTGCTCCATTTACATTCCATCAGGATCTTTTTCTTAGATGTTAATCCTTACAGAGAATACTTAGCTTTGATACCAAGTGAAACACAGAATATCAACAAGAGGGGGTGAATTGGGTGATTAATACTTAGCTACTCATCACTCTGGAGCCGATTTTGCCCCGATTTTTTGTTTCTTGCTCCCTAGGTCGTCTCTAACGTTGTTTCCTCTCAGTGAGAGCAATATTTCTATGGTTTTGGATTCTCGATCATAGGTGCTTAGCGCTTTCTACAAGGTGGAGGTGCTACCAAAATCAAGAACCGACTATGGAATCAAGTCAGGTTTGAAGTGTATGGACCCCACATAGGGTGCCACCATACCTCTAACTGTTAGTTCTCTAAGGTTTTTGATGATTACTAACACTTGCAAATAAAGTATGAGGTTTTCTCTTTGATAAGTTGGAAAACATGTTTATCAAAGGAAAACTCGAGTTTTGGTTACAAAACTCGAGTTGTGATCTTACAGAGAAGAATCCAATTTACGATCTAAGCAAAACCGCCAGTTTTCATTGAAAACTCGAATTTTGGACTTACAGAGAGCTCCTCAAGTATTTGAACTTGGAAAACCTCCAGTTTTGGCTAAAACCTCCATTTTTCAGTTTAACTTGAAATTTCCAAGGTTTTCACTTAATTTGTGAAAACTCGAGTTTTGAATCAAAACTCGAGTTTTGAGTTGGCAGAGAGTATTCAGATTTTAGCTAGTTTTCAAAACCTCCAGTTTTGAGTTTGCAAAGTTTTTCTCAAAGTTTTCACAGTAAAGTGAAAAATCGAGTTTTTATTTAAAACTCGAGTTTTGCTCAGGCAGAAAGTCTTTAGATTTTCTCAGTTTTGAAAACTGCCAGTTTCTGCCAAAACCTCCAGTTTTGACTTGGCACAGTTTCCTCAAGTTTTCATATTTAAATGAAAACTCGAGTTTTGATTTCAAAACTCGAGTTTTGGCCAAGCAGAAAGGTTGATGTTTTTCAATGTTTTGAAAACCTCCAGTTTTGGAAGAAAACCTTCAGTTTTGATGTTTTGGACTTAAAATGTTTCTACACGCTAAAGTCCAAAACTCGAGTTTTGTTAGCTAATTTGAAATTCAAAACTGATGAATTCACGAAACCCTCTTGTTTGATCTTAATACTTTCAATTAACATTCCTAAATATTCCCAGCTATGTTTAACCACTTTGTTAGAGAGTTTCAGCTTGCTTAAACTAGATTAAATGAGGACTGAAAGCAAAAAGCATGTCAGAACATTAAATACTACACCCAGAAAGTTGCATACTTTTGGGTAATTCGTCTGCACACGCCTACAAAACATTAAAGAATGTTTTCCTCATCAAGCAACTGCTCTACCAACGGATTAATTCACAAAGAAGTCAACTCTGAACTTCTGCACAGCTGGATTAAGAGGAGATTAGAGAGAGAAGAAGACCAAAACTGAAACAGAACCTTGTATAATGAAGGCAACGGTTATATTGAAGATTACAACGGTTATCTAATGCACTCTTAGTATAAATAGAGCTGCATTCAATTCCTCTCAACAACTAAGACAGAAGAAAACGAAAATCATTCAAAGTTTCCAACTACTCTTGAGTTTTTCTGTACTAAGTATCTGTTGATACATTAGAGCTTCAGTGTTTATTTATATCTACTCTTAGAGAGAGTTTCTTACTTACAAATCATTTATTGTAAAGAATCACAAGTCGGGGACTTGGTGATTGGGTTCATTGATTACAACTTGTAAGGGGGAGTAAGTTCTAGTGAGAGAATTACTCTTGAGTACGAGTGTGTAATCATTTGAGATAGTGAAAAACCCGGAGAGTCCGGGACTGGACGTAGGTCAAGAGATTGGACCGAACCAGTATAAATCCTTGTGTCTTGCTCTTCTATTCTCATCTTAGCTCATCTCTGTTTTTAGTGTACAAAAACAGAGCTATTTCGAAAAGTTTTTTTTAAAATCCCCAATTCACCCCCCTCTTGGTGATTTAGCTCCACTTTCACTAATTTGTCCTCCAAACACATCTAGCCCTTTCTCGAAGCATATCTAGCTTTCCCTCCTAGTTTTCTTGACTTTTTGGCCAAGTTCTCTTTACTTGGTGGCCAAGTTGTTCCTTGACTCACCCAAGAAGCCCTTGACTTCTCTTATTTCATTTCTCATCATCATTAAGTCAGCCAACAAGGAGAAAAAGAGGGGAGAGGCCGTACATAGAAGAAGAAAGAGAGAGATAGAGAGAGAAAGGTCGGTTGAGAGAGCAAGAAGAGAGAAAAGACACTCCGGAGTCGATTTTGCCCCAATCTTACTTTTCTTGCTCCCAAGGCCTTATCTAACGTTGTTTCCTAATGGTAAGAGCAATATTTCTACAGTTTTAGATTCTTCATCAGAGGTGTTTAGCGTTCTACAAGGTAGAGGTTTGGCCGAAATCAAGAATCGACTATGTTATCAAATGAGGTTCATAGTGTGTAGACCCCACATAAGGCACCACCTTACCTCTAACTTTTGCTCCAAGCACATCTAGCCCTTTCACTTGGTGGCCAAGTTGTTCTTTAGCTCGCCCAAGAAGCCTTTGACTTCTCTTATTTCCTTTCTCATCATCATTAAGTCAGCCAACATGGAGCAAAAGAGGGAAAAGGCCGTACATAGAAAAAGAAAGAGAGAGATAGAAGAGAGAGGTCGGTTGAGAAAGCAAGAAGAGAGACAAGACACTCCGGAGCCGATTTCGCCCTGATTTTATGTGTCTTGCTCCTGAGGCCTTCTCTAACATTTTTTCCTCGTGGTGAGAGCAATATTTCTACAGTTTCGGATTCTTGATCAGAGGTGTTTAGTGGTCTACAAGGTGGAGGTTCAGTTGAAACCAAGAACCTATTATGGTATCAAATGAGGTTCGTACTGTGTGGACCTTACATTGAGTACCACCTTACCTGTAACTTGTCCTCCCAGCACATCTAGCCTTTTCACGAAGCATATCTAACTTTCCCTCCAAGTTCTCTTTACTTGTTGGCCAAGTTGTTCCTTGGCTTGCCTAAGAAGCCCTTGACTTCTCTTATTTCCTTTCTCATCATCATTAAGTCGGCTAACATGGCCAAAAAGAGGGAAGAGGCCATACACAGAAGAAGAAAGAGATAGAGGGGGAGAGAGAGGTCAGTTGAGAAAGCAAGAAGAGAGAGAAGACACTTTGGAGCTGATTTGGCCCCGATTTTGCGTTTCTTGCTCCCGAGGCCTTCTCAAACATTGTTTCCACACGGTGAGAGAAACATTTCTACGATTTTGAATTTTGATCAGAGGAGTTTAGCGCCGTCTACAAGGTGGATGTACTGTCGAAATCAAGAATCAACTATGGAATCAACTGAGGTTTGTAGGGTGTGGACCCCCCCACAGGGCGCCACTTGTCACACCCCTACTGGCCACGCCCTTTTAGGTGGCATGTAATATGATATCCTCTTATTTATTACATCCATCTGTCACACCCTTCCAATAATATATCACAGATGAGAGCATTATAGTGCAGCACAGTGGCAAAACAATTTGGGCATAATATACTAATAATAAATTACAAATCTATATCCATTAAGTTGTACAACTCACAGGTAGTTACAGATAGCTTGAAGAATATTTGTAGAAATTTTATGTAATTATTGTTTTAAATTTTGTAACCAAGATTTGTAATTTATATCAGTATATGTCCATTAAGTTGTACAATTCAAAGGTAGTTACATCCGTTGCTTTACCCTAGGAGCTATGTCCATTAAGCTATACAATTCACAGATAGTTACAAGGGCTAGAATCCCGAACGATCCCAGGGTAACATAGTTAATCTCATATACCAAGTATGCAAGCAGCCATGAATAAGCACATACCACAATGTATTTAGCACAATCCACATAATCATGACACAGCATACCACACAGGACCTCTCAAAGAGACAAGCCCTGGTTCCACAACACTTGGGAATAAATAACTGTGGGACTCTAACCCACATTAGTTGGGACTCTAACCTAACATAACTGAATGCATGCACAATCATGGTAAAACACACATACAGAGATACACAAAGTATATGAGATTAGAGTTATTACTTGGTAGATTCTTAGACTGACAACTAACTCACAAACTTCCTTAAAGCTTCGATCAACGATACTCCCTATAATTTATAAATAATTTTCATCATTTATACAATTTCGCCACAATTCAATAATACTAAAGTAAATATCATTTGGTCCCACTTTTGACTAAAAGTTCTTTATTAATTTCAAAAATATCAAAATCATCAATCTTGACTTTTACATCTCCCATTTTCGGATTTACTTCAAAAATTCCAGAATTTTCACCAAACTTTGAAAATTCATAACTAATTATCCACATGTCCAAATTAGGTGGTTCAAAAGGCTAAATGACCTTTGACATGTCTATTTTCAAATAAAAATATCTCCTTCAGCCAAAAAAATTCATATTATTTCAAATTTACTTAAATTTCCCTATTCCAGATTTGAATGTCAACTTCAAAAATCCATATCTCTTTGCAGACACCTCTAAAAATTATGAATTACCTATCAAATTAAAGCTTGAGATGTCTACTTCAATTCTAGAAAATTTCATAATCATTGGACCTCATTTGATCATTCAAAACACATCACAAGCTTGCTGCCTTGACAGGATTTTCACTGGACAATTTTGTAACTTTCTTTGTTAAATCCTTAGACTTTAATAAATTATGGTTCAACCTTAATCCTACTCAATTTTCCATTCTAAACACTTTACTAACCTCAAAATCATGAAAATCCTTTTGTTTCATTTAGTTTTGGTTCAGGCCAACTTATAGCTCAAAAAACAAGGAAACTCAAAATGACAAGAGGAGGATTAAGATCTTACCACTTGACTTGATCATTGATCTTACGGTCACTTCCTTGTGCTTTCTCAAACTTTCGGTCTTCTTTACCCAAAAACACCATGGAAAAAATGGCTTACTAAAGTTAGAGACCTATGGAAGGTTGTGAGAAGAAGAACTACAAAACTACATAAGCATCTTACCTTAGCTTCTTGAAGTTTTCTTTTTCCTTCTTGTTAGCTCTCATGTTTGATGTTTTGATGATGATAATTATAATGTAATTAATCTTTGATATTCTATGAAAATTTGAATTTTCAAATATTACCTCGAGTTAGTTGATTATGAGCCTCTAGTTATCTTATAAATACCTCAAGGAATATGTTTCGGAAAATCCACTTTAAATGGCAAAATTGTAATTTTATTAAAATTCACTTCTAATGGCAGAATTGTAAATATGCTGAACTTCACTCTTTGCCTCAAGTCATTAAGTTTGTTGCCTCAAGTCATTCCCGATCATTTCACGCATATGTCTCCAAATTCAATTCATAATGGCAAAATCGTAATTATGATAAAATTTATTTTAATGGCAAAATCGTAATTTTGCTGAACTTCTCCATTTGCCTCTAGTCACTTACTCTAGGCAATAAGTATTGCACTTCCAGTTAAGCTCGCAACTTGCGTCTTTCTCAAAGAGCATCGACTTTGACTTGCAAATGTCAAGTTGATGACTCTAGTTACCAACTCTAGTCATTCACTCTTTACTTCAAGTTAAGTTCTTTCAACTTGCGTTTCTTCAAAGGCATTGGGTTTAACTCTTGGATAGCAAGTTGATGACTCTAGTCATTGACTCTAGGCAATAACTTTCTAACCACAAGTCAGGAATTAAACTTGTCTATTTTTCAAAGCCATCGGACTTGACTTTCGCATGGGAAGTTAATGACTCTAGTCATTAACTCAAGGCATGACTTTTAGACTTCAAGTTAAGAGATCAACTTGGAGATTTTTCAAACCATCGACTTTAACTTTTGCTTATCTAGTCATTGCCTCTAGTCACCAACTCAAGGTAATTATTCTTACCTCTAGTCAAGTCGCAATTTCCTCTAACTTGTGTTTTTTTAACTTGTGGAAAACGGATTTACCTCTAGTCAAAGTTTCAAGTTAACTTCTTCCAGACTTTAATCCTCCTTGCCTCGAGTCATTTATTTACTTGCCTCAAGTCAATACCTCCAGGAATCAATTCTTTAACTGAAAGTTAATCTTCACAATTTTCAAATCACCGTCTCCGGAAAATCTAAAACAACTGATTATGATTTTATTCCTCTAAATCATTACTCATTATTATTCTTAAATACTTTTAATCAGTTTGCTAATGAGTTTCAGATAATCATAACCCAGATTAACTTCCAATTATCATAAAGCAATTTGTGTGTTAGAGAAGCATTTAATGTAGTTCCCAAATCGAGTGATTTACACGACAACCAATTCTCTGATCATTCGAAAGACCTTCCTGCTATTCCCATCTCGCAATAAATGTTATTTCACAACGACAAGAACAGAAGGAATGAAAGAATGTGTTGACGGTACAAATCAACCTCGATCATTAATGGCGAAAGAATTAACCAAGCCGCTTCAGTTTAACGACTATATTTTTGAAGAATCACAACGGTTAATCTTCAAGCTTCAACGGTCATTTATCGCAACGTCTATTAATAGCCGAAGCATTGAATTCGCCACCTACCGAAACACTGAGCAATCAATTCGAGTTTAAT
Organism: Acacia melanoxylon; assembly: GCA_019022615.1. Taxonomy (NCBI): domain Eukaryota; kingdom Viridiplantae; phylum Streptophyta; class Magnoliopsida; order Fabales; family Fabaceae; genus Acacia; species Acacia melanoxylon. The sequence goes on from JAFJYJ010000014.1 coordinate 689,715, forward strand.
ATTATTCGTTTTTTCAACTGTTTCATTAATTTGTAATTTAGTGTTTCATACTATATCTACTCGTGAGGAGTTCATAAACATTTACTTCATTATCAATTGAATCTTAAGGTTGAGGAACCTTAAGAGAGGGTGTATCAATTACAACTTGTAAGGGGGTGTGGAGTCTGAAAGTGAGAGGACCACCTTTGTTTACAAAGTGTGTAATTGTTCTTAAGAGATAGTGGAATCCCAGGTGTTCTGGGGACTAGACGTAGGTCAGTGATTTTGGACCGAACCAGTATAAACTATCCTGTGTCTACTTCACTTCTTTGTTTCTGTTTTTACTTGTCTTCGTGTGGGTTTGCAAAAAAATTTGAGATCACCTATTTGAAAGTGGAGCTTAATCACCAAGAGGGGGTGAATTGGGGATTTTAAAAATTCTTTCGAAATTGCTCTGTTTTCGAACACTAAAACAGAGCTGGACAAAGGGTAGGGAAGAATAGCAAAACACAAGAGAGTTATACTGGTTCGGTCCAACTTCTTGACCTACGTCCAGTCCCCAGACACTCTGGGATTTCACTATCACGATTGATTACACACTCTGTAACTCAAGAGTAATTCTCTTACTAGAACTTACTCCCCCTTACAAGTTGCAATCAATATCCCAATCTCCAAGTCCCCAGACTTGAGATTCTTTACAATAAATGATTTACAATCAGTGAACTCTCTCTAAGAGTAGATAATGATAAACACTGAAGCTTAATGTATCAGAAGATACTTTACAAGTGAAAACTGAAAGAGTGGTGTGTTAGTTGAGAAGACTTGAATGCAGCTCTATTTATACTAAGAGTGCTTAAATGACCGTTGTAATTCCTAATGTTACCGTTGGAGACATTCAGGAAGGATTAGGATGTGTTTAGGTCTTCTTCTCTCTCTATTCTTTGCTTAATCCAGTTGTACAGAAGTTCAGACTTGACTTCTTGAATATTAGTCCGTTGGAATGGCAGTCTTGGATGTGGAAAGCGACATTAATCCTTTGCAAGCGTGTGCAGAAGGATTACCCAAAAGTATGCAAGCTTTCTGGGTTTTGCATTTAATATGCTGATGGTACTTTTTACTTTTGCTTTTAACCTTCATTTAATATCCTTTAAAACATCTGAAACTCACTAACAAAGTGGTTAAACATAGCTAGGAATATTAAAGAATGACAGTAGGTAGTATTAAGATCAAACAAGAAGGTTTCACAAATTCGTCAGATTCGAATTTCAAACTGCTATGAAAACTCGAGTTTTGTTTATCAAAACTCGAGTTTTGGACTTTTATCATGAAACATCGTTTTTAGTCCAAAACATCAAAACTTGAGTTTTCATTCAAAACTGGCGGTTTTTAAATCACTGAAAAACTGCAGTGCTCTCTGGTTGGCCAAAACTTGAGTTTTCATTTAAGTATGAAAACTTAAAGAAAACGGGCCAAATCAAAATCGGAGGTTTTCATGAAAAGCGGCGGTTTTAAACCGGGTAAAACATGAATGCTCTGCCGGGACAAAACTCGAGTTTTCAATCAAAACTCGAGTTTTCATTTAATCATGAAAACTTTGAGAAAAACTGGAGGTTTTCACCAAAACTGGCGGTTTTCAAAATTGTGTAAACTTTGAGAGTTCTCAGTCAAGTCAAAACTCGAGTTTTGAACCAAAACTCGATTTTTCACAAATCTTAGTAAAACTTGGAAAACTCATGCCAAATTGGAAATCGGCGGTTTTGTACGAAAACTCGGAGTTTTCACAATCTTAAAATTTTGGAGACTCTCTGTATGGCCAAAACTCGAGTTTTCAATGAAAAATGGAGTTTTGTCTTTTCCAGAAAATATTGAGAAGTCTCTGAATGGTAAAAAATGGAGTTTACTCAGAAAACTGGCGGTTTTGCTTATTTCAGGATTTTCTCAGTAAAATCAAAACTCGAGTTTTGAACCAAAACTCAAGTTTTGAACCAAAACTTGAGTTTTCCTTTGACGGTAAGTTTTTCAACTTACCAAAAGAAAACTTCCTATTTTGTTTACAATTGTCAGTTATCATCAAAATATATAGAGAACTAACACTATTCACCCCCCCTCTAGGTGATATTCTATCTTCCTTCTTGTTCGTCCAAAAACATGCAAGAAGGAGAGTTGGTGGTGCTTTATAATAAGTGAGGAGGTTACCTAAAGAGTCCCTTTGTTACTTGACCAAAATGCCCTTAAAATATCTTCTCACATATAGCTTCTTCCATAAGCTTCTGGACTTTTCTCCCTTGTCCTTGCCTTGGCCAAAAATCAAGCTTCTTGGAAAACTTTGATGACTCATCCATTTGCCATTAATGCATGTGCTTATGTGTCCGTCTTGAAATCATCTTACTTTCCTAGCAAGACAAGGGGCACCTTAGAATTAATTTTGTTGACTTTTAATTCAACATGTGTTCAATGTTTCCATCAATGCTTGGGCTTAGGTGTCCATTGACTTAGTCAATTCTTTTCCTTTGTGTGAGACATGGCTCTTTTGGATAATCATCAACATTTTGAAAGACCTGGCTATCACCCAAGAGGGGGGTGAATTGGGTGTCTAATTAAAAACTTGGTACTTTGAAAATCTTTTCAGAAACTTACTGAAAGTAGTTTGAATGACAAAAATAATTTATAAAGTGATAATCAGTCATTCAAATATATGTGCAAATTCAAATATATATATTTGGAAACATAAGAGATAAGGGAAGAGAATATGCAAACCGATTTATACGGTTCGGCCCAATCCTTGACCTACGTCCAGTCCCAAGCTCCGCTTGATATTTTCAATCCACTATATTCTTTCAACTTGATTACACGTTCTGTACTTGAAGTAATCCTCTCACTAGGATTCACTCCCCCTTACAAACTGCAATCAATTCACCCACTTGATTACACACTCGTACTCAAGTAACCCTCTCACTAGGATTCACTCCCCTTACAAGCCGTAATCAATACAATGGGTCTCCCACTCAAGATCACCCAATCTTGAGTAACTCTCGAGATAGAATGATAGGATGATTACAATAAATCTTCTCTCTCGAAGTGAATGAATAAACACCTGAAGTGCATTACAAATAATTTCACTCTCTCTGATACACTATGTAAACATTTTGAAAACAGAGAGCAAAATAAGATGAAAATCAGAGTATGATCATTTTGAAGTTGTAGGCTTGTGTCTTGCTAGTTCTGTCTTGAATCTGACTTCTTTTATAGGTAGAGATCAATATATGACCGTTGGATGAAGAAATATAGCCGTTAGACTCAGATGGAAACTAGCCGTTAGAACTTCGTTTTCGAACCGCTTGACGAATACTCGAGTATTCATTTGGAAACTCGAGTATTCAATACTTTACTTGGATACTCGAGTATTCACTCAAGTATTGCTTCGTTGTCCTTTAGGTGAGGCTTCGACATTCCAGACCATTACTTGAGTATTGTTACTTACATACTCAAGTATTCAATATCTTACTCCGATACTCGAGTATTGACTCAAGTATTGCTTCTCCCAACCTTCAAGTTGCTCTCTGTCTGATGGAAACTCGAGTATTGAACTTACATACTCGAGTATTGACCTTTGTTGAACTAACCGTCAACTTTCGAGGGTTATATCTCCCTGGTCTGAACTTTTTTTGGTTCGTTCAACTCTTCATGGAAACCTCTGTGAGTCTAATTTTATATGCCACCAATTTCAGCTCAATCGGATTTGTAGTTTGTGAGTTACACTCAAAACATTGAAGCTTGGTTTGCTGTGTGACATGGATTTATCTATCAACTTGGACAATTCATATCTCTCATATGAACTCCTTTTGGCTTGAATTTTATATCCAATTGACGCATTGGGAGTCTAGTTTCATATGCCACTGATTTCACTTCAATCCGATTTCTGGTTGAAGAGATATCATCAAATTACCAGATGTCGCCCGAGCTGAACGTGAAACAGAGTTGATCAACGTTGAATACTCGAGTATTGAACTTACATACTCGAGTATTGACAGTCCAGAGAGCCCAGAGATGCTGAAAACACTGGATACTCGAGTATTGACATTCCAGAGAGCCCAGAGATGTTGAAAACACTGGATACTCGAGTATTGACATTCCAGAGACGCCAGAGAAGCTGAAGACACTCCAATACTCGAGTATTGATGAACATACTCGAGTTTTGACTCCTAAAGCTGATTTTTCCTTGTTTTAACTCTAAATTGAGTCATTCCAACTTCCATATGATCTTGGAGGCTTCTAACATCAATATAAGAACTTGAATAATGATATCTTCATTCCATTCAACAAGTTCTTCCTTTTTTCATCTCCCAACTTGATCATTCTTCATCATTCAACTCTTTCTTTCTTCTCTTCTTCTTCTTCTCTTGATGATTTTCCATAATTCAATTCTTTATTTCTTCTCTTCTCTTGATCATTCTCTCGTCATTCAACTTGTACTCATCATTCTCAAAGCAAGTTCCTCAATAACTTTCTTTTTGATTATTCCCAAAATCCTTTGATAACTTCTTGCTTCCTTGACATTATGATATTCTCATTATATTGTGTGCAAGAACTTCTTTCTTCAATCTACTTTCTTGATCATTCTTCAATATCCAGAAAGCCGAGCTTATTCTGAACTTCTTCCAGAATTGCATACGTCGTCTTTCTATATCTGCACTATTCATGTGTACTCCACAGTAGCCCAAATATGATGAAGCTTTATTCCAACTTCTATTGATCATAGAGACTTCCATTATTAACCTTTGCATCTACATTAAATATAAGAATTAGTCAAAGTATAATGTAAATGTAGTGTGCAAACTTTTTCTTTGGTAATAATGGCTTCTATATTAGACATCATCAAAACTAATCATATCTAACATTCTCCCCCTTTTTGATGATGGCAAATACTTTAAGAAAAAATATGTATGAATATAAAAATTAGACCCAACATATTTTTCTTGTCATTCTCTCCCCCTTATTTGTCATTAGCAAAAAGTTGAAGTTTAAGGAAGATATACTTAGAGAGACAAATATGAAACAAGAGTAGAAAGAGTCAAAGAACTGATTTTCGCTCCTCGATTTGAAATTGTTTTCATTCTAAATATGATGCAATTTGGAATGTTTTTATGAAAAGCAAATTTGAAAGAATTTGGAGAGGTTTTCAAGAAATCTTTCACACTTAAAGCATATAGATACCAAACATGTGCAACATTTCTACTGAACATAAAAAGATAGAGATTAGAAATGCTCATGTTGGTTCTGCAAACTGATGAATGATCGATGAAGTCCATTGGTTTGCTTTGTTGTATGAGATCATCTGAGGAGTGCTCAATAGAAGGATCATGAATATCCTGTATGATGCAAATAGGATGAAAGTGTTGGCTACTTGAAGACTATCGCATCGAATGAATATGATCGCACTTGGCTTCCATCCTTTCCTTCATAGAACTCGATCATTGTAGAGCGTATCTCAGCTTGTTCCAAGAGATGTTCCTCTTTCTTTGTAAAGCAAATCTCAGATTGATTGTCAAAGCATCTTTCCTCAATGTAATATTTTCTTTTTGTAGTGCATTAAGGAAAGTTGTAACACATAACAAAGTCTTCTGCTACAAATTGAAAACTTTCTTTGCAAAAGAGATTTGTTAGTGCAACCAAATATCAAAGTATTCCTTTCCAAATGATATTTAAAAATAATGAAAGGAAAATATAAGATATTTTTGAATATGAAATTAACTCATCATCAAAACTAATAGAAGATAGTGAATTCAGATGAGTATGCTTAAAAGGGTTTTCTTCAAATAAAGGAGATGAACTTTTAAAGTATAAAACACATATGAATGTAAAGCTCCCCCTTAATGAATGCATGAATAAAACAGCTGTAGCTCCCTTTAATGATACCAAATAATGATGTGATACCAAGTGTGATGAGGTCTGGAATTCATCTAACTCCAATGAACATAACATGGTATCTCAAAATTAAGAACTTTCAAGTACACATGGGTGGACTTGAAATTGGTATGAAGAAATCACTTATGCTTTTTATGATGATAAAAGAGTTTTAAAGCATAAGGATCATTTTAAAAATAAGTGTGCTCAGACTAAGATTCATGAAATAAAATGGAATGAATGAAATCAAGTTAGCCTAGCATGATTATGACATATGCATAATACAATACCTCACTTGAGTAATATCGTAATTACTCAAGTTATAATCATCCATAGATGCATCACTGGCTAGCCAATTTCTGATGATGTGATCAATATTGATGAGCTTCGGGAGGATGAATCTTTACACCCACCAATTGCTTTGAATGCATCTTAGAATCGAAATCCCAAATGAGCTTTGAATAAGAATTCAAAATTAGTTTCTGCTCATAGCTTCTCATCAAGCTAATATGCTCCTTATCACTTGGCCTAAGCCTCTTGCTTGTGATGGAATGTCACTCAGGTATTGTCACAAAATTTGCAAACATCGCCACTGAGATGATCTATTCTATTTGCCTATGTTCTTTGTTTTTGACAACAGAACATTTTGATCAACTCGCAACAATATATGTTCTTTGGTACCCAATGATTCTTGAGTCCACACAAGATTAGATAAGACAACTCTATGCTCTTAAACAATTAAATCATATGATATTTGAAGCAAAGAGTATAACAATCAAAGATCAAAAACATAGTTTTACCCAATCAAGTAAGTTCAAGCCAATGAATCAAAAAGGGTAATAACTAAATGATATCAAGAATGTTATTTCTCAATGACAAGTTTGTAAAAACACTTTATGCGAGAAAATATGTCATTGATAAAATACATGTAACTTTAATCAATGAGTATAGAAAATCTTATCTATAAAGATAAGCATTTATAAACTCACAGTTTATGAATGAGCTCAGAGTTTTCAAGAATGATAATGAAATATGCAAAACAATTTAGATCGTGAATGTTCTTTCAAAAATGTAACAATGCATTATGAAATCAAAATTTTCATAAATGAAAGATTCATTTTTGAAACATGTTTGAAAACAATGCTCACATTAAACATGGTGGAAGTCAATGGGTTTAATGAATATATCAATATGCTTCATTTTTGGAGAACATGTTGAACATTGCAGTTAAGATGTTGAAGAATTTTCTCAAAAACAAAAGTCATGACGGTAGAGCATTTATCGAAATATGCTAAGCACAATAGAAATATATGAGCACAATGACTTTGCTATTGACCAAGAAATAATCTTGCTTCTTAGAATGGAGTCTTGAAAAGATAAGAATATTCAAAGCAAGAATATGAATATACAAAAATAGTTACTCAGATATAAATGAAGATAAATTTGATGAATTTGAGTAACAAAATGACTAGTAGGATTCATGGATGATAAAGCACAAACTCATTAGTCCAGATGACTAGAGTTCCATGATATTATCCTAGTAAGTCATTCCATATAATGGTTAATGCACTAACATTTAATGCATTAATGAACATTCATATTGCTTGGAATAACTTAACCAATGAGATTTTCACAAATTGAATTCTTTTCGGAGATAAACTTGAAACTCATATAGATAATCAACTTGTTAGATATAAGATCTAACTTGATTGAAAATAAGGAATGAGGAGTTCAAGCATCATATTGAATACCAAAGGTCAATATGTGAATGATAGGGAAATTTCAACTGGACAAATTTGAAGCATATCCAACATTCAATATACAATATTAACTTCCAATTTGAAACATCATTTGAATGCAATCAAAGTATGGATATGTTTCCAAAACATTTGTATGCATTTTCACAAAATAGAGTGATTTGAAATCGAGACAGATTTTAGAGTTGTGCATTTCAAAAAGATATAAACTCAGAAAGTTATGCACAAATTCACATGTTTGATCATCAGAAATTCACTAATAAATTGATTAAACATAGTTAGAAATATTAGTGATTGATGATATGGAGTATTGGAGTCAATCAGGAAGATTTTACAAATTCGTCAGATTTGAATTTCAAACTCTGCGACCAATACTCGAGTATGTTATTCAATACTCGAGTTTGTCACTGTGCACTAATGTGAATACTTGAGTATTCATCTCGAATACTTGAGTATTCGTTTTCCAGAGAAGGCACTACATGATTTGAGCGTTGGACAATTTCCTTGAGTAAGACCAATACTCGAGTATTGAAACCAATACTTGAGTATTGAACTTTTTATGTGAAAATAAGTTAAGTCCAAAATCTCAATACTTGAGTATTCAAATCAATACTTGAGTTTTCAAAATATTTGAAATAGAGCCAAGCTCTCTGTATGCCCAATACTCGAGTATTCAACTCAATACTTGAGTATTGAACTATTTGAAAACTTTGTGAAATCTATTCCAAGTTAATACTTGAGTATTCACCGAATACTTGAGTATTCAAATCACTTGGAAATAGCAAACCTTTCGTATGGCCAATACTCGAGTATTCAACTCAATACTTGAGTATTGAACTGTTTGCAATACTTGTGAAGTCTCTGTCATTTCAATACTTGAGTTTTCATTCCAATACTTGAGTATTCATAAACATGTGAAAAGTTTGAAAACTTTCGTTTGCCCAATACTCGAGTATTCAAACCAATACTCGAGTATTCACATGTTGAATACTTTGATGACTCTCTGTATGACCAATACTTGAGTATCCATATGGATACTTGAGTATTGAATACTTGAGTATTCACACCAATACTTGAGTATTCACAAGTTGCAAGTTTTTGGTGACTCTTTGTAACATCAATACTTGAGTATTGTAATGGACACTTGAGTATTGAAAAATATGTGAAAAAACTTGTATGCTTTCTGCCAATCCGATACTCAAGTATTCATACCAATACTTGAGTTTTCACATGTTGAAAACTTTCGTGACTCTCTATATGACCAATACTTGAGTATTCAAATAGAATACTTGAGTATTGAAAAACTTTAGAAAAATTGAAAGAGTCTGTATGGTCAATACTCGAGTATTCAAACCAATACTCGAGTTTTGGCTCACGGTGAAAAACTTGGAGTGCTCTCTGTAAGTTCAATACTTGAGTATTCAAATGATTACTTGAATATTGCTTGTTTTAAAGAAATTGAGCTACTAACTGTCAAGTCAATACTTGAGTATTGAAACCAATACTTGAGTATTCGCAAAATTTTTGAAAAAAAAAACATAGAAAACTCTTGACACACTGAAAATTGGAGTTTGGTTTTGACAGTAAAGCTCTTGATTGAAATTGAATAAGTTTCAAAACCTTTTAACTTAACTAAAGACAAACCAAACATGAATTTCATATAATTAGTATGAGGTAAGAATTAGATATCACCGTAATTTCTCTTATCCTCATAGAAGCTTGCTTGGTTGAGATGGATTGATGTAGATAACTCCTTTTCCAACGTTCACCATTAACATCAAGCATAGCTTGTTTAGCTTTCTCAAGATTTGGATCATTTCTTTATGTTGCATTCTTGAGAAGCTTTCTTTGATCCTATAAAATCGTATAAAGCTTTTTCTTTCTTGGTATCCAACCTAACTTGGATCCAATCATCGTTAGCTTGTAGGAATCAAAATTCACATGCTCTTATGAATATAATTAATTCAGAACAACTAAGCATAATGAATTAAACATGACTTTATGCATAAAAGAAATACTTTCTTTTCAAATCATCATGCATGCATAAAGAATTAAGCCTATTGAACATTGCAATCTATTTAAAAAATAAGTTAGGATGTGAAAACCCAATTTTTTTTTAAAAAAAAATAGTTTGCAATGCTCATTCCTAAGACTACAATATATAAGACCTCAATGTATAATTCAAATAATAGCATAGGAGGTTTTACTATTGTATACCTTTGCCTTAGGTACTTGGAGGATTGACTTTGCTTACCCATTGGTTCTTCATATGTTTTCTCATGGGTGTTGGCAAAGCTCTCTCAAGGGATATAGACTTCCAGAGTCTTCTGTTTGAAAGCTGAGAGATTCTCCTCTTCTTGTTCTCCTCAAGATAGTTGAATGGTACTTCATGGTAGTCCATTCTTGAGGCAGAATGTATTCTTCTTACGGGTGTCCATTGCTTCTTTTGATTTGACTTTGAAAATCCAGCAATGGATGCTCCACGAGTTCTCCTAACTGATGTGAATCTTCTTTTAGGTTCATGAGAAACTCTTGGATTCTTCTTCTTCTCTGTACCTTTATGTCCATTGATTTTCAAATCATCTTGTACACATAAATCAATAGATGGACATTTTGGTACCCACTTATACTTGGGTCCTTCACCGTTAGTATTGGACCTTGATTGTCCTTTAGGAACCCAAACAATTTTATTTCTCACATTAGAATTTCTCCTAATATAGCATGTGTAAGAAATATGACCATATTTACCACAATAATTGCAAATAATAGAATGATGCTTATTATGAATATTTTTGCAGGTATTGTGCTGGTGATGAGAGTAAGATTTCAAACAATCTTCATTTGAACATTCATTCTTCCCACATGATTTCCCAGCATGATTGAAAACATTTTTGCTTTTCAAAACAGAATCAATAATTGGTTGAAAAACAATTTTATGCAAATATTCAAAATCATTTTTCTTAACTACACAAGGAGAATTGGAATTGTTTACCACATGTGTATCTTGAGCTCCAAATATTGATTGATCACAATCGTCCATGAGCTCTTCCTGGGAATCTTCTTCCTCTTGTTCCTTTGTGTTGACTGGATTATGGGAGTATTCAACGATTTCTCCTTCTTCAATCTCCAGTTGTTCATCAATCATAGATGTGCAATTTATAATTTTTGATGAACTATCAACACTATCAACTTCAACACAATTGTTAGAAGCATGTATGAAATCAAGAGTATCCCATATTTCTTTAGCACTAGAGCAAAACTTGATTTTCTGAAAATCATTTTCGGTTTAAAGCACAGTGAAGGATTTTCATTGCTCTAATGTTCAACGAAAACATTTTCTTTTCCTTTTCTGTCCAATCCTTTCTTGGTTTGAAATCAAAAACATATATAAAAACATTCCACATATAAAAATCAGTTGCTTTAATAAAACTAGTCATTCTAGCTTTCCAAAACCAAAAATCAACATCTTTGAAAAACGGTGGAATGGTATAATAAAAACCTTCTGAAAACGAGGAACACCCAAAATAGTCATTGAAACTCTTGAGACGGTTAAGTCCTTTAAACAAGAGCCTAGCTATGATACCAAATGAAAGACCTGGCTATCACCCAAGAGGGGGGTGAATTGGGTGTCTAATTAAAAACTTGGTACTTTGAAAATCTTTTCAGAAACTTACTGAAAGTAGTTTGAATGACAAAAATAATTTATAAAGTGATAATCAGTCATTCAAATATATGTGCAAATTCAAATATATATGCTGGAAACATAAGAGATAAGGGAAGAGAATATGCAAACTGATTTATACTGGTTCGGCCCAATCCTTGACCTACGTCCAGTCCCCAAGCTCCGCTTGATATTTTCAATCCACTATATTCTTTCAACTTGATTACACGTTCTGTACTTGAAGTAATCCTCTCACTAGGATTCACTCCCCCTTACAAACTGCAATCAATTCACCCACTTGATTACACACTCTGTACTCGAAGTAACCCTCTCACTAGGATTCACTCCCCTTACAAGCTGTAATCAATAAAATGGGTCTCCCACTCAAGATCACCCAATCTTGAGTAACTCTCAGATAGAATGATAGGATGATTACAATAAATCTTCTCTCTCAGAAGTGAATGAATAAACACTGAAGTGCATTACAAATAATTTCACTCTCTCTGATACACTATGTAAACATTTTGAAAACAGAGAGCAAAATAAGATGAAAATCAGAGTATGATCATTTTGAAGTTGTAGGCTTGTGTCTTGCTAGTTCGTCTTGAATCGACTTCTTTTATAGGTAGAGATCAATATATGACCGTTGGATGAAGAAATATAGCCGTTAGACTCGAGATGGAAACTAGCCGTTAGAACTTCGTTTTCGAACCCATGACGAATACTCGAGTATTCATTTGGAAACTCGAGTATTCAATACTTTACTTGGATACTCGAGTATTCACTCAAGTATTGCTTCGTTGTCCTTTAGGTGAGGCTTCGACATTCCAGACCATTACTTGAGTATTGTTACTTACATACTCAAGTATTCAATATCTTACTCCGATACTCGAGTATTGACTCAAGTATTGCTTCTCCCAACCTTCAAGTTGCTCTCTGTCTGATGGAAACTCGAGTATTGAACTTACATACTCGAGTATTGACCTTTGTTGAACTAACCGTCAACTTTCGAGGGTTATATCTCCCGGTCTCGAACTTTGTTTTGGTTCGTTCAACTCTTCATGGAAACCTCTGTGAGTCTAATTTTATATGCCACCAATTTCAGCTCAATCGGATTTGTAGTTTGAGTTACACTCAAAACATTGAAGCTTGGTTTGCTGTGTGGCGTGGATTTATCTATCAACTGGTACAATTCATATCTCTCTCATATGAACTCCTTTTGGCTTGAATTTTATATCCAATTGACGCATTGGGAGTCTAGTTTCATATGCCACTGATTTCACTTCAATCTGATTTCTGGTTGAAGAGATATCATCAAATTACCGAGATGTCGCCGAGCCGAACGTGAAACGAGTTGATCAACGTTGAATACTCGAGTATTGAACTTACATACTCGAGTATTGACAAAGTCCGAAGAGCCCGAGAGATGCTGAAAACACTGGATACTCGAGTATTGACATTCCGAGAGCCCGAGAGATGTTGAAAACACTTGGATACTCGAGTATTGACATTCCGAGACGCGAGAGAAGTCGAAGACACTCCAATACTCGAGTATTGATGAACATACTCGAGTTTTGACTCCTAAAGCTGATTTTTCCTTGTTTTAACTCTAAATTGAGTCATTCCAACTTCCATATGATCTTGGAGGCTTCTAACATCAATATAAGAACTTGAATAATGATATCTTCATTCCATTCAACAAGTTCTTCCTTTTTTTCATCTCCCAACTTGATCATTCTTCATCATTCAACTCTTTCTTTCTTCTCTTCTCTTCTTCTCTTGATGATTTTCCATAATTCAATTCTTTATTTCTTCTCTTCTCTTGATCATTCTCTCGTCATTCAACTTGTACTCATCATTCTCAAAGCAAGTTCCTCAATATCTTCTCTTTTTGATTATTCCCAAAATCTTTTGATAACTTCTTGCTTCCTTGACATTATGATATTCTCATTATATTGTGTGCAAGAACTTCTTTCTTCAATCTACTTTCTTGATCATTCTTCAATATCCGAAAGCCAAGCCTATTCGAACTTCTTCCGAATTGCATGCGTCGTCTTTCTATATCGCACTATTCATGTGTACTCCACAAGAGCCCAAATATGATGAAGCTTTATTCCAACTTCTATTGATCATAGAGACTTCCATTATTAACCTTTGCATCTACATTAAATATAAGAATTAGTCAAAGAATAATGTAAATGTAGTGTGCAAACTTTTTGCTCGTAATAATGGCCTCTATATTATACATCATCAAAACTAATCATATCTAACACATTTTGCAATTTCCCTAAGATGACACATGGCACTTTTGGATATGGATAAATTAATTGCAAAGTCCTTTCAACCTCCAAATCATGACATGTGGCAATTTGTGCATTAAATGCTTGTCAAATCCATTTGACTTAGTTTGATATGCTTTGAGAGAAGGTTAGACACGTGTCACCTTTCTATTTGGCCAACACAAAAGTACTTTTAACTTGTCAAGATGAGTCGACATGTGTCATGTTCTCATTGCGCCAACAAAAAAATAGCTTTATCTTTGTAATCATGATGGGACATGTGTCATCATTCCACTGGGCCAATATAAAGTAACCTTGTAGATTGTCATGATGACGAGACATGTGTCATGCTCTTATTATACCAACACAAAAGCAACTTTATGCTTTTTAATGTGAGGGACACGTGTCATGATCTTGTGATGATGACTCAAAAGCTATGTCACTATTAGTCATCATGACCTTACTTTCTCAAAGTTAATTTAATAAAGCTACTTTATCGGTGTTTACTCGGGATCCTGTTGGGTTTTTCTCAAGATTGCGACATGCATACCAAGACCCGACAAACAATGCCACATATCGATGTTTTCTAAAAAACGTAGGGCATACTCAACTGCCCTGAAAATGTCGTATACTTACTTATATCGACATATTTTCACTCAACTAATTGTCCTATACCTCAAGAAATAGTTAGGTGGCATATTTTCCAACTGGATTTACACCGTATAGGTCTTCTGTGCCCCTTTTCATTGGCACTTTAATTCTAGGACTTATACATACTAGGTCTATTGACCCGTATAGCTGAGTTTCTTAGTCCCCGAGAGGCTTCCTATCTCTCGACATTCTTGGGACTCTTCCCGAACCAGGCTTAGTCATCCACCTACTTTAGGCTTATTATCAAGTCTCTAAGCCCAAGATTCAGGATATTACAAAACTCATTCCTGTAGCTTACAATTTAGATCAAGCTCTGCACAAGCTCACCTAGCACATACTACTTAACAGAGGTTTAACCTTAACTCTTCTCCAGTAAGCTAAGGCCACTACTCTTATCTATTAGCGACCAACTAAAAACAAGACCAACGTTAATATCACAATTAAGCAAACTGTATTGTTGAATTAAAACTAACAATCAGGTTCATATTATAACTTAAGGATCCATTCTCGCTCAACCAACAGAATTTAGTTCATGGTTAATGAAGAGAACACAATTGAAATATGATCCACTAAAAATAGAGAAGATCGTCGAAGGATTCGATGAACAGGGGACATTTGTCACGCAACACCTCTGCGTCTTCTTTGATTTTCGCCTGACTTCTGTCACAATTAGTCTCTCTCAAGCTCTCGGAAGAATTCTAATATGTTCTCGATTGATCCGATTGAGTCACGTCACTCTCATGCTAACTACTTTCTAGGTCTAGCAGTCTTTTTCTTTTATAGTCAGGACCTCGCATCATACGTCCAGTGAGCTAGGCTTTCTAATTCTATTACAACTGACTCCCTGGATTTGGTTGATTGATTCTCTTTTAATTTCATGGGATTCTGTAGATATTTCTTCCGATTCTCCATACTCTTGATTTTTGTCAAGTCAACTGATGTCTAAACGTTTAGCTCAATTTTTTGCAATTATTTTCTGAAGTATTCTAGAGAAACGATCAGCGTATAACAGTATATCATAGGTTAACACTTATGATACTATAGCATTGGGACAACATTGTGATGTTAGATCAGACCAAACACCGACATGCTATAGCATCACATCAACATTATCATGCGATTTCAAAATACATCAGAATGTAGCCTTTCTTCCGCATATAGTGTCTAAAATGCAACAACTTAGTTCATCTAACCCTTATTTCCACATATGCATGAATTATGTCATATGAGACATTTAAGCTCAGAATCAGCATGTAAAACAATCATAACGTGGTGGAAATATGTGGTAGAAATAGGACTCATTAGATATTTGAAGAGAAAGGTGGAGAAGGTGGAATCGTATAAGGTTGAGCTTATAAAGATGTGGTCTCAATAGGCACCTTGGAGCAGGAGCACTTATGTGTTTATGAAATAAGGCCTCAAATGAATCCAATCTCTGCTCATAACTCCTCATAATGGTGCCAACCTTAAACTTCATCCTTTTTTGAGCCTCTGGCTACTCAAACATAACCTTGAAGTTCTAATTTACCATGTCACACAAGTGACAAACCCAACATTGTTGGTGGCACTCTTTGTGTGAAAAGTTTAAAGATCCTTTCTCAGATATCTCTAGATAAATGGACCAAAGAATGTCTCTTATCTATCATTGAAGTCTCATCTTCCATCCTCTACTTCTTCTTCATAAAGCTCTTCCATAGAGCATATCTCAATTGGCTCTAAGAGGTCTTCCTCTTCCTTTGTATATGTTGTTACTTTGAAAGTTGCCTCCAATTTATTTGTCTTGATTGAGCATTAAAGCATCTTTCCTCAATTTTGATAGTTTCTCTTTGTAGTGCGTTAAGGAATGTCCTTTGCACATAACAAATTTTCTTGCTACAAATTAAAAAATTTCTTGCAAAAGAGAATTATTAGTGCAATTAAGTATCAAAATATTCATTTTATATGATATTTTCAAATTAAGATAATGAAAGGAAAATATAAGAGCAATTCATCAACAAAACTATTTAATTAGATGAGTATGCTATAAAGATTTTCTTCAAATAAAAGATATGAGCTTTTAAGATATAATACACATATGAATGTGAAACTCCCTTTTAATGAATGCATGACTTAAAAAAATATGAAGAATAGAGTTAAAAACTCTCCTTGAATTGAAAAACCATTAAGTATGAGAGTCAGAACATTCAGATAGGATTTAAGCTTGCTCAAGATTATGAGAATGAGAATGAGAATGTCATCTCACTCCTTGTCATTTTTCCTTGTAAAATTGCTCTCAACTTGTGAGTACTACTCCATTAGACGTTTACTCGAGTGGTCACTCATGTGATGCAACCATTTTTCTCAAGATTGCATCCATCACTTGTAGTTCACCCAAGTGAACCTTGCAAGTGATCCTTCATTTGTTTGTCTCTGTTTATCATTGATAGAAACAGAGAGACCTTGGATAGACATTCTTTCCAGTTCTGCTTGAAGTAGCTCATCTTCTTGGTTTATGTAGAAGACTTTAAGTGTCATTTAATTGATATCTTGACCACGTGATGATTTATTTCCCTCATTTCCTCAATCAATAACATCCTTCAAAATCTATCAACTCATACTTAATATAAGCTTGGTTTTAAAACATTAGTATGTTTCATATAATAAAATTTTCAAGATAGGATATACAACTTGAAATTCAACAAAATTACTTGTTCTTTCTATGATGATAAGAGTATTTAAGATATTAAAAACATAAGGACCATTGAATAAAAATGAATTTGCTCAGGCTAAACTTCATGAAGTAATATGGAATGAACGAAATCAAGTAATTCAAAATACATTACCTCACTCGAGTGGTTAATGTGAGCACTCGATCCCCTTTTGAGAGTCAGTATCTTGTATTACTTGAGTGCTATCTCCTTCACTCGAATAATTCCCTTCTTGGTGTTATGATTTGCCTCATCACTTGAGTTCCTTTATGCTTTACTCAAGTTCTCTACTAAATCAGAGTGTTGTTTTTTGCTTTCATAAGGAGTGTTTCGGTAGGAAAAAGCAGTGTGTTTAGGTAGGAAAAAAGACTAGTGGAAAAGAAATCCAGTTTGGAGGTTGTCACGCCTTGAAACTTAAGGGGTGACTGGACCGAAATATGAGATAACTCACATTCCATAAGCCTTAAAACATACATAATTTATAATACTTATATACGTAGACATATTTACAATATATATAAAAAAATATCATAAATATATTTCATATAACAAATTTTATTAACTTTTCGTAGAAATTTCGATAGAGTCATCCCTACAAGCGGAACCTCCTAAAAATTCTACAAGAGCCTGATATTATCAAGAGGAGCTCTACTCCTTATCAACAAATTCAAAACATGCAAATCAAGTGAGGATCCTATCTATAGCATACGTGGAGCACCTAAATTACAACATTAAATACATAGGTGTGAATTTTACACTAACTAGGAATTTTCAAGATGACGCTTCAACTTCAAACAACAGTATGGACCTTCACCGATCAGCAAGTGGGATAAGATCGGCTGCACTTTCTAAGACCAAAAAAATATTTTTAGTGAATAACGTACCATTTATATAATTTAGAGTAAATACCCTTTTGGGTCCCTGGAAAAAAACACGGACCCCATTTTGGTCCCTCACATAGAGAAATGCCCTTTTAGTCCCTGAAAAGGACGAATAATGATCGATTGGTGAACATTTTGGTCCCTCGCAAATTTCCAAAAAGCCCTTTTTAGTCCATAAAAAAGTCTCATTTTAGTCCCTAGAGACAAAAATGGGGTCTGTGTTTTTTTCCAGAGACCCAAAAGGGTATTTACTCTATACTTTAATAAAATACAGAAGAAAATATTTGAAACAGATTTAACCTTAAATAATAACAATATGACAATAAATTGTAATTTATGTATCATGTTATCATAGATATAAGTAAAATTCTATAAATGATCATAAATCAAATAAATTCAAGTATGTAATAAATCGTTTTGTTTAACAAATTCAATTTAAAACATCAAATCTCATATCTCATATATTCATAGAACTTCTACAGAACGGATAACAAGTGTGGACACATAGTCCACGAGGGTAACTAACCAAGCGGAGCTCAAGGCTACAAAAAAAAAAGCATGGACACACAGTCCATGAGGGTAAGTAACCAAGCTCGACGGGAAGCCACGAAACAAGTGTAGCACGAGGCTACGAATCAAGCACAGGTACAAGACCCACAAATAAAAAACGTGGGAACAAATCCCACGAATATCAAGCGAGCTCAAGGTTAACTATGGTGCACCAAGGACTAACTGTGCTGCTGTTAGTAATCATCGTTTAGTAGTATGTCCTCTCAAAAATGTTTTCAAGCATGATTTGGGTTAATTTATCAAAACAATGAAAAGTTCCTTTGTGTCGAAATAACGATAGCTCATATCAAATACTTCGTAATAGAATAACCCAGCATGAAGTTTCACTATCAATATCTCAAGCTTTCCTTCAAATTCAATGTGCCAACAAAGTCCTTTTGAAATAATAGATTTTGGTGTATGAATATTCTAAAATGTAAGATCATTTCAATATGAAGATCTATGAAAGATATCTTAAAAGTTTCCTTACCATTTAAGTGCATAATCATGAATTATACCATGAAGCAATTTAGAGGAAAAATAATAATAACGAGTAACATCATCAATCTTTGCTCATATAATATCAATAAGAAAATGAAAAAAAAATATTATAAACTTTCCTTTGCAAATTCATATTTATAAATATGGTATTTAACAAAAAGTACGACAACTAATAAAAATATCATTTACAAAAATTATAATGGGACGCTATTCACTCACCTGTAAAGTTTATATTTATACCTCTTTCACCAACTTATTTGCTACCAAGTTATTCACCTCTCCTCCTAATATCCAAATAAATCCATCAATTATAGCTTTGCATAAAATTTTCTATTTTCTCATTCAATACAAATTCTTCATACCAATCCCATCTTAGTTTATACAAAACAAAGTGATACAATCTCAAACCGCAACAATTTTAAAATAGAAGAAAACTTTAACTTTAATCCCTTTTATGAATGATAAAATACAAACTCAAATAATCATGGAACTTCGAATGATATTTTCAGCCTTAAAATATCATCCCAAACTTTAAAATTGTACTATCCTTCTAATCCTCAAATATCAATCAAGTAGTATCCTTATAGCATCTCTAAAATTTCCAGATTTGGTAATGCTTTACAAAAAATTAGAACCCAATATTTCAGGTATTAAAGAGTGGGTTTCTATCACTCTTGATTCAATAATTTGCACCAAATAACCTCCAAACGGACACACACTTATATATATATATACACACACACACACACACACATATATATATGTGTGTGTGTGTACATAATAATGAAGAGAAATACAACCATTCCCAATTTCATCAACCAATTCGGCCTCTTTCCCACATCCAATTTTTTTTTCTCAATTCTGAAATTATCTTTCAAGAATAATGCCCAGCTTGGCATAAACATTAACACCATCAAAGTAATCCATATATATATATACACACACATTGATACCTCTATGGTAAAACAATTTTGTAGCTTCTTATATCCCCATCAATTATACTCCCCTGCCTCATTCATCACGTAGCCCACCATATATAAAGAGTCTAACCTTCTCAAAACACTAATATATTTATCTACCATGATTTCCAAACTCCAATCTTTACTAAACATCAAATTAAACCCATGAAAACTAAATTTCTAAAAGCAAGATTGCTTCTCCAAACAACTAGAGGAGTTGGCGGCGGTGTTGAACAACATTGCCAATCATTTGGACTAGGGGCGATTGTCTCTTGGAATGATGATGATCATCTGAAGGCCTAGGTTTCAAGAACCCCCTATCATTATTATATTTTGATGTAATTTTGATTTTATGTTTGATCATCACCATATATAATATTTTGATGAAATTTTGATTTCATACATACATGTACCGTCACCTTTAGGCAATAATTGTTAATGAAAAAGTTGCAATATTTTATGTCTTTTGATATATTGTGTTACTATTGTTGATGATCATCTCGTGTTATAAGAGCATTCAGAATGTTTAAGTTCTTGTTTATGAGTTTTGTTTCTAAAATTTTATTCTCTATTCTAAAATTTAGATTTTAGACTAGTTGATTTAAAAAGCAATCTCATTATTTTTTTTATTTTTACATATTGAGACTGGACTTTAATGAGGTCCAATCAAGAAAAAGTTGACATAGTATTTATGCTTACTTTAATGAGGACCAGTTAAGAAAAAGTTGCCCTAGTAAAAAAATTTGATCATTTAAATATTTGTCTTGTAAATGCTTATATTTAACTTGTAAATTTGTTTTAACTTCCCGAATTCTTTTAAATCCCTTTATTTGCCTTGTAAATGTATTAATTTGTTTTGTGAATACTCTTATTTGTCTTGTTATTTCTCTTCTTTCTTCGTTAATGGCCAAAATTTTCTTCTCAACTCTTTGGTCTGATTTTCTTTGAATCCCCTTATTTGTCTTGAAATTGCTCATATTTATCTTATAAATGTTCTTATGAAAAAATTAAGTAAGGACATTATTGTCTTTTCACTGAAAACACTTAATTTCATTTTGACTTAAGGGGTAAAATAAAATTTTAGCATTTTTAGGGTTAACTGAAATAAAATTGTTTCTATACAATTTAATTGATATTTTCCCATTAAAAAAAATATTAAAAATAATAGAGTAAGAAGATTGGTGGGACTTATATTACAAAAAGTAATATAAGTTAAATCTCTTTAATGACATTGTTATATATCACGTAAAAAAGAAAAAAGAAAAAAAAGACATTACTATATTTACATCTAAATAAATTGTTTATGTATACTTTTGTAGACAAAAATAGTTATTCCTATAGACGAAATTATTCATTTTTAAATTTGCACATTCGTGCTTAATATTATTAATGTTTTTTTATCAGCATGTTGATATTATTCCTTTCACCTTTTTTATACACCAGAATATTCTTTCCGTTTCTTTTTCTTTCTCCAAACCTCTCCGTTTCTATTTATAGCCTAAAGTTTTGATGGTGATCATTTATATTAATTGGATGAATTATAAAATTTGAGGAGTACCTAATGATAAAATTTTGTTCACCAACAAGTTGTTAACTAAAATGGTAAGTGGTGTCAATTAGTTAAGAGAAGAACATACCAACAAGTTATTAATTAAAATAGTAAGGGGTTTCAATCCATTAAAAGAATAACATAAATTCAAATAGGCGAAAAAACTGAACCATTAATCAAATTTTTTTACAAAAAAGAATTTTGTCCCACGCATGAATACTTATTAATTCTCATTTGAAAATAAAATTCCAGGTCTCATTTTCATATTGAGGCTTTTTTTATTTTAATTTTAATTTTTGTCTCTCCTTTCCTTTATGGTTAAATAGGCTTTGCATTTTCCATTCTTATTAGTTATAAACTAACAGCCTATCAATAGGAAGCTAGTCCTTCATAACTTAATGAATTAATGTTTAAATCTCTGTTAAAAGAAGTATATGCATTTAATGTTTGACAATATCTTAAATAAAAGTACTTTTAATAAGATGGTATTTGTGCTTAAAAAAGTGGGGGAAAAAAAACTAGCAGTCAGGTATTGGGTTCCCCTGTTAAGTAAATTTCCGAATTTGCCATTCCTTTTTACACTGAAATGACTAGAGTACCCCAATTCTAAAAATGACTAGACCCATTGGTCCCAGATTCAAAATCCGTACCCTGAGGCAGACCTATTTTATTTTTCTTTCCTATTAGGTCATTAAAAATCCACTCCAATAGATCTCACCCACACATTGTCATCGTTGATCAACAATCTCGTCCGTCCAAAATCTGCCTCGATATTTTCAAACCCCGCAAAAGGCTTTCATTATCTCGTGTCGTCAGATTCAGTTTCGAAAAACAGGCCCAGCAGCAGTTGTTCTGTAAAATACTATTTCACCCCTAGTTTTACTCGGGTTATCAGTGTAGGGCAGTGAAAAGTTCAAGGGCACGATGAGAAAATAAAGAAATTAGGAAAAACCTGTGAGCCCAGTTCACCTTTTAAATCTGTATCGTTGGTCTCTGTTAAAAGGATTTTTAAGAAAAAGAAAATATTAATCAGTCAGACCCATTGTGTTACGCGCCTTTAAAGATCGTGAACTCACTTCCTCTCTGCGCAATATATAATAATATTGTACGAAGTACATGCCAGATTTGTAATTCACGACAATTTAAAAATTAACTGCAATGTGGGCACATATTTGGATAGACTCTAAACTTTCGTTATTTATAATTAAAAAATTGTGTTGGGTACGTATTAATTATAATTTTGTTTTCCATGACTTAGATATAGATTTAAAAAGTATTGATTTATTATGATAATTATTTTAATTTATTAAATATAAAATTAATTTTTTACTAAATTTAATTATATTATTTTTCTATTTATGGTATTGATTAATTTTTCGTTATTTTATAGGATTTTTAATAAATATTTTGATTTAACTTTTGGAAATAAAAATAAAAAAAATGTGCGCACTACAACGACGTCTAGCGAGTGGGGACAAAGGAGTGTGATAGAGACCCTACCATGGGAGATAACTACGTCGATGGACAAAAGCCACATAAAAAAATTATAAATTTATAAACTAGAGATAGAGACTAGAAAGAGAAAGAGGCAGTGAGAGAGAAGAAGAGGGGGAGAGAGAAAGAAAGCACTTTACCACTGTTTATATGTTGCACGCATCCATAGCAGAAAACCCAAGGAAGACAGAGTACTCCACACAGGTAAGGGAAAAGAAGGAAAGAGATAGAAAGAAAGAAAACCCATTTAAAAGATTTTTACTCCGCACAAGAACAACAGAAAAAATGGGTCTGTGAGTTATTATGTCATAGAAAAAAGAGCCAATATTGTATAGAGTGAGAAGAGGGAAAAAAAGGAGGGAAAGAAAGAGGAGGCAAAAAAAAAAAAAAAAAGAACGATGAACAAGGATGAGATTGGAAGGGATGAGGTTCTTGTGTGTTCTGGAATGGGTCTGTTGAAGAACCTTGCATGCATTTGACAAGTGTTTTCTTGTGTCAGTAAATTTTGGATTTCAAATCGAAGCTCAGATCTTATTCGCCATCATTTCAAGAGTTTCCTGCTGAAGAGAAAAATCTGGAAAGGTTTCGTCTGGTTCGTTTTCTGGGTTTGAGGAGGAGGAGGAAGAGGAGGTGTTTTTGTTGTTGTTCTTAGTCTTTAGGGTAAGATTTAGATGAAGGCTGTGCCCCTACCCTTTGAGGAATTTCGAGGGAAAGGGGTTTTGGATTTTGGCTCTGCTACTTCAGATTTGTTATTCAAGTGGAACCATAATCATCATAACAACAATATTCTTCAAGAGCATTGCTATGTGGGCACTGAGCCCACCTCTGTTTTGAACGTCAGCAGAAACCCAAGCCCTCCGACTTCCTCCTCCACACTGTCTTCCTCACACGGCGGTGGCGGCGGCAGCTGCAGCGGCCCCACCGGCTCCACTGATAGTTCCACGGGCGCGGCGAAGGTCTCCGGCGACAACCCATCTGCTCCTCCGGCGGCACTGGAAAGATGTGGGATGGGAATGGAGGACTGGGAGAGCGTCCTGTCTGAGTCGCCTGGTCAAGATCAGTCCATCCTGAGGATGATTATGGGGGATATTGAAGACCCATCTGTGGGATTAAGCAAGCTTTTGCAGAGTGGAACTGGTTCTCATCAAGATGTGGTCGATTTCAATGGGGGAGGAGGAGGTGGTGGGGGTTTCGGTGCTGTGGATCAAAGCTCTGTTCTTGACCACATTTCTGGTGCTAATTTTGCAAGCGGCATTGACGCCTCTGGAACTCCTTCTGGGAATTGTTCTGATTTTCCTTTTAATACCATCCACAACGTTAGCTTTAATAGTAATATGGCGAGAGTTGGTTCTTCTGTGAATCAAAACCCCATTTTCCCTCCGTCGCTTCCTCCGGTTATGTTTCAGCCTCAGCAACACCAACAAGTTATGGAGTCTCTGGACGAGAAGCCACAAATCCTCAATCCCCAGTTCATTTTGAACCAAAATCAGGCTCAGTTTATGCAGAATCCAGCTTTTGTTATGCCGCTATCGTATGAACATCAGCTTCTTGCTCAGCCTCCGGCGGCCAAACGGCCTAATTGCGGTCCTATCAGACCAAATTACCAGATTCTGAAGCCGCCATTTTTAGATCCTGAACAGGAGATGTATCTCCGGCGGGGGCAACAACCTCCCATTCAGCTGCTTCCTTATCATCTACAGCAGCAACGGCCGGGGATGGCTCCGAAGCCAAAAATGGCGAGCCCTGGCGAAGAACTGGTGAGCCACCAGCTTCAGCAGAGTGTTATGGACAAGCTGTTTAAGGCCACAGAGATGATCGAAACCGGTAATCCGGAACTCGCGCAAGGGATATTGGCGCGGCTCAATCACCAACTTTCCCCAATTGGTAAGCCTTTTCAAAGGGCTGCTTTTTACATGAAGGAGGCTTTGCAATCGCTTCTTCTCCATCTGAACAACACCACCCCCACCACCACCAACAATTCTTTGACCTTCTCTCCTAGTGACCTTGTCCTCAAGATTGGAGCTTGCAAATCGTTCTCCGAAATCTCCCCAATTCTCCAATTCTCCAATTTCACTTGTAACCAAGCACTTCTTGAAGCTGTTGAAGGATATGATCGAATTAATATAATGGATTTTGACGTTGGGTTTGGTGGACAGTGGGCTTCCTTTATGCAAGAATTAGCTCTCAGAAATGGTGGTTCACCTTCTCTGAAAATCACAGCCTTCGTGTCACCCTCCAATCATGATGAAATTGAGCTCAGTTTCACTCATGAAATTCTGAAACAATATGCTTCTGGTCTTAGCATACCCTTCGAGCTTGAGATTGTAAGCCTTGAGTCATTGAACACTGCTTCTTGGCCACAACCTCTTCGAGACTCTGAAGCCATTGCTGTTAATTTGCCCATTGCTTCCTTCTCACATTGCCCATCATATCTCTCTTTGGTCCTTCGATTCGTGAAGCAGCTCATGCCGAAAATTATTGTCACTGTGGATAGGCCTTGTGATCGAACTGATGCACCATTTGCTCAGCACCTGATTTATGCACTACAGTCTTATTCAGTGCTTCTTGAGTCGCTTGATGTTGTTAGTGTGAACCTTGATGTTCTTCAGATGATTGAGAAGTACCTTGTTCAACCAGCAATGGAAAAGCTGGTTTTGGGTCGCCACAGGTTGCAATTGCAAGAAAGAACATCACAGTGGAAAACGCTACTTCTCACATCCGGATTTTCACCATTGACACTGAGTAACTTCACAGAATCTCAAGCAGAATGCTTGGTCCAGAGGAATCCTGGAAGGGGATTTCATGTGGAGAAGAAACAGTCTTCTCTTGTTCTATACTGGCAGAGGAAGGAACTAATCTCAGTTTCAACATGGGGATGCTAAGCAGAGGCAATTTGATCGTTAGAACCCAATTAATGTTTAAAAATTGAAAAGGTGCTCCGGGACTTACTGCTTCCGTTGATCTTCTTTTCTTTTCTTTTTTTCGTCTTTGAATTTTCCTTGTCTATGATTCCATGCTAATTGTCTGTGTTCTAGGCTTATTATTTCCAATGAGGGAAGTAAACATTTGAATCAGCAACTGAATGTCATTTTATGAGCTATCTTTATGTCTTAGACTTTTAGTACTCTTGCTTTAAACATGGCCCTTTTGCTCATGCGTTTAGTTCTACTTGCATTGCCTAAATTCTTATCTTTTCACTTGGTAAGAAAGTAATACATTTCTCCTTGTAAAGTTAATACGTTTCTTCCCCTGACAAGTCTCTCTTAGGAGTCTAATTACTACGCTGCAGTGACCATATTATTCATCTGAGTTTGAGCATCTGATTCTCCTCAGTCATGTTTAAATCAGCATGGAAACTGCCATTCCCGAGAGAAAATTCGTATGTATTAGAAATTTTTGTTTATGTGGTATTAAAGCTTTGTAGGTGGACTTTTACTTGTCTCTAGTAGATTCCTCTTGCACATATCAGTTACGCTAGAGTTAAGGACATGGGATTTGGATCCTTTGAAATAAAGGAGGAATAGAATATAGAGACAGAGTTGGTTTATGCGGTTCAGCACTTGTTTTCCTTGAGCATAATTTTAGGTCAAGGCCTTCTGAAGTAAAAAATGATTGCTGGGAAAATGTCATATCATGTTGTCTCTGTTTGCATAATATATGGTTTCTAAGCATCAAGAGAAGGAAGGAAGGAAGGAAAGCTTTTGGTTGACCATCAGGAGAATTTGAATCCTGATTATTCACCCATCGCATTCCAAGTGGTAGCCAAGAAGTTGATTCTATATACATTCTCTTGAACCTTGCTCATATCACTCGGGTCTTCGTTTCCTTTTCTTTTTTAAGTTGGAGTAACTTAATGTTGCCATTCTTCTCGAAGAAGACAACCTTACCTGTCCCCCAAAACACTACTGGTCATGCTTATCCAAGCAATATAAAGGTAAATAGGTAATGCGCACAATGCTTTAGTTGTAACATAATCATACTTAAGGATTTCATAATTTCAATTGCCCCATCATTTTTGGGGGACAAAGCACTGATTGCTCCCAACACTAAAGTCCAAGCCTTTTCATTGCTTGTGCTATTTTCACGAGGACTGCATTCATTCCTGAACACTGATCTTTTTTTTTTAATCAATAAGACAAGAGTTACTTGGGACAATGCTTAACCTTTTTACCACCCGGTTCGTGCTGTTATTCCATAATATCCAATCCTACAAATTACCACTAAAAAAAGTACTATAATATATAGGGTTAATCAAATCAAGCCACACGAGTAAGCTATCTCACAATCCTCGAGTATGAAGAATGGTTTCCTCGCCAAGGCACTCAAAGGGACAATCATTTTGATCACTCAAACCTCGCCTCTTCCCCGACGAGTTAGTAGGTAATCTACCATGAAAAGCTTGCCACATGAAGACTTTGGCACGTTCGAAATTGGCCAACGCCAAATGTCTTTGCCGAGAAAGGTTCCCCAAAAGTAGTGTCATTATTTTCTCGAACATTTTGTAGGCCGATCTAATGCTGAAATTTCCATCATTAGAGACCCTCCAGTAAAAAAGATCATTTTCTTCCATGATTGGAGGTTTAACCATCTTAATTTTTTCAATCACCCATTCAGGTAAGAAAAACCTCCATTTCGTAAAATCCCAAGAACCATTTAATGACACAAAAGCCCTAACGGTTTCATCATGACTAACCCAATCATGATTCTTATCCACATATTGAATCAATGGTTTATCAAGAGGAGACCATAATTCCCACCAGGCATTAGTATTATTACCACTTCTTAGCTTACTTCCCAAATTTTTCTTTGAACTTATCCCAAACTTTAACTATGGAACTCCAAACTTGATTGATTCTTCTTCTTGCTTATACTAGGAATTTTATCACTCCCACAAGCATATTTACTTTTCGGACATTGAACCCGAGAGGGCGGGCTTGGTTATAAGGCCCCAACATAACTTCATTATGAAAGATTTATTTTGTAGTGCAAGATCCTTAACTCCAAGCCCCCATCCTCTTTTCCTAATTTGATAGTTTTCGGTCAATGAGATGGAGTTTACTTGTTGCCGATCCTTTACTCCAAAAAAATCTCTACTCAACTTCTCAATTTCCTTAAGAATCCCTTTTGGAATAAGCAGAGTCTCGCATTTGATAAGATGGTAAAGTTGATAAGACCGATTTAATCGGCACGCATTTACCCGCCATACTCAAATACCTACCCTTCCAACTCCGAGAGTTTACTATTAACCTTTGCAATAAGAGGGCAAATGTCGATTTAACCATCCTCTTGTGCAAAATAGGCACCCCAAGATATTTCCCAAGATCGAAGTAACACTAATTCCTAGAACCGACCGAGTTCGAGCTCGTTAAAGTGAACCTTATGAGAGAAGAAGCATTTAGATTTAGGAAGACTGACTTTATGTCCCGAAATGTTACAAAAGGTAGTCATAATGTCTCTAACCCGTTCCACTTGATTTCTTGAGGCTTCACAAAATAAAATGAGGTCATCAGCGAAGAATAAGTGGGAGATGGCGAGGTCCATTGAGATTCATTCTCGGTGGTTTCCACCTTCCATTTTCTACTTCACGATTAATAATTTGTCCTAATCGTTCCATGCACAAAATGAAGAGATAAGGACTTAAAGGATCCCTTGTTTCTAAGACCTCTAGAAGGGAGAAAAGAATCGTAAAGCTCTCCATTCCAACACACCCTCATAGAGGCCGAAGAAATACATTTCATGATGAGTTGCACAACCGATCATGAAATCCAAGACTTTGAAGATTGAATTTAACAAAATCCCAATCTAGTCGTCATAAGCCTTCTCCATATCTATTTTGATGGCAACGTATCCTTTACCTCTCTTTTTGGTTCTCATAGTATGAATGGCCTCCGAGCAAGAATAATGTTGTCGCAACTTTGACGTCCACTAATGAAACTACATTGGGCCGGGTGAATCAAATATTGCATAGCCTTTTTCAATCTATTCGTAATAATCTTGCTAAGGATCTTATAACACACGTTACACAAAGCAATGGGCCGAAATTCCTTAATAGAATTTGGGGCATCCACTTTAGGAATTAGAACAATGTTTGTGTGATTCATTTCCTTAATATTATCGGGATTAATCATAGCTTCAAGAATCGGGTCACACACTTTAGTTCCAATTATCTCCCACGAGATTGAAAGAAATGAGGATTTAATCCGTCTGGACCAGTGCTTTAAAGGCACCCATTTCAAAAGCTGCGTTCTTAATTTCAACCACCGAAACATCCCTTTGAATGGCTTGTAATTGAGATTGATCCAAAGTAGGGAAATTAGTTGGCCATTCGACAGGGGTGACTCCGTTATCACGAGTATAAAGGTTTTGAAATAATCCAAAGCCAAATGTTTTAATTCAGACTTGGTACGTAACCCTTTCGGCCTTGAACATTTTGTAACGTTTCCACTCGATTTCGTCTCCTCTTCACAACGGTAGACGCGTGGAAAAAACTCGTATTCTTATCCCCAAATTGTAACCACTTGCAACGAGATTTTTGGTACCATAAAAGTTCCTCTTGATTTACCACCTTTAAATATTCTCGCCACAATTCCTTTTCAAGTCTCACAAGACCCCCATGTGAGGACGTTCAATCATGGCCTTATCAATCCCTTCCAATCTTCTAATAAGTTCCCTTTTCTTATTTGGAAAACTTCCGATAACCTCCTTATTCCATTTAGTAACAAGATCTCTTCAAATTTCCGTATCCTATAGACCATGAATTATTACGCAAGACGATTTGACAATATCGAGAAAATCCTTCCGTAAACACCAACCTTCGCTTGATATTTAAAGGAATGGCTTTTAGGTTGACGTCTATCCTCAATTCCGACGAGACAACAACAATCCGATGATCGATTTATATTTAAGATGATGAAAGGCCTTAAAAGAAGGGTGAGCTAGATCCCAAGTCAAATTACCAAAAACCCAATCCAATCTCTCTTTCACCTCGTTCTTCTCCCAAGTAAATTTGTCACCTACAATCGGAACCTCCAAAAGGTTACAATCATTAATACAATCTCGAGCTGTTGATGATACGGATTACTAATAGGAACACCTCCTTGCTTATCGATGGATTCAAAAAAGAATTAAAGTCACCCAAGATAAGCCAAGCCTCTTGAGTAATTCCGAGATAAAGCTCGGAGAGAAGCCCAAAGCTCATTTCGTCCCCTTTCTTGGCTCACCATACACAAGAGAAACAAACGAATTTCACTTGAACTTTTATCGAAATTTTACAATGGAGAATTTGAGTATTGGAAAAAATATAATCAAGCGAAACGTCCCAATCATTCCACAATAACCGAGACCACCAAGCAAAACCGTAGCTTCAACCCTCAACCAATTATTAAACCCCAACTTTTTAACCACACTATCGCTCTTGCACCACTAATACGAGGTTCAAGAAGACCCAAAATATTAATACTATATTTTTGAACTATATCTTTGATTAAACGTGGAAACGATATACTACCCGCTCCACGACAATTCCAAGAAGCTATAATCATTGGAAACAAATAAAGAGGAAGACCAAGAGAAACCTTATTTATCCGGAGGCACATTAACATGAATATCATGTCGACTACCCGGTGGACTTCTTGATCTCATTCTTTGAATAACCACCTCCTTCTTTGGTTCCAATGTTCTTAATTTATCATTTGATACATCCTCTTCCAGACCTCCATCTTGTGACACTCTCGATGTGTTCAAGTTTGGTAAAGGTGGATCATTATTATCTTGGTCCATACGTATTGATTCTTTTTTATCCACACTTCCACTTACGACACAATGCAACCTTTGCTTAACAGCGTTAGCTCCTTGCTTTTTTGTATTAGCATTGGTATTAGGCCCCACAATATTAGTGATTTGATTTTCGAGAGCAAGCGAGCTCGCCCACTTTGAGATATCATTTGGACCTTGTCTTTTTCTTTCACTTTATATATATTTTTGGAACCCCGAGGATCTTTCCCTTTTTGTTTAGCTCCTTCTCCATTATGTGACTTAGACTTTTGGGATCCTTTATCTTTTCCTTCACAAAGAATCAAAGATTTCACTTGTAGATTCCTTATTACCCCTCTCGCTCGATCCTACGAAGAATTCTTTTCCTCCTTCCCCGATCGACATAACAAGTAAATCTTGAACCATGGGATTTATCTTCTACTCTTCCCATATTTTTGACAACATTATTAGGTTGAACTTTTTGTTTCTCATTTCTCACAACCCAAGATCGTTGGGATCGCGTACAAGCATCCAAGGTCCAAATCCTTCTTCTTCGACCGGAGTAGTTTTTGCGGGAAATCCAGATGTTCTTTTAACGAGATGGATTTGGAATTGTTGAGTTACTAGATAAATCACCACCATTAATACTCCATGGGCAAATTTCTTTCCGATGCCCATATCTACCACATCCAAAGCAAATCATATTTAAGCCCTCATATTCAATATTATATAAAGAAGAGGCTAGAATGATTTTTGGTATTAATTTCTTTTGAAGATCAGCTCCACACATATTCGGCATACCTTCCTCTTGCCACCTTAGGATTATCTTTGTCACTATAATTTAGTGTATGGAGATCCACCTTCAAAGTCTTTCCAATCATGTCTCCCAACCTCGATAAATTTTTTTTTTTGATACACCAAGTAGGGGGGGGGGGCAGGGTTCGAACCCTGGACTGAACACTGATCTTTTTAATAAATCATAAACACTGAATCAATTTAGATATATACGAGTTATAACTAACAAACTGAATTATGTAGAGGAAAAAGCCCACCTTTAGTCCTTTAACTTAATTTTAGAAACATTTTTTTTTTCATCTTTTAACTTTAATGCCGTTGACCTATGGGGTTAATACAAGTGGTAAGCGGCTTGTGTCGATTAAGTAAGGTTTTAAGTTCGAGCAAATGCAGAAAAGCCCCGTTCATACATTCTTCTACCATAGCCAGGTGCGCAACGTGTGTCGGATCTTGATTAGTCAGGGCAAAGCTCTAGATACCGGATGGGCAACAAAAAAAACTTTAATGCTATTGATAAAAAATATTCACATTGAAATTTTAAATGTTGATGACGTTTTCAAATGTTAGCATATTAAGTTTAGTGGGGGTTTTTTTTTTTTTTTTTTTTTTTAAAAAGGATTAAGGTACAAAAATACGTATAAGATTTTTTTTTCAAAAATGCGCCCAACACCAAATATTTTTTTAGGGCTAAAAGTAATTAAGAACTTTCAAAATAGATGTAGAAATCCACATTAATTGTTAGTTAACTGTTTGTTTAAATTTTTTTAACGGTTAAATTGTAAAAATACACATGAGATTTTACCAAAAGTGCATCTGACACAAATGTTTTTTTAAAGGCAAAAGTAACTATGAACATCTAAAATAGGTGTAAAAATACACATTGATCATTAGTGAATTGTTTGTTTGAATTTTTGACTAAAAATTATTATATTGAGGATGACGTGGATGATTAAGAAACAACTTAGAGAGAAATATTTACATACTTTAAGAATACCATGTTATCTGAGTTCTGTTCAATGAAAATAGAACAACACCGATCATTTTAATCATTGTTGGCTAATGCCACATCTGGAAAAAAAAAAAAATTTAAATTGTATCTTGTTTTTAAGAAAATATTGCTATCACATTTTGTTTTAGTTTTTTCCAAATTAATATTATTTTTCTTAAAAACAATATAAAATTTGATTATTATTTTTTTCATACTATGATTAAAATGATATTAGTTGTTATGATTTCATTGGGCAGAGTTTAGATGACGTGATACTTTTTTAGTATGTAAGACAGGAAGAGGAGAGGAAGGGTTAGGTGAAGATAGAGAGTTAGATGGAAATTAATTTCCTTTGCATAATTATTATTTCAAGTTGTTTCTTAAGCATCCATGTCACCATCTTCAGTCAAAAAATTCAAACAAACGTTCAACTAATAGTCAATGTGTATTTTTGCACATATTTTGAAAGTTCATAATTACTGTTGCTCCTAAAAAACATTTGTATCTAGTGTATTTTTTTAAAAATCTCATGTGTATTTTGCACCTTAAACTTTAAAAAATTCAAACAAACGGTCAACTGACGGTCAATATATATTTTTTCACATATTTTGGAAGTTTATAACTATTTTTGTCCTAAAAAAGTATTTGGTGTTGGTGCAATTTTGGGGAAAAAAATTACATATGTATTTTTGCATATTAACCCTAGAAAAAACTGTGTTAAAGAAAATCCATCATTTGAGACTAACATTAGTAGGGTCACAAGACTGAAAATATAGTTTTATAATTAAGATATTAAATTGAAGCTTTGTATACAATTAGAGAATTAAATGTATGTGTACTTTTATTTGCACATATTGAGGTAATTAGTTGAGTTAATTACTTATAAGAAATGTATGTTGTTCTTTGAGATATCTCTTTAATCACTTGCATTTGAAATTATCATTCGATATATGGAAATCTTCTTAAAAAGTGTAATTTAAGTTGTCAAACTCGTGAGTTTAAACTAACTCATAACAGTGATGTAAACTCGTATCGTGAATTTGAATCGTAAACTCGTATGAGTTTACTTTTATTATTAAATAGGTATTTATAGTGTATAATTAAATAATGAAAATATAAAAAATGGATCTAAATATATTTTAACAAAAGACACCCATGAAAGGAAAATATTTAAATCCAAATAATTGAAATTAGAGTTAACGAGCAATTTGGCCAAAAAACTTTTACCTCAGGAGCGCCCAACACAAATAACTTTTAAGTGGACCTTAAATACCAAAAAACTTTTAAAGATGTGCAGTTAGCACAAAAAACTATTAAAGATGTAAAGTAAGTACAACGCTGTTAGAAAAAAAATAATGTCAGTTATCTAAGGTGTAGATTGGCCAACGAACTTTTATTCTAGAAATGCCCAGCACAAAGAAGCTTTACTCCAGGAGCACCAAACACAAAAAAGTCTTTGTGCAATTCACCCATAATCCAACTGTTTCAAATCCTTGCCCGGACCCTCCAACCATGTGCATTGGGGTTAGAAAGAGTGAATGCAATATATATATATATATATATATATATATATATATATATATATATATATATATATCACAAATGCAACAAAAAAAATCACAAATTATTAAATTGTCTAATCAAGCCTCTTATCTTTTTTTAAATTTTTTTCTTTAACAAATCTCATATTCATATAATCAATAGATCATTTAATTAACAAATATATCATCAAGTTACCAGATTTGTATTATTAAGTATCAACGTTAATATCCATTAAGCTCTTTTTATATAAAAAAAAAATTTAAAACTCATTTCATTTCTTTCCGGATATAATAGATTTTTTAAATTTTATTAACATTAAATGAATTTTTTAATTTACATAAATTTCTTCTAAAATAAAAATAATTCATATAATTTTTTTTTTTTAACATATATAATAAATTATAAAACACCTTGAGTTTTATTCAAATCATAATTATATTTTTAATTAAAAATTTTGTTTATTTTAGCAAATTATAATTTTGACAAAATTGAAAAATGAGTAATTTTTGTCTATAGAATCTATACAAGTAGTTTTGAATAATGACAATTGTGAAAAAATTTATTTAATTTAGTGAAATTTAGAATTTTGTGTTAGTTTTACATTTGTAATTTTTGTTGTTGTATTTACTCTTTCTAACCCCAATACACATGGTTGGGGGTCCGAGTAAGGATTTACAACCGTCAGATTTTGGGTTGATTGCACATGGATTTTTGTGTGCTGGGCGCTCCTAGAATAAAAGTTCATTGGCCAATCTGCACCTTAGATAACTGACATTATTTTCTTTTCTAACGGCATTGTGCTTACTTTACATTTTTAAATTTTTTGTCTGTTGACTGCACATTTTTAAAAGTTTTTTTTGGTATTTAAGGTCCACTTAAAAGTTATTTATGTTGGGCGTTCATAAGGTAAAAGTTTGTTGGCCAAATTACTCTTTAACCCTTGAATTTAAGTACATCAACATTCATAATGTGTTATGCTTAACAAAGGAATTTATATAAATTCATATAGGGTTAAGGTGCATTTTTACCAATGAACTATTGGTCCAGGAGCGTCCAACACAATTAACTATTAAGTGGACCAAAAATACCAAAAAAAGTTTTACTCGGAGAGGCGTCCAAAGACAACGCCGTTAGACAAAAGTTAACGTCTGTTATCTAAGGTGCAGATTGGCCAACGAACTTTTACTCCAGGAGCGCCCAACACAAAATTCTAAATTTTACTAAATTTAATAAGTTTTTTCTCAATTGTCATTATTTAAAACTACTTGTATTATCTATGGACAAAAATGACTTATTCTTCAATTTTTTCAAAATTATAATTTGCTAAAATAAACAAAATTTTTAATTAAAAAAATTTAATTATATGATTTAAATAAAACTCAAGGTATTTTAAAGTTTAATTTATATGTTAAACAAAAAATATATATATACACACACACACACACACACACACATGATTTATTTTTAATGGATATCAATATTGATACTTAATAATATAAATCCGACAACTTGATGATATATTTGTTAATTAAATGATCTATTGATTATTTGTGACTTGTTGACAAAAAAAAGAAAAAAGAAAAAGAAAACTTAAGAGGCTTGATGAAGGACGATTTAATAATAGGTTAAAAAGCAATTTTAATGGGTTAAGGAGCAACTTGACCTACGAAAATTTGATTAACATTAAATGAATTTTTTAAATTACATAAATTTCTTCTAAAATAAAAATAAATCATATATTTTTTTGTTTAACATATATAATAAACTATAAAACACTTTGATTTTTATTTAAATCATATAATTATATTTTTAATTAAAAATTTTGTTTATTTTAGAAAATTATAATTTTGAAAAAAATTGAAGAATAAGTCATTTTTGTCCATAGATAATAAAAGTAGTTTTAAATAATGACAATTGAGAAAAAACTTATTAAATTTAGTAAAATTTAGAATTTTTGTCCGGCGCTCCTAGAATAAAAGTTCGTTGGCTAATCTCGCACCTTAGATAACGGACGTTAACTTTTGTCTAATCTGCGTTGTCGGACGCTCTCCCCGAGTAAAACTTTTTTGGTATTTTTGGTCCACTTAATAGTTAATTGTGTTGGACGCTCCTGGATCAATAGTTCATTGGTAAAAATGCACCTTAACTCATTCATATATGAAGCCATTGAGTATATCAAATAGATAAAATTAACAAGAGTTTAAGAGTGAGTTAACACGGTTTTGTAAGTTAAAAACGTAAAAACGGTGAATACAGTGTATAAACTCGCAAGTTTATGAGTTTACAACTAGCACGAGTTTATTAGTAACTCGACTTGATTTTGTAAGATAGAAACGTAAAAACGGTAAACTCGGAGAGTCAACTCGCAAGTTTGATAACAATGAGTGTAATTAATAAAGATAATTTATATAATAAATTATAATATATTTTGTTATCAAGGCATGCCACTCCAAGACCTCCTCAAAATAGTATATTGTGTATAATAAGGACAAAAGACAAGATAATTGTGAATAGAGGAGGTGGGACCCTTTTCCTCCCTAAATACATAATTGCAAGATTACATGAATTTATTTGCTTTGGAAGAAAGGAAAAAAATGAAGTCATATATAATGACTATATGCCACTGAAAAATCAGATCTGAAATTTCCTAAAGTATTGTTCTACATGGTGAAATTAAAGAGAAGAAAGTGATAGACAATATTTACCATTATGCAAATGATTGAATAAATATTTTAGGTGTGTATGTGGTTATTGGTGCAAAATCAGGGTTTTTTCTGGAATATCCCAAACTATAAATCCAACAAGCTTTTCAATTTGCTCTTTCTGATCCATTTGTAATGATGGGGTTAGAAAGAGTTTATGCATTAAGGATTGATTTTGATGGATTGGACGGTTTTGCCTAATCTATACAATAATTAATCACCAATCTTCAATTAATATTTCTTCTTAATCTAAATCATAATGGGTTAAGTAGGCTGACTATTACAATACACATTTTTTCCATAATATTTTATCTTT
This sequence comes from Acacia melanoxylon, assembly GCA_019022615.1. Lineage (NCBI taxonomy): Eukaryota > Viridiplantae > Streptophyta > Magnoliopsida > Fabales > Fabaceae > Acacia > Acacia melanoxylon. The sequence goes on from JAFJYJ010000014.1 coordinate 726,661, forward strand.
AAATGGCTAAGTATTTTACGCGTTTGTATCGTATTATTTGTTCATGCCAACGATTGAATTATTATTATTCATTGAACTCAAAGATGTTTGGCTAATTTTATTTAATGCATCCATCTAATGAAATCACATGGGTCTAGTATGGGATGGGGCCCACCGGGAAATTTAGTTTTAAGCCTTCCTTTTCTTTTTATATATCACCTTGGGAGGCTTTCATTTAACTTCACTTTCATCAAACACAATCATAATATTTAATAATTGAGATCATGTTTGTTTGCATGAGAGAGATGTTTGGCTTCTCATAGTAATTATAGTTTATTTGTTGAAGATTTTTAAAAGAATGCCAAACACGTCAGCCCCATGGACTCTGCTAAATCCAGCAACAGATTTGTGATATATATATATATATATATATATATATATATATATATATATATTATAAAAAAATGTCCCCCCTTAATATTTAATGTATGATCTCGCTAAAGAGGTTGAATTTGTTGGCTCAGTACTCTTGCTTTTATTATTTTTTATGAAATTAAAGTTTAGGTGAATGGAATTTCAAGAAGCCTTCAGTTCTTATAGAAGTAACCTTATACTAATGAAGTTCTCACGATCAGTATTTAAGTGTCCTAAAGACAATCTGTAAAAATAGATCAACACAATTTCTATGTTGTAGTATTTCATTATTAATAAATGAGCACATTTTATCTTTATCATATTTATGTCTCGCCTTTATTTTAAAGTAAATATATATTTGAAGATAAAAACCCTAGGAATAGAACATGTGTTATTCTTGAGGATCAATGATAGAGATCATGATTATGAGGACTCGAGAACACTAGTTATCTATTGCCTAAAACTTGTTCCTAGTCTTGAATCACCAAGAAAGGGCATTGATGACCTTATGGAATACATGCATGGTGATGTCTTAGCTGATGTCGTGGGTGGATCTATTGGAGAATAAATAGCACCGAACTGACCCGCCGAGAGACTCCACAAAGATTCATTGTAGGGAGTATCATTGGATATGTAAATCTCTCATCGTTTGATAGTACGAATCATCCTAGACTTAAGGATGTCATCAAACACTGTGTCCTAGGGTTATACTTTGACTACACAACTCTATCTGCTTGAAAATGGGGAGAACAATGTACTCTTGGGTGTAACTCGAATACATGAGTATAGAGGGACATGCTGAGAGGATTCATAGTCCTCTATAAGGAATTAGTCATTCACAAGACTGGTAGAGCTTGGATAACTTCTAATTAACTCGGGCGTCTGTTCCCACAACAAGTGACATGAAGAGTCATAATTCATTATAGAGTTAATATAAGAAAATTCCTAGTTCTGTAAATTAGCTACATTTAGTCAATTAAGAGAGATGATACTCTATCTTTGATCTCGACTAAATGTAAATGATGATATGAGGGATGATGCCTGCACGGTATCCAAATACGAAAGGTAGATCACTTGATCAACTCAATTAGTTCTGGGGCCACAGAGCATTGCTAGTGTCTTATGAGGTCATTAAATAAATTGGGTCCTTTAAAGGAGTTTTAATTTGTTCAAGTTTATTTATGTAAGTGGCTAATTGGGCCTAATGGGTCACACACAAAGGTTATTCTCAATTGCTTAAAATTAGCAAACTTGGTCCAATAATTGTTATTGAGCTTTATCAAGAGTAAATGTATAAATTGGGTTGGAGTAAGACTCCAAGCCTAATAAGAAGAAAAATGACGTCACATAGATGGTCCCCAGTGGGAAATCAGTTTCTCCACAAAATGGCCCAAATGTGTTGGAAGACCCAACGAGGTCTTAGGCCAAGTTGAATTTTGAATTTAAGTTTGGAATTTAAATTTAAATTTAAATTCAAAAGGTTAGGTTATAAAAGATAATTTTGAATTATCTAATATATATATATATATATACATCCAATCATGATTGGATGAAGATAGGAGAAATAATAAATGAGGATTGAATAAAAAATGATTTTGAATTTTAGTTTAAGAGATGAATGTGATCCATCATCTTAAATTATTATTCAATTAATCAATTAAGATATAAATGTGATCCATCATCTTAAATAGTTGACTCAATCAATCAATCAATATGATCCATCATATTAAACGATTGATTCAATCAATCAATCAAGATATGAATTTAATTCATTGTGATTTGGATTTTCCAATTTAAACTTGGATTGAGTCTTTTTTGTGTACACTTAAATTAGGGTTAGACTATTATAAAGTGGTGATTTTTGGTGTGTCCCTATCTTGCACGTTTTTCTAGGATGAAAACAAGAGGCTTTTGTACTCTCTAAATTTCGGTCTTCCCCAAGGTTTAGAGAGAAAAGGGCACCATCCATAAGGGCAAGGTTCCAATGATTTTGCTCCTCCCATCTTTAACCTAATCCTAAGAAACCACCATCTTCTTGAAAAGATAAGAAAGGAAACCAAAACTCAACCTTGTCTTCGCCTAGCAAGCATCCAAGGAGTGGTAGGTTTCAAGAGAAGGAGTTCTCGTTGCAATCGGGGGATAGCCGTGTAGATCAACATTAGAGGACATCAACAACATTGACGTTTTTAAGTGATATAAGGTAATCCTAATCTCCAATAGTCATCCTACCAAGTTATCATAATCCCCAATAGTTGTTTTAATGAGTAATCTTGAAGCTCATGAATATTATAAATTATTATTGTAATACCCGGGTAATTATTTATCTGAAATATTATATTTCGATAAATAATACCTATTGAAAATAGGTGAATATGTGGTTTCAAATAATAAGTAATAATTATCTTATTTCCTAAGGTAATTTCTATTGAAATTAGGGTGAATAAAGAGCTAAAAATCCCTAAATGCAATTGTGGGCCATAAAAAACCCCGAAAATATTATGATAAATCCTAAGAGGAAATGAAATATTTATTAAAAATTGGAGAATATGTTGTCTCTAATTTAGGTAATTTTTGGGATTAATTTCCTTGGAAAATATTGAGGCAAGATTTAATATTATTTTGGGGATCATAATTGACCCCATGATTTTTAATATTTTACATGGGATATAAAATACCAATGTAAGTAAAATAGTTGTGAGATAATGATTTATCCTAATTAAGAAAATTATCAAAAATTAGTAAGTGGCTAATCTGGTAATTAATGAGATAATTAAGGTATAAAGTAAATGAATTAAAAATAATTTAAATAATTATTTTTAATTGGAGAAATTCGAAATTATTAAATAAATAAAAAATAAAAATAAAAAATAAAATATTTTATGCTTAGAAAAATAAATAAAAAAGAAAAGAAAAATAAATAAATATCATGATATTTTTGTAAAATTGTATTATTATATAATATAGTGAATAGTAATGGAATAAATAGGAAACGGATCCTATCTAGAGAACCAGGAATAGGAATTCCAAAGTCAAGGTAAAATATTGATCAGTGAGTTTTTACCTTCAAGTAACCTCTTTAGGAAGTTAATTCCGAAATTCGGTAGCGCATTTGCCTAATAAGACGAAATATGGAAAAATGCGAGATATTCACATTTCGGATTTGAAGAAAATAATTATAACTCAACATCTAGAGATGAGTTTATAATTATCTGGACATATTTGGAATCAGTGAATTATTATCCAGAGATTGATGATTCCGAAAGCGATTTCCGACACCGGACGTGTTCGAGACACGTTTTTCGAGAAAACTTCAACTGGATCGTTGGAACCCCTGTAAGGGACCGAAATCTAAGTTAAATTAGATATTATTGATGAGGAAGAGAAGATCTTCAAAGTTATGAATTCAAAATTTTGAGATTTCTCCGAAGAGACGCGAAACGGAGACTGAACAGGGAAAATCTATCGAACCGGCCATAAAGCAAGTTGACTCACCATTTTTGGACCAATTGTTTGCTGCCAAATCAGCCTTGAATGTCGACCAACATGCTGCATGGCTAGGAATTAAACACCATTTAGCCTTTATTTTACTTGGTTATAAGGTAAGAGAAAATTACAAGATTTGGAATATGGAAATTACCAAAGTGGCACAATTTTTGCCTATATAAAGGCATGAGCACCTTCTTCATTTCTCACACCAAAAATCTGCCCCTTAGAGGGAAGTTAGAGAGAGAAGCTCTGGAGAAAGTCTGAGCAAAGTCTGGGTAAGTTCTTCGGTCCTTAGTCTTTAGTTTCGGTAGTTCTTTCGGTAGATATAGTAGGAATGCTAGATTTATCTTTAATTTTTCAAGATAGTCTAGATATCATATTTAGGGGTAAATATGATATATATTTCGAAAATATGATGAGGGAAAAGATCTGTCAAAATTCGGAGAGATAGTGCGAAAAAATGAAGCTCGCGAAATTCCGCCAAATAGGGGTACTAGGGGCAAAATAGTAATTTTTGCCCAAGTGGCCTGTTATGATGCCAAATGTTGATAAACGTTGTCCTTATAGGATATCTCGAGCTAATCGAGCCATTTGTTGTGCAGCCGCCGTCATACCATTTGTTTTTCCATTTGTCGAATTTCACGTTTTTCCGTAAAAGTTCCGTTGTACCGCCAAAAAGGTACGTTCGCGTACTGTAACACTAACTCTGATGCTTATTATATGCGTATATGTGTTGTTAGGTATGTACGTTCGCGTACTGTAACACTAACTCTGATGGTTATTGTATGATTATATATGTTTGTTGTGTAGTAGTGTACGAGGTTATGCTATATACACGGTATGTTACATACGAGGTTATGTCACATACGAGGTTATTAATGTTGTATCATACGAGGTTATGTTACATACGTGGTTATTATCTTATATACGTGGTTATGTGTTTTTAATCATACATCTCGTTGTGGGTGTTGTATTGATTCTTTGTTGTCGTGTATATGTAGTCATATTTAAGCATGAGGTTAACCGTTACCTGAGATCCAAATTGCAATTGAATCTCAGCTCTTATCATAGCGTCAGGTTCAGAAGAACCGAGGACCGAGGAGAAGGGCGAGCAGGCCGTACAGAGTCCCGACTGAAGACTCTCTTATGTTGTTATTCATTTTGAAAACTCTCGGTCAATGTACCGCTTCTGTAAATCAGCCAGACTTACGGCAATTTGATTAAATATATCAGTTACTCAATCGCTCCGATGCTTTACTCTGATGATTTAAAAAAAAAAAAATTTATACTGCTTTTGAAAATGGGATGTTACAATTATGAATTTTCATGAGTACCGTAAAGAGTTACAGATTAATAATCAATAACTGATTAACGTAATGAGTTAAGGTTAATAATTTATGAAGATCGTAAGGAGTTACGGGACTCCGCAATGACTAAACAAAATTTTTGTTTTCAATCTCATGAAACTTTGCATGAAAGTCATGTAATAGGCAAAATTAACCAACATTCACATGATAAGTGAGTTTTAAATCCATGATCTCATAAGCCATGAGTCAAATTCTTACTAACTAGATAAATCTTTGTGGTTTAATACTTGTTTAAAACAAGGAAATATTTGTTGTAAATAATATGTGTGGGTGTGTCAAAGGAAGAGTCCCACATTGCACGGGATTGTGGAGTCCAAGTGATAAGTGATCTTATACTGTTAAATGTGTCAATATAAGGAATGAACTGACACAATAATGGGCCACATGGAAATCCAGCAATTTTCCATACGTGCGAGTTGGAAGTTTTTTATCAGAGACTTCTGCAAAATTCAGATTTATTATTTTGAAACAACTGGTTACTGGAGAATGTCTTTCTTCTAGTATTTATTTGTGAAATCTGCACATTGAATAAATTGTAGCTTTTGAACTTTATAAAATGAATTATCTGATTGTTTCAATGATATTTACTAAAATCTCGATGTTGGAGGCAATTGAATAGATTAAAGGACTTCATACTTTATTGTTATTATTATTCTTTAATGGTCTTTGAACATATTAATCTTTAATGTTTTGATTAAAAATGCCTCACCAGTTTCCAACATTCAAAATCGCCTTGCTCTATGTCTTTTAAATGGTTTTATGGTGACTAAATAGGCATTAACATATTTCCAACGTCTATGATCTTTTGGTCTACATAAAAAGGTGTCTGCAAGAGGTCCAAACACATAGCTCAACAGCTTACAAGCACCTCTCTTTCTTCTATCATATATTTTTTTACTTACTGAATTCTATTATCTTCTGAAGTTCTGCCCACCCTATTTTTGTAAGAATGATTCGTTTAATCTTGGGGAGTGCCACTTCTTATGTATGGCCAGTTATGAAATAGCTCTTAAATACAGTGTCCTCAGGCAAGACATGAATCAACTCACAGGCCTGCATGTCACTAGAGATGACTTAGAAGACCCACTAAATTGTATGGCAATTTAGGAGTTGCAGCCAACAATATTTTTATATAAATTTAAGAGATTAAGGACTTGTTTGTTTCTTGGAAAACATTTTTTTTGTTTTTTTAAAAAAACCTGCTTTGTAAATTCTTTTTAGTATGGGTTTTTAAAACAAAAAATAGGAATATGTTTTTAAATACTAAAAAACCAAAATAATTTTTTTAAATGTTATCTTGTTTTTGTATTTTTTGCTTTTTTTTTTGTTTGCTTTTTTGGAAAATTTGTTAAACACTATCTTCTCTACTCGACAGCATTTTCTCCATTTTAGGACTAGGTTTAGCTTCACCCTCCGTTCTCAATCGGTTTAATTTCAAATGTAATTTTTCAAAACAATTATCTAAACAATTTTTTTTTTTTCCAAAACTTGTTCTAATACATAATTTTATAAAACTGTTCTAAAAAAATTGAAAACAGAAATACACAAGGCCTTAATTTGTAGTTTATAGACTAATTATATGTACGTTTTGATGGAAAGTTAAGGAAATTTCACAAGTTAGCTTTACTATTTGTGTACGTGTGTGTATGATTATATTTCAGAATATTTAATTTTGGGTAAAGGCACAAAAATACACATGTGCTTCACCCTCAAGTGCGCCCAATACCACGTGCTTTTTATAAGTCAAAAAATACACATGTGCTTTCAAAAAGAGTGTAAAACTACCACAACCGTTACATTGCATTAACTGACGGTTACTGACAAAGGAAAAATACCAAAATGACCCTGAACCAAAAAAAAAAAAACTGAAGGAGTGGCGAGTAACTCTCATACAGCGTCGACAGGTCTTGAATCCAGATGATATTTTGATGCACGTCGAACCAGTCTTCTCGTCGCCTTCATTCATCAACTCATCATTTCATCTGAAACTGACTCTCTTGTCAAAGGCCACACCCCCGTCCACCGCTTCGTCTCTCTCCAATTTGCCGCCGTGATTTTCCTCTTCATCATCCTCGCTTTCTGTCTCCTCCTTTCCGAATCTTCTCTCCTTCCCTTCTCCAACGATTTCATTTTCGCTCTCGCTTCTATTCTTTTCTTCTTGCAATACTCCGTTGCTGCCGCTACCGCCTCCGTCCAGGTTTCCGATCTCGAGGCCAAATGCGACTCTGTTTCCGCCAGTATTTCTCCGTTGGCTGCGCTCACGTTCCTGGTTCTCACTTTCCAGCCCAAGCTCTTCGCCGCGGATGTGGGCTTGGGAGCTGCCATCTTCTTGCAGGGTCTCTGGGTTGAGGGATCGACCAAGTGTGTCATCGCGTTTGCTTGATGTGGTCGATGGGGTTGAGGGATCGACCAAGTGTGTACTCGACGAATCCAAGTTGAGAGCTATGGCTGTTCTGGATCTTATTTTTTTGGTCTACGTGATGCTCATGGTGTTCATTGTCATGATCACTTATGCCAACGTCACGAAATGTGTGGGCATCAGGAGATTTGGCTCCTATGACAGCTTGCCTAACCCTTCTTCTCATTTAGAAAATAGTAGCATCATCCAGATGAAAGCATTATCTGGCACGCAGGCTTGAATGATGACTACCTTTGCCTTTTCAATTATCAGCTTTACTTTTTCCATTTTTTTTTCTTCTTCTGTAAAATGATTGTTGTGTTAGGTAATGATCTTGGAGCGAAGTTACAATATATGCATTCATGAATCCTATAGTCTGCTCAAAACAAAGGGAAGAATGTGCCGAGATCAGAGAGAATGAGACGAGCGTGGTTGAGATCTCCGGCGGATTAAGAAATGGAGAGAGAAATTGATTGAAATGAAAGAAGTTGGGAAAAGGTGCACGAGCGATGGTTCAGATGAATGAAGGGTATTAACGTCAATTAAATGATTTAGGTATTTTTATTATTTTAAATTGTGTGGGCCCCACCTGAAAAAGTAACGTTAGTTCATGCAATGTGACGGAGCTGGTAGTTTTGCACCTTTTTGAAAGCACATGTGTATTTTTGGACTTAAAAAAAATACATGGTGTTGGGCGTTCCTGAAGGTAAAGCACATGTATATTTTTGCACCTTTACCCTTTAATTTTTCTCAAATGTTGAACAGGATTAATGAACTTACCAATTTTTTGAAGACTTAAATCGCTATTCCAAACAAGTACTAAGATGTATGATAGATTCCTGAAGTATAAACATAAGAAGATGCATCATAATTTATAAGCAAGTACCAAAGAAATTCCAGTAATACCAAGTGGATGTAGAGATCAAGCAGCAAGTAAATATCCAAAAAAAGAAAGAAAGAAAAGAAATGGGCATCAAGGATAGAGATTTTTCTTCGCCTATATATATTAATGAAAGTTATGCATATACCTTGATAGATGGGTCTTTTCACATACTTCCTTTGCTCCTTATTGCTATCAATTCTGATAAATAAATAAACACAGTAAAAAATATTAAAAATATCATAATTTTCAATATTTATCTTTACCAGCTATAATAAACTCAAATGTCATATTATTAATTATTATTCTCTCATACTACTTTTATTAAATATGAGTATACTTAAAAAAATAAATTTAATGCTCTTTAGAAACTTGCAAACGCCTTATAAAAATGATTAAGAATATTTGTTAGTTAGTGCCTTATAATAATGATTATAGAGAGTATTTAGCCAAAATTAAAATTAAAAATAACAACAGGTTAACTAAAAAGAAATTAATAAATTACTTTGATATAATATATCCCTCTGCACACAAAGTCTAGTAGACTATCAGTTTCACTAATGTCAATACGATAAGCTATAAACAACCTGCAAAAATCCATTGTAGCTTCCACAGCATGGACTTAATTTTTTGTTTGGGAAAATTGTGAAACCCTTTCTTTCTTTTTTTTTTTTTTTTTCTCTACTCGGTGGCATTTTCTCCATTTTTCCATTTTAGGATTAGGTTTCTCATCGAAGCTTCACCCTCCGGTCTCAATATATTTATTTTCAAATGTAATTTTTCGGAACAATTTTGTTTTTTCTTTTTCCATTTTTTAAAAAAATAATTTTATAAAACTGTTCTGCAAACAAACAAAAACGAAAAAGGTAAGCCCTTAATTTTTAGTGGATAGAATTATTTTTAATCATTGGTAAGTTTTGATGGAAAATGAAGAAACTCTGATAAGTTTACTTTACAAAATTATTTATTTATTTATTGTGAATGATTATATTTCAGAATATTTAATTTTTCTCGTATGTTCAACAGGGGAATTGAACTTGGCCATTTTTTTTCTTCTTAATCTCACCAAGTCAATCACTCAGTGGCCAAAAAAAGAGAAAAAAGAAAGAAAGAAACAAAACAATATATAGGTAAAGTCAACCACGGCTTTGTATCAAAATCAAGTGTTTGTTTTATGGGCCAAAATCAAGTGGTTTGATGTAATTAACTTTCGATATATTTAGCATTCATTTGTAGTGCTGAGCAAAATAAAATAAAATGCAAAAAAGAGTTATATTCGAGGATTTTTCCATTATTGAATAAATAATTTTAGAAATAAAAGGGAAATACGCTTGACTATATTGGATTATGAAATTATGTTTTTTGTATCGATATTTCTTATAAATTATATAAGTTATATATCTACCAGCAATTCTTTTTGACAGGGTAGGTTTCCATTAACAAATGGGTTATAATCCACTCTAAAAGTATAGGTGTAACGTCGTATCTCTTATTTTCTACTTAGATGACACTTTTATCCAAATAAGATCTATTGGGGTTAACTTGAGGTTTTCCATTCAATTACATACACAGGACAAAATGATCATGCACCTGCAAGAAGCATTACAACTCAAGGGAGCTTTACTCAAGGCCCTTAACCCATAAAACACACACATGCAGATATAATTGTTAGTTCTCTATGTGTTTTGATGATAACTAGCAATTGTAAACACAAGTTAAAAGTTGTTTTGATAAGTTGAAAAACTCACTGTCAAGTGAATACTCGAGTATTGGTTTCAATACTCAAGTATTGAGTTGACAGAGAATGACCTGTTTCCACAAAGTCACACAATACTCAAGTATTGGTCTCAATACTCAAGTATTGGAGTTACAGAGAGCCTTCCAAGTCTTTCACTATAAGTCAATACTCAAGTATTGATTTTAATACTCAAGTATTGATCTTACAGAGACTCTCTCTCTGAAAGGAAAAATTGTCAATACTCAAGTATCCATATGGATACTCAAGTATTGGTAATACAGAGAGTCATCAAGTATTCAACATGTGAATACTCGAGTATTGGTTTGAATACTCGAGTATTGGGCAAACAGAAACTTTTCAAAGTTTTTCACATGTTTATGAATACTCAAGTATTGGAATGAAAACTCAAGTATTGAAATGACAAGAGACTTCACTAATATTGAAAATAGTTCAATACTCAAGTATTGGTTTGAATACTCGAGTATTGGCCGAGACGTAGAAAGTTTCGCTATTTCCAAGTGATTTGAATACTCAAGTATTGACTTGGAAAAGTTTTCACAAAGTTTTCAAAAAAGTGCAATACTCAAGTATTGAGTTGAATACTCGAGTATTGGGCATACGAGAGCTTGGCTCTTTTACAAATGTTTTGAAAACTCAAGTATTGATTTGAATACTCAAGTATTGAAGTTTTGGACTTAAACTTATTTTCACATAAAAAGTTCAATACTCAAGTATTGGTTTCAATACTCGAGTATTGGTCCTACTCAAAGAAATTGTCCAAACGTTCAAATCATGTAGTGCCTTCTCTGGAAGACGAATACTCAAGTATTCATCTGAATACTCAAGTATTCACATTAGTGCACAGTTCAATACTCAAGTATTGAAGAACATACTCAAGTATTGGTCGCGAGTTCAGAAAATCAAATTGAACGAATTTGTGAAAACTTCTTTGTTTGATCTCAATACTTGTCATTATTATTCTCTGATATTCCCAGCTATGTTTAACCACTTTGTTAGTGAGTTTCAGCTTGTTTAGAGGAGATTAAATGAAGACTTAAAGCAAAAGCAAAAAAGCTGTCAGAACATTAAATGCTAAACCCAGAAAGTTGCATACTTTTGGGAAATCCTTTTGCACACGCTTACAAAGGATTAATGCCTACCTACCACATCCAGCAGCTGCTATTCCAACGGATTTATTTACTAGAAGTCAACTCTGAACTTCTGCCCAGCTGGATTAAGTGAAGATTAGAGAGAGAATAAGACCAAAACTAAACCAGAACCTTGGTTAATGTCACCAACGGTTATATGAAGAATTACAAAAGTCATTTAATGCCTTCTCAGTATAAATAGAAGGGCATTCAATTCCTCTCAACAACTAAGACTATAGAAAACGAAAATCGTTCAAGTTTCCAACTACTCTTGAGTTTTCTTGTATAAAGTATCTGTTGATACATTAAGCTTCAGTGTTTATCATTATCTACTCTTAGAGAGAGTTTATTGATTGTAAATCATTTATTGTAAAGGAATCACAAGTCAGGGGACTTGGTGATTGAGTTCATTGATTGCAACTTGTAAGGGGGAGTAAGTTCTAGTGAGAGAATTACTCTTGAGTGCAGAGTGTGTAATCAATTGTGATAGTGAAAATCCCAGCGAGTTTGGGGACTGGACGTAGGTCAAGAGATTGGACTGAACCAGTATAATTCCTTGTGTCTTGCTATTCTTCTCTACTCCATAGTCTACTCTGTTTTAGTCTTCGAAAAACAAGGCTTTTCTGGAAGAATTTTTAAAAATCCCCAATTCACCCCCTCTTGGTGATTAAGCTCCACTTTCAATAATACCTCCATATATTCAAATTCCATGACTCAATTAAATAAATGGAAATTTATAATAATACAACTCCGTGAAAATCCCAAGCCTCAGGCCTTCCATTACTAAAAATCATAAAATGCAATCAAAGAGAATTAAACAAAATATCAATTTCAAATGCAATTCTAATTGTGGCAATAAAAGTAAAAATAGACAAATACAAAGCGGCTTTTATAGCTTGCCTCAAGCCTCCGGTGCCTTCATAGTCGTGTCGCCCCTTGAACCCCCACCTGAAAAATGTGAGAAATAGCGGGGTGAGACCACTGTCTCAATAACATGATCACTATCCCCTTACATACTAGAACCACCCGTGGGGTGCTAGGTGGGACTGACAAACACACATGAAGAACAGTCAAATAACTCATGAACATGTAGTATATATTAATTTATAATCATCAGAGAAATGAGTAAACATACCACATCATATCATATCATCTCATGGCATGCTACACCACAACACATCATAAAGCAATCATTTATTCTTTGTCTTTTATTAACCCCTAACCACTTGTTGGAAAATATGCCCTAGGGGCAGATCATTGTACTTTAACGTTATTATTAATTAAAGTATTTCTCCTTTTAGTTATCATATTGTTTGCATGTTTGTTATGATAACTGTATCGTTGGACATATCATAAAGATTGTCCTAAATGTCCCTGATCGGTCATCTATGCGAGAGCAAAGATTAAATAAGACCAATATGACTTTGATGAGTATGGAGATACGAATCAAAGTCATAGGCACTTGTAAGAGTACAAGGTGCTGGACCGACCCACTATGAGAAAGCTGCATGAATTAAGTTATAAGCTTATCTCATGTATAACCGCGTCATAATGCCCTTTGACCTGAGATCATCATGGATTCCTACATGAGAGTCGCTAATCTTTGACCTAGTCAAAAGTCACATTTGACCGGGTGATGATAAAGGCTTTGATCAGAATTAATGGTTTTCATGCAGAGGAATGTGAATGGTCAAGATGGAATTTGTCCCTCACATTTGTAGAGAGATAATACTGGGCCCCTCGATGAGTGAGTCTGAGAAATGTATGGCCATACTATGATGGAAAGGAGTTTCCATTTTAATTGTTAGACTACTTAAGAATCAAGAAAGTAATGGTCAAGAAGAGGAGGTTGACATTATCCATGCTTCATCCTTGACCAAATTATCGCGTGACAAAAGGGACGTGGCATGATTGAATGATAGGTTGTATCGTATAAACGATCCTCATGTGAGTTGGGTAGTCACAATGTCTTGCTAGAGGCCGCTTGCGACTTGTGGGCTGGTATAGTATTGGCTCGCTGCCAATCTCATGTGGGCCTGCAGGGTCGCACACAAGAATAGCCCAACACGAGCAATAATGTCCAGATTCATTGAATCTTAGATATGTCTAAGATTTAATTAATGCAACGTTTAATCTAGGAAGATATATATATATATATATATATATATATATATATATATATATATATATAATATTAATTCAAAATTAAATAATAATAACATTTATAATAGATAATAATAATATTCTATATTATTTATTTTGTATTTAATTTATTTGATAAATTAAATATCTAAAACAAATAGAAATATTGTATCTCGATTTAATTTTTGAAGAGAGATATCGTATCTCGAGATTTAATTTAAATTGAGATATAGTATCTCATATTTAATTAAATAGATAGATATCATATCTTAGATTTAATTTATAAAGATAAATTAAATCAGCTGGCTTTTAATTTGGATTAAATAAATAGATTAGATTAGATCTGTTGGACATATTTAATTAATATTATTTTAATTCAAATTTGAATTTCAAGATTAATTCGGATTAGTTTTGAATATTTTAATACGGCTCATTAGGGTTTGAAAAAAAACCATATAATAGAATGATTAAGTCGTATTAAATCAAGAGACAAGCCGCAAAATTGAAACCCTAGAGGAGAGACGTGAGACGCAAAGCTTGAAGGCGCTAGCACGCTGCCGTTCATGTTGGAGTGCAGTTCGATGTGGATACCGGTAGAGGGAGTGGATTCGTAGAGTTGGCTTCTAACTGATCGAATAGACGCACACGGATATATGAAAGGTACAGTTTTTGACCAATCTGATTTAAACGCCGTTGATAGATCCTCTTCTATGGGATTCATAAAATTTTAATGCTTTAATTTCTTTCGCTGCGTGTACGGATCTCAACAATGGTATCAGAGCCAGAACAATTAAGTGTTTAAATTGGATTTATGTTTCCTACATGCGATTATATGAGATATATGTATGTTTAAAACTGAATATTTGTATACATTTAAAACGTAATTTCGCGTTTAGGGTTACGTTCCACGTTAGGGTTAGGTTCGGATCGCTAGTTCGATCTCACGGCCATTTCGTGTAGTTCTGAAGAGTTCAGATTGGACGAATCAGATGACGTTCAAGAACGTCGTGAGTTTGTGCGTCGGACACGCTCGATGAAGATCGGACGTTGATGATGCTTGGACGACGGTCACGCTGGGGTTGATCACGTTTGGAGTCGTCGGTTATGTTCTACTGCGTTGATCACATTCTAAAACGTTTGGACGTTGATCACGCTCGGACGCTAGTGACGCTCAGACGTCGGTCCTGACCAAACCACGCTATTTTGTTCTTGATCGCGAGACTCAATCGTTGATCACGATCAGAACAGAATAAGGTCGCCTTGGGGTTTAAATTTTTTTTTTTATGAAATAATCTTGCTAAATCAATATGCCTTTTCGAAAAAAAATTCAAACGGGGGCGCTGCCCCTTGACCACAACAAATTTTTCGAGCGAGACTACCGTAGCTAACTGTTCGTAGCGCGATTTAATTAAATCATGACACCTTTAGTTTATTTCATATTGTATGAATTAATATCTGTTGTGATTTAACTTTCAAAAGTTGTTTGGGTATGGTGAACAACATGGCTTTAGAATTTACAAGTGTTGTAATATTTAAATATGGCCTGTGTGCCATGCCTTTCTTTAAATATTCTCGATGTACATTCTCTGAAAGACGGAATATCACCAATAGGGGGGTGAATTGGGGATATAAAATTTTCTCACGAAAATGCTCTATTAGCAGAATGCAAAACAATGACGAACAGAGTAAGGGTAAGAGAGATTGAACACAATGGATTTATACTGGTTCGGTCTAAATCCTTGACCTACGTCCAGTCCTCAGACTCTATGGGTTTTCACTAACTCAAATGATTACACACTCTGTAACTCACGGAGTAATTCTCTCACTAGAACTTACTCCTCCTTACAAGTTGTAATCAAATAACCCAATCCCAAAGTCTCGATACTTTGAGATTCTTACAAGAAAGGATAATCAATAAGTAACTCTCTAAAAGAACAGATTGATAACCACTAAAGATTGATATATCCGAAGATATTAACTCTTAGAGTAGAAACAATAAATGTTCTTAATCGCTAATTGAATGTGCAGAGTTTCGGTAGTTGGAGACTTGAATACTTCTGGATTTTATAGATGCTTGCATTTAATGACAGTTGAGTAGAGTCTTAATGAGCCATTGAGAGGAATGAATATATCCGTTGAGTTTTGAAACGTTGCTTTGACTCTTCGTATTCTCTCGAGGTTTAGCCGTTATTCTCCATTGACATTCTTCATTCAATTTGTCCGTTGAGAGTCAGATAGAATGTTGACTGGAAATGCTTGAAATGCTTTATGCTTGCTCAGAAGTTCATTTTCGACTTTCGTGCTTTGTCGCTGGTTAAGCATTTAATGCGTCTGACACACTTTTGCTTTATGAAGATTTGAAGTTTAAAAACTTGTTAATCATGTCTGAAACTCATAAGCAAACTGATTAAACTTTGTTAGGAATAATAATAATCAATAATATGAAGTGCCCAAAGCATAACCAAGAGTTTACAGATTACAAAGATGATGAATTCAAACAAATTTTGATATAGGTAACTCGAGTTACATACAATGACTCGAGTTATTAAATTAGATTTTCATACAGAGAGCTAAGTAAAATATGATGACTCGAGTTGATCATGGTAACTTGAGTTGCAAGTTCAATTTTATTTCAGACAGAAGCAATTGTACTATAGATGACTCGAGTTGCTCATAGTGACTCAAGTCATATCAGCATTTTATATCAGATGAAGTTTTTCTGTCTTACGCATGACTCGAGTTAAGAAAAATGACTCGAGTCATATCAGTTCATGAAAAAGTTGATATCGTGACTCTCATTTGGAAAACTAAAGTACAGTTCATGACTTGAGTTGTTAAGTGACAACTCGAGTTATGTTATTTGTAAAATTGATTTTTCTTAAAACTATGACTTGAGTTATGTCTGATAACTTGAGTTACAAAGTTCATAAATCAATTTTCAAAGACTCAAAGATACTTTGACTGGAGTCAAAGAATTGTAACTTAAACCAACAATTATTACAATTGTTAGACATCATCAAAACACATAGAGAACTAACATTCTCTTCTCATCCCACTCCCCTCATATGTTGAAACGAGGTTTCTCCTGATGTATTTCCTTTTCTTATTTAGAGAAGTCCTCTCATTGGCTTGAGAGGATTTTAGGTTAGGTGAGCCATGTTGTGTCACGATTTTATTTATGCTTTTGATTTGATCATAGCATGCTTATTTTGAGTTTATATGAGATACAATTGTTATTGCATTCATATAAATAGGATTAATAAAATCTATAGGATTAAACCCTCTAAATGAAATCTTAAGTTGTAATGCCGTCAATCAATGAATACTTGTCAAAGCCTAGATCGCTCATTTGTATGTTCCACTAAAGTGGATGCACTTGAGTTATCTTGGTGAGACAAGCGTGGGTAATCATGATAACTCACAACATTCATTATTGTCTTGACTTAATTGAGATTATCAAAACGGTTTTGGATCTCAAGGCATTAGATGAGATTAAACGTGCAAGGTCATGTGATGATCGAATCCCATAAAGATCTTAGAGTTACATGTGATGTAATTGGCAAAGAGGTTGCCTACCTAAATAACTTGACTTTAAGCGTCCTGCCAAAGCGGACTTAAATTTAAGCCAAATATGGATCTTAGCCCACTAATTACATTGAGGGTTGTTAATTTTGTGGGAGACTACTAATCAATTTTGCATATATTTTAATTGTAGAATCATGGTCACTAGTAATACTACACCATCACTGCGATCAGTCCTTGAGAAGGACGAACTTGATGAGACAAACTTTCTTGACCTGTTTAGGAACTTGAGCATTGATCCTAAGCATGAAAGAAAGGAGTATCTCCTCGATCAACCCATTCCTGACGAGCCTGCAGCCAATACTCCAAGAGCTCAGAGAGATGCTTACTCGAAGCATAAGGATGACTCTATGGATATTGGATGCCTGATGCATAGGATGCTCAAAACTGCTGCGCAGAGCCTTAAGAAAAGGCCCAGCACTATTTTGATGATTCAGAAAGGAAGGGGTATGAAAAGGAAAGCCAAGAAGGTAAAACCTCCAAAGGATGTGGTCTGCTTCTTCTGTAATGAAATTGGTCATTGGAATAGGAACTGCAAACTCTACCTTGAAGATCTGAAAAAGAACAAGAAGGATAGCGGGGCTATCACTTCAGGTATCTTTGTCATAGACATTCACTTTTCTACTTCCTCAACATGGGTATTAGATACTGCATGTGGTTCTCACATTTGCATAAATGTGCAGGGTCTCAAGGACAATAGAAAATTTAAGAAGGGCGAAGTGGACCTACGAGTTGGAAACCGAGCAAGAGTTGCTACTTTAGCCGTAGGCACTTATCAATTAGTTCTTCCCAGTGGGCTTTTGTTAAATTTGAACAATTGCTTTTATGTTCCTACTCTGAGTAGTAACATTGTTTTACTTTCTTATTTGGATAAGGAAAGGTTACACTTCCATTACTAGGAATGGTAAATGTTCTGTTTATCATAATGACAATTTTTTTATGCTAATGGTGATTTGCATGTTGGTCATTATTTACATAATTTAGAACATCATAATAATGGACATATCTATGACATAACTTCCAAAAGGATCAAGTCAAATGATTTGAATCCGACCTACCTATGGCATTGTCGTCTAGGCCATATAAATGAGAAACGCATTTCAAAACTCCATCAAGATAGATTTCTTGACTCATTTGATTTTGAATCATTTGATACATGTAAGTCTTGTTTATTGGGTAAGATGACAAAGGCACCTTTTACTGGGCATAGTGAGAGGACCACTGATATATTGGGCCTCATACATATTGATATGTGTGGACCAATGAATACATATGCCAGAGGAGGTCATTTGTACTTCACTATATTTATAGACGATTTTAGTAGGTATGGGTATAAGTCTGAAACTTTTGAAATGTTCAAAACGTTCCAAAATGAAGTGCAAAACCATCTTCGCAAAAAAATTAAAGCACTTCGATCTGATTGGGGTGGTGAATATTTGAGCCAAGAGTTCATTGACCATCTTAGGAGTTGTGGGATCATCTCACAACTAACTCCTCCAGGAACACCTCAATGGAATGGTGTTTCTGAGCGGAGGAATCGAACTGTATTAGATATGGTTCGATCTATGATGAGTCGAACAGATCTTCCACCTTCTTTTTAGGGCCATGCCCTAAAAATAATTGCGTTCACACTAAATCGTGTTCCATCAAAGGCAGTTGAAAAGACATCATATGAGATATGGACTGGGAAGAAACCCAGTTTGTCCTTTCTCAAAATTTTTGGATGTGAGGTTTACGTTAAACAGCAAGCCTTTGATAAATTATCATCTAGATCCTCAAAATGCCTTTTCGTGGGGTATCCTAAGGAAACTAAAGGATACTATGTCTACAATCCTTCCGATCATAAAGTGTTTGTTATCCGAAATGGTATCTTTCTAGAAAAAGAGTTTATCTCGAAAAGAACCAGTGGGAGTAAGGTGTATCTTGAAGAAGTACGAGAGCCACAAGACAAAATAGAACCACAGATGGTAAACGGAGAAGACTCACAACAAGTTGTTGAGCCTACTCAAGTAACATAAGGCTTACGAAGGACCGATAGAACACGACAACAGCCTCAGAGATATAGATTTCTAATTACTGGTAGTCGTGATGTTTTGCTCATTGAGCAGAATGAGCCAACTGGTTGTAAATCCATGTACGACAATAAGGTATGGACCCTAGTTGATCGACCTAAAAGTGTAAAAACTATTGGGTGCAAATGGGTTTTCAAGGAGAAAACTGACATGGATGGCAGAGTAAATGTCTTCAAGGCACAACTGGTTGTAAAAGGATTCACTCAAACTCATAGTGTTGACTATGATGAAACTTTTTCCCCAGTTGTAATGGCCAAATCAATTAGAATCCTTCTTGCCATTGCAGGATATTATGACTATGAAATATGGCAGATGGATGTCAAAACAGCCTTCCTGTATTCATCTTCTTCAAAGGTGTAAGGTGAACCTTTGAAATTCCGAGACCAATACTCGAGTATCCAACTTACACACTCGAGTATGCATCTTCTTCAAAACATGTTGTTCTCTGTCCGGTGGAAACTCGAGTATTCAACTTACATACTCGAGTATTCATCTTCTCCAAAAATCAAGTTTGCTTTCTGACCCCGACATACTCGAGTATTGTCTCCAATACTCGAGTTTGCTTCCTTCGACAAACAAACACCGTATTTTAAGGCCAGCCCAGCACTGTTCCTCAACCTGTACAGCCGCCAATTAAGGCCGGCCTCGGACTGATCATCCTTATCGCTAGGAACCACATAACTCTGTATGCATATTTGGCAAAGAAATATACAAAAATACACATGGCAAATACAAACATACAACAAAACACATAAATATATTTGAGTAAAGCGGTTACTACACGGTGGGGAATATATTGTCTTTTGTGTTTTATTGTGCCGATAAATTTTCCAAAAGTGCCCTTGATCTAGATAACATCAAAATACCATATTTTAGTATTTCCAAAAATACCCTTTCATTCTTTTTGTCAAAAACCGAGCCCACACAGAATTTTCCGAAATCCGGTGAATGCGGCTCAACTTCCAGGATTTTTAATAAATTCCAAAACAAAATGATTTTTGTATGAAACCAACGCCATTTAAACCATTAAATGTCTAGTTTTCAGGAAAAATATTTCCAGATCCTGAAAGTACTCATATCTTGGCGTGTAGCTAATTATTCACCCCCCGGTCCGATTCGCCTGTTGCTTCAAGTTTAACTTCACCAATTTTTATCTCTTAGTAGAAAAACCCAAAAGACACAAAATTATATGTCACAGTGAATCCCTAGATGTCTAATTTATACCTGAACAATTCCAGATTAAACTGACTCCATTTACTATTTTTAGTACCCAGTTGAAGGTTCGCTGCCAAAATCTCCAAAATCAACAACAAACTTGTTCTTAGGGGTTTTTCGGTGTTTTTGAGTTCGGAAAATCGAACCATTGGTTAATCCCATACAAAATCATGTTTTAAACACATTAAGACCATCAATAACCCCAAAATCAGATTGCAACACCATGTCCCAACCCCTTGAACGAAAATCACAAGTTCCAGTTCAACGGTTCGGGTTTTCAGTGTTTACCTGAATCGGGAGTTCGGTTGGTGATCCATGGAGCTTGGATCTTTATTCTAGCTATGGAGGTTGGCTGAACCTTTCTCTCTCTTCCTCTGGAAAATTTCGTGCTCCCTTGGTTTAGGAGTGAGAGAGTGTGTATATTTAATAATAGGAAAAGGTAACTGAACAGTCCCGAATAACTGGAGTAAAATCTTGTCGAGTAATTAGTAGAATTCATCTGGCTTTTTGGCCTAATTCCCAAGATATTCCAGAATTCTCTAGGGTATGGACAAGTGGCGCCTCCCCCTCCACTTATTTAGATTTTTATCTTTCATATGGGGAAAATTACCAACTTTGGCCTGGTAATTTATAAAAATTACATGTTTTGGCCCGAAACTTCTTTATTATTCTTTTATTTTTCCCCAAGTTTTCTAGACTCTTCCTAGGGCTAGGTGGCGCCTTCTGGACCCCTCAAAT
Source organism: Acacia melanoxylon (assembly GCA_019022615.1). Taxonomy (NCBI): domain Eukaryota; kingdom Viridiplantae; phylum Streptophyta; class Magnoliopsida; order Fabales; family Fabaceae; genus Acacia; species Acacia melanoxylon. The sequence goes on from JAFJYJ010000014.1 coordinate 747,820, forward strand.
CAGATTCTATGATTTTATTTTATTTTTCCTAACTTATCGATTAATTCCCCTTTTTCCAGCAAGTGGGTCCCGCACTTTGACTTTTGCCCTGATTTTTCTCTTTCTTTTTCTTCAAGCTATTTTTTAATCATTATGGGGGCTAGGTGGCACCACTTTGGGCCCACCAAATCTTCCCTCCAACTTTTTACTTATCTAGTCCGATCTCCTTCCACCAATCCACGTAGGTCCCGTTGGTCAACAGGGTGTTTCTCTTTGTACTTTTCTTCAAATTTTCCAGATAATTTCCCCTAATGGATTTTCATGTGTGGCACCTTCTTGACTTCCCAAGGTGGCCCCACACGTGTCCCATTTGGTCCAAAAGAAGCCCCTAACCGGTCCCTATCGATCCCCTTTCTAGGTCAATCGCCCTGTGGGACCCGCATTTTGTGTTTAGGCTCGAATATGGATAAACTCATCGGATTTTCCTTCTCTCTCCGGGTGGACGAAATTAATGACTTAAGGGGTAAGGATTTGACTATTTTGTCCCTGTAATCGTTACTTACTTTTTGCTTTTTAATCCCGTAGTGACACGTGTCTTCAGGTAATTATTACAGCTGACTTTTCATTCTTATCTCTTTAAAAACGCAGGAAAACCTTACCTGACCAGGAAATGTCATGTGACACTTATTTTAGCACATTTTTGCTCAGCTAAATGGCATTCTTACCCACTGATTAGCACCGTATAGGTCCTCTGTGCCCCTTTTTCCCTTAGCACTTTAATTCCACGGCTCATACATACTAGGTCCATTGACCCGTATAGCCGAGTTACTTAGTCCTTAAAAGGCTTTCTATCTCTCGCCATCCTTGCGATTCTTCCTGAACCGGGCTTAGTCGTCTGCCTTCTCTAGGCTTATTCTCAATTCTAAGGGTCCAAAATTCAGGATATTACACTGCTGGAGAAGGAGTGTAGACACTGAGTGCTGCAGTGTTGTGACTTGCGTGGCCAAACCCTCGGTATCAGTGGTTGGAGGAGGGGATGTTAAGGGACCGATAGGTGGACTGGTTAAAGAAGTCATAGGGACACAGCGTCTAGGTTTCTGGCCCGAGGTACGTTGCACAGTTGACAGGGAGAGAGGGGTGGGAAGGTGGAGTCTTTCCTCTGTGATGTCGAAAAAGACATCGGCGTCAAAGCAGAGCTCGGTAATGAGGGTTGAGAACCAAAGGTTGCCCGAGGTTGACTTCAAGGTGGGGCAGAGCTCGCGGTAGATGAGGGCATCGACATCGATTAGTTTACCCTTGAGGATGCAATAATGAAAGAATGCCTGATCTCAGGAAGTGGAACTAGATGGGGCCTTCAGGTAGAAGGCGGCTGCCTAGAAAATTGTATGACCCTTCCTTGGAGGCATGTCACTTGGTGTTCGGGGCGCATAGCCACACAATGACTCGGGCGCAGATGTCAGGGTCATCTCCCTTTGGAGTAAGGTTTGGTACTCATCCCAGTCGGATGCAACCCATAAACTGTTCAAATGTGAAAAGAGAATATCACCTAGAGGGGGTGAATAGGGGATTTCAAAATTCTTTTCAGATTGAACGAAGAGCACTAGACACAGAGAGAATGAACACAAAGAATTTATACTGGTTCGGTTCAACTCCTTGATCTATGTCTAGTCCCCAGACACTCTGGGTATTTCACTAACTCACAATCACGGTTACAATTACACACTATGTAGTTAAGATGATCCTTTAACATTAGGACTCACTTCCCCTTACAAGTCGTAATTGTACACCCACACTCAAGGTCCCTCTACCTTAAGATTTGACAGATAATCAAGTAATAAAATAAGTGTTTAACTCCTCAATGAGCAGATAAATGATAATCACTGAAGTACAAGAATATCCGAAGATATTAAATGAAGCTAATAAAATAGTAGGTTGAAATAATGTCGAATTGGATGCGCAGAGTTTCAGATGTTGACAGAATTGAATGTGATAAGCTTTTATATCGTCTTCTATTAATGCCATTTGGAAGTTTTGAATGTAGCTGTTGTGACTGTTCGAACTTCTGTTAGGCACATATGGTTTTTGTTAGATACAGTCGAATGTTGCTTCATTAATGCATTGGCCATTGATGCACGTGTGCATAGAAGTTGACTCAGGATGTTTGCCAGAATGGGTATGCCTTGAAGGAATGATTTCGTCTGCAATGAAGCTCATTCCATTTGTTGGCTTTGCTTTCTGCAAGCAATAAATGCTTCTGACATATCGAATGACTTTTCAACTAATCACAATTTAAACGATCGTTAATCATCTCAAATCCACTTAAAGAAATGTTAGAAGTACCATAAATTCGATTGATCAAGGTTTAAGTGGAAACAGTTAATAACCCAAAGAATTTAAGTTTACGATTACTATTACGACAAAGATATTCAAGAGCTGATGAACTATACTCGAGTAGCCTAGCTTGAGTGCTCGAGTAAGCATTCAAATGTTCTTCAAATAAACAGCCAACTATCGCCTTTACTCGAGTACATGATAAGTATTGCTTGAGTAGTGTACTCGAGTAGTACTATGTTAATGCAAGCTTTCAATGATCTCAGAACAGATGCTATGTCACGGTGCTACTTGAGTAACTGAAGTCCCCTACTCGAGTATGATGCTTGAGTACACCCTCAGATATACTCGAGTAGGTCGTGAACATTGCTGAAATGAAAACTAAGTAAGACATTAGCAACTGATGCTCGAGTAACCATGTCCTCATACTCAAGTAACCTACTCGAGTAGTAGTAGCTTGATTCTCGACTACATCTTAGGCAGAGAGCAATTTTAGAATTAAAATAAGTATACTTGAGTAAACAATTACCCTTACTTGAGTAGCCTACTCGAGTAACAGTAGAATTGTACTTGGGTAAACCTTAAGCAGAGAGAAAATTGAAGATGAAAGAATTGTTACCCGAGTGATACGTTACCTTTACTCGAGTAGCATACTTGAGTAATACTTACCATCTACTCGAGTAACATTTTGACATTGCCAATACTTTGATATGAGATTTATGATACTCGGGTAACAGGAGTCCATTACTTGAGTAGCTTACTCAAGTAAGCATATATTGCTACTTGAGTAAAGCCATGAGCGTCTTTGGAACTTTGCTTTGATTCGATATTGCTCGAGTAACACAAAGGGTTTGCTCGAGTAACACTTCTTTTTATATAAACCAGAGATGTCCGAACTTATAAGCGACTCGAGTAATTACCATCTACTACTTGAGTAATCTCCTGTAATTACTTAATGAGTAAATACCCTTTTGGGTCCCTAGAAAAAAACACGGACCCCATTTTGGTCCCTCACACAAAGAAATGCCCTTTTAGTCCCTGAAAAGGACGAATAAGGGTCGATTGGTGAACATTTTGGTCCCTCGCAAATTTCTAAAAAGCCCTTTTTAGTCCATAAAAAAGTCCCATTTTAGTCCCTAGGGACTAAAATGGGGTCCGTGTTTTTAATCGGGGACCCAAAAGGGTATTTACTCTTTTACTTATTACCTTTCCTTTGTTAATTAAGCCTTTTTAACACAAATCAGAGTTTGCGCGGTAGAACATTTAATCGGTTTGAGCAAGCATAATATACTGGTAAGGGTACGATAATCAAAAGTAAATAGTCCCCGTAGGGTTAAGGGTATAGTTATCCAAAAGTAAGTATGAAACAAGAAGTATAATTCACACAGTCATCCCAAAACAAAAAGTATACTTATGAGATATGGCATTCCCTATTTCTTCAATCCTTCACTTCATGCCCTTACCTTCCAAAAACCTAAACAGCTTAACGACGATCACCTGTATCTTTAAAATGGTATTGAGTTCAGAGTTGAACCCCAGAGTAACTGTTAAATTCAAATACAATATGTATGCAGTGCATGTATGTAAACCGCAACTAGGAAAACACAATCACAATGGTAAAACATTCCATATATGCATTCAGTACCACAATCACAATCTCAACAATATACCGTTAAGATGCCTTCCCAAGGCAAGCCCCAAATGTCCACATACCGTTGAGCCACCTAACAAGGCAAGCCCCAGATGCTCATAACCGTTGAGCTGCCTAACAAGGCCAGCCACAGAATTCTCAGAGCTAGGAAAACATAGTAGCCAGGGCCTCAAACCCTAACTACCCTGAATGCATCTCAGTGGCTTGGTAGTGACCTAAGGACACACAGTCCACTACGCCCCATAGCCCGAATCCTCAATGATGGCATAGAAACATACAACAGTAACATAAAGTATGTGAGTAAACAGTTATTACCTGTCAATTTATCCAAAATCAGTAAAATTTCCCTTGATTCTTGAAAATTATCATGGCCGTGTACCAACCCTAAATAAAGCAAATATACCTTGTTTTTAATTGCTTATATAGATTCTTCTTTCAAAACCATGAAATTCGCCTTACATTCAGAACTTCCAAAAATGATGTTCCAACTTCAAAAATTCATAGTTAATTCTAGAAAAATTTGATTGGCATGAATCTAGTGGCTAATGAACACTTAAGATGTATAGGTTTTCATAAAAATAACTCCAGAGGTCATAAGATTTCGTATTTATTTATTATTCTCAAACCCTAGTCACTAGATAGAGAAGAAATCCAGGATTTTGGGTCGTTTTCAAAAATCAATTTCTCTCAGTAGGAAACTCGAAAAGTTACAAATATTATATCAAAATGAATCTCAAGATGTATAATTTAAGAATGTAAAATTTCATGGCAATTAGACTTCATTTAATATTTTAAAACCAATTATTAAGCTCAACTGATCAGAAATAAACAAAACTGGCAGCTTCGTTGTTTCTTTGAAAATTAGGGTTTTGTAGTTCCAAATCATGATCTTAACTTATTCCTACACAAAATTTCGTGTTGAACCTTATGGAGCCTTTAAAATAATTAAAATCACATCCCGACACCAAGTTTGAATCAACTGGATAGAAAACCAAAAATTCCATCTGCTAAGTCACAAGTTTTGCAACTTACCTTGATCTTTAATCTTGTTTGCCTTCTTCTTCCACTTGGACTAGGAACTTAGTTGCTCACTCTCCTCCTTTCCTTGATCATGTCTTGGGAAGCCATAAAATGGGCAGAAAAAGTCCTTAAATAAACTCCATCGGTTAAGTGAAATATCTGGTGTACACTATTAACCAATGTTTCTTGGCATGCACTAGGGTTTTTGGCTTATCTTCCAAGAAATTCCATATTCCTCCTTGGCTGATCATGTAGGACAAAATCTGATCCTCCTGGTCAGATTTCATTTAATTCCCAAGTGCTTTAATTATGTGCATTATCCATGTAAGCTTTTTATCCAATGGTCCATAAGGTGTTCCAAGGTTAATAGCATACTACCTCTGTGCTTCTTCTCCAAGCACTTCAGATTTTCCTCTTAGCTGAACATATGTGGCGCCTTTAACACCACTTGGGTAGCATAATTACATGCCAAATATGATTCAGATCTGATTCCAAATGAGTGGTACAGAATGGTTTTGCTTTTTGACTTTAATTACCCCTAATTAATGCTTGATTTGACCCTAGCTTTTATCTCAAGTCACTTCCTTCCCTCCTTGTTCCTAATATGGCACAATTTTTATGCTAAAAGGGGTCTAGATGTATCTTATTTTACCTCTTAAAGAAGCCCCTAATTGATCCTTGTTGGTTCCCTTTCATCGGTCAATGTTTCCCTAAGTCCTGGACCTCTTATTTGGGCCTTCATGTGTTTTTAAGTCAGTTTTTCTCTCCCTCATACATGGCTGCACGCTTTTTTTTTTTTTCATTCTTGGGGAGCAAGTATTTGAATTTTCCATGCTCATGATTACCTTGTACTTATTACACAAAAAGTCAACCACTAATCCCTAAGTCGCCATGTGTCCTCCTAGCATCATTACCTTTGACTTTTGTTCCTACATGTGATTTTTATGCTTAGTCTCTCCCCTTTCCCTGGTTGGCTGGCGCAATACATGCCTTGCAGGGGAGGATCTTGTGTCCTAATAATGCTATTTTTCTCTTATTCATTATACCGGCTTATGCCATTCCGGTGTTATAAGCTTAGCTTACTTAATTCTCAAGTCAAAGTGTAATTATCATTGTTTTGTTTTTTACTCCAATTGGTGAAATTTAGCTTTAATTATAGTGATTGGTTCATCATCTCAGAGTCCAAAAATAATTTATGTAATATGTTATAGAAGAAAAAAAAATTAAATTGTAGTCAAAAGCTTCTCATCATTTCACTAATTCATACTTGTACATCGTTTACAAAAGTAGGGGTGTTACATCCAACATATGTCTAGCAGCTCAAGAACGTGATAGCGAAGATGTATATAATTCTGAACCATCTTATGATAAACTTCTTTCTGAATATAATGAATTGCATTTGAAATTTAGAAATATTACAAAAGAGCTCATAATAGAGTCCTCTTTAAGAAGGCAAGGGCAATGATTCATGTGAAAAACATATCTCAAGTATTCTGGGTGGACGCTATGAGCATTGCATGCTATATTTCAAATAGAGTATATATCCATAAGAAGTTTGACAAGACACCCTATGAGCTATACAAAGGAAGGAAGCCTGACCTTTCTCATCCACACATTTTTGGATGCAAATGTTTCATCCACAATAATGACTATACAGGGAGAATTTGAAATGTTGATGATGGGAGAGTTGAACTTTTTTCTCAAACTTCAAATCAAACAAGGGAATAATGAGATATTTATAACTCAGACTAAATATCTTTGAGATCTCCTCAAGAAATATGGAATGGATCATTGTCATGGAGCTGACACTCCAATGAGCTCAACAATATTGCTGGATGCTGATATTGAAGAACCTAACTTCAATATCATCATATAAAGGAATGACTGGTTCATTGCTCTATCTGACGGCTAGCAGACCAGATATACCATTGAGTGTGGGAATGTGTGCTAGATATCAATCAGGTCCAAAGGAATCTCATGCCGAGACTATCAAAAGAATTTTCAGATATCTTGCCGACACAGCAGAACTTAGAATATGGTATCCCAAAGGAGGAAATGAATACCTCATAGCCTACTCAGATTCTAATCACGGTGTATATAAAATAGATACAAAGAGCACAAGTGAACAATGTCAGTTTCTTAGAGGCTTTACTGCATCTTGGTTCAGCAAAAAGTAAAACACCGTATCTTTATCTTATACTAAGGCTGAGTATATAGCTGCTTCAAGTTGTTGTGCTTAAGTGTTATGGCTCAAGCAACAAGTTCAAGACTTAGGAATTAATTTCAAAGAAATTCCAATCCTCTGTGATAACACTAGCACGATAAATTTGACAAAAAATCCAATTCAACATTCAATAACCAAGAACATTGAGGTGAGGCATCACTTTATCAGAGATCACATACAAAAGAAAGATGTAAAAGTGGTGTTCATTCCCACACATTTCCAACTTGTTGATATATTTACTAAGCCATTAGCCAAAGATCAGTTCTTGTATATTAAAAGAGAATTGGGTGGTAAATCCCAATGAATTGTAAGCAATCTCTTTCATACTATTTATTTTAATGTTTATTTTAACATATTAGGACTAACTTGAGCATCAGAGTATATAGTCGCTTGTTTTGCATGACCCTTTTTCTCACGATGAAAATAAGAGCCAAACAAAGGAGGAAACCTGTGCTAACACTCAAGTATTAGCAGGCATACTTGAGTGTTAAAGTACCAGGACACAAGTATCTTTGAGATTCTTGCACAATCAAGAGGGAAAGTTAGCCAACACTTCTAGTACTCAAGCATGCACTGGAGTGTTGCACTCGAGTATGGATTTCAAGTACTCGAGTGTTATGTATTTTATAAGTTTATACCATACTTACAGTACAGGTGTTTAAGCAAAAACCTTAAAGGAAAGCTCAACACTCAAAGGTGCCACTCGAGTGTGGATAAGCAACACTCTAGTGCTCGAGAATGTCACAAGTAACCTATGTATATTTTATTGGAAAATGACTTGTCTTTGTACAGATTACTTATAGCACTCAAAGTGTGAAGAAACACACTCAAGTGGGTATGAGAAACACTTGAGTGCTAAAGAACCAGGGCATTTTCAGTAAAAAAAACAAGGGGACTTGAAATGCAGGAAAGACCTACTCAAAGTATAACACTTGTGTATGGCCACAAGACACTCGAGTGTGCTGCTGTAACACTCGTGTTTCATTCAGCATCCTTATAGGATTCAAGTATTCATGGTACATACTTAAAGCGAGGAACTTTGATTGTTTTGAACTTTTGCTTGAGCACTTGAGTGCTTGTCTTCAACACTTGAGTGTTGGGCGCTGACACATAAACTTTTAAAACTTCTATAAGTTAAGTCAAAATAGTGCAGTCACTTTCGTTAAAACCCTTGTGTCTCCTTGTCTCTTATTCTCTCAAACAATCTAGACCCTTACTATAGACCCTTACAAATCGCGTCTTGTTATCTCCTCGCTTCGATTCACTCGAATGAACTCCTTAACTAGCAATACTCGTTACATTCCTTCATTTTCCCACCATAAATCTCCCTCTCCTCTTTCAGGTTCTTACTCTTGGGTTCTCTAGTCACTCGAAACCCTTCACCCACGTCACTATAGTTTTAGCCTTTACCAAATGGTGAGAACCAAAAACCCAGAATTTCATCCTAACTCTTCAACCTCTCCCCCGTCCTCTAACCTTGAAGCCTATGCATCCTCCTTGTCTGATCCTCCCTATGCTCCACAAAAAAACAGAAAACCCAGAAAATATCACCCTAAAATCCAGGAAAAGGCTCCTAATCTTAAAGCCAATCCAAGACCAAGGGCCCAAGGTATTGATAAATATGTATGTATTGATATACATACATACATATAAATATATATATATATATATACTTATAGATGTATGTATGTATGTATGTATACACACACACACACACTAGATAATTCAAAATTATCTTTTTTTATCCTAACCTCTTGAGTTTGAAATTCAAATTTCAAATTTAAATTGGCCCAAGACCTCGTTTGGTTTCTAATATATTTGGGCCTCTTAGTGGAGAAACTGATTTCGCACTAGTAGACTATATATGGCGGCATTATACCTTATTGAGCTTGGAGTCCCACTCCAACCTAAATACACATATTGTCTTGAAAAAACCAAATAACAATTATTGGCCCAAGCTTGCTAATTTGTTTGACTGCATCTAAGAGAGGAATGTTGATCTCTACTCTTCTGAATGTCTCAAGTATATCCTTCTCTTGTGCTTTTTCTGCCAACTTCTTGGATCGAGGGGCTCTCTGAGGGAAAGGAAGAGGAATGGGAATGTCTTCCTCTTCACCTTGCTGCATTGCCTTTTTGTTTTTAGAGTCAATCTTCACATTATCTTACTCTCTCTCTGATGTGGAAGTCACATCTGTAGCTAGTTGAGGTTCCTCCAATTGCTTGCCAGATCAAAGGGAGATAGCACTCACATTCCCCTTGGGATTAGGAATTGTTTGTGAAGGAAGAGTGTTGGATCCTTGAGGTTGAAGCTGATTCAATGATGTTGACAATTGCCCAATCTATGTTTGCAAACTCTGAATGGAAGTGTCAGTTTGCTGTTGGAACTGCATATTGGTTGTGACAAATTGCTTCATCATATCCTCTAGTGAAAAACCACTACTACTGGTACTGGCCTGCTGTTGTGCCGCCTGTGGAGGTGCACATATGGCTAGTCGAGGAGGTGGTGCTGGCAAAGGCAAAGGAGGTGCAGACTGCTGTTGGAAATTTTGTGGTCTGTACTGTCTCTGTTGGTAATTCCTAGAATTTTGCTTATATTGGTTACCCTGGTTTTGATTCTGGTTCCAGCGAAAATTGGGGTGATTTCTCCAACCAGGATTGTAAGTATTAGAATAAGCATTATTCTGCTGGTATTGTGGCTTTCCTGGAAAAACACCCACTGCAGCTACCGACTGGTCTTGATAAGCAGGATCATGCAAAGTACGGCAAAAATCAGTAGAATGACAAGGGTCAGAACATAACCCACATGAGTACCCAATCTGAGGAGGGAAAGATTGTACTGTCTGGGTCATTTCCAACTGCCTCACAAGGGAAGTCAGATCATCAAGTCTATTCTCCAATCTCTGAGAATCGTACTGGACCGGAGGTGTCTGAATATGGTAAACAGGAGTACTATTGGCCCTGGTGCCAAATTGCTGAGAATTAGCAGCCATAGTAGATATCAACTCTCGGGCCTCTTCAGGTGTCTTGCTATCTAAGGCCCCACCACTGGATGCATCCACGAAACTTTTATCCATTGGTAACAAACCGGAATAGAAATATGTAATTAGGAGTTGGTCTGAAATCTGGTGATGTGGACAGCTAGCACACAATCGCTTGAACCTCTCCCAATACTCATACATGGTCTTCCCATTGATTTGTTTAACACTAGTGATCTCCTTCTGAATAGCAATGGCTTTTGAGGAAGGAAAGAACCTAACTAGGAATAACTTTTGCATATCATCCCAACTCCCAACAGATGTTGGTTGCAAATTGTATAGCCAATCCTTAGCCACACCATCTAGGGAAAATGGAAAAGCTCTCAGCTTAATGTGGTCCTCATCAATTGCTTGAGGTTTCATCGTGCTGCACACCACATGGAACTCCTTTAGATGCCTGTGAGACATTCACCTGCAAGACCATGAAACTTGGGCAACAAATGGATAAGACCAGATTTTAGTTCAAAGTTAGCAGCAAGTTCAGGATATTGAATACACAAATTTTGATTGCCCACATCAGGGGTAGCTAATTCTTTCAAAGTAGGACGATTTTCTTGTTCTTCTGCCATAATATCTGAGTTAGCAAAATTGCTACTAGAATCAGTGAAAACAACAAGACTATCAGAAGTACTATCGAGTCAAGATCAACGAATGGACACAATCGACTCAAGTTCAATGTCCAATTCGGTATTAATCCCACGACTTAGCCTAACAACTCTTCTAGCAGTAAGAATTGTTCTTTCTATTTCAGGATCAAATGGCAACAAGTCTTCTGGATTAATAGTACTCCTAGTACTCATGCAGCATAAACAAACACAAGGCAGAATTTGCAGAAGATCAGAATTACGAAAATGCCACCAGAAAATCAGAATTACGAAAATGCCACTAAAAGTAGTAAAAAGTAGGAAACACTAAGATGACACACAAACAAAAACACAAAAAGCAAAAACCTATGTTAGAACTTGACCAAAACAAGTCCAAAACACGCTCAAATGATTTTTAAAATTTATGGGACTTGGACAGGGCAACTCCTAGACCATTGGGGAACCCAAAAATGGAATAAAAAAACTTCAAAAAAATTGAAAAAGTGGTCTAAACGATGGAATTTGGCTAAAATATGAAGACCACATGGAAAATCCTTTTCTATGTGTCCTGTGAGTTAGGTCATTTCCTATCAACTAGCAAAATTTCGGACCATTCGGAGATACTCCGAAAATAATGCCCTAGTAGAAATCACAAAATAGAAACTTAAAACAGCGAAAAAGTGGTCTAAACGATGGAATTTGGGGAAAATAGGTCAAAACTCTTGTTTAGAATGCCCAATTCCTTGTGAATAAGACCTAGCTTGAGTGATCTGGGTCAGAAAAATTTCTGTCCAGCCACCCAAACCACCGAAAACAACTGTTGCTAATGAAACCGATGCAAATTCCCCGGCAACGGTGCCATATTTTGACAGAGATTTGCCGTGATCTCCCAAAATAACCAGATTAGAAAAGGATTTGCAGTATAATGTAACCTGGGTCGTTTCCTAACGAATTCACAGTCGGTCTAAATCAGTAACAGCGAAACAGAACAGTAACAAATTGGGGGGAGTTGTTTTTAATGCAGTAAAGATTAAAACAGAAAGCAAGAAAACAAGATCAATCAGATTAAAAACGGTTAACCCAGAATTGGGATTCCATAACCTTCATCGGAGAAAAGATAATAACCAAACTCGTGATTGATTCGGACAAACCGAAATCTCGCATTTGTCCGAGATATTCCCTCGACTAGACGATCGTCTAGCATTTGATCGAACACGTGGTGAGCTCACTGTGCGATCGCACAATGCTCTCTCAGAACCCGGTCCGACCTATGTCCTTGGGATATCAATCTAGGTATTAAATCTAATACCTAATATGCAATTATAATAGGATCCGATTAAAATAAATAGAAACGAATTACGTTACCGATTGAAGCGCGTGTCCTCTAGATTTGTGGAATCCTCAATCCATGGGTCAATCACAGAAGCCTAGCCTATCATAGCTATGCAGAACGAAAATGGGAAAGAGATGAAGAAGTTCATCATGAACACGAAGAACGGATGAAGAACAGTTGAGAGAAAATGAAACTTCTGTATTTTAATCCAAAATTGGGGAAAAACATGAATGAATATCTGTTTGTGGCTGCTGCCTCACTTAACCTAAAATGGAAAAACGAAATGGGGCTCCAATCCACAATTCAGGCCCAAAACAGAAAATAATAAAAAATGGGCTTTAATTACAAATTCGAGCCCAAATAAAAATCCGACTTCGGCTCCAAAATCGACCGCCCTCTTGTCCGAATTTGCCCTTCATGTCTTCATAACAATTGTAGCTCTCTGAATCATCTGAAATATGAAACAAAAAGGAGGCAAATCCAATGTTTGGTTCAAGAGTTATGGTAGGAATAGTGTATGCAATTAGTATAAAAGCCATTATTTATTAACTAAAGAGTCCTAAATTATTAATCAAGAGATAAAAAGAAGTGTATGAAATATTCAATTATCAGATCCCTTGAGAAGATCTGTCAACGGCGTTTAGATCAAGGTTCATTAGAAACAATACCTATGCGAAATTCGTGAGTGTCCTACGTTCAATCCGTTCTCGTGGGCTACCTACTCGATCAACAGGAGCAGACTCTGCAAATTCCCTCCCTCTACCGATATCCACACGAACAACCTCAAACACCGACGGCAGCGTGCTAGCGCCTTCAGTATTTTCGCGTCTCTCTCTATTCTCTCTAGGGTTTCTCGTGGCTTTTCTAATACGTCTTGCAAAATGTCCCGTAGGTTTTCAAAACTCATTAGACGTATTATATATTCAAAATTAATCCTTATTAATTCTGAAATTTAATTTGGATTAAAATAATATATTAATTAAATCTATCAAATAGATCTAATCTAATATATTTATTTAATCCGAATTAAAAGCCTTCGATTTAATTTATCTCTATAAATTAAATATGAGATATGATATCTATCTATTTAATTAAATATGAGATACTATATGTAAATTTAAATTAAATCGGATATATGATATCTTTATTCAAAAATTAAAGCGAGATACAATATCTCTATTTATTTTAGATATTTACTTTATCAAATAAATTTAAAACAAAACAAATATTATATAATAATATTATAATCTCTATTAAATCATATTATTATATTATTTCCGAATTTTAATAATATATATATATATATATATATTCATCCTAGATTAAATACATCATTCATTAAATCTTAGACATATCTAAGATTCAATGAATTTGGATACTTTTGCTCGTGTTGGGCTATTCTTGTGTGCGACCCTGCAGGCCCACATGAGATTGGCAGTGAGCTAATACTGTACCAGCCCACAACTCACAAGCGTCCTTTAGCAAGACATTGCGACTACCTAATTCATATGGGGATCGATGATACGATACAAGCTATCGTACAACCATGTCACGTCCCTTTTGTCACGCGATAATTTGGTCAAGGATAAGGCATGGATAATGTCAACTTCCTATTCTTGACCATTACTTTCTCGATTCTTGAGTAGTCTAACAATTGAAATGGAAACTCCTTTCCATCGTAGTATGACCAAACATTTCTCAGACTCACTTATCCAGGGGCCCAGTATTATCTCTCTACAAATGTGAGGGGCAAATTCCATCTTGACCATTCACATTCCTCTGTATGAAAAACATTGATCCCGATCCAAGCCTTTATCATCACCCGGTCAAAGGTGACTTTTGACTAGGTCAAAGAGCAGCGACTCATCATGTAGGAATCCATGATGATCTCAGGTCAAAGGGCATGGTAACGCGGTTATACATGAGAAAAACTTATGACTTAATCCATGTAGCTTTCTCATAGTGGGTCGGTCCAACACCTTGTACTCTTACAAGTACCCATGACTTTGATTTGAATCTCCATACCTCATCAAAGTCATACTGGTCTTATTTCATCTTCGCTCCCGCGTAGATGACTGACCAGAGACATTTAGGATAATCTATAAGATATATCCATGGATCATTTATCACTATAAACATGCAAATGAAATGATAACTAAAGGAGAATACTTTAAATAACATAAACGTTTAAAGTACAATGACTTGCCCCTGGGGCATAATTTCAAACAAATTCAACCAACAAGAACCCATACTTAAAAGTGTAATTGTTTGTCACATCAACTTCATTTAGTTCAGTACGCTAGGCTTAAGGGGGTTGGCAATGGAATATGTGTTAGTAATGGTTTGTGTATGGGATTTTAGGTGAAAAGTGAATGCCTTCATAATGTATATTTCTACTCAGATGCACAATAGCTTAAACCTAAGAACTGAGACAAATCAAAGACAGTTCTAAATCTAGCAAGTTTACTCACTGAATAGGAAATTTAAGGCTCAAAGATCCTTCTATGTGGTTCAATTCTGAATTCTCCCTAACTGTTGCTCTTCCCTATATTGTGAAACCTAGTGCCGTCAATTTCCCAACTTCAAACATTTCGGTTCTCTTAAGACAACTTTATTTTATAAGGTTCTAAAGACATTTGTTCTACTTCTTAGTGGTTTCTGCTCACTGAAATAGTTTTTATAGCCTAAAATTGGCCCAAGTTTTGCAGAAAAACTAATTAGGGGATTTAGGGCATTGTCATTCATCATGCTGTCAGCACACATAACATGCATAAAGCTCCTCGACACTTAAATGTTGCAATGTACACACTGCAAATGAGATCCAGCCCGATGGGAAAGCAAAACAAGATAGGCAAATGTATGTGATGCAAGCAGATAAATATTGAGAAAGAGAGAAAATAGAATGGAAAGTAGGGAAACAAACATACCGCAAAGCAAGAAAAGGAAAATATTTTATAGATTGCCTTGCCAAAAGCCCCTACTGCTAGCTAGCAGGGGAGTACATGGAAACATCAAAAAGAGAAGAAAGAAAAGAAAATACAAAAAACATTAAAAGAACTAGGGCCTGAGAGGGCCAGGACGACCAGGGGCGGTGCTTGTGGTAGTGTCGTTGACCAAAGAAGTTTTGGAGACAACACAGGAGGCTGCCAAGCGAAGGTGATGCGTAGCTTAGATGAGGGCAATCTCGTGCTGGATGCAGGATACCTTCTATTGGAGAGCGGCGACATAAGTAGCACGGTCCATCGAGGGGCAGGAGCCAGAGCTGGTGGCGCAGGTAGAAGAGGGTTGGATTGGTGAGTAGAGACGCGGTGAGTGTGGATAAAGAGGTAGTGTAGCCAGTCAGGGTCAGCCTCCCATCGGACGAGATAGAGATGGGGGAGGCAGGGGCTAGCGGAGGGTGTGGTTGTGGAAATCAAGGGGGCGGGTCAGCGAGCCACCCGTCAGTTAGCGGCGAAGGGGATGGCGAAACGTGGAGGAGGGGTTGAGCATAAGGGTCGGGGGCACATGGTGTAGCCGCCATGTCAGGTAGTAGCCCTGGTGCGAATCATGGTGATAATGGAAGAAGAAAGAAGGGTTAGGGTTTGTGGTTAGAGAAGAGAGGAAAATGAGGCATAGAAAGGTCGAGGGGTGGCCAATATAAAGAGAGAACTGGCACGAGGAGTGAGGCAGTGCCATAATGAGGGAATGGTGGGTGGCAAGAGACAAAGAGATGGGAGAAGGGAGAGGGGGTGTTTGGGAAAAAAGAAATGCGCGGAAGGAAGGTAAAAAGACTGGGTGGGTGATGTGGGTGAAAAAGGGGGAGAGAAATTTGGCGGTATGTTAGCACTACTATGGATATTGTGTGCTTAGTATGGTTTGGGCCACTCACGCAGAGGAAATGTGAGGACTATTTAAGAATTAATACCCATGTATGAAAAGAAAATACTTGGTGGTAGGGGTGGGAACAGGCTAGGCCTCGCCCTTAACAGGCCAGACCTATTATGCACGGGAGTGGCCTGAGCCTGGCCTGTGGTGTGTTACAAGCTTATATTTTGGCCTGAGCCTGGCCTGGCCTATGGCTTGTTAAAAGGCCTATTTTTTTAAAAATCTTGTATTCAGGCTAACAGGCCACAAGCCTCAACGGAAAACAGGCCGAAAACAGGCCTCCTGTAAATAGGCCGAAAATAGGCCTCCTGTAAACAAGCCAAAAACAGGCTTACTTTACAACAACATAATAGAATCTACAACAACATAAAAAATGAAATCAAACACAACATCCAACATCCCATAAATAAAGTTTACAACATTCCACCAACATACAGATTTGAACTAGAACTGAAACATAAAAAGTAATTTAGTTTTAGTTTAACAATTCTTATATCTAAAGTCTAAACTGACAAGATACTTTTTATAGCAAGGCATATATATTGTTTATACAATACAAGTCTAACAAAACACAAATTTTTATCAGCAAAATAACATAACAGCAGCTATGGATGCTAGAGTATATTGAACAACAGCTATGATGAGAATTATTCAAGCCATTATCAGTAACTACAATTCATGATTCTTATAAATAACCCATCTAACTAATCTTTTTAATCTATGTAAACTATAATTATCTACCCTACTCTTACAAAGGGAGGAGTATTAATAGAGATAGAGAGTAAGTATAAGGAAGGGGAGTGTGATTTGCAACAACAAAAAAAGGATTAATGTGAATTTAGTTAGTAAAGAGAATTTATAAAAAGTGGAATAGTGAAAGAGGAAATTAAAGATGGAGATGTGAGGGATGTGAGGGTTGTGGTGTGATGTGTCGTAGTGTTGTGTGAGTGGTTGCTATGCCTTCAGCTAACAGCACAATACAAGACAGAGACACTCGCATTATTTACTACACCTTGTCCTCATGCTTTTATACACACACTTACACTTGCACTGTTCAAGATTCCTTCACTTCACAAATCACTTTCTCTAATCTCTCCCTCTTTGTGCATGTTGTGTCTTGTGGGATACATAGAAGTATAACCAACAATTTTCATTACTTCACAAATCACTTTCTCCCTCTCTGTGCACATTTATTTTTATATTTTAAAAACATGTAGTACCTATATTTCTAATAACTTTTGTTGGGTACATATACCTATTACATTAATCATGGTTGACCCAATTGATAGATAAATCAGTAAGGAGCAAATATTATCACATAATCGACTCCACCTCACCCTCTACTTGTGAACCATTCAGTAAAGAAAATGTAGCAGATGAGTCACACATTCCACACACACTTTCTTGAAATTACAGTAGTAAGCAATCTTCATCCCAACAAAAACAGCCCACAATTCTGCTCTCAAAGCTTAGCAGAAACCCAATTTCTTCGCAAAATCATGCACCCATTTTTAATTGTAGAAGAAAGCACATTAAATGTTGGAAATTATGCCCTAGGGGCAAGTCATTGTACAATGAACGTTTAGGATATTTATAGTATTCTCCTTTTGTTATCATTTTCGTTTGCATGTTTGTATTGATAACTGCATCCCTGGATATATCTTATAGATTATCCTAAATGTCCCTGGTCGGTCATCTACGCGGGAGCGAAGATGAGTTAAGACCAGTATGACTTTGATGAGATATGGAGATACAATCAGAGTCATGGGCACTTGTAAGAGTACAAGGTGCTGGACCGACCCACTATGAGAAAGCTGCATGGATCTAGTCATTAGCTTGTCTCATGTATAACCGCATCACAACGCCCTATGACTCGAGATCATCATGGATTCCTACATGATGAATCATTAATCTTTGACCTAGTCAAAAGTCACCTTTGACCGGGTGATGATAAAGGCTGGGATCGGGATCAGTGGTTTTCATGCGGAGGAAAGTGAATGGTCAAGATGGAATTTGTCCCTCACATTCCTAGAGAGATAATACTGGGCCCCTCATTGAGTTAGTCTAAGAAATGTATGGCCATACTATGTTGGAAAGGAGTTTCCATTTCACTTATTAGACTACTCGAGAATCGAGAAAGTAATGGACAAGAATAGGAAGTTGACATTGTCCATGCTTCATCCTTGACCAAATTATCGCGTGACAAAAGGGACGTGACATGGTTGTATGATAAGGTTGTATCGTGATATCGATCCCCATGTGAGTTGGGTAGTCGCAATGTCTTGCTAGAGGCCGCTTGCGACTTGTGGGTGATACGATTTTTGGCCCACCGCCAATCTCATATGGGCTGCGAGGTCACACACAAGAATAATCCAACACGAGCATTTGTGTCCGGGTTCATTGAATCTCGGATTAACGGAATTAATGAATACTAAATTTAATCTAGGATAAATATATATTTATTAAAATTCGAAATTAATGTATATATATATTAATATTATTAATGGAGATTATAATATTATTATATATATAATGTTTGTTTTGTATTTAATTTATTTGATAAATTAAATATCTAAAACAAATAGAGATAATGTATCTCGTTTAATATTCGAATAAGAATATCGATATTTGTTTAGATTAAATTGAGATATGGTATCTCATAATTAATTAAATAGATGAATATTATTTCTCGGATTTGATTTATAGAGATAAATTAAATCGGAAGGCTTTTAGTTTGCATTAAATAAATACATTAGATTAGATCTATCAGATAGATTTAATTAATATTTTTTTAATTCAAGAATTCGAAATTCAGATTTCAAAAAGCAGTTTTTGAAATTCGAAATTCAAATTCTTGATGTGTATTGATTGTACATTAATGCAGATTAATTGTACATTAATACGTATTAATACGCATTAATACGTATTGATGCACGAGAAAAAACGGACGAAGCTTTTTGAGGCTTATGATGGTTGTACGTGTGTATAAGCCAAATAGAAAAATGAGAGAAAATCTGATCGGTGGTGAAGAACCTAGAGAGACACGAGAAGAAGCGCTAGCACACCGCCGTAGCCGTGTTCGGGAAATTGTTCGTGTGGATACCGGTAGAGGAAGCCGATTCAACGAGTCGTCTTCTATTGATCGAGGAGGTAGCCCACCAGTTCAAAGGAAACGAGACGCGAACGGATTCACCAAAGGTAGTTTCGGATTCCCTAGTCTTGATTTAAACGCACCTAAGTGATCCTCGGGACGGGATTCTTATTTTTTTAATCCGCTGCGTTGTAAGAATTTCTACATTAAAGACTTGAAAATCTTGGCAAAGTAAAAAGAAGCATTATCAAGACTCAAGAATTTTGCAAACCTAATGCTTATCAGGATACTTGTTGCCATAATCTACTTCTTTAGCGTAAACCATTCTCGATGAAAGTCCATAAATACAGAAGAAAAAGAAAAATAACATCATAGAAATTACTTGAAAAAGAATCCTAACCAGACCGCCGTCAACAACAGGCTGAGAGTCGAGAGTGAGATCCTGAGAGGTGCGCCGCCATCGAGAACTCTCTGTGCGCTGCGCCTGTGCTCACTGACGAGGACGACCCGACGAGCTGAGGCCTGAGATCCTGAGAGGTGCGACGGCCGACGGTGAGCACGGTGGGGTTGAGATCTGGATCATTTAGGGAATTAGGTTTTTTTTTGGCTCAGAATCGCATGGTGGTTGAGGCAGAAAATGGAAATGGAGAAGAGAGCAAACTGAATGGATTTTTTTTAATTACTGGGCTTTTGAGGCAGACATAAAAAATATATACAATTACACTTTTACCCTCCTACTAACAGGCTGGCCTGACAGGCTTTACAGGCCTATTCATAGGCCTGGGCCTGGCCTGTTAATCAAAACAGGCCTTAAAAAAGGCCTTGGCTTGGCCTTTTAGCTTGACAGGCTAGGCCTGACCAGGCTTTTAACAGGCCAAGCCACAGGCCCCTAGCCTATTTCACCCCTACCTGGTGGGTACAAAACCTGGCCAACACGCGGTGTAACACTCTTCTGTAGCCATGTTGTAGCAGAGGCGCCCCAAAGTTAAGATGTGAAAGGTGGGTAGTGCATGGCTGCAGTAATGCAGTATATGGCCTTCCATGGTTCTTTCTCATTTCTACGACATAAAATTTAAAAGAAAAGAAAAACAAAAACACCACAAGACTAGGGAAAAGAAAAACTCTGGGCTGCCTCCCAGAAGCGCTTAGTTTATCGTCCTCAGCTAGACTGAGTAGGGTCATAAGGCTAGTGGCTCAAGATTAGTGAAGGTCTTATCCTATGGTACATTTTATCCCAGTGCTTGACGTGTTGTCCATTCACTTTGAATATGTGTCCAGAAGTTGGGATCTACAGATCGATGGCACCATGAGGGGATATTAAGTGAATTACAAATGGCCCGGACCATATAGATTTCAGCTTTCCTGAGAAAAGCTTTAAGCAAGAATTATACAAGAACCTGCTGGCCGACCTTGAATGTTCTTGGACGCAATCGTTTATCGTGCAATTTCTTGACTTTTTCATTGTAAAGCTTAACATTCTCATAAGCTCGTAATGAAAATTCATCTAGCTCATTTAGCTTCAACAACATTTTCTCTCTAGCCAAGGTGGCATCCATATTAAGTTTGGAGATTTCCAAATATGTCTTATGTTCGAATTCCATAGGGAGATGACAAGCCTTGCCAAAGGCCAGCTGGTAGGGGTAAGCTCCCATTGGTATTTTGAATGCAGTTTGATAGGCCCAAAGAGAGTCATCGAGTTTGTCAGACCAGTCCTTGCAATTAGGATGCACTACTTTTTGTAGAATTCTCTTGACTTCTCTTTAGACACCTCGGCTTGCTCATTAGTTTAAGGGTGGTATGTTGTAGCAATATGATGTTTGACGCCGTACTTAGCTAAGAGTGAATCAAATTGGTTACTGCATAAGTGTGTTCCTTCGTCACTGATTATGGCTTTCGGGGTCCCAAACTTGGTGAAAATGTTCTTTCTCAGGAATTTGCCAACAGCCTTCGAGTCATTTGTTGGAAGGGCGACTGCTTCTACCCATTTTGAGACATAGTCAAAAGCAACCAGAATGTATTGGTTCCCCATGGAAGGGGGAAAAGGCCCTATGAAATAGATGCCCCAGACATCAAAAAGTTCAACTTCTAGAATGGGGGTAAATGGCATCTCATGTTGGCGAGATATGTTTCCTGTTTTTTAGTATTTATGTCACTTGGATATAAAGGTATGGGCATCCTTAAATAGATATGGTTAATCAAAACTAGATTGCAGCATCGTTACGTCTGTGCGCACACCCCAATAGTGTCCGCCATAAGGTGATGAATGATAGTACTGCAGGATGGACTCTGTTTCATCATCTGGTATACAACGGCACAGTAATTGGTCAAGGCATCGTTTAAATAGATAAGTTTCATCCAAAAAAATTGTCAATTATCATACATGAATTTCTTCTTCTAATGGTAGGTAAGTTTAGTGGGAACTTCTCTTGTGACCAAGAAGTTAGCAATATCACCATACCAGGGTATAGAGATACAAGAGATGGTGTACAATTGTTCGTCAGGGAAACATTCTTTGATCGGTATGCCGGGTCAGTCAGCACATGGTCTTTCAATCTTGATAGATGATCGGCTACTTGGTTCTTTATCCCTTTTCTGTCTCATATCTCCAGACAACTTTTGAAATAATAGAATCCACCTTATAAGCCTTGGTTTGGCTTCCTTTTTGCTTATCAGATATTTGATGGAAGAATGATCTGTGAAAACTATGACCTTGGTGCCAACTAGATATGATCGGAACTTTTCGAATGAAAAAACCACAGCCAGGAGTTCCTTCTCAGTTGTGGTATAATTTCCTTGAGCATCTGTCAGAGTCTTGCTGACATAGTTGATGTAATGGAAAATTTTATAATCCCTTTAACTCAGTACTGCGCCTACAACAACGTCACTTGCATCACACATGATCTCGAACGACAGTTGCCAGTTGGGGGTAACTATTACCAGAGCAGTAGTGAGTTTCTGCTTCAAAATAGCAAAGGCTCCCATGCAAGTGGCATCAAAATTGAACGGGGTTTTGTTGGTCGATTTCCTTATTGGCAAGAGAACCAGTTGAACAAGTAATAGAGAGTAAGTAGAGTATTGTCCCACAGAGACTGAGATACCAATGATGACACAGATTCACGAAAACAGTTGTGTAAAGAAAGTACAATAAATATGATTGAGTTAGGATTTTTGTGATTATAATTAATAAGACAAAAAATAACAAGGATTGTAGTCGTAAGAAGATATCAGTAAAAGATAGGCTGAGAATCAGATTTCATCCCAAGTGCATTAATCCTCCAGTTGCCTTAACGCATTGCTATAGCAATTATGCTGCACAGCTTCCGCAATTCTACAGCATAGCCGCCTTTCACAACGTTATCCAACTAACCCACCACTAAGCTATAAGGAAGCTTCCGCGTCCTATACGTACAACCTAAACTATACTTTTCCCATATGCCTATGGCGATTTTCTAGTATGATTATCTTTCCAAATCAAGGTGTTAAGGTTATGAGCAGTAGACCCATGCCTGAAGCCTACAATGATAGGTCAAGCCTTGCACCAGCTTGCCCAACAAACACTTCTTATTAGATTTCTAACCTTGACTCCCTTCCAGTAAGCCGAGGCCACTGATCTAGCCCTTAGCTTCCACTAACCGATAGAAATTAAGAATACTGATAAACAAACTAAATTTATAAAATATAGCACTAGCAACTGGGTTCATTCTACACTCAAGAATTCATCCTTGCTCAGCCACATGAGTTTTAGTTTATGACTGATGAGGGAATCACTAGACAGACCACAACAAAATAGCTTATGACAACAAATTAACTAGTACTAAGAAAAGAAAAACAGAAAACTTGGCAGAGGTGTTGACGGCGTAGGAGAGGCCTGTAACTTGACAACTCCACGTATTCTTGTCTCCGCCTTACTGCAAGAAAGGAATTGGGTTCTCCTGGAGTTCTCATGCTTAATGCTTCTCTACCTCTTCTTTTAAAAGCCTGGACGAATAAGAATGTTCTTTGGCTCTCCACGACTCGACCGCTTTTAGGGCTGACCATCTTTTCCTTTTATAGTCAGGTTTACTTGCGGTGTAAGTTCAGTGACCTGGGCCTTTCCAAATCTGTCAGGTCCAACTAATTTAACTTTCCAAATTTGATAGATTGCAACTGCTGATTCTGCAGGATTCTCAAAATCTAAATCTTTGATCCTCCGCATCTTCTTTTCCAATCCGTTGACAATCCAATTGTGAACTAACGTCTGTCCATTAACCTGCACTTAATTCTTGAAAAATCCTCGAGGAAAAGTTAGAACATAAGGCGCACATCATTACTTCCTTTACTCTGCTATAACATATGAGTTGCATTGTATTACAGCTTGATATGGTGACCCGATGCTATAGCATTGTATCGGCAGTGCTATGTGCGTTCATAATAAACTCTTAAGCTTGCCTTCTGCACATGTACAAGATATTTATGCATTCGTTGTAACTTATGACATGTATCCTATATTTCCCTATATGCATGAATTATGACATAATTACTTAGATAACATGCTTTTAGGCTCATATTCAACTCACAGAACAGTCACACAGTATAGGGAAAACATGGCATAAATAGTACTCATCAGGTGTCGTGCTCAAGTAGTGCATAGTGAGATTTAGACAATATTTAGAAATTCTTAATGAATTGTCTGTAAAACCTAGTATGCCCAAGGAAACTTCTAATACCTCTAACTGTGGTGGGTGGCGGCAGTTTCTCAATAACTACTAATTTTGCTCTATTTACTTCAATTCCCTTTTTGGAGATTCTGTGGCCTAACATTATTCCATTGATTTCCATAAAGTGGCATTTCTCCAAATTCATGACTAAATTTGTCTCCTCACAATGCTTCAATACTGCTTCAAGATTATGCCAACAATCATCATAGTAGTGGCCAAAAAACAAAGAAGTCATCCATGAAAATTTCTATGCATTTCTCCACCATGTCTGGGAATATTGTCATCATGCACCACTGAAATGTTGCTGGAGCATTGCACGATCCAAAGGGCATTCATCGAAAGGTGAAAGTCTAGTAGGGGTATGTGAAGATGGTATTGTGCTAGTCTTGTGGTGCTACAGCAATTTGGTGTTAGCCAGAGTAGCCGTATAGAAAACAATATTATTCTTTGCCTACCAATCTATCAAGCATATGATCGAAGAACCATAGTGGTAAATGATCCTTCATGGTAGCCTTATTGAGTTTGTGATAGTCTATACATATCCTCCATCTAGTGACTGTTTGCGTAGGAATCAATTCGTTCTTTTCATTCTTTATCACAGTAATGCCTCCTTTCTTTGCTACAGATTGGACAAGACTAACCCACTCACCATCTGAGATAGGATAGATAATACCGGTGTCCAACCATTTAATGATCTATTTCCGTACCACTTCTTTCATAATGGGGTTCAACCTTATCTGCTGTTCAATAGAGTTTTGACACCCGTCTTCCAGCTGGATTTAGTGCATACAGAGTAATGGGCTAATTCCCTTTATGTCAGCAATGGTCCATCTGAAAGCTTTTTTGAACCTTGTCAGTACTGCTAGGAGTTTTGCTTCTTGCTTGCCCATAAGATGGGCAGAGATAATTAGTGGGAGTGTTTTGTTGTCCCCCAGATAAGCGTACTTCAAATGTTCTTGCAGAGGTTTGAGGTCTAATACCGGTGGCACTTCTATGGAGGGTTGCACGCCTTGCTTACGATTTTGATCAAGTTCGAGTGATTCAAACATCACTCTCTTTGTTCTGTTAAAGTTGTCATCGTCATTGAAGATTAGTTTGGCTATGAGATCCTTCTGGTCTTCTAGATCTGCTAGATTTGTTGCAAAGGAGTCTTCGTCATATGGTTCTTGAAGTGTCTCTTGCACCAAGTTGTCCCTAATGTCGACAACCGACTGCTCTTTAGTGTTATCAGTGTATTGCATTGCTTTAAAAATGTTGAACGTCATCTTCCCATCGTTAACTCGCATAGTGAGCTCCCCTATTTGAACATCAATCAATGTTCTACCCAAGCCATGAATGGTCTTCCAGGAATAATTGGGATTTCTCAATCAGTTTCAAAGTCCATCACATTGAAATCAACTAGGAAAATAAATTTGTCCACCTTTACGAGTACACCTTCAATTTTACCTTCCGGGTAAACGATGCATCTATTAGCTAGCTACAGGGTTACTGTTGTTGATCTTGCTTCTCTGACTGCTAGTGTTTTGAATATGGACATCGGCATGAGATTTATGCTTGCTCCCAAATCACAGAGTGCTTTTCCAAAATAGTTCAGGTCGATGGCACAGGAAATTGTGAAGCTGCCCGAACTATTTAGTGACAAAGATTTGTTGTGTCTCTCAAAATAACTAGATTCAATAAAAGATTTGCAGTAATAGGAAACCTGGATCGTTTTCCCAATGAATTCACAGCGGGTCTGATTGGACAGTAACAGCGAAACAGAAACAATAAAAATGGGGGTTTTTTTGGTTCAAACAGAATAAAAATGAAATAAATAGAAACAGAACGAAATGGAAAAAATAAGATTAAAAATGATCAACCCAACATTCGGATTCCAGAGACTTCCATCATTGAACGAACTATGAAAGAACTCACAATTGGTTCTGGACGAACCGAAATCTTTGCGTTCATCCAAAAAATTCCTCGACTAGACGATCGCCTAGCATCTGTCTGAACAGTGGCGTCTCATTGTGCGATCGCACAGTAACACTGGAACCTAGTTCAAACTTAGTCCTTGGGATGAACCAAACCGAATATTAAATCTAATATTTGAACTATTTCCAGAAATCGAATCCGATAAGATGAAAAAAAGAAACGAGTAAAATTACCGATTAAGAAAAAGCTTTTCGGACAAATCATGGAATCCTCAAGGTTGGGTTAATCACATAAGCTCAGACAAGCATGGCTGGAAAAAATGAAGAATAGACGAAGAACGCGAAGAATGCGAAGAACATTGCAGAGAAAATGAAACTTCTGTGTTTAATCCAAAAATGTGTAAAAAACGTAATGATATAAGTGTTTGTGGCTGCCATCTAACTTAGCCAAAAATGAAAAAACGAAATGGGGCTCCAATCCACAATTCAGGCCCAAAACGGAAAGGAAATAAAAATGGGCTTAAGTGACAAAATTGGAGCCCAAATCAAAAACAAAAAATATACATCTGACTTCGGCTCCAAAATTGACTCGCTCTCTTGTCCAAATTTTCCCTTCACGTCCTCATAACAATTATAGCTCTTTGAATCATCTGAATTAAAACAAAAACTAGGCTAATCCGTTATCTGGTTCAAGAGTTATGGTGAAAATAGTGAAGCAATGTAAAACTGGAATTTTATTATTAAAAATGGTTAAAATATAATCAAAGGCCCAAAACCCAAATAAGTATAAAATCCATTATTTATTAACTAAAGAGTCCTAAATTATTAATCAAGAGATAAAAAGAAGTGTATGAAATATTCAATTATCAATTATGAAACATTTTGTCAATTATTCAATTAGCAAAATTTAAAGAAAAAGACTAAAAGGGAAAAAAACTCTTCTTTTCTAATAATTGCTAACAAAGCAAAAATTGAACAAGGGACGCAAAGCTTCAAAAAACCAATCAATCAAGACCAAAATTTTTTCATCTCAAATTACAATTCATGGTAATCTCAATCAGTGATGCTAATAGCAAAAGATGGTCTCTCAAAGGATGCCCTCATTCAATCAATATGTCAAGTGTTTAGGGTAAATAAGTGCATCGCTCAAATTATACTCAAGAAAATTGTTCTACCATAAGCTTGCTCAATTTCTACTTCTCCACTACTCATAACACATGCATGCACAAATCAAGAGAGCTTATTATTAAAGATTGTAATGGGGTTAGGGTAAAGGTAAGTAATAGTATAGAATGAGAGGTTGAGCACCAAAGAAATTAAAAAGAGCACTGATTAACACAATCATTCTCTATGTATGAAAACTTTTCTTTTCTTTTCTTTTCTTTTCTTTTTCTGCTTTTCTCTCTCTCTCTTTTTGTTTTTTAAGAAACTATATACATAATCACAATGACAAAATCATATATCTGCCCCCCACACTTAATCTGTTGCACTTTTGAGCAACCCCCACATTTAAACAAAAAACCAAGGTGAAACCAATGCTCTATAAATTTCCAAAGTGCAGAATAAAATGGTTTTACGCTTAGGCTTGTAATGTGACTTAGAAAAGAATGAGTCAAAAAGGCACAAAAAGGCTAGCAAAGGAAAGCTATTTGGCCAAAGTGAGGAAAATAAAAGAAAGAAAATAAGCTGACATCATATTCATGCACGTAAGTGAAAAATGTAGTTTCAAAAAGAAAAGAAACAAGTTCTAGAGAACACGAATCATGAGTAGATGCACACATGAAAGAAAGAATGGTAAAAGATGAATTCCATTCATACAGGCCCAAAACCTCACAACGTCAATACCAACTTAAGCAATCAACATCACCAAATCAACTACCAAGACATGTAATCAAAGTGTCAAGAATTGTAGACCAAACATAATGATCCATTAAAACCAAAATGTCCAAGTTCATAATATGTAGCAATCATAGAAAGAGAGACCGTATTTATTTTCAAAAAGCAAAGTGAAAAAAAAATAAAAATAAAATAAAAGAAAGAGGGAGAAGAAAGAAGAATACTCCCCAAGGGGTTTATGGAGGATAAGTGGCATCAATGAGGAGAATCTCTGCTTCCTCAGGATGTTACTAGGATCCCTCATGAAATTGCTTGAGGCGAGGCCCATTTACCTTGAAGGTTCTTCCTGTGGGTGGATCACATAGCGCAATAGCACCAAATGGAAATATGTTAGTGATCACAAAAGGGTCATCCCATTGAGATCAAAGTTTAACAGACATGAACTTCAAACGGGAGTTAAATAGAAGAACTTTCTGGTCCACAGAAAATTCTTTCCTTAGAATATGCTTATCATGGAATGCCTTAATCTTTTCCTTGTACAACCGCGAACTCTCATAGACATCCAATCTAAGCTCATCTAACTCTTGTAATTGCAGCTTTCGTTCCATCACAGACTTTGCCAAATCCATGTTACATTGCTTAATAGCCCAATAGGCTTGATGCTCCAACTCAACCGGAAGATGACATGCCTTACCAAAGACAAGCTGATAGGGAGACATCCCAATCGGAGTCTTGTAGGCGGTGCGATATGCCCACAAAGCATCATCTAGTCGCTTACTTCAATCTTTTCGGGTAGAGTTAATAGTCTTTTGAAGGATTTGCTTAATCTCTCTAATCGAGACTTCAGCTTGACCGTTGGTCTGAGGATGGTATGCTATGGAGACCTTGTGAAGCACTCCATACTTGCGTAACGAAGCACCCATACTTCGGTTGCAAAAATGGGGGCCCTGGTTACTAATAATAGCTATAGGAATGCAAAACTTGCAAAAAATGTTAGACCTAACAAAATCCACCACCACAGAAGATTCATTAGTCCGGGTGGCTTTCACCTCAACCCGTTTCGAGACATAATCAACAGCCAGCAATATGTAAGTATAACCATATGAAGCAGGAAATGGAGCCATAAAATCAATACCCCAAACATCAAAGATCTCACAAAACAATATAGGGTTCTGGGCCATCTCATGCCTATGTAAAATGCTCCCTGCCTCTCTGACAGTTATCACATGACTTACAAAACATTTCGGCATCATGAAATAGGGAAGGCCAAAATAAACCACGCTCTAACACTTTCCTAGCAGTTCTTTGGGGTCCAAAGTGACTACCGCAGGCAGAAGCATGAGAAAAGTGCAATATGGAGTGAAATTCATGATCAAGCACACATCTCCTAACTACCTGGTCACTACAAAATTTCCATAGATAAGGGTCATCCCAAACATAATACTTAGACTCACTTTTCAATTTCAGGATTTGGGCCCTAGTGGAGTCAAACCCTAGTGGAGTCCACAGGAAAAACACCAGCTATTGTTACACACCTACCAGCCTTTTCCATTCAGGTGGTGTGTTAGAGGGATTCATTTTATTTACTACCTTATATTTCCTACTTACTCATTTTTATCTTATATCAAAGTGAACACAACAGAGCATGTTACCGATTTGGACAAATACAATGTATTGGTAAACAAACGATAACCCAAAAGTAAATAAGTCCCTGAAGGGTTAAGGGTACAATTATCCATAAATAAGTACTAAGCAGAAGTAATTTATACAGTCATCCCAACAATATAGAGTACAAAAGGTGATAGCCATTCCTTATATCTTCAATGCTCCACACTCTACACTTACCTTCCAAGAGTCCAAAATAGCTACCGCCTTACACCTGTATCTTCAAAATGATCTAGAATTCAAAGCTGAACCCCAAAGTAACTGTTAAACTCAAATACAATACATACACAGTGCATGCATGTAATCCATAATCAGGATAATCACATCAACAATGGTAAACATACCTTGTATGCATTCAGAATCATATCACAACCACAACAACATATCATCGAGCCACCTTACCGAGGCAAGCCTCGGATGTCCGCATATCGTCGAGCCTCCTCAAAAGGTAGGCCCTGGATGTCCTCATATCATTGAGTTGCCTAACAAGGCAAGATTCAAAAGCTCTCGCCACCACTTTCACCTTTCGGTACAACGACATTTCCCAATCCTTTCATAGACAAACCACCAAAGTGGCAACGCACCTGTCGGCCAATGTTGGAGAGTTTCTGTCCCTTCCTGAGACCCAGTGTCCGCACTGGCACATACAATAATAGACCACCAATCAGAATCCCATACCGAGACAAAGGACCATCATCCACGGAGCCTTGCTCCAAATGCCTGCGTGGGTGCCGGCCAGACAAGGAAAATCACATGCCCCTACTAGGCGAAACTACTCAGATTGAGTGCATACACTGCTGGTGCGAGTATCAACTTCTCAAAATCTAATCCTTTCAGAGGAACTTTCAACAATGGCCAGCGATTTTAAAATATTTTAAAACATCTGGTAAGATCCAACAAACTGAGTATGTCTACAACAATTTCTGGCTTTTTCCAGTTCTGTACTGCTCCCACCACAACATGGTTCACAATTAGATTTCAAATCTGTGTTCCATCAGAACCCTATCTATGAGACAATATAGTTCAAGAACAACCACTTGAAATTGGTTTCAAATTCAAAGAAAACATTTCATTCAAACTTCAGTTCAGAAAAAATTGATTTCAAAAATTCACAACATAGTAGGTGCATTGGCAAATTCAAAATTCAATTTTCAAACATACTAGAAACCAGACAACTGACATAGAAGGTCATCAACTCCAATTACATCTCAGGCTCTATATTTGGCTACTTGAGCCATGCACAGAACACTTAGTCCATTCCATTACATTTGTCAAGTCACCCCAGATATAATGCTTGTAATTCTCAGGCTTACGACCTCTTCGACACTCTGCTCAGTATTCATAGTCTAATAGTTATGGACTTCTGCCAACTTATGAACATATTAGTCATATAGGACATAGGCCCCTCAATGAACGCATATCAAATTTACCAACCCAAAATCATATCAATCTGGTAGGTCTCCTTACCTAATGTATATTCATATCTCAATTTTCACTCCCATAATGACACACATAACACTAGAGCACCCCATGGCAATTTATTGCATCATATAAACCTCATCTGGGGTCATTGTGTATATGGATTTCCGATAATGGTCTAGCTCCAGGCATAGTTACAAATCCATCTTTCCCTATCGGGTATTCAACCTATGTTTTCCATGGAAACCTCTAGCCATAATCATATCTACAACTATTGGTCCCAATCATGAAACCGTAACCTATAGCTGCCAGGGTTCTAGCTATCAATCAGTTCCCTTGAGACACTAATTCTTAATCATACACTTCTTAGGGAATATTCAAGATATTTCCCTATGCTGATACAACAACTAACAACCTCATAATACCCTATATCGAGTAGGTATTATCCTCAAACATACCTTAAATCACATGCTGATAACACAGCACCAATCAATATTATCAAGGTTTCTACTCTCAATCATTCTTTCTAAGGGAATATCATGAAATTAAAATCATTCCCTAGCTGCTAGTAACCTCCAGATACCTCATACATACTGGTATTATACTCTAGTGCCTCAATGCATTAAGATCAATCAATGCTTAAAGAATTTGTCATTATCAAATCAGATTTTTAGGTTCATTAACCTAATACTGAAACCTCGACCATACCCAATAAACATGCTACAATCATCATGATTCTTAGCTTACAACCTTTAGGCACTATCCTCAAATAACTTGAAATCATAATTGTCAACCCTAAATACAGCAAAAATACCTCGCTTGAATTTCACCCATATCTAGAAATAATGTTCAAACTTCAAAAATTCATAGTAAATTCCAGAAAACTTCGATTGACTCGATTCCAGCGCCCACTGAACCCTTATTGTGTCTAGTTTTCAAAAACAATAATTCTCAAGGTCATCTAGGTTTATTTCCTTTT
The DNA here is from genome assembly GCA_019022615.1 of Acacia melanoxylon. Classification (NCBI taxonomy): domain Eukaryota; kingdom Viridiplantae; phylum Streptophyta; class Magnoliopsida; order Fabales; family Fabaceae; genus Acacia; species Acacia melanoxylon. Next base: position 779,441 of record JAFJYJ010000014.1, read on the forward strand.
TCTATTCCCAAACCTTAGCCGCTAGTCAGAGAAGGAGTTTAAGTTTTTGAGTCGTTTTCAAAAATAAATTTCTCCCAGTAGGAAATTCGAAAAGTCACAAAATATTATATCTAAATTAAGTTCATCATGTCTACTTTCAGCTTTTGAAATTTGAAGGCCATCGGACTTCATTTACAATTTTAAAACCATTTTTCAAACGCGTCTGCCCTGATTTCATTGTAGCTGGCAAATTGCAAACTTGTGTAGTTTAGGGTTTTCGGAGTTTGTAGACTATGTTCTAAACTCATTCTTTGGTAAAATCTCGTTTTGAACTCATTAAAAACCTTAAAAATATCAAAAAACACACCATAACACCAAGTTTAAATCAACTAGGCAGAAACCCTAATTTTCCCAACTTTAAAGTCACAAGTTCAGCACTTACCTCGAATCTCTGAACACGTTTGCTTCCTTCCTCCATTGAACCAAAGACCTTGCTGCACACTCTCTTCTTTTCCTTGAAGACATCTAAGGCAGCCACAAAATGGGCAGGGAAGGTCTTTAAATAGACTCCATAGGTTAAGTGAAAAATCCAAGTTTTGCTATTATCCATTGGTCCAAAGGAGGTACTAGGCTTTTGCATCATTTCCCTTGCCTTTTCCTCAAGGAAAATCTGGATGCTTCTTAGCAAATATTGTGGCACCATTTTGGACCAAACAATATGATTCATTTGATGCCCAAATGCTATAATTATGTGAATAATTTATACAAGCTTTTTGTCCAATGGTCCATAAGGTGTTCTAAGGTTAAAAGCTTGCTACTTTTTTACTTCTTCTCCAAGTACCTCTGATTTTCCCTTGGCTGATCTGTGTGGTGCCATTTTAGCCTCATGAATAGAAAAATTACATGTCATATCCATTTCAGATCTGATTTGAAATATGTAGTGTAGATTAATCCCCAATTTGACTTTTATCTCTCCTCATGATTACTTGATTTGACCTATTGCTTTATCTCCAAGTAACTTTTCTCTCCTCTAAGTCCTCATATAGCGTCATCTTTCTAGACTGAAAAGGGTTTGAATTTTGTCTTAATTTGCCTCATAAAGAAGCCCCTAACTGGTCCCAATCGGTTCCCTTTCATCAGTTAATGTTTACCCAAGTCTTGGACCTCTTATTTGGGCCTTCAGGTGTGTTTAAATCAGCTCTTTTTGTCCCTTAATATGGTTGCACGTTTTTTGTGTCTTAAGGAGGAATATTGTTTGACTTTTTGGTTACCACATAATTACTTTTGTCCTTTGCTTGACCAAAAGTCAACCTTAAGTCCATAAGTTGCCATGTGTCCTCTTCCATACTTGCATTGTTGAAACCTTTTTTTTCCATAATGTTCACCTACCACATGATGTGGCATCTTGTGGTTCTTTGATTATCTTTCTATGTAAGCTTCTTGATTTATTCATATGACAAGCTTCTTGAACACTCTTCCCTTCTTATTTCCTCAAAAACGCAGGGAACCCTTATCATTCCAAGAAATGTCATGTGCATATCTATTTTAGCACATTTTTGCTCAGCTAATTGTCTCATACCTTAGGGCATAGCTAAATAACATTTTTACCAATCGATTAACACCGTATAAGTGTTTTATGCCCTTCTGCACTGACACTTTTAATTTCTATAGCCCTTGAACTTATAGTAACTCAGGCCTAACTTTGAAATGCTAGCCCTTGAACTTATAGTTTGTGAACTTAAACTCATTTTCAAATTAAAGAAGTCCTAAACTCGAGTTAGTCACTTAATGACTCGAATTTAGTCAAACTCAAAACACTTTTCAAAATGCTATCGCGAAGCTCATTTTTAAAGAAGATCTAAACTCAAGTTTACAACAACTAACTAGAGTCATGAACTTGAGTGAAATATTTCAAACTCCAGTTTCAATCTTACAGAGACATCTTCATCCGAACTTCAAATCTATTTTTAAAGAAGATGATCATGCGACTCGAGCTTGGAATGTAAGCTCGAGTCATACACTCCAGTTTTGATGAACAAACTAGAGTGTTAAGCGACCCTTTTTTTGAAATCACTGTTTTCGAATTTACGAAATCTTCATGTATGGTCTATATAATTCATATCATCTTTAATTACTATTCCTAACTATGTTTAATCAATTTGTTAGTGAGTTTCAAATGATCAAGAAGTGTTAAATTGAAGATTAAGCATAAAGCAAAAGATGATGTCAGAACATTAAATGCTGGGTACAGAAAACGTAGAACAGTTTTGGTAAATCATTCTTTGCACATTCCAAAGGGTTTAATGCTTTCTTTCCACATCTGGATGCCAGATCATCCAACAGATATATCTCAAGGAATTCAGCAAAGAATGCCTGGGCACGTTGGTTGACTCAAAGCTTTAAAGAAAATGCACCTGGTTCAACCTAACAGCTCTTTAATGCTTCCAACGGTTGTATCAAGATCCTCAATGATAATTAATTTCTTCCTTCATATATAAGCTGAAGCATTCAATTCTCAACAACCAAGAGAGACAAAAATGCAAAAACGCTCAAGTTGCATTTACTGTTCCATTTTCAAGTGTAATATCTTCTGATATAAATATTCTGCAGTGTTTATTCATCTGCACTTTTAAAGAGTTTATCTTTGATTATCAATCATTGTAAGAATCTTAAAGTTGTAGGACTTTGAGATTGGGTTATCAGTTTACAACTTGTAAGGGGGAGTGTATCCTAGTGAGAGGATAACTTTGAGTACAAAGTGTGTAATTGATTGAAAGGATGGTGAAAAATCTCAGAGAGTCTGGGGACTAGACATAGGTCAAGAGTTGAGACCGAACCAGTATAAATCTTCTGTGTCAAGCTTTCTCTCCCTTTCTCTGTTCTCTTCGTTTTAGCTTGCCATTTCTGGGAAGATTTAGAAAGTTTTTAAAATCCTTAATTCACCCACTCTTGGTGATGTTCTGTCATTTACAATTATAAATCATTGTAAGAATCTCAAACTATTGGGACTGTGAGATTGGGTTATTCAATTACAACTTGTAACGGGGAGTGAATCCTAGTGAAAGGATTACTTTCGAGTACAGACTGTGTAATCGATTGAATTGATAGTGAAAATGCCAAAGTGTCTGGGGACTGGATGTAAGTCAAGAGTTGAGACCGAACAAGTATAAATTATCTGTGCCAAGCTCTCTCTCTCTCTCTCTCTCTCGTGTGTTATAGTGCTCTATTTCAGGGGTATTCGAAAAGATTTTTTAAATCCCCAATTCACCGCCTCTTGGTGATATTTTGTTCTACACTTGGCTTACTCGAAGGGAGTCAAGGTTAGACCTTTATTGAACAATATGTGCTAGGTGAGCTTGTGCAAGGTTCGATCTAAATTGTAGACTACAGGAATTGGTCTACCTCACATAACCAATACACCTTGGTTAAATTGACATTCTAAGCTGGAAAATCGCCATAGGAATATGGGAGAAGTAGAACAAGGGGTGTACTTACAGGATGCGGATGCTTCTGTATAAATTAGTGTTGGATTAACTAATAACATTTTGATAGGCATTTTGCTGTAGCATTACGAAAGCTGTGTAGCAAAATGCTCTAGCAATGCGTCAAATGCAAATTGGGGGATTAATGCGACTTAGACTGAAATTCAATCTCAGACTATTTTAACTCTGATTTCTCTCAACCAAACTCTCAATCATTTGTTTATTTTATTTGTTAGTAGTACTAATCAAAACAATCACCAAATCTATTCCCATCACACAACTTTCAAAAGAAAAATGGCTACGTAATAGGTATTAATAGTTTCTTTGGGATGATACTATACTTACTCTTCATTACTTATTTCACTAGTTCGCTTGCCACAAGAGGATTTTGACCAATATGCAGTCTTTCAAATCTCTCACTTAGATAAAGACTCCCGTTACATACTGTAAGGATACAATCTGTTTCTCACTCAAGATCACCCAATCTTGAGTAACTCTCAGATGGAATGATTACACTGAAAGCATACTTCTCTATAAATGAAGTAGAAGATGATAAACATTAAAGTACAAGATGAGAGTAGGATTACAGAGCTTCGTAAACTCAGAGTATCATATTGTAGGAATAAGCTCTCTATATTTGTTTTAGTTTCGTTGGTTGTTTGCTCCGAATTGAATGCTCTTCATATTTATAGTTGAACTCCATTAATGGCCATTGGTAAAGCTTCAAACTATATGTTATGAGACTTTAGTCTTTCTGTTAGACTCGGAAGCTTTCCGTTAAAACAAAAACCAAAGTCGTTGGAAGATTTGATGATATGTCACTTTTGTATCGATGTCAACAATCTTCATACAACATGCCTTTGGTCTGTAGTTGACTAAGGAAAAGTCACTATCGCTTTCGCCGAAATTAGTGTCTGAAACCATGATCATTTGACATGCTCTGAATTGCATTCTGTGTACAGTCTGTTTTTGCAACTTCATTTAATGCTTCTGACAAAAATATTTCTTTATGATAATTTGAGTGTTCCTTTCACCACTCATCTGAAACTCACTAACAAACATGTTTAGCAGTATTTGGAACAATAATGAGTAATAATTAGATGTTATGAAATAATAACCAGAGATTTTGGATTTACGAAGGCGAAGAAGATGAAGTATTGAAGGAACTGGAAAACATTACATGAGTAAAAACTTGCTTTACTCGAGTAGCATGCTCGAGTAACACACTGTTATACTAGAGTAACCTTCATTTGTTTTACATAGGAAGCTTAGAGAGATTCTTTGAAATTGTGCAACGATGAGCTTACTTAAGTAAACAAGTATTCATGCTCGAGAAAACCTTCTATGTGCTCACCATACCTGTCTCGTGATTATTTAAGACATACTTGAGTAACATTTTTCCTTACTTGAGTAGCGTACTCGAGTAAGGCATCTTCATACTTGAGTATCATTCTGCAAACCATCTGTGCTTCATGATCAGGCAAGCGTAATCGAGTAATGACTTACATACTCAAATATCATAGAAGTATACTTTGAGTGTCCTTCATGATCATCCTATCACCAGAGTATCATAGAAGTATACTTTGTGCAAAGATTAATCTCCACAATGCAGTGACTCTCAAAATGTAAGAGTATTGGCAGCACAAAGGCCAAATTCCAGTAATCATAATGTCTTCGATATAGCTCTAAATTTGGCAAATGACCTATGCCCAGAAAGCTCTTTTAGTCTTCTATCCAATGCAAAAAGAGTCAAATCCAAACTCATTGTATTCTGACCGTTATAATCATATTAATGACAACTATTTTAGATCAGTGATGAGTAATATTTATGCAATGTTTTCCCTATGTGTTTTAATTGTTTTGAATACTGAATCTGATCTTTATTGTATCCTATCTGATAGAATAATTGAGAATTCATGCACATAGGGAAATAGAGGATGGATCCTATAAATTGTTGCATTCACATCATTATCCTACTTATGTGCATAAGAAAAGGACCACTTTATGGTTTTGTCATGAAAGCGCATAATGAAACTGATACAAATGCTATAGCATAGCATATGCCCACATCTGTGCTAGCAATACAATGTGATCGCTCTGCTATAGGATTATGAATGATGCACTAAGTTATACTAACCTCTCCTTGTGAGTTTTCAAGAAATTAAGACAAGTTACCTAGGCGCATGTGAAGACGGTGATTGACTCAAGCTGAATCCAGAAGATGTGGAAAATCGAATGAAAGATTTGAAGAATCCTGCGGTATTTAAGAAAGGATCAATCAACCGAATCTAAGATCTTGGACTCGACAGATTTAGAAGGCCTAAATAACTGGACATGCGTCCAAGTAGACCTAACTATAAGAGGAAAGCGTGGAAAAACTTAGAAGAAGAAGTCGTGAGATCAAGGCAGTCAATACAATTCACATCCGACTGAACTCACACTGAAGGAACAAAAGAGAAGACCAACCGAGAGGGCAGTAGACCAGACCAAATTCTTCCTTGGAGCAAGACGGAACGTAGAAGACGTAGAGACGTCACGTGACAGGACGCCTCTTACACCATCAACCTTTCGACGAGCTTCTCTATTTTATTTGTTATTTACTTTTTATAATTCTGCCATGGGTTGTTCATTGCTGTTCTATTTCGTTTGTCCCTTATCAGTCATGAACTAAATTTCCTTTGGCTGAGTGAGGATAGATTTCTGAGCTTTAGGTTGAACCCACTTTGCTAGTCTTTATTTAAATAAATTCAGTTTGTTTAACAGTGTTTTAATTCATAGCCGATTAGCGGACACTAAGGGTTATCTCTATGGTCTTGGCATACCGGACGAGAGTCAAGGTTAGACCTCTGTTAGACAGTGTTTGCTGGGCAAGCCCGTGAACAGATTGACCTAAATTGTAGATGCCAAGAATGAATTTACCGCTTATAACCAAAACACCTAGAGCTAATTAGATAGATTGAACTGGGAATCGCCATAGGAATATGGGAGAGTAAGGCAAGGACTGTATTTACAGGATTGCAGAAGCTTCTGCATAGGATAGTGGTCGGTTAACTGAATAACATTTTGAAAGGTGGTTATGCTGTAGCATTGTGGACGATATGTAGCATAATTACTATAGCAATGGGTTGTATGTAGACTGGAGGATTGACACGACTTGGGATGAAATCCGAGCTCAGCTTACTTTTAGACTGATATATTCCTTCAAACTTCCAATTACTTGTTTATTTTACATTAATAGAAATAGCTAAAACAACCAAACCAAATATACTTTTACACAACACACTTGTCATCTGAAACTGACATCACTATTAGTATCGACAGTCTCTGTGGCACGATACTCTACTCATTCTTTATTACTTGTTCAACTGGTTCACTTGCCATAAGGGAAATCGACCAACAAGTTTTTGGCGCCATTGTGGAGGACTGAAGATACCTTTTATGATTGTAAGTTTCTTTCTGATAAGTTGTGCATACCTCACCAAGCTCACTATCTTTATCTCTGATTTTCAGGTACATTCTGTAGCGTATGTGTCACTCGCCCTCTATTGACCTTGAGCTATACGATCCGGAGATTGAACGAACCTATAAACAAAGGCGCAAAAAGAAGAGGCGAAGGAGTCACTTGAGTGATTCTGCACATAAGGTGAAAATGCAAGCTAATCGAGACCAAGATCGAGAGGAGCGACGAATTCTCAATGGGGATGACCAGAATCCCCAACCAAACTGTAATGTTGATCTAGACCGAGAAATCATGGAGTTTAGAGTCCCTGACTTGACCAGACTAAACTCAGCCATCATACCTCCGAACCTGATTGCTAAACACTTTGAAATCAAAAGTGTCATATTCCAAATGATCAATTCAGCCGGACAGTTTGGAGAACTCCCATCAGAAAACCCTCATCTGCATCTCAAGTCATTCATGGAGGTCTGTGATTCTTTTGTTCTTCCAAGAGTGACAGTTGACGCCCTCATAATCAAACTGTTTCCATTATTACTCAGGGACAAGGCTTGAACATGGTTGAACACTCTACCGGCTAACTCTACCACCTCTTAGAAAGACCTAGGTAGCAAACTCCTGCTGAAATTTTTCCCACCAACCAAGAATGCCCAGCTAAGAGAAGACATCACTAGCTTCCGACAACAATCTGGTTAATCCACTTATGAAGCCTGGGAACGATTAAAAAACCTACTCAGAAGATGCTTTCAACATAGATTAGTAGAATGGGTGCAACTGGAGACCTTCTATAAAGGCTTGGACAAACATGATCAAGGAGACAGAAATTCAAGAACTTAATGTACAGTCAACAGTGGCTAGTAAATCGACTCCCACCTTCTATACCAGTGGCAGGAATTCAAGAACTTAATGCAATGACAGCTCTTACTGCACAAGTGTCTTCTCTAACCAACATGATCAAGGTGATAAGCCTCCCTGCCAATAACTCAATAATGCAACCTGTTCAAGTAACTTGTGTGTACTATGGTGGAGAGCATCCTTACTCTCCGTGTTTTAACAACCCTGAATCTGTCAATTATGTGAACAACTACAACAAGGGTGGCAACAACAACAACCTATATTCCAACACGTACAACCCAGGATGGAGGCAGCACCCAAATTTCTCATGGACATCTTAGAATCAGCCACCTGCTGGTCCCTCAATAGTCCCTTCATACTCTAACAAAAAATCGAATCCACTAGGGTTCAACTAGCAAGCAAGGCAACAAGGAACTAACTTAGCCCCTCCGTCATCTATGGAAAGCTTACTCAAGGAGTATATCGCCAAGAACGATGCCATTATACAAAGCCAGCACGTCTCCCTTAGCAATATTGAAAATCAAGTCGGACGGCTTGCTATAACACTCAATAACAGACCACCAGGCTCTCTACCTAGCGACACTGAAGTCGCTAGGAACAATGGAAAATAAAAAGTTAAGGCCATCGAACTGAGAAGCAGTAAGAATATGGAGCCAATGAAGGTCTCAAAAAGAACCATCGAGGACGCTGAATCAGTATCAAGCCAGACAAAGAAAGGGCAAGAAACCACTAAGGACACCCATGAATCAAACCAGAACTCATCAATGCTATGACAAAACAATAGCGGGTCTCATGCTACAACATTCCCAACAAATGTCACACCGGATAGTCTGGTATCAGAGGTAATGTGGGATGCTACAACATCTGTTAGTTCTCTATGTGTTTTGATGATAATTGACAATTGTAAACTTAAAGGAAGTTTGCCTTTGTTAAGTTAAAAACTTACTGTTAAAGAAAAACTCGAGTTTGGATTTGTCAAACTCGAGTTTGACCTTGTCAGAGAGTAAATCAAGTTGTTTTAACTTAACCAAACTCGAGTCTTTTCATGTAAACTTGAGTTTATCCTTGGCTAAGAGTTCTCAAACTTTTCCATGTAAAGTAAACTCGAGTCTATCTTAGTAAACCCGAGTTTACGCCAGACCGAGAGTTTTAAAGCATTTTTCATCTTTAAGCAAACTCTAGTTAGACTTGTTAAACTCTAATTTGTGCTAGGTTGAGAGTTTTCAAAGAATTTAATCTTTTAAGAAAACTCAAGTTCATCTTGTTAAACTCCAATTTGTGCCAGGCCGAGAGCTTTTTACTATGTTCTAAACTTAAGAAAACTCGAGTTTAAACTTGAAAACTCTAGTTTGAGTTTTGTAGACTTAATCTTATTTTCATTTCAAAAAGTCCCAAACTCGAGTTGGTCACTTAATGACTCGAGTTTGCATCTTGTTTTGAATGTTCTTCAAAGCTCAATCGCGATGTTGTTTTTCAGAAAGAACTAAACTCGAGTCTTACCCTTGAGTGAGATATTACAAACACTAGTTTAAAGCGCTATGTTTTGAAATCTGTTTTCTCAAATTTACAAAATCTTCACATATGATCTATATACTTCTTATCATCTCTCATTACTATTCCTAACTATGTTTAATCAGTTTGTTAGTGAGTTTCAGATGTTCAAATGAGTATTACAATGAGGATTAAGCATAAAGCAAAAGGTGATGTCAGAACATTTATTGCTGGTCCATAAAACTTAGCACCTTTTTGGAAAATCATTCTCTTTCTGATGCAAAGCTTTAAATGTTTTCTTTCCTCATTTGAAAGCCACATCATCCAATGGATTTAATTCAAGGGAAGTCAACAAAAATGTCTGTGCGTCTGGATTAACTCAAAGCATGAGAGAGAATGGACCTAGTTACAACTTAACAACTTCATTAATGTCTCCAACGGTTACATTAATGATTCCAACGGTCATTTAATGCTTCCAACATATATAAGCTGAAGCATTCAATTCTCAACAACCACAAGAATATAGAAAACAAAAAGAACAATTCAAAGTAATGTTCATTTCCACACACTTGCAACTAGCTGACATCTTCACCAAGCCTCTGGCAAAAGAACAATTCACATTCATTCAAAGGGAATTGGGAATGGTAAATCCCAATGAATTGTAAGTAAAATGTTAGTTCAATCTTATTAATTATGTTTTGATGATTATGTGAAACTAACTTTAGCATCGGAGACTCTTGATAATGTTTTTGCAGGGGGTCTCTGTTTGAAGAATAAAAAATAGAGATATACATGGGATACCAATTCTCCAGAATGGTTTCACTATTCTCAAGAATTGAGGTGAAATATTTTTGTACAGCTCTTCTGAATTCTCAAAAATTACCAAGCATTCTCAAGAACCATCGGTTTTTTTTTGCTATTCGATGGTTGTCACTATTCATAATAACACAGATCTCTCTCGAGAATGGTTAAGGCATTCTCGAGAATTGCTTGAGTAAAAGGTCTTATTCGAGTTTAGTCATAGGCCATTCTTGAGAACTACATAAAGCTCTCGAGAATGGTTCAAGTTCATACCTCATTTTTTTATCTGGCCAATGAATTCCTGAGAATTAAGTGTCAATTCTCGAGAATTGAGAATCAATTCTCGAGAATCATTTCGCCCCATCACTTATGTGCCTGAAATTCTCGAGAATCATTAACAATTCTCGAGAATTACCCAATCCTCCGATAACGCTTTAGCTTCTAGTCTCACGTAGTTTTGTTTCTAGAGCCACATCGTTTCAGTGTAAACTCTCTAAAACCCTATCGACATACTGGGTTCACCATTTCATTCCTCCTCTCATTCTCGAGAACTCTGAATTCATCTTCTTCTTCATCCTCTCTCACATTCCACCTAATCGACCTCCTGCAATGGGATCATCATCGTCAGAGACTCCTGAGAGACCTCTCACCAAGAAACCTCGCACTAAGTATCGACCGAAAGTGCAATCCTCAGAGAAAACCGAGTTTCCCAAATCTAAATCCAAAGGAGTATCTATTGTCGACTCTCCAAGACCAACAACTCGACTCCAAACCCATTCTCTACCTTCCAACAAATCAAAAGGTAAAGAAAAGTCTCAATCCAAGACTGAAGGATCCCACGCGACTCGATCCTCTCAATTATATCGTGATTCTCTACCAGAGTTTGACGAGAAGCGAACGAAAGACCTTGAGGATCGAATTCAAAAGCCTCCTGATAATCGCAAGACACCTTATTCTTTCGATACAAAGATAGCTTAGCAGAAAAGCATTCTCCACTGTCCTCCAGGTTTCTGTCAGGACCCTCTGGTAATCCCATCGGACCTAAACTTTTTAATCCTTTATGAGGATCATCCCTTTTCTCCATTTGTCTGGCTGAAATTAGAAGAATTTAGGAAAGAATGTAATCTTTATCTGTCTCCATGGTTGAAACCTTATTCACCACTGTTAGACATCCAGACCCCTTATTCACCTCAGATAGTGAAAGTCTTCTACTTCAATATGACTGAAGACAAGGATGAGGAAGAGATTGTCTTAACCACCATCGTGAGAGGAAAGAAGATCAAGATCACTGCAAATGATATCAATACCTATCTTGGGGTTATTCATCCACCTGAAGATCCACCCAAGCTATCTGAACCAGAGTGTTTAAGGGTTCTTTTCCCAAACAAGGCATATGATGGTAAAGTCCTCAAACTCAAGCCTGCTAATATGTCAGATACCTACAGGGTTCTTTGGTATCTTTACAGTCATAATTTAGTGAACAAAGAGCAAAGTTTTACCCATTTTGTTAACAAAGATTTCGAGTTACTTGCGTCCATCATCCTCAAAGAATCTCGCAATCTGGGAAAACTAATTATTTCTAAGATGTCCACTTTTCTCTCCACTTCAGGGACTTCTAAGAAAAACACCATTCCCTATCCTCACTTGGTCTCTCGCATTCTTGGGTTCAATAACATATGGTACCTTCTGGATAATGATAAAGCTGTGTTTCCCAAGAGATTTGGCCAGACCTAGCTTCAATATATGAAGCTATCTTTTACAGAAGCTACTGGGAAGAAACAAGTCAAGCCTACTTCAGTTCCTCAACCATCTTCCTCCAAACCTCCAGAAAAGGGTAAGTCTTCTCAAGTTGGAACTGGTTCAGCTTCTGCTCCCTCTTTTGCACAGGATGCAATTCAAACACAGATTAATTCAGCAGTTCATAGTGCCCTAAATCCACTAATTAAGTCCATGAATGGCTACGGGGAACTCACTAAGGAAATGATCAAGGGCATGCACACTGAAATGATTAATCTGAAGGCTTACATTAATCATCACCTGGACTCACAAATGAAAAATTTCAAACAGGAAATGCATGCCAACTCTTCTGTTCTATATGATCAACAACAGGAGATCAAGCAATCAATTCAGAAAGTGGAAGACGTGTTAGGTGCCTTCTTGACTAGTATTGGCACTTCTACTTCTCCTACACACACTCAGCCTTCTGCTGTGCCTACTACTGCTCCTCCTGTTGAGGCTCCTGCTCCTGCTCCCACCTCTGATTCTGCTGTGCCTACTACTACTCCTCCTGCTGAGGCTCCTGCTCTTGCTCCCACCTCTGATTCTGTCCCAGCTCCTTCTACTGTGCTCTCTGATGTTGTTCCTTCTACCTCTTCCCCCTCTTTGACTGATGACAAAGGGGGAGAGTAGTTTGAGAAATTAGTTGTAGGTTTGTGTAGTTTGTGTAGTTTGAGATTTAGAGAGAGTAATTGTAATAGCAGTAGCTATTTGTTGTTAGGTTCTATTTGTTAAGTTAAGCTCTACTTGTAATAGCAGTAGCTATTTTTTTGTTAGGTTCTATTTGTTAAGTTAAGCTCTACTTGTTGCTAATGAAACTATGGTGCATTCTGCATTTTGATCATGGATAAATATTGCATCCCTCTGCCATTGTGTTAATTTCAAATTTTCAAAACTTCAAATATCTTCTCTATATGTTGTCATCATCAAAAAGGGGGAGAATGTTAGCTCCTAATGTTTTGATGATAACAAGAATCCAAGCTTTGAAAGATGTGTTAAATATGATCTTACATGTGTTCAAGCAATTCTCCAGAATAGCTCCAAGATTCTCGAGAAGGCCTGTTTAACAGTCACCGCAAAGCTTTCTCTGATCATGCAATTCTCGAGAATGGTTATTGGATTCTCGAGAATGGTTCTCGAGAATGCATCAGCAACTCTCGAGAATGATCATGTCTGAATCTGAATCAGAAGAAAGTTACACTATGTCTCTCAAGGGATTCTCAAGAATTGAGAATCAATTCTCGAGAACGGTTCTCGAGAATCAGCAAATGATTCTCGAGAATGGTCGACAGCTCTTCTGATGAATTTTGTTCCTCGAGTGATTCTCGAGAATTGAGAATCAATTCTCGAGAATGGGTCTCGAGAATTAGAAAGGATTCTCGAGAATGAACGTCTGCTTGCGTTCTGAGTTATCTGTGTCTTGAGTGATTCTCGAGAATTGGGAACCAATTCTCGAGAATAGTTCTCGAGAATCACTATGTGATTCTCGAGAATGATCGAACGACATTCTAACATCAGTGTAGTATTAAAGCAATTCTCGAGTATTAACATCCAATTCTCAAGAATGCCCAAACATCCTTCATATATATATCACTCTCTATGATTTGAATTCTCGAGTATCTTAATTACCATTCTTGAGTATCAGCGAAATTCATTTCTTGGATTAACACTGTTGTTCAACCATTCTCGAGAATGCTATGAACAATTCTCGAGAATGTCTGCTGTCAATTAACATACTCGCTGTCGTGATTTGTAAATCTTTGATTATGAGTTGGTTGTTTATCCTTACTGATTTATATCTCTTCTAACCATATTTAATCAGTTTGTTAGCACTTTTCAGAGATGATTAAAGTGTTTTTAATCTTCAAAATCCCATAAAGCAATTTTGTGTCAGAAGCATTTAATGCGAACCAGAGACGAAGCACGAAAATAAGACTATGGATATCTGAACCTCTGCAAAGTAATTCAAATATTTCCAATCAATATTCTGCTCAAGTCCCAATGGACAAATGGAACAAAGAATGCCAACGGAGCATAATCACCAACCTCAGAAGACTACAAAGAAACAGAGCAACAGACATATTTATGACTCTCAATGGCTCTCTTCCAACGGCCTTAATGGCGAACTCTATAAATACCAGAAGCATTCAAAATCGCCACCTACCAAAAACACTGAGCAATTAATTTATCTTCTACTTAGCACTGTTTCATTAATACTGAGTTAATATCTTCAGATATTTTCATTGTACTTCAGTTATTAACATTATTTACTCGTGAGGAGCCTCTGAATCATTATTACTCAATCATAGTTTTGTAAAATCTCAAGGTTGTATTAATTACAACTTGTAAGGAGGAGTGGAATCTGAAAGTGAGAGGATCATCCTTCGTTTACAAGGTGTGTAATTGTTCTTGAAAGATAGTGGAATCCCAGGTGTTCTGGGGACTGGACGTAGGTCAGTGATATTGGACCGAACTAGTATAAATCGCCCTGTGTCTATTTTCAGCTTTTTGTTTCATCTCTCTGTTTTTGTTTCTTATTTGTCTTTCGTATGGGTGTTCAAAAGAATTTTGAGATCACCTATTCACCCCCCCTCTGGGTGATATTCTATCTTCATTCTCTTCAGTTTGCAATTTTTTTTTCTTAATCACCTATTCACACCCCCTTCTAGATGATATTCTGATCTTCACTCGGCCTAAGAATTCAAATTTCCCTCCAGCCGTGCACCTCAAACCCATTGACCTTACCATTACCCATTCCCCCTCAACTTCTGTTCAATCCACTCACCCAGTTCCCCGAATTTTCGCCACCTCGACCCTAAAGGCTAAAATCGCTAAGCTTCACCACTCCACATCATAGAACTTCTGCCCCTCAATCTTCTTGCCACAAAAACCCTAACTGTAGCCTGAACCTTCAGTGAAGGCACACACCAAATGAGTTTGTCACAAACCTACCGCCGACCTCAAGGCCAGCCCAAGCTTCGCGACCTAAGAAACAGAGACGCACTTCAACGCCCTTAAGACTGACAAAACTCTAGCGCCAGAGCGTGGCTTCGTGACCGATCTGATCGAGCAGAGTGCCTACTTCGACTATGTCATGAAGGTCATCTATGATCGCGGCTGGGAGAAATTTTTCCTTCACCCTACCGAGGTGGTCACCCCCTCGTCTTGGAATTCCGTGCCAACAACCCTAGGGGGTTCGTCTTACTTCATCCATGTACAAGGCTAGAACGTGCCCTGTGCCGCCAAGGACATCCGTAAGGTTTATGGGTTGAACCAAACTGACGAAGACTACCAACCCCTGCTTCAGCAAGGAGACGATCCTTACACCCACGCCCTAGTAATAAAGCGGCTATGCATCCCTGGCACAACGTGGCACGCCACCAAGGAAGGATCCTGCAATTTTCTAGGTTGTAGCCTTCACGCTGACGCCCGTGTCTGGTTCAACTTCCTCTACACCCACCTACCGCCCATGCTTCACACACAGACAATCTCTACGATCGGGCATTCCTGCTGTACTACATCTTGGAGGGTAAATCAATCGATTTCGACACCCTGCACTACCACGGCTCTGCACCACCCTCACTTCAACATCGGGTAACCTTTGGTTCCCGACCATCATTACCGAGCTATGCCAAGAGGCCGGCGTCCTTTTCGATGCAACTGAAGAATGACTCCACCTCTTCAACCCACTCTCCCTAGTCGTAGTACAACGTATGTCAAGGCAGAAACTCAAACGCAGAGCTCCATTTTCCAAGTTCCAGTACCGGTCCTTCAACAGCTCCTCCTCTGGCGGTTGATACTGTGGTTTTGACCAAGCAGGTCTCAACATTGCAGCGCTCTGTCGCCACACTCTTTCACTAGCTCCAGATGCTCTGGTAGTACATTGCCGACCACGATCACTGCATCGCGGCCAACCTCATGGCCCACATACCCCGATTCACCCCGTTACCACCATTCCCCAACGCCATCTTCGATATGACTGAGCCACCTGAGGAGCCATCTCCTCAAGGCCCCTCGAGGTCTCACAATCATCGGCGCGGCAAGAGCCTACATGAGACACCCCCTAGGGATACTGCGGCTGAGACTTCTGGAGAGGGGGCGACTCTGCCTCCTCTAACACTGTCTGTATGGGCAAGGCATGAACCACCCGCGTTTGTCGCCATAGCCACCCTGTTTTGGTACAATTTTTCTTTTCCTTACCTCATTTTTTTCTATTTACACGCTTTTACTCTTGTTCCCTAATCCCCTACTGTCTCTAGCTACAGGGGAAAAAAAACCCACTAGCTCTTGATTCACTTTGTCTACCTTCCTCGCATACTGCGTTGTCCTATACATCCAACCACTGATCCCCCTTCCACCATCCTCCCGCTCTGCATGTCTGAAAATTACTATTCCAAATTTTAACAATTTTTCCTTCGATTTTTTTAAAGAAATATAATTAGTAAATTGCAATCATTAAAGTTCTAATCTATCAAATAAATGTTATTAACATTAATATTTAAATAATATAAATCATTCAACAAATAAACACATTTATTAATTCGTAATAAAAACAAATAAACACAAAGAATATGTTTTTTTTTCTCCTATTTTTCAAAAAATATTAAACAAAGAAATTGTTTTATGTATGCCCACGACAAAATTCCTTTCCCTCTCGTTATTTTGTATGTGTCTCGCAGATTCCTTCGGTTCATGCATGATTTTACTGACAGGTAAAAATAATTATACTTATTTTACACCAAATATATTTATAATTTATTACTTATATAATATTGTAATACCAAAGTATGTGTTTATTTAATATGAAAACATCTCTTCTTTAAAATTTATAATAACTAATTATGTGTTTTAATACAGAATAATAATAAACATAAAAAAGGGTTATAGTTTAAACTAAAAAAATCTAAGTAATTACAAATAAACACATTCATTAAATGGAAGTCTAAGTAATTAATTTTTTTTTAAAAAAGCTACAGTTAAACGGGTCTGTAGGGTCGACCAGATTAACCCCGAGGCCTTACAGGGCCGGCGCTGCAGGGCCAATTTCAAATTTTTGGCCTATTTTTCAAGCCCGAGCCCTGCAGGGCCAGGGCTTAAACGGGTCGACTCGATGGGCTCGGACCGATTTCCCGGCTCTACATAATGATATCTATATAAGACATAATCAAAACTAATCATATACAATAGAGTTTTGTTTTGCAAACTCAAGTTTGGTTCATACAGAGAGCATATCATATTTCTGAAACCTTGGAAACTCCAGTTAACCTTTGCAAACTCCAGTTTTCTCTATTCAAAGATTTTTCCAAACATTTATGGAAACTCGAGTTTAGTTTTGTTAACTCGAGTTTGGACCAAGCAGAGAGCTTTGCTCTATTTTGTGATTTGAAAACTCCAATTTTGAGCTTTTGGACTTAAACATATCTTTCATCATAAATGTCCAAAACTCAAGTTAGTCACTAATGAACTCGAGTTTTGCTCATATTCTCAAAATGCTCTTCAAAACTCAAATCGCGACATTCTTCTCTGGAAGAAACAAACTTGAGTTTGGGTTTATTAACTCGAGTTTGGTTCCTAAAGAAGAGTTGCAAACTCCAGTTTGATTAAACAAACTCGAGTTTGTGTCGCTTAGTTTGAAAATCAAATTACTCGAGTTTGTGAAATCTTTATATTTGATCTTAATACTTCTTATCATCACTCATTACTATTCCTAACTATGTTTAATCAGTTTGTTAGTGAGTCTCAGATGATTTAAAGAGTATTAAATGAAGATTCATCTTAAAGCAAAAAGTGACGTCAGCACATTTATTGCAAAGTCCAGAAAGCTTGCATCCTTTTGGACAATCATTCTCTACACATTGTAAAGGGATTAATGTTTTCTTTCCCTATCAATAAGCTTCTCTTTCAACGGATTTAATTCAAGCGAAGTCAACCTTAAATCTCTATGCAACTGGATTAACTGAAGAATAGAGAGAGAAGAGACCAAAGTGCTCTAATAGCTAGAACAATGTTCCCAATGGTTACATTGATCAATACAATGGTCATTTAATGCTCTCTTCATATATATAGAGTTGCATTCAAGTATTCTCAACAACCAATCTGCAGAAAACGAAAATCATTCAAGTTTTCAACTACTCTTTCAGTTTTCTACTGTAAAGTATCTTTTGATACATTTGTACCTCAGTGTTTATTATTATCCACTCTTAGAGAGAGTATCATTTATTGTAAGAATCTCAAGTCTAGGGACTTGGAGATTGGGAATATCATATTACAACTTGTAAGGGGGAGTGTATCCTAGTGAGAGGATAACTTTCGAGTACAGAGTGTGTAATTGATTTGAGAGATAGTGAAAAATCCCAGAGTGTCTGGGGACTGGACATAGGTCAAGGATTTAGACCGAACCAATATAAATCTTATTGTGTCTTGCTTCTTCTTCGTTTACTCTGTTCAGCTCTATTTTGTGTTCAAGTTACAGAGCATCTTTAAAAGAATTATAAAATCCCTAATTCACCCCCCTCTTGGTGATTTGCTCCATTAACACATAGGACAAAGGCATTCAATTTTCACCCATTGATTCCATACACAAGCCACTATGATCATACTCCCATTGTCACCCACTTTGAGCCACACATATAATGCTATGGTAGACACCAGACAAGCAGCTAAGGAAAACATGCGTGTTACAAATGCTGTAACACATCGCACATAGTGCCAAAAAAATTTCGGTTGGCAACATAAGGCATCACCACTGAATAGGGCATGTTAAAACACAACATCTTGACTACATTTTGTAAAGACTTGTCTGGCACCATGCTATAGCATGTTTTCATCTTCAACAAGCCACCCACACACTGCCACTACATGCATTACAACTTGAAAAGTCCTTTTGATGTAGTTAGGTTTAGCTACTGGGAAGCAGTCCAAGAAATTTTACAAACTTATAGAACTCTTAGGCTAGCAAGGCAGAGAGAATTAAATACTCCCCCATGTGAGAGAGCGAAAATACACAACATCTAAGAGTCTCTTAGAATTCACTGGCTAGAGTAATGCCTTGCCTTCTGTTCACCAATAGTAGGATTGTTTACACGGATAAGTTGAACTTAAGATAATGAAAGGACGCTTGGTTCTGAAGAAAAGCACTCACCTGCAAGGTTATGTTCTACTCTAGACTTTTTTCTCTTTGTTTTGTTGGGATTCATACACGCAACGGAAGGAATTTTTTCCAATAAATTTATGAATCCCGTAGGAGGATCTATTAACGGCGTTTAAATCGGATTAGTCAAAACCGTACCTTTCTTATGCATGTGTGTGTTGTTTGATCAATAGGAGCCTTCTGAGCGAATCCACTCCCTCTGCCGGTATCCACACCGAACAGCATTCCAACACTGACGGTAGTGTAACACCCGCCAGGGTGTTGGCATACTTTACCTTAATCTTATGTAGTAGTGTGGCAAGATCAAAAATAGTTCGTTATACTGATACAACGGAATTTAGATTTGATTACAAAACAGGGGTATTCCCAAGGTTTATACCCCTTTACATTTATTGCAGACGGTGAAAACTAAAACACATTAAACATTGTCGATCCTCGGTTCTTCAAGAAGTCCTTCCACTGAGCCGTCTTCAAGTAATGCTCCCTCCTTGAGCCATGTGCAGCACTTCTCTCCTGTGCTCACTAGTCTATTGGTTGGTAGTGGAGGGTGAGATTCTGAGGAATCCCAGTATGAGACAATACCAATACAGTGCATCCAAGATAAATGCTAATGTATGATGTACTTGCCTTGCACAAGCCCATGTTAACATAATGACATATTTTCATGCTCAATGCTTCATGCATCATACTCATGGCCATAGCATAATCATAAACGGAGCTTTAATCATTCAAGTATGTTAAACATAGCAAGCAATTATAACAATCAAACATATACATACAAGCGATAATATCAAATACATGCAAGTAAGGTAAGCCCACTACCTTTTAAGGACTACGATCCTTACTCGGGTTCCTCTTCCGTCAACCGTCAGGGTTTTCTTGAAGTTCTTTCCTTCTCCTTCTGGCCCTAAGGACATATCCATAACTTTAGAACTAGGGAATTAATTAAGTAACTTAAACTTGTTACTTTTAACCTTTATCTTTGACTGTCCTTAAAAGTCCAGCGACTTCCATTATTTTTAATTAATTTCAAAAATATCATTTTAGTATGCTGTCAACTCTCACGTGTTTGTAGACAAGTCTATTTTCATAGAAAAATAATTCCCAAAGTCAGAACATGCCACATTAATACTAAATTGTTCATCTTCATTCGCTGTGCAATTAAACTTCCAGAAAACATGACTTATCTTTAACAATTCATATCTGGAGTTTTAGGTGTCCAATTAAGGTGGTTTAAAAACCTATGAACTCCTTACTAATTATAGTTTTTGATAAAATTTGTTCCAAAATTTAATCACATGTGATTCATTCCGAGACCCCAAAAACGTCCCAACTGTCCAGATTTGTTTCTAAAACTCAGGGTCATTTTGTATAATTTATTTCTCTCTTCCCAGAGCTTAGAAAAATACAAAATACCCACCATTTTAAAGATATGCATGTCTACTATCTCCTGGAATATTGTCCAAATTGTAAAAGAACTTTAATCCAGTCAAAACACGCAAACAAGAGACAGACCTCAGGATTTCCAAAACTGGCAGTTTTGACTTCCTTAATGAACTTGTTATTTTATGTGTATAAACACCTTTAAAAATTCATTAAAAATATTTTTCCCACACAATTTTTCATAAGGAAAACAATGGTGGTCTCAGATTTTTCATATTCCCACGTTTTCTTTGAGTTTAACACAGATTACATAATATGGGTTTCCAACTTAAGGCTTTCAAAACTTGAAGAGGAAGTGAACATTCTTACCACTAAGCTTGCTCTAGCTCTTGTGGGTTTTCCTTCTTCGTTTTTCCCTCTTCTTCCTTTGGTCACCATAAATTCCCTTGCATGAGAGTTTAAAACTCACATAACCATCATTCAAGAAGGTTTCACAACATACCTTCTTCTTCTTGCTTGAAACCGCAAAGCTTCTTCTTGAGTATGAGGTTGATGATGATGATTGTGGAGATGGAGGAGGAAATGAGGAATCCGTGAGGGTTGAGGTAAGGAGAGGAAAATTTGTTGTATGTGTAAGAGAGGAGGAAGGCCGTATGGTTTATAAGAAAGGAGGAAAGTGAATTAAACATTGATGAATGTGTATGTCTATATGAATGCACGGCCACATGAGAGAATGAGAGAAAATCATATTGTTGGGAGTGGAGGAGTAAAACCGTGAATGATAAGGGAAGAGTGAAAATAAATCAGATTTTTGAGGTGTGTGACAAGTGTATTACATGCAAAGAGAAAAGTGTTAAAGAGAGGAGAAGGTGTGTGTTGGCTAGTTTGAGGAAGGGACAAGTGTTTGGCATGCAAAGTGACTCTTGTATGTTGTGTGTGTGTGGGTGATTGCCGGCCAAGTGTCTTGTGTGAGTATGTGTGTATGTGTTGTCTTGTTTTGCGTGTTGTTTCGGTTTATGTGTTTTGGTTCCGGTGTTGTCGTCTCGGTTTGCGTGTTTATGTTCTAGGGTTGTTGTCTCGGTTTGGGTGTTTGGGTTCCGGTGTTGTCTCGGTTTGCGTGTTTGGGTTCCGGGGTTGTTGTCTTGGTTTATGTGTTTGGGTTATGTTGTGGGTGTGACACGGTTTTCGAGGAAGTATACGGGATTCTTTCTCGGGTCTTACTCGGCATGGCGACACGAATACCGAGACCCGACAAACGATGCCACTTACTGGTGTTTTTCTCAAAAACGCAGGCCATACCTTACTACCCTGGAAATGTCGTATACTCACATATACCAGTAAATTTATGCCCAACTAATCATCCCGTACCTTAAGGAATAGTTGTGTGGCATCTTTTCCAACTGGATGTACACCGTATAAGTGCTCAGTGCCCCTTTTTCACTGACATTTTAATTCCAAGGCTTATATATACTGAAAGTGGAGCTTAATCACCAAGAGGGGGTGAATTGGGGATTTTAAAATTCTGTCCAGATTGCTTCGTTTTCGAACAATAAAACAGAGCTAGACAAAGTATAAGGAAGGATAGCAAGACAAAAGAAACTTATACTGGTTCGGTCCAATCTCTTGACCTACGTCCAGTCCCAAGACACTATGGGATTTCTCTATCTCGATAGATTACACACTCTGTAACTTAAGAGTAATTCTCTCACTGGAACTTACTCCCCCTTACAAGTTGCAATCAATATCCCAATCTCCAAGTCCCCTGACTTGAGATTCTTACAATTAAATGATTCATAATAAATGAACTCTCCCTAAGAGTAGATAAAGATAAGCACTGAAGATCAATGTATCAAAAAATACTTACAAGTGAAAACTGAAAGAGTAGTTGGCAAACTTGAATGCAATTCGTTTTCAGGAGATGTGTTGTTGAGAAGAATTGAATGCTGCTCTATTTATACTAACAGATCATTAAATAACCGTTGTTAACTCCATTATATCCGTTGATGCACTAATCTAGCTGTTGGAGGCAGTTTGGTGTCTTCTCTCTCTACTCTTCAGTTAATTCCTTTTGTCCAGAGGATTAGTGTTGACTTCCCTTGGAATAGATTCGTTGGAAGAGCAGCTACTGCTAGGGAAAGCAGACATTAATCCCTTTACAACGTGTAGAGAATGATGGTACAAAAGGATGCATGTTTCTGGACTTTGTATTTAATGTTCTGACATTGCTTTTTGCTTTTGTTCAAATCTTCATTTAATGTCCTCTAATTCATTTGTAACTCACTAACAAACTGATTAAACATAGTTAAGAATAGTAGTGAATGTAGAGAAGAAGTATTAGGATCAAACAAGAAGGTTTCACAAATTCGTCAGATTTGATTTTCAAACTCTGTGACTCATACTCGAGTATGTTCTTCAATACTCGAGTTTGTCACTGTGCACTAATATCAATACTTGAGTATCCATGTTCATACTTGAGTATTCTTCTTCCAGAGAGGAACGTCGTGATTAGAGCTTTGGATCATATCTTTGAAATAGGGACAATACTCGAGTTTGCAAATCTAAACTCGAGTTTTGGAATTTTGATATGAAAATAAGTTTAAGTCCAAAGCCTCAATACTGGAGTTTCCATTTCAATACTTGAGTTTCCAAATCAT
This sequence comes from Acacia melanoxylon, assembly GCA_019022615.1. NCBI lineage: Eukaryota > Viridiplantae > Streptophyta > Magnoliopsida > Fabales > Fabaceae > Acacia > Acacia melanoxylon. Next base: position 802,469 of record JAFJYJ010000014.1, read on the forward strand.
TGAAAATGAGCAAAGCTCTCTGTATGCCCGATACTCGAGTTTCCAACTCAATACTCGAGTATTCAGAGATTTTGAAAACTTTGAAAAGTCTATGCCAAATCAATACTTGAGTTTTCAAAACATTGAAAAAGATCAAAGCTCTCTGTATGCCTGATACTCAAGTTTCTAAATCAATACTCGAGTATTCAGAGATTTTGAAAACTTTGAAAAGTCTATGCCAAGTCAATACTTGAGTTTTGAAAATGATACTTGAGTTTTCAAACCATGTGTAAAACTTGAAAACTTTCTGCCAATCCAATACTCAAGTATTCAGACCCATACTCGAGTTTTCTCACTTTGAAAACTTTGGTGACTCTCTGTAAGTTCAATACTTGAGTTTTGAAAACTTTAGGAAATATTGAAAGAGTCTCTGTATGATGCATACTGGAGTATGCAAACCCATACTCGAGTTTGGCTCAGGGTGAAAAACTTGGAGTGCTCTCTGTAAGTTCAATACTTGAGTTTCCAATTGGAAACTTGAGTATTGCTTTGTTTAATAAAATTGAGCTACTCTCTGTCAAGTCAATACTCGAGTATTGAGACCAATACTCTAGTTTGCCTTTGACAGTAAGTTTTTCAACTTACCAAAGACAAACTTTAACTTGTGTTTACAATTGTTAGTTATCATCAAAACATATATAGAACTAACATTCTCCCCTTTTTTGATGATGATAACACTTGTAAACCAAGACTTTACGAATTTGAGAGAGTTTGTATTTTAAATTATGTTTTGCATTTGACAAAGTTTTACAAACCTCAGAAGTATTCATTTTGAAAGATACAAGTATTCTGAAATTATGATTTGTCACATAGCAGTATTCAAGCAATCTTCAGAATATTAGAGATAAGCAACAGAAGCCAGTAAACATGTAAATTCACAAAATGCATTCATTCATTGATACTTTGATATATAAGTTCAAAATGTACAACTAGTAAACCAAAACATAATTGATACAAGTGCTACAAAACTCTAAGTTCTACTCTTTTATACTCTTGGCCTTTCTCTCCCCCTTTGTTGTTACACCCCTACCGGCCTCGCCCTTTTGGGTGGCAGGTTAGAGGGATTTCTTTTATTGATTACCTTTCCTTCATTATTATGTCTACTAACATGCATCAGAGTTAGCGCAACAGAGCATTTAATTTGTTTGGACTATCTACTGTACCGGTAAAAGTAAAATAAACGGAAAGTAAAAGTCCCCGAAGGGTTAAGCATACAGTTATCCAAAATAAATACCAAAACAATATATACAACCATCCAAATGTAAAGTACAAAATGCGATACGGCATTCCCTATTCATCACTGCATCGCCAAGCCCTACCTTTCAAAAAGGGGTCTTCTAGATCAGGCACACTCCCTTGCAGCTATAGAAACATCGGAGTCCAATAATGGCCCCCAGAGTAACCGTCAATACTCAAATACAAAATGTGTAAGGAGTACATAAGTTACCATGCCAGATAAAAATATAGATAATATGCCAAATACATACCACATATGCAAACAGAAACATACACATCACCGACTACCACGTGCCGTCGTCATTTCACCAAGGCAAGCCCCGGACTTACGGAGTCACGACCGTAAAGCCGCCTACACCAGGATGTACCCGGACCTATCGACTGTCATGGCCGCCAATCAAGGCCAGCCTCGGACCAATCATCCTCACCGCTAGGAAACACATAACTCTGTATGCATATTTGGAAATACATACAAAAGCACATATGGCAAATACAAACATACAACAAAACACATAAAGATATCTGAGTAAAGCGGTTACTACCTAGTGGGGTATATACCGTTTTAATATTCTAATGTGCCCGATCACTTTTCCAAACATGCCCTTAACCTAATAACATCAAAATACACCATTTTTAGTATTTCCAAAAATACCCTTGCATTTATTTTACCTAAACCGAACCCATATGAATTTCGTAAATTCGTGAATCCGCCCAACTTCCAGGATTTTTAATAAATTCCACAAACATCATTGTGCATGAAACCAGCGCCATTTGAACCATTTAAATGTCTAAATTTCAATAAAATATTCCCAGAAACCAAAAGTACAAATATTCTTGTGTGTAGTCAAATTTTCACCCCCTGGTCCAGATTCGCCTGATTGCTTCCTGGTTGAACTTTAGAAATTTTTATCTCTTAGTAGAAAACTCCAAAGGGCACAAAAGTATACATCACGGTGAAGCCATGGATGTTTAATTTCTACCATAAAATTGTCATATTTTTCTAAGGTTTTTCACTATTTTTAGAACACAGTTGAAGCAGCTCTGCCAAAAACTCCGGAATCAACAACAAGCTTGGCTTTAGAGATTTTTCGGTGTTTTCAAGTTCAGAAACTTAAACTACAACTTAATCCCATACAAAATCACGTTTTAAAAACTTTGGGACCATAAAAAACTCCAAAATCAGACCTCAACACCAAGCCACAACCAGATGAACGAAAATCAAAGATTTAAGTTCCAAAGATGCGGGTTTTCGGTGTTTACCTGATTCGAAGGTTCGGTTGATGATCCTTATGGCTTGAACCTTGCTTTGGCTATGGAGTTCTTGGCTGCCTCTTCTCTCTCTTTCTCTTCAAAATTTCGTGCTCCCTTGGTTTAGGAGAGAGAGAGCATGTGTTTTAATAATAATAGAAGTAATCGATCGGTTCGAATAAGCGTGGTTAATTCCTGTCCAATTGGATTTAACTTTTTGACTTAATCTCCAAGAAATTCCAGAGGATTCCAGAGGCTCCTAGGGTTCTGCCATGTGTCATTGCCCCCTCCAAAAAACGTGCAGATCTTTATCTACCTTTGTACTTAACTATTCTCTTTTATCTTGTACCCAAGTGTAGTACTTGATTACACAGGACCAACTGTCCATCTTCATAGTGCTAAGTTACGCAAATCTTACTGCCGAATTCATTTTGTCACTTGGCTTATCATATTCTAGCCCTCTGGCTTATTCCATTGCCACAACCCTGATTCTCTAGCCTTAACGCCCAAGGAATCATTCTTAAGCCTTAGGCATCTCATCTATCACGTGGTTGAGTTCAAAAATTCTGCCAGCCTCAAGATGTACTCTAGACACACTAGTCTAAAGTTACTGTGCTAATTGACATTCCATATAGTTCTAAGCCTCACAGGTCTTACAGCCTAGGGACACCGCCCTATGCAAACTTTCACACCGGGTCTTATTGCCTCGAGCCTCTACTCATCAATTTTATTTTAGCTTCCTCAATTTTTGAGCTCTCAAACCATTTTCCTCTTGCTTAGCACGGTAACCGGTAACTACTATTTGATTTAACCGGTTCAGATTTCTAGACCCTTCTATCAGTTTCTGTTCTTGTATTAAAAGAATAACCAACTGCACCGCTTTTCAATTTCAATACAACAGTAATGACAGTCATGTCACTGCTTACTATGTTGTCTCATACTCAACATTTCAAATTTTCACATATTTGAAAATCTCTGTGGTCGCAGTACATCATATTAAACAATATTTTCTCATTTTCAAATTCAGTCGCTGCCAGCTCAAATTTTCAGGAAACAATTCATTGTCGGACTATTTTCATAAAACATTTACCACCAGCATACATTATTGAGCAGGATTATTCATTTCACAAATTCAACATTCCAAAGCTCTCGCCACCACTTCAGTCTTTCAGTACGGCGATACATCCCAATCGTTTCATATACAACCACTACACTTGTCAGCCAATGTGGGAGAGTTTCCGTCCCTTCCGGGACCCAGTGCCCGCACTGGCACATACAATAATAGGCCACCCACCGGAATCCCATACTAGGACAAAGGACCATCATCCACGGAGCCCTGCTCCGAACGCCTGCGTGGGTGCCGGCCTGACAAGGCAAATCACGCGCCCCTACAAGGCGAAACTACTCGGATTGGGTGCATGCACTGTTGGTGCGAGTATCAGCTTCTCAGAACTAATCCCCTCATAAAAACTTTCAAAAATGGCCAGCGACATCAAAACAATCTCAAAACATCTGGCAAGATCCAGTAAACTGAGTACATCCACAACAGTTTCTGGCCTCTTCCAGATTCTAAGATCGCTCCCACCATAGTTCACAATTCAATTTCAAATCTGGGTTCCATCAGGACCCTATCTATGAGACAACATAGTTTTAAAACACACATTTCAAATTGGTTTCAAATTCTACTGAAAACATTTCATTCAAAATACCTCATTCAGAAAATTCGATTTCAAAAATTCACAACATAGCAGGTGCGTTGGCAAGTTCAAAATTCAATTCTTTTACACGTACCAAGAACCAGACAACTGACATAGAAGGTCATGAACTCCAACTTACATCTCAGGCTCTATCCTTGGCTACTCGAGTCATCCACAGGACACTCAATCCGTTCTATTTCATTTGTCAAGCCATTCCAGAATAACGCCTATAACTCTCAGGCATACTACCTCTTCGGCACTCTGCCCGGTATTCATGGTTTAGTATTTATAGGTTACTGCCGGCCTATGGACATCTCAGTTTCCAAGGACTTAAGGCTTCTCACTGTACACATATCAAGCTTATCAACCCAAAATCATTTCAATCAAGTAGGTCTCCTTACCTACTGTATATTCATATCATAATTCTTTTACACTGCAGACTGGAGCACCTCATAGCAATTGCATTGTATCAACTTCATCTGAGGTTGTTGTAATTTTTCGGTAATAACCTTGCTCCAGGCATCATCTCAGATCCAATCTTCCCCTATTGAATGTTCAACCCATATAAAGGGATCCATTAGCCACTACCATTTTCTGTCTCGATGAAGAGATCATAACCTGTGGCTATCGAGGTTCTAGCTATCATTCGGTTCTATTGAGATACTAATTCTCAACCACATTTTCTCAGGGAATATTCTGTATTCAAGATCTTTCCCTATGCCGATGCAGCAACTATCAACCTCAAAGTAACACATATCACATAGGTATTTTCCTTGGACACACCTCATATAACATGTTGATGACTCAACATCAATCAAGGTTTCTACCTTTAACCATTCTTTCTAAGGGAATATCATGAGATTAAAATCATCCCCTATCAACTAGTAACCTCGAAATACCTCATTCATATAGGTACTATACTCGAGTGTCTCAATGTATTCAAATCAATCAAATGCCTAAGGAATCTCTTATCATCAAATCAGATTCTTAGGTCATGATTAAATGGATAACAACCCCTACAGATGCCTTTCCAAATCTTAGGTTCATAAACCTATTTCTGAGACCTCGACCATACCCAATAAACATGCTATAATCATCATGATTTATAGCTTACCACATTTAGGCACTATCCTCAAATAACCTCAAATCAATAATTGTCAGATTCATAATCGATTCCTAGAACATCAACATCAATTCGGTTAAGGAATCATATTACCTCAACCATACCCAAAATACAAACTAGGATCAGGATTCACAATTCCTAGTCTAAACCTCGAAACATTCAAATAACATCAATTCTATTCGCGAGGTTCTGATTTCATCTAAATCCTCAATATCACAGGGGTATAATCTAATATCATTCTATTGCCTTAAGGTTAATCATTAATCCTCAATCATACCCAAACATTTTGACAATTCAATCTCGATTAATATTCACAGGGTTCCTACTCTCAGGTATTGGAACCTTAATACAACCTTAGTCATATTTTACCTAGGCATTAAGTCTGTCTAAGATCATCTAAGGATCACCATAAGTAATACCTCAAGGTACTATGGCCTCAAATCAAGGATTCCCTATTACTATAATACTTCCCAGGAGGTCACCCATCCCGAGATTTTCCTCATCTAAGCACGCTTAACTTTAACGTGCCTATCAGATCCGGGGGTACTAATACCGATATAAGTCCATATATTACAGGATACCAGCAACTCATATATTTGCTACGGCGTATCTACTCCCAGAATTGCAAGGTATTATCCTTACAAGGAAACTTAAGCTATATTAGCTTTTCCATACAACTCCCTTTTTTATTTTATGAAACACTGGGTGGGGATTCTATTCAAACCCAGATTTCCATATTAGAGGTCCTAAAGTCAGCAGCATAACCCACATTCCTTGCTATCTAATCCAACTGTGGAGTTTTAACTTACTGGAGTTTAACCCTCTTCCTTAGGGTATATGTCCTTCTGCTTCGTTTGACCAAAATTACTTCAGTACCCTTAACCATCTACTTTTTACCATACCGTCCAAACCATGCTCTGATACCAAAATTGTTACACCCCTACCAGCCTCACCCTTTCAGATGGCGGGTTAGAGGGATTTCTTTTATTGATTACCTTTCCTTCATTATTATGTCCACTTAACATGCATCAGAGTTAGCGTAACAGAGCATTTAATCGGTTTGGACTATCTACTGTACTGGTAAAAGTAAAATAAACGGAAAGTAAAATTCCCCGAAGGGTTAAGGGTACAATTATCCAAAATAAATACCAAAACAATATATACAGCCATCCAAATGTAAAGTACAAAATGTGATAGGGCATTCCCTATTCTTCACTGCATCGCCAAGCCTTACCTTTCAAAAAGGGGTCTTCTAGATCAGGCACACTCCCCTGCAGCTATAGAAACATCTGGAGTCCAATAATGGCCCCTAGAGTAACCGTCAATACTCAAATACAAAATGTGTAAGGAGTATATAAGTTACCATGCCAGATAAAAATACAGATAATATGCCAAATACATACCACATATGCAAATAGAAACATACACATCACCGACTACAACGTGCCGTCAGGCTGCCTCACCAAGGCAAGCCCCGGACTTACCGGAGTCACGACCCATAAAGCTGCCTACACCAGGACAGCCCCGAACCTATCGACCCGTACAACCGCCAATCAAGGCCAGCCTCAGACCAATCATCCTCACCGCTAGGAAACACATAACTCTGTATGCATATTTGGCAATACATACAAAAGCACATATGGCAAATACAAACATACAACAAAACACATAAAGATATCTAAGTAAAGCGGTTACTACCTGGTGGGGTATATACCGTTTTAATATTCTAATGTGCCCGATCGCTTTTCCAAACATGCCCTTAACCTAATAACATCAAAATAAACCATTTTTAGTATTTCCAAAAATACCCTTGCATTTATTTTACCAAAACCGAGCCCATACAGAATTTCCAGAAATTCTGTGAATCTGGCCCAACTTCCCAGATTTTTAATAAATTCCAAAAACATAATTTGTGCATGAAACCAGTGCCATTTGAACCATTTAAATGTATAATTTTCAATAAAAATATTCCCATAAACCAAAAGTACAAATATTCTGGTGTGTAGTCAAATGTTCACCCCCTGGTCCAGATTCGCCTGATTGCTTCCTGGTCCAACTTGAGAAATTGTTATCTCTTAGTAGAAAACTCCAAAGGGCACAAAAGTATACATCACGGTAAAGAAATAGATTTTTAATTTCTACCATAAAATTTTCATATTTTTCTAAGGTCTTTCACTATTTTTAGAACACAGTTGAAGCAGCTCTGCCAGAAACTCCAGAATCAACAACAAGCTTGGCTTTAGGGATTTTTCGGTGTTTTCGAGTTCAGAAACTTAAACTACAAATTAATCCCATACAAAATCATGTTTTAAACACTTTGGGACCATAAAAAACTCCAAAATCAGACCTCAACAGCAAGCCACAACCAGATGAACGAAAATCAAAGATTTAAGTTCTAAAGATGCAGGTTTTCAGTGTTTACCTGATTCGGAGGTTCGGTTGATGATCCTTATGGCTTGAACCTTGCTTTGGCTATGGAGTTCTTGGCTGCCTCCTCTATATATTTCTCTTCAAAATTTCGTGTTCCCTTGGTTTAGGAGAGAGAGCATGTGTTTTAATAATAATAGAAGTAACTGATCAGTTCCAGAATAACTGTGGTTAATTCCTGTCCAATTGGATTTAACTTTTTGACTTAATCTCCAAGAAATTCCAGAGGATTCCAGAGGCTCCTAGGGTTCTTCCATGTGTCACTGCCCCCTCCAAAAAACGTGCAGATCTTTATATTCCTTTGGGGCAAATTACGAGTTTTGGCCCGGAACTTTCGTAAATTGCATTTGTGACCCGGAACTTTTTAACAATTACTGAATTTTCCCCATGTGCTTGGACCTGTCCAAAAGGACATATGGCACGCCATTTTGGGCCCACAAACCTGGTCCAATTAATTTTTACCCATTTATTCCCATTTTGCCCTTTTTCTCTGAATATGGGACCCGTGGTTTGACTTTTTGATGAAGACCTTTTATCATTAGCCTTGGGGTCCACAATCAACAATTAACCAAGGATTGCGTATAGGCAAACCTATGATCGTTCTCTCTTTTCGAGGAGCTTTTTATTGAATCCTAAGTAATCTAGATGTCATGCAAATGAAATAAAAACAAGGGGGGATTGGGTTTTGATGGAATTAGAATAGAAATTGAAGACAGAATGAAAAGGAGAGATTAATCAAATGAAAAAAAACGATCAACTCGAATTGGGATTCCAAGACCTTCCATCATTTGGACAAAGAAATAGAATAACAGAACCCGTGATTGATTCTAAACAAACCGAAATCTCGCATTTGTCCGAAGCTCCCTCGACTAGACAATCGCCTAGCATATGATCGAACATGTGGCGAGCTCGTCGTGCAATCGTACAACGTTCTTCGTAACCTGGTCCGACCTAAGTCCTTGGGATTTCAATCTGGATATTAAATCTAACATCCAATCTGTTTCTAAACTCGAATCCGATTAAAGTAAACGAAACAAGTCGCTTATCGATTGAAGCATAAGTCCTCCGGATGACACCATGGAATCCTCAACTCATGGGTCGATCACAAAAACTTAGCCAAGCATGGCTATGTAAGATGAAAATGTAGAAATAAAGATGTTCATCATGACCACGAAGAACATGAACAAGTTCATCATGAACATGAAGAACACAAAGAACAATTAAAGAAAATGAAAGCTTCTATTCCAATATAAAAGTAAATATCAAAAACATAATGAACGAATAAAGGAAAAAGATAAAGAACATAAAATCAAAATAAAATAATTAAAAGGAAAGATTAAAACTAAGCCATACCAAGTAGGAGGCAAGAAATTAAAGACAAGAATTAAAGACAATACATGAAACTAATAAAGCAAAACTAAGCCATCCCAAGTAGGAGGCAAGAAATAAAAGAAGGAACTTAGAATGAGAGAGATCTTGGTCTCTTCAAGGTGTGTGTTTCTCTTCAGCCTCTCCATCTATTTATAGGAAAATTGGGCATCTCATTCATCCATTTTACAACTCATTTCGTCACTTTACTTAGTGGCCAACATGGAAGAATCATTGAACCACTTTACACCTCCAAAACGCGTTCTTTTGCAAGCTGGATTACACCACGGAAACGGAGGATCTGGACCACGTGGTCTTCATATGAAATGTTGCGCTGGATGTCAGCTTTCCATTCGTTCAAACCGGACCTCATTTGGAGTTCTGTAGCGCCAGATATGGATCAAACACCGAACGTTGTTCCGGAGCCCAGTTCAGCGCCCCTGTTCCGTATTCCAGGCCCAATTTGGTCCTTTAAACATTTGATTTAGCTTTTGGGCTCTTCATATGGTTTGTAGATCTTCATTTTAGCTTTCTGAAAATATAAATTTCAGAGCCATTGGATCTCTAAATCTCAAGTTATACCCAAAATACCGAACAGTGTTCACTACCCAATTGTAGTAAGAATATGACTCAAGTTCAATTTTGAATCCAAACTCAAGATGTGACCAAGATTAATGCAAATAAAGTCTAAAAACTCATTATGAAGATGAAATCATATATTTAACTAATTGATCCATTAAAGCATGATAATGACAGAGTTTTTAGCTTCTTTTTGCATTTAAAATAATATGAATTCAAAGATTATCAAACTCCCCCACACTTATCCTTTTGCACTCCTGAGCAAAATTAAAAGATATAAAAAAAAATATCTTTTCTAACAATTGCTGAAATTTCAAAACTTAACAAGGATCACAAAAGCTTCAAAAGATCAACCAATCAAGACAGAAATCTATTCATCTCAAATTACTAATCATGGAAATATCATTCAATGATGCTAATCACTCAAGATAGTCTCTCAAGGGATGCCCTTAATCAATCTCAAGTGTATATGGTTAATAAGTGTATCGCTCAAATTCTACTCAAAGAAATTGTTCTACCATAAGCTTGCTCAAGTTCTACTTCTCCACCACTTGTAACACATGCTTGCAAAAATCAAGAGGACTTATTATTAAGGTTGTAATGGGGTTAGGATAAGGGTAGGTAATAGTATGGAAATGAAAGGTTAAATACCCAAGAACTTTAAAAGAGTAACAATATAAAACCACTCAAATAACATTTCTTTTTCTTTTTCTCTTTTTTTTTAAACAATAAATGCCTCTCTTTTTTTCTTTTTTTCTTCTTTTTTTTTCTTTTACAATAAATGCCAAACGATGAATGACATATAATCAAATACTTCCCCCACACTTAAAATGTTGCACTCCTGGGCAACCCCACACTTAACCACAAAACCAATGCGCAATTAATTTCCAAGGTGCGGAATAAAATGGTGTGACATTTAGGCTAGTAATGTGGCTTTGAAAGGAATGAGTCAAAAAGGCACAAAGGGCTAACAAAGGAGATATAATGCAAGGGAAAGGCTATTTGGTCGAGTGAGGAAATAAAAGAAAGAAAACAAGCCTCCATCATATTTATGCATGCAAATGAAAAATGTAGTTTTGAAAAGAATGAGAGCAAGTTCTAGAGAACATAAATCATGAGCAGATGCACACAAGAAAGAATAAATGGTAAAAGATGAGTTCCATTCATGTAGGCCCAAGATCTCACAAAGGAAAATACCAAATCATGCAATTAGCATCACAGAATTAACAACCAAGATATTATAATCCAAGAGTCCAAAATTTCAATCTAAATAGAATGATCCATCAAAACCAAAATGTCCAAGTTCATAATATGGAGCAATCATAGAAGGAGAAAATGTTTTTTTTTTTTTTTTTTTTTTTTGCATTTTCTCATTTAAAAATAAAACAATAATCAAAAGGATTCAAAATATATTTTTCCTCCTTTTTATTCTACTTAATAAACTACATTATTTTTACTTTTGCTATTGGAATATGTCCCTCCCCCACACTTATCTTCCTCGTACAACAATTAAGCCCAAGTAATCATATGAATTAGGAAGAAAATAAGTAAGGAAAGAGACAACCTTTGTTAGAGTATCTTGAGTCGCTTGAAGAAGAAGTTATTATCTCCGATGTGAATCATGAATTTTTCCCTTGGAACATCTTCTCCCACATTGAATATCCTTGGTGGAGGTGGCTTAGGATCTATTGGAAGAGGTCCAAGAATGTATGGTGGTTGTTGGTTCCATCGACAACCTTTCCAAGAATGTGCCTTCAACGAAGACAAGCAAATAGCATTATCCCATCCAAAAATAGAGACATGGAGAGATTTCAAGTGAATTAAAGATATTTTAGGAATCAAACTCTCCAAGTAACTATCACATCCAAGGAAGTCAATATTACTCCCATCAGTAGGAGTCAAGGAACTAGTTATATTGTGAACATTCTCTTGTGCTTGCAAAATGAAAGGTATGGAATCCAACTTATAAATGAAGTATACCACATCATCTTTGCAATCACAAGAGATGGAAGGAAAATAGTGGAAGAATGAAGAGAATTTTTTAAATTGTCACCACCCGAGAGCTCCAAAATTTCAAAGCAATTATTTTCTTTTTGTAAATCGGGTGGCAAATCACAAGAAAGTACTTTTTGGAAAGATTCATCAACATGCAGGATTTTATCAATAAAAACTTCAGAATCTTTGTCACAACAAGACTACAAGGAGGTAATCCAATGAGAGATTTATGCATTTGACATTCTAGGCTATGATTGTTCTCACTCACATCAACAACAGAATCCACAATCAATGCAGAATCACTAGTTAATTCAATATCACCATATAATGCATCATTAATTTCAGTGCAAATAGGACACAATTCATCATCGAACGAGGCACAATTAATAGAGTCACTCATAGATGCAAGATCGGGATAATCAGCAAGAACATCATCAACAACATTGGTATTCATGTTTGATTCAATCTTTTCAAAATTGACATGCTTACTATCATCAATAGTACAAGACTGTGCATTATGATCAATGGTAGAATCAACCACTTCACTAAATGGTTTTGTTTGGAAGCTCATCAAGTAAATGACATTTTTCATGATAACAATCTACACATATTTGATATTCTTCACAAGAGCATGAAAATATGTCATTCAATTTATTACAATCATCCATAGTACTATGAAGAAAAGCATTTTCAGCAGTTAAAGAATCACATGAAGAAATAGGAACACACTCATCAACAAGTACAAGTGAATCACTACTACTAAATCCAATTGGTTGGGCAATTGCATTTTCAAAAAATTGAGGGGATTCAATAATGATTTCCTCATCCACCTCTTTATCATTCAAATCATGAATTGCTTCGTTAGCCAAAGTAGTAAGAGAGTCTACTTCTATAAGGATATGATCATTACCAAATGAGAGAGAAGACTCTTCAATATGCTTTTGTACTTGCTTCACTTCTTGTGCATGTGTGACCATGAGAGAAGGATTTTCTTGAAATTTCATTTTCAACATTTGTGTTTGCTGCTCAATTTCTTTTCCTAATCTCTCATACCTTTCCGCTTGGTGTTCCATTCTTCTAAAAATAGAGTCCATTTGTTGATGAAAGTCGTCCTTATGTGACCACTCCTTATTAATAGCCCAAGTCGTTTGACTTTGGAAATTTCCAATGACTTCACAAAATGAAGGATCTTGGTTGGGCACACATGATTGAGAATGAGGTCCATAAGGTGGATCAAATGGGTATAGGAATCCATGAGATGGATGGCATGGTATGGAAGTGGGATGGAATGAAGGATGGTATGATAAATGAGAGGGTTGATGATATTGTTGGTATGGTTCATGATATTGGTGGTGGAATGGGCCATCACATTCTTGATTGCCTATAAAAGAGTGAGAATTGAAAGGTAGATCACGATTATCATAAAACCAAGCCATGAAAGATCAATGCAATTAATTCCCAGTGAATTACAAGATAACAATCTAACTATAAAAATTAAGAAAAAGAATATAATAAAATAAAAATGCAAGTGTAAAAGAAAAGAAGGAGTTTTTTTTTTTTTTTTTAAATGATTAAAGATGCAAGTATGCTATGAATTAACTTGGAGACATGGTGAAATCAAACAAATAAGCTCAAGATCATATTGAATTTGATACACCACACAGAAGCTACCAAGTCAAGACAATGCAATAATGCAATGAATGCTATGCAAGCTACTTAAATGCAAAAAATTTGAACTATATGCAATAAAAAAAAAAGCAAAATTAACAAGCATCACACGAGAAACCCCTTGTCAAAAGTCAATTTGACAATTAGATTACCTAGGGAGCCAATTACTTAGCTCCCCAAGAAACGGCGCCATTTGATGAAGACCTTTTATCATTAGCCTTGGGGTCCACAATCAACAATTAACCAAGGATTGCGTATAGGCAAACCTAGGATCGTTCTCTCTTTTCGAGGAGCTTTTTATTGAATCCTAAGTAATCTAGATGTCATGCAAATGAAATAAAAACAAGGGGGATTGGGTTTTGATGGAATTAGAATAGAAATTGAAGACGAGAATGAAAAGGAGAGATTAATCAAATGAAAAAACGATCAACTCGAATTGGGATTCCAAGACCTTCCATCACCGGACAAAGAAATAGAATAACAGAACCCGTGATTGATTCTAAACAAACCGAAATCTCGCATTTGTCCCAAGCTCCTCGACTAGACAATCGCCTAGCATATGATCGAACATGTGGCGAGCTCGCTGTGCAATCGTACAACGTTCTCGTAACCTGGTCCGACCTAAGTCCTTGGGATTTCAATCTGGATATTAAATCTAACATCCAATCTGTTTCTAAACTCGAATCCGATTAAAGTAAACGAGAAACAAGTCGATTATCGATTGAAGCATAAGTCCTCCGGATGACACCATGGAATCCTCAACTCATGGGTCGATCACAAAAACTTAGCCAAGCATGGCTATGTAAGATGAAAATGTAGAAATAAAGATGTTCATCATGACCACGAAGAACATGAACAAGTTCATCATGAACATGAAGAACACAAAGAACAATTAAAGAAAATGAAAGCTTCTATTCCAATATAAAAGTAAATATCAAAAACATAATGAACGAATAAAGGAAAAAGATGAAGAACATAAAATCAAAATAAAATAATTAAAAGGAAAGATTAAAACTAAGCCATACCAAGTAGGAGGCAAGAAATTAAAGACAAGAATTAAAGACAATACATGAAACTAATAAAGCAAAACTAAGCCATCCCAAGTAGGAGGCAAGAAATAAAAGAAGGAACTTAGAATGAGAGAGATCTTGGTCTCTTCAAGGTGTGTGTTTCTCTTCAGCCTCTCCATCTATTTATAGGAAAATTGGGCATCTCATTCATCCATTTTACAACTCATTTCGTCACTTTACTTAGTGGCCAACATGGAAGAATCATTGAACCACTTTACACCTCCAAAACGCGTTCTTTTGCAAGCTGGATTACACCACGGAAACGGCGGATCTGGACCACGTGGTCTTCATATGAAATGTTTCCCTGGATGTCAGCTTTCCATTCGTTCAAACCGGATCTCATTTGGAGTTCTGTAGCGCCAGATATGGATCAAACACCGAACGTTGTTCCGGAGCCCAGTTCAGCGCCCCTGTTCCGTATTCCAGGCCCAATTTGGTCCTTTAAACATTTGATTTAGCTTTTGGGCTCTTCATATGGTTTGTAGATCTTCATTTTAGCTTTCTGAAAATATAAATTTCAGAGCCATTGGATCTCTAAATCTCAAGTTATACCCAAAATACCGAACAGTGTTCACTACCCAATTGTAGTAAGAATATGACTCAAGTTCAATTTTGAATCCAAACTCAAGATGTGACCAAGATTAATGCAAATAAAGTCTAAAAACTCATTATGAAGATGAAATCATATATTTAACTAATTGATCCATTAAAGCATGATAATGACAGAGTTTTTAGCTTCTTTTTGCATTTAAAATAATATGAATTCAAAGATTATCACTTTTACACTGATTTCTCTTTCTTTCTCTCCAAGTAAGTATTTTAATAATTAAAGGGGGTCATGTGGCGCCTAATGGGGCCCACCAATCTGATCCCCTATCATTAATTCCTTTTTCTTACTTTATCAGTCCAGTTTCTGATCAACTGGTCCCCACCGGGTCTCGCTGAGTACAAAGGTGCTTCTTTTTGCACTTTTCTTCAACTTCTCCATATATTCTCCCCTGATGGGACATACATATGTGGCGCCTTTTTAATTTCTAATATGGCCCCACATTTATCTCATTCAATCCAAGAGAAACCCCTAACTGGTCCCTATCAATCCCTTTTCTATCAGTTAATCACCTGTGGGACCCGCCCTTTGTGTTTGGGCCTGAACAAGGATAAAATCATATGATTTCTCCTTCTCTCTCCTGGGTGGACGAAATTGAATACTTAAGGGGTAAGGATTTGACTTTTCTACCCCTATAATCATTACTTACTTTTTGCTTTTCAGTCCCGTAGTGACACATGTACTCCAGCAGTGATTACACTGACTCCTGATCTTCAAAAACGCAGGGCATCCCTGAATGCCCTGAAAATGCTGTATACTTACTTATACCGGCATGTTTTCACTCAACTAATTGTCCTATACCTAAGGACATAGTTAGGGGCATCTTTTCCAACCAAATTTTTACCGTATGGATCTTTTGTGCCCCTTTTCCTTTGGCACTTTAATTCCATGATTTATACACATGAGGTCCACTGACCTGCATAGCCAAGTTACTTAGTCCCTGAGAGGCTTCCTATTTCTCGTCATTCTTGGGACTCTTTCCAAACCGGGCTTAGTCGTCTACCCTCTTTTAGGCTTATTCTCAATTCTCAGGGTCCACAATTCGGGATATTACATTTGTCATCTTCAAAAGGGAATGGAGCTGAGATGGAGGGTTCATGGAGAGGGTCGATGATTGGAGTAGAAGGAGGCGAGTGAGGTAGGACCTCAGTAGTGGGAGTATGAGAGGGATTGAAATTCTCAGCGGATGTGGTAGTTGGAGATGGAGAGGCTAGAAACTCAGTGGTAGGAGTGGAGGCAGGCATAGGAGATGAGATAGGAACCTGAGGGCTAGTGAAGATGAATGAAGGTGATGAAGAGGAAGGCTTAGAATCAGGCTTCACAGCAGGACCTGCAGAGGGACCAGCACCAGAAGAGGAGCCAAGATGCTTCAAGATCTTATCTAGCTTATCACTCAGACTCACATTGGACACCATTAAGGTAGTGAGCTTAGCATCATGATCCATCATATGTCCAGTGAGATCATCAACCTTTTCCTTGAGAACATCATTCTGATAAGTGACACCTTCAATTTGGACCTTCATTGCATCCTGAGCATCAACCATCTCATGGTTGCCTCTGGTTACCTCATGCACGAGCTTTCCAACTTCAAACTCAATCCTGATTGACGTAGCATCTATTGCAGCATCCACAATGCTTTTCACTCGAGCATCAAAATCCGAAGGCAGAGATGACTAAGGAGGTGGAGTAGATTGAGCTTCCTGTGCTCTTGCCTATGGAGCTCTTGCTTGAGATCTTGAAGGAGCCCGAGATTGGCCAGAGTCTTCAGCTTCAAAGTTAATCCTCATGAGATTGAGTTGAGCTTTGCCAAAGAATGGAGGATTCTTCAAAGACTCAGCAAAACCAACATACCATATCTTGTGGTAAAAGAGGATAACCGAAATCAGAGAGGGAAATGGTATGTGGGAAGGCCTTCTGGATGAAAATTTAAACTTTATCATCTCCTGGAAAATCCAGTGGCCAAGGTTAATGGGATTCTTTTTCACAAAGGAAGTGAAGAAGGGGTAATCTTTCTGGGAAAAATGTGTGAAGCTCCCTCCCTTCTGGATGAAGTTCCTAGAATAGATATACCAGAGAACTCGGTTTATAGGAGACATTGTCCCTGGTTAGAAGGAAAGCAATTGCTGTTGGTTTTCAGGGAAGGGCTCATTTGGCCTAAGTGTGGTGAAAATCTCTTGGTTACTGTAGTTTGGTAAGGAAACAGGAGAAGGGTTGTCAATTTTCAAGATGGTATTAAGAATTGAGGCAGACAAGGTGAATTCGACACCCTTGACAATGGTAGTTACTCTTTCCTCAACCAACTCACCATCCGAATTTAGGATATTGTCAGACTCCATATTGAAGTAAAATAGCCTAACTAGGTTGGGAGTATAAGGAGCAGAAATGCATATGAAAGTGTCATAAGTTTCAAGCCAAGGGGATAGATTGACATTACAAACCTGTTGGAGCTGGACTAAATCGACTGCAACAACTGGACATAATTCTTTCTTCATGGATATCTCTTTAAACTTAGCATTATGTTCAGAAGTGAGAGCTGAAGAAGCAATGGTAAAACCTTGAGGAGGAGTCTTCCACATCATTAGCCATAACAGGAAGCACCACCTCTAGTTGAGTATGAGTCGATGAAGTAGCTCTGGAAGAAGCTTGACCTTGCTCAGTGGTGTGTGATTGAGTTGCAGTAGCCCTCTTCTTCCTAGCAGGCTTGGAAGGTTCAGCTACCTTCTTCTTTCCCTTTCCTGTGACTGGTTCAAGTTCAATCCTCTTGTTCTTCGAAGGTGATGGAGTAGGTTGCTTGAATGAAACCCCTTTCGATTTAGGGTTAGGAGAAGGAGATTCTGGAATATTTTCGCTTACTCCTTTAATTGATCGATAAACTCCATAATGGTAGTGTTTGGGAAGTGATTTCATCCTCCTGGGTCGTTGAGGAGGTGGAGGAGGAGGAGACCAAGATTTCAACCCTTCTTGGTTAGAATCAGGGTTGTGAATCTCCTGGGGAGTTGATTTGGAGGCCATCTCTGAGTTTGGAGTGAAGGGTTTGGTCAAGAGAAGCGAGAATCAGAGAAAGGAAGAGAGAACGTCTAGGGTAAAACTTGAGTTTTGGGGCAAGTTTTGAAGAACATGAATAGTAACCTATATATAGATGCGACAATACTCGAGTATTCATTTCAATACTCGGGTTTGGAAGAATGGTTAATAACCTGGACTTCAAAGGTGTAAGGTGAACCTTTGAACTTTCGCGACCAATACTCGAGTATCCAACTTACATACTCGAGTATGCATCTTCTTCAAAACATGGTTGTTCTCTGCCTGGTGGAAACTCGAGTATCCAACTTACATACTTGAGTATTGATCTTCTCCAAAAATCAAGGTTGCTCTCTGACCCCGACATACTAGAGTATTGTTTCCAATACTCGAGTTTGCTTCTTTCGACAGCAAACATCAGTATTTCAAGCATCCTGCATAAAACATAACTAGATACTCCGATGCTTAAGTTAGTTTCCAACAATCATCAAAACCATAACTAACATTGAGAGAGTGAGAGATACTTACAACTCATTGGGATTTACCATTCCCAATTCTCTTCTTATGAAATTAAATTGTTCTTTTGCCAATGGTTTGATGAAGATGGGAAGAGTTGGGATGAACATGACATTGACATCCTTCTTCTGAACATGATCCCTTATGAAATGATGTCTAACATCAATATGCTTGGTCCGAGTATGTTGCACTAGATTCTTGGCCAAGCTTATTGTGCTTGTGTTGTCACACAATATTGGGATCTCCTTTAGGTTGATTCCCAAGTCAGATAGTTGTTGCTTGAGCCAAAGGACTTGAGCGCAAGAACTTGAGGCAGCTACATATTCTTCTTTCGTAGAAATATACGGCCACGCTTGTTTGCTTCTTCTTCGAACCGGGAGACGAGTGAGCCACCAAGAAATTCACATTGGCCACTTGTGCTCTTTCTATCCGTCTTATACCCAAAGCATGGTCCGAATCGAATATGCCACCAAATGTTCAGGTTGACCTTTGGGAAACCATAAGCCAAAGGTCTTTGTGTCAGCAAGGTATCTGAAGATTCGCTTTACATTCTCAGCATGAGACTCCTTGGGAGCAGATTGGAACCTTGCACATATCCCCACACTGAATTGGATGTCTGGACGGCTTGCTGTGAGGTAGAGCAATGAACCAATCATTCCTCTATATCTTGTGATATTGAAGTCTTTGCCCTTTTCATCAGCATCCAAGGCAGTGGTTGAGCTCATTGGAGTATCAGCTCCATTGCATTGGTCCATCCCAAACTTCTTCAGCAGATCATTGAGATACTTGGTCTGAGATATGAAGATTCCATCTTTTCTTTGATTGATTTGTAGACCAAGGAAATAGTTGAGTTCTCCCATCATGGACATCTCAAATTCTCCCTGCATATTCTTAGCAAAATCTTCACACAAAGCATCATTAGAAGCACCAAATATAATGTCATCAACATATATTTGAACAATTAAAATTTCACCAAGCTTATTACTTTTTATGAAGAGAGTTGTATCTGCTTTTCCTCTGATAAATCCTTGATCAAGAAGGAATTTGCTTAATCGCTCATACCAAGCTCTAGGAGCTTGCTTAAGACCATAAATGGCCTTTTTAAGATGATAAACATGATCTGGATGATGATCACATTGAAAACCAGGAGGTTGCTCTACATAAACTTCCTCTTGAATAAAACCATTTAGAAAAGCACTTTTTACATCTATTTGATAGAGCTTGAATCCTTTGACACAAGCAAAGGCTAGAAGAACTCTTATGGCTTCCAATCTTGCCACTGGAGCATAAGTTTCTTCATAATCAATTCCTTCTTCTTGATTATAGCCTTTAGCAACCAATCTTGCTTTGTTATGGACAATGATTGCTGATTCATCTCGTTTGTTCTTGAATACTCATTTAGTGCCAATGACCGGATGATCTTTAGGCCTAGGTACCAAATCCCAAACTTGGTTTCTATCAAATTGGTGTAACTCCTCTTGCATAGCTATCACCCAATCATTGTCTGAAAGGGCTTCATCTATCTTAGAGGGTTCAATATGTGATATAAAAGCTGAAAAGGTCACTTCATTCAAAGTGCTATTTCTAGTTCTTACTCCTTGTTTCACATCATCTATTACTTGGTCCAAAGGATGATTCCTAATAAACCTCCAAGCTCTAGGTTGAGATTGATCAGGGTTTTCTAAATTATTTTGAGGATCATCCTCGAAAACATTTTCAGGATTTTCAATAGAGGCAGGAGTAGTTTTCGAAAAGAATTGATTTTTGAAAGTATTTTCCTCATTATCATCTAAGGACTTATCAGATTTGGATTCACAGAATACAACATGTATAGACTCTTCAACAATATGAGTACGAGTATAAAAGACTCTATAAGCTTTACTCCTATTTGAATAACCCAAAAATATACCTTCATCCGCTTTGGGATCAAACTTTCCCAAATTGTCCTTACCATTATTGTGGATGAAGCACTTACATCCGAAAACATGCAGATGAGCCAAGTTTGGCTTTCTTCCCTTGTACAGCTCATAGGGAGTTTTGCTCAACTTCTTCTAGAGGTATGCTCGATTTGAGATGTAGCAAGCCGTACTCATTGCATCAGCCCAGAACACTTGAGAAGTGTTGTTCTCATTCAACATAGCTCTTGCCATCTCGGTGAGGACTCAATTTTTTCTTTCTACAACACCATTTTGTTGAGGAGTCCTTGGGGCTGAGAAGTTGTGATCTATTCCATGTCTTTGTCCGTAACTCGGCAAATGCATGGTTTTCGAATTCTCCTCCATGATCAGTTGAATTCTGAAATAGAGAAACCTTTCTTGTTTTTGACCTTCTTGGCAAAACAAACAAACTGATCAAATGTTTCATCTTTAGAGGATAAGAATATAGTACAAGCAAATCTAGAAAAATCATCAACTATAACTAAAGTATAAAGATTTCCACCAAGGCTTTTTACTCTAGTTGGTCCAACTAGATCCATATGAAGTAGTTGAAGAGGTCTATTAGTTGAAATTTCATTTTTAGATTTGAAAGATGATTTGGTTTGTTTCCCTTTTTGACAAGCATCACAAGTCATGTCATTTTTAAAACGAAGTTTCGGAACACCAATAACCAAATCCTTTTTAAGTAATCTGTCAAGTTGGATCATGTTGACATGAGCTAATCACTTGTGCCATAGCCAACTATCATCCAAATTACTAACAAAACATTTTTCAGAAACAGAATCATTTCTAGAGAGATTAAGTGTATAACAATTTCCTTCTTTAGGAGCTCTGAATAAAGCTTTTGATTTTAAATCTTTCAAAGGGAGAATATCCTTACTGACAATCAAGCCCTCCTTAGGATCAAAGATAACTATGTTACCTTTATTAGTGCTTTGGCTTACACTGAGGAGATTGTGACAAAGTCCCTCCACTAGGTAGACATCTTTGATTTGTGGTCCTTCATTGTTTCAAATTTCACCAATGCCAGCAATCTTTCCAGATTGATTTCCACCAAAGGTTACTTTGCCACCATCCTTCAGCTTGATTGAAGCAAATTTGGATTGGTCCCCCGTCATATGTCTAGAGCATCCACTATCAATATACCACTTGTTGGGATTTGATACTCTTAGATAGACCTGCAAAACACAACAGATCAGGTCTTAGGTACCCATCTTTTCTTGGGTCCTTTGGGGTTAGTTTGTGTCTTAGGAATCTTGTAAGATCCCTTTGGCACCCATTGATGATTTCCTAAAGGTTTACTCTTTCTTTCCTTTTTATGAAAACAAGAAGAAGTAGTATGACCTTTTGTTGGTCGATTTCCTTGATGGCAAGTGAACCAGTCGAACAAGTAATAAAGTGTAAGTAGAGTATCGTCCCACAGAGACTGAGATACCAAAGAGTGACGCTCAATTGCTAAGACAGTTGTAAGCGAAAATTAAATATAGTTGGGTTGAGAGGTTTTTGTAATTATGCTAATAACAGAAGTAAACAAAATAAATTTACGAAGATATCAGTGAGAAGTTAGGCTGTACTCGGAATCATCCTTAAGCGCATGAATCCCCAGTTGCTCTACCCATTGCTATAGCATCCATACTACACAGCTTCCGCAATGCTACAGCATGGCTACTAACTACAAAGCTATTCGGTTAACCCACCCCTGTAATCTACTGAAGCTTCTGTGTTCGATACATATGATATTAACTATACTCCTTCCATATTCCTATGGCAACTTTCTAGTTTTTATCTGCATTATACTCATGGTGTCCTGGTTATGAGAGGTAGACCCATTCCTGAAGCCTACAATAAATAGGTCAAGCCTTGCACCGGCTGCCTAGCAAACACTGTTTCTCAGAGGTTTAGCCTGGACTCCTTGCCAGTAAGCCGAGACCACAAATCTAGCCCTTAGATTCCTCTAATCGACTAGTAATTAATTCACCGATACGCAAACCAAATATATTAAATTAATAACTTTCAACTGGGTTCATATAACACTTGCGAATTCATCCTCGTTCAGCCATCAGAAAGTTAGTTCATGACTGACGAGAAAAACACAAAACAGATAGTAACAGAATGACCCATGATCTAACTAATAAAGTAAAATAAATGAAAACAGAAAGCTTGACGGCGTTCCGACGGCGTGGAAGAAGCCCTGTCACGTCACCACTCCACTCCCGTCTTCTTCCATCCGTCTTCATCGCAAGGAAGGATCTTTGGGTTATCCTGGAATTCTCGTGCTAGTGAAGTCTCTCACTCTTCTTTTGAGTTGGCCGAATGTGTAATCTTGTGTTAGCTCTGTGCGACTCTCCTTTAGGGTTGACCTGCTGTTCCCTTTTATATTTAGTCTTCCGTGTGACGCAAGTTTCAGCTAGCTGAGCTTTCCAAATCTGTCGAGATCTATCGCATCTTCTGGTTGTAGATTGATTCTGCCGATCCTGCGGGACTCTTCAAATCTTTCCGTTTCGATCCTCCGCATCTTCTATTTCATTATGTCAGCAATCTACCTGTCGATCTCGATCTTTTATATTTATTCATGAAATAAGCTAGATAAAAAAGTCAGAAAATATGCCGCATAGCATTGCGTCCTTTACTTTGCTATAGCTTTCGTGACGCTTTTATCTCGATCGGTTAGAATGCTATAGCATATCGCTTTGCTATACGCTCTTTAAAAACAATGTAATTTGCTCCTTCTTAGCACATGTTCGGGATGTAAATGGTTTCCTAGATATCATGAATATATGCCTTTTTGCTTGGATTGTTTGCAGTTTAAGCTTTCATTTATCATACAATTCAGTCATGAAATACAGGGAAAACATGGTATAATTTGTGCTCATCACCTTTACGATTGCAATAATTGCAATGAGCAAAAGGTTTTGAAGAATGAACAGATTTTCTAAAGTAGTTCATATAAGTCTTTTCTCCAAATTTCTTTTTTCCTTTTTGAAAGTGAAGGAAATCACCAAGAGGGGGGGTGAATTGGGGATTTTAAAAATTCTTTTTAAATCACCCACACAACAGATGTTCAACCAAGGTAAATGGAGATAGAGAAGAAAAGCTTGACACAGAAGATTTATCTTGGTTCGGTCTTAACTCTTGACCTACGTCCGGTCCCGGACTCTGCGGGTGTTTCTACTATCACTCAAATCGATACACACTCTGTACTCGAAAGTTATCCTCTCTCTAGGATACACTCCCCCTTACAAGTTGTAATCGATAACCCAACCTCAAAGTCCCACAACTTTGAGATTCTTACAATGAATGATTTACAGAAATGAACTCTCTCTAAGAGTGAATAAAGATAAGTACTGAAGCACAATGTATCAAAGATACAATCAGAAAATTATAAGCAGTAAAAGACTCAGAGCTTTTTATGCGTTTTCTGTGTATGTCTTGTGTATCTTTTCCAGTCTTCAAATCTTCAAGTATTTAAACTGATTTGAAGCTTGTGACCGTTTAAAGATCCGTTCGGACTTGGATCATTTCGAAATTCTAGCATTTGTTGGGTCCTTGGGTCTTTGCATATAGTGTTGGGAGTTTTGCGATTTGGGAATGCGGAAATTTGATTCTTCAAGAATGTCTCCCATGCTTTGTTGTGCTTAGTGGAGCCCTTTAGAATAATGTTGTTCAGATGCTTTAGGTAGTGGAACCTTGCTTTTCGCCTTGGTGAATGGTAGAGCTACTTTTCGAGATGAGACCATTGTCTTGGGAGAATAAGATATAATAAAATATTGTAAGTTGTCAAAGTGGTTGTTTTATTGTTTATCAAAACAGGACTTTGATCTTCGAAATCCCATGAACAACCTGGTTAAATCGGGTTAGGAATAATGATATGATATATATATAAATCATAAGCAATCATTTCACAAAATCAAGCTAAACCATAAAGCAAACGGAGCGAGAATGTATTCGGATGCGATATTTGACTGTTTGTTGAAACCTCGAGGTTTCATCATAAACCTCGAGTTTTAGACTATTGTAAGTAAAGATGATTTAAGTCCAAAACATCAAACCTGGAGGTTTCTACCCAAACCTGGAGGTTTTCGGGACTGCGAAAAATGTCACCCTTTCTGTTTGAAAAATACTCGAGGTTTTACCGAAACCTCGAGGTTTCATTTGAATATGAAACTCTTGGGAAAATAGCGCCAATGTAAACTGGAGGTTTCTGGGAAACCTGGAGGTTTCTAAGAGTCGTGAAAGTCGTTTGCTTTCTCTGGATGCCAAAACCTCGAGGTTTCATATCAAAACTCGAGGTTTCATTTAAAATGGAGATATGCGAGTTTTTGCGCCAAAACGAAAACGGAGGTTTGAGAGTAAAACTGGAGGTTTTATAAATTTGGAAAACGAGATACTCTCTGCTGGACAAACCTCGAGGTTTGTTCCCAAACCTCGAGTTTTCATAAGTTTAAGAAAACTGTTCAAGACTCAAACCACGGAGGTTTTTCACAATACTTGAGGTTTTGAAAGCGTCGACAATCCGAACTTTCTCGCGAGATCAAAACCTCGATGTTTCTTACAAAACCTCGAGGTTTCACAAAACTTGTGAAACCTGGATTTTTCATGTTAAAAACAAAACCTAGAGGTTTCCACAAAAAACTGGAGTTTTGCCTTTTCCGGAAAAGCAACTTGAGTATTTCTTTGTAAGGCCAAACCTCGAGGTTTCGTGCAAACCTCGAGTTTTGCTCTTACGGGATTTTTACAAATGTTGAGAGCAAAACTTCATGCTTTGTTTACAATTATTGGAGATCATCAAAACCCTTAGAGAACTAACATTCTCCCCTTTTTGATGATGACAACACTTGTAAACAAACCTGTCTTGAGATTTTGAGAGAGTTTTCATTTTGAAGTAGATTTGTCAAAGTTTTTAGAAATTCATTTTGAAAAGCTTGGACATTTGAAGGATTTATTTGCAACTGTTATAAATTAAGTGACGAGTATCGAGAGATGAGCAACGAGACGCAAAAAGAACCAAAACGATCACAAAACATATTTCTCATACATTAGCGAATTGAAAATATTACAAGATATCGAAATATAAGTTTAATCGCACTTAGAGAAATATATCGAAGTTCTTCAATGATCTCCAAAACTCTAACTCTAATCCTTGCCATTCTCTCCCTTTGTCATCTTCAAAATTGAGGTTGACCAAGGGTGTTGATGGAGGGGAATGATGAAAAACATCGATTGAGGGAGTGGCCATGGAGGAGGATCGGGAGAGGTTGTAGGGATCAGAGGTGAAGTGAAGGTGAATGAAGGAGATGATGAACCAGAAGCAGGACCAGAAGTGCTAGGACCAGCAGCAGTGCCAAGAGGT
Source organism: Acacia melanoxylon (assembly GCA_019022615.1). Classification (NCBI taxonomy): domain Eukaryota; kingdom Viridiplantae; phylum Streptophyta; class Magnoliopsida; order Fabales; family Fabaceae; genus Acacia; species Acacia melanoxylon. The sequence continues at coordinate 828,350 of JAFJYJ010000014.1, forward strand.
GAAGAAGGTCCAATGTGCAAGTGCTTCACAATTTTGTCCACTTTGTCACTGAGATCCATGTGAGAGATGATCTGAGTAGACAACTTGGCCTCAATCTCTTGACCTTTTCTTTAAGCTCGGACTTGTCCGAGAAATCATCTCAAGATGTTCCTTCATGGTATCCCGAATCTCAATGAGTCCATTGTGTCCACGAGTCATTTCAGCCCTTATCTTTCCCATTTCAAAATCCATGCGAATAGTCAATGCGGCAAGAGCAAAAGATCCACAATCTCCTTGATCTCGTGAAGTAAGATCGAGATGGAAATGATGTCGAGGAGGTGGAGGTGCTTGATTGAGCCTCTTGAGCTTGAGATCTTCTTGGATGAGATCTTGAAGGAGCATGTGATTGTCCAGATCCTTCTTCCACAAACTTGATCTTCATTAGATTTAGCATTGTCTTCCCAAAAGATGGAGGATATACAAGGGTGTCGTGAGAACCCGAGATGCCAAATTTTGTGATAGAAGAGAATAACGAAATCGAGAGAAGGAAATGGTATATGAGACTGACTTTCGCGAGAGAATTTAAATTTGATCATTGCTTGAAGAAGCCAATGACCAAGATTGAAAGGTACTTTTCTCACAAAAAAGTAAAGTGTTGGTAGTCTAGTTGAGTGAAATGAGTGTAATTACCACCCTTTGGAAGAAAGTTCCTAGAAAAGACATACCACAAGACTCGATTTTCAGCGAGGCATAGAAATAGGTTTAAAAGAAAGCCATAATTGTTGATATGGGGGAAATGGCTCATTTGGTCTAAGTGTTCCAAAAATCTCCTCATTCTTTGAAGTTAAACTCGGAATAGGTGGAGGATTGTCTATTTTTAAGATTTTGTTCGGGATTGAAGGCGACGAGTAAATTTAACTCCCCTAACGGTAGTAGACACTTGTTCCTCAATCACTTCTCCTTCGGAGTCGAATATTATTGTACACCATATTGTAATAAAACAGGCGGACAAGATTAGGAGTATATGGTGCAGCTATGGAGACAAAGGACTCATACATTCTCAACCGGAGACAAGTCAAAATGACACTCATCAAAGAAATTGGTCAAATTGACAAGAACTACGGGGCGAATTCACGATGTAAATAAGATTCCCTAAACTTATCATTCTCGTCTTTAGTCATAGTAGAGTTAATAATCGTGAAACCTTTGGGTGGAGAAGGGTTATGATAGATGTCCGAAAGAGCATTCTCCATAACCGAGGGCACATCTTCTTCCTCTTGATTTCGAGTAGAAGCATTTCCTTGAGATGAAGTTTGTCGAGATCGGGACACGAAACCTTCTTCTTTCTTACTTTAGAAGGTTTGGAAGTCTCGAAACCTTTTCCTTTCCTTTTCCTTCGGGCTCGGGTTCCTTCCTCTTTACGTGCGGTGATTTAGCGGGTTCTTTGAACGAAACCCCTTTTGATTTACGGTGTGGCGATGAAGTCTCGGGAATTCTACCCTTAATGCCACGAATTGCACGGTGCGCACCCGGATGAAAGCGATTTGGTATGGACTTCCTTCTCACCGGTCGTTGAGTAGGAAAAGGAGGAGGAGCGACGGAATCGTTCCTTCCCGGATTGGAATTTGTGTCGAAACATCTTGGGGATTGGATTTCGAGGCCATTTGAGGGTTTAGAAGGTGAAATTAGGTCGAGATTGGATGAGTCGAGAGAAGAGAGAAGAGGCGAGGTTAAGCCTAGAGTTTTAGGTCGAGTTTTTTTGAAGAACATGAATATTACCATATATATATAGACATGACAAAACTCGAGTTTTTATGCAAAACCTCGAGGTTTGATGAAAGATTACCAACCTGGACTTCAAAGGTGTTCGTGAACCTTTGAAACATCAATGTTCACAAACTCGAGGTTTCTTCAAAATCTCGAGGTTTTGAAGTTCTTCAAATTCAAATAACTCTCTGTCTTATGAAAACTCGAGGTTTCTAATGAAGACTCGAGGTTTCATTTTCTTCAAAAAGCTCGGTTGTTCTCAAACCCCGACATTCCACAATCAAACCTCGAGTTTTTCTCCAAAACCTCGAGGTTTTGTTCCTTGATTGTAAAAACACAATTTTTAATATCTGCATAAAATAAGTCTAGACACTCCGATGCTTAAGTTAGTAATTTTCAATCATCAAAACCATAACTAATATTGAGTAAGAGCTACTTACAACTCATTGGGATTTACCATTCCCAATTCTCTTCTTATGAACACAAATTGTTCCTTTGCTAATGGCTTTGTGAAGATGTCGGCAAGTTGAAGATGAGTTGGGATGAATATGACTTTGACATCTTTCTTCGAACATGATCCCTTATGAAATGATGTCTCACATCAATATGCTTGGTTCGAGTATGTTGAACTGGATTCTTAGCCAAGCTTATTGTGCTTGTGTTGTCACACAATATTGGGATCTCCTTCAAGTTGATTCCTAAGTCGGATATTTGTTGCTTGAGCCAAAGAACTTGAGCACAAAGCAACTAGATGCAGCCACATATTCAGCTTCGTAGAGGATACAAGAACACTTGTTTGCTTCTTGCTAAACCATGAAACAAGTGAACCACCAAGAAATTCACATTGGCCACTTGTGCTCTTTCTATCCGTCTTATATCCAAGCATGATCTGAATCGAATATGCCACCAAATGTTCAGGTTGACCTTTGGGAAACCATAGACCAAGAGTCTTTGTGTGACAAGATATCGAAGATTCTTTTCACATTCTCGCATGTGACTCCTTGGGAGCGATTGAAATCTTGCACACATCCCCACGCTGAATTGGATGTCGGGACGACTTTTTGTGAGATAGAGCAATGATCCAATCATTCCTCTATACTTTGTAATGTTGAAGTCTTTGCCTTTTTCATCAGCATCAAGGCGGTAGTTGAACTCATTGGAGTATCGGCTCCATTGCATTCGTCCATCCCAAACTTCTTCACAGGTCATTGAGATACTTGGTTTGTGAAATGAAGATTCCATCTTTCCTTTGCTTAATTTGCAGACCAAGGAAATAGTTGAGTTCTCCCATCATGGACATCTCAAATTCTCCCCGCATGTTCTTAGCAAACTCTTCACACAAGGCATTGTTAGAAGCACCAAATATTATATCATCAACATATATTTGAACAATTAAAATTTCATTAAGTTTATTGTTCTTTATGAAGAGAGTTGTATCTGCTTTACCTCTAACAAATCCTTGATCATGAAGGAATTTGCTTAATCGCTCATACCAAGCTCTAGGAGCTTGCTTAAGACCATATAATGCTTTCTTGAGGCGATAAACATGATCTGGATGATGATCATTTTGAAAACCAGGAGGTTGTTCAACATAAACTTCCTCTTGAATCAAGCCATTTAAAAAAGCAGATTTCACATCCATTTGATAAAGTTTGAAACCCTTGATACAAGCAAAAGCTAGAAGAACTCTTATAGCTTCCAATCTAGCCTTTGGAGCATAAGTTTCTTCATAATCAATTCCTTCTTCTTGATTATAGCCTTTCGCAACTAGCCTTGCCTTGTTTGAACAATTATGGCAGATTCATCACGTTTATTTTTGAATACCCATTTAGTGCCAATAGTATTTGGATGGTCTTTAGGCCTAGGTACCAAATCCCAAACTTGATTTCTTTCAAACGATGTAATTCCTCTTGCATTGCTATAACCCAATCATTGTGCGAAAGGGCTTCATCAATCTTAGAAGGTTCAATTTTGAAATGAATGCGAGAAAATGTGACTTCATTCAAAGTGCTTTTTCTGGTTTTTACACCTTGATTAACATCACCTATTACTTGATCCAGAGGATGACTCCTCTTTGTATCTCCATGACTTAGGTTGATGTTGATCAATGTTTTCGCAAACATTTTCACAATGATTTTCAAATTCAGGTTCCTTTTCCAACGGTTTTTCAGAATTTGCTGAAGTAGGAATTGTTTCAGAACCAGATTGATTTGAGATAGGAAAATCATCATCATCATCCAAGGATTTGTTTGACTTAGTTTCACGAGAATACAACATGCATTGATTCTTCAACAATACGTGTTCTAGAGTTAAAGACTCTATAAGCTTTACTTCTATTTGAATAACCCAAAAATATACCTTCATCCGACTTGGAATCGAACTTTCCCAAGTTGTCCTTACCATTGTTGTGGATGAAACATGCATCCAAAAATGTGTAAATGAGCTATATTGGGTTTTCTTCCTTTTGTCTGGCTTATAGGGAGTTATGTTCAGCTTCTTTTAGGAGATATGCTCGATTTGAAATGTAGCATGCGGTGCTCATGGTATCAGCCCAAAATACTTGAGAAGTATTGTTCTCATTCAACATTGCCCTTGCCATTTCTGTTAGGACTCTATTCTTCCTTTCTACCACTCCGTTTCTTTGTGGAGTCCTAGGTCTTGAGAAGTTATGATCAATGCCCATTTTATCACAGAATTCTCCAAAGGCATGATTTTCAAATTCTCCACCATGATCTGTACGAATTCCTGCAATAGAGAATCCTTTCTCGTTTTGGACCTTCTTGGCAAATACAGCAAATTGATCAAATGTTTCATCTTTTGAAGATAAAAATATGGTCCAAGTAAATCTAGAGAAATCATCAACTATGACCAAAGTATAAAGATTGCCACCAAGGCTTTTTACTCTAGCCGGTCCAACTAAATCCATGTGAAGTAGTTGAAGAGGTCTATTAGTTGAAATTTCATTTTTAGATTTGAAAGATGATTTGGTTTGTTTACCCTTTTGACAAGCATCACAAATCATGTCGTTTTTAAACCGAGATTTTGGTAGACCAATGACCAAATCCTTTTTTACGTAACTTGTCAAGTTGGAACATATTAACATGAGCTAAACGTTTATGCCATAGCCAACTTTCATCCAAGTTACCAATAAAACAGTTTTCAAAAATAGAGTTACTAGAGAGATTGAGAGTATAACAGTTTCCTTCTCTAGGAGCTCTAAATAAAGCTTTAGGTTTAATGTTATCTAAGGAGAGAATATCTTTGCTTACAATTAAACATTCCTCGAGAATCAAAGATAACTAGGTTACCTCTATCGTGCTTTGACTCACACTAAGGAGGTTGTGACATAGGCCTTCCACAAGGTAGACATCTTTGATTTGTGGCCCTTCGTTGTTTCCAACTTTTCCAATTCAGCAATCCTTCCGGATTGATTACCACCAAATGTTACCTTGCCACCATCCTTAGGTTTAATTGTAGCAAACTTGGATTCGTCTCTGTCATATGTCTTGAGCATCCTTTGTCAATGAACCATTTGTTGGATTTTGATGCTCTAAGACAAACTGCATGATATAGAATATCAAGTCTTAGGTACCCATTTTTTCTTGGGTCCTTTTGGGTTAGTTTGTGTCTTAGAAATCTTATAGGATCCCTTAGGCACCCATTGATAATTACCTATAGGTTTGTTCCTTCTTTCCTTTTTATGAAAACAGGAAGAGGTTGCATGACCTTTACGATTGCAATAGTTGCAATGAGCAAAAGGATTAGAAGAGTGGACAGCTTTTTCGAAAATAGTTCAAATAAGTTTTTTGTCCAACTTTCTTCTTGCCTCTTTGTTTATCGAATTTGGCCTATAACCGATTCTCGATTTGTCATTTGTGAACTTCTCTTGTTTTAAAATAACATTGAGCATTTCGCTACCTCTAGTGAATTTCTCAAGAGTTTTTGTGAGATGCAAATTTCTTTTCTCTAAAATGCAGCGGTTGTCACAAATTGTTTCGAAATCTTTTCAGCAGTTCTTTTCGAAATATTTTCGCAAGGAGAAACGAAGAAGAAGAAATAGTTTGAGCTTGTTCTTCCAACAATTTAATTTTCTTCTTTGAAGACGAAGCTCTTTGGCAATTTTTGAAATTCAATGAAAAGAGAATTATATTCAGGTGATAGTTCATCATAAGATGAGTCGGAATTGTTTACCTCTTCATTTTGTCGAATCTTCTTCTTGAGCCACAAGACGAGATATTGGCTCTGTCTTCATCTTCAGCTTCATCTTCATCGGATGAGTCGTCGCCCCATATGGCTGAAACATAAGCTCTTCTTTTGAACTTATTGAATTTCTTTTCTTTGTTCTTCATTTGTGGACATTCGGACTTGATGTGGCCGGGCTTTTCACATTCATAGCATATGATGGGTTTCTTTGTTTCGTGCTAGAGCTACCCTTATGAAATTTTCGAAGGCTTGATCCTTCTTGTAAAATTTTTAAACTTTCGACCATCATGCCTAGCTCAAAGCATCTTCATCTTCATCATCTCGATTTTATCTCTTTGTGATCTTGAGAGCGATTCCCTTATTCTTGCCATCAATCTCATCAAGTCCTTTTCGAATTTGATTTTTCCTTCATATTCGAGAAAGCTGCCGCCAAATAGTCTTGCTCTTTTGAAGCCATAGATTCACCACGAGCTTCTTCGATTGCGGTGACCTTAGCTTCCCACTCCTTTTTGAGTATATTTAGTATTTTCCTCACTTGAACAGATTGATCGTAGACTTTTCCTAATGCGGCAAGTTGGTTGATCGGATGAGTGAATCGAGAAATGGAATTCACTAATGGATTCTCCGGACTTCATACGAAATAAATCATATTCAGTCATGAGAGTGTTTACTCGATTTTCCTTGATTCCAGTTTGTCCCTTCATGGGCTATCTCAAGAGCATCCCACATAGCTTTGCGAGATGACAAAGTGATTCGAAAATACTCTTTTTGGCTTAGAGCACTTTGCGGCATGTGAATTGCTTTCATGTTGAGAGTGACTTGCTTTCTGTCATTCTCATCATACTCTTCTTCTAGCTTGGGAGTTCGACACCATCTTCAATTGATCTTTGGTTCATAATTTCCTCTCTCGAACACCCTCCATAGGCCATATTCGGTTGCCATTACATAGACTTCCGAACTTAGCCTTCCGATGAAGGAGTAATGTTCTCCATTGAAACACTGGAGGTCTGTTGATTGAAGCTCCATCGGGTAGAATTCCTTCCATTGGATCTTTGATCTAGGATATTAATCCTTTAAACGAGATAACTGGCTTTCGATACCAAATGAAATTCCGTAGCGGTACCTCCGTGGCATTTCATGGTATCTCGGATAATTTTACGCGCCTCACGGCCCCTTTAAGCCGTCACCACCGTCCACTGGCCATGTCGGGGTAAGAGCCAATGCTTCGCCACAGATCACACTGTGAGAACCCCCGATCATGGTTACCGTTAACTAGCTCTGATACCAAATGAAAGTGAAGGAAATCACCAAGAGGGGGGGTGAATTGGGGATTTTAAAAATTCTTTTTAAATCACCCACACAACAGATGTTCAACCAAGGTAAATGGAGATAGAGAAGGAAAGCTTGACACGAGAAGATTTATCTTGGTTCGGTCTTAACTCTTGACCTACGTCCGGTCCCGGACTCTCAGGTGTTTCTACTATCACTCAAATCGATACACACTCGTACTCGAAAGTTATCCTCTCTAGGATACACTCCCCCCTTACAAGTTGTAATCGATAACCCAACCTCAAAGTCCCACAACTTTGAGATTCTTACAATGAATGATTTACGAAATGAACTCTCTCTAAGAGTGAATAAAGATAAATCTTGAAGCACAATGTATCAAAGATACAATCGGAAAATTATAAGCGTAAAAGACTCGAGCTTTTTATGCGTTTTACGTGTATGTCTTGTGTATTTTTCGGTCTTCAAATCTTCAAGTATTTAAAGCGATTTGAAGCTTGTGACCGTTTAAAGATCCGTTCGGACTTGGATCATTTCGAAATTCTAGTTGTTGGGTCCTTGGGTCTTTGCATATTTGTTGGGAGTTTTGCGAGATTTGGGAATCGGAAATTTGATTCTTCAAGAATGTCTCCCATCTTTGTTGTGCTTAGTGGAGCCCTTTAGAATAATGTTGTTCGGATGCTTTAGGTAGTGGAACCTTGCTTTCGCCTTGGTGAATGGTAGAGCTACTTTTCGAGATGAGACCATTGTCTTGGGAGAATAAGATATAATAAAATATTGTAAGTTGTCAAAGTGGTTGTTTTATTGTTTATCAAAACAGACTTTGATCTTCTGAAATCCCATGAACAAACTGGTTAAATCGGGTTAGGAATAATGATATGATATATATATAAATCATAAGCAATCATTTCGCAAAATCAAGCTAAACCATAAAGCAAACAGAGCAGAATGTATTCAGATGCGATATTTGACTCTGTTTGTTGAAACCTCGAGGTTTCATCATAAACCTCGAGTTTTAGACTATTGTAAGTAAAGATGATTTAAGTCCAAAACATCAAACCTGGAGGTTTCTACCCAAACCTGGAGGTTTTCGGGACTGCGAAAAATGTCACCCTTTCTGTTTGAAAAATACTCGAGGTTTTACCAGAAACCTCGAGGTTTCATTTGAATATGAAACTCTTGGGAAAATAGCGCCAATGTAAACCTGGAGGTTTCCTGGGAAACCTGGAGGTTTCTAAGAGTCGTGAAAGTCGTTTGCTCTCTGGATGCCAAAACCTCGAGGTTTCATATCAAAACTCGAGGTTTCATTTAAAATGGAGATACTGAGTTTTTGCGCCAAAACAAAAAGCACGGAGGTTTGAGAGTAAAACTGGAGGTTTTATAAATTTGGAAAACAGAGATACTCTGCTGGACAAACCTCGAGGTTTGTTCCCAAACCTCGAGTTTTCATAAGTTTAAGAAAAAGCTGTTCAAGACTCAAGCACGGAGGTTTTTCACAATACTTGAGGTTTTGAAAAGCGTCGACAATCGAACTTTCTACGCGAGATCAAAACCTCGATGTTTCTTACAAAACCTCGAGGTTTCACAAAACTTGTGAAACCTGGATTTTTCATGTTAAAAACAAAACCTAGAGGTTTTCCACAAAAACCCGGAGTTTTGCCTTTTTCGGAAAAAAGCAACTTGAGTATTTCTTTGTAAGGCCAAACCTCGTTTTTCTGCAAACCTCGAGTTTTGCTCTTAAGGATTTTTACAAATGTTGAGAGCAAAACTTCATGCTTTGTTTACAATTATTGGAGATCATCAAAACCCTTAGAGAACTAACACTTTTTTTTGTCAAAGTTTGGTTTGTAACCGATTCCTAACATGTCATTTGTAAAATTGTTTCAAAAGGACATTGAGCATTTCACTACCTCTAGTGAATTTCTCAAGTGCCTTTGTAAGATGCAAATTCTTTTTCTTTAGATCAAGACAATCTTCACAAACAGCATTTTCAACACAGGAAAGCTTTTCAACTTGCAATTCAAGAGTTATATTCTTCTTTTTCAAAGCAAGATATTCTTCAGCAAGTTTTTCAAATTCAGATTGCACAAGGTTGTATTCAGCAAATAACTCATCATAAGTTAGTTGTGAATCATATACCTTATCACTATTTGCAGAGTGCTCTTCTTCTTGAGCCACGAGGCGGCATATGTTAGCTTTGTCCTCCTCTTCAGCTTCATCTTCATCGGATGAGCTGTCTCCCCATATTGCTGAGACATAAGCTTTATTTTTGTACTTATTGAATTTCTTCTTGAGCTGTCCCCATATTTCTGAAACACAATAACATATAAATTGTGAAGTCTTCAAACCGGAAGGAATGACGACGATTGATGAATGAATCGACGAAGCCAACGAAATGATTTTACTACTTCACTGTCGATAGTTCAAACACTCTGTTTCTCAATGCTTACATAGTTTATAGTAGAGAGTGAGATGATCGATTATGTACTTCAGTGATTATTATTATCTACTCTATGAGAGAGTCCAAACACTTATTTGATTATCTGTTTAGTGATCAAATCTCAAGGTTGTGGAACCTTTGAGAGTGGGTGTACAGTTACAACTTGTAAGGGGGAGTGAGTCCAAGAGTGAGATGATCATCCTTCGTTTACAAAGTTGGTAATTGTATTCTTACAGTGCGTAAGAGGATATCTCGGTAAGAGATTGTAAAGGCTACACAAGTGCCCGACCAAACTTGTGAGGTTGTAAAGGCTTTCTCTTGTGCTCGATTAAACAAGGAGATAGTGGATTGAAAATCTCAAGTGGAGCTTGGGGACTGGACGTAGGTCAAGGAAGGGCTGAACCAGTATAAATCAAAGTTTGCATATTCTCTTCCCTAAACTCTTACATTTCCAGCTTATATGTTTGAATGAATGATTATTGCTTTATAAACTAATTCTGTCATTCAAACTACTTTCAGTAAGTTGCGAAAAGATTTTCAAAGTTATCTAAATTTTTATCAGACAGCCAATTCACCCCCCTCTTGGGTGATAGCCAGTTCTAACAAAATGAACTCTCTCTAAGAGTAGATAAAGATAAACACTGAAGATCAATGTATCAAAAGATACTTTACAAGTGAAAACTGAAAGAGTAGTTGGCAAACTTGAATGCAATTCGTTTTCAGGAGATGTGTTGTTGAGAAGAATTGAATGCTGCTCTATTTATACTAACAGAGCATCACATTACCGTTGCTAACTCCATTATATCCGTTGATCCACTAATCTAGTTGTTGGAGGCAATTTGGTGTCTTCTCTCTCTACTCTTCAGTTAATTCCTTTTGTCCAGAAGATTAGTGTTGACTTCCCTTGTAATAGATCCGTTGGAAGAGCAGCTACTGCTTAGGGAAAGCAGACATTAATCCCTCTACAACGTGTAGAGAATGATGGTACAAAAGGATGCATGTTTCTTGACTTTGCATTTAATGTTCTGACATTGCTTTTTGCTTTTGTTCAAATCTTCATTTAATGTCCTCTAATTCATCTGTAACTCACTAACAAACTGATTAAACATAGTTAAGAATAGTAGTGAATGTAGAGGAGAAGTATTAGGATCAAACAAGAAGGTTTCACAAATTCGTCAGATTTGATTTTCAAACTCTGTGATCATACTCGAGTATGTTCTTCAATACTCGAGTTTGTCACTGTGCACTAATATCAATACTTGAGTATCCATGTTCATACTTGAGTATTCTTCTTCAAGAGAGGAACGTCGTGATTAGAGCTTTGGATCATATCTTTGAAATAGGGACAATACTCGAGTTTGCAAATCTAAACTCGAGTTTTGGAATTTTGATATGAAAATAAGTTTAAGTCTAAAGCCTCAATACTGGAGTTTCCATTTCAATACTTGAGTTTCCAAATCATTGAAAAAGAGCAAATCTCTCTGTTGCCCGATACTCGAGTTTCCAAATCAATACTCAAGTATTTAGAGATTTTGAAAACTTTGAAAAGTTTATGCCAAGTCAATACTTGAGTTTTCAAAATTGATACTTGAGTTTTCAAAAACATTGAAAAAGAGCAAAGCTCTTTGTATGCCCGATACTCGAGTTTCTAAATCAATACTCGAGTATTCAGAGATTTTGAAAACTTTGAAAAGTCTATGCCAAGTCAATACTTGAGTCTTCAAACCATGTGTAAAACTTGAAAACTTTCTGTCAATCTGATACTCGAGTATTCAGACTCATACTCGAGTTTTCTCACTTTGAAAACTTTGGTGACTCTCTGTACGTTCAATACTTGAGTTTTGAAAACTTTAGGAAATATTGAAAAAGTCCTGTATGATGCATACTCGAGCATGCAAACCCATACTCATGTTTGGCTCAGGGTAAAAAACTTGGAGTGCTCTCTGTAAGTTCAATACTTAAGTTTCCAATTGGAATCTTGAGTATTGCTTTGTTTAATAAAATTGAGCTACTCTCTGCCAAGTCAATACTTGAGTATTGAGACCAATACTCGATTTTGCCTTTGATAGTAAGTTTTTTAACTTACCAAAGACAAACTTTAACTTGTGTTTACAATTGTCAGTTATCATCAAAACATATAGAGAACTAACATATACTAGGTCCACTGACCCTTATAGCCGACTTACCTAGTCCCATAGAGGCTTCCTACCTCTTGACATCCTTGGGACTCTTCCCATATTGGGCTTAGCCGTTTACCTTATTTAGGCTCATTGTCAATTCTCAGTGCCCAAAATTCGGGATGTTACAGGCAGCGTGCTAGCGCCTTCAACGGCCTATGTTTCTTTTCTTTCTCTAGGGTTTCTCTTTTGCGGCTCGTCCTTATTTTAATACAGTTTGATCATTATCTTATAAGGTTTCTAAAACCCTAAAAGGCCGTATTAAAATATTCAAAATTAAGCTTAATTAATCTTGAAATTGAATTTGGATTAAAATAATATTAATTAAATCTGTCCAACAAATCTAATCTAATCTATTTATTTAATCTGAATTAAAAGCCTGCTGATTTAATTTATCTTTATAAATTAAATCTGAGATATAATATCTATCTATTTCATTAAATCGAGATACTATATCTCAATTGAAATTAAATTTGAGATACAATATCTCTATTCGAAAATTAAATCGAGATACGATATCTTTATTGGTTTTAGTTATTTAATTTATCAAATAAATTAAATATTATATAATAATAGTATTATCTATATAAATAATAATATTATTATTTTTGAAATTACATCTCTATACTTGTGTGCGACCCTGCAAGCCCACATGAGATTGGCAGCGAGCCAATACTGTACCAGCCCATAAGTCGCAAGTAGCCTCTAGCAAGACATTGCGACTACCCAATTCATATGAGGATCGATGATATGATACAACCTATCATACAACCATGCCATGTCCCTTTTGACACGTGATATCTGGTCAAGGATGAAGCATGAATAGTGTCATCCTCTCGTTCTTGACCATTACTTTCTCAATTCTTGAGTAGTCTAACAATTGAAATGGAAACTCCTTTCCATCGTAGTATGGTCATACATTTCTCAGACTCACTCATCAGGAGCCCAATAATATCTCTCTACAAATGTGAGGGACAAATCTCATCTTGACCATTCATATTCTTCTGCATGAAAACCACTAATTTTGATCGAAGTCTTTACCATCACCTGGTCAAATGTGACTTTTGACTAGGTCAAAGATCAGCGACTCTCATGTAGGAATCCATGATGATCTCAGGTCAAAGGGCATTGTGACGTGGTTATGCATGAGATAAGCTTATAACTTAATCCATGCAGCTTTCTCATAGTGGGTCGGTCCAGCACCTTGTACTCTTACAAGTGCCTATGACTTTGATTCGTATCTCCATACCTCATCAAAGTCATATTAGTCTTATTTCATCTTTACTCCCGCATAGAGGACCGACCAGGGATATTTAGGACAATCTTTATGATATGTCCAAGGATACAGTTATCATAATAAACATGCAAATAATATGATAACAAAAAGGAGAAATACTTTAAATAACAACTGTGTTTAAAGTACAATGATTTGCCCCTAAGGCATAATTTCCAACATGTTTTTCCCAGGTTTGCAAAAAACTAAGGGGAGTTTGATGAGTAATATTTATGCCATGTTTTCCCTATGTGTTTTTGAAGGTGGAATATCACCTAGAGGGGAGGTGAATAGGTGATCTCAAATAATTCCTTCGCGGTATGATGGATAAATAATGAAAGCAGTAAAGAAGTAAAGAGAAATGACACAGAGGAATTATATTGGTTCGGTCCAACTCCTTGACCTACGTCCAGTACCCAGACACTCCGGGATTTTTCACTAACTCACAAATACAATTACACACTCTGTAACTCAGGATGATCTTTCTCCCTAGGACTCACTCCACCTTATAAGTTGTAATCGTACACCCACACTCAAGATACCACTATCTTGAGATTTGAACTAATGTAAAACAAATGATAAAACTCTCTCACAGAGTAGATGAATAATAAACACTGAAGCTCAATAGTATCCGAAGATATAAACAGAATAGAAATTGATCGCTTTGAATGCTTTGTCTGTGTATGCATTGGTTCTTTTTGATGAATTCAATCCTTTGAGTATTTATAGTAGTTGAAGATTGAAGACCGTTGTAGGATTTGATTTTGTCCGTTTTAATGTTTGAATTTGTCCGTTGAGAGCATTTAAGCATCTACACCTATTTCGGCAGAATGGGCTAGCCTTAATTGGATTCAGCGCGTTGTCTCTATTTCACGAAACTCTCGGTGCTTGACAGCTCATCAAAATTCAAACATTGGTTAAACATCTGAAAATCACTCAAGAAGATGATTAATGATATCACACATAATATTGAGTGATGTGTAGGAAGATATAAACAAGTAATCAAATCATTCGAATAAAGTTACAGATGATTTGTGTTTGTTGATATATCATACTCGAGTAGCCATACTTATATACTCGAGTAGCCTTTGTAGAAACACCTGACAGATGCTCATTACTCGTCAATACTCGAGTAGCCTATACTCAATACTCGAGTATCTTTGTGGTTTAGATATACCAGAAGCTTTGATCTTGATCATACTCGAGTAGCACCTGTACTGTGCTGAAAGAGATAAACTAATTGAAACACATTAGCAAGTCATACTCGGGAATTTAGTTTATCATACTTGAGTATCACATTTGCCATTCTCGAGTATTTGGACAACCTGAGAGCAAGTATTACATTGAAACTAAGCATACTCGAGAATTGCCTTACCTATACTTGAGTACCTTACTCATACTCGAGTATCACTTACCTCATACTCGAGTATTGCTCTGATATGTGAAGGTTACTATTAGCGATGAAGTCATATACTCGAGTATTCACAAACCAATATTCGAGTATCATATCAGAAGTACTCTGCAATGGTTGAACTATCTAGCCAATACTCGAGTATCTGCTTACACATACTTGAGTAGCATATCAGAACTAGTGTGTGAGAGTTGATCTGCCTGGACAATACTCGAGTATACCTTGTCTATAATCAAGTATTGATCTCTGAAACACTTAAACATATATATTAGTTCAACTTTACTTGAGTATCACAATGTCATTCTCAAGTATTCATGAATGCATATGATCAAACATGATTCAAAACCTTAAATGATTTCAAGTCTTGTTATCATCAAAACCTTGAGAACTAACAGTTTTGACTGTTTTGAATACTGAATCTAAGCTTTATTTTTTCCTATTTGATAGAATAATTGAGAATTCATACACATACGGAAATAGAGGATAGATCCTATAAAGTGTTGCATTCACATCATTATCCTGCTCACGTGCATAAGAAAAGGACAACTTTATGGTTTTACCGTGAAACCACATAATAAAGCTGATACAAATGCTATAGCATAGCGTATGCCCATATTTGCACTAGCAATACAATGTGACCGCTATACTATAGCATTGTAAATGATGCAGAATTATGCGTTAAGTTATTCTAACCTCTCCTCGCGAGTTTTCAGGAATTTAAGACAAGTCACCCAGGCACACGTGAAGATGGTGATTAACTGAATCCTATTCCAAAGATGTGAAAAATCGAATGAAAGATATGAAGAATCCTGCGGTATTTAAGAAAGGATCAATCAATCGAATCTAAGATCTTGGACCCAACAGATTTGGAAGGCCCAACTAACTGGACATGCAGCCAAGGAAACCTAACTATAAGAGTAAAGCGCAGAAAAACATGGAGGAAGAAGTCGTGAGATCAAGGCAGTCAACACAATTCACATCTGACTGAACTTACACTGAAGGAACGAAAGAGACGATCAACCGAGAGGACAATAGGCTAGACCGAATTCTTCCTTGGAGCAAGACGGAACATAGAAGAGGTAGAGGTGTCACGTGACAGGATGCCTCTTACACCGTTAACCTTTCGACGAGCTTCTATGTTTTATTTGTTATTTACTTTTTATAATTCTGCCATGGGTTGTTCACTGCTATTTTGTTTCATTTGGCCCTTATCAGTCATGAATTAAATTTCCTTTGGTTGAGTGGGGATGGATTTTTGAGATGTAGAATGAACCCAGTTTGCTAGTTTTTATTTAAATAAATTTAGTTTGTTTAACAGTGTTTTAGTTCATAGCCGATTAGCGAACGCTAAGGGTTATCTCTATGGTCTTAGCTTAGTATGTTACACCCCTACCGGCCTCGCCCTTTCGGGTGGTGGGTTAGAGGGATTCCTTTTATTTAATTACCTCCCCTTATTACTTAGTTCAGTTAACTTATCACAGAGTTAGCACAGCAGAGCACAGGATTTGGCTTGGACAAGTCTGATATACTGATAAACATTTATAACACAAGTGGCATGTAAGTCCCCGGAGGGTTAATACAGTCATCCAAAATAGAGTACTAATCATAAACAACAGTAACCCAAAATATAGAGTACAAGATGAGATAGAGCATCCCCTATTTCTTCAATTCACCGTGCACGCCCTACCTTCTTCTTTTCACTTTCACCCCTACTGGTTACCGTTCCAACCCTGTATCTCCAAAATGGCCTGGAGTTCAAAGTTGAACCCCAGAGTAACTGTTAGACTCAGATACAATATGTATGCAATGCATGTAATGTCAATCAACATCGGGAAGGATTATTCTGCCTCAGGCATAGTGAAACTGGCATGCATTTCTGCCTCGGGCATAATCCGCAGGACCGCCTGGTAAAGACAAGCCCCCGGAGCTGCAGCGCTACTGGGGCTTAGTAGCTAGGGCGGCCAACCCTAACTACTAACCCCAAGAGGTCTCAGTAGCCACCTATGAACACACAGTCACATAGGCTTCACCTACCTCATAACTTGGGTCTCAGTAGTAACCTAGGGACACACAGTCACATAGGTACTCCTACCCTACATGCCAAGGGCCTCCGCAGTGACCTAAGGACACGCAGTCCAATAGGTACCACAGCCCAATACGAGACTGTAACAGTAACCCTAGGACATATAGTCCCATAAGTACTACAGCCCAATCCCTAACATGATAAAACACACATACAAGAGTAACATATAGTATGTAAGTCAACAGTTACTACCTAGCAAATTCTCGCAACTTGCGACTCTTCTCCTGACACTTGAATATGTATGCCACACGTACTATTTCCCTAAACATAGCCAAACATCATGCCTTTAATCACAAGAACAAACTTTGCTTCAAGTTTCTTAAAATTCGCCTAGGCACCAGAATTTCCAGCACTTCTGTTT
Source organism: Acacia melanoxylon (assembly GCA_019022615.1). NCBI lineage: Eukaryota > Viridiplantae > Streptophyta > Magnoliopsida > Fabales > Fabaceae > Acacia > Acacia melanoxylon. Next base: position 845,331 of record JAFJYJ010000014.1, read on the forward strand.
CAACTTTGCCGATTTTTAATTAATTCTAGAAACATTTTATCGACATGAAATCAGTGGCCAGGGAACCCTTAGGATGTATAATTTATATTAAAAATAACTTCCAAAGCCCTCTGGGTTCACGTCTTACTCAGAATCCCAAAACTTAGCCACTGGTCCGAAACAGAATCCATGTTTTTAGGTCATTTTTAGCCTTAAATAAATCTTGGTTAAGAAATCCAAATGGCACTATATTTTAGTCTAAAATCATCCTCAGGATGTCTAATTTCACCATGTAAAATTTCACAGAAAAATAAATCCATTTACTAATTTAAATCTGTTGATAAACACACGCTGCCCAGAAATCGCAATTACCGACAGATTTTCGTATACTAATGATTTAAGCTTTTTAGGGTTTGGAAAAAGGTGATCACACTTAACCCTACACAAAAACATCTTCTTGACCCATTTAATACCTCAAAAATATGAAAAACCCACTGCATAAACACGAAACACCACAGGGCAGAAGTGAAGAGAACTTAGTTGCCGGTTTAGGGACTTACCTCGGGATGTCGGTTGCGGGTGCTTTCCTCTTCTCTTGGAGCACAACTTCAGTTAGACCTCCCTCTCCCTTACTATTGGCTCATGTTTGGTGTATGAAAATGAAGGGGGAAGGGTCCCATTATAGACTCCAAGGTGGGGTCCTCATCCAATCTTGATCGCGATCCAACGGTTGAGAAAATTCCTTGGATTTTAAAATATGACCACTTAATTAAATTCTCAAGATTTCTAGACGATTCTTGACCTAAATTGGCGCCATTCTGCCCTAGGGGAGTATTTCCATAATTGCCCTTGATGGTTGTTTCCAAAATTGCCCTTAATGGTGCTTTAGGTGTAGGTTTTAGGTGTAGGGCCAAAATGGTCATTTTACACCGTTCTTCTTCCAAAGCCATGGGGCCCACGAAATCTGCCTTAGATGTGCCATAAATGCCCTTTATGAGTCATAATTACATGTCACTCTAATGTCATATCAAGTTTAAATTGTGTGGTCCAGATTAAACCGGGTTATTTTATTCTTTCTCTCTCTTCATTATGACCCTGATGTGACATTCTCTCTCTTCATTATTACATAGCAAGATCTTTTCTCTCTCCTCTGGCCCACTGTAATTTCACCCCATATTGGTGTCCTGGGCCTGGGCTCGACTCCGAGAAATCCTAACCGGTCCCGCTCAGCTCCCTATTGTCGGTTACACATTTCCCCGTAGTGCGTGCCCTTCCACTGGACTTGTGTGGGCCAGGATCATCAGTCCTCTCTCCCTAACCACAAGGGATTCGAATTTTAGTGTCTTGGAGGGTAAGAAACCCATATTCCCGTACTTCAAATTCACCTCGTAATGTGTACTACCCGGTAGTCCAACTTCTGGCCCCGAAATGCCACGTGTCCGACGTAGCACTACCGCCACTGGCTTTTCCTTTTATACTGGGTCCAGACACATGTTCTCTCTCTCCTCCTTGGTTAAACACGCATTCCTTGTCCCATAAAGTCCTTTTTCTCTTATCCATTATACGGGTTACAGCTTCGGGATTACTTCGGGCACAAGTTACCTCCCAATTGATCAGGGTTTCTCCTTATTAAGACTTAGCAGTTTCTCTTCTTAATCCTAACCATTGGTTCTTCATCTGAGGGCCTTTAAAATAATTTATACCAATAATTATAGAAAATAAATACTTCAAAATTAACTCAAAGCTTCATATTGCTATGCAAACTTATATTATAGAAGTAGGGGTGTTACATAGTAGATGGGGAACAAGGTTATACCTCTGTAAGACAGTGTTTACTGGACAAGCCCGTGCATGGCTTGACCTAAACTGTAGATGTCAGGAATAGATTTACCGCTTATAACCAAAACACCTAGAGCTAATCAGATGAACTGAACTAGGAATCACCATAGGAATATGGGAGAGTAAGGCGAGGACTGTATTTATAGGATTGAGGAAGCTTCTGTATATGATAGTGGTGGATTAACTGAATAACATTGTTAAAGGTGGTTATGTTGTAGCATTGCAGACGCTGTGCAGCATAATTTCTATAGCAATGTGTTGTATGCAGACCGGGGGATTAACATGAGTTGGCATGAAATTCGAGCTCAGCTTACTTTTAGACTAATATATTCCTTCAAACTTCCAACTACTTATTTATTTTACAGTAATAGAAATAGCTAAAACAACCAAACCAAATATACTTTTACACAACACACTTGTCATCTAAAACTGACATCACTCTCGGCATCGATAGTTTCTATGGGACGATACTCTACTCATTCTATATTACTTGTTCGACTGGTTCACTTGCCATAAGGAAAATTGACCAACAATCAACATTTTTGAATTGTCCCGATCTGACTTCAAACTTCAAAAACTTTTATCTCTCTTAGTTTCATATGCCACTAGTTTTAGCTCATTTGGATGTGTGGTTTGTGAGATACACCCAAATTACTGAAGCAGTGTCTGCTGTGTGGCGTGAATTGTAGTGGTTAATTCAAAATAGCATATCTCCTTCATATGAATTGTTTTAAGATTTGTTTTGGAGTCTATGTGACGCATTGGGAGTCTAGTTTCATATGAAACTAGTTTCATCTCAATCGGATTTTGGTTTGAGAGATATGATCGAATTACTAAACCTTGCTCATGTTGAACGTAGAACAGAGTCGAACAGAGTGATTGAAACAAGTTGGATACTCAAGTATATTAGTGGATGCTCGATATTGCATATCTCTGCTCAAGTATGATACTATTTGAAGGCCTTACTCGAGTATTTGAAGTTTATTTTCATCATGAGCTTGAATTTGCTTATTTCGACTCCGAATTGAGTCATTCCAACTTTTAATTGATCATAGAGAAGTATTGATATTCTCATAATATTTTAGTTCTTCTTTATTCAATTTCTTCTCTTGATCATTCTCTATAATTCATCTTGGACTAATCTACATTAAACAAAGTAGTTAGTCAATGTAGGAGATTAATATATTATGTAAATTTTTTGCTCTTAATAATGGCATCTATATTGGACATCGTTAAAACTAATAATATCCCACAGTTTTTATGGATGATCTATTGTTTTGTTGTTTGTTTATGTATTGTTTATGAAAGCATATGGAAATCAATAGCAGTATCCCCTAATTTTTTAAGAAAATGTTGCAGATATCTAATGGTTGTTAGCTATAAACTGTAACATATTTTACATTTATACCTAACAAGTTTCTTGCTATAACTATTATATGTGTAACAACGGAGCAATACATTGCGTGTGTTATATTTGAAACGTTGTAAAGTCAAACTTTCACCTCTATTTAAAAGTCTCTCTGCTTCTCCATTTCATTCATTAGCACATTTGTCTTGGGCCAAATGTAAACCCTAAACCTACCAACCTTGGTGGCTGAATTTTCAACACAAACAAATCAGAGAAAGCCACATCATATGACAGTTAAAAAACCAAAGAAGAAAACTTGATCCGCTTGGAATTCACCGATGAAAGGCTGTGAAGAATAGGGAACAAGCCAGTGTTGATAGATATTGATTGAGCAGAGTACATCAGGTTCCCTTTCGACCCACTTGGAGTGCCCTCAAGTTCTTGCTGCCTTGCTGGATGTGAAAGGATAAGAGGATGAAGAAGAGACAGAGGTTCTTGAGTCGCATGTTAAATGCAAAGATCTAAGGCTTAGGGATAATTCTGTGCAAAGAACTAGATCTATGTCACCTTAACACTCTCACCAGCCAACTACACAATGTTCAATTCGCACCAAACGGTCGTGAGCTTGCTTTTAACATCATTGTGATAGTTACCTATTTTTAATTGTTGATTGTGCTAGTTACCCATTTTTAATTGTTTATTGGTACTTTCGGTCCTTTCATAACTTATTTGTGCTAGGTATTTATAGCATAACACTTTGTTGGTCAATCTGCACCTGGAAAGTAAAAGTTGTTACTTCAATTCCAATAGCATTGTGATATTTTGGACCTTTTAATTGTTTTTTGGAAGTTATGGTCTACTTAAAACTTTTTTTTGCTGGGTGCTCATGACGTAACGCTTTATTGGCCAATTTGTACCTTAACCCAATAAAAAATTAATTAAGGAAATATTTTTTAACTTAATAGTGTTAAAAGTTTGGGCTAAAGTGAATGTTTTTAAAATAGAGGGAAAGTTAGTGTAATTAAGGAAATATGCAAGGGATGCTAGAGTGTAATTAAGGAAATATGCAAGGGATGCTAGAGTATTTAACTTGATTAATTATACTGTTATCTAATGTTTCACCTAGTCATTATCTCATTGTAATTAAAGAATAATATTGATAAGTATTGAATCATTTCATAACTATTTCTTCCACTAAATATGGGATATGGTTATAAACGGAAAAATAGGTTTACGCATAAAATGTGAAAATAGCAAAGAAAAACACTCACTCACACATGTTTGATTAAGAGTCCAAATGCAACTTATACTCCTCCTTTGTAAAGACACGTGGAATAGCAGCACAAAAAAATTGCTCGTGAAATTGATTCTCATCATACCTTGTTTGATTTTTTTTTTCCGACTAAAATTTGAGTTATTTTTAAAATTAATTTTGGTACAATTATTATTTATAGGGTTGTATGCATGCTCATGTATGTGAAGCAAATTCTGACACTTACAATCCCCTTTGGGACTAATTAAGCTAGATACCATAGGAAGCCACTTTGGATGGTGCAAAACTCCAACCTTTCAATCCTCTTTCCCCTAGAAGCTTTCTCAATATTATAAGTCGGAATCTATACGCACAAGAAGCCGAATCCAAACCATGCTTTGTGTATCACTACAAGGAGAAAAAAAGAAGTAATAAGTTAAAATCCTTGTGTGTCACAAACAAGGAAATGAAAATCCTTACGTCGGATTCGCAATCTTTTCATGATAAGTGTGGGATTTAAAAATAGAAAATAAAATAAAAGAAAACTCTTCGAGATCTAATTAAAAAAATGCAACAAACAAGTGGCCACTTTCCGTTATTGGTGTTGCCAAAATATTAACTCAATATAAGGAGGAGAATAAGTATGTATGCTAGCTTTCACCTTGTAAAGTTACTATCTATGTTTTGAGGCGTACCACTGAGAAACTTTATACAAATTCTGATCAGAAATCAATTAATAATTGCCTCACACATATAAATTTCATGGTAAATTGCAAATGATATTTGACAATATTGGCGTTGTGTGCGAATCAAAAGTGCTGGTTATCCCGATACTATAACCTAAAATAAGCCTCGTATAAACTATAACACACTTTCAGCAGTTTGTTAGTCAAAAGCAAGTCTAAGTAATAAATACACGGATATAATTATTGACAATTTGTTTAAAAGAAAACAATTAAATAATGTTAGTTTTTTTGGGGCTGTAAAATATTTATGTTGCTGTTCTTGAAAACTGAACTTTTTTTCCACTAGTACATAACAAGTCAAAAATTACGAATCATTCTCTAAATTATAAGAGAAAATTGATGAAAATCCCACATAGAAAAATTATTATTGCCTAACAGTACCTAAGGACCCGGGTCCTTGAGGATTGCGGCTCATCTTTAATGAGCGCAATTCTACTTCACCTATGTGCAATATATTTTCAAATACGTACAAATGTCTTCCGTTTTGTATATAATTGAAGATAGGTTGCACACAACTGAAGAAAAGTTGCACATGTTAAAGATATATAGGTTGTACCTAAGTGATTGAACCATAATTTATCATGTTATTTCATGGTATATTTGGAGATTTTATCACTATTTTTGGGCTTAAATTGCATTAATTATGATTAGTTGTGATTAAATTTGTTTGCATGAGATTAATATTAAAAAAAAGGAAAAAATGTCATGCATTTCATGATTTACCTTAATTGATTAAATTTTGGAATATAAGGTGTTGGTTAATTTTGCCTATTACATGACTTTCATTAAAAGTTTCAAGGGTTGAAAACAAAAATTTTGTTTAATCGTTGTGGAAACCCGTAACTCCTTACGGTTCTCATGAATTATTAACCTTAACTCATTACGTTAATTAATTATTAATTATTAATCCATAACTCTTTACGGTGCTCATAAGAATTCATAATGATTTGTAATATTCATGGGCTTCAGGATTACTCGTTAAAACAACTATTGTGGATTATGATAACTTAATAACACGACTATTGGAGATTAGAATTACCTTAGATCACTTGAAGACCTAAATGTTGTTGATGTCCTTTGACATCAATCCACACGGCTATCCCCCGATTGCAACAAGAACTCCTTCTCTTGAAACCTCCCGCTCATTGGATCCTTGCTAGGTGAAGACAAGGTTGAAGTTTGGTTTTCTTGGGTTTTTCTCTTTTCAATAAGAATGTGGTTTCTTTGGATTAGGTTAAAGATATGAGGACCAAGATCATTGAAACCTTGCCCTTATTGATGGCGCTCTTTTCTTCCAAACCTTGGTGAAGACCGAAATTTAGAGAGTACAAAAGCCTCTTGTTTTTCTCTTAGAAAAACGTGCAAGAGAGAGGCACACCAAAAATCAGCACTTTATAAGAGTCTAACCCTAATTTAAGTGCTTTCAAAAAAGGCCCAATCCAAGCTTAAATTGGAAAATTCAAATCACAATGAATTAAATTCATATATTGATTGATTGATTGAATTTAAGATGATGAATCATATTCATATTCATATCTTGATTGATTGATTGAAAGCACTTAAATTGATTAATTGAGTCAACCATTTAAGATGATAGATCATAATTATATCTTAATTGATTAATTGAATAATAATTTAAGATGATGGATCACATTTATCTCTTAAACAAAAATTCAAAATCATTTTTAATTCAATCCTCATTTATTATTTCTCTTATCTTCATCCAATCATTATTGGATTTATATATATATATATATATATATATATATATATATATATATATATATTAGATAATTCTGAATTATCTTTTATAACCTGACCTTTTGAATTAAAATTCAAATTAAAATTTCAAACTTAAATTCAAAATTCGAATTCCAAATTCAACTTGGCCTAAGACCCCGTTGGGTCTTCCAACACATTTGGGCCCTTTTGTGGAGAAACTGATTTCCCACTTGGGACTATATATGTGACGTCATTTTCGTCCTAATTGGGCTTGGAGTCCTACTCCAAACCAATTACACCTTTACTCTTGATAAAGCCCAATAACAATTATTGGCCCAAGTTTGCTAATTTTAAGCAATCGAGAATAACCTTTATGTGTGGCCCATTAAGCCCAATTAGTCACTAACATAAATAAACTTGAACCAATTAAAACTCCTTTGAAGGGCCCAATTTATTTAAGGACCTCATAAGACACTAGCAATGCTTTGTAGCCTCAGAACTAATTGAGTTGATCAAGTGATCTACCTTTCATATTTGGATACCTTGCAGGCATCATCCCTCACATTGTCATTCACATTTAGTTGAGAGCAAAGATAGAGTATCATCTCTCTTAATTGACTAAATGTAGCTAATTCACAAAACTATGAATCTTCTTATATTAACTCTATTACGAATCATGACTCTTTATGATCACTTGCTATGCGCAAAGACTCCCGAGTTAATTAGAAGCTATCCAAGCTCTACCGGTCTTGTGAATAACTAATCCCTTGTAGGGGACTGTGAGTCCTCTCAGCATGTCTATCTATACTCATGTATTTGAGTTACACCCAAGAGTACACTGTTCTCCCCATTTTCAGGTGGATAGAGTCGTACAGTCAAAGAGTTGAGTTTTCAGTGTTTACCTGAAATCGGAGATCTGGCTTGGTGTTCTTGGTGGTTTGGCTCTTGTTCTAAGTGTGGAAGGCTTGCTGGACACTCTCTTGGCTTCAGCTGAACACGCCACCTTAGGGTCTAAAAGTGAGAGTTTAAGCCTTTTTAAAATAGCTAAAAAAAGGATCTGAGCAGTCTGGAATATCTGGTGTTTGTTTTTGTCCATTTGTTAATAAATTGGATCAGGCTTCTTGGCTTAATTCTCAAGAGAATCTAGAGCATTCTAGAGGGGCTTAGTGTTGGAAATTATGCCATAGGGAAAGATCATTGTACTTTAAATGTTATTATTATATAAAGTATTTCTCCATTTAGTTATCATATCATTTGCCTGTTTATTATGATAACTGTATCCTTGGATGTATCATAAAGATTCTCCTAAATGTCCTTGGTCGGTCATCTATGCGGGAGTAAAGATGAAATAAGACCAGTATGACTTTGATGAGGCATGGAGATACGAATCAAAGTCTTAGGCACTTGTAAGAGTACAGGGTGTTGGACCGACCCATTATGAGAAGGCTACATGGATTAAGTCATAAGCTTATCTCATGTTTAACCGCGTCACAATGCCCTTTGACTTGAGATCATCATGGATTCCTGCATGAGAGTCGCTGATCATTGACCTAGTCAAAAGTCACCTTTGACCGGGTGATGATAAAAGCTTCGATCGGGATTAGTGGTTTTTATGTAGAGGAATGTGAATGGTCAAGATGGAATTTGTCCCTCACATGTTTAGAGAGATATTATTAGGGCCCTCGATGAGTGAGTCTGAGAAATGTATGGCCACACTACGATGGAAAGGAGTTTCCGTTTCAATTGTTAAACTACTCAAAAATCAAGATAGTAATGGTCAAGAATAGGAGGATGACACAATCCATGCTTCATCCTTGACCAAATTATCGCGTGACAAAAGGGACGTGACATGGTTGTATAATAGGTAGTATCGTATTACCGATCCCCATATGAGTTGGGTAGTCGCAATGTCTCGCAAGAGGCCGCTTGCGACTTGTAGGCTGATACAGTATTGGCCCGCTGCCAATCTCATGTGAGCCTACAGGGTCGCTCACAAGAATAGCCCAACACGAGCAATAATGTCCAGATTCATCGAATCTTAGATATGTCTAAGATTTAATGAATACCAAGTTTAATCTAGGGTGTATAGATATATATATATATCTATATATATAAATTCGAAAATAATAATAATAATATTATTTATGTAGATAATACTATTACTATGTATTATTTATTTTATATTTAATTGATTTGTTATATTAAATAATTAAAACAAATAGAGATATTGTATCTCACATTTAATTTAAATTGAGATATAGTATCTCGATTTAATTTATAAAGATAAATTAAATTAGCGGGCCTTTAATTCAGATTAAATAAATAGATTAGATTAGATCTGTTGATGATTTAATTAATATTATTTTAATCCAAATTCAAATTTCAAAATTGATAAAGATTAATTTGAATATATAATACGCCTATTAGGGTTTGAAAACCCTAAGAGACAATTTGCAAGACGTATTAGATGTTAGTTCTGTTGGTTATGATTAGTTTTGATGATGTCTTATATAGATGCCATTCTTAAGAGCAAAAAGGTTGCATACTACATTTACATTATGCTTTGACTAATTCTTATATTGAATGTAGATGCAAAGTTTAATAATGGAGATTGATCAAGAAAGTAGATAGAAGAAAGAAGTTATTGCACACAATATAATGGGAATATCAGAATGTCAAGGAAGCAATAAGCTATCAAAGGATTTTGGGAATAATCAGAAGAAGAGGAAATATTGAAGAAGGTAGAACTTGCAAAGAATGATGAGTACAAGTTGAATGACGAGAGAATGATCAAGAGAAGAGAAGAAAGAAAGAATCAAATTATGGAAAATGATCAAGAGAAGAAAGAAAGAGTTGAATGATGAAGAATGATCAAGTTGGGAGATGGAAAAAGGAAGAACTTGTTGAATGGAATGAAGGTATCATTATTCAAGTTCTTATATTGATGCTAGAAGCCTCTAAGATCATATGGAAATTGGAATGGCTCGATTAGGAATTAAAGTCAGCAAAAATCAGCTCCAGGATGAGAAAACTCGAGTTCCCAACCCAAAACTCGAGTTTCCTACTTCTCTACAATGATTTGCTCCTCTGGTATGAGAAAACTTGAGTTTTACAAATCACAAGAATTACACAAACACCTACCGGAACTGTCCTTCTTTCTTTTGACAGATCTAGTAGAACAAATTCTTCTTACGGATCTACTTCTTCAAGATATGAAAGTTGTAGATCTCCAAACTCTTCTAGAAGGTTATTTGAATATCCCGCTTCTCCCCGCAGCTTATTCATTTACCTCCTCCTCCTCCTCCTTCACAACCCATAACACCTCCTCAACCAACTGCACCTCCTAGGCAAGATGAGGATAAGCCTAATGTTGAGATGCAAGGAATAGATAATTCTGGTACAATTCCTCATGCAAACTATCAAAGAGAGGATGACCAAAATTCAGAAATACCTGCAAATTATTCTGAATTAGGTGAACCTCAATCAATTGGAGTTCTTTTACAAGAATTTCAAATTGATAAAAAACGTTTGCAAAAGGAATTCTATTCGAGAACATAATACTTTGAAAAGAAACTGGTTTTTAGAAAACTTCAAAGGAAAAGCTGCTGACAATGCAGATCCAAGAAGAATTCTACAGCTTTCCTTACAAAGCAAGAAATAAATATTTTATTTTTTGACCTGGTTTGAGGAATACACTCTCCAACAAAAAATAGAATATCCATTTTACAAATCTATTAATATGATCAAAAAGGATTGGAAGCTTTGTGACAATCAAACAATTTCTTCTCAACTTCCACCTATTAGATCATTCCAACTTGACATCAATGACAGTAAAGGAAATCCTGTTAGTGCCTCCCCTTTCAAAGCAAAAACACCTTCTGATGATAATCCTACTGCTCGGGATATTGTCAATATTATAGAACAAAATAATTATACAAATCAGTATCTTCAAGTTCTTGGAGGTCATATCATAAATGCATCTTCTTCTTCTTCCTCACAAACAAATTTTGTTTCTCAACCAAACCCAGAAAAACAAAAACAGAAACAACCTTTATTCAAACCATTTCAGTTTGATCCTAAGGTTAAATCTGATCTTCAAACAAAAACAAATGCTAGTATGATTCAGTATATTGACCAACAATTACAACAATTAAGAAATAAGAATGATCTTTCAACACCAACAACAGATTTAAGAAGAAAGATTATTCCGGAAACCCCTTCTACTCCCCAAAAATCAACTCATGATTCATCATCATCGTTAATACAAAGAATGATCATGAATTTAAAAAACCTTTTTCGAAAAAGATTTGAATCGATTCAAAATCTAATTTTCAAATAAACCATCAACGATGGCAAAAACCTTCTTGGAAAAATCCTCTTTTCAAAGTTCTTCAAAATTATACTATCCTAGGGCCACGGTCCTTTGGATATTCTAACCGAAGAACGCCATAATCAAACTTTTAAGTCTTTTAACTCAAATGACATCTATGAATGGAATATAGATGGTCGAGTGAGACTAATATTCTTCAAATTCTTCAACAGAGATGACAATGGTAAGCTCTCGCTTACTATGTTTCAAAGAATTACACAGATCGTGATATTACTGATCTTTTAATTTCCGGATTTTCCGGACGGTTAAAAGGTTGGTGGGATTTTTATCTAACGATTCTCGAGAAACAACAAATTTTTTCATCTCGTTAAAACCGAGTCCGATGGAACTCCGATAACTCACAATGGAGAACCAATTCCAGATTCTCGTTAATACTCTTATTTTTTCAATAGTTAAACACTTTATTGGCGATCGAGAGATTTGGAAAGATCGCTCTTCCGAACTTTTATCAAACATCAAATGTCGAACATTATCCGAATTTAGATGGTATAAAGATATCTTCATGACTCGGGTATTGACAAGAGATGATGCCAACCAAGGTTTTTGGAAAGAAAAATTTCTATTTGGATTACCAACATCTTTTGGTGATAAAGTTAGAGATAAACTTAGAACCTTGTATAACGGCACAATCCCTTATAATATATTGACATATGGTGAATTGATTTCCCATGTTCAGAAAACTGCTTTAAAAATCTGCCAAGATGATGGAATCAAACATCAACTTGCAAAAGAAAAGAGTATAAACAGAAAAGAATTAGGTACTTTTTGTGAACAATTTGGTCTTCCTTCTTGTTCTAAACCAAGGCCAAAGACTCACAAATCTTCTCATTTTCAAAAAACTTTTAAACCTTATAAATCATCTTCTTTTTCAAAACGTCCTTATTTTAAGGATTATTCTCAATCTTTTCATAAAAAACCAAGAAAAGGCTTTCGTCCAAATTTTAAATCTAAATCCAAACCTAATAAATCTTTCAAAAACCTTTGAAAGATCAGTCTTGTTATAAATGTGGTAAAATTGGTCATTATGCTAAATACTGCGGAATCTCCAACAAAATAAACAACATTGACCAACTCGAAGAATCTCTTCGAAACCAAATAAACAATCTTCTTCTTGATACTTCCTCCGATTCCGAAGAAGAAACCAGCTCAAATTCCATCGAGGATATTAATCAAGTTCATGATGATGAATACTATTCATCCTCTCGACTCGATAATATTGCTCAAATAAATATGATCACCAGGGAGCAAGATCTACTCCTTGATGTCATCAACAAACTTCGATTGTGATAAAGGTGAGTATTTTTCAAAGTTGAAAGATATTTTATCACAATCCTCTCAACCCTCTTCTTCTACTCCTTCCAAAATAAATATTCCACAGAACCATTATGATCTTACCAAAACCATGGAAAGATTTAAACGTTCGTAAAACCCGTTACTATAAATGATCTTCAGCCGAGATTAATACACTCAAATCAAGTTCAACAACTTCAATCCTCTCACAAAATTCATGAGGATGCCATACTCCAAATCCATCAAATCTTATCTTCTTCCCAAAATCCTTCGATGAGAATAATGATCGGTTTCAAACAATGAAAATCAAGATGAAAATTCTCTTGAGAATCCGATTTTAGAAACACCCTTTCTAAATGAGGTATCTCATTGTTTTGTACAAAAATTTTATATAAACGTCAAGATTATAATCGGTGATTATGTTCTTGATCAACCAGCTTTATTTGACACAGGATCCATGGTCAATTGTATTTTAGAAGGCCTGGTTCCTACAAAATATTTTGAAAAAACAACCGAACGATTTGTAGGTGTTTCCGCATCTTACCGTCGTTCAATATAAAGTGTCAAAGGCAATTGTCCAAAATGGAAATTGGAAGCTAAAAACCCCTTTTATTCTTATGAAAACTATGGCATCTAATATTATCCTTGGAGCACCATTTGCTACAATGATAACGCCATACAAAACTCTTTCGAGGGGATTACAACCAAACATTTAGGTTTTGGACAAAAGATATTTTTTCCTTTTTCTGAAAAACCAAGAGTTAGAGAATTGAATCTCGTTTTCATGAAACAAAATCAGATCAATTTTCTTAAAGAAGAAGTCTCCTTTAAACGCATTGAACATCAACTTCAACAACCTTTTATCCGAGAAACAAATCCATTCTTGTCGGATAAAATCCACCAAACCGTTTGTGCGGATTTACCTAATGCTTTCGGAATCGAAAGCAACACATGGTGGATCTTCCTTACGAACCAAACTTTTTCGAAAAACATATTCCCACAAAAGCCCGCTATTCAAATGAATCAAGAAATTCTTGAAACTTGCAAGAAAGAAATTCAAGATCTTCTTGACAAACGTTTGATACGCAAAAGCCAAAGCCCTTGGTCTTGTGCGGCTTTTTACGTTAACAAAAATGCTGAAATTGAACGAGGAACACCTCGCCTAGTCATAAATTATAAACCACTCAATGAAGCTTTGCAATGGATTAGATATCCAATTCCAAATAAATCGACTTACTAAAACATTTACATTTTGCAAAAATCTTTTCTAAATTTGACATGAAATCGGATTTTGGCAGATACAAATTTCTGAAAAAGATAGGTATAAACTCGCTTTTCTTTGTCCCATTTGGTCAAGTATGAGTGGAATGTTATGCCTTTTGGTTTAAAAAATGCCCTTCGAATTTCAAAAGATTATGAACGACATATTCATGCACCAAAGTCAATATATCATTGTATATATTGATGATGTTCTAGTCTTTTCAAATTCAATAGAAGATCATTTTAAACATGTCAATAAATTTATTAGAACTGAGAAATAAATGGTTTAGTTGTTTCAAAACCAAAAATCAGTTTATTTCAAACAAAAGTCCGATTTCTTGGACATTGGATTAATCAAGGAACTATCACGCCAATTGAAAGAGCAATTCAATTTGGATAAGTTTCTGATCAGATCCTTGATAAAAATCAATTGCGAGAGATTTCGGGTTGTTTAAATTATGGCCGAGTTCATTCCTCAACTTAGCAACTTTCTTAAACCACTCCATGAACGTCTTAAGAACAATCCATCTCCTTGGACGGATGTTCATACAAAGATTGTTCAACAAATCAAAAAACAGGTTAAGGAACTTCCATGCCTTAACCTTCCTCTTCCTATGGCCTTTAAGATTGTCCAGACGGATGCTTCTGAATTAGGCTATGGAGGAATTCTTAAACAACGTGTAGGAGATAAAGAACAAATTATCTCTTTTACATCCAAACACTGGAATCCTGCTCAAAAAAATTATTCTACGATCAAAAAAGAAATTTTGGCCATTGTTTTATGTGTTTCAAAATTTCAAGCTGATCTGTTAAATCAAAGGTTTTTAATTCGCATTGATTGCAAATCTGCAAAAGATGTTTTACAAAAAGATGTAAAAAACCTTGCATCAAAACAAATTTTTGCCCGATGGCAAGCAATTTTGAGTGTTTTTGATTTTGATATTGAATTTATCAAAGGCACTACAAATTCCCTCCCAGATTTCCTTACCCGAGAATTCCTTCAAGGAAGTTCTAAGATGAGTGAAACCTAACCATAAATATTTTTTCTCTTCCTTTAGCCTATGACGAGAAAAAAGAAACCAGGAGATGATCAAAAGAATAAATCTGTCCTCTCCCATGATGAGGATGATAAACAAAGCATTTTCCAAGATGCTCAAGGCCCCCCTTCTGAAGCAGATTTGGCCAAAATTATAAAACAACTGCTTCAACAACAAACAGCTTCTCAGGAAGCATCTTCTTCAATAAGTCAACCTATCCCACAAACACAGGGAATGCGTCAGACTCGTTCACAAACAAGATCTGGGTCATCTACCCCAAAACCGGAGTCATCTACTCCAATAAATCAGTCTCAATCCCAGGGACTAATTTCTAAAAAATCTTTAAAGCCGGAACCAAAAACCATTGATTCTTACGTCAAAAAACTTCCTTCTCAAAATTGGAATGAAGTATTGACAAATAAGGATCCAAAAATCCAGGCTTTAGAATATGATAAATTGGCTTTATCTTTAATTGCCTCTTCTTCCAGGCAATTACAAAAGGAGAGTATGATTCAGCAAATAAAGAATTTGCTCTCCAACTAGCCCGAAAAAAAGCCACCTCGGGTATCACGCCCATTAGCAGTTCTTCCAACTGTTAATACTATAGATACTCCATACATCGAAAAACAAAATGTTGTATTGGACATCTTACAGATTGAACCCGAGTTTTTCTTTGAAACTCCAAACCAAGTAGCATTAAATGTTTTCCCTTCGGATTTCATTTTGTGCCTACTAGTTTACAAAAAACACAAGAGTTTTATGAGTTAATATTAGTTGATTCTCGGATCCATAAAGTTGACGAGACATATCTCTAAACCTAAAGATCAAGAACAACAATTTATAACTCATTCAACTTTACAAATTTTAAAAGTTCTTACGCCTACAAACTGGGGTAAGAATCTCAATAAATGGAAACCTTTTTCTAAAAGAGTTTTCGATATGGAAGGATATACATACCGGGATTATTGTACCGCCCGGTATAATGTCTTTTGGGATCAAAATAAAATTTTCAAACATACTTGGTTTATTTATTTCAAAAATAAAACCGAGTATATCTTTCCCCAATGGTTTTTGAAATGGTGGCGAATTTTTGGACCAATATCTCGAAATACTTCCGCCACGCCTTCAAAAGGCATTGATTCTTTTTCAACATAAATTCCAGAATAATGGAGATCCTTTTCCCATAGATCTTCATTATTTTTCAAAACTATCTCGTATCTTGGATTTTTTCCGGCAATACAGTCTGATTTTCTCATATAAACAAAAACGTACCAAATTTACCAATTTTACAAAGACAAATCTTTGTTCGTTGGTGGGGAAACTATAAAACGACTCTTGCTGACTGCAAAGCGGTTGATAAATGGTTCGAAGAAAACCCAAAGTATCTTTGTGCCACTGAACAAAGCAGATTCTTGAATCAAAAGAATGTCGTTCAAAGATACCCTTGCCGCTGCCGCAAAAGATAAACAAGATTGTATCCAAAGAACTTACTCTTCTTCTCAAACAACTCCAAGAAGATAAAGCTGGACCATCAACACCGTCTCGAGTCCAATGATGATGAAGACGAAGATGAATTCATTGTCAATTTGGAAGAAGACCGAACTTTTGCAACTTTTGACGGAGACAATAAACACATTCGTTTCCATGTATAAAGTTGTAGAATTATAAATCTCTTTGTATTATGATAATTTATTGTAATACGTAGAGTATTTGCTGTAGTTAATTACAGTATTTTCTGTAATTGATTACGTATAAATAAACAGTACCGATCACCAACCGGAACTGTAGCAAAACCGGCGATTCAAAGTTACCATTAACCGGAATCGTACAAAAATGACTCGAACCAATCTATATAAACAGACATTCAGTCTGTTTCAAGTAGGTTCGAAACCACTACTCTCCTCTCTCTCTAGCTTCCCTCTGCCTTCTCTCTACAACCTTTC
The DNA here is from genome assembly GCA_019022615.1 of Acacia melanoxylon. Classification (NCBI taxonomy): domain Eukaryota; kingdom Viridiplantae; phylum Streptophyta; class Magnoliopsida; order Fabales; family Fabaceae; genus Acacia; species Acacia melanoxylon. Next base: position 862,137 of record JAFJYJ010000014.1, read on the forward strand.
CCCCTCTCCTCTCTTTAAGCTTTCCTCTGCTCTTCCCTTCCATGTAAGTGTTTACATGTTAATAAACGTTTGTTTCTTTATGTCTTCCTGCATCTGCATCCTTTACTCTTCTCTCTGTTTATGAACTAGATCAGCGTAGTTTACTACCGATCTTTTCTTTTCTTTCTTTCTCTTTAGCACGTTTACTCTTCTGTTCTTATGTTCTAAAGTTTAATTATTGCTTTCTCTACTTCTCTCTGTCTCTCACCCTCTCTTATCTGATCCTTAGGGGTCTCTCCCCTAGATTTTAACTCGAGTTTAGGACTCAAAACTCGAGTTTGGAACTCAAAACTCGAGTTTTGAAGTGTCTTCAGCATCTCTGGCGTCTCTGGACTAGGAAAACTCGAGTTTCCAAGTCAAAACTCGAGTTTCAAAGACTATTCAGCAACTCTGCTCTACTCTGTTTCACGTTTCAGCTGGGCGAGGTCTGGTAATTCGATGATATCTCCTAAACCAAGAATCCGATGGAGGTGAAACCAGTGGCATATGAAAATAGACTTCAAATGCGTCATTTTCATATAAACTTCAAGCCCAAAGGAGTTCAGATCAAGGAGTTATGAATTGTGGAAGTTGACACTGAGATTCACGCCACACAGCAAACCAAGCCTCAATGTTTTGAGTGTATCTCACAAACTACAAATCCGATTGAGCTGAAATTGGTGGCATATGAAAGAAGACTCAAAGGTCTTTCCATAAAGACTTGAAGCAACCAAAACGGAGTTCAGACGAGAGAAATATGGCTTTCGAAAGTTGACAGTGAGTTTAAGACGTTGCAAAAACGCTGGTCAAGAACAGCCTTCATTCATCGGATCATAACGGACATAATACAATGAGTTTGGAGTTGATTCTTCTTACATTGGATTCTTACCTCGAGCTTGGACACATAAATTTGAGTTTGAGATTAGCCAAGAGTTTTGATCTTAATGAGATATATCCCGAACAAAGCAAAACCGTCGGTTTTTCGAGAAAACTCAAGTTTTCACAATACGAGAGACTTCTCAATATTTTTGGAAAAGACAAAACTCCAGTTTTCATTGAAAACTCGAGTTTTGGACTTACAAGAGTCTCCTAAGTTTTTGAACTTTGAAAACCTCCAGTTTTGGCTAAAACCTCCAGTTTTCAACATAACTTGAAATTTTCCAAGTTTTCACTAAATTTGTGAAAACTCGAGTTTTGAATCAAAACTCGAGTTTTGAGTTGGCAGAGAGGATTCAGTTTCTAGCCAGTTTTCAAAACCTCCAGTTTTTGTGAAAACCTCCAGTTTTGAGTTTGACAAAGTTTTCTCGAAGTTTTCACAGTAAAGTGAAAACTCGAGTTTTGATTTCAAAACTCGAGTTTTGCTCAGGCAGAAAGTCTTCATGTTTTCTCAGTTTTTCAAAACCTCCAGTTTTCTCCAAAACCTCCAGTTTTGACTTGGCGCGATTTCTTCAAGTTTTCATATTTAAATGAAAACTCGAGTTTTGATATGAAAACTCGAGTTTTGGCCAAGCGTAAAGTTTGATGTTTTTCAATGATTTGAAAACCCGTAGTTTTGAAAGAAAACCTCCAGATTTTGATGTTTTGGACTTAAATCGATTTTACTCACCAAAGTTCAAAACTCGAGTTTTGATATCAAAACTCAAGTTTTCATCGCAGAGTTTGAAATTCAAATCTGACGATTTTGTAAAACCTTCTTGTTTGATCTTAATACTTCCTATCATTATTCTCTAATGTTCCTAGATATGTTTAACCACTTTTTTAGTGAGTTTCAGATGAATTAGAGAGTGTTTATTGAAGGTTTAAAGCAAAAGCAAAAAGCATGTCACAACATTAAATACAAAACCCAGAAAGTTGCATACTTTTTGGTAATCCGTCTGCACACGCCTACAAAGAATTAAAGAATGATTTCCACATCCAAGCACTCGCTACTCCAACGGATAAATTTGCGAGAGTCAACTCGAACTTCTACACAGCTGGATTAAGTGAAGATTAGAGAGAGAAGAAGACCAACACAAAACCATAACCTTGTCTAATGAAGGCAACGGTTATAATCAAGATTCCAACGGTCATATATTGATCTCTACCTATAAAAGAAGACAGATTCAAGACAGAAACTAGAGACAACAGTCTACAACTTCAACATGCTAATACTCGACCTTCACATCATTTACTCTGTTTTTCATGTTTAGATAAGCTTATCATAGAGAGTGAAGTGATTTGTATTGTTCTTCAGTGTTTATTCTTTCACTTCTAAGAGAGAAGATTTATTGTAATCATTCCTTTCCATACTATCTGAGAGTTACTCAAGATTGGGTGATCTTGAGTGGGAAACTCATTGTATTGATTACAGCTTGTAAGGGGAGTAAGTTCTAGTGAGAGAATTACTTCGAGTACAGAGTGTGTAATCAAGTGGGTGCATTGATTACGGTTTGTAAGGGGAGTGAATCCTAGTGAGAGGATTACTCCAAGTACGTAACGTGTAATCAAGTTGAAAGAAGATAGTGGATTGAAAAATCTCAAGTGGAGCTTGAGGACTGGACGTAGGTCAAGGATTGGACCGAACCGGGATAAATCTCGGTTGCATATTCTCTTCCCTTAACTCTTATGTTTCCAAAGATATATATTTGAATGACTGATTATCACTTTATAAATTGTTTCTGTCACTCAAACAACTTTCAGTAAGTTGCGAAAAGAATTTCAAAGTAACCAAAATTTAATCAAACACCCAATTCACCCCCCCTCTTGGGTGATAGCCAGGTCTTTCAAGTTCTCTATGTGTTTTGATGATAACTGACAATTATAAACACAAATTCTGGACGTTTACTCTTTGAATCGAAGTAGTTTTCCCTCCGGATTAATTTTCAGCACTGCAGCCGCTTCTTACTGTTAAATATGATTAGTTTTGATGATGTCTTATATAGATGCCATTCTTATGAGCAAAAAGCTTGCATACTACATTTATATGTTACTTTGACTAATTCTTATATTTAATGTAGATGTGAAGTTTACTAATGAAGAACAATCAATAAAGGAGACTGAAGAAGGAAGAACTTGCTTAATATAATGGGAATATCAACATTCAAGTTCTTGTGATACTGGAAGTCTCTTTGATCAAGTGAAAGTTGGAATAGTTTAATCCGGAGTTAAATTAAGCTATTTGAAGCATCAACATGAATAGTATCGTATAAGTGAATAGTACACCGTATACATGAATAGTGCCATATGAATCAGTATCTGTTTGCTACAGTGATTTTGCTCTTGGAATGAGTTGCCTCGAGGTAATCCACTAATTGCCTCAAGTCATTCCCGTTCATTTCTCCAAATTCACTCAGAATGGCAAAATCGTAATTATGCTGAAGTTCAGTTTTAATGGCAAAATCGTAATTTCGATGAACTTCTTATTCTGCCTCCAATCTCCACGCATGACTCGACATTACTTGCATATGGAAATAGCATTACTCGAGTAAGCCATGCGAGTAAGCTACTGTTCATCATGCTGTTTGCCCTCGTTCTACGTTTTCAATGGGCGATGTTCAATGTTTTGATGATATCTTCTAAACTAGAGATCGGATTGAGGTGAAACCAGTGGCATATGAAACTAGACTCCCAATGCGTCACTTTTACATAAAATTAAAGTTCAAAGGAGTTCATATGAAGGAGATATGAGTTTTTGAAGATGACAGTGAAATCAACGTCACACAGCAGACCAAGCTTTGGTAATTTGAGTGTATCTCACAAACGACAAATCCAAATGAGCTGAAACCAGTGCCATTTGAAACTAGACTCAAATACCTTTTCAAAAACATCAATATCATGAAAAAAAAATATCAATTGAAGGAGATATGATGTTTTGAAGTTTATAGTCTGTTCAGGATGTTGCAAAAACGCTGATTAAGAAGAACCTCCATTCATTTGATGATAACGAACGAAATACAACTAGTTTGGAGCTGATTCTTTTTGCATTGGAAAGAAGAATTAAAGAGCTTTCTGAGGATGGGTAATTTGGAATTAATCATTCTCTTTCAAGAAACCATCCGAAAATTACTTTCATCCTTTACTCAAGTAAGACTTCTTATCTTCGCAAGTAATGCCATTTTACTTGCTTTCAAAGAACCGTTTCAATATTACTTTCGAAGCTTACTCAAGTAACAAATATATGCTTCGCAAGTAATTTCGTTTTACACCACCGAGACTTCTACTTCTTGGTTATTTTCGATATTACTCAAGTAACAAATGTTGTTACTCAAGTAATATCTTTCAATGGGATTTTATTTGAAGCTATTCGATATTACTTTCGGACCTTACTCAAGTAATATTTTCTGGCTCCGCAAGTAATTCTGGAAAAGCCTCTGGAGGATTCTATTCCTTAAAGAAATAAGATATTACTCAACCGAAAAGCAAGATTTGTGTCAGAAGCATTTAATGCAGTTGCAGAAAACAAACAGAAGCCTCAACGGCTACTTCCAACAGAGCGAAGCACTTGATGGAATGAGATAAACGACAAAGCATTCAAATTCATACGCAACAGATGAGAAAGCTTCAACGGTTCAAAATTCAAAGGTTACTATTATTCTGACTCATCTTCTGCACAAGTAGGCGAACGCATTTAATGAAGGCGCGGATGTTTAAATTCTCTCAACGGACCGAAATTCAAAATTGTTACTATTCACAACTAGTAAAACGCAACGGACAAATACTTCCAACAATTGTCTATAAATAGAGAAAGAGCGAAGGAAGAAGTGCAATATACAGAGACACGAGCCTACATCTTCAATATGCCAATACTCTGATATTCACTTACTCTCTGTTCTTAATGCTTACATAGTTTATCGTAGAGAGTGAAATGATTTGAATTGTACTTCAATGTTTATTCATTCACTTCTGAGAGAGAAGAATTTTTCTGTAAACATTCTATTTGAGAGTTACTCAAGATTGGGTGATCTTGAGCGGAAACACACCGTGTTGATTACGGCTTGTAAGGGGTGGGTGAATCTTGGTGAGAAGATTACTTCGAGTACGAGTGTGTAATCAAGCGGGTGTATTGATTACAGTTTGTAAGGGGGAGTGAATCCTAGTGAGAGGATTACTTCGAGTACAGAACGTGTAATCAAGTGGAAAGCAGATAGTGGATTGAAAATCTCAAGTGGAGCTTGGGGACTGGACGTAGGTCAAGGATTGGGCCGAACCAAGTATAAATCACGGTTTGCATATTCTCTTCCCTAAACTCTTATAATTCCAAGATATATGTTTGAATGACTGACTATTGCTTTATAAATTATTATTGTCATTTAAACTACCTTCAGTAAGTTGCGAAAAGATTTTCAAAGTTCCTAAAATTTTATCAGACACCCAATTCACCCCCCTCTTGGGTGATAGCCAGGTCTAACACTTACCAGGTTGGTGTTATCATTCTTCTGATCTTCTATATCTGTATAATCATTAATTTAGATCTAAAACCCATACATTGAATGGAGTCTGAGGCTATAAAAGCCATACTATTTTTCTTATTGATGAACAATGTGATACTTGTAGAGAATCGTATAGAATCTATGCATAAAATGATGATCTGCAAAATTATTTTCTTGATTATTACACACACATATATACTTGCAGTATGAAGGTACAACAAATGAAGATGGAAGAGGACCCAACATTTGGGATCATGTGTGATAGTTTTCATTTAAAAGTGATAATGTGTGATAATTTTCATTTGAATTTATAATATTTTGCTTAAGAATTTTTTTTTTCTGAAAGAAAAATTAATATTTACTTTACCACTTAAAAAAATTTATCATTCACTCTCTTGGTTAAGAAAATAAGATTGGCTAAGAAGGTGGATAGTCACTTTTTATATATTTATTATGAAAAAATATTCATTGCATTTCAATACTATTAATTGGAGTTCATTTACAATTATTTTCAAACCGTAATGATGTTTTTACCAGATCAAACTAGATGATGAGTTTATTCAAATTTGTTGCACTTATTATTAATAAAATTTTGTTGCATCTCAATTTTGTAATCGTTGCTTCAAAGTACCGAGAATATTGACCATTCTGTTTGCTTTTGCCGTTGTACGGAGAAGATGGATCGTTCTGATCCTTTGTGACTTGCTTGTTTCAAAAAACCCTAACCTTTAGTCCAATCTTTCGCCCACAAACCCTAACCTTCAGTCCAATCTTATGGCCGCTCAGCTCATGAGTCTCCTCAAGCTCGACACTCCTATGTCCTAAATCGAAATCCTCTCATTCTCTGGTTCTGAATCTCAGCTCAGTGCCTGCCCTCAAATCTCAAACACGCAAGTAGACAACAACTGATAACCTTGGAATTTATGATGTTTTAATTGCAAAAAGGAGTTACAAACTCTATCATTGTCATGTTTTAATGGATTAAATTAGTTAAATATGTAGTTTCATCTTCATAATTAGTTTTTAGAATTTATTTGTATAGATCTTGGTCATATTTGGAATTTTGTTCAAAATTGGGCTTAAATCACATCTCTTTTATAATTGGGTAGTGAACACTGTTTGGTATGTTGATCATAATTTGAGTTCTAGACCTCCAATTGATCTGAAATTTATCTTTTAGGAACGTTGAATGAAAGCCCTACAACTTATATGAAGAGTCCAGAAGCTAAATGAGACGTTTAGAGGACCCAATTGGGCTTGGAATGCAAGACAAGGTGTTGTGACGGACTCTGGAACAACGTACCGTATTTGATCCATAACTTGGGCTTCCGAACTCCAAATGAGGTCCTGTTTGAACGACTGAAAAGCTAACATCTAGGGCTACATTTCATATGAAGACAACGTGGCCCAATTCCACCGAATTCGTGGTGTACAACAGGCTGTAAATCGGACACGGTTTTGGAGCTGTAAAGTGATTCAAAGATGCTTCCAAGTTGGCCACTAAGAAAAGTGACGAATTTGAGTTGTAAAGTGCATGGATGAGATGCTCCTAGCTGCCTATAAATAGAAGAGTGTTGTGAAGCTAAAAAATACTTGGAGATGAGCTCTCTCTCCCTTAGGTTCTTTCTTTCTTAAGTTTCATATCTCCTTCATCTTAAGTTCTTTCTTTTCTTGTTCAAAACCTCCTATATGGATGGTTCTTACATCTTGTTTATGCTTCTTATGTATTATTTTCCTTTTGTTCATTTGAAGTCCTACATGTGATGGTTCTACCTCCTACATGGACGATTAGTTGTAATCTTTTCCTTTCGATTGTTATAATTTAATGTTATGTTTCGTTGATTTTAAGTCCTACATGCGATGGTTCTACCTCCTACATGGACGATTAGTTGTAATCTTTTCCTTTCGATTGTTATAATTTAATGTTATGTTTCGTTCATTTTAAGTCCTACATGCGATGGTTCTACCTCCTACATGGACGATTAGTTGTAATCTTTTCTTTTGAATGTTTTAGTTTAATTTATTGTTCTTCATCTTTTTCCCTTTTGTATGCTTGGTCATGAATAGCATGAACTAAGTATCTTTCTAAGGTCATGTATGAATTCTTTATGAAGTTTAATTGAAATTCTGTTTTTAATTACATAATACTTGTTTTGGATGAGTTTCTTTAATCCATTCTTAATGCCTTTGTTAGTTTGATCATCTAATTAAGGAATTGAAAGATTAATTAGACCTTGGGAAAGGCTAGTTAATTCTAGGTTCAATTGATTAAAGAACACAAGGAACTAGCAAGGGAACTTGACATAGGCTTTATGCAATCATAAAGAATTCTGGACTTAATGCAAGAATTAATTCTAATGAGCATGGGAACATGACTTTAGGATTGAGGATTAGGCTAATTTGACTTAGGAATAAGCAATTAGATTAAAATCTGAAATTCGATTGACATACTCCAATTCATGGGTTAAGTAATTAAATTCTACCTTAAAAGAAGATTATGTCTTAATCTAGCTTTTGGTAAAGGAAGAACAATTAAATGGATTATTGATGACATACATGACCCTAGGCTTTTGTTAATTGTTTTCTACAAAGTTTGATTCAATTTCTTTGTCATTTTATTTTCTTTTAATATGTTCATCCAAAAACTCATATGGTTGCATCAACTTTAAATTCAAGTAAATTGGGTTGGTAGTTGGAATTTTGGTCCTTGTGGGAACGATATTTTATTACTCCAGGATACTTGCCAGTATTACATTGATAGTGTATACTTGCACTGGTTACCCACTCATCAAGTTTTTGGCGCGCTTGCGGGGACCAAAATTGTCCCAATATCAACTATCTTTGCTTGTTTTATAGATTGGTGCTTGTTTTATTTTAATTGCAATTTTTTTTTCTTTATTTGGAGTTATTCCTTTTTCATTTAACGTGTTCTTTACATCCTTGTGTTTTGGTTATTATTGTTTAGTATATTTTGCATAAGGTGTCTGAGCTTGAATTTTGTTTCTTTAATTTGGTATTGTTATTCTTTTTGTAAAGTGCAGAATTTTCTTGTGTTCAAAAAAAAAAAATCCCATTAAATTGTGTGTACTTACTTGGAAATTCATTTTCTGCAGAATTTCAATTTAAACTAACTAAACCTTTCTAGTCCATTTCTTCTTGACTTTCAGGTTCTTAAGAACTAATTTCTTGATTAACGTGTATGCAAGACTCAAATCTTCTATTTGATCAAGAAATAGAGAGGACGTTGAGACGTTTGAGAAGAGAACAAAAGGCTTTGTTACAAGTTTCTTCATCTACAGATACAACCGAACCCGAAAATATCACAATGGCGAAGAAGGTTTTGAATCGTAGAAGTGTGGGAGATTTTGCTATCCCAAGAGTTAGTGAAATTGCTTCCAGCATTGTCAAGCCAAGGGTGGAAGCCAATAACTTTGAAATCAAGCCAGCTATTATTCAGATGGTGCAGACAGCTGTACAATTTTATGGCCTTCCTTATGAAGATCCGAACTTGCATCTGGCAAGCTTCTTGGAGATATGTGACATGTTCAAATTCAATGGCGTTACTGATGATGCCATTAGACTGAGACTCTTCCCATTCTCTCCGAAAGATAAAGCAAGAGTCCGGTTGCGTCACTTCCTCCCGGAGCCATCACCACTTGGGATGAACTAACTAAAAAATTCCTAGGCAAGTATTTCCCTCCCGCAAGAACAAAGAAAGTCAAGAAACGACATCACCTCTTTCCAACAAGCGATGGTGAATCACTCTATGAAGCATGGGAGCGGTTCAAAGACTTACTTAGGAAGTGCCCACATCATGGCCTTCCTGAGTGGTATCCAGTCCATACATTCTATAATGGGCTACAGGGGAATACAAGAGGCATTGTTGATGCTGCTGCCGGTGGGGCTCTAATGGCAAAATCTGTGAATGATGCCTACAATATTTTGGAGAACATGGCTAATAACAATTACCACTGGAATGGAGAAAGGAGTAATACCAAGAAAGCAGCAGGAATTCACGAACTTGATGCATTATCAACACTTTCTCACACAGTAGCTTCTATGAATAATCGCCTAAACAAGTTGACATCCGCCAATGTGCAAGTAAGTAGTCGTAACTTATGTGGAGGAGGGCACCTTCATCGAGAAGTGTGCTATGAGTCAGGAAAGTGTGCAGTATGTTGCTCATCAAAATAAGCAACAATACAATCCGCACTCAAACTATTATAATCCAGGTTGGAGGAATCACCCTAATTTCTCATGGGGAAATCAAACATGTGCACAACAACCACGACCTCCCTACAATCCTCCTGGATTTGCAGCACCAGTTCAGCCACAAGAGAAGAAAAGCAATCTTGAAGATATTCTAACCCAATTCATGACAAGAACAGATTCCATCTTGCAAAATCACACAGCTTCTATCAAGAACCTAGAGGTGCAGTAGGACAGATTGCTAACTCTCTAAATGTTAGGCAAAGAAGGTACACTTCCCAAAGAATACGTAAGATCCTAGGGGTAAGGAAACTTGCCAAGCCATTTCCCTCAGAAGCGGTAAAGTGTTGAAAGGTGCTGAACCTGCAACTATTGAAGTCCAAATAAGTGAAGAAGCTGCAAGTAACAATCAAAGTGAAAGTAAGGCTGAAAGTCAAACCAAGCCACCATACCAACCGCCGAAACCGAAAGGAAAGAATCTCAACCTCCTTTTCCTCAACGGTAAAACCTAACTCAAAGGATAGGCAATTTTCTAGATTTTTGGATGTATTCAAGAAATTGCAGATCAACATCCCATTTGCAGAAGCCTTAGAAAATATGCCATCTTATGCAAAATTTATGAAAGAATTGTTATCCAAAAAGAGGAAATTGGTGGAGAACGAACTAGTTGCACTTATCGAGGAGTGCAAAGTGCGGTTTTGCAAAAAGAAGTTACCACCAAAGTTGAAGGATCCAGAAGCTTCACCATACCTTGCACAATAGGCAATCGGTTTGTGGGTAACGCCCTTTGTGATTTAGGGGCTAGCATCAATTTGATGCCCCTAACCATATTCAAAAGACTCGGCCTTGGGGAGATCAAGTCTACATCTGCAGTTCTTCGGTTAGGCGACCGAACATTGGCATATCCAAAAGGTATAATTGAAGACATCCTTGTTAAAATTGATAAACTAATCTTACCCGCAGATTTCATCATCTTAGACATGGAAGAGGACAGAGATATTCCTATCATTTTAGGAAGACCCTTCTTAGCCACTGGAGGAACATTGATAGATGTGAAAAAGGGTGAGTTGACTATGCGGGTTGAAGACCAACATGTTACTTTTAATGTTTTTAAGGCAGTTAAATTTTCTGATAACTGTGAGAATGTTTTCTCTATCGATGTGCTTGATAATTGCCTTAATGATTTAAAAGTAATGACTCTTCCTCTAGACCCTTTACAGCAGCTTTAGAAGAGACAGAGTCCTTTGATGGTAAGGATTATGAGTTTTCTTTAGACGAATTTTCCTTTCCTTGCGTAATAAATTTTTTGAAACCTTACATGTTGTTGAAGGTAAAGAGGTAAGTGAACCACCCATTACTCCTAATGATGTTCCTAGTCTTGATTTAAAACAACTTCCATCACACCTCTCTTATGCCTATCTAGGAGAGGATGCTTCTTATCCGGTTATTATTGCAGCTGACTTAAATCAGGTACAAAAAGGAAAACCGTTGAGGGTGTTAAGGGAGCACAAGAAGGCAATAGGATGGACTCTAGCCGACATAAAAGGTATAAGCCCTTCCTACCGCATGCACAAGATCATTTTGGAAGAAGGAAGCAAGCCTTCAATTGAAGCACGTAGGCGTCTAAACCCACACATGAAGGAAGTAGTAAAGAAGGAGATAATCAAATGGTTAGATAACGGGATCATCTATCCCATATCTCGATGAGTTCTTTGGTCACCCAAGACAATGTGTGCCAAAGAAAGGAGGCACAAAAGTGGTGAAGAATGACAACAATGAGCCTGATTCCCACAAGGATCGTGGACTGGTTCAAGCGGGTATGCATGGATTACGGGAAGTTAAACAAGGCAACCAGGAAAGATCATTTCCTCTCCCATTCTTGGATCGGATGCTAGACAGATAGCCGGGTATGACTTTTACTGTTTTCTTGATGGCTATTCGGGTTACAATCAAATAGCAATTGCTCCCCGAAGATCAAGAGAAGACAACTTTTACCCGCCCTATGGTACATTTGCATTTCGAAGGATGCCTTTTGGTCTTTGCAACGCCCCGCACATTTCAAAGGTGTATGATGGCAATCTTCTATGATCTTATAGAAGACATAATGGAGGTATTTATGGATGACTTCTCCGTCTTTGGTTCTACCTTTGATGCATGTTTAGCAAATTTGTCCAAAGTGTTGCAACGATGTGTAGAAACAAACTTGGTTTTAAATTGGGAAAAATGTCATTTTATGGTACATGAAGGGGTGGTGTTAGGCCACAAAATTTCAAAAAAGGAATTGAGGTAGACAAAGCTAAAATTGAAGTGATTGAAAAATTACCCATTCCCACTAATGTGAAGGCCATTAGGAGTTTTCTAGGACATAGGTTTTTATAGGCGTTTTATAAAAGATTTTTCCAAAATCAGCAAACCTCTTTGCAATTTGTTGGAAAAAGATACAATTTTTAAAATTGATGATGATTGTATGCAAGCCTTTGAGACTCTAAAGAACAAGCTTATTTCAGCCCCCATTGTGAGTGCTCCCGATTGGAGTGCTCCATTTGAACTAATGTGTGATGCGAGTGATTTTGCAATTGGGGCTGTTTTGGGTCAAAGAAAATACAGAATTTTTCATGCAATTTACTACGCCAGCGTAACTCTTTCAGATGCTCAAAAGAATTATACAACAACACAGAAAGAATTACTAGCTATAGTATTTGCATTTGATAAATTCCGAGCTTATCTGTTGGGGTCCAAGGTAGTTGTCTACACAGATCATTCCGCCATTAAATACTTTGTCCAAGAAAGATTCTAAACCAAGGTTGATAAGGTGGATCCTCTTGTTACAAGAATTTGATTTGGAAATCAGAGACAAGAGGGGATCAGAAAATCAAGTGGCTGATCACTTGTCAAGATTAGAGGGAAGCAATGAAGACAAGACTGAACCTGTGCATGGATTCTTCCCGGCATTTAACAGCCTCTTTGGAGTTGCCACGTCAATCCCTGGTATGCCGACATTGTTAATTTTCTGGTATGTGGTATTCTACCTTCCGATTTTACTTTTCAACAAAAGAAAAAGCTCATGCATGATTCAAAATTCTATTTTTGGGATGAGCCTTTTCTTTTCAAAAGATGTCCCGATCAAATAATTCGGAGTGTGTACCACAAGAGGAAATTAATAATATTCTTGTTCATTGTCATAATTCAGATTATGGGGGCATTATGGGAGCACTAGGACGGGCCATTTGCTAAGGTCCTAGAAAGCGGATTTTATTGGCCTTCTTTATTCCATGATGCCCGGGAGTTTGTTGTTTCTTGTGACAGTGTCAAAGAACAGGTAATATATCAAGGAGAAATGAGATGCCCAAAGATAGTATTCTTGAAATTGAACCATTTGATGTGTGGGGAATTGACTTCACGGGACCTTTCCCATCTTCCAACAATTGCAAATACATTCTGGTGGCAGTTGACTATGTTACCAAGTGGGTTGAAGCAGTGGCTCTTCCTACCAATGAAGCACACCAAGTGACCAAGTTTTTAAGGAAGAATATTTTCACAAGGTTTGGTACCCCAAGAGCCATAATCGTGATGGCGGTTCTCACTTTTGTAACAAATGGTTTGAGACACTATTAGTGAAATACGGGGTCAAGCACAAAGTGTCTACCGCCTACCACCCTCAAACCCGTGGCCAAGTGGAAGTATCAAATAGGGAGATCAAGAGAATTCGGAGAAGGTGGTACGACCTACAAGGAAGGATTGGGCTATAAAGCTAGATGATGCTCTTTGGGCTTACGTAATGCCTTACAAGACCGTCTCCTGTGACATCTCCCTAGGTTAGTATATGGTAAGGCTTGTCACCTTCCCGTGGAATTAGAACATAAAGCATATTGGGCTATCAAACAGCTTAATCTTGATCCCACTTTGTGGCTAAAGAACATAGACTCCTTCAACCTGAATGAATTAGATGAGATCGGGAAGGATGCCTATGAAAGTGCAAGAATCTACAAAGAAAAGACCAAAGCATGGCATGACAAGAAGATTGCTCCACGTCACTTTGAGGTAGGCCAAAAGGTATTGTTATTCAATTCAAGATTGAAATTGTTTCCAGGAAAACTCAAATCAAGGTGGAGTGGTCCCTTTAAGGTAACAAAGGTCTTCCCTTATGGTCTTGTGGAATTGGAAGAGGAAAGTTCCAAAAGAACCTTCACCGTGAATGGCCAAAGATTGAAGCATTATCGGAGCAAAGATGTGCACCTGAGTGAGATTTCTCATTCATCCCAGAATCCGTAAATATGGGTAACAAGTCTGCTAAAGACTATAAACTTAGCATGTGCACTATTGTCTGTAGATAATTTGCTGCTAATTTTGGTTGTGTTTTCCATTTAAATTAATCATAAAAAAAAAACAAAAAAAATTTGCAGTGGTTTGCTGTTCTTTATTTTCTATTTGCAGTGTCTGGATTTTATTTGTTGTTTGTGCAGAATTGTCAGCATAAAAACCTTTGGTGACAGCCCTTACATTAAGCTTTGGGTGTCCTCTCAGTTTGGGGGAGTCTCTTTAACCCTTCTCTCTTATTTATGGTTTTCTCTTCACTACCTATTCACATTATATATTAGACAACATTGGGGACAATGTTGGTTTTAAGTTTGGGGGTGTTGTTTGGAAACATGTATTTATTTTCTTTAAGGATAGGGTTTAAAGACTTTTTCCCAACAAGGTTTGATGTTTTCATGACTAGGCATTAGATGTTTTATTATTAAAAAAAAAAAAAAAATCTTTTAAAACATGACTTGAATGAATTCTAAGGTAGATATTGTGGGATTGGAAAATAAGAATCATGTGTTACTAGCAATGCAAAATGTGAATGTCACATATGCTATTCTTGAGTGAGTATGATCATATGTTTGAATAAACAGTCACTAAATTTCTTGAGTAGTAGTTTGTAGATAATGATCTTGAGGATAGTATAATTGATTCCCATAGCCGTGAGGGATTGAGCTTCATATACTTATATTCTTTCTTGTGTGCACCTCACTACTTTAGCACTCTAGAACTTGTTCTCGTTTCTCCGGTTTGAGATGGCAAGTATTACATGCATACTCCGAAATGATAAAAGGCAATTTATTTCTTGTATAAACCAGTTGGCCAAATAGCCCACCTTGCATTTTCCATTGATTAACCCTTTTGAGCTTGATGCCATGTTTGTTCTTGTTATTAACCATTTTCACACAACCATTCCATACATATCCTACCTCACAGTGGAAAATAGTGTATGCTACAGAAGGTGAAGGTATGAACTTAATGAATTTTGGAGTTGTATGATGGTTATGATCTATACGATGAATATATCAGGACAAAATAACAAAGGAGGGCTAAAAAAAAATTATTATGTTGGTGGTACTGGTATTTCAAAAAAAAAAACAAAGAGAAGAAAAAGAGAGGAATGAGGAAGAGTGAAGGATGAAAACATTTATATGAGATATAATTTGGATCCGATTTGATGATTGATATGCTCGTTTTCCATTGTTAAAGCTACTTATCCATAAAATATCCTTCCCTAACCTTAGCCACATTACAACCTTTGAAAGACCTTTTGATTGGTTTATGCATGTATTACAAGGCAAGTGGAGAATTAGAATATGAACAAGCCTATGGTAGTGTTATTGGAATGATGGTGGATTGAGTGAAATACACACCCTAAAACACTTGAGAGTTTGAATGGATTGAATATCCAAGTGAGAGGTTTATTTATTCCAATTTACTATTTTCCTCTTGATAAGTCTACTTTCTATTAACTGAAATTAGTGAAGTGTTGATACAAGCATAATGTATTACTCATTTTTGAACCGTGTTTTCACCGAACTATCTTATTTTCCTCATTCACATTGATCTTCACACCTCCTTGTTTTTAAGCTACATATGTTATCTTGAATTAATTTGCTTGAGGACAAGCAAAGATCTAAGTTTGGGGAGTTTGATAACCTTGGAATTTATGATGTTTTAATTGCAAAAAGGAGTTACAAACTCTATCATTGTCATGTTTTAATGGATTAAATTAGTTAAATATGTAGTTTCATCTTCATAATTAGTTTTTAGAATTTATTTGTATAGATCTTGGTCATATTTGGAATTTTGTTCAAAATTGGGCTTAAATCACATCTCTTTTATAATTGGGTAGTGAACACTGTTTGGTATGTTGATCATAATTTGAGTTCTAGACCTCCAATTGATCTGAAATTTATCTTTTAGGAACGTTGAATGAAAGCCCTACAACTTATATGAAGAGTCCAGAAGCTAAATGAGACGTTTAGAGGACCCAATTGGGCTTGGAATGCAAGACAAGGTGTTGTGACGGACTCTGGAACAACGTACCGTATTTGATCCATAACTTGGGCTTCCGAACTCCAAATGAGGTCCTGTTTGAACGACTGAAAAGCTAACATCTAGGGCTACATTTCATATGAAGACAACGTGGCCCAATTCCACCGAATTCGTGGTGTACAACAGGCTGTAAATCGGACACGGTTTTGGAGCTGTAAAGTGATTCAAAGATGCTTCCAAGTTGGCCACTAAGAAAAGTGACGAATTTGAGTTGTAAAGTGCATGGATGAGATGCTCCTAGCTGCCTATAAATAGAAGAGTGTTGTGAAGCTAAAAAAATACTTGGAGATGAGCTCTCTCTCCCTTAGGTTCTTTCTTTCTTAAGTTTCATATCTCCTTCATCTTAAGTTCTTTCTTTTCTTGTTCAAAACCTCCTATATGGATGGTTCTTACATCTTGTTTATGCTTCTTATGTATTATTTTCCTTTTGTTCATTTGAAGTCCTACATGTGATGGTTCTACCTCCTACATGGACGATTAGTTGTAATCTTTTCCTTTCGATTGTTATAATTTAATGTTATGTTTCGTTGATTTTAAGTCCTACATGCGATGGTTCTACCTCCTACATGGACGATTAGTTGTAATCTTTTCCTTTCGATTGTTATAATTTAATGTTATGTTTCGTTCATTTTAAGTCCTACATGCGATGGTTCTACCTCCTACATGGACGATTAGTTGTAATCTTTTCTTTTGAATGTTTTAGTTTAATTTATTGTTCTTCATCTTTTTCCCTTTTGTATGCTTGGTCATGAATAGCATGAACTAAGTATCTTTCTAAGGTCATGTATGAATTCTTTATGAAGTTTAATTGAAATTCTGTTTTTAATTACATAATACTTGTTTTGGATGAGTTTCTTTAATCCATTCTTAATGCCTTTGTTAGTTTGATCATCTAATTAAGGAATTGAAAGATTAATTAGACCTTGGGAAAGGCTAGTTAATTCTAGGTTCAATTGATTAAAGAACACAAGGAACTAGCAAGGGAACTTGACATAGGCTTTATGCAATCATAAAGAATTCTTGACTTAATGCAAGAATTAATTCTAATGAGCATGGGAACATGACTTTAGGATTGAGGATTAGGCTAATTTGACTTAGGAATAAGCAATTAGATTAAAATCTGAAATTCGATTGACATACTCCAATTCATGGGTTAAGTAATTAAATTCTACCTTAAAAGAAGATTATGTCTTAATCTAGCTTTTGGTAAAGGAAGAACAATTAAATGGATTATTGATGACATACATGACCCTAGGCTTTTGTTAATTGTTTTCTACAAAGTTTGATTCAATTTCTTTGTCATTTTATTTTCTTTTAATATGTTCATCCAAAAACTCATATGGTTGCATCAACTTTAAATTCAAGTAAATTGGGTTGGTAGTTGGAATTTTGGTCCTTGTGGGAACGATATTTTATTACTCCGGGATACTTGCCGTATTACATTGATAGTGTATACTTGCACTGGTTACCCACTCATCAACAACTCATTTGAGATCTGATCTAGAAAGCCAAGTTTGTCAACTACCCTCTCCTCAGTCACGCAAGCCGAGTCCCAATCTCTAAATCACGCAAGCACTTCCGTCTTTCGGCAATCGTCGCTCCTTTGTCTCTGACGCCACACCAGGTAAAGGGTTACCCTCTCCTCCTCGTCCTAATCCCTCTCTCCCTCTCTGTCAGTCACATACTCATACAAATGCACACAGTCCCATATTTGTTTGTTTCGATCCTAGCTTCACTCAAAGTCAACGGCTTTCCAGTGTAACTTCGTTCCCCTTCGATTGTGTAACTTTCAATTTTAGGAATAATGCTTTGCAGTTCTCATTTCATAGTCGATTTTAGGCATAATACTTTCGAATTTTCGCTGAGATGTGAAAACCTGTTCTTTTCAACTCTCGTGTTTCTGCATTTTAGTCAACTCTCATGTTTATAACGTAGGTAAAAGGGAAATATCTTATTCTTGGTTCTATTTTCTGCATTGGTTATAATTGTTAGTTCTCTATGTGTTTTGATGATAACTGACAATTGTAAATACAAGTTGAAGTTTGTCTTTGGTAAGTTGAAAAGCTTACTGTCAAAGACAAACTCGAGTTTTGGAAGCAAAACTCGAGTTTGGACTTGACAGAGAGTAGTTCAAATTTATAAAGTAAAGAAAACTCCAGTTTGCAAGTCACAAGAGCACTCAAGCTTTTCACATCAAGACAAACTCGAGTTTGTACCATACGAGACACCTCAAGTTTCATGAGGAATACAAAACTCCAGTTTTGATTTACAAACTCCAGTTTTCAACTACCAGAAAGTTTGTAAAAGTTTTCTCTTATGAGGAAACTCAAGTTTATGTTTTGTAAACTCGAGTTTTGGTCATATAGAGAGCTCCCAAAGTTTTGAACTTTAGTAAACTCCAGTTTACACCAAACAGAGAGTTTTGTCAAGTTTTGTGAACTTGACCAAACTCGAGTTTGTGTTTTCCAAACTCGAGTTTGGGCTTGGCAGAGAGTCTAAATATTTTTCATCCCAAGCAAACTCCATTTTACATTTGGAAACTCCAGTTTGCACTTGGCCAAGCATTTTCAAAGTTTACCAAAGTTATGAGGAAACTCGAGTTTGTATCTGGAAACTCGAGTTTGTGCTTGACAGAAAGTTACCATGTTTTATCCACTTTGAGAAAGTTATGAGTGTCGCGAACTCAAAATGATTTTCAAAATCCTATCACGATGCTCATTTTCGAAAGAAGTTCCAAACTCGAGTTTACGCTATCAAACTCGAGTCATGCACTTGAGGGAAAGTCTTTAAACTCAAGTTTTAATCTTACAGAGAAATCTTCATTTAAGTTTCAAATCTATTTTCAAAGAAGATGATCATGAGACTCGAGCTTAGAATGTTAAACTCGAGTTATGCACTCCAGTTTTTATAAACAAACTAGAGTGTAAAACGTCTTTGTTATGATATCACTGTGTTCTGATTTGTGAAATCTTCATGTATGATCTATATACTCTATATCATCACTCATTACTATTCCTAACTATGTCTAATCGATTTGTTATTGTGAGTTTCAGATGATCAAACAAGTGTTAAATAAAAGATTAAGCAAAAAGAAAAATATGATGTCAGAACATTAAATGCTAGCCCATAAAACAAAGTACCATTTTGGCAAATCATTCTCTTTACATTCCAAAGGTTTTAATGCCTTCTTTCCTCATATGGATTCCAAATCATCCAACGGATATATCTCAAGGAATGTCAACAAGAATGTTTGGGCTCATTGGTTGAATCAATGCATGAGTGAGAATAAACCACATTTCAACCTAACAACTATTTTAATGTCTCCAACAGTTATATCAAGATCTCCAACAGTCATTAATTGCTCCCTTCATTTATAAGCTGAAGCATTCAATTCTCAACAACTAACAGAGTAAAAAACGCATAAAGATCAACTTGCATTTACTGCTCCATTTTCAACTGTAATATCTGCTGATATAAATATTCTTTAGTGTTTATCAATCTGCTCTTTTAAAGAGTTTCATTTCTGAATATTAAATCTTTGTAAGAATCTCTGTTAGTTTTCTATATGTTTTGATGATAACTGACAATTGTAAACACAAGTTGAAGTTTGTCTTTGGTAAGTTGAAAAACTTACTGTCAAAGGCAAACTCGAGTTTTGACTTGACAAAGAGTAGCTCAATTTTAATGAACTAAGCAAAACTCCAGTTTTCATAGGAAAACCCGAGTTTTGGTCTTACAAAGAGTACTCCAATTTTTTCACATTTAGACAAACTCCAATTTTCATAGAAAACTCCAATTTGCACTATACAGAGACTCTTCAATATTTTTTGAAGAATACAAAACTCCAGTTTCCACCTGGAAACTCGAGTTTTGGTCATACTCAGAGTCTCCAATGTTTTCAACTTATGCAAACTCCAATTTTGATATGAAAACTCCAGTTTTCAGTTTGTCAAGAGTTTTCTTAGTTTTCCAAGTTTGTGAGAAAACTCAAGTTTAGATTTGGAAACTCGAGTTTGCACTTGACAGAGAGTTCAATTTTTACTTAGTTTGTGAAAATTCCAGTTTTGATAAGAAAACTCCAGTTTTGTCTCGGCATAGGTTTTCTAAGGTTTTCATATTTGAAAGAAAACTCAAGTTTAGTTTTGGAAACTCGAGTTTTGGCCAAGCAGAGAGCTTTGCTCTTTTTCAACGATTTTGAAAACTCCAGTTGAGAATGAAAACTCTAGTTTTGAGGTTTTGAGAATGACAAACACTTTGTGATCGGTGGGATTGTAGACATAACATCCTTTAGTTTCCTTAGGATACCCCACAAAAAGGCATTTTGAGGATCTGGATGATAATTTATCAGAGGCTTGTTGTTTAACATAGACCCCACATCCCAAAATTTTAAGAAATGACAAACTGTGTTTCTTCCCAGTCCATATCTCATATGGTGTCTTTTCAACTGCCTTTGACGGAACACGATTTAGTGTGAACGCAGCTGTTCTAGGGCATGGCCCCAAAAGGAAGGTTGATGATCTATTTGACTTATCATAGATCGAACCATATCTAATAGAGTTCTATTCCTCCGTTCAGAAACACCATTCCATTGAGGTGTTCCTGGAGGAGTAAGTTGTGAGATGATCCCACAACTTTTAAGATGGTCAATGAACTCTTGGCTCAAATATTCACCACCCCGATCGGATCAATGTGCCTTAATTGTTTTGCCAAGCTGGTTTTGCACTTCATCTTGGAATATTTTTGAACATTTCAAAAGATTCAAATTTATATTTGATTAGGTAGATATTCTCATATCTACTAAAATCGTCTATTAAAGTAATGAAGTACAAATGACCTCCTCTGGCAGAAGTATTCATTGGTC
Source organism: Acacia melanoxylon (assembly GCA_019022615.1). Lineage (NCBI taxonomy): Eukaryota > Viridiplantae > Streptophyta > Magnoliopsida > Fabales > Fabaceae > Acacia > Acacia melanoxylon. The sequence continues at coordinate 882,996 of JAFJYJ010000014.1, forward strand.
CACACATATCAGTATGTATGAGGCGCAATAATCAGTGGCTCTCTCACTATGCCTAGTAAAAGGGGCCTTTGTCATCTTTCCCAATAAACAAGACTCACATGAATCAAAAGATTCAAAATCAAATGAGTTTAAGAAATCCATCTTTGATGGAGTTTCGAAATGTGTTTCTCATTTATGTGGCCTAGACGACGATGCCATAGGTAGGTCGAATTCAAATCATTTGACTTGAACCTTTTAGTAGTTATGTTATAGATGTGTCCATTATTAGGAAGTTCTAAATTAAGAAAATAATGACCAGAATGAAAATCACCATGAGCATAAAATTGTCATTATAATAATTTGAACATTTACGATTCCTAGTAATGGAAGTATACCCTTCCTCATCCAAATAAGAAAGCGAAATAATGTTACTACATAAAGCAGGAACATAACATCAATTTGTTCAAAAATAAACAAAAGCCCACTGGGCAGAACTATTTCATAAGTGCCTACGGTTAAAGCAGCAACTCTTGCTTTGTTTCCAACCCGTAGGTCAACTTCGCCCTTCTTCAATTTTCTACTGTCCTTGAGACCCTGCATATTTATGCAAATGTGAGACCACATGCAGTATCTAATACCCATGTTGAGGAAGTAGAAAAGGAACATCTATAACATAGATACCTGAAGCGATAGCCCCGCTATCCTTCTTGTTCTTTTCCAGATCTTCAAGGTAGAGTTTGCAGTTCCTCTTCCAATGACCGATCTCATTGCAGAAGAAGCAAACCCCATCCTTTGGAGGTTTTGCCTTCTTGGCTTTCTGTTTCACACCCCTTCCTTTCTGAATGGACAAAACAGTACTAGGCATCTTCTCAAGGCTCTGTTCAGCAGTTTTGAGCATCCCATGCAGTTCAGGAATTGATTCCTCCATGTTGTTCATGTTGTAATCCATGACAAAGTGTTTATAAATTCCTGGGAGTGAGTTCAAGATCACATTTGTAGCTAACTCCTGGGAGATGGGGAATCCAAGCCTCTCAAGGTGATCAATGTAGCCTTTCATTTTCAACAATGAGGACCAACTTATGCACCTTCAACCATCTTGCAGGAGAATAAGGCCTCTTTGGTCTCATACCTCTCCCCGCCTTGCCCGTTGCTGGAATATTTCCATAGGATGATCAATCATCTCATAGGCCTCCACATGTTCGAGATCTCTATCGAGGTGCGGAAGCATAGTGGCGGGCATCAGCATCTCGCATCCACGAGTCATCCTTATGCTTTGTATAAGCATCGGTCCCGAGCTCTTGGATCAGTAAGCCGATCACGTCAGGAATGGGTTGATCAATGAGATAATCCTTTCTTTCGTGTTTGGGATCAACGCTTAAGTTCCCAAACATGTCAAGAAAGTTTGTCTCATCGTGTTCGTCCTTCTCAAGGACTGATCGCATTGATGGTGTTGCGTTGTTACTATTGCTAGTCTACATGATTCTACAACTAAAAGATATGCAAAGTTTAATTAATAATCTCCCAATGAATTAAGAACCCTCATTATAATTAGTGGGCTAAGATCCATATTTAGCTTAATTTTAAGTCCGCTTTGGCGGGACGCTTAAAATCAAGTTATTTAGGTAGGCAATCCCTTTGCCAATTACGTCACATGTAACTCTTAGATCTTAATGGGATTCGATCATCATATGACCTGATATGTTTAATCCCATCTAATGCCTTGAGATCCAAAACCGTTTTGATAATCCCATTAAGTTAAGACAATAATGAATGTTGAGTATCACCATTACTCACTCTTGTCTCACCAAGATAACTCAAATGCATCCACTTTGGTGGAACATACAAATGAGTGATTTAGGCTTTGACAAGTATTCATTAATTGACGGCATTACGACTTAAGATTTTATTTAGAGGGTATTATCTAATATCATCTAATTAATCCTATTAATTCTACTTATATGAATGCAATCATTATTGATATAGTCTCTAAATTAATTATGAATGATCTTAATCAAATCATAGTTAAAACCCTAAATTAATTATGAGAGATCTCTATGAAATCATAATTAAAACTCTAAACTAATCATGTAGTGATCAAATCAAAGCATAATTAAAATTGTGACACAACATGGCTCATACTTAACCTAAAATCCTCTCAAGCCAATGAGAGGACTTCTCTAAATTAATAAAAGAAAATACATAAGGAGAAACCTCGTTTCACATACGAGGGGAGTGGGATGAGAAGAGAATGTACATCAAGAATATTTAAAGAGAGGCATGGCTCGCAGGCCATATTTAAATATACAACATTTGTAATATCTAGAGCCATGTTGTTCACCATACCCAAACAACACTTTGAAAGGTAAATTACATCATATATATTAATTCATACAATTATAAAATAAAATATTATGATTAAATTTTTGAGTTTATATTATATTATATATAATATCATGATTTAAATTCTCTTATTTAAATTAAATTATATAATATATATAATATAAATCATGATTTAAATTATCTAATTTAAATTAAATTATATAATATATATATATAATATAAATCATGATTTAAAGTCTCTAATTTAAATTATATTATATAATATATATAATATAGTATCATGATTTAAATTCTCTAATTTATATTATATTATATAATATATATAATATAACGCATCCGGCATGATCGAAGGTTCCGAACGATTCAGAACGTCTCTGATACGCGCGAACGTGACTGTCGATTCCGAACATCGTGCAATATGAACAATTCAGAGATGGCCGCAATAACCGACTAGCATTCGATAGAAACCCTAACACGAAATTACGTTTTAAAGTATACAAGATTCGGTTTAAACATATATATCACATATATACGCATATAGAAAAACCCAATTTAAACTATCGGTTGAGTTGGCTCTTATACCACTGTTGGAATCCGTACACGCAGCGGATTAAAATATTCTACGAATTCCATCCGGAGGATCGCTCAACCATCACCGAAATCAAGGTTAGAGAACCTAATATTACCTATAGTGAACTCGTCCGCGTCGTGGGCTACCCTCTCAATCAGCAGAAGTCGACTCCACGAATCGGCTTCCTCTACTGGTATCCACACGAATAAACACCGAACACGGACGCGGCAGCGTGCTAGCGCCTCAAACTGTGCGTCTCTCTCTATTTCGCTCTAGGGTTTTTTTTTTTCTCGCGGCTTAGATACGCTCGACAAAAAGTCCCGTCGGTTATTCTAAACCCGATCGGCGTATTATATTCAAAATTAATCCTCAATAATTTTGAATTTCGAATTTCAAATATGGATTTAAAATATATTAATTAAATCTATCTGTTAGATAAAATGTAACGTATTTATTTAATCCGTATTAAAAGGCTAATCTGAAATTCGAATTTTGAATCTGGATAAAAAAAATTAATTAAATCTATCTAATAGATCTAATCTAATCTATTTATTTAATTCAAATTAAAAGCATTCGATTTAATTTATCTCTATAAATTAAATCCGAGAAATGATATCTATCTATTTAATTAAATCGAGATACTATATCTCAATTTAAATTAAAGAGATATATGATATCTTTATTCGAAAATTAAGTGAGATACAATATCTCTATTTGTTTTAGATATTTAATTTATCAAATAAATTAAATACAAAACAAATATTATATAATAATATTATAATCTCCATTAATAATATTAATATATATTAATTTCGAATTTAATATATATATATCCTAGATTAAATTCAGTATTCATTAAATCTTAGACGTATCTAAGATTCAATGAATATGGACACTTTTGCTCGTGTTAGGCTATTCTTGTGTGCGACCCTGCAGGCCCATATGAGATTGGCAGTGGGCCAATACTGTATCAACCCACAAGTCGCAAGCGGCCTTTAACAAGACATTGCGACTACCCAATTCACATGGGGATCGATGACACGATACAACCTACGTATAACCATGTCACGTCCCTTTTGTCACGCGATAATTTGGTTAAGGATGAGGCATGAATAATGTCAACTTCCTTTTCTTGACCATTACTTTCTCGATTCTCGAGTAGTCTAATAAGTGAAATGGAAACTCCTTTCCATTACAGTACGGCCATACATTTCTTAGACTCACTCATCGAGGGGCCCATATTATGTCTCTACAAATGTGAGGGACAAATTCCATCTTGACCATTCACATTCCTTCGCATGAAAACCACTGATCCCGATCATAGCCTTTATGATCACCCGGTCAAAGGTGACTTTTGACTAGGTCAACAACCAGCGACTCATCATGTAGGAATCCATGATGATCTCAGGTCATAGGGCGTTGTGACGCGGTTATACATGAGATAAGCTTATGACAAAATCCATGCAGCTTTCTCATAGTGGGTCGGTCTCCTTGTACTCTTACAAGTGCCTATGACTTTGACTCGTATCTCAATACTCATCAAAGTCATACCGGTCTTATTTCATCATCGTTCCCACGTTGATGACGGACTAGGGACATCTAGGATAATCTATAAGATATATCCAAGGATCAGCTATCACTATAAACATGCAAATGAAATTATAACTAAATAGAGAATGACTTGCCCCTAGGGCATAATTTCTAACAGTTTACACTAATTCCAGTTGTACTTTTGCTAACTCAGAAATTATGGCAGAACAAGAAATTCGTCCTACTTTAAAGGAATCGGTTGCACCTGATGTTATTTATCAACCTTTATGCATCCAATATCCTGAACTGGCTGCTAATGCTAACTTTGAACTTAAATATGGTCTTATCCATTTGTTGCCCAAGTTTGATGGCCTTGCAGGTGAATGTCCGCATAAGCTTCTAAAAGAGTTCCATGTGGTCTGCAGCACGATGAAACCTCAAGCAATTGATGAGGACCACATAAAGCTAAGAGCTTTCCCATTTTCTAACGATGGTGTAGCTAAGGATTGACTATATTATTTGCAACCATAATCTATTGGGAGTTGTGCTGATATGCAGAGGTTATTCCTAGAGAGGTTCTTCCCTACCTCAAGAGCTACTGCTATTTGAAAAGAGATCAACAACATAAAACAAATCAATAGGGAGAACATGTATGAGTATTGGGAGAGGTTCAATCGATTGTGTGCCAGCTATCCATACTACCAGATCTCTGAGCAATTACTGATTACATACTTCTATGAGGGTTTATTGCCATTAGACAGAAGTTTCGTGGATGCATCAAGTGGTGGAGCCTTAGATAGCAAGACACCCGAAGACGCCCGAGAGTTGATATCCACAATGGCTACTAATTCTCAGTAGTTTGGCACTAGAGTGAATAGTACCGCTGTTCACCAGATTCAAACACCTCCAGTCCAGTACTCCTAGAGATTAGAGAATAGACTTGATGATTTGACCTCTCTAGTGAGGCAGTTGGCAGTGACACAGATAGTACAATCTTCCCCTCCTCAGATTGGATACTCGTGTGGGTTCTGTTTAGACCCTTATCATTTTACTGACTCTTGCCCTACCTTGCATGATCCCACTTATCAAGACCAGTCGGTAGCTGTAGTGGGTATGTTCCTAGGAAAGCCACAATACTAATTTCAGCAAAGACAGTACAGACCGCAAAATTTCCAGCAACAATCTGTACCTCCTTTGCCAGCACCACCTCCTCTACCAGCCATAGTGTACCTCTACAGGCGGCACAGCAGCAGTCTAGTAGTAGTGGTTCCTCATTGGATGATATGATGATGCAATTTGTCATGAACACTATGCAGTCCAACATCAAACTGAAACTTCCATTCAGAGTTTGCAAACTCATGTTAGCCAATTGGCAACATCATTGAACCAGCTCCAACCTCAGGGATCCAATACTCTTCCTTCACAAACAATTCCCAATCTTAATGGGAATGTGAGTGCTATCTCCCTACATTTTGGCAAGCAATTAGAGGAGCCTAAACAAGTTGTAGATGTAACTGAATCCATATCAGAAAAAAGATTCAGATGTTGAGAATATTGACTCTAAAAACAAAGAGGCAGTGAAGCAAAATGAAGAGGACCCTGACATTCCCATTTCTCTTCCCTTCCCTCAAAGAGCCACTAAATTCAAGAAGTTGGCAGAGAATACAAAAGAGGAAGACATTCTTGAGACACTCAGGAAAGTTGAGATCAACATTCCTCTCTTAGATGCAATCAAGTAGGTTCCCAAATATGCCAAGTTTCTTAAAGAACTGTGTACCAACAAGAGGCGACTGAAGGGACTGAACGAGTGAGCTTAAACCAGAATGTATAAGCACTCATCCAACCCACCATTGTAACACCCAGAATTTCGAACCCTGAGAATGGACAATAAGCCTAAAGTAGGCAGACGACTAAGCCCAGTTTGGGAAGAGTCCCAAGAATGTTGAGGGTTAGGATGCCTCTCTGGGACAAGTAACTCGACCATACGGGTCAGTAGACCTTGTAAGCATCAGCCGTGGAATTAAGGTGCCAGTGAAATGGGACACGGAAGATCTATACGGCATAAATTCGGTGGAAAGGATGCCACCCAACTATGTCCTGGGGTATAAGACAATTAGTTGAGCGAAAATGTGCCGGTATAAGTAAGTACACGGCATTTTCAGCACAGTTGGGTATGCCCTGCGTTTTTGAGAAGGCGCCGGTATTGGTGAAGAAGACCCGAGTAAACCCGGGCAGGATCTCAGGCAAGTACTGATAAAGTAACTTTAATAAAGTACTGTCATGATAACTAATAATGACATACTTGTATCTTGGCCCAATAAAATCATGACACGTCTCCCGTCATTATGACAAGGAAAAAGCTACTTTTGTGTTGGACCAGTAAAAGCATGACATGTGTCCCTTCATAATTACAGGAGCAAGAGGTCAAATCAAGTCATCATGAAGAGAGAGAAATTGCTTTAAATTCGTGCAAAACAAGGAGGAGAGAGAAAAGTCAACAAAACTGGCAACATAAGCCAAGTTAAGAGGATATTTTGCAAGGGCACTTTGGTCATTTGGTTTGGGGAATTTTTAAGTGCCTCATGACATATTTTAAGACGTTTTGGACTCTTGTTTGCATGAGTATTTTGACCAAGAGCTCAAGGACCAAGTATAGAAGGAAGAGTCAATAGTAGTGGTGCTACGTCAGATACGTGGCATTTCGGGGTCAGAAGTCAGATTATCAGGTAGCACGTAGTACGAGGTGGTTATGAGATACTGGAATATGGGTTTCTTGCCCCTAGGGCACTATAATCCGTCCACCTGTGGTCAGGGAGAAGACACTGATGATCCGGGCTCACACAAGTCCAGTTGAAGGGCATAAGTTACGAGGAAAGGTGTAACCGGCAAAAAGGAGCTAAGCGGGACCGGTTAGGGTTTCCCAGAGTCGGGCCTAGGCCCAGGAAACTGTAAGGGGCGAAATTTTGGTGGGCCCAGAGAAGAAAGAAAAGGTCATGTCATGTAATTATGAAGAGAGAGAATGTCACATCAAGTAATTATGAAGAGAGAGAAAGATAAAATAATCAGGTTTAATCTGGACCACATCTTGTGAAACTGATATGACAATGGAATGAAAAGTAATTATGACAGCATTTTGGGAAGATTTTGTGGGTCCCACTTGTTGGAAGAAGTGCAGTGTAAAATGACCGTTTTACCCCTGGACCTAAAACCTACCCCTAAAGTCACATCAAGGGCAATCTTGGAATCTAAAGTTTAAGGGCTAAGATGGCGCCACATGTCCTGGACCAGAAGACTCTAGAATACCCTGGATAAGAAGACTCTGGAATGTCTTGGAGAAAAAGCCAGCAAAAATGACCATTTTACCCCTAAAGTAAAATTTAATTACCGGACAAGCCCTAGCCTTGGAATCTCTATATAAGGACACCTCCTCCCCATTTTTGGCTGCCCTAGGACGTGCTCAAGGAATGGAGAAGAGGGAGAGCTCAGCTGAAGTCTTGGTCCAAGGGAGGAAGAAGCCATACGCAACCGAAGACTCAAGGTAAGCTCCGAACCGATGACTTGGCGAATCATGTTTTAGTTCTGCCCTATGATGTTAAACATGGGGATACAGTGGGAGTTTGATGTTTTTAAGGTTTCCAATGAGTCCAGAATGTGATTTTGTGTGGGGATAAGTCAAGGTTACTTTTTACGAACCCGAAAAGCCGTAAGTCTTAAAGTTACGAAAATCTGCCGATTCTGGTGTTTCTGGTCAGCGAAGACAAATCGGTATATTTAAAATAGTAAATGATGTTAAAATTATTTTAAATTTTACATGGTGAAATTAGACATCCTCAGGATGAGTTTGGAATAAGGTTTCGTGTCATTCTGATTTTCCTACCCAAGTTGTTTGCTGTTGAACATGACCTAAAAACATGGATTTTGTCTCGGACCAGTGGCTAAGTTTTGAGAATCTGAGAATGACTCGAACCCAGATGACTTTGCTAATTATTTTTATGGTAACCTAGACATACTAAGGGCTATAAGGCCACTTATTTCATGTCAATACCATTTTTCTATATTTTATTAAAAATCGGCAAAGTTGGGTCAAAGATTCTGGAAACTTCTGATGTTAGGCGAAATTTATGAAGTTTGAAGTAAAGTTTGTATGTGTGATTGCATGTGTGTTTTATCATGATGTAGGAGATTGGGCTGTAGTGCCTCTACTATAGTACTGAGATCGGGCTGTAGTACTTATTGGACTGTGTGTCCTTAGGGTTTCTGCTACAGTACCGAGGGCATGTCGGATGGGGCTGCGGTGCCTATTGGACCGTGTGTCCTTAGGGTGTTGCTGCAGTACCAAGAGATATGAGGTAGGTAGGGCCTATGTGACTGTGTGTTCATAGGTGGCTACTGAGGCCTTAGGAGGGGTAGGTGGTTAGGTTTTGGCCACCCTGACTACCGAGGCCCCTGAGCGCGCTGTTCCGAGGGGCTTGTCTTGACCAGACGGTCCTGCGGAGTTGCTACATGCCAATTTGTTGTGCCAGAGGTAGGTTTATTGTTACTTCCTGATTGTGATTTGCATTGCATGCATTGTATACATATTGTATTTGAGTCTAACAGTTACTCTGGGGTTCAACTTTGAACTCCAGACTGGTTCAAAAGATACAGGTGAAAGGCGGTAGGCTGGTTGGACACTGGAGATGGTAAGGACACGGTGCAGAGCATTGAAGAAATAGAGGATGCCCTGTTGTTTTTTGTACTTCTATATTGGGGATGACTATATGATCTACACTAACTGTTTTGTACTTATTTTGGACGGTTGTACCCTTAATCCTACGGGGATTACTTTATGTTTTTGTATGTGCATTTACCAGTATATATTGTAAGTTTTCCAAACAGATCATATGCTCTGATGTGCACACTCTGAGATTTTATTTTAAGTGATTGGTTAACAAAGGAAACGTAATAAGCAAGAAAGAATCCCTCTAACCCACCACCCGAAAGGGCGAGGCCGGTAGGGGTGTAACAATCGTGGCTCGCAAGTGAAAGGATCCAAGTACGTTTTCTATTCCTTGCATTATTGGGAATTATAGATTTGATGATTGCATGCTAGATTTAGGTGCTTCCATTAATGTCATGCCTGCATCTGGTGTTATTGTCCAACTAGCAAATAGTAGTAATGCTCATCCCACTGGTTTGATTGAAGATGTTTTAGTCAAAGTAAACGAATTGATATTCCCTGCTGACTTTTACATTTTAGACGTGGAGGATGAATCTCCTAATAGTAGGTCCCCAATCATTCTAAGGAGATCTTTCATGAAAACAGCTAGGACTTAAGATAGATGTGCATTCTGGTACTCTTTCCATGGAATTTGGTGATATTCTTGTTAATCTTAATATTGTTGATGCCATGAGACATCCTATTACACCCCTACCGGCCTCGCCCTTTCAGGTGGTGGGTTAGATGGATTCCTTTTAAATAATTACCTTCCCTTTGTACTTTAGTCTATTTAACATATAACAGGGTGAACGCAACAGAGCACGAGACCTGGTTTGGACAAGTTCTAGTACTGATAAACATACAAAATTCAAACAGTAAGTAAGTCCCTAAAGGGTTAGATAAGTCATCCAAATAAAATACTGATCATAAACAACAGTCATCCAAGAATATAACAATACAAAAAGCGATAGGGCATCCCCTATTTCTTCAGTTCTCCACATCACGCCCTACCTTCTTCAACCTCCGTCGGCTACTGCCTCACCCCTGTGTCTCCACAATGGTTTGGAGTTCAGAGTTGAACCCCAGAGTAATTGTTAGACTCATATACAATATGTATACAATACATGCAATGCAAATCACAATCAGGAAGTGAAAATAAACCTGCCTCTGGCACAATAAACTGGCATGTAGCATATCCGTAGGACTGCCTGGTCAAGACAAGCCCCTTGGAACTATCAGCACTTAGGGGCATCAGTAGTTAGGGCGGCCAAACCCTAACCACCTACCCCTCCTGAGGCCTCAGTAGCCACCTAAAGACAAGTCCAATAGGCACTACCTACCTCATATACATCGGTACTGCAGCAAAACCCTAAGGACACGCAGTCCTATAGGTACTACAACCCAATCCTACATGCCCTCGGTAATACATTAGAACCCCAAGGACACATAGTCCAATAGGTACTACAGCCCGATCTCCTACATCATGATAAAACACACATGCAAAAGCAACATAGAGTATGCAAGTCAACAGTTAATACCTGGCACTTATTGAGATTGGAAAAACTCTTCCCTTGATGTTGAAAATATGGTCCACATGAGCTAACACCCTAGATACAGCAAAACATCATGCTTTCAATCATTTATACAATTTTACTTCAATTTCCATGAATTTCGCCCTACACCAGCTTTTCCATAATTTCTGACCCAGCTTCGCTGATTTTTAATAGATTCTATACAAATTGTATTGATGTGAAATCAGTGCCTATTGAACCCTTATGATGTCTAGTTTTCCATAAAAATAATTCCCAAATTCATCGGGGTTTGAATCCTTCTCTGAATCCCAATCTTTAGCCACTGGTCTGAGACAAAGTTCATGTGTTTAGGTCATTTTCAACCTTAAAGAAATATCGGTTGGAAAATCAAAATGACACAAAATATTATATCAACATCATCCACAAGATGTCTAATCTCACCATGTAAAATTTCAAAGCATTCGGACTTCATTTACACCTTTTAAACAATCGATTTTCATTCGCTGCCCAAAAACCGTAAAAGTTGGTAGATTTATGTAGTTTGAATATTTAAGCTTTTCGGGTTTGGAAAAAGGTGATCCCACTTGTTCCTACACCAAAAAAAAAACGTTTTGGACTCAATGAGAATGTTAAAAATATGAGAATCTTACTGCACATCCACGAAAAACATCATAGGGCAGAAGTAAGAATTGTTAGGTTGTCGGTTAGAAGCTTACCTTGGAATTTCGGTTACGTATGACTCCCTTCACTTCCTGAACCAAGTGTTGGAAATTATGCCCTAGGGGAAAGTCATTGTACTTTAAATTTTAATGTCATTTAAATTATTCTCCATTTAGTTATCATTTCATTTGCATGTTTACAGTGATAACTGTATCCCTGGATATATCTTATAGATTATCCTAAATGTCCCTGGTCGGTCATCTACGCAGGAGCAAAGATGAAATAAGACTAGAATGACTTTGATGAGGTATGGATATACGAATCAAAGTCATGGGCACTTGTAAGAGTACAAGGTGCTGGACCGACCCACTATGAGAAAGCTGTATGGATTAAGTCATAAGCTTTTCTCATGTATGACCGCGTTACCATGCCCTTTGACCTGAGATCATCATGGATTCCTACTTGAGGGTCGCTGATCTTTGACCTAGTCAAAAGTCACCTTTGAACGGGTGATGATAAAGGCTTCGATCGGGATCAGTGGTTTTCATGCAAAGGAATGTGAATGGTCAAAATGGAATTTGTCCCTCACATTTGTAGAGAGATAATACTGGGCTCCTCAATGAGTGAGTCTGAGAAATGTATGGCCATACTACGATGGAAAGGAGTTTCCATTTCAATTGTTAGACTACTCAAGAATCGAGAAAGTAATGGTCAAGAATAGGCAGTTGACATTATCCATGCCTCATCCTTGACAAAATTATCGCATGACAAAGGGGACGTGACATGGTTATACGATAGGTTGTTTCGTATCATCGATCCACATATGAATTGGGTAGTCGCAATGTCTTGCTAGAGGCCGCTTGCGACTTGTGGGCTGGTACAGTATTGGCCCACTGCCAATCTCATGTGGGCCTGCAGGGTCACACACAAGAATAGCCCAAGATGAGCAAAAGTGTCCAGATTCATTGAATCTTATATATGTCTAAGATTTAATGAATATTGTATTTAATCTAGGATGAATATGTATATATATATATTTATTATTAAATTCGAAAATAATATAAAAAATATTATTTAATAGAAATTATAATATTATTATATAATATTTGTTTTATATTTAATTTATTTGATAAATTAAATCTAAAACAATTGAGATATTGTATCTCGATTTAATTTTCAAATATAGATATCATTATCTAATTTAATTTGAATTGAGATATAGTATCTCGATTTAATTAAATAGATAGATATCATACCTCATATTTACTTTATAGAGATAAATTAAATCAGAAGGCTTTTAATTCGGATTAAATAAATAGATTAGATTAGATCTATTGGATAGATTTAATTAATATATTATTTTAATCCAAATTCAAATTTCAAGATTAATGAGGATTAATTTTGAATATAATACGTCTAATGGGTTTTAGAAACCTATGGGACATTTTACAAGACATATTAGAAAAGCCGTGAGAAACCCTAGAGAGAAAAGAGTGAGACGCGAAAATACTGAAGGCGCTAGCACTCTGCCGTTGGTGTTGAAGGCTGTTCGTGTGCATATCGGTAGAGGAAGGAGATTCGCAGTCTGCTCCTGTTGATCGAGTAGGTAGCCCACGAGAACGAATTGAACGTAGGATGCTCACAAATTTCGCATAGGTATTGTTTCTAACGAACCTTGATCTAAACGCCGTTGATGGATCCTCTCAAGGGATCCGTAGGATTTTAATGGATGAGAATCCTTCCGCTGTGTGTACGGATCCCAGCAACAAGATCTTCAGCTGGACACCCTCCTTCTTCACCTTGAACTCGTCCTTGAGCAGGTGGAAATGAGTGGGGAAGTGTCCTTATATAGACTCCAAGGGTTAGGGCTATTGTCCAAGTTTGGTTATTATCCACTGGTCGGAAGAATGTCTCAGATTAAAATATAATTCCTTGACTTGTTTGTCAAGAATTCTATAGAATTCTTGGCAGATGGGTGGCACCTTTTAGGCCCAAAAATCAGATTCCCAAATTGCCCTTGATGGTGGTTTTTGGAGTTACTAGATGTAGGTTTTTGTTTGGTAATTAAAATAACACTTCAGGGGTAAAATGGTCATTTTGTACTGCTTTTCCTCCAAGTCAGTGGGACCCATCAAATCTGCCCAAATATGCGCCATTTATGATCCATGTGGGGTCATAATTCTTGTCATTCCATTGTCATATCAGGTTCAAATTGTGTGGTCCAGATTAATCCAGATTATTTTATTTTCTCTCTCCTCATTATTACCTGATGTGACCTTTTGCTTTCTCTCCAAGTCACTTTTCTCTCTCTTCTGGGCCTACTAAATTTCACCCTCTCCCTGCATCTGGGGGCCTGGACCCTTCTCCGGAAACCCCGAACTGGTCCCGCTCAGCTACTTTTTGTCGGTTACACATTTCCTCGTAACTCGTGCCACACAATTGTGTTGGTTATGATTAGTTTTGATGATGTCTTATATAGATGTCATTCTTGAGAGCAAAAAGGTTGCATACTACATTTATCTTATACTTTGACTAATTCTTATATTTAATGTAGATGCTAAGTTAAATGATGAAGAATGATCAAGTTGGGACATGGAAAAAGGAAGAACTTGCTTGAATGGAATGAAGACATCATTATCCAAGTTCTAAGATTGGTCCTAGAAGTCTCCACAATTAAATGGAAGTTGGAATGGATCAATTCAGAGTTTAAACAAGCAAATATGAGGTTCTGGATGAGCAAACTCGAGGCTCCAAGTATTAAACTCAAGTTTACTATCTTGCTGAAGTAATTTGCCTATCTGATATGAGCAAACTCGAGCTTAGCACTTCAAACTCGAGTCCATAAGTGTCTTCAGCAGCTTTGGTGTTTCTGGACTAGGCAAACTCGAGCTCATAAGTACAAACTCGAGCTTACAGCGGTGATCAACTTTGTTTCACGTTCAGCACAGGCAACGTCTGGTAATTTGATGATATCTTCCACACCAGAGATCCGATTGAGGTGAAACCAGTGACATATGAAAATAGACTCCCAATGCGTCATTTTGATATAAAATACAAGCCCAAAGCACTTTAGATAACGGAGTTATGAATTGTGGAAGTTGAAATAGAAATCCACGCCACACTTAAAAACAAGCCTCCATGTTTTGCGTGTAACTCACAATATACAAATCCAATTGAGTTGAAATCAGTGGCATTGGAAAGTAGACTCCAATATCTTTCCATCAAGAGTTGAACCAACCAAAACGGAGTTCAGACCAGGGAGATATGGCCCTCGAAAGTGGACAAAGTTGCAAGGTCACCGAACAAAGTCCAAAATCAGCCAGTCAAGTTTACAAATAGCAAGCTCGAGCTTACAAGTAGCAAACTCGAGCTTACGGGTTACGAGAGAGGAAATGCTGATTTTGAAGAAGTCCAAACTCGAGCTTGAAGTTACAAGCTCGAGCTCGAGAGTTCCGAGAGAAGAAATGAACTTTGGGAAAAAGCCAAACTCGAGCCTATAAGTGACCAAACTCGAGTTTAGCTCGACGAGTGCAAACAAAGTCCCGATAAACACCCAAACTCGAGTCTATAAGTTATAAGCTCGAGCTTGAGACTTCCCGAGGCAAAAATCCAAGTTCAAAAGAAGACCGGACTCGAGCTTACCTATATAAACTCGAGCTTGGAACTCGAACAGATTTACACATCGATTCAAGAAAATCACCATGATCGAAACATCATATCTCATCAAGAACATCCAGGATGATTACTCAAATGATTTATACTACTTCTTAACATCATTTATATCATTTGTGTATAAGTTTCAGGTGATTAAAGTTTGAGATAACATCAATTTGACAGAAATCAAAATCTGTCAAGAGTATGGAGATGAACTTTGCTGCTGTTATTCATAAACAACAAAGAAGGCAGAATTGAACGAGAAAACTGAAGGAGCAACGTTTAATGCTGAACGGTAATGTTCTTCAATGGATTTGAATGTCCAATGTCTTTGATATGCTTTAACTTCAGACTTGAGAAGATTTGAATTTGCCTTAAAGTCAAATAAAGCAACTCCATGAGCCACTTGTATTATTTTATTATATCTTCTCAAACAAAGCAAATGGAAGACAGCCTGGAAAGAAGACTAACCATTCTTCAAGGCGCATTGAAAGCAAGGCTCCCACCAACAAAAGCTGAACATCATGGGAGACATTCTTGAAGAGCCAAATATTCAAATATTCAAATCTGCAATTGTTCTCATGACTATATCTTAATGGCTATATTCCCAATGACCATATTCTCAATGACTATATTCTCCACGAATTCAAAGCACTCCAACAACGGTCATTAAGCTTCAACTAGCATAAATACCGAAGATTTGAAGACTTCGAGACAGAGAACGAGTACACGAGTAGAAAAACGAGAGACAAAGTTTACACCTTCAACATGCTAATACTCTGATCTTCACATCATTTACTCTCTGTTTTCAATGTTTACATAGCTTATCATTGAGAGTGAGATGACTTGTAATTGTGCTTCAGTGCTTATCCATCTACTTCTGAGAGAGAGAAGAGTTATTGTAAACATCCTATCATTCTATCTGTGAGATACTCAAGATTGGGTGATCTTGAGTGGGAAACACATTGTGTTGATTACGGCTTGTGGGGAGTGAATCCTAGGGAGAGGATTACTTCGAGTACGAGTGTGTGATCAAGCAAGTGTATTGATTACGTTTGTAAGGGGAGTGAATCCTAGTGAGAGGATTACTCCAAGTACGAACGTGTAATCAAGTTACAAGAAGATAGTGGATTGAAAATCTCAAGCGGAGCTTGGGGACTGGACGTAGGTCAAGGATTGGGCCGAACTAGTATAAATCATAGTTTGCATATTCTCTTCCCTTAACTCTTATATTTCAAAGACATATATATACGAATGTCCATACATGTTTGAATGATTGACTGTTTCTTTATCAATTATTATTGTCATTCAAACTGCTTTCAATAAGTTGTGAAAAGAATTTCAAACTTCCAAAAGTTTTATCAAACACCCAATTCACCCCCCCCTCTTGGGTGATAGCCAGGTCTTTCAAATTGGACATGTGTGGGCCCGGATTAACAAGCTTTTCTCCCTAACATTAGGTGGTCAAAATATAATGCCTTGGGGAGCAAGAAACCCATATTTCAGTATCTCATAACTACTTCGTACTACGTGCTACCCAAAATCCAACTTCTGACCCCGTAATGCCACGTGTCCGACAAAGCACCACTTTTACTGGCTTTTCCTCCTGTACATGGTCTAGATACTCCTTCTCTCTCTCTCTTCCTTGGTTGGACACGCATACCATGTCCCACAGGGTCACAGTTCGCGTCTCACTGATGTCTTTCATTAGTTATACCTCATACCGGCTTACACTTCTTCGATCTTACTTTTGCACAAGTTACTTGGTTTCTTCTTATTTTGACTTATTTAATTATAAGCAATGGCTTGTCATCTTAGAGTCCTTAAAATAATTTATGCCATAAATTACATAAGATAAATACTTCCGAATTTGACTCAAGTCTTCTTATTACTATACAAACTCATGCTTGTACATGTATTACAGAAGTAGGGATGTTACATTTCTTCCCCCGTAAAAATAAATTTCATCCTCGAAATTTAGCTATACATCAATCTACTCTTAGACATGAAATCCGGATAACGCTTCTTCATATCCACAACCATTTCCCACGTCGCTTCCCTCGGAGATAATCCTTTCCAAACAACCTTGACAGAAGGAATACTCTTTCGCCAGAGCTGTTTCTCTTGATGACCGATAATCCGTTCAGGTTCTACCACAAAGGTGTGATTATCTTGAACATCAACATCCTCATACTCCAACACATACTCCGGGGCCGGCTGATACTTCTTTAGTTGGGAAACATGGAAGATGTCATGTAATTTACTGAGGTTTGGTGGCAATGCCAACTGATATGCCACTGGTCCTCGCTTCACTAGTATCTCAAAAGGACCAATATAATGAGGACTTAGTTTTCTCTGCTTTATCGCTCTGCCAATTCCAGTAATAGGAGATATCTTTAGAAATACATGGTCACCTACTTCAAACTCTAGAGGCCTCCTTCTCTTATCCGCATAACTCTTTTGTCTGCTCTGTGCTACAAGGAGCCTCTTTCGAATCAAACTAATCTTTTCGGACATCTCATCAACCATCTTCAGCCCGAACAGCTTCCTTTCTGATAACTCAGTCCATCCCAAGGGTGATCTACACTTTCTTCCATATAGTACCTCATAAGGATCCATCTGTATACTGGAATGGTAGTTATTATTGTATGCAAATTCTGCTAAAGGTAGATACCGATCCCAATTGCCTTTGAAATCCAGAACCCAGGCTCGCAACATATCTTCTAATGTCTGAATAGTCCTTTCTGACTGTCCGTCGGTCTGAGGGTGATAAGTTGTACTGAACTTCAGCTTTGTCCCAATTGCCTCATGTAATGCTTGCTAGAATCAGGAAGTGAATTGAGGATCTCTATCATAAATAATGCTCTTTGGAGTACCATGAAGTCGAATAATCTCTGATATAAATCTCCGCCAACTTTTCCAGAGAATAATTCACACTTAAAGGGATAAAGTGTGCCGATTTCGTAAGTCGATCAACAATCACCCAAATAGCATCGTAATGTCTTATCTTTGGAAGGCCTACTACTAGATCCATGGTAACATCTTCCCACTTCCATTCAAAAATCCCGATTTCTTGAAATAAACCTCCCGATCGATGGTGCTCAATCTTAACTTTTTGGCAAGTTAAACATTCGGCAACATACCTTGCTACGTCGTTCTTTATTCCTGGCGACCAAAACTCTGTCTTTAGATTCCTGTACATCTTTGAAGATGGAATATCACCTAGAGGGGGGTGAATAGGTGATCTCAAAAATCTTTTGCGAATTAAAAGTAAATGGAAATAAAACAGAGACAGAGAAGAAAAGGTAGACACAGAACGTTTTATACTGGTTCAGTCTAATGCTTCAACCTACGTCCAGTCCCCAAGCACACACTGGGATTTCCACTAATTGTTAACTACAATTACACACTCTGTAAACAAAGGATGATCCTTTCACTCTCAGACAAACTCCCCCTTACAAGTTGTAATTATACACCCTTACTCAAAGTCCCACTACCTTAAGATTTGACAACTAAACAGATGATCAAAAGGTATTTAAACTCCTCACTGAGTAGATAAATGTTAAACACTGAAGTATAGCAAAATATCTGAAGATATTAATGAAACAGTTGAAACAGCAAAAAGCAATAAGTTCAGATTGAATGCACAGTGTTTCGGTAGGTAGCGAATTCAATGCTTCGACTATTTATAAGTGTTACAATAAGTGACCGTTGATGAAGCTTGAAGAATAACTGCTGTGAGTCTTTGAATGTATCCGTTAGACAGATGAGACCACAGTTAAGATTTTGGCCGTTTGAATTTTCCAAGTGAATTTGCAGTTCCGACATTCCCTTCATTCCTTTTGATTCTTTCCATTGTGAGACGACATTAAATGTGCAGTCGGAATGTAAGAGAAACTTTTATATCAATCAGAGTATTGGTAATCGAGATTATCACCAGTTTTGGCAAACGCATTTAATGCTCTTTTGACACAAATTGCTTTCTGTTAATTTGATGTTTAACCCATGCTTAAGTCACCTGAAACTCATTAACAAACTAGTTAAAAGCATTTAGGATTAGTAATGAGAAACATTTAGAAGTAATACAATTAACACACAGTGTTTTCATGAATTACGCAGACGGAGTTTTCAAAACAGAGGACTCTTGCTCGAGCATAGTTCATCCTTGCTCGGGCAAGGTTCTCTTGAATCATTTAAAAGAACATCAACGTTGCTTATGCTCGAGCAAGGATTCTTGTCTGCTCGAGGATAGTGCTCGAGCATGATAAAATCATGCTCGGGCAAGCTTCTTCACAGGAAGCTTAGAAGTGATCTGCTTCGCTGATGCTCGAGCATGGAAACATGCTTGCTCGAGCAAGACATAGGCAGAGGCGAAAGATTGAACATTCAGCGATGCTACTCAAGTAGGCTTTTGCCCTTGCTCGAGCATGGATTTTTCATGCTCGGGCACACATTGTTCAAAGGCGAGAATGGTGCCATGGAGGTATGTTGCTCGAGCAACGTTTTCCTCCTGCTCGAGCAAGCCATTTACTCTGCTCGAGCATGGCTCACTGACAGACATTGTTTTGCTTCTGCCTCGATGCTGCTCGAGCATGAAACTTCTCTTGCTCAAGCATGATTGTTCAATCATACATTCTTTCGTTTCTAACTCGATGTTGCTCGGGCAGGATCAATCTGCTGCTCGAGCATGATTGATCAAGCATCACTTCTTCTTTTCCAGAAACCCGATGATGCTCGGGCAAGGCCATGGGGATGCTCAAGCAAACCAAGAACTTATCACAAATGACTCAATACAAAACCTTAGACCTTGTAATCATCAAAACATTGAGAACTAACATTCTCCCCCTTTTTTATGATGACAATTCTGAAGTATATTATTAGAAAGAAGAAGAATTCATAAGTTTTGGAATTGAGTAAAAGAAAATGAGAACACTAATAAGTAAGTATTGATTAATAATTCTTTCATTCTGATTTCTTAAATTTTCATTACAACAAAAAGTTCTAGATAATAACAAAATGACATAAACAACCAAAATACCTCTAAACAATCAAAACACCAACTTATACTTCTAATATACTAAACTACTCTCCCCCTTTGTCATCAGTGAAAAGGGGACCCTGAATAGATGGAGAAGGAGGATCGCTATCAGGAAAATCAGAGGAGGACGTAGAGGGGAGCTTGACTGTCAAAGGATCAATAGGAGAAGCCAACGAGGAAGGTAAAACTACTGTCGTTGGAGTAGGAGCAACCAATGGTGAAGCAGCAACAATAGGAGTGATATCCTCAATGGGAGAGGGAGAAGTAGTAGGCATGGCAGACGATGAAGGATGCACAGAGGAAGAAAAGGTAGTACCAAGACTGGTCAGAAAGGCACCTAGAACATCTGCAAAGCCTTGTTGTTGATCAACCACTTTCTGAACAGATTGCTTGATTTCTTGTTGTTGATCAAAGAGGACGAAGGAGCTAGTATGTATTTCCTTTTTCATATCAGTTAATTCACCATCCAAGTGTAAGTCGAGGTGAGCCTTCAAGTTAACCATCTCGGTAGATAGAGCCTTGATCATCTTCTTTGTCAATTTCTGATAGACCTCCAAGGATTGCAGCACAGGAGCCATAGCTTTCTGGATAGAGGACTCAACGATATTCTGTATGGCTGCCTGAGAAAATGACGGAGCAGATGAAGCAGGACCAGCCTTAGAGGATTCACCCTCATCAGGAGTTTGTGAGGCAGAAGGCTTGGAAGTAGACGGCTGAGAGGATTTGAGAGGAGCTTTCCCTTTTTGCTTCTTGGATGATACCTCAGCAAAAGAAATCCTTGAGCGTATCATATGCTCTTTTCCAAAGAGAGGGGGATACTCTGCGTCATCGTCCGAGAGATACCATATGTTGTGAACCTCCAATATCCTAGAAACCAATGGAGAGAAAGGAATAGTGGCACGAAGCTTTACCTTGGCTTCAGAAATGAACGAGAGCATCTCTTCTAGGATCCACTTGCCAAGATTCCGGGGCTCCTTGGCAACTAAGGAGGCAAAGTGCTCAAAATCCTTCTGGACAAAGTATGTAAAATTCTTGCCCTTCTACACTAAACTTCGGCTGTAGACGTACCAGAGTACTCTGTATTCATCTTTCATCATTGCAGGGGTCAAATTGATTTTCTTGTTGGCTTCCAAGGGTACATCAGGAAGAAGAATCGCATGACACTCTGCCGGAGATAGTTTTGGAGGATCCTCAGGAGGATCAACAATGCCAAGAATGACATTGAGATCATGAGCGGTAAGCTTGATCTCTTGACCCCAAACCTTGGTAACCAAGACATTGTCGTTACTTTTGTGAACCTTCTCTTGAAGGTACATGTTGTGGTAGAAAACACGAAAGACCTCGGGAGAGTATGGCTTGCTAATACCGAGGAGAGGCATGAATTGAAGAAGCTAGTCTGTTAAATCCAAGTTGCATTTCTCCATGAAGTGTGCCAAATTTGAACAACCGGCTATCACCCAAGAGGGGGGGTGAATTGGGTGTCTGATAAAACTTTCAAAAACTTTGAAAATCTTTTCGCAAATTAGTTCGAATGACAGAATTAGTTTATAAAGCAATAATCAGTCATTCAAACATGTATGCTGGAAATGTAAGAGTTTAGGGAAGAGAATATGCAAACTGAGATTTATACTGGTTCGGCCCAATCCTTGACCTACGTCAAGTCCCCAAGCTCCACTTGAGATTTTCAATCCACTATCTCCTTGTTTAACCGGGCACAAGAGAAAGCCTTTACAACCTCACAAGTTTGGTCGGGCACTTGTGTAGCCTTTACAATCTCTTCGAGATATCCTCTTACGCACTGTAAGAATACAATTACCGACTCTGTAAACGAAGGATGATCCTCTCACTCCCCCATACAAGTTGTAATTAATACACCCACACTTAAGGTTCCACAACCTTAAGATTTTTACAACTAAAAGAATTAATCGGTGTTTAAGAACTCCTCACCGAGTAGATGAATGCTAATCACTTTGAAGTACATAATTGATCATCTCACTCTCTACCGTAAACTATATAAACATTGAGAACAGAGTGTATGAGTTAAGCGTATATTCATAATGACGGCATTTCGGCAGTGCACGCTCATGTCTCTGCTTTTTCATTATGAATCCTTCTCCTTTTATAGTTGATGGAGAGCATTCGACCGTTGAGCAATTCTTCCCGTTTAGGATATGATCGTTGAGTGTCCGTTGGAAGTAGCCATTAGACAGACGAATCACTCCGCCTCAGTTTCGTCCGTTTGAAAATCACAGCTGGAATTTGTGGAGAAACATTCTCTTACATTCCTTTTGTATATCCGTTGTCAAATAGCATTTAATGCGCAATGGGAATGTTGGAGAGGCTTTACTTCGATCAAAACAATTTAGCTTCGGTTTAGGTAACTTCATTTAATGCTTTGTCAGTCAAAAGTTGCTTTATCCAAATCTGCTGGTAATTTGCGATTATACAATTTGAAATTCATCAACACACTGGTTAAAAGCATTTGGTAATCTCAATAAGTGATAATCCAAAGTAATAAGATAAACTTATGATTTCGTAAATTGTCCAGAAGTGAGTTTCAAAACAGGGGCAACTTTGCTCGAGCATAAATCCAAGCTTGCTCGGGCAAGCTTCTTAAAAACTCGGTTATAAAGAGTTCCTACTCGGCGATGCTCGGGCATGGATTTTTCATGCTTGCCAATGTTGCTCGAGCATGATGATATTCATGCTTGGGCAAACTCTTGAAAGCACTAGAGAAATGCCTTCCAGACGATGTTGCTCGAGCAAGACTTCCTCCTTGCTCGGGCAAGGTTCAGTCAGAGTTAAATTCAAGAAGACATCCAAAGGTTGCTCGGGCAAGCTTTTTCTCCTTGCTCGAGCATGTGCTCGAGCATGAAGATTTTCATGCTCGGGCAAGCTATTCCATGTGAGGAGAAATTGCTTCAAGTCGACGTTGCTCGAGCAAGCTCCCATTCTTGCTCGGGCAAACTCCGTGCGAGACGATTCCAAGTAGACAGGCAGAGGTTGCTCGGGCAGGCTTTTTCCTTTGCTCGAGCATATGCTTGGGCAAGCTATTTTCTTTGCTCGGGCAAGACCTTATGACTTGGATCTTTTGCTTCTGTCTCACTCTTGCTCGGGCAGACCAAGAACCTTGCTCGGGCAAGGTATTGCTTTCTGGTGTTTTTGGAGGTTGCTCGGGCAAGTTGCTTGTGCTTCATCTCAACTTTCCTCAGAACCCGTCGTTGCTCGAGCAAGCTTATAACCTTGCTCGGGCAAGGTCATACTTTCTGGCTTTTTCAAAGGATGCTCGGGCAAGTTTTCCTATACTTTCGTTGCTGGGCATTATGATCAATACACCTCAGAAAGCTCTTTAAATATATCTTCCATTTCAATAAGAATCAACTCCAAACTAGTTGTATTTCGTCCATTAACATCGATGAGTGGAGGTTGATCTTATCCAGCGTTTTTGCAGAATCCAGAACAGATTATCAACTTAAAAACATCATAACTATTTGAATTGATCTTAGTTTTCTGTGTTTTTTATTTTTTTGAAAAGGTATTTGAGTCTAGTTTCCAATGGCACAAATTTCACCTCATTTGGATTTGTAGATTGTGAGATACACTCAAATTACCGAAGGTTGGTCTGGACTGTGACGTTGATATTTATTCTTACTTACAAAAATCATAGCTCTCGCATATTGGATCCTTTGAACTTGATATTTTGTCAAAAGTACGTGTTGGATGTCTAGTTTAATATGCCGCTGGTTTCATATCAATCCGATTCCTGGTTTGAGAGATATCAACGAATTACCAGAGGTCGCCAGAAACAGAGCTGAACAGAGTATGCTGAAGAAGAACCTTGCTCGGGCAAGCTTCTTCTTTGCTCGGGCAAGAGCGGATTTTGGGCGATTTTGGGCTGAAAATTCACCTTGCTCGGGTAGACCTTTGTTGTTGCTCGAGCATGCCTTCGAAACTCAATATGCTCGGGCAAGGAGTGATAGAAATAGCTGAAATTACATAAATGCCCCCAAACAAACCAATATTCATCCGAAGCTTGAACTTGCTTGTTTTAACTCCGAATTGAGTCGTTCCAACATCTGTTTGATCACGGAGACTTGTATATTGATGTTCTCATGATATTTAACAAGTTCTTCTTTCTTCAAACTCCATTCTATATAATTTAATTTGGACTAACCTATAATACACAAAGTAGTTAGTCAATGTATATGATATAAACTTTTTGCTCTAGATAATGACATCAATATAAGACATCATCAAAACTAAGCATAACTAACAAAATTAACATAGACTATTACACAGAAAGGTCGTTGCTCATAATAGCGTCCAAATAGAAGATGATCATCGACAACAATGTTACCAGTAATCATTCCCGGTGAAGGTTCAGGCAACTGACCATTTGAAGGGCGACTTGTCGATACTAGTTCTTTCTTACTTCCAGAAGCCAGAGATATCAGTGAAAACGAGACTTTCTACTTTTTGCTTCCAGATTCCTGAGATTTTTGACTGATGGAGGTCTTTGGGATAATCTGCTTGTGCTTTAGAACGAGCCTCATCGAACGTTTCCTCAGAATCGTCGGAATATGGTGGAGACGACGACTTTGTTTGCTTCCCTTTGCCCGTAGGAAGAGACCCAGTCTGGAATTGTGTCTTCGGCTTTGGTGACTCTTGGATCTCCATACCCTTTTGTGAAGGTTTGGTGGTTTTCGGTTTCTCGATGGCTTTGGGTTTGTCGAAAACTTGGACCTTCGGTCGATAGTAGCAAGACTTCTTCGCAGGAGGTGGTTTGGAAGGTGATTTGTCCCCGGAACCAGCCATCGATTGAGTGGAGAAGATGTGTTTGAGGATTTTAGTAATGGGTCGGATTGAGTATATGGAGTGACGAGAGGGGAAATTTCGAGGGAAAATGAGCGAATTCAAAGAATTCAATCGGTGGAAGTAACGGTTGTGACGAATGGAATTGATTTTTCGGATGGAACAGTGGTAACGATTCGCAAACGGATGTAACGGTAGAGAGAATTTGAGAGGAAATGGGGTTTTAGGGTTTTGACGGTTATGCTGAAATGAAACGTCGTATCCCCTTTTTAAAAAACACCTTCACCCGATGTTGCTTGAGCAGAGTCTTCTGTGTGCTCGAGCAGACTTCTTGTCTTGCTCGAGCATGGATGAACACATGCTATTTTCAAAAAATATAAATAACCCAGGCTGACCTCTCGTCAAGTGTGTATTGTGAACACCTGATTCATAGATGATATTTGAATTAAAGATTGAGATTAAACTTATACTTTTGGGAAAGAAAATAAAAAGAAAATTGCTCATCAGCGTCGTATGCTCGGGCAGCTAAGTGAGGTTGCTCGAGCATCGTTCCTCAATTTCAATTCGCCTTTCATGTATCCCGTTGTTGCTTGGGTAGGCTATCAGGGGTGCTCAAGCAGCGACCGTCAAGAAGATTACTCTCATTCGCTATTGCTCGGGCAAATATGTGAGTGTGCTCGAGCAGGATTCCTTAATTCGTTTTTCTCTTTGATATTTCTCGCTATTGCTCGGGCAAGCTCTTACACCTTGCTCGAGCAAGAGCCTTCAAGATTAGGTAGCACCCCGCTGTTGCTCGAGTATGACTCATGGGCATGCTTGAGCAGGGTTCTGTTTCCTTGTTTTCTTTGACAGAGTCTCGTTGTTGTTTTAGCCATAGAACTTGAGCGCAACAACTTGAGGCAGCAACATACTCAGCTTCGGTGGAGGATACAGCCACAGTGGTTTGTTTCTTGCTAAACCATGATACGAGTGACCCTCCAAGAAACTCACATTGTCCACTTGTGCTCTTTCTATCAATCTTGTATCTAGCATTATCAGAGTCTGAGTATGCAACCAGGAATTCTTGTTGACCTTTTGGAAACCAGAGACCCAATTCCTTTTGTATCTGAGATATATCGAAAGATTCTCTTGACAAGTTCAGCATGTGATTCTTTAGGAGCGGATTGGAACCTTGCGCACATTCCCACACTAAATTGAATATCTGGTCGGCTTGCTGTTAAATATAATAAAGATCCAATCATTCCCCGATATTTGGTTATGTTGAAGTCCTTGCCTTTCTCTTCATCGGCATCCAGAGAGGCGGTTGAGCTCATCGGAGTGTCGGCTCCATTGAAGTTTTCCAGCCTTACTTCTTTAACAAATCACGAAGGTATTTTGTTTGTGAAATGAATATTCCATCCTTCCATTGTTTAATTTGCAAGACGAGAAAGTAGCTCAACTCCCCCATCATGGACATCTCGAACTCTCCCTGCATTTTCTTGGAAAATTCTTCACAGAGAGAATCATTAGTAGCACCAAATATTATGTCATCTACATATATTTGTACAATTAGAAGTTCTTTAAGCCTATTAGTTTTGATGAAAAGTGTTGTGTCTGCTTTTCCTCTAACAAAGCCTTGATCTAAAAGAAATTTACTTAGACGTTCATACCAAGCTCTAGGAGCTTGTTTAAGACCAAACAAGGCTTTCTTGAGGCGATAAACATGGTTTGGATGATGATCATTTTCAAAGCCAGGAGGTTGTTCAACATACACTTCCTCCTGAATAAATCCATTTAAAAAGGCACTTTTCACATCCATTTCATAGAGCTTGAATCCATTGATACAAGCAAAGGCTAAAAGTATACGTATTGCTTCCAATCTAGCAATTGGAGCATACATTTCCTCATAATCAATTCCTTCTTCCTGATTATAGCCTTTGGCAACTAATCTAGCCTTGTTACGGACTATAATTGCGGATTCATCACATTTGTTTTTGAATACCCATTTAGTGCTAATGACCGGATGGTCTTTAGGCATAGGTACCAAATCCCTAACTTGATTTCTATCAAATTGATGTAACTCCTCTTGCATTGCTATTACCCAATCATTCTCTAATAGAGCTTCGTCAATCTTAGAGGGCTCAATCTCAGATATGAAGGCATAAAACGTGACCTCATTTAAGGTACTTTTCTGGTTCTTACCCCTTGATTTACATCTCCTATTACTTGGTCCAAAGGATGATTCCTAATGAACTTCCAAGCTCTAGGCTGAGATTGATCAGAATTTCCAAAGGTATTTTGAGAATTATTGTCAAAAACATTTTTTGAGTTTTCAAGAGAGACGGGAGTAGTTTTTGAAAAGAATTGGTTTTTATCAGAAACTTCCTCATCATCATCCAGAGATACATCAGATTTAGATTCACAGAACACAACATGTATTTATTCTTCAACTATACGAGTACACTTGTTAAAAACTCTATATGCTTTACTTCTATTAGAATAACCGAGAAATATACCTTCATCGGATTTGGAATCCAATTTTCCTAAATTGTCCTTACCATTGTTATACACAAAACACTTATAGCCAAAAATATGAAGGTAAGCCAAATTTGGTTTCCTTCCTTTGTATAGTTCATAAGGAGTCTTATTGAGCTTCTTTCGGAGATAGGCTCGGTTGGAGATATAGCTGGCCGTGCTCATTGCATATGGCCAGAAGACTTGTGAAGTTTGATTTTCATATAGCATGACACGAGCCATTTCAGTGAGCATACGTTTCTTCCTTTCCACCACACGATTCTGTTGTGGTGTTCTTGGAGCAGAGAAATTGTGATCAATTCCGTGGGCTTCACAAAATTCTCCGAACGATTGATTGTCGAATTCACCTCCATGATCTGTTTGAATGGCTGTAATGCAAATACCTTTCTCATTTTGCACCTTTTTGGCAAACACAACAAATAGATCAAATGTTTCATCCTTAGAAGATAAGAAAATAGTCCAAGTGAAACGAGAGAAATCATCTGCAATCACCAGAGTATATAAGTTACCACCAAGACTCTTTACCCTTGCAGGTCCAACTAAATCCATATGAAGTAGTTGAAGAGGTCGGTTTGTCGAGATTTCAGGTTTGTTTTTGAAAGATGATTTAGTTTGTATACCCCGTTGGCATGAATCACAAATCATGTCATTTTTAAAATGAAGTTTGGGTAAACCAATCACCAAGTCTTTTCTTAACAACTTATCCAGTTCAAACATGTTGACATGAGCTAGACGCTTATGCCAAAGCCAACTTTCATCTAAGTTGCTAACAAAACACCTTTCAGAGTTTACTTTAGGCAAGTCCAATGTGTAGCAGTTCCCTTCCCGAGGAGCTCAGAATAATACCTTCAGTTTACCTTTATCAATTGGGAGATCATCTTTGTTGACAATGAGACATTCTTTTGAGTCAAAGATAATCCAGTTGTTCTTATCAGCGCTTTGACTCACACTTAGGAGGTTATGGCATAGACCTTCAACAAGATACACGTCTTTGATTAAAGGCCCACTCTTGGCACCGATTTCACCAATCCCAATGATTTTTCCAGATTGATCCCCTCCAAAGGTGACTTTGCCACCATCTTTTGATCTCATTGCAACAAACTTGTCCGCATCCCCCGTCATGTGTCTTGAGCATCCACTATCAATATACCACTTGTTGATTCTTGATGCTCTCAAACACACCTACAGATCAGAAGAAATTAAGTTTTAGGTACCCATTTTTTCATATGCTACTTCCAAAGCCCTCCACATTTCTTTTGCCATGGACAAGTTACATATACGAAAGTACTCCTTTTGACTCAGAGCACTTTGCAACATCAGAATAGCTTTACTGTTGAGAGTGATATTTTTCTTATCATTCTCATCGAATTCATCTTCCGTCTTTGGAACAGAAATTCCTCCTTCAATCTTTGTGGGCACGTAGTTTCCAGTTTCTAGTACCCGCCAGAGACCATACTCCGTTGTTAGAACAAACACTTTAAATTTTGCCTTCCAAAATGAATAATGTGTTAGTTCTCAAAGTGTTTTGATGATTAATAACAATTGTAAACATGAGACAATGTTTTTGTCAAAGATTGGTAAAGCATGTTGATTTCAATTCAAAAACATTATGTCAGCTCCAAACTCGAGCTTCGGTCTCCAAACTCGAGCTTGCCCCTTACAGAAAGTAAACCAAGCTATTTTGCATTTTCTAAACTTGAGCTTGGTCCATAAATTTGAGCTTGAAGGTTTTCAAAGTTTACTCATATACTAAGTAAGCTCGAGCTTGCACCTGTAAGCTTGAGCTTACGAAGATTTGAGGATTTTATCAAGTTACTCAAATTGCAAACTCAAGCTTATTAGTTTTAAGCTCAAGCTTGCCTCTTCCAGAGACTTTTCTCAATGAGTTTACAAATATGTAAACTCGAGCTTGCGGTTACAAGCTCGAGCTTACCTCTGGCAGAATCCTCTAAACTTGAGCTTATCATTTTACTGTAGAGTTTGTGAGTTTACAAAAGTTGTAAACTCGAGCTTGGCATTCCAAGCTCGAGCTTGTACCAGGCAGAAAGTTTTCAAGTTTTCCTTCAAAGAGTAATCTCAAGTTTAAGACTGTAAACTCAAGCTTGTGTCTGACAAAAATCTTTCAAAGTTTTTAAAACCATTGGCAAACTTGAGCTTGCCCTTGCAAGCTCAAGCTTGAGTCAGACAGAGAGCATTGTCATATTTTGAGCTTAGCAAACTCAAGTTTACACCTCTAAGCTCAAGCTTGCATTTTGTGAACTAAAATTATTTTTGACATGAATAGTGCCAAACTCGAGCTTAGTCACTAATAAGCTCAAGCTTGCGTTTTTCCATTTTGGCTCTCAAAATGATTTCAAACATGTTTCCCCGACAAATGCTAAACTCGAGCTTACAAACTTACAAGCTCGAGCTTGAGGCTTCCAGAGGTAAAACTCAAGTTTTAAATGAAGACCAAACTCGAGCTTAGGATAGTAAACTCGAGCTTGGAACCTCAGAACAGATGAACGCATCTGGGTCTATTTTGTTCAGTTTGATTTATGCTTTAGCTTGATTCTGCGAATTGGTTGTATATGATTTATATGATTCATATTAATATTTCCTAACCAAATTTAACCAGTTTGCTTATGAGATTTCAAGAGATCTAGGTTTGTTTTAAAGAAGACTTTAAGACAACAACTTGTGCAACTTGCAATATAATATTGTATCTCTCATCCAAAGCAATGGTTTACAACCTGGAAAGTAGGACAACCATTCTCCAAGAAAGAAAGCTAGCCTCCAAACAGCTGGACAACATTATACAACTGCCTCCACTAAACATAACAGCATGGGAACACATTCTTGAGGAGCCAAATTTCAAATATTCAAATCTGCAACAACCATATTCACACAGACTTGTTCACAACAGCTAGATTCATGGAGACACACTCACAACAGCTATATTTTCGAATTAGATCAAGTCTCAACGGATCTACAACGTTCACAAGCTTCAAACCAGTATAAATACATGAAGATTTGAAGTCTGAAAGTAGAGAAGACATACACAGAAAACACATACAAAGATCTCGTCTTTTTATCGCTTATATTTCTCTTTTGTATCTTTGATACATTGTGCTTCGTGCTTATATTTATTCACTCTTTGAGAGAGTTCATTTATGTAAATCATTCTTTGTAAGAATCTCAAAGTTGTGGGACTTTGAGGTTGGGTTATCGATTACAACTTGTAAGGGGGAGTGTATCTTAGAGAGAGGATAACTTTCGAGTACGAGTGTGTATCGATTTGAGTGATAGTAGAAAAACCCGGAGAGTCGGGACCGGACGTAGGTCAAGAGTTAAGACCGAACCAGTATAAATCTTCGTGTCAAGCTCTTCTTCTCTAACTCCATTTACCTTGGTTAAGCATCTGTTGTGTGGGTGATCTGAAAAGAATTTTTAAAATCCCCAATTCACCCCTCTCTTGGTGATTTCCTTCACTTTCATAATGCTCGCCATTGAATCCTTGAGGTCGATTGATTGAAGCACCATCAGGCAATATTCCTTCCATGATCTATCTCAGGTTGTTAAGCCTAGCTGAGAAACCAGGCACTGATACCAAATGAAGATGGAATATCACCTAGAGGGGGGTGAATAGGTGATCTCAAAAATCTTTTGCGAATTAAAAGTAAATGGAAATAAAACAGAGACAGAGAAGGAAAGGTAGACATAGAACTTTTATACTGGTTCGGTCTAATGCTTCGACCTACGTCCAGTCCCCAAGCACACACTGGGATTTCCACTAACTGTTAACAACAATTACACACTCTGTAAACAAAGGATGATCATTTCACTCTCGGACTCACTCCCCCTTACAAGTTGTAATTGTACACCCTTACTTAAGGTCCTACTACCTTAAGATTTGACAACTAAACAAATGATCAAAAGGTATTTAAACTGCTCACTGAGTAGATAAATATTAAACACTGAAGTACAACAAAATATCGGAAGATATTAATGAAACAGTTGAAACAGCAAAAAGCAATAAGTTTAGATTGAATGCACAGCATTTCAGTAGGTAGCAAATTCAATGCTTCGACTATTTATAAGTGTTACAATAAGTGACCGTTGGCGAAGCTTGAAGAATAACCGTTGAGTCTTTGAATGTATCCATTAGACAGATGAGAGCACGGTTAAGATTTTGGCCGTTTGAATTTTCCAGGTGGATTTGCAGTTCTGACATTCCCTTCATTCCTTTTGATTCTTTCCATTGTGAGACGGCATTAAATGTGCAGTCGGAATGTAAGAGAAACTTTTATATCAATCAGAGTATTGGTAATCGAGATTATCACCGGTTTTGGCAAACGCATTTAATGCTCTTCTGACACAAATTGCTTTCTATTAATTTGATGTTTAACACATGCTTAAGTCACCTGAAACTCATTAACAAACTAGTTAAAATCATTTAGGATTAGTAATGAGAAACATTTAGAAGTAATAAAATTAACACACAATGTTTTCATGAATTACGCAGACGAAGTTTTCAAAACAGAGGACTCTTGCTAGAGTAATAGTTCATCCTTGTTCGGGCAAGGTTCTCTTGAATCAGTTAAAAGAACATCAATGTCGTTGATGCTCGAGCAAGGATTCTTGTCTGCTCCAGCATGGTGCTCTAGCATGATAAAATCATGCTTGGGCAAGCTTCTTCACAGGAAGCTTAGTAGTGATCTGCTTCGCTGATGCTCGAGCATGGAAACATGCTTGCTTGAGTAAGACATAGGCAGAGGCGAAAGATTGAACATTCAGCGATGTTGCTCGAGCAGGCTTTTGCCCTTGCTCGAACGTGGATTTTTCATGCTCGAGAACACATTGTTCAAATGTGAGAATGGTGCCATGGAGGTATTCTGCTCGAGCAACGTTTTCCTCCTGCTCGAGCATGGTGCTCGAGCAAGCTATTTACTCTGCTCGAGCATGGCTCACTAACAGACATTGTTTTGCTTCTACCTCGATGCTGCTCGAGCATGGAACTTCCCTTGCTCGAGCATCATTGTTCAATCATACATTCTTTCGTTTCTGACTCGATGTTGCTCGGGCAGGATCAATCTGCTGCTCGAGCATGATTGATCAAGCATCACTTCTTCTTTTCCAGAAACCCGATGATGCTCGGGCAAGGCCATGGGGATGCTCGGGCAAACCAAGAACTTATCACAAATGACTCAATAAAAAAACTTAGACCTTGTAATCATCAAAACATTGAGAATTAACATTCTTTACTGCTCCTGGATGAATAGTTTACCTGCTCTTATGCGCTTCATCCAATATCTTCTTCCTTAATTCTTCTGTTGGCGGCACATAAATTCTCTTCTTATATCGGATTAGTCCACTTGGTGAGAGATCGTAATCTGTTGATTTGCCTCGAGATATCTTTTCTTGAATGGACTGTGCCAGCTCATCTTGCTCCTGGGCTTCTACTATTTCTGATATTAAACTATTCTCCTCTTAACTGACGAGAAGATTAGCAATGTAGACTTCAGTGAATTTACTTTTTCTTGTCACAATCTGTCTTGTCAGATTCAAATCCCTGAAATCCTCAATCAACTACTGCTCTGCTATCACCATGGACGCCTCTCGCACGACTTTCCTACTTAATGCATCAGCAACAACATTAGCCTTGCCCGGGTGATACTTAATCTCTAAATTGTAATCCTTAAGTAACTCCATCCATCTGCGCTGTCGCATATTCAGCTCTTTCTAGTCAAACAGATACTTTAGGCTCTTATGGTCGCAATACAACTCTACATCAGCACCATACAGATAATGTCACCATATCTTCAAAGCAAACACTATCGCTGCAAGCTCCAAGTCATGTGTAGGGTAATTTAACTTGGGAGGTTTCAGCTGTCGAGAGGCATTGGCCACAACTTTGCGCTGCTGCATTAGGACACATCCCAATCCCTACAAACTCGCATCACTGTAGACCCTATAGGTCTCATTCGGATCTAGGATAATTATCACAGGTGTCGTCGTAAGCCTATCCTTTTCCACATGGAAGCTCTCCTCACACTATGCATCCCATAAAAATGACTGGTTCTTTCTAGTGAGCTTTGTTAATGGCGACGCGATCCTGCAAAATTCTGTATGAAGCGGCGATAATACCCCGCAAGGCCTAGAAAACTGTGAACCTCAAACACAGATTCTGGTCTTTTCCAGTCCAGTACTGCTTCCACTTTACTAGAGTCCACGGCAACCCCTTCTTTGAAGATTAAATGCCCCAAAACTTTAACCTCAAAGGGCCAAAATTCACATTTGCTAAACTTAGCATAGAGATGTTTCTCTCTTAGAATTTTCAATGCCAAATGTAGATGATTCTCATGCTCTACTTCACTTTTTGATTAGATCAGTATGTCGTCGATAAATACTACCACGAACTAATCTAGGTATGGGCAAAATACCTGATTCATATAGTCCATGAAGACAGCAGGGGCATTTGTCAACCTAAAGGGCATTACCAGGAACTCATAATGCCCATATCTGGTCCTGAATGCAGTCTTTGGAATATCTTCAGCCTTAGCCCGCAACTAATGATATTCGGATCGTAAATCAATCTTTGAAAACACACAGGAACCAGATAACTGATCCAAAAAGATCATCAATCCTGGGGAGTGGGTACTTATTCTTTATCGTCACCTTGTTTAATTCTCTGTAATCAATAAAGAGTCGTAGGCTTCCATCCTTCTTTTTCACGAATAAGATTGGAGCTCCCCATGGTGAGGCACTTGGTCGAATAAATCCTTTTTCAAGTAACTCTTTGATTTGCTTCTATAATTCCACCATCTTATTGGGTGCCATCCTGTAAGGTGCTTTAAATATTGGTCCAGTGCCAGGTATTAACTCAATGGCGATTCAACTTCTCTCTCCGGAGGTAATCCACTGATGTCATCAGGAAACACATCAAGGAACTCCTTAACGACTGGTATCTGATCCGGTTAGAGTTCAGGTTCTGCCTACACTGAAAAGAATACCATATATTCGTGGCAACCTTGCTTAATACACTCCTCAGCTTCAACGGCCGTAAGAAGACTAAGTCTGGCTTCGTCGTTAGAACCTTGCGGAGATTCTAGATAAATAATCTTTCTATTCCCAATGTCCATAATCACGTTATTGGCTGTCAGTCAATTCATGCCCAATATCACATCAATCTCCCGCAGAGGCAAGCACATTAAATCAATAGTCGACTCGCGCCCATTCACAGACACCACGTAATTTAAACATACATCAGCGGTTTTAGCTTTAACCCCTAAGGGTGTAGACACATTCATATCATATGGCAACTTATGAACATCTAACTTTAAGTGTGCCATACAATCACATGCAATGAACGTATGACTTGCACCAATGTCAAATAATGCATGCAATGAGTGATCGTGGATAATGATTGTTACACCCCTACCGGCCTCGCCCTTTCGGGTGGCGGGTTTGAGGGATTCCTTATATTAGTTACCTTTCCTTCATTATTATGTCTATTTTCCATGTATCAGAGTGAGGACAACAGAGCATTTAATCGGTTTGGACAATCTACTATGTCTGGTAAAAGTAAAATAAATAGAAAGTAAAAGTCCCTGAAGGGTTTAGGGTACAGTTATCTAAAATAAATACCAAAATAATATATACAGTCATCCAAATGTAAAGTACAAAAATGATAGGGCATTCCTTATTCTTCACTGCACCGATACGCCCTTCCTTTCCAAAAAGGTCTTTCTAGATCAAGCACGTTCCCCTGCGTCTACACAAGCTTTTGGAGTCCAATAATGGCCCCCAGAGTAACCATCAATACTCATGCACTAAATGTGTAATGCGTATGCATGCAACCATGTCATAGATGTGAACATAAACGGTATGCCAAATACACCACATATGCAAACAGATACATATACAACAACAAGTCTTCATACCGTCGAGGGGCCTTACCAAGGCAGGCCCCAGATTTACCGGAATCACAATCCTGTCTTCGTTGAGCTGTCGTACAAGGCAAGCCCCGGACTAGGCCAAACCTGTCTCCGTTGAGTTGCCACACACATGGCAGACCCCGGACCAAGAATCCTCAGCGCTAGGAACACAATCACAACCATGCTCTGTATGCATATTTGGCAACACAAATACAAAGAAAACACATATGGCACGCAAAGCATACAACAAAACACATAAAAGTGCCGGAGTAAAGTGGTTACTAGCAGATGGGGTATGTACCGTCTTAAAATTTTAGTATGCTCAATTTCCTTTCCAAATACGCCCTTGTCCTAAACAACACCAAAATACCATATTTCAGCATTTTCCAAAATTACCCTTGCATTTTTAATCAAAACCGAGCCCTTTACTTATTTTCCAGAAAATCTAGTGAATTTGGCCCAACTTCAACTATTTTTAATAAATTCCAAACAAATCCTATTTACATGAAACCAACGCCATTTGAACCATTAGCATGTCGCTTTCTCAGGAAAAATAATTTCAGAGACCAAAAGTGTTAGTTATGCTTAGTTTTGATGATGTCTTATATTGATGTCATTATCTAGAGCAAAAAGTTTATATCATATACATTGACTAACTACTTTGTGTATTATAGGTTAGTCCAAATTAAATTATATAGAATGATCAAGAATGGAGTTTGAAGAAAGAAGAACTTGTTAAATATCATGAGAATATCAATATTCAAGTTTCGTGATCAAATAGAAGTTGGAACGACTCAATTCGGAGTTAAAACAAGCAAGTTCAAGCTTCCGGATGAATCTTTTGGTTTGTTGGAGGACATTTATGTAATTTCTGCTCTTGAACATCAATATACAAGTCTCCCTAATCAAACAGAAGTTGGAACGACTCAATTCAGAGTTAAAACAAGCAAGTTCAAGCTTCTGGATGAATATTGGTTTGTTTGGGGGCATTTATGTAATTTCAGCTATTTCTATCACTCCTTGCCCGAGCATATTGAGTTTCTGAAGGCATGCTCGAGTAACAACAAAGGTCTGCCCGAGCAAGGTGAATTTTCAGCCCAAAATCGCCCAAAATCCGCTCTTGCCCGAGCAAAGAAGAAGCTTGCCCGAGCAAGGTTCTTCTTCAAGCATACTCTGTTCAGCTCTGTTTCTGGCGACCTCTGGTATTTCGATGATATCTCTCACCCCAGGAATCGGATTGACATGAAACCAGCGGCATATTAAACTAGACATCCAACACGTACTTTTGACAAAATATCAAGTCCAAAGGAGTCAATATGAGAGATATATGATTTTCGTAAGTCAGAATAAATATCAACGTCACAGTCCAGACCAACCTTCAGTAATTTGAGTGTATCTCACAATCTACAAATCCAATTGAGGTGAAATTTCTTCCATTGGAAACTAGACTCAAATACCTTTTCAAAAACATCAAGAACAAATAAAACTAAGATCAAGTAAAATAGTTATGATATTTTTAAATTGATAGTCTGTTCTGGATTCTGCAGAAACGCTGGATAAGATCAACCTCCACTCATCTGATGTTAATGGACGAAATACAACTAGTTTGGAGTTGATTCTTATTGAAATGGAAGATATATTTAAAGAGCTTTCTGAGGTGTGTTGAGGTGTGTTGATCATGAATGCCCAGCATCCTTTGAAAAAGTATAGGAAAACTTGCCCGAGCATCCTTTGAAAAAGCCGGAAAGTATGACCTTGCCCGAGCAAGGTTATAAGCTTGCTCGAGCAACGATGGGTTCGAGGAAAGTTGAGATGAAGCACAAGCAACTTGCCCGAGCAACCTCCGAAAACATCCGAAAGTAAGACCTTGCCCGAGCAAGGTTCTTATCATGCCCGAGCAACATTGAGACGAAGCAAAACTCGGCAAATCGAAGAGCTTGCCCGAGTAGGAAAGAAGGCTTGCCCGAGCATATGCTCGAGGAAAGGAAAAATGATGCCCGAGCAACCACTGCCTTTCTAATTGGAATCACTTCTGCCTTGAGTTTGCCCGAGCAAACATGAAAGCATGCTCGAGCAACATCAGCAAATCTTCATTTCTCCGCAAGCATAATTTCTGCCTTGCTCAAGCAACAACGATGCTTTCTCATTTCTCCGCAAGCATGCTTTCTACCTTGCTCAAGCAACAACGAAACGTTCTCATTTCTTCGCCTCTGTCTATGTCTTGCCCGAGCAAGAATTTCACCATGCTCGAGCAACATCGAAGCAGAGCACTATCAAGCCTTTGTAAAAAAGCATGCCCGAGCATGATTTCACCCATGCTCGAGCACATGCCCGAGCAAGCAAATTATCTTGCCCGAGCATCGGCAAATCGAAGTGCTTTCGATCGATCCAAGTAAGGCTTGCCCGAGCACACATATGATCTTGCTCGAGCAATGTCGTCTCGTTTTCAAATCACCGTCCGCCAAGAATCATGAATCATCAAATGAACATTTATTTCTTCGATTCTTACTTATTGCGATTATCAAATGCTTTTAATCCATTTGCTAATGAGTTTCAGATGATTAGATCATGGATTAACAACAAATTGGCATAAAGCATTTGTGTGTCAGAAGCATTAAATGCTACGTCAGAAAACAGAGGAAAGCTTATGAGTCTAACGGATAGTTTGAGCATTCTCACGAAAAGCTTGAATCTTCTCAACAACTATTAATACAACACTCAAGACGGAGCATTAACGAAGTCAACGATAAACACTTTATGATTAAAGTTGGATTAGAGCTCAACGGGCAAAAAGCAACAGAAGCTTCAATGGCTACTTCCAACAAATCCTCAACGGTTGAATACTCGCAACGATCGAAACACAAATACCTATAAATTGCGAAGTCTTCAAACCAGAAGAAGTGACGACGATTGATGAATGAATCGACAAAGCCAAAGAAATGATTTTACTACTTCACCGTCGATAGTTCATACACTCTATTTCTAAATGTTTATATAGTTTACAGTAGAGAGTGATATGATCAATTATGTACTTCAGTGATTAGCATTCATCTACTCAGTGAGGAGTTCTTAAACACCGATTAATTCTTTTAGTTGTAAAAATCTTAAGGTTGTGGAACCTTAAGTGTGGGTGTATCAATTACAAGTTGTAAGGGGGAGTGAGTCCTAGAGTGAGAGGATCATCCTTCGTTTACAGAGTCGGTAATTGTATCCTTACAGTGCGTAAGAGGATATCTCGGTGAGAGATTGTAAAGGCTACACAAGTGCCCGACCAAACTTGTGAGGTTGTAAAGGCTTTCTCTTGTGCCCGGTTAAACAAGAAGATAGTGGATTGAAAATCTCAAGTGGAGCTTGGGGACTGGACGTAGGTCAAGGATTGGGCCGAACCAGTATAAATCTCAGTTTTCATATTCTCCTCCCTAAACTCTTACATTTCCAGCATATATGTTTGAATGATTGATTATTGCTTTATAAACTAATTCTGTCATTCGAACTACTTTCAGTAAGTTGCGAAAAGATTTTCTAAGTTTTCGAAAGCTTTATCAGACACCCAATTCACCCCCCCTCTTGGGTTCAGCCAGTTCTTCAAAAAGGACACATAATGTGGCGTGTGGCCAATTTTCACCCCCTGGTCCAGATTCGCCTGATTGCTTCCTGGCCCAACTTTAGTAATTTTTATCTCTTAGTAGGAAAATCCAAATTATACAAAATTATACATCATGGTGAACCTTAAGATGTATAATTTCTCCATATAAAGTCTCAGCTTAAAAAAATCTCATTTACTATTTGCAAATCCATGATGAAGATTTGCTGCCCAGAATTCCAGAATTGACGGCAAGCTTGTTCCTAAGACTTTTTCGGTGATTTTGAGTTCGGAAACTTAAATCATAACTTAACCCCATAAAAAATCATGTTTTAAACACCTTGAGACCATCAAAAACACCAAAATCAGATTGAAACACCATGCCCTAACCCCTTGCACGAAAATCACAAGTTCAAGTTGCAAAGGTTCGGGTTTTCGGTGTTTACCTGATTCGGAAGTTCGGTTGATGATCTTAGGAGCTTGGGACTTGATCTTGGCTATGGAGGTTGGCTGAACACTCTCTTTCCTCTGCAAAATTTCATGCTCCCTCTAGCTATGAGAGAGAGAGAGAGCTTAGGTCCTTTTAAAAATGATTAAGGAATCCAAGTAGTTCAAAATAACTGGTGTAAATTTATGTCCAGTAATTAGTAGAATTTATCTGGCTTTTTGACTTATTTCCCAAGATATTCCAGAGGGCTCTAGGGAGTGGACAAGTGGCACCTCCCCCTCCTTTCATTCAGATTTTATCTTTCTTATGGGAAAATTACCAACTTTGGCCCGAAATTTATGAAAATTACCAGTTTTGGCCCGGAACTCCTTTATTATTCTTTTATTTTTTCCCAAGTTTTCTAGACACTTCTTAGGGCCATTTGGTGCCATTTTGGGCCCACAAATCAGATCCCATGATTTGATTTTATTTTTCCCAATTTATTTGATTTATTCTCTTTTTATCCAGAAAGTGGGACTCGCACTTTGACTTTTGGACTGATTTTGTTTTTCTTTTCCTCCAAGTAAATTTTCAATCATTATAAGGGCTAGGTGGCGAATAAGGGGCCCCACCAAATCTGCCCTCATCCATTTTATCTGGCTTGTCCACTTTATTCAGTCAAATCTTCTTCTACCGGTCCTTGCTGGACCCCGATAATCAACCGGGTGCTTTCCTTTGTACTTTTCTTCAACTTTTCAGATATTCTCTCCTGAATGGACATTCATATGTGGAACCTCCTTGACTTCCCAAAGTGGCCCCAAACTCGTCCCATTCAGTCCAAAAGAAACCCCTAACTGGTCCCTATCGGTCCCTTTTTACCGGTTAATCGCCTGTGGGACCCGCATTTAGTGTTTGGACCTGAGTACAGATAACATCATCTGATTTTTTTCCTTATCTCTCATGGGTGGACGAAATTGAATACTTAAGGGGTAAGGTTTTGACTTTTCTACCCCTGTAATCATTACTTACTTTTTGCTTTTCAATCCGGCAGTGACACGTGTCCTCCAGCAGTGATTACACTGACTCCTGATCTTCAAAAACGCAGGGCATCCCTGACTACCCTAAAAATGTTGTATACTTACTTATACCGGCATATTTTCACTCAACTAATTGTCTTATACATTAGAACATAGTTAGAGGGCTTCTTTTCCAACCGAATTTATACCGTATGGGTCTTCTGTGCCCCTTTTCCATTGGCACTTTAATTCCACGGTTTATACACATTAGGTCCACTGACCTACATAGCCAAGTTACTTAGTCCCTGAGAGGGTTCCCATCTCTCGACATTCTTGCGACTCTTCCCGAACCGGGCTTAGTCGTCTACCCACTTTTAGGCTTATTCTCAATTCTCAGGGTCCAAAATTCGGGATATTACAATGATCGTACGTTGAATCATTTCAGGGGATTTCCGGGCTTCCTCCCTGGTTATTGCAAAGACTCTACCCTGATTCTGGGGTCTCGGCTCTGTCTTCAACTATGACCAGTTCCATTTCAAGTATCTGGGCTTATGGCAATTGAAACAGACAGTTTTTCCATTGCAATCAGTCCCGAGATGTGTTTTTCCACATTTGTAGCACTTTCCTACCTCTTTTAAATGAACACCCGATAGCTTGACAGCAAACATGAATCAATCTGCAACTTCATTTAAATGATCTAATTAATTGATTCTATCTTCCAATACATCATTCAACATTAACTATGATATCATCAATCATCTTCCTGAGTGTTTTTCATATTCATAATCAAGTTTCAAATTCTGACGAAGAACACCAAGAATGTCTACTGTTGCTGATCTGGAAAACATGGAATATGTCTTATTGTTTATTATTATTGATTCTAACCATACTTAACCAGTTTGCTTATGAGATTTCAGAAGATCAAAGCTTTGCTTTTCAGCTACTTCTCAAAGTTCAAATTCTGACAAACTGGCGCACTAAAATTGTCGAAGAACAGAGTCGACAAAAAGAATATCATCTTAAAATGCCCATACAGTAAAAGTACATGAATCATTATTCTAAGACTATCCTCATCGGAGACGACAAGTATGACGATATGTAAAGTGACTCCACCAAGCAAACAATCAATCATGGCTAGGCGTGAAATCAACGGACATATTCAAATACTCCAACGGACAGATTCGCGCAATCAATGGACATATTCAAATACTCTAATGGGCAGATTCAAATCCTTCCAACGGTCCTCAAGCTTCAACTTATAAATACCTGAAGGATTGAATTCATCAAGTGAACACAACCAACGCATACGTACGAGCATACAAAGTGTTCAATTTACATTCGTATATATCTTAGGATATTGCGAGCTTCGGTGTTTATCATTTATCTACTCGTGAGAGAGTCTTATCATTTGTTTTACAATTCGTTCAAAATCTCAAGATAAAGGTATCTTGAGTGTGGGTGTATTAATTACAACTTGTAAGGGAGAGTGAGTCCGAGAGTGAAAGGATCATCCTTCGTTTACAGAGTGTGTAATTGGGTCCACGGTTAGTTGGTTACAACTTGTAAAGAGGAGTAAGTCCTAGTGAGAGGATTACTCGAGAGTTCTGAGTACGTAATCAAGTTTGAAGATAGTGAAATCTCAAAGTGTTTCTGGGGACTGGACGTAGGTCAAGAGTTGGACCGAACCAAGTATAATCTCTTGTGTTCATTGCTCTTCTCTCTATCTCTGTTTTAAGTGTTCTTGAGCAATTAGCGAAAGAATTTCAAGATCACCTATTCACCCCCCTCTAGGTGATATTCCACCTTCAATTTCTTCCACCATTTCTTCTTTACCCTCTTCCTCTTCCGGTTCCCTTTTCGGTTCAGGCTCCGGCTCAGGCACAGGGTCAAACATTGGCTCATGCTCAATCGGGGGTACAATCGTCAGAGGAGGGGCGGGTATAGCTTCATTCTCGAAATTTGGCCCTAAAATGGAAATGGCTGGTATATTGGCTCTAGGTCAAGTGGTATCTCAGGTAGCGGTGGAAATCCAAGCATTTGTGGGGACTAAGGCTTCGGTGGAGGAGATGGGGATTCTTGTTTAGGTTCCACTGGAAACACGGGTGGCAATGGCAGTTGGGGCATAGTGTCAGGATTCGCTGCAGGTTCGGGTTCCATTAC
This sequence comes from Acacia melanoxylon, assembly GCA_019022615.1. Classification (NCBI taxonomy): domain Eukaryota; kingdom Viridiplantae; phylum Streptophyta; class Magnoliopsida; order Fabales; family Fabaceae; genus Acacia; species Acacia melanoxylon. The sequence goes on from JAFJYJ010000014.1 coordinate 925,427, forward strand.
CGGATCGAAGTTAAAGGCAGGTTGGCGCATAGGTGCTTGAGCTGGTAGGAGTTCTGGTGTAGGTTGGTTTTCCTGATGCCTGGCCTGTCTGTGAGCTTCTTTCCTTCGTGCTTCCCTTCTTCGGTACATGCGTCCGAATCTTCGCTCCATCTTCTGACATCATTCCCCAAAACTTTGTTAGTACACCTTACCTCCTTATTCTTCAGTTTATCAGTACTGTCCAAACCATGCTCTGATACCAAACTGTTACACCCCTACCGGCCTCACCCTTTCGGGTGGCGGGTTAGAGGGATTCCTTTTAATTAATTACCTTTCCTTAGTACTTTAGTCTATTTAACATATAACAGAGTAAACGCAGCAAAGCATGGGACCTGGTTTGGGCAAGTTCTATGTACTGATAAACATACAAGATTCAAACAGTAAGTCCCCAAAGTCATCTTTGAAGGTGGAATATCACCTAGAGGGGGGGTGAATAGGTGATCTTGAAATTCTTTCGCTAATTGCTCAAGAACACTTAAAACAGAGATAGAGAGAAGAGCAATGAACACAAGAGGTTATGCGGTTCGGTCCACTCTTGACCTACGTCCGGTCCCCGTAAACACTCGGGATTTCACTATCTTGTAACTTGATTACATACTACGTAACTCTCGAGTAATCCTCTCACTAGGACTTACTCCTCTTTACAAGTTGTAACCAAATAACTACACACTCGTAAACGAAGGATGATCCTCTCACTCTTGGACTCACTCCCCCTTACAAGTTGTAATTGTACACCCACACTTAAGGTTCCACAACCTTAAGATTTTACAACACAATAATCAAATAAGTGTTTTGAAACTCCTCACGAGTAGATGAATGATAAACACCGAAGCTTAGTAATATCGAAGATATATACGGACTATAGATTGATCGCTTTGAATGCTTTGTCTGTGTATGTGTATGCATTCCACCGATGAATTCAAACCTTCGGGTATTTATACTTTGAAGCTTGAAGACCGTTGGAAGGTTTTGAATCTGCCCGTTTGAATGTTCGAATATGTCCGTTGAAAGTGTTTAAACATCTGCGCTTATCGCTTAGCCATGATCAAGTGTCCACTTGGTTGGGACTCTGTATAGCCGTTATTCACGTGGTCGGGATGGAGAATAACTTAAAATATTGATTCGGTGCTTTTGACGGTATGGGTCATCCTTCATCATGTCGGCTTCGTGTCTCCGTCCGTTTCGGTGCTTTACGGCTCATCGAAATTCAAACAATGGTTGATCATGTTCTTTGCTCGAGCTTTATTGTCTAATTGATAAATGGTGTGTTTGAATCCTTCATAGAATCATAGGTTGTCATTCGGGTGGTCTCGAATGCATATTAGCTTAGAATGTTGATTGGATGCTTTTTCGGCTATGGGCTATCTCGCATCTTGTCGACTTTGTTCCTTGACATTCTTAGTGTGTCGGTTTGTAAGAATTTGAACCTTGAGAAGTAATCGAAAAGCAAAGCTTTGATCTTCGAAATCTCATAAGCAAACTGGTTAAATATGATTAGAATCAATAATGATAATCAACAAGACATATTCCATGTTTTTCATATCAGCAACAGTAGACATTCTTGGTGTTCTTCGTCAGAATTTGAAACTTGATTATGAATCTGAAAAACACTCAGGAAGATGATCAATGATATCATAGTTAATATTGAATGATGTATTGGAAGATAAAATCAATTAACTAGATCAATTGGGTGAAGTTACAGATGAATCATGTTTCTTTGTCAAGCTTTGGGTATCAATTCTCTCTGTGCATTCTTGAGAATCGCTGAAGGTATACTTGAGAATCGTTCTTCAAATCGTTTCAGATCGCTTGACCTTCGACCATTCTCGAGAATCACTTCATGGATTCTCGAGAACCATTCTCGAGAATTGATTCTTAATTCTCGAGAATCACTCGAGCAACTTGATACGAGACGAAGCAAATATCAGTTCGTATCCGTGCATACTCGAGAATCATTTCGATTCTCGGAACCATTCTCGAGAATGAGTTTTCATTCTCGAGAATCACTCGAAAGAGATATATCGGTGAAGGAGTATCGACCATTCTCGAGAATTCTTCCCGATTCTCGAGAGCCATTCTCGAGAATTGCTTATGTATTCTCGAGAATCATATCGAAGAACTATGGCTGTGTGATTTCTGTCTCGATCATTCTCGAGAGCTGCTTTGGTGCATTCTCGAGAACCATTCTCGAGAGTCCCTTACTTATTCTCGGGAATCGAGGCGATGTAGGTGAAGAAGATTCGAACTGCGATGCTGATTCTGTCACACACCATTCTCGAGAGTCAATTTCACATGGACATGTAAGTGAGTTAATTCTGATTCAAATTCTTGAACTCTTTAAATCCTTCTTTCCATGCAAGAAGAATCAGCCCAACCTTGTTGAATTTCGTTGGTTATCATAGGATGAATGTAGGCTGTTCTTAATCAACTCTGATTGCAACTTCCTGAACATACTACCAACTTCAAAACATCATAACTTCTTCAATTGATCTTCGTTTTCTGTGTTCTTGATGTTTTTGGAAAGGTATTTGAGTCTAGTTTCCAATGGCACCAAGTTCGACGCAATCCGATTTTTCTTTTGTGAGATACACTCAAATTACCGAAGGTTGGTCTGGAATGTGACGGTGATTTGTGTTCCGACTTGTGAAAATTATAGCTCTCTCATATGGACTCCTTTGGACTTGAAAGTTTGTACACAGTACGTGTTGGATGTCTAGTTTCATATGCCGCTGGTTTCGTGTCAATCCGATTCCTGGTTTGTGAGATATTGTCAAATTACCAGAGGTCGCCCAAACTGAACGCAAAACAGAGCTGCTGAAGAACTGCTGAAACTCGATGATTCTCGAGAATCGAATGTCATTCTCGAGAATCATTCTCGAGAATGGGTTTTCAATTCTCGAGAATTGCCTCAGATTTCACATATTCAGCTGAATTCTCGAGAATCAAGTTTCTATACTCGAGAATTGCTTCGGGAATGAACTTGTGACTCTTTTTAACTCATCTTAACTCCAAATTGAGCCGTTCCAACTTCGTATCATCGTGGATACTTCTAGAATCAATCTAGGAACTTGTATAATGATTTTCTCATTCCATTCAACAAGTTCTTCCTTTCTTTCTTCTCTTTTCTTGATCATTAAGCTTCACATCTACATTAAATATCAGAATTAGTCAAAGTAGAAGATAAATGTAGTATGCAAGCTTTTTGCTGGATAATGACATCTATATAAGACATCATCAAAACTAATCATAGCTAACATTCTCCCCTTTTTGATGATGGCAAATACTATAAGAAAAATATGTATGAATATGAAAATATATTAGATGCTCATATTTTTCTTGTCATTCTCTCCCCCTTATTTGTCATTAGCAAAAAGTTGAAGCAAAGAAGAAATACTTGGAGAGGAAAATGTGAAACAGGATTATAAAGAATCAAGAGACTGTTTTCTCTCCCGATTTGAAATTAGTTTCATTCGAATATGATGCAATTTAAAGAGTTGTTATGAAAACAAGTTGGAGAGGTTTTCAGGAATAAAGCAACTTGATACTATCACAGAATATAAAGAGATAAAGTTCAGAAATGCTCATTTATATTTGGCAAAGTGATGAATGATCTATGAAGTCCATGTTCTTCTTTGTATGCATTTCGGCTGAATCCTGTGGCCCGAGATGAAGCAATGGTAGACTCTCTTCGTTTATAGCTCAGCTTCACCGTGATTGAACATCAAAGTAGCTTTCCTCAAGTTAAATGTTTCTCCTTGTAGTGCATTAAGGAAAGATCTTGCACAAACCGAATTTTCCTGTCCCAATTGTAAAACTTTCTTGCAAGAGAAATATGTTAGTGCAAACCGAATATCAAAATATCCCTTTCCATATGATATTTTCAAATCAAGATAGTGAAAGGAAAATATAATATATTTTCAAACATAAGATTAACTCATCATCAAAACTAATAAAACACGGTGAATGCAGATGAGTAAACTTAAAAAGGGTTTCCTTCAACTAAATAAGATGAGTTTTTAAGACATAAAACGCATGTTAATGTGAAGATGGTAAAAGAAAATGATGCTTGATCAGTTAAAGAGCCTCATGCACACATCACCATCAATTTCTTTGAAATAGAATGTTTGTTCATTTAAATGATGCACACGTAAATGAATTCTTTGAATGAACCACCTTTTAATAAATGACGCACATGAAACGTTTGCAAAGTCTCCAAGTAAATGAAGACATAGAACATCAAATGAAGCTTTTAAATAAGCGATACACCTTGACTTTTATCTACACTATGACAATGCTTTTTCAAGACAATTAAAGCATCAATTAAAAACACCAAGGCCCATGATATGGATTAATTGCAAAGCTTTAATATATGTATTGAAAAATCGAAGCCAATTAAATGAAACTAAGCACACTACTCTAGAAGGATTAGGCCCGTTATTGCTCGGGAATTAGAGATAGGTTCAAATCCAGAATTATACAGATTCTCTGGAATGCTCAGATTATACTCGAGGGTGTGTATTGCAAATTCAAACCTTGGCTTAAATGATGATAAATAAATCAATGCTAAAAATACCTCATTTCAAGTGTGTATTGTGAACACTTGAACCCCTTTGATGAATTTGCTGAAATAGATTTGATTCTCCAATATGACAGAGATTGATGGCTTTGTCGGTATTCACGCGAGAGTAAATGAAGCGACGTTTGAAACTCCACGCTTGATAATTCTCGAGAATCGTAAATGATTCTCGAGCCGTTCTCGAGAATGACACTTCATTCTCGAGAATGATCTCGTAATGAAGAATTCCATGAAGAGATCCATTTCGAGAAGACTTAGTCTGCGACAATTCTCGGGAATGCCTTGGCCATTCTCGAGAATGATGAATTGACTTGACCATTGATGCTTAGCGATCCTCACGAATCTCGATATTTCTCGACCCTGAATTCTCGAGAATGCTTTGGAAATACAGGGAAAACTTATCTTTCAATTCTCGAGAATGATAAAATCATTCTTGAGAATTATCAGTTCTGTATCAGCTTTTGTTCGCTGGACTAGAACCTGCAAAACAACATCAAGAACATCCTGCACAAATCAAATGTATATGCTGATATGCATTTGACAATTATCATCCTTTGATAGACTCTGTAATTCTAACCATAGAGCATCCTGCACAAATCAGATGTATATGCTCTTTGGTACCCAATGAATCTTGAGCCCACAAACGATTAGACAAGACAACTCTTATGCTCTTACATAATTAAATCATATGACATTTGAGCAAGGAGTAAAATAGTCAAAGATCAAAAGCATAATTTTATCCAATCAAACAAATTTAATCCAATGAGTCAAATATGGTAACAACTAAATGATACCAAGAATGTTATTTCTCAATGACAATTTGTAAATACACTTTATGTGGAAAAGTATGTCATTGATATGAAACTTACATAAATCATGGATGAGACAGAATTTTCAAAAATAATAGAGAAATATGCAAGTAGTTCCAAATCTCAAATATTCTTTTGAATCATGATAATGCATTATGAAATTGAGATTTTGAAGATATGAAAACTTATTTTTGAAGTATGTTTAAAATCAATGTTCTCTCAAAAACAATGGTGGAAGTTAACATGTTAAAGAACATATCAGAATGTATCAGAATGAGAACATGTTTCAGATTTGGAGAAAAGTTAACATGTTGAAGAAGTTGTTCAGAAGCAAAAGTCATGGTTAACAGGAATAAACGAGCACAATGACTTTGCTATAATTAAGAGATGATCTTGCCTCTTAGAATTGGATTTAGAAATGTATGAATGGTCAAGGCGGGAATATGAACATACAAACTGTAGTCACTCAAAATATGAATGGAAACAATGTTGATGTATATGAGTAATAAAATGATTACTAGGATTCATAGATGACGAAGCGCATATTCATTAGTCCAAATGACTAGTGTTCCAGAATATCATCCTATTAAGTTATTTCATATAATGGTTTATGCATTAACATTCAATGCACTAATGAACATAAAGCTTGGAATAACTTAATCAACAAGAATTTATGCAGTAAGCATAACACTCACAAATTGAATTCTGTTATGAGAGATAAACTTGAAACTCATAGATGATCAACTTGTTAGATATGAGGTCTAACTAGTTAGAGAATAAAGAATAAGGAATTCAAGTATCGCATTAGATATCGATGATCAATATGTGAATGACGGAGAAAATCAGCTTGACAAATTTGAAGCATATTCGACATTCAATGTACAATATTAACTTCCAATTTTGAAACATCATTTGAATGCAATTAAAGTATGGATATGTTTTCAAATCATATGTATGCATTTTCACAAAACGAGTGAATTGAAACAGATTTTAGAATTGTGCACTTCAAAAACATAAACTCGAAAGTTATGCACAAATTCATTTACGGTCCATTTAGCAATCCAAAAACATTTTGAAAAACATAAAAGATTGATTGCTAATGGAATGCAATGATGGACAAGTATTCATTACCCAAAAATGAATATGTAATCACGGTATGGGGTAAGAGTTAGATATCACCGCCGTAATTCCTTCTTGTCCTTGTTGAAGTTTGCTTGATTAAGATGAATTTATGTAGATGACTCCTCTTTCGATGTTCACCATCAATATCAACAAGTGCTTCTTTTGCATACTCGCAAAATCATCTTACCTGTACCCAAGTATCATTCTCATACTCGAGTATCACTTACCTCATACTCGAGTATTGCTCTCGATATGTGAAGAATATTGTCGGCAATGAAGCCACATACTCGAGTATTCAAAATCCCATACTCGAGTATCATATCGGTGCGATGCAAAAGTTGAAACAACCGACCGATGCACTCGAGTATCATATCGAACATATAAATGATCCCTGATCGATCAATCAATACTCGAGTATTCATTTCTAACACTCAAGTCTTATATCCCGAGACACTTAAGCGAGAGACATTAAAGCCCGACAAAGACGGAAGTAGGTTAGCTTACTACTTGAGTACGATTCCAAGATATGCGGTTCACGGAGGAAATTATCAAATCATTGAATCAAACTATTGAATATTCTAATCCATTTTAAATCAATAGATTTTTAAGAAGCTTAATAGTTTGCAGTACTCATTCCTTCGGTTCCATAAGATAAAACCTCAATTAATATTACGAGATAATAACAAAGGAGGTTTTACCATTGTCACCTTTACTTTAAGCGGTTTGGAGGATTGGCTTTTCTTACCCAGCTGATTCTTTATTTGTTTTCTTGTGGATGTCGGCAAAGCTCTCTCGAGGATGTAGACTTCAATAGTCTTGTTTGACATTTGAGAGACTCTCATTTTCTTGTTCTGCTCAAGATAGTTGAACGGTACTCTGTAGTTTGTTCTTGAGGTGGAACATACTCCTTTTGATTGTATCCATTGCTTCTTTTGATTTGAGGGCAAGGTTGTAGCAATGGCTTCTCCACGAGTTCTCGTATCGATGTGAATCTTCTCTTAAGTTCATGACAAACTCTTGCACTCTTCTTCTTCTTCTCTCGTGCCTTTGTGTCTATTCTTTTTGGAATTAATCTGCACACACAATGAACTAGGTGGATATTTTGGTACCCATTTATACTTGGGTCCTTCTGGGTTAGCTCGAGCCTTAGGAAAAACATAATTTCCCTTTGGTAACCATTGATAATTACCAACGGGTTTATTCCTTCTTCCTTTCTTATGGAAACAAGATGATGTGCTATGACCCTTACGATTACAGTAGTTACAATGAGCAAATGGATTTGAGGTATGAACAGATCTTTGAAAATAGTTCAAATAAGGTTTTCCTCCCATCTTCTTTTTCCCTTTCTTTTTATCAAGAATAGGATTGTAACCAATGCCCGATCGATCATTTGTAAATCTTTGAGCTTTCAGGATTACATTGAGCATTTCACTACCGTTGGTGAACTTCTCAAGTGTTTTTGTAAGATAAATATTTTTTGTTTCAAGAACAGGGCATGTTTTGCAAATCACATTTTCGCAAGATGGAGAAATATCTCTAGCTTGTTTTTCAAGCAATTTGATTTTCTTCTTTGAGATAATGAGTTCTTTCACAACTTTACTATATTGAGAATGTAATTCATTATACTCGAAGCAGTTCATCATAGGTAGGTTCAGAATCAAATACCTCATCATCGTTTTCACATTGCTTTTCTTCTTCAGCTATTAAGCACATGTTCGCAGGTTCTTCTTTCTTATTTTCTTCGTCTGAGGAGTTATCTCCACATATAGCAGACACATATGTCATTTCCAAAGCTTTCCAGCATGAGAAGTGTTCGCCGTTGAAGCCGGGTGGTCGGTTGATTAAGGCACTCTCAATTAATATTCCTTCCATGATCTATCTCGGGATGTTAAGCCCAACTGAGAAACCTATGCTTTGATACCAAATGAAGGTGGAATATCACCTAGAGGGGGGTGAATAGGTGATCTTGAAATTCTTTCGCTAATTGCTCAAGAACACTTAAAACGAGAGATAGAGAGAAGAGCAATGAACACAAGAGGTTATCTTTGGTTCGGTCCACTCTTGACCTACGTCCGGTCCCGAAACACTCGGGATTTCACTATCTTGTAACTTGATTACATATGCTACGTAACTCTCGAGTAATCCTCTCACTAGGACTTACTCCTCTTTACAAGTTGTAACCAAATAACTACACACTCGTAAACGAAGGATGATCCTCTCACTCTTGGACTCACTCCCCTTACAAGTTGTAATTGTACACCCACACTTAAGGTTCCACAACCTTAAGATTTTACAACACAATAATCAAATAAGTGTTTTGAAACTCCTCACGAGTAGATGAATGATAAACACCGAAGCTTAGTAATATCGAAGATATATACGGACTATAGATTGATCGCTTTGAATGCTTTGTGTGTGTATGTGTGCATTTCCACCGATGAATTCAAACCTTCGGGTATTTATACTTTGAAGCTTGAAGACCGTTGGAAGGTTTTGAATCTGCCCGTTTGAATGTTCGAATATGTCCGTTGAAAGTGTTTAAACATCTGCGCTTACGCTTAGCCATGATCAAGTGTCCACTTGGTTGGGACTCGTATAGCCGTTATTCACGTGGTCCGGGATGGAGAATAACTTAAAATATTGATTCGGTGCTTTTGACGGTATGGGTCATCCTTCATCATGTCGGCCGTGTCTCCGTCCGTTTCGGTGCTTTACAGCTCATCGAAATTCAAACAATGGTTGATCATGTTGCTGCTGCTACTGAGCTTTATTGTCTAATTGATAAATGGTGTGTTTGAATCCTTCATAGAATCATAGGTTGTCATTCAGGTGGTCTCGAATGCATATTAGCTTAGAATGTTGATTGGATGCTTTTTCGGCTATGGGCTATCTGCATCTTGTCGACTTTGTTCCTTGACATTCTTAGTGTGTCAGTTTGTAAGAATTTGAACCTTGAGAAGTAAGCGAAAAGCAAAGCTTTGATCTTCGAAATCTCATAAGCAACCTGGTTAAATATGATTAGAATCAATAATGATAATCAACAAGACATATTCCATGTTTTTCATATCAGCAAAGTAGACATTCTTGGTGTTCTTCGTCGAATTTGAAACTTGATTATGAATCTGAAAAACACTCGGGAAGATGATCAATGATATCATAGTTAATATTGAATGATGTATTGGAAGATAAAATCAATTAACTAGATCAATTGGGTGAAGTTACGAGATGAATCATGTTTCTTTGTCAAGCTTTGGGTATCAATTCTCTCTGTGCATTCTTGAGAATCGTGAAGGTATACTTGAGAATCGTTCTTCAAATCGTTTCAGATCGCTTGACCTTCGACCATTCTCGAGAATCACTTCATGGATTCTCGAGAACCATTCTCGAGAATTGATTCTTAATTCTCGAGAATCACTCGAGCAACAAGATACGAGACGAAGCAAATATCGAGTTCGAGTATCCGTGCATACTCGAGAATCATTCCTGATTCTCGGGAACCATTCTCGAGAATGAGTTTTCATTCTCGAGAATCACTTCAGAAGCAGATATATCAGTGAAGGAGTATACGACCATTCTCGAGAATTCTTCCGATTCTCGAGAGCCATTCTCGAGAATTGCTTATGTATTCTCGAGAATCATATCGAAGAACTATGGCTGTGTGATTCGTCTCGATCATTCTCGAGAGCTGCTGGTGCATTCTCGAGAACCATTCTCGAGAGTCCCTTACTTATTCTCGGGAATCGAAGCGTGTAGGTGAAGAAGATTGAGAACTGCGATGCGATTCTGTCACACACCATTCTCGAGAGTCAATTTCACATGGACATGTAAGTGAGTTAATTCTGATTCAAATTCTTGAACTCTTTAAATCCTTCTTTCCATGCAAGAAGAATCAGCCCAACCTTGTTGAATTTCGTTGGTTATCATAGGATGAATGTAGGCTGTTCTTAATCAACTCTGATTGCAACTTCCTGAACATACTACCAACTTCAAAACATCATAACTTCTTCAATTGATCTTCGTTTTCTGTGTTCTTGATGTTTTTGGAAAGGTATTTGAGTCTAGTTTCCAATGGCACCAAGTTCGACGCAATCCGATTTTTCTTTTGTGAGATACACTCAAATTACCGAAGGTTGGTCTGGAATGTGACGGTGATTTGTGTTCCGACTTGTGAAAATTATAGCTCTCTCATATGGACTCCTTTGGACTTGAAAGTTTGTACACAGTACGTGTTGGATGTCTAGTTTCATATGCCGCTGGTTTCGTGTCAATCCGATTCCTGGTTTGTGAGATATTGTCAAATTACCAGAGGTCGCCCAAACTGAACGCAAAACAGAGCTGCTGAAGAAGCTGCTGAAACTTCGATGATTCTCGAGAATCGAATGTCATTCTCGAGAATCATTCTCGAGAATGGGTTTTCAATTCTCGAGAATTGCCTCCAGATTTCACATATTCAGCTGAATTCTCGAGAATCAAGTTTCTATACTCGAGAATTGCTTCGGGAATGAACTTGTGACTCTTTTTAACTCATCTTAACTCCAAATTGAGCCGTTCCAACTTACGTATCATCGTGGATACTTCTAGAATCAATCTAGGAACTTGTATAATGATTTTCTCATTCCATTCAACAAGTTATTCCTTTCTTTCTTCTCTTTTCTTGATCATTAAGCTTCACATCTACATTAAATATCAGAATTAGTCAAAGTAGAAGATAAATGTAGTATGCAAGCTTTTTGCTCTGGATAATGACATCTATATAAGACATCATCAAAACTAATCATAGCTAACAATCTTGGTTTGAATCCTTCTCTGAATCCCAATCTTTAGCCATTGGTCTGAGACAAAGTTCATGTGTTTAGGTCATTTTCAACCTTAAAGAAATCTCGGTTGGAAAATCAAAATGACACAAAATATTATATCAAAATCATCCTCAAGATGTCTATGTTCACCATGTAATATTACAAAGCATTCAGACTTCATTTACTACTTTAAAACCATCGATTTCCATTCGCTGCCCAAAAACTGTAAAAGTTGACAGATTTCCGTAGTTTGAAGATTTAAGCTTTTCGGGTTTGGAAAAAGGTGATCCTACTTGTCCCCACACAAAAAAAAAAATTGGACTCAATGAGAACCTTAAAAATATGAGAATCCTACTGCATATCCATGAAAAACATCATAGGGCAGAAGCAAGAATTGCTAGGTTGTCGGTCAGAGGCTTACCTCAGAATTTCGGTTGCGTATGACTCCCTTCACCTCCTTGAAAGTGGAGCTTAATCACCAAGAGGGGGTGAATTGGGGATTTTAAAAATTCTTTCAGAAAAGCTCTATTTTTCGAACACTAAAATAGACTTGACTATGGAGTAGAGAAGAATAACAGGACACAAGGAATTATACTGGTTCGGTCCAATCTCTTGACCTACGTCCAGTTCCCAAACTCTCTGGGATTTTCACTATCACAATTGATTACACACTCTGCGCTCAAGAGTAATTCTCTCACTAGAACTTACAATAAATTATTTGTAGGTAAGCAACTCTCTCTAAGAGTGGATAGAAATAAACACTGAAGCTCTAATGTATCAACAGATACTTTCCACAAGAAAACTCAAGAGTAGTTGGAAACTTGAATGATTTTCGTTTTATGCAGTCTTAGTTCTTGAGAGAAATTAAATGCTACTCTATTTATACTAAGAGAGCATTAAAGATCCGTTGCAAGCTCCATTATGACCGTTGGTGCATTAATCTATTTGTTGGAGGCATTTTGGAGTCTTTCTCTCTACTCTTCACTTAATCCAGTTGTACAGAAGTTCAGAGTTGACTTCATGAATATTAATCTGTTGGAATAACAGCTACTGGATGTGGTAGGTAGACATTAATCTTTTGTAAGCGTGTGCAGAAGGATTACCCAAAAGTGTGCAACTTTCTGGGCTTAGCATTTAATGTTCTGACATGCTTTTTGCTTTTGCTTTAAATCTTCATTTAATCTCTTCTAAACAAGCTGAAACTCACTAACAAAGTGGTTAAACATAGCTGGGAATATCAGAGAATAATAATGACAAGTATTGAAATCAAGCAAGGAAGTTTTCACAAATTCGTTCAACTTGATTTTCAAAACTCGCGACCAATACTTGAGTATGTTCTTCAATACTTGAGTATGTCATTGTGCACTAATGTGAATACTTGAGTATTCATGTCAATACTCGAGTATTCCTCTTCCAGAAAAGAGCTTCAAGTTTTGAGCTTTGGACCATGTCTTTGAATAATGTCAATACTTGAGTATTCAAACCAATACTCGAGTTTTGAACTTTTTATGTGAAAATAAGTTTAAGTCCAAAACCTCAATACTTGAGTATTCAAATCAATACTTGAGTTTTCAAAACATTTGAAAAAGGAGCCAAGCTCTCTGTATGCCCAATACTCGAGTATTCAACTCAATACTTGAGTATTGAACTGTTTGAAAACTTTGTGAAATCTTTTCCAAGTCAATACTTGAGTATTCTCTTTAATACTTGAGTATTCAAATTACTTGGAAATAGCAAAACTTTCGGTATGGCCAATACTCGAGTATTCAACTCAATACTTGAGTATTGAACTGTTTTCAATACTTGTGAAGGTTTCTACCAATTCAATACTTGAGTTTCCATTTCAATACTTGAGTATTCATAAACATGTGTAAAGTTTAAAAACTTTGTTTGTCCAATCTTGGAGTATTCAAACCAATACTCGAGTATTCACATGTTGGAATACTTTGGTGACTTTCTGTATAACCAATACTTGAGTATCCAAATGGATACTTGAGTATTGACAATTTTGCCTTTTAGTGAAAAAGTCTCTATATGATCAATACTCGAGTAGTCAAACCAATACTTGAGTATTGACTCATTGTGAAAACCTTGGAATGCTCTCTGTAACCTCAATACTTGAGTATTTAGAGGAATACTTGAGTATTGCGCTTTTTTGTGACAGTGAGCAATTCTTTGACAACTCAATACTTGAGTATTGAAACCAATACTCGAGTATTCACTTGACAGCAAGTTTCTCATCTTACCAAAACACATTTTAATTTGCGTTTACAATTGTCGGTTATCATCAAAACACATAGGGAACTAACACTCCTGAACCAAGATCTTCAGCTGGACACCCTCTTTCCTCACCTTGAACTCGCCCTTGAGCAGGTGGAAATGAGTGGAGAAGTGTCCGTATATAGACTCCAAGGGTTAGGGCTATTGTCCAAGTTTGGTTATTATCCACTGGTCGGAAGAATGTCTCGATTAAAATATAATTGCTTGACTTGTTTGTCAAGAAATCTAGAGAATTCTTGGCAGATGGGTGGCGCCTTTTAGGCCCAAAAATCACATTCCCAAATTGCCCTTGATGGTGGTTTTTGGAGTTAATAGATGTAGGTTTTTGTCTGGTAATTAAAATAACACTTCAGGGGTAAAATGGCATTTTGTAATGCTTTTCCTCCAAGTCAGTGAGACCCACCAAATCTGCCCAAATATACGCCATTTATGATCTATGTGGGCTCATAATTGCTTGTCATTCCATTGTCATATCAGGTTCAAATTGTGTGGTCCAGATTAATCCTGATTATTTTATTTTCTTTCTCCTCATTATTACCTGGTGTGACCTTTTGCTTTGTCTCCAAGTCATTTTTCTCTCTCTTCTAGGCTCACAAAATTTCACCCTCTCACTGCATCTAGGGGCTTGGGCCAGTCTCCAGAAACCCCGAACCGGTCCCGCTCAGCTACTTTTTTCCGGTTACACCTTTCCTCGTAACTCGTGCCACACAATTGGACTTGTGTGGGCCCGGATTAACAATCTTTTCTCCCTGACCATCGGTGGTCAAAATATAATGCATTGGGGAGAAAGAAACCCATATTTCAGTGTCTCATAACTACCTCGTACTACGTGCTACCTGAAAATCCAACTTCTGACCCTGTAATGCCACGTGTCCGACAAAGCACCACTTTTACTGGCTTGTCCTCCTGCACATGGTCCAGATACTCCTTCTCTCTCTCTTCCCTAGTTGGACACGCGTACCATGTCCCAGATGGTTAGAGTTCGCGTCTCACTGATGTCTTTCATCACTTATACCTCATACCGGCTTACACTTCTTTGATCTTACTTTATGCACTCATGGTTTCTTCTTATTTTGACTTATTTAATTATAAGCAATGGCTTGTCATCTTAGAGTTCTTAAAATAATTTTTGCCATAAATTATAGAAGATAATGTAGGGATTCTTACAACGCAGTGGATTAAAATTTTTAGAATCCCGTCCCGAGGATCACTCAGGTGCGTTTAAATCAAGACTAAGGGAATCCGAAATTACCTGTAGTGAACCCGTTCGCGTCTCCTTCCCTTTGAACTGGTGGGCTACCTCCTCGATCAGCAGAAGACGACTCGTTGAATCGTCTTCTTCTACCGTATCCACACGAACAATTTCCGAACACGGCTACGACGGCGTGCTAGCGTTTCTTGTGTGTCTCTCTTTGATTCTTCACACCTAGGTCTTTGGTTTCTTGTTTTGGCCTATTCATGCACACGAAAAAAAGCGCCTCATACGTTCGCATGCGTTACAAAACCAATCAGCCCATCATGTGAATCAATACGTATTAATGTACAATCAATCGCATTAATGTACAATCGTACGCATTAAGCTTGAATTTCGAATTTCAAAATATGATCTTTGAAATCTGAATTTCGAATTCTTGAATTTTTTTAAAAAATATATTAATTAAATCTATCGATAGATCTAATCTAATGTATTTATTTAATGCAAATTAAAAGCCTTGATTTAATTTATCTCTATAAATCAAATCCAGAAATAATATCCATCTATTTAAATAATTATGAGATACCATATCTCAATTTAATTTAAACATATATCGATATTCTTATTCGAATATTAAACGAGATACAATATCTCTATTTGTTTTAGATATTTAATTTATCAAATAAATTAAATACAAAACATATATTATATATAATAATATTATAATCTCCATTAATAATATTAATATATATTAATTTCGAATTTTAATAAATATATATTTATCCTAGATTAAATTTAGTATTCATTAATTCAGCATTAATCGAGATTCAATGAACCCGTACACAAATGCTCGTGTTGGGTTATTCTTGTGTGCGACCCTGCAGGCCCATATGAGATTGGCAGTGGGCCAAAACTGTATCAGCCCACAAGTCGCAAGCGGCCTCTAGCAAGACATTGTGACTATCCAATTCCATGGGGATCGATGTCACGATACAACCTTATCATACAACCATGTCACGTCCCTTTTGTCACGCGATAATTTGGTCAAGGATGAGGCATGGACAATGTCAACTTCCTATTCTTGTCCATTACTTTCTCGATTCTCGAGTAGTCTAATAAGTGAAATGGAAACTCCTTTCCAACATAGTATGGCCATACATTTCTTAGACTCACTCATCGAGGGGCCTAGTATTATCTCTCTACAAATGTGAGGGACAAATTCCATCTTGACCATCACATTCCTCCGCATGAAAACCACTGATCCCGATCCCAGCCTTTATCATCACCCGGTCAAAGGTGACTTTTGACTAGGTCAAAGATTAATGATTCATTATGTAGGAATCCATGATGATCTTAGGTCATAGGGCGTTGTGACACGGTTATACATGAGACAAGCTTATGACTAGATCCATGCAGCTTTCTCATAGTGGGTCGGTCCAGCACCTTGTACTCTTACAAGTGCCCATGACTTTGATTGTATCTCCATATCTCATCAAAGTCATCTTGGTCTTAACTCATCTTCGCTCCCGCGTAGATGACCGAGGCCCGGGGACATTTAGGATAATCTATAAGATATATCCAGGGATGCAGTTATCAATACAAACATGCAAACGAAAATGATAACAAAAAGAGAATACTATAAATATCCTAAACGTTCATTGTACAATGACTTGCCCCTAGGGCATAATTTCCAACAGATAAATACTTCTGAATTTGACTCAAGGCTTCTTATTACTATACAAACTCATGCGTGTACCTGTATTATAGAAGTGGGGGTGTTACACATCCTAGGGAAGAGCATTCAGTTTTGTGCATTGATGTGATTGATGATGTTGTAGATGATGTGCTTGCTGAATGGTATGCTGATTACCCTGATTTTGCATCTATGTGTGAATCTAGTATTTGTGGTTATTATGAGAATGAGTGGTGCCCCATTTTCAATGAAATGAATGATGCATTTTATGGTGATTCTGACTTGGTTGGTGGTTCTGCATTCATTGAGGATTCTGATGTTGATTGTGAATTTGAGTTGAATTCTAATTTTGATGTCACTTCTGATTCTGATGTCCATTCTAAATATGAACTGAATTCTGACACTAACATTGAGCTGCCTAGACACAGTTCTGCTTCTGCATCTGTTTTGGTGCATATGATTTCAGGTATTTCAGCTGAGCAACCAACTATGTTGCTTCCATCTACTGAGCAGCCACCTAAGTTAGAGCATCAAGCCTGTTGGGCCATTAAGCAGTGCAACATGGATTTGGCTCAGTCTGGAATGGAGCGAAATTTGCAATTGCAAGAGCTAGATGAGCTTAGATTAGATGCTTATGAGAGTTCGCTATTGCATAAAGAAAAGACAAAGGCATTACATGATAAGCATATCCTGAGGAAAAAATTTCTGTGGGCAAGAAAGTTCTTTTGTTTAATTCTCGTCTCAAGTTTATGCCTGGTAAGCTTCGCTCTAGATGGGATGGCCCTTTTGTGGTTACTAACATCTTCCCTTTTGGTGCTATTGAGTTGTGTGATCCACCCACAGGAAGAACTTTCAAGGTTAATGGGCATCGTCTCAAGCAATTTCATGAGGGATTCCAGTAGCAGCCTATGGATACAGAGATTCTCCTCACTGATGCCGCCTATCCTCTATAAGAGCCTCAAGAATCATCTCTCCTCCATAATACCCTTTAGGAGTATTCTTCTATCTTCCTCTCTTATCTTTTTCTTTTATTTCCTCCATTTTCCTACTTTGTTTTTTAATTTTTCAAAAAAAAAAATCAAATAAAAATTAGAATAACACACTATCTTTTGATGGATCCTTCTATTTGGGCTAAGTTTCTGGACTCTTGGATTATATTTCTTAATAGTTACTTTTAGGATGCTGGCTGCATGATCTGGTATTGACCTTTGTGAGATTTTGGGCCTACATGAATGGACTTCATCTTTTACCATTCTTTCTTTCCTGTGTCCACATGCTCATGATTTTTGTTCTCCAAAACTTGCTCCCTTTTTTTTTTGAACTAAATTTTGCACTTACATGCATTAATATGATGGAGACTTCTTTTCTTTCTTTCTTTTTCCCCATTTGGTCAAATAGATATCCCTTACATTATCTATCCTTTGTCAGCCCCTTTGTGCCTTTTTGACTCATCCTTTTCTCAGCCACATTACAAGCCAAGTGTAAAACTATTTTATCTTGCACCTTGGAAATTTATTGAGAATTTGTTTCACCTTAGTTTTGCGTTTAAGTGTGGGGGTTGCCCAGGCGTGCAAAATTTTAAGTGTGGGGGGGGGAGTATTTGATTTTGTGCCATTCATCATTTGGCATTGATTTTGGTTTGATGTTGTTCATTGTGATTCTTAAAAAAAAAAAATTAAAAAATGTACCAAAAAAAAGAGAGAGAAAGAGAGAGAGAGAGAGGAAGCAATGCAAAGAAGGAGAAATAAAAATAAAATATATTGAGGTGATTTGCTATTATTAACTGATGTTCTTTAAATTTCTTGGGTGCTTAGCCTATCATATTTATACTTATTCACACCTTTACCCTAGCCTCATTACAACCTTCAATAACAAGCTCTCTTGATTTTTGCATGCATGTGTTATAAGTAGTAGAGAAGTAGAAATTGAGCAAGCTTATGGTAGAACAATATTCTTGAGTAGAATTTGATCGATACACTTATTTACCCTATACACTTGAGAGATTGATTAAGGGCATCCTTGAGAAACCATCTTGAGATTGCCATGCTTTATAATTTGAGATGAATGAAATTCAGTCTTGATTGGTTGATCTTGAAAAGCTTTGTGATCTTTGTTCAATTTTTGGAAGTTTGGCAATTGTTGAAAAGAAGTTTTTCTTTTGCCCTTCTTTTAATTTTGCTCAGGAGTGCAAAAGGATATGTGTGGGGGAATTTAATAATTGAATATTATTTCACTTATTTGATAATTTAGGAATGTTTACTTAATAAATAATGAGTTTTATTACTTAATTGGGCTTTGGGCTTTTAATTGGATTTAATTCATTTTTATGATTAAATTCCAGATTTATGTGCTTCACTATTTTTGCCATAACTTTTGATCTAGATATCCAATTAGCCTAATTCTTCTTTCGTTTTTTAGATGATTCAAAGAGCTACAATATTTCTGAAGACTTGGAAGGCTGATTCGGACAAGAAGATGGACGAAATGGGAGGTAACGACAGACACATTTTTCTAGATTTTTATTGGGCTAGAATTTTGTAATAAAAGACCAATTGTTATTAGAGGCTTCTAATATTGGGCCTATTTTGAAACCCTAGCTGCCATACCCTTTTAGATTAACTTAGATGGCGGCTGCAAACATATTAAAGATTACGCTTTTGAGATTTCCGGATTAAATTTGAAGCTTTTTATTCTCTTTTCTGTTCAACATGTTTATGGCGTTCTTCTTCATCTTTTCTTATGCGTTTTGCCCAACCATGCTTGGCTAAGCTTCTGTGGTTGACCCATGGATCGAGGATTCCACAAATCTAGAGGATCCGCACTTCAATTGGTAATGTAATTTGATATGTTTATTTTAATCGGATCCGATTATGATTGCGGATTGAGTATTAGATTTCATATCCAGATTGATATCCCAAGGACATAGGTTGAACCAGGTTACAGAAAGCATTTTGCCATCGAACAACGAGCTCACCACGCGTTCGATCAGATGCTAGGCGATCATCTAGTTGAGAGAGTTTCTGGACAAACGCAGAGATTTCGGTTTGTTCAGAATCAATCATGAGTTAGCTAATTATATTTTAGTTCGATGAAGGTGATGGAATCCCAATTGTGGGTTAATCATTTTTAATCTGATCAATTTCTTTTATTCTATTCTAGCTTGGTTTCGTTTTAATTACATTGAAAAACTCCCCCATTCTAGTTACTAATTTACTGTGTTTACTGTTGATTTTAGACCCGCTATGAATTCCTTGAGAGAAACGATCCAGGTTTCCTATACTACAAATCTTTGAATCCTGGTTATTTTGAGAGAGCCCAATAAATCTCTCTATCACTATATTCTAAGGTATGGGGCAATTAGCTGAGAAAAAATGTGTTAAAATAAATATGCACATGACATTTTCTGGACTGAGAAGGGTTTCCTGTGTTTTTTAAGGAAATAAGAGGGGAAGAGACCATGCAAAAATCACATGATTGAAATGAAAGTCAACTGTAATGATACCAGGAGGACACGTGGTGTTCTGGGAGGAAATGGTTGACTTTTGTAAGGTAAAGTACAAGGTAATCATGACACTTTAAAAAGTCAACTCCTTGCTCACCAAGGAGTAAAATTTCGTCCACCCAAAATCATAGAGAAGAAGCAGTTGATCTAACCTACGTACAAGCCCATTCACAAGGGATACTCTGTTTGCAAAACTTAGACCAAATATAATGGAGTATCGACGTCCCTGTTCCCCTGCTGCTCATTCTGCAGCTTAGCCTATTCCCCATCGTTACCATTATCATTTTCTTCTTCTTCTTGCTCCCTGTCTTGTCGAGCCCTCAGTTCATTTATCTCAGTTCGCATTTGCTGTATCAAAATATTTTGTACTGCAGCATGGCCATCATCCGCTGTGCCAAGTCAGGCTCTGGTGCATTCTGGGCTTGTTCGGGCTCTCTTCTCGTTCTAATTCTTGTCCGATACATTTTTAGCTACAACATAACAACAATAAATAAATAACCATTCTGCAAAATAAACATTTATCTGAGAGCCAAAACACAAGCACTTATAATAACTATATTTATATTATGCATCACTAATATTACATACATAGTGCTTCATTACAAATACTGCATCTTACTTAATCTTACTACCAGCCTTACTATTAGCTTATCCCTTATACATTCCCTTATATTACTTGGGATTTCCTACCACTACCTTCTTCTCACATACTACTATTTTACATAAGTGCTTTACTACCATCATTCTACTACCAACATAGTTCACATATGAGGAAAAGTATGGATCTCAATACGAGCGATGTGAGTTTCGAGGTCAAAGTAGTACTGGTCTCTCTCTATTATCTGGTTAATCCGACGTACCCAGGTGGGAGCCCTTGGAAGGAAATATAGTAAAATATTTTTCTATTGTATGAGGGGGTAGTCCATTCCATTGGCATTCCTTCCTTTGTAAACCCTCTTCATTCTCTTCATGTAGCGACGATTAGGGTTGTCCAAAAAACCCGAGGTTTGGTTGGTCCGGTCCGACCTGACCCGGTCTAGGGTTTAAAAAAATTGGTCCAAGACAATTTGACTAGAGCGGACCGGACCATACTGCTTGGGTTGGACTGGACTTCGGTCCAGGGGCTTAGACCCCCTAGACTGCTCCGGTCTGACCTGAGGTCCTTTGTTTTTGGGTAAATCACCGCTACATTGAGCTGCTTACTGGAGTCTGAACATCCTAATGTGCCTTTTAATTTATAGGAATCACTTTTCACTATGTCACTTTTTATTACTTTGGGAAGTCAGGTGAAACCAGAGCTAAAATATTGCATCCCAAGAAGACAAAAAAACTGGAAAAAAGATTAGGAAAAAAACTAGACTGCTTGGACTAGTCCAGGAAATCCAGAGAGTCCGGTCTGGTCTGGCCGGAGCTAAGGCTGGTACCAGACTATGCCAGACCTCGGGCTGATTTTTCTAGCTCGAGGTCATATCGGGCTAGACCTCGGGTTGACTTTCAACCCGGTATGGCCCGGTCCTTGGACATCCCTAGCAACGATACTGCCCCTTTGGTGTATTCTTCTCAATACAAGCCATACGATATTCTTCTTGCGCAATATACAACAAATCCTCCTCAACTATCATGGGAAAAGAAAAAGGCGGAAGGTTATCAGACTCAGCTTCTCTATCAGATAGGTGAATAAAATCCTTTGAGATCACCAAGGGCTGATTAGTATCTCTTACTGACGAGTGTATTGATCCGTTCTCCTCCTCTACTTCTCCCATCTCATCTTCATTCACTTCTCCCATTTCAGGCTCAAGAGCCATCATAGCTAACGGAGGTACAAATATGGGAGCAGGTGCATGTACAGGAGGAGCAGGTACAGCCTCATGTGGCATCCCAGGCAGATATTCTATCATAAGAAAACACATACATGGAGGTAGGAATCCTTGTTGGGGTATGAAAGCATGTACATGGTATTCAGGTTCTAGCATAAGAGGTGGTGCTGCTATTGGTTCAGGTACGACGGCTATCTCTGGTATCAGTGGTACTTCAAATACTGGTGGAAACTCAAGTACTAATGTATCAGGCTCCGTGTAATATCAAGTACAACTTTGAGATAAATTCAAGTGCTGGGTGAGATATAAGTGCAGGTAATGCATCCTCAGGCACAAGGGTGGGATTGGTGGTAAGTCAGGCATAGGTACTAGCTGAGGAAAAGGTGGAAACTCAGGTTTTGGTGCTGGTACCAACTAAGGTGCAGGTGCAATTTGGGGTGCAGGTGCATCTGCCCGATACTAGCTCTCCCAAGCACTCTGGTCTCCCGTGCTCTTCTTCTTTGATATACTTGTCCAAATCTTTAATCCATTCTTTTCCTACTCCATTCACCCAAAAACTACGTTAGTGCCCTTAACCATCTACTTTTACTAGTACTATCCAAACCACATCTGATACCAAAATGTTACGCCCCTACTGGCCTCGCCCTTTCGGGTGGCGGGTTAGAAGAATTCCTTCTATTTAATTACCTTTCCTTTATTACTTATTCCTTTTTATCATGTATCATAGTGAACGCAACAGAGCGCAATACCGATTTGGACAAATACAATGTACTGGTATTCATACAAAAACCAAAAGTAAATAAGTTCCCAAAGGGTTAAGGGTACAGTTATCCAACATTAAGTACTAATCAAAATATAATACTACAGTCATCCCAAATATGTAAAGTACAAAAAGCGATAGGGAATTTCCTATTTCTTCATCCTTAACTCCCAGCCCTACCTTAAGACCACTGATCTGCTCAACTGGAAACACATGTATCTTTAAAACGGTATGGAGTTCAAAATTGAACCCTAGAGTAACTGTCAAAGTCATATGCTAAATGTATGCAATGCTTGATATGCAAACCATAATCAGGAAAATAAACTTGGCATGTACCACATATCTGCAGAACCGCCTGTTCAAGATAATCCCCCAGAAATCCATAATGCTAAGAGGCCCCAGTAGCCAGGGCTTCAAAACCTGACCACCTACCTCAAGCTTTAGCAGTAACCTAAGGACACATAGTCCAATAGGTACTACCTACCTCATATACATTGGACTTCAGCAGTGACCTAAGGACACACAATCCACTAGGCACTATAGTCCTACATGCCGCGGACTTCAGCAATGACCTGAGAACACACAGTCCAATAGACACTTCAGCAGTAACCCAAGGACACAAAGTTCACTAGGTACTACAGCCCAAATCCTCAACCATGGTATAACAAACATGCGAATAACAGTTACTTCCTCGTTCTTTCCTCAGAATCAGTGAATTCTTCCCTCAATGCTTGAAAAGTATTCTACACACGTCTCAATCCTAAATACAACAAAAATACCTTCCTTTTAATCACTTAAACACATTCTACTTTCATCAACATGAATTTCGCCCATATCCGAAATTTTCCAAAAATAATGTTCCAACTTCAAAAATACATAGCTAATTCAATAAAAATCCGATTGACACGATTCCAGTGGCCACAGAACCCTTATTATGTGTAGTTTACAATAAACATAACTTCCAATGTCATATGGGTTCATATCCTTTCCTTATTCTCAAACCCTAGCCGCTGGTCAGAGAAAGAGTTCAGGTTTTAGGGTTTTTTTCAAAAAATATTTCTCCCAATAGGAAAATTTAAAACTCATAAAATCTTATGTCACAATTAATCTTAGGAATAGTTTAACCCTATAAAATTTCAAAGGAAATAGACTTCGTTTACTATTCAAAATCCATCAATTACACGTCGCTGCCCATAAAACAATATAGTCAGCAAATTTGCTTTGTTCTTGAGACTTAGGGTTTTTCGGGTTTGTAAATCTTATCTTTAACCTATTCCCATACAAAATATCATTTTAAACCATTGGAACCTTTAAAAATATCAAAATCCCACTATAACATCATGTTAACACCATTGGACAGAAACCCTAAAGTTACAACCACTAAGTCACTAGTGTAGCACTTACCTTGAATCTTCGAACTCGTATGCTTTCTTCTTCCTTCGGAGCCAAAGACTTTTCTGCACACCTCCTTCTTCTCCTTGAACATGTCTAGGGCAGAAGAAAAATGGGCAGACATGGTCCTTAAATAAGCCGCAATGTGTATGTGAAATATCCAACTTTTGCTATTATCCATTGGTCCAAAGGGTGCCCCAAGTTATTACATGATTCCTTTGCTTTTTCTCCAAGAAAATCTAGAACCTTCTTGGTTGATGAGGTGACACAATGCAGAACCATACAATCAGATTATTTTTAAATTCCATGTGCATTAATTATGTATTTGTTCATGTAAGCTTTTTACCCAATGGTCCATAGGGTGTTCTTTGGTTAAAAGCTTGTACTTCTTGTTACCCTTTTCTCCAAGCATTCATATCCTCCTTGCTGATCCATTTATGGTGCCATATCATCCTCAAGATACTCATAATTACATGTCAAATCATATTTAAATCTCATTCAAATATGTGGTGTATGTTAATTATATTTTTTAAAATCTTTGATCTCTCTTCATGATGACTTGATTTAACCTTTTTCTTCTTCTGCAAGTAATTTCTCTCTCCTCTCTATCCTTATGTGGCACCATTTTTATACTGAATAGGGGTCTGACTTTGTTTATTTACCTCCTATAGAAGCCTCTAACTGGTCCCGGTCGGTTACCCTTTGCCGGTTACACCTTTCCGTAGAACTTTGACTACTCGATTGAACTTGTGTGGCGTCGGAACAACTATTTTTCTCCCTGGTCATATGTGGCTGGAACTTAGTGTCTTGGGGAGCAAGGAATTCATATTTTAATATCTCATAATTACTTTGTAATTATTGCACTAAAATCACCCATTAAACCCCAAGTCGCCACATGTCCTACTATCATTATTGTCGTTGACTTTTTGTTCCTGCACATGGTTTTGTATGCTCAGTCCCTTTCTTCTACTGGTTGGCCGAGGCCATACTCTTCCTGTAGGGGAGGACTTTTCATCCGAATAATGTTCTTTGTCCCTTATACATTAAACCGGCTTACGTATCCTCGCTTACTTCATCTCAAGTCACTATGTAATTTTCATGATTTTCTTCTTGACTTAAATTGGCGAAAAGTATCTTCAATTATAGGGACTGGTTTATCATCTAAGTGTCCCTAAAATAATTTATGTAATATGTCACAGAAGAAAAAAAAACTCAAATTGCAAGTCACTATGTAATTCTCATTATTTCACTAATTCATGCTTGTACACTGATTACAAAATAGGGATGTTACATCTCTGACCACTCTTTTCCAGCATCCCCACCATTATTTCTGTAATATCCTGAATTTTGGGCCTAAAGACTTGAGGAGAAACTTGTATCAGGCAGACTACTAAGCACAGTTCAGGAAGTGTGATATTAAATCTTAGAAATATTATCTGGGATTTTATTATGAAAAATTGGGCATAAATAGTTTTAAAACTATTATTTGGAATGTAAGGCCTAATTTACGGATATTCAAGTGGAAATAATTAGAGAATTCTTATTGGTGGATTGCAAATGTAAATAAGTATAGGAAAATTGTCAGATTGTCATCATCCATTTCATAGCCTCTTCTTGCACCATATTTAATACTTGGGCAACAAGATGGGATAAGTAATTCATTATATGTATATGTGCATACAAGTCAAAAAAAAAGGAATTAATAGGCTTCTTCAAAAATCCTTCCAATTGTCCAAGCAAGGCCAAAAGAATTGTCAAGAGGATTGGTCAATAAATGGCAACATTTATTTGTCAAATGGATATGTACCAAAGGATAATAAAGGACAACTTGGGAATCCTTTTGTTAAGGTCATTTTCGGCCAAGAGACAAGACAAATGGAAGAGAATAATAAATTGCATAAGAGTAGGTGTCATGAAGGCAAGAGAGTAAGTTTCAAGCTTTTACCTATGCCTTTGGATATTTGCCAAGTGTGTAAAGGGGGAAGACTATAAAATTAAGATAATTTGACATGAAATAAAGAGTCTTCAGGAAGCTAAAAATGTCCTCCATATTTGTCCAACAAGGAAGGACTAGGGGGCCACATGAATTTAATATTTGTGACATGCCAAAGATTAAAAGTACAAGTCATAACTTCTTCTTGCATCTTGAATTGCCATTTCTCATGCTAAGAAATTAAGGTGACTTGAAGTCAAGGGACATATGTGCATGTAATTAATATGGAAAGGATGACTCAAAGGCTTCTTAAATAAGCCTAAAAAACGTCCAAAACACAAGGCTAAAGAGAAAAGAGGTGATTTCATGTCAAAAAGTCAAGGATGGGTATTAAATAAGCTTTCCAACTATGTACTAATATTTGGCCACATGTTTAAACAAGAGATAAGTCAACAATCTTCTAGATTTATGTTTACATTTGATGACTCTAATTCTTGGCCATCAAGCCAAGAATTTTGGTCAATAAGAGAAAGGAAGGAAAAAGACATATTTGACATAAGGTTAATTGCAAAAGTCAACTATTAAACCCTAAGTTGACACATGTCACTAAGGGAAATGAGTTTGACTTTATGTGGGACACCTCAATACCTTCATTTAAGGCATTTTGAAAGACCAATTTCCTTCCCTTGTAAGCCAATATTTCGGCCAAAATGGAGCAAAAGGAAGAGGCACACATTTGTCAGATGTTATTCCAAAAGTCAAAGATATTAATTCCAATATGATAAGTGTCTTTATAGGAATTAAAGTTGACTTACACTTTTCCATGCTTAACCAATGATAATTGAAGCTCAAAATCCTTCCTCCATAAGCTTCAAATTCGTCCAAGATAAGGAAAGCCAAGAAAAATCCAGAATTTTGAAGAAAAACACATGTCAACAAAGGGTAAATGCAAGGACAAATGGACGTAAACCAAAGGAGATATTTTGCATGCTTTCCATCTATTATTTAAGGGCCTCTTACCTTCATTTTGCTGCCCAAAGTCGGCATACACAAAAGAGAAAAGAAGAGAAGAGAGAACTTACATAAGTAAGAAGGAAAAAAACAAAAAACAAGTAGACTTCAAGATTAAGGTAAGTAAGCTATGAAGTTTGCTATACATTCCTATGTTTCTATAAGCATGCACAAGGTCTTAATAGATGACTCTTGTATGGTGTGGTAAAGATCAAGACCAAAATTCATAAAGAGTTCAAGAAGGAAAAAGTTCAAAGTAAACAAAGCTCAAATACAAGTACGTTTCTTCTCTAGCAATCTTGAGACTTTGAGACTTGGAATTTTGGTTTCTTTTCCATAATAATTGGTGACTATGGAAATTAATATTTCTAAAGGGGAAGTTCTTCTCAAGATGTTAAACGTGGCTTAACTAAGATTCTAAACTAAGATTATGACTTAGAAAAGAAGATTAAGCAAGAACTAAGAAAAGCATGAAGTTAAAATAGAATTGGTGATTTCTTGGTCTTAGGGTTAATTTTTTATTTGAAATTTGAAGAAACATGGTGATATGATTTGATTTTGGTTTTTTTATGATGCTAAAGTTTTTAGAACAAAAAATTGTATGGGAACAAGTAAAGAGCATGATTTTGAAACTCAAAAGCTAAGTTACAAGAAATTAGAAAATGCCCATTTGACTCTAAGAATTTAAGGCGGTTGTGCTTAAGGGATGATTTTAAAATAGTAAATAATGTACAATGGCTATGATATTTTACATTATTAAATTAGGCATCCCAATCTTTAATTTGGTATAATATGTAATTTTTCGAGATGTCTATTAGGAAATACAAATTTTTGAAAATAGCCCTGAAAATTGGACTTTGTCTCTGACCAGAGGGTAGAATTTTGACATAGTAAAATCGTACGAATTTTTATGGTCTCTGGAAATATTTTTAGTAAAAACTATACATGTTAAGGGTTAAGTGTCCACTAAAATCACATTAATTGGATCTTTATAGAATTAATTATGAATTTTTGAAGTTGAAGCATGAATTTTGGAAATTTCTGGGTTATGGTCGAATTTCATGAAATTAAGAGGAGAGTTTGCATAAGTGAATGAAATGGAATGTATTTGCTTTGTTTAGGGAAAGTGCATATCCGGAGTAACATTCGGGCATCAGGGAAATTTTATTAATTACTCACCAGCTGTCAGGAAGTAACTGTTTACTTATATACTCTATGTGACTTTTGTATGTTTGTTGTGCCATGATTGTGGAACATGTCTCATGAGTGGGACATGCATTTGGGCTGTAGGGCTTAGTGGACTATATGTCCTTGAGTCACTACTGAGCCAGTGATGCATTCAGTGTAGTTTGGGTTTGAGGCCCAGCTACTGTTGTTTTCCTAGCGCTATGGAACCGGGGCTTATGTTAATAGGTTGTCCGACATTATTGAGTGTACTGAATGCGTGTGGTATGTATTGCCATTCTTGACCAGATAATTCTGTCCAACATAGGGGCGATCGACATTTCCTGCCATATAGTGCTTCATAAGGAGCCATCTCGATACCGTTGTGATAACTATTATTATTGTTAGTTCCCTATGTGTTTTGATGATAACTGACAATTGTAAATTCAAGATGAAGTTTGTCTTTGGTAAGTTGAAAAACTTACTGTCAAAGGCAAACTCGAGTTTTGATGAGAAAACTCGAGTTTGGACTTGACAAAGAGTAGCTAAATTAATGAACTAAAGAAAACTTCAACTTGCTTAGGCAAACTCGAGTTTGCAAGACACAGAGAACTCAAGTTTTTCACATTAAGACAAACTCGAGTTTGTACCATACAGAGACACTTCAATATTTGCTGAAGAATACAAAACTCTAGTTTTGATTTACAAACTCCAGTTTTCATATGCCAGAAAGTTTGTTAAAGTTTTCTCTTATAAGGAAACTCGAGTTTGTGCTTGACAGAAAGTTATCATGTTTTACCCACTTTAAGAAAACTCCAGTTTGTTTTGAAAACTCCAGTTTTCACTTCGCAAAGATTTTCAAAAGTTTTCAATTTTAAAAGGAAACTCGAGTTTGGTTTTGGAAACTCGAGTTTGTGCCTTACAGAGAACTTTGCTCTTTTCAGTGATTTTGAAAACTCCAGTTAAGATATGAAAACTCCAGTTTTGAGCTTTTGGACTTAAACATGTTTTCACTATCAAAGTCCAAAACTCGAGTTAGTCATTAACAAACTCGAGTTTGCTCAATGTTTCAAAATATGCTTCAAAACTCAACTTGCGACATTCTTCTCCGGAAGAAGGAAACTCGAATTAGGATTTGGAAACTCGAGTTTTGCCTTCTGCAAACTCCAGTTTGTAAGAACAAACTCGAGTTTGTGTCGCTGTGTTTGAAAATCAAATTGCACGAATTTGTGAAATCTTCATGTTTGATCTTAATACTTCTTATCATCACTCATTACTATTCCTAACTATGTTTAATCAGTTTGTTAGTGAGTTTCAGATGATTTAGAGGATGTTAAATGAAGATTTGAACAAAAGCAAAAAGTGACGTCAGCACATTAAATGCAAAGTCCAGAAAACTTGCATCCTTTTGGACAATCATTCTACACACGTTGCAAAGGGATTAATGTTTCCTTTCCTTATCCAGTAGCTGCTCTTCCGATGGATTAATATTCAAGAAGTCAACCATAAACTTCTATGCAACTGAATTAACTAAAGAGTAAAGAGAGAAGAAGACCAAAGCTTAACCTAATCCTTCCTTAATGTTGGCAACGGTCACATTGAAGATTACAACGATCATTTAATGCTCTCTTGGTATATATAAAGCTGCATTCAATTCTTCTCAACAACCAATCTGCAGAAAACTAAAATCATTCAAGTTTTCAACTATTCTTTGAGTTTTCTTGTGTAAAGTATCTTTTGATACATCTGTACTTCAGTTATTATTCTTATCTACTCTTAGAGAGAGTTCATTTATTGAAAATCATTCATTGTAAGAATATCATGTCGTGGGACTTGGAGATTGGGATATTTGATTACAACTTGTAAGGGGGAGTAAGTTCTAGTGAGAGGATTACTCTAAAAGTTACAGAGTGTGTAATCATTTAAGTTAGTGAAATCCCAGAGTGTCTAGGGACTGGACGTAGGTCAAGAGGTTAGACTGAACCAGTATAAGTTCCTTGTGTCTTGCTTCTTCTTACCATACTCTACACCCTTCTATTTTAGTGTTCAAAAACAGAGTAACTAGAAAAGAATTTTTGAAATCCCCAATTCACCCCCTCTTGGTGATTTGCTCCACTTTCAATTATAAGCGAATTCTGTGAGAGGTAAGTAACGATCCCAACTTCCTTTAAAATCCAAGACACATGCTCGTAACATATCTTCAAGTGTCTAGATAGTTCTCTCTGATTGACCATCTATTTGGGGATGGCATATTGTGCTAAATTTTAATTTTGTCCCGAATGCCTCATGTAATGCTTGCTAGAACCGAGAAGTAAATCGAGGATCCTGATCAGAGATAATACTTTTAGGTGTACTATGGAGTCTTATTATACCTCTAATGTAAATTTCCACCAATTTCTTAGGAGAATAATGGACACTAACAGGAGTGTAATGAGCTAACTTAGTGAGTCAATCAACGATCACCCAGATCGCATCATAATGCCCGATCTTAGGTAGTCCCACGACTAAATCTATGGTCACACTTTCCCATTTCTATTCGAGAATTTCTAATCCCTGCAAGAGTCTTCCTTGTCGTTGATGTTCAATTTCCACATATTAAGCCATGTCCTCTTCATCCCAGACCACCAAAATTATGATTTCAAATTCTGGTACATGTTGATTACTCATGGATGAATAATATATTTACTTTTGTGAGTTTCATCCTGTCTTTTCAGCCTCCGATTATTTCTTTATGGCACAAATCATAATCATCACGAACAATCATCTCTCGTATAGACTCTTCTTGTACATCCTGCATTTGAGATTCTTTTATTTCTGCTTTCATATCACTCTCCTCTTGACTAACAAGGAAATTAGCAATGTAAGGCCTATGGGACTCATTCTTATTTACAACAATTTGGTTTAACAAACTCAAATCTATGAAATTCTCTATCAGCTTCTATTCTTTTATCATCATATATGCTACCTTGACAATCTTCCTGCTCAATGCATCTGCGACAACATTAGCTTTACCTGGATGATATTTAATCTCTAGATTGTAGTCCTTTAACAACTCCATCCACCTATGTTGTCTCATATTAAGTTCTTTTTTATCAAATAGATACTTGAGACTTTTGTGGTCAAAGTACAGCTCAATTGTAGTACCATACTTTTGTGGTGCTAGATATCGCTCAGATGAGGGAGTATCAAGAGACTCTCAGATTTAGTGTGTACGCTCTCTCTCATTGGGGATTTAATTTTTCTCTCTTGTCACGCTAACCTAGACGTTCTATAGCCTTGTAAAAATTCTAAGATTACTTCCTAGTATCTGAGCTTTCATTCATCAAAAGGGCTTTTTGGGTTGTAATGTTGTGGATGGCTATGTATGTGTGGAAATGGAATATGATGATCAATGTTGTAGCAGGGTTCCAGACAGGGTTCTTAACTTAGCTGAGTGCTTTAATTGAACTTTGTTTCACCTTGCTGCTTCTTTATTCCAAAGCTTTGCCTTCTTCTTCTTCCATTTTTTTAATAGAACTAACAGCTCTTTTGCAGTATTTTTGCAGAGGCACTATGCCGTAGCATTTCTTCACAGATTTCTTCACACTCGCCTGTTGTTGGGTCGATTTCCTTGATGGCAAGTGAACTAGTCAAACAAGTAATAAAGAGTAAGTAGAGTATCGTCCCACAGAGACTGGGATACCGAATGATGACACCTTATCGTAGAATTTAGTTGTGCTTAAAAAGAAAATAACTTTAATTGGTTTGATAGGTTTGGTAGCTATACTAATGAACAGGAAAATAACTAAATGATCGTAGTCCTAAGAAGATATCAGTCAAAAGATAGACTAAACTTGGAATCCTTTCTAAGCATATCATTCCCCCAGCTTCCTATACGCAATGCTATAGCATTCATACTGTACAGCTCTCACAAATGCTACAGTATGAACATCCTACGCAGAGTTGTTCAGTTAACCACACCATGCTAATCTATCAAAGCTCTCGCGTCCAATACATACAATCCTAGTCTGTACTTCTCCCATATGTCTATGAAGATTTTTCTAGTTAGATTATCAATACAAATCAAGGTGTTTGGTTATGAGTGGTAGACCCATTCTTGAAGTCTACAATAATAGGTCAAGCTTTGCACCAGCCCACCTAGCAATCACTGCTTCTCAGATGTCTAACCCTGACTCCCTCTCAGTAAGCCGAGGCCACTGATCTAGTCCCTAGCTCTCGCTAATCGACAAGAAATTGAAATACTGATAAGCAACTGAATATATTAAATTAAGAACTAGCAACTGGGTTCATTCTATACTTAGAAAATCACCCTCGTTCAGCCTCAGGAGGTTAGTTCATGACTGACGAGGGAATCACAAAATATAGTACTACAGAATCGCCCATGATAAAAGATTGACTAGAATTCAAATAAAGAAACAAGAAACAAAAGCTTGATGGATGCTCCGACGGCGTCGAAGAAGCTCTATCAAGTCATAACTCCATATCTTCTTCACTCCGTCTCACTAGTAGGAAGGATACTGGGTTCTCCTAAGGTCCTCGTGCTTCGTGACTTCTCTCACTCTTCTTTTGAGTCAGGCCGTATATGATTTAGACTCTTTT
Organism: Acacia melanoxylon; assembly: GCA_019022615.1. Classification (NCBI taxonomy): domain Eukaryota; kingdom Viridiplantae; phylum Streptophyta; class Magnoliopsida; order Fabales; family Fabaceae; genus Acacia; species Acacia melanoxylon. The sequence goes on from JAFJYJ010000014.1 coordinate 958,115, forward strand.
CTCTCGACGACTTCCTACTTCCTTTAGGGTTGGCTGTTGTTTCCTTATATTGTCTGGTCTACTTGCAGTGTACGTTCATCAATCTGGGCCTTTCCTAATCTGTCATGGTCCGATCGTATCTACCTTCCAATTTTCTGCAGATTGATTCTGTTGATCTTTCGGGATTCTTCAAATCTTTTAGTTCCGATCCTCCGCATCTTTTATTTCAATACCTCAACAATCTAATCGTTATCCTCGACCTGCACTATACTTCCTGAAATAATCTTGACAAAAGATCTGGATATATGCTGCATAGCACTGCGTCACTTACTATGCTATAGCTTTAGGGATGCATTGTATTGCACTTCGATAAAGCTGTCCTGATGCTATAGCACCGCATCGGCCATGTTATGCGAATTTCTCATAAAACCTTAAAAATTGCTCTTTTTTAGCACATGTTTAGGATGTAAACAAAATTTACCCTTAAGTTCCCTATACAATGAATAAATGTCTTTTTGCTCAGATTAAATGCAGTTAAAATCATATTCACCATACTATTCAGTCGTAAAAGATAGGGAAAAACATGGCATAAATCATGCTCATCAAATACCCCGACACTTAGCTTTTTGCACTCCTGGGCAAAATAAAAGGTAGAGATAACAGAGTAAACATTAGCTAATAGCCACAGCACGCCTCTCTACATAACTATGCCTGCACTAATGCTTTTAGGTCACATCCCCGTCCATGCAATCCCACTGCCCAGCACTAATGACTTGTGGTGCAAGATATCGCTTAGATAAGGAAGTGTCAAGAGACTCTCAGATTTAGTGTTTACACTCTCTCACATTGGGGATTTATCTTTCTCTCTTGCCATGCTAACCTATAAGTTCTATAGCCTTGTCAAAATTCTAAAATTACTTCCTAGCATCTGAGCTTTCATTCGTCAAAAGGGCTTGTTGAGTTGTAATGGTGTGGATGGTTATGTAGGTATAGAGATGAAAAACGAAGGTCAATGCTATAGAAGGGTGTCAGACAGGGTTCTTTAACTCAGCCGAGTGCCTCAATTGAACTTTGTTCTACCTCGCTGCTCTTTATTCCAAGCCTATTTCTTTTATTTTCCTCTCTTTCCTTTTTTTAGAAACAAACTTAGCAAAACAGATCTTTTGTAGCATTTTTAGCGGAGGCACACTGCTGTAGCATTGCTTCACAGTTTTCCTTCATATTCGCCTGTCTAACAAATTCTGCTATAGCATTTTCAATTAAGCTCAAAGGGGTAGCAATATGGATGTTGGTGTTCTATGGTTTGTGTATGGGAATGAGGGGTGTGACACAAATGTCTTTATCCTACGAACTAATTGCTCAGAAATCAGATAGTTTATCAAAGAATCAAGACAAAGCAAAGATCAATCATGAGTTAGCTGACATGCACACAAGAATAGAAACAATTAGGCTCAAATAAATCCTTCCATAATGGGTTTCCCTCTATTCTTTCTCACCGTCACTTTGTCGAACACCACATTAACCAGCACTGTCAATTTCTCAAACCTAACGATTCAATTTCCCTCAAGCAATCATGCTATGATTAGTTCTACAGATATTCATCCTACTGCTATAGCCTTCTGTTTGCTTTAGTAGATAAAGAAAGTTTAACATTTTTGCCCGTTTGCGCATTGGCTAAATCTGGGTTATTTGAGCATATTCAAACATGAATTAGTGAATTGTGAGCACTGATTAAGGCACAGACTAAATTATCCCTCCCCCAAACTTAATTGATGCAATGTCCCTATTGCAGCATGAAAGAATCGCAATCAAAACGAGTCTCATGGGGTGGCGGCAGACGAAGACGAGATCGAGAAAACAAAGCAATTAAGAGTAGCATCCACAAAAGGGCCCTGGGGCAAACGCCCAGGGCATCATCAAATTGTCAGGTAAAATAAAAATATAACAAAATCAACAGAAGAAAACTAGGGGGCAAGAAGGGCTGGGGCACTGGTGGCCATATCCTCATCGGATGAAGTACCGTCGACGCCATTGACGATCAAAATCCCCGACTGTGATTGTGAGAGAGAGAGAGAGGGCTTTCGGCGAACCACGACGATAGGCTGCAGAGAACACGTGTGGGTCGCTGTGAATGGTCTTCAATTCCGTGCGCAGTCGGTAAAGACGTTTGAGGAACTTTCCCATGGGTTTGTATAGTTGTCCGGGCACCAGTAGAAGGGTGCATTGGTAAGCATGTAGGCCTTGTCATACGCGGAAGCGGAGCCTGTTGAAGTTGAAAAGTCGGTGGAATAAGAAGAGGAGGATGAAGTGGATGTGGGAGCGGGCGGTGCCTGCGCTGGTGGTGGTGGAATGGGATGACGGCGGGCGTAGGCCGGTGGGGCGCTTGGCTAAGCCGTGCCGTCTTCTTGACTCTGGGCATGGTGGGCTGGTGAGTGAGGGATCGAGAAAGAGGGTCGTAGGGAGGTGAAAAGGCGCGGGACGAAAGGATGCGGAGAGTAGGCGAGATAAAGGAAAAAATTGAATGTGAAGTGTTACGACTCTTAAACGATGAGTTAAAGTGATTTGGCGCGTAGTGGGCCCAGCGAGGGTGGTCCACTAGTAAAATGAAAGCTCATGCACAAAACTTCCGTTTAAAGGATGGGTGCGTACCTGAGTGGCGCTATGTGCGGACTTATTGTAGGCTATTGTGCTGGGGCTAAAATGCCTTTCATCACACTATAGCATTGACTACATCCAACTCAACCCCTACGGCTGCTAAACAACAGAGAAAAGAAAAACAAGAAATTGGGCTGCCTCCCAATAGCGCTTGCTTTAGAGTCTTCAACCAGACTTGCCTAAGCGATTAGTTCAAGCTGGAAACAGGGTCATAGGCTGTCCCTATGTCTCCATCCTCATTACTTTGCAGTGATTGGTCTCCTTTTATTGGGTCTGAACATTGTGCCGTTTTCATGATTGAAAAGGTCACATAGTCATCATTGACTCTCATCGTGAGTTCTCCTTTTTCCACTTTAATCAAAGTCCTCCCAGTGGCCATGAATGATCTTGCTAAAATGATTGGGACCTCACGATCTGCTTTGAAGTCAAGGATGATGAAGTCCACTGGAAATATGAACTTATCGACCTTAACCAGGACGTCTTCAATTTTTCCTTCTGGTAGGACAATGGAGCGATGAACTAGCTGAAATGTAACTGTTGTAGGCCTTGCTTCCCCAACTGCTAGTCTTTTGAAGACGGACATCGGCATTAAATTGATATTGGCTCTGAGGTGCATAAGTCCTTCCCTGAGTATTGAGATCCAATTGCATAAGGGATTGTGAAGCTGACAGGGTCTTTTAATTTCGGTGGTAGCCTATTTGTTAGCATGTCACTGCAGTCTTGGGTCAATGCTACCGTCTCGAATTCTTCCAGTCTCCTCTTCTTGGACAAAATGTCTTTCATGAACTTTACATAGCTAGGCATTTGTTCCAGTGCGTCCACCAAGGGGATATTAATATGCAACTGTCGTAGCATGTCGAGGAATTTTTGAAAGTGCTTTTCTTGACCCTGCCCTTGTAGTCTTTGTGGAAAAGGAGGGGGTCGCTTTGGCACACTCAGTGACTCTAAATCACGCTTCAACTGTGATGATGATGCCGTAGCATTTCTTTTTGACTGTTGCCCGCGGTTGTCTAATGTGCGGAATAGAGGTACTGCTGTAGCATCGATATTCTGCTCAGTTCACATTGGAGTTGAGTGCTGTTGTTCTTCATTGAGGGACTGCTCGGCACTTTCCTTCCCTTTCCTTGGTTGCTTCAATTTCAGCTCAGTGAATTCAGTAGGTGGTTTGGCTATTCTCATGGGTTCTAGACTCTTGCCACTTCGGAGCTCTATTAACTTGACTTCTTCTTTCCCTTGGGTCCTTTGGGCTTCAGTGTCACTCAACAGAGATCCTGAGGGCCTATTGTTGAGAGCAGTCGCTAGTTGTCCGACTTGGTTCTCAAGATTTCAAGAGTCGCCTGCTAATTTTGAATGATTGCGTCATTCTTTTCCATGTATTCCTTCATAAGGGTCAACATAGAGGGTTGAGGGTTTGAATCACTGCCCTACTGCCATGCTTGCTGGGTAAACCCTGGTATGTTTGATGGTATGTTTGAGTACGATGAGCCAGATAATTGCCCTGCTGTTTGTTGACCTTGGGAGCTCTACGAGAAATTGGGATGCTGCCTCCATCCTGGGTTGTATGTGTTAGAGTACGGATTGTTGGTGTTACTGCCCCTATTAAAGTTATTGACTTAGTTAACTGATTTGGGGTTGGCGGAGCACTGCGAGTAGGGGTGCTCTCCTCCACACTACACACAAGCTACCTGGGATGGTTGTAGGGATGGGCTGCTTGAAGGAAGGGTCAGTCCTTTCACCATGTTGGTCAAAGATGATACTTAAGCTGTGAGAGAAGTCATAGCATCCAATTCATGTGAAAGCAACTGTTCGGGAAGGTGTAGCTCTGTCTGCTTGCCACTGATGGATATTCATAGCCATGTGCTCTAATAACTCGTGAGCCTCTTCATAGGACTTCATCAAGATGGACCCGCCAGATGAAGCGTCTACGATTGATCGTGTTTGTCCATCGAGACCTCTGTAAAATGTTTCTAGCTGGACCCACTCACACAGCCCATGTTGTTGGCACCTTCTAAGGAGGTCTTTAAATCTATCCCAAGCTTTGTATGTAGAGTCACCAGGCTTTTGTTGGAAATTGGTGATATCCCCTCTAAGTTGAGCGTTCTTAGTAAGTGGGAAGAATTTGAGCAAGAATTTACTCCCTAGATCATTCCAAGAGGAGATTGAATTGGCTGGTAAGTTGTTGAGCCACGTTCGAGCCTTGTCCCTCAGAGAGAATGGAAATAATTTAATTCGAATGGCATCGTTCGTGACTCCTGGAATGATGGATGAGTCACACACCTTCATGAAAGCCTTGAGGTGTAAATGAGGGTCTTCAAATAGGAGTTCTGCAAATTGTCGGCTACATTCAGCATCTGAATCATGACACCTTTAATTTAAAAATGGTCAGCATTAAAGGTTAGTGGTGTGATAGCCGAATTCAATTTGCTTAAATCTGGAATCCCGAATTCCATGATAGCTTTTGTTCCTTCTGGATTTGGAGGGGGAGGAACTTGATTGTCTAGGTTTATCACTTGCGGCTCCCTTCAATCCTGATCATGATTAACAGGCATATCCGCCATATCTGCGGGGTCAAAGAGTTGACTTCTTTGCTTCTGCTTCCTACGCCTTTGCTTGTAAGTACGTTCGATCTCAGGATTGTAAGGCTCTAGGTTGCTTGAAGGCGAGTTAATATGCACTACAGAATGTACCTGAAAATCGAGAAAAAGAAGGAGTGAGCTTTAGTTGATAAATCACAACTATTCAGCAAAAAGCGTGTCGTCACTATAGGTATTAACAGTCCCCGGCAACGGCGCCAAAAACTTGTTGGGTCGATTTCCTTGATGGCAAGTGAACAAGTCGAACAAGTAATAAAGAGTAAGTAGAGTATCGTCCCATAGAGACTGGTATACCGAATGATGACACCTTATCGCAAAATTTAGTTGTGCTTAAAAATAAAAAAACTTTAATTGGTTTGAAAGGTTTGGTAGCTATACTAATGAACAAGAAAATAACTAAATGATCGTAGTTGTAAGGAGATATCAGTCAAAAGATAGACTGAACTCAGAATCCTTTATAAGCATATCATTCCCTCAACTGCCTATACGTAATGCTATAGCATTCATACTGTACGGCTCTCGCAAATGCTACAGTATGAACACCCTACGCAGAGTTATTCAGTTAACCACATCACGCTAATCTATCAAAGCTCTCGCGTCCGATACATACAATCCTAGTCTGTACTTCTCCCATATGTCTATGGCGATTTTTCTAGTTGGATTATCAATACAAATCAAGGTGTTTGGTTATGAGCGGTAGACCCATTCCCGAAGTCTACAATAATAGGTCAAACCTTGCACCAGCCCGCCTAGCAATCACTAGTTCTCATATGTCTAACTCCGACTCTCTCTCAGTAAGCCGAGGCCACTGATCTAGTCCCTAGCTCTCACTAATCGACAAGAAATTGAATTACTGATAAGCAACTGAATATATTAAATCAAGAACTAGTAATTGGGTTCATTCTATACTTAAAAAATCATCCATGTTCAGCCTCAGGAGGTTAGTTCATGACTAACGAGGGAATTACAAAACAGAGTACTACAGAATAGCGCATAATAAAAGATTGACTGGAATTAAAATAAAGAAATAAGAAAAAAAAATTGATGGATGTTCCGACGGTGTGGAAGAAGCTTTGTCACGTCACAAGTCCACGTCTTCTTCACTCCGTCTCACTAGACGGAAGGATGCTGGGTTCTCTTGGGGTCCTCGTGCTTCGTGACTTTTGTCACTCTTGTTTCGAGTCTGGTTGTTTATGATTGGCTCTTTTCTCTTGACGACTCCCGACTCCCTTTTAGGGTTGGCTGTTGTTTCCTTAAATAGTATGGTCCACTTGCAGTGTACGTTCAACAATCTGGGCCTTTCTTAATCTGTCGAGGTCAGATCGTATCTGTCTTTCTAATCTCGGTAGATTGATTCTACTGATCTTGCAAGATTCCTCAAATCTTTTAGTTCTGATCCTTCGCATCTTCTATTTCACTACGTCAGCAATCTAACTGTTATCATCGACTTGCACTATACTTCCTAAAACAATCTTAACAAAAGATCAGGATATATGTAGCATAGCACTGCGTCACTTACTATGCTATAGCCTCAGGATGCTTTGTGTTGCACTTCGATAAAGGCTGTCCTGATGCTATAGCACAACATCGGCTATGTTATGCGACTTTCTCATAAAACCTCAAAACTTGCTCTTTCTTAGCACATGTTTAGGATGTAAACATAATTCACCCTTAAGTTCCTTGTACAATGAATAAATGCCTTTTTGCTAAGATTAAATGCAATTACGGTCATATTCTCTATACAATTCAGTCATAAAATATAGGGAAAACATGACATAAATCATGCTCATCACATATCTGAAAGACGGATAATGACCAACAGGGGGGTGAATTGGGGATATAAAATTTATCTTACGAAAATGCTCTGTTAGCAGAATGCGAAACAGGGATGAACAGAGTAAGGGTAAGAGAGATTGAACACAATGGATTTATACTAGTTCGGTCTAAATCTTTGACCTACGTCAAGTCCCCAGACTCTCTGGGTTTTCACTTACTCAAATGATTACACACTCTGTAACTCACGGAGTAATTCTCTCACTAGAACTTACTCCCATTTACAAGTTGTAATCAAATAACCCAATCCCAAAGTCCTGATACTTTGAGATTCTTACAAGAAAGGATAATCAATAAGTAACTCTATAAAAGAGCAGATTAATAATCACTAAAGATTGATATATCCGAAGATATTAACTCTTAGAGTAGAAACAATAAATGTTCTTAATCGCTAATTGAAGGTGCAGAGTTTCGGTAGTTGGAGACTTGAATGCTTCTGGCTTTTATAGATGCTTGCATTTAATGACTATTGAGTAGAGTCTTAATGAGCCGTTGAGAGGAATGAATATATCCGTTGAGTTTTGAAACGTTGCTCTGACTCTTCGTATTCTCTCGAGGTTTAGCCATTATTCTTCATTGACATTCTTCATTCGATTTATCCGTTGAGACTCAGATAGAATGTTTATTGGAAATGCTTTATGCTTGTTCAGAAGTTCATTTTCCACTTTCGTGCTTCGCCGCTGGTTAAGCATTTAATGCGTCTGACACACTTTTGCTTAATGAAGATTTGAAGTTTAAAAACTTGTTAATGATGTCTAAAACTCATAAGCAAACTGATTAAACTTAGTTAGGAATAATAATAATCAATAATATGAAGTGCCCAAAGCATAACCAAGAGTTTACAGATTACGAAGACGATGAATTCAAATTCTGTTATAGGTAACTCGAGTTACATACAATGACTCGAGTTATAATTGTGGCATTTGAAAAGGCAGAGAAGAATTATCAAATAAGATAACTCGAGTTATCCAATATGACTCGAGTTATTAAATCATATTTTCTTACAGAGAGCTAAGTGAAATATGATGACTCGAGTTGATCATGGTAACTTGAGTTGCAAGTTCAATTTTATTTCAGACAGAAGCAATTGTACTATGGACGACTCGAGTTGCTCATAGTGACTCGAGTCATATCAACATTTTATATGAGATGAAGTTTTTCTGTCTTACGCATGACTCCAGTTAAGAAAAATGACTTGAGTCATATCAGTTCATGAAAAAGCTCATATCGTGACTTATTTGGAAAACTAAAGTATAGTTCATGACTCGAGTTGTTAAGTGACAACTCGAGTTATGTTCTTTGTAAAATTGATTTTTCTTAAAACTATGACTTGAGTTATGTTTGATAACTTGAGTTACAAAGCTCATAAATCATTTTTCAAAGACTCAAAGATACTTTGACTAGAGTCAAAGAATTGTAACTTAAACCAACAATTATTACAATTGTTAGACATCATCAAAACACATAGAGAACTAACATTCTCCCCCTTTTTGATGATGACAAGACTTGTAATCTTATAAGGAAAATGAGTTTGCAAAATATTTCAGACATGGAAAATACACATTAGAACAGGATATCAGAAGACTAGATATTTTCCCATTGCATATGTATGTTAAGTTTGGAAACACAAAAGTAGCTTAGGTTCATACATTCACAAAATTAGCTTAGATTATCTGTCAAATGCAAAAACATAGAAATGAACCTCATGGAAATAAAAATACACAATGATAAACATATAAACAAACAGCAAACTTAAAGAAACAGCAAACTTCATCTCTTCTCTTTCTCTCCCCTTTTGTCATAAGGCAAAATGGGAGGATCAGAGGCCAAGGAAGCACGCAGGGCCTGAAGAATTGGCAAGGGTGTGTAGATGGTGAGAGAGAGAGATGGAGGTGCAGGTGGGGAAGTGAGAGGTGAGTGAGGTGGGGAAGGAGAAGCACTAGAGGAGTGCTCATCAAATAGATCAGGAGTGTCACCAGAAGAGGAGGTCTGAGGAGAAGGAAGTATGACAGTGGGAGGAGTTGAGGAAATATAAGGAGCATAAATGGGAGGGGTAGGAAGAATGGGAGTGGATTCAGGAGGAGGTGGAGAGAGGTGGGGTGAAGAAAGAATTGGAGTATAGGCAAGGTGAGGGGGTGATGAGAGAGGTGGTGACTGATAAGGAGGAGAGGGAATAGGATAGTGTCTGGGTGAAGGAAGGGAGAATGGCTAGGAGAAGGAACCAACCCTGAGGGACTAGCAACGTCTGTCTTCAACAACTTGGAGAGCTTGGAGTCTAGTGTCTGATACAGTAGGTGCATGCTCTCAGATCGCTCACCAAGGTCTTCAAAGTGACCTTCCACATTCTCCAATCTCTCATCCATGGAGTCAAGCTTCTCATTCCTGGAGGTGAGTGTTTCAACCAATTTTCCAACCTCTGACTCCAATTTATCAGACAACTCATAATATTAAGATGTTAAAGTTGTCTGAAGAGTCCCAAAAGTCTCTTGCATAGCCTTTTTCACAATGTTCTTTATCTCAGCATTTAGGCTTGAAGACTGAGGAACAGGTTGAGACTGAGATGGTGTAGGAGAAGAATGAGCTTCAAGGGACCTAGAAACAGAGGCTCTAGATCTAGAAGGGGCTCTTGATTTCCCTGAACCTTCTTGAAAATAAAGTTTCATGTAATTCAGGTGACTCTGGCCAAACATCTGAGGCTTGACAGGTTTTTCAAAAAGGTCAAGGTACCAAATCTTGTTGGTGTATAAAATAAGAGACACCAAGTTAGGGAAAGGAGTTGTGGCTGAGGAGGAAGACTGAAATTTGAATCTCTTCATCTCTTGATAGACCCATTGACCTATGTTGAAAGGCACTTTGTCCACCAGAGAGGCAAAAAGGCCATAATCAGTAGAGTTGAAATGTGTAAATTTTTTCCCTTTTTGGACCAAATTCCTAGTATATATGTACCATAAGACTCTGTGAATGGGAGGCATATCAATGGGGGGAAAACTTAAGTTCACCTTCAAATGGTTCACCAGGCCTAATAATTTTGAAAAACTTGGCTTTGTCATACTTAATGTGAGGTACAGGTGGGGGATTTTCAATGAACAAAAGAGAATTAATCACATCAGTTGAAATGGTAATAGATTTTCCTCTAACAAAAGTAATACACTTATCTTCAATGAGTTTCCCCTTTTTATTTACCACATTAGCCATAGACATATTGTAGTAAAAATGCTTAACTAATGAGGGAGAATAAGCAGTATTAATGGCTAAGAGATTTCTAAATTGGTCTAACCAAGGAGACAAGTCAATATTACACTGCTCTTTTAGTTTAACCAAATCCGCATATATTGTGGGATAGAAGCCACGAGAAGAATATTTTTCTTTGAAATCTAACAGTTGGGCATCAATCATAGGAGTGGGTGAACAAATGAATTCATGGTCTGGGGGTTTAACTAGATTAGGAGGATTAAAGATGAAAGTGAAGGAAATCACCAAGAGGGGGGGTGAATTGGGGATTTTAAAAATTCTTTTCAGATCACCCACACAACAGATGCTTAACCAAGGTAAATGGAGTTAAAGAGGAAGAGCTTGACACGAAGATTTATCTTGGTTCGGTCTTAACTCTTGACCTACGTCCGATCCCCGGACTCTCGGGTTTTCTCTATCACTCAAATCGATACACACTCTGTAATCGAAAGTTATCCTCTCTCTAGGATACACTCCCCCTTACAAGTTGTAATCGATAACCCAACCTCAAAGTCCCACAACTTTGAGATTCTTACAAAGAATGATTTACAAAAATAAACTCTCTCAAAGAGTGAATGAATATAAGCATGAAGCACAATGTATCAAAGATACAAATGAGAAATATAAGCGGTGAAAGGCGATGTTCTTGTGTGCGTTTTCGTGTATGTCTTCTCTACTTTCAGACTTCCAATCTTCATGTATTTATCTTTGGATTGAAGCTTGTGAACGTTGTAGATCCGTTGAGACTTGATCTAATTCGAAAATATAGCTATTGTGAGTGTGTCTCCATGAATCTAATTTGTTGTGAACAAATCTGTTTGAATATGGTTGTTGCAGATTTGAATATTTGAAATTTGGCTCCTCATGAATGTGTTCCCATCTTTGTTATGTTTAGTGGAGGCGGTTGTATAATATTGTCCAGTTTGTTTGGAGGCTAGCTTTCTTTCTTGGAGAATGGTTGTGTTGCTATCCAGGTTGTAACCCATTGCTTTTGGAGAATAATATAATATTGCAAGTTGTCAAGTTGTTTGTCTTAAAGTCTTCTTTAAAACAAACCTAGATCTTCGTAATCTCATAAGCAAACTGGTTAAATCTGGTTAGGAAATATTGATATGAATCATATAAAACATATACAACCAATTCGCGAGAATCAAGTTAAAGCATAAATCAAACTGAACAAAATACACCCGGATGCGTTCATACGTTTCCGAAGTTCCAAGCTCGAGTTTACTATACCAAGCTCGAGTTTGGTCTTCATTTAAACCTTGAGTTTTGCCTCGGAAGTCTCAAGCTCGAGCTTGTAAATGAGTAAGCTCGAGTTTAGCATTTGTCGGGGAAATATGTTTGAATTCATTTTGAGAGCCAAAGTGGAAAAACGCAAGCTTGAGCTTATTAGTGACTAAGCTCGAGTTTGGCACTATTCATGTCAAAAATAATTTTAGTTCACAAAATGCAAGCTTGAGCTTAGAGGAGTAAGCTTGAGTTTGTTAAGCTCTAAATATGACATTGCTCTCGTCGACCCAAGCTTGAGCTTGCAAGGGCAAGCTCGAGTTTGGCAATGGTTTTAAAAACTTTGAAAGATTTTTGTCGACGCAAGCTTGAGTTTACAACCTTAGACTTGAGTTTACTCTTTGAAGGAAAAGCTTGAAAACTTTCGCACAGTGCAAGCTCGAGCTTGGTATGCCAAGCTCGAGTTTACAACTTTTGTAAACTCACAAACTCTACGGTAAAATGATAAGCTCAAGTTTAAAGGATTACGCGAGAGGCAAGCTCGAGCTTGTAACTCCAAGCTCGAGTTTACATATTTGTAAACTTAGTGAGAATAGTCTCTGGAAGAGGCAAGCTTGAGCTTAAAACTAATAAGCTTGAGTTTGCAATTTGAGTAACTTGATAAAATCCTCAAACCTTCGTAAGCTCAAGCTTACAGGTACAAGCTCGAGCTTACTCAGAATATGAGTAAACTTTTGAAAACCTTCAAGCTCAAGTTTATGGACCAAGTTCAAGTTTAGAAAATGCAAAATAGCTTGGTTTGCTTTACGCAAGGGGCAAGCTCGAGTTTGGAGACCCAAGCTCGAGTTTGGGAGCCGAGAATGTTTTTCAATTGAAATCATCAAGCTTTACCAAGTCTATAACAACAAAACATTCTCTCATGTTTACAATTGTTATTAATCATCAAAACACATTGAGAACTAACAAAAGATACACTGAGGAGTTCCAGATACCTTAGAGCCAGAGACACATATCTTAGAACCACCTTGACCCTTATAACTCGTGCCCTGAGTCTCAGAAATAATCATTTTCTTCTTCTTCTTGTGAGGAGCAACAATAGGCTCTTTATCTCTTCAAGTCGCTTCTTCTGGGTCAATTTCTTGGTGTATAGGAACTTCAGGAGGTTCCTCGATCCTCAACTTCCTGGGTTTCATGGATGGCAACTCAGAAACCTTGGACGAAGGTTTTCTCCTTCGCTTGGGTCTCGACGAAACTTGGGGAGATTCAGAGATTGTGGGTTCATAATCAGACGAAGAATCCTTCTAGTTTTTTGAGGATTTAGGGTTTTTAGGTGCCATGAGATTGATTATGAGTCGATGAAGGAAGAAATTTCATAGGAAAAGATGAAGAGGAAGACCAGACGACTCGGGTTAGGGTTTGCGAGAGTGAAGAAATGAAGCGACAGAGTTGCGGCAGTCATATATATATATATATATATATATTCTAGGATAACTCGAGTTATTTAATGAGTAACTTGAATTATCGATAAGTACAACTGACCTAGAATGGCGATTAACATACCTGTGACTCGAGTTATTACTTAATGGCTCGAGTCATAAATGTGCGCTTTTGCTCTCTACCTGTCGCTTGACTCGAGTTACCTTGCTTGACTCGAGTCATATTTGTGCTCCAAACTTCTGACTGCTCTCTGTGTTATTTTTTACTCGAGTTAGTAGACCTGGCTCGAGTTGCTACAAAGCTTCACAAATAACATTAGTGTTAGAAAAACACATGACTCGAGTTATTTTGTTAATGACTCGAGTTATGCTAGTAATCAAACATATATTAGAATCAATATCAGATATAAGAATTTACTGATTTAAGCTTGTATACTCCTGCAAAACAATATGTAGATACTCCGAAGCTTAAGTTAGTAACTATAGATCATCAAAAACATATAACTAAAATTGGGTAGGATTGACTTACAGTTCATTGGGATTTACCATTCCCAATTCTCTCCTTATGAAATTGAATTGTTCTTTGGCCATTGGTTTGATGAAGATGTCAACAACTTGGAGATGAGTTGGGATGAACATGACCTTGACATCCTTCTTCTGAACATAATCCCTTATGAAGTGATGTCTCACATCAATATGCTTGGTTCGAGTATGTTGCACTAGATTCTTAGCCAAGCTTATTGTGCTAGTGTTGGCACACAATATTGGGATCTCCTTTAAGTTGATTCCCAAGTCAGATAATTGTTGCTTGAGCCATATGACTTGTACACAACAACTTTAGGTAGCCCCATATTCAGCTTCAGTAGAAGACACAACCACACTTGTTTGCTTCTTGCTGAACCAAGAAACAAGTGAGCCACCAAGAAATTGAGATTGGCCACTTGTGCTCTTCCTATCTATCTTGTATCCGACATGATCTGAATCTGAAGATGCCACAAGATGTTCTGGTTGACCTTTTGGAAACCACAAGCCAAGGGTTTTTGTGTCAGCAAGGTATCTGAAGATCCTTTTCACATTCTCAGCATGTGAATCCTTGGGAGCAGACTGAAACCTTGCACACATCCCCACACTGAATTGGATGTTAGGACAACTTGCTGTGAGGTAGAGTAGCAATGATCCAATCATTCCTCTGTATCTTGTGATATTGAAGTCCTTGCCCTTTTCATCAACATGCAAAGTAGTGGTTGAGCTCATTGGAGTATCAGCTCCATTGCATTGATCCATCCCAAACTTCTTCAGCAGATCATTGAGATACTTGGTCTGAGATATAAAGATTCCATCCTTCCTTTGTTTGATTTGTAAACCAAGGTAATAGTTCAGTTCTCGCACCATGGACATCTCAAACTCTCCCTGCATATTCTTAGCAAACTCTTCACACAAAACATCGTTAGAAGCACCAAATATAATGTCATCAACATATATCTGAACAATTAAAATTTCACCAAGCTTATTACTCTTTATGAAGAGAGTTGTATATGCTTTTCCTTTAACGAATCCTTGATTAAAAATGAATTTGCTTAATCGCTCATACCAAGCTCTAGGAGGTTGCTTAAGGCCATAAAGGGCTTTCTTGAGGCGATAAACATGATCTGCATGATGATCACATTGAAAACCAGGAGGTTGTTCAACATTAACTTCCTTCTGAATAAAACCATTTAAAAATGCAGTTTGTTTTCCTTTATTGATTTTTAGTTTAACTTTTTCCATGGGCTATTCTATTGTAATTTGTTTTGTGATTCCCTCATCAATCATGAACAAAATTTCCTTGGCTGAGCGAGGATGATTTCTTAAGTGTAGAATGAACTCAATTGCTAGTTCTTAATTAAATAAATTCAGTTTGTTTATTATTATTTTAATCTATTGTTGGTTAGCGGAAGCTAAAGGCTAGATCAGTAGCCTCAGCTTACTGGAAGGGAGTTGGGGTTAGACATCTGATAGGCAGTGTTTGCTGGGCAGGCTGGTGCAAGGCTTGACCTATCATTGTAGGATTCATGAATGAGTCTACTACTCATAACCATACACCTTGTCTAGGAATGATAATCTGAACTAGAAAATCACCATAGGAATGTGGGGGAAGTAAAGCTAGGATTGTATGTATAGGACGCGAGACCTTCTGTATTGCATAGTGGTGGGTTAACTGGATAACATTGTGAAGACAGCTATGTTGTAGCATTGCGGAAGCTGTGCAGCATAATTGCTATAGCAATGCACTAAGGCAAATTGGGGGAGTGATATGATTAGGATGAAATCTGAGCTCAACCTATCTTTTAACTGATATCTTCTTGCAACTATGACCATTCGTTTATTTTCTTTATTTAATAGTTATAATCAAAAAACAACCAAACCAATTATAATTTTTCTTTTCTTTTCACACACAACTATTTTCAAAAATCAGTATCATCATCGGTATCTCGGTCTCTGTGGGACGATACTCTACTTACTCTTTATTACTTGTTCAACTGGTTCAGTTGCCATCAAGGAAATCGACCAACAAGTTTTTGGTACCGTTTCCGAAGACTGTTGATACCTTTTATGATTACAAGTTTATCATTGAATAGTTGTGTTGTATACAATAAAGCTCACTCCTTCTTTGTTTTTTATTTTCAGGTACATTTTGTAGCGTATACGCAGTTTGCCCTCAATTAATCTTAGGCCTTACAATCCTGAGATCGAATGCACTTATAAGCAAAGGCGCAGGAAGCAGAAGGGAAGAAGTTATCTTGTTGACCCCGCAAACATGGCGGATATACCAGTTAATCAAGATCAAGGTCAAGGAGAGCAATAAGTAATAAATGGACCCAACCAGGTTCCACCACCACCAAATGCTGATTTGAACAAAGCCATTATGGAGTTTGGGATCCCAGATTTGACCAAGCTCAATTCGGCCATCACGACCCCGACCTTCAATGCATGGCACTTTGAGATTAAAGGTGTCATGATTCAGATGCTGAATGCAGCCGGGCAATTTGGAGGACTCCCTTCTAAAGACCCTCATTTGCATCTCAAGTCCTTCATGAAGGTATGTAACTCTTTTGTCATTCAAGGAGTTACCCTCAACGCCTTTCAAATCAAATTATTCTCATTCTCTCTGTGGGATAAGGCTCGGACATGGCTTAATAACCTACCTGCCAATTCTATCACCTCTTGGAATGACCTGGGAGTAAATTCCTGCTCAAATTCTTCCCACCAACAAAGAATGTCCAACTAAGAGAGGATATCACTAGTTTTTGACAGAGATCGAGTTAGTCAACATATGAAGCATGAGATCGATTTAAGGGTTGTTACACCTCCACTGGCCTCGCCATTTCGGGTGGTGGGTTAGAGGGGTTCCTTTTATCTGTTACCTTTCCACAGTTACTTACCCTTTTTAGAATACATCAGAGTGTGCGCAACAGAGCATTTTATCAGTTTGGATATACTTAATATATTGGTAAAAGTACGATAATCAAAAAGTAAATAGTCCCCATAAGGTTAAGGGTACAGTCATGCAAAATAAAATACTGAATAGTAAAAATATATATATAGTCATCCCAAAATAGAGGTACAAAATATAATAGGGCATCCCCTATTCTTCGGTCTGCCACCGTATGCCCTTACCTTTCCAAAAAGGTTTTCACAACTCAAGAACGGTCACCTGTATCTACAGATCAGTCTGGAGTTCAAAAATAAACCCCAGAGTAACTGTTAAACTCAAGTACTATATGTATACAGTGTATGAATGCAACCATAATCATGAAAATCACATTCAACATGGCAAAAATACCAAATATGCATTCGGAACCACAAACACAATATCAGATACCATAAGCCGTCGAGCTGACTTACCAAGGCAAGCCCCGGAATCACAAACCGTTGAGCCGCCTGAACCAGGCCAGCCTCGGAATTTACAACCTGTTGAGCCGCCTAACAAGGCCAGCCCTAGAAAATCCATAATGCTAGAAACAACATGATAGGCAGGGCCTCGAACCCCAACTGTTCTGGATGCATATTAGGTAAACACAAGCATGACATACAAACATACAACAGTAACATAAAGTATGTGAGTAAACAGTTACTACTTGTTGGTTGTTCACCGATTCAAAATTTTACAATGCCCAAAAGCATTTCCGGATGTGTCTTTACCCTAGAAAACATCAATATACCTTTCTTTTAGTATTTCTTTGAATTCCTCTTTTACTTTTGAGAAATCCGAGCCAAATCTTCAAAATTCCAGAAAATTATGCTCAACTTCAAACATTTTTAATTAATTTCAAACAATCCTGATTGACATGAAATAAGTGGAAATCAAACCCTTAGGATGTCTAGTTTATGATAAAAATACTTCCAAAGCCTAAAAGGGTTCATATTTTATCACACAACCAATACTTTGCTCGCTGGTTCGAGAAATATTTCAGTTTCCTGAGCAATTTTCAAAAATTTATTTCTCCTAGTAGGAAAATTAAAAAGTTACAAGATCTTATATCAAAATGAAGCTCAGGATGTCTACTTTAAGCCTGTACAATTTCAAGGTAAACGGACTTTATTTAATATTTTAAAACTATCGATTAAGTGTCATTGCCCAAAATTCCTAAACCTGGCAGCTAGCCGTTTTTCTTTGTCTTCGGGGTTTTTGAGTTTGTAAATCTTAACTTTGACCCAATCCCATACAAAATCTCATTTTAAACTCAATGGAAAATATCAAAATTATTACACGCTACCAGCCTCGCCCTTTCGGGTGGCGGGTTAGAGGGATTCCTTTTATTTAATTACCTTTTCTTTATTACTTAATACATTTAACATTCAACAGGGTGAACGCAGCAAAGCACGATACTTGGTTTGGACAAGTTCAACATACTAATAAACATATAAAAACCACAGTAGGTAAGTCCCCAAAGGGCTAGATACAGTTATCCTTAACAAAGTACTGATCAAAAGCAACAGTCATCCAAAATATAATAGTACAAAAAGTGATAGGGCATTCCCTGTTTCTTCAACTCTCCGCATCACGCCCTACCTTCTTCAAGCCTCCAACTGCTACTGCTTCACCCCTGTATCTTCAAAATGTTTTAGACTTCAAAGTTGAACTCCAGAGTAACTGTTAAACTAATATACAATATGTATGCAATGCATGTAATACAAATCACAATCAGGAAAATATAAATGGACCTGGCATGTACCACCTCTGCAGGACCGCCTAGTCAAGACAAGCCCCTGGAACCATCAGCACTATGGGGCCTCAATAGCCAGGGCGACCAACCCTAACTACCTATCCCAAGAGGCCTTAGTAGCTACTTAAGGACATGCAGTCCAATAAGTCCTACCTACCTCATATACCTCAGAATTCAGCACTAACCCAAGGACACACAGTCCTTCAGGCACTATAGTCCGATCTTACATGCCATTGGACTTCAGCAGTAACCTAAGGACGTAGTCCCATAGTCACTACAGCTCGACTCCTCAATCATGATACAACACACATGCAGGAGTAACATAGAGTATGTGAGTTAAGACTTACTACCTGGTACTTCTTGAAAACAGTAAACTCTTCTTCGGCGTTTGAAATATGTCCTACACGCGTTACGGCCCTGTTGGTAGATTTCCTTGATGGCAAATGAACCAGTCAAACAAGTAATAAAGAGTAAGTAGTGTTGGAAATTATGCCCTAGGGGCAAGTCATTGTACTTTAAACGTTAATGTCAATTAAAGTATTCTTCATTTAGTTATCATTTCATTTTCTTGTTTATAGTGATTACTGTATCCCTGGATATATCTTATAGATTATCCTAAATGTCCCTGGTCGATCATTTACACGGGAGCAAAGATGAAATAAGACCAGTATGACTTTGATGAGGTATGGAGGTACGAATCAAAGTCATGGGCACTTGTAAGAGTACAAGGTGCTGGACCGACCCACTATGAGAAAGCTGCATGGATTAAGTCATAAGTTTTTCTCATGTATAACCGCGTTACCACGCCCTTTGACCTGAGATCATCATGGATTCCTACTTGAGGGTCGCTGATATTTGACCTAGTCAAAAGTCACCTTTGACCGGGTGATGATAAAGGCTTTGATCGGGATCAGTGGTTTTCATGCAGAGGAATGTGAATGGTCAAGATGGAATTTGTCCCTCACATTTGTAGAGAGATAATACTGGGCCCCTCGATGAGTGAGTCTTAGAAATGTATGGCCATACTACGATGGATAAGAGTTTCCATTTCAATTGTTAGATTACTCAAGAATTGAGAAAGTAATGGTCTAGACATTAGATTTCGTATCATCGATCCCCAATGAAAGTCGCAATGTCTTGCTAGAGGCAACACGGTATTGGATTTGCCAATCTCATGTGGGCCTGTAGGGTCACACACAAGAATAGCCCAACACGACCAAAAGTGTCCAGATTCATTGAATCTTAGATATGTCTAAGATTTAATAAATATTTAATATAGGATGAATATATATATATATATTTATTTATTTATTATTAAATTCAAAAATAATATAATAATATGATTTAATAGAAATTATAATATTATTATATAATATTTGTTTTATATTTAATTTATTTGATAAATTAAATATCTAAAACAAATTGAGATATTGTATCTCGATTTAATTTTCGAATATAGATATCATATATCTAATTTAATTTGAATTGAGATATAGTATCTCAGATTTAATTAAATAGATAGATATCATATCTCATATTTAATTTATAGAGATAAATTAAATCGGAAGGCTTTTAATTCGGATTAAATAAATAGATTAGATTAGATCTATTTGATAGATTTAATTAATATATTATTTTAATCCAAATTCAAATTTCAAAAGTAATGAGGATTAATTTTAAACATAATACGTCTAATGGGTTTTAGAAACCTATGGGACATTTTGCAAGACGTATTAGAAAAACCGCGAGAAACCCTAGAGAGAAAAGAGAGAGACGCGAAAATACTGAAGGCACTAGGATGCTGCCGTCGGTGTTGGAGGCTGTTCGTGTGGATACCGATAAAGGGAGGAGATTCGCAGAGTCTACTCTTGCACTGAGCCGAAGAAGCCAATCATTTGCTACGAATGTGAAAAGCCTGGCCACATCAAATCAGAATGCCCCTAGCTGAAGAACAAGGACAAAGAAAAGAAGAAGTTCAATAAATACAAGAAGAAAGCCTATGTCTTAGCAATATGGGGAGATAGCTCATCTGATGAAGATGAAGAAGATGAGGAAGATAAAGCCAATATCTATTTAGTTGCTGAAGAAGAAGAGCAACTTAAGAACAATGATGAGGTATATGACTCACAACCTTTTTATGATGAATTATTCGCTGAGTACAATGTTGTACAATCAGAATTTGAAAAACTTGCTGAAAAATATATTTCTTTGAAAAAGAGGAATGTGACTCTTGAACTGCAAGTTAAAAATCTTTCTTGTAAAAACGCTAATTGTGAAGATTGCATTCTTTTAACGAAAAAGAATGTGGATCTCATAAAGGCACTTGAGAAATTCACTAGAGGTAGTGAAATGCTCAATGTTATTTTGAAACAGTAAAGATTTACGAATGACAAATCAGGAATTGGCTATAAACCTGATTTTGATAAAAAGAAAGGTAAAAAGAAATTTGGAGAAAAATCTTATATGAACTAGTTTAGAAAATCTGTTCATTCTTCAAATCCTTTTGCTCATTGAAACTATTGCAATCGTAAAGGTCATATTACTTCTTCATGTTTTCATAAAAGGGAAAGAAAGAGTAAACCTATAGGAAATTATCAATGGGTGCCTAAGGGATCCTACAAGGTTCATACGACACAAACTAACCCGAAAGGACCCAATAAAAGATGGGTACCTAAAACCTGATTTTTTACGTTTTGCAAGTTTGTCTAAGAGCATTGAAATCCAACAAATGGTACATTGATAGTGTATGCTCTAGACATATTGTAAGACCTGGCTATCACCCAAGAGGGGGGTGAATTGGGTGTCTGATAACAACTTATCGTCTTTGAAAATCTTTTCGCAATTTACTAAAAGTTGTTTGTACGACAATAATGATTTATGAAACAATAAACAGTCAATCAAATATGTATGCTAGGAATATAAGAGATAAGGGAAGAGAATATGCAAACAGAGATTTATACTGGTTCGGCCAATCCTTGACCTACGTCCAGTCCCCAAGCTTCACTTGAGATTTTCAATCCACTATCTTCTGTCAACTTGATTACACGCTATGTACTCGAAGTAATCCTCTCACTAGGATTCACTCCCCCTTACAAGCTATAATCAATACACCCACTTGATTACACACTCTGCACTTGAAGTAACCCTCTCACTAGGATTCACTCCCCTTACAAGCTGTAATCAATACAATGGGTTTCCCACTCAAGATCACCAAATCTTGAGTAACTCTCAGATAGTATGGTAGGATGTTTACAATAAATCTTCTCTCTCTCAGAAGTGAATGAATAAACACCGAAGTGCATTACAAATAATTTCACTCTCTCGATAAGCTAAGTAAACATTGAAAACGAGAGAGTAAATGATGTGAAGATCAGAGTATTAGCATGTTGAAGATGTAAGCTTGTGTCTTGCTTCTTCTGTCTTGAATCTGACTTCTTTTATAGGTAGAGATCAATATATGATCGTTGGATGAAGAAATATAGCCGTTAGACTCAGATAGAAACTAGCCGTTAGAACCTCGTTTTCTGAACCAGCGACGAATACTCGAGTATTCATTTGGAAACTCGAGTATTCAATACTTTACTTTGATACTCGAGTATTCACTCAAGTATTCTTTCTCACCAACCTTCAAGTTGCTCTCTATCTGATGGAAACTCGAGTATTGAACTTACATACTCGAGTATTGACCTTTGTTGAACTAACCATCAACTTTCGAGGGTCATATCTCCCTAGTCTCAACTCTGTTTTGGTTCGTTCAACTCTTCATGGAATTCTTTGTGAGTCTACTTTCATATGCCACCAATTTTAGCTCAATTGGATTTGTATTTTGTAAGTTACACTCAAAAAATTGAAGCTTGGTTTGCTGTGTGGCGTGAATTTATCTATCAACTTCCACAATCCATAGCTCTCTCATATGAACTCTTTTGGGTTTGAATTTTATATCCAAATGACGCATTGGGCGTCTAGTTTCATATGCCACTGATTCCAATTCAATCTGATTTCTGGTTTAGGAGATATCATCAAATTACCAGACGTCACCCATGCTGAACGTGAAACAGAGCTGATCAACGCTGCATACTCGAGTATTGACTTGGATACTCGAGTATTGACAGTCCAGAGACCCCAGAGATGCTGAAAACACTGCATACTCGAGTATTGACTTGGATACTCGAGTATTCCTAGTCCAGAGATGCCAGAGATGCTGAAAACACTCCAATACTCGAGTATTGATGAACATACTCGAGTTTTGAGTTCCAAACTCGAGTATTGAGTTGTGAACTTGAGTTTTCTCATCCTGAAGCTGATTTTTGCTGACTTTAGCTCCGAATTGAGCGATTCCAACTTCCATATGATCTTGGAGGCTTCTAGCATCAATATAAGAACTTGAATAATAATTTCATTCAACAAGTTCTTCCTTTTTCCATCTCCCAACTTTATCATTCTTCATCATTTAACTTCACATCTTCTTGATTCAATTTCTTTCTCTGATTCAGTACTTCTTCTTGTTGAACGTTCTCCGTCATTGGACTCATCATTCTTTGCAAGTTCTACCTTCTTCAACATTTCCTCTTCTTCTGATTATTCCCAAAGTCCTTTGATAACTTCTTGCTCCCTTGACATTCTGATATTCCCATTATATTGTGTGCTTCTTCAATCTACTTTCTTGATCATTCTTAAATCTTCTTCAATATCCATAATGCCGAGCCTATGCTGAACTTGTTCCAGAATTTCACGTGTCGACTTTCTGTATCAGCACTATTCATGTATACTCCATTGTAGCTCAAATATGATAAAGCTTTATTCCAACTTCTGTTTGATCATAGAGACTTCCAATATCACATATAAGAACATATAGTTCACGTTCTTATTTCTTTAGCCTCCTTTCTTGGTCAATCTTTACAGTTCAACTTGGAATAATCTTCTTCAATATCTCCTTCTTGATTAATCTCTATTATTCAACTTGGATTAATCTACATTAAATACAACAGTTAGTTAATGTAGGAGATATCTATATTACTCAATATTGTTGCTTTTAATAATGACATCTATATAAGGCATCATCAAAACTAATCAAAACCAACACATATGACAGGGGAGCAATCCAAATTTGCTTCAATTAAACCCAGGGATGGTGGCAAGGTGACCTTCGATGGAAACCAATCCGGAAGGATTGCTGGTATTGGTGAAGTTGGAAACAATGAGGGACCACAAATCAAAGATGTCTACCTGGTAGAAGGACTTTGTCACAATATCCTCAGTGTAAGCCAAAACACTGATAAAGGTAACTTAGTTATCTTTGATTATGAGGAATGCTTGATTGTAAGCAAGGATATTCTCTCTTTGGAAAATATAAAATCAAAAATTTTATTTAGAGCCCCTAGAGAAGGAAACTGTTATACACTTTGTCTTTCTAAAAATGATTATGTTTCTGAACAGTGTTTTATTGGTAACTTGGATGAGAGTTGGCTATGACATAAGCGTCTGGCTCATGTCAATACGATCCAACTGGATAAGTTGCCGAAAAAGGATTTGATCATTGGTTTGCCGAAACTTCATTTCAAAAATGACATGATTTGTGATGCTTGTCAAAAGGGTAAACACACCAAATCATCTTTCAAATCTTAAAATGAAATTTCAACTAATAGACCTCTGCAACTACTTCATATGGATCTAGTTTGACCAGCTAGAGTAAAAATTCTTGGTGGCAATCTTTATACTTTGGTCATAGTTGATGATTTCTCTAGATTTGCTTAGACTATACTCTTATCCTCTAAAGATGAAACATTTGATTAGTTTGTTGTTTTTACCAAGAAGGTCCAAAACAAGAAAGGTTTCACTATTTCAAGAATTCGAACTGATCATGGAGGAGAATTCGAAAATCATGCATTTGCAGAGTTTTGTGACAACATGGGAATTGATCACAACTTCTCAGCCCCGAGGACACCCAACAAAATGGTGTTGTGGAGAGAAAGAATCGAGTCCTCACCGAGATGGCAAGAGCTATGCTGAATGAGAACAATACTCCCCAAGTATTCTAGGTTGATGCAATGAGTACGGCTTGCTACATCTCGAATCGGGCATATCTCCGGAAGAAGTTGAGTAAAACTCCCTATTAGCTGTACAAGGGAAGAAAGCCAAATTTAGCTCATTTGCATGTTTTCGGCAATAATGGTAAGGACAATTTGGGAAAGTTCGATCCCAAAGTGGATAAAGGTATATTTTTGGGTTATTCAAATAGAAGTAAAGCTTATAGAGTCTTTAATACTCGTACTCGTATTCTTCAAGAGTCAATGCATGTTGTTTTCTGTGAATCCAAAACTGATAAATCCTTGGATGATGATGAGGAAAATGTTTTTAAAGATCAATTCTTTTCGAAAACTACCTTGCCTCTATTGAAAATCCTGAAAATGTTTTCGAGGATGATCCTCAAAATACTTTTGAAAACCCTGATCAATCTCAGCCTAGAGCTTGGAGGTTCATTAGGAATCATCCTTTGGACCAAGTGGTAGGTGATGTAAATCAAGGTGTAAGGACCAGAAATAGTACTTTGAATGAAGTCACTTTTTCTGCCTTTATATCAGAGATTGAACCCTCTAAAATTGATGAAGCCCTTTCAGATAATGATTGGGTGATAGCAATGCAAGAGGAGTTACACCAATTTGATAGAAATCAAGTTTGGGATTTGGTACCTAGGCCTAACGACCCTCCAGTCATTGGCACCAAATGAGTATTCAAGAACAAACGAGATGAATCAGCAATCATTGTCTGTAACAAGGCAATATGGGTTGCTAAAGGCTATAATCAAGAAGAAGGAATTGATTATGAAGAAACTTATGCTCCAGTGGCAAGATTGGAAGCTATAAGAGTTCTTCTAGCCTTTGCTTGTGTCAAATGATTCAAGCTTTATCAAATGAACGTAAAGAGTGCATTCTTAAATGGTTTTATTCAGGAGGAAGTTTATGTTGAACAACCTCCTGGTTTTCAATGTGATCATCATCCAAATCATGTTTATCGCCTCAAGAAAGCCCTTTACGGCCTTAAGCAAACTCCTAGAGCTTTGTATGAGCGATTAAGAAAATTCCTTCTTGATCAAGGATTTGTTAGAGGAAAAGCATATACAACTCTCTTCATAAAGAGTAATAAGCTTGGTGACATTTTAATTGTTCAGATATATGTTGATGACATTATATTTGGTGCTTCTAACGATGCTTTGTGTGAAGAGTTTGCTAAGAGTATGCAAGGAAAGTTTGAGATGTCCATGATGGGAGAACTCAACTATTTCCTTGGTCTGCAAATCAAATAAAAGAAGGATGGAATCTTCATATCTCAGACAAAGTATCTCAATGATCTGCTAAAGAAGTTTGGGATGGTTCAATGCAATGGAGACGATACTCCAATGAGCTCAACCACTGCATTGGATGCTGATGAAAAGGGCAAGGACTTCAATTTCACAAGATACATAGCAATGATTGGATCATTGCTCTACCTCACATCAAGTCACCCTAACATCCAATTCAGTGTGGGGATGTGTGCAAGATTTCAGTCTGCTCTCAAGGAGTCGCATGGTGAGAATGTGAAGAGGATCTTCAGATATCTTGCTAACACAAAAACCCTTGGCTTGTGGTTTCCAAAAGGTCACCAGAACATCTTATGGCATATTCAGATTCAGATCATGCCGGATACAAGATGGTTAGGAAGAGCACAAGTGGCCAATGTCAATTTCTTGGTGGCTCACTTGTCTCTTGGTTCAGCAAGAAGCAAACAAGTGTGGCTATGTCTTCTACTGAAGCTAAATATGTGGCTGCTTCAAGCTTTTGTGCACAAGTCCTATGGCTCAAGCAACAACTATCTGACTTGGGAATCAACTTGGAGGAGATCCCAATATTGTGTGACAACACTAGCACAATAAGCTTGGCTAAGAATCAGTGCAACATACTCGGACCAAGCATATTGATGTGAGATATCACTTCATAAGGGATTATGTTCAGAAGAAGGATATCAAGGTCATGTTCATCCCAACTCATCTTCAACTTGCTGACATCTTCACCAAACCATTGGCCAAAGAATAATTCAATTTCATTCAAGTTATCATGTTTTATCCACTTTGTGAAAACTCCAAATTGTTTTAGAAAACTCCAGTTTTCACTTGGCATAGATTTTCAAAGGTTTTCAATTTTTTTTTTAAAAAACTCAAGTTAACATTTGGAAACTCGAGTTTACACCAGGCAGAGAGCTTTGCTCGAGTTTACATTTGGAAACTCCAGTTTTGAGCTTTTGGACTTAAACATGTTTTCACCATAAAAGTCTGAAACTCGAGTTGGACTATGCTTTAAAGAGAAGTGCAAACTCGAGTTGGTAAGTAGAAACTCGAGTTTTGTAGCGGAAGTTCAAAGGTTCACATTACACCTTTGAAGTCCAAGTAAGTTTGCATTTCTGAAAACTCGATTTTGGCGCGATATACTTATGCATTTACCTTGTCTGTTTGTCTACACTCTCTTCAAAACTCTGGTTTTAGCTAGCTATTCTCTCGTCTCTCTGTCTCTCGCCATTCTCGACCAATTTCTTCCACCAGAAACCCTAAACGGCCTCCAAATCATCTACCCAAATGTCTCATGATGAAGAATCAGACCAAGAAGGCTCAAAATCTCGGCTCCTCCTCCTCATCCTCCTCAGAGACCTAGCAGGATGAAATCAACCCCAAGACGTTATCACTATGGAATCGATCATTATGCCAAAGGTGTTAGCAAGAATATCCATGATTCCTCTCCTAAATCAAAGGGAGTCTCGTTCAAGGAACCATCTGATACTCCATCGAAGAAGAGGAATAAACCTGAACCTGTAGAAGGCAAATGGAAGAAGAAGAATGTTGAGGCTTCTAAGCCTCCTAAGCAGAAGAAGACTAAGGGTGCTTTAGAGTCCAGAGCATCTGAGAAAGGTTAAGCCTCGTTGTAGGTCACCGCTACTGAAACCCAAGAAACTGAGGAGTCTCCAGTTATCCCAAATGCCTTTGAAGAGATTTACAACCATCGGTCTCCTCCTACAGGGTTTGCTTTTACTGCTACTATCCTTTCGAATGAATTAGCTGCTAAGTTCAAGGAGTCCTTTCTTAATAAGGAATTCCGCCCCTCTGTCTCTGTCAACTTAGCCAAACTGAAAAATGAGTGTAACCTAGATTTATCCCCTTGGTTAAAAGACTATGAGTCATTTCTTTCCATCACTGCCTCATATACCCCCAATATTGTCAAGATTTTCTACTTCAATATGGTTTAAGACAATATTCTAAACTCTGAGGGAGACTTAGTTGAGGAGAGAGTTTCTACCTCTGTGAAAGGGGTAACATTCACCTTTTCTGCGTCTACCATCAACTCTATCTTGAAAATTGCCAATCCACCTCCTGTTCTCACAATTAGCTTCAGTAACAGAAAGATTTTTGAAATTCTCAGACCCAATGAGCCTATCCCAGAAGCTCAGCTACACTCTTTGTCTTTCAAACCAGTGTCAATGCCACCACTTCATAGAGCCCTTTGGTATATTTACTCTAGGAATTTCATTCAAAAGGGTGGAAATTTCACTCACTTTGCATAGAAGGATTACCCTATGTTTCCTGTCCTTGTCAAGAAAACTCCTATCAACCTTGGACACTGGATTTTTCAGGAGATGGTAAAGTTCAAATTGTTAATTCCTATATTTTGATGATCACAATTCTTAGTGGATTGAATTAAGCATGATTATATTTCTAGTAATCATGCCCGAGCAAAGATAGAACCTTGCCCGAGCAACATCGGACTTCAATGAAGAAAGAAAAGCAAGGTAACGTAATCATGCCCGAAGCAACCTTCAAAAGCATCAAGAAGCATAACCTTGCCTGAGCAAGGTTATAACCATGCCCGAGCAACATCGAGCTCTCTGAAGGAAAAATAAAGTTCAAGCGATCATGCCCAAGAACATCTGAAAGCATCAGAAAGCATGACCTTGCCCGAGCAAGGTCATAGTCTTGCCAGAGCAACATCATGGCAAAGGCAAAATGAAGCTTGCTCAAGCAACACCTGAAAGCGTCAGAAAGCATGAGCTTGCCCGAGCAAGGTCACAGGTCTGCCCGAACAACATCGAGACAGAAGCAAAAATCTTCAAACTAAGTAGTCTTGCCCAAGCAGAGAAAAATGCTTGCCCGAGCAAGCTGCCCGAGCAAACAGAAAAGCTTGCCCAAGCATCATTGATCTAAAGTGCTTTCTCCCACTTGAAGGAACCTTGCCCGAGCATTGTGCCCAGGCAAGGAAAAAGGTTTGCCCGAGCAAAGTGAGTCTTCCTCTTCATATCGCCTCTGCCTGGAGTTTGCCCGAGCAAGCTTTTAAGGTTGCTCGAGCAACATCGAGAGGAAGTAATTTTGCTGTACATCAAAGAGCTTGCCCGAGCACAATAATCATCATGCTCGAGCACTATGCCCAAGCAAGGAAAAATCCTTGCTCGAACATCAGCGAGAAGAAGACATTTTCACCACATCAAAAGAAGCTTGCTCGAGTAAGCCTGAAGTGTTGCTCAAGCAAAGACGACTATGTTTTTGAAACTCCGTCTGCGTAACTCTTCAAATCCTTACTCTTAACTTTTCACATCTGATTATTTCTTATTGAGTTTACCAAATGCTTTTAACCAGAGTGTTGATGAGTTTCAGATTAATTAGACACAAATTACCAGCTGATTAGAATAAAGCATTATGCTCTGATAGAAGCATTAAATGAAGCTACCTAAACCAGAGCTAAATTGTTCTAGCCGAAGTAAAGCCTATCCGACATTCTCATTGCACATTAAATGCTATTAGACAACGGATATGCAAAAGGAATGTAAGAGAATGTTTCCTCAACAAATTCCAACTGTGATATTCAAATGGACGAAACTGAGACACAGCGGTTCATTTATCTAACGGCTACCTTGATGAGTCACAACGGTTGATTCTTAATCTTCCTCAACGGTCATTAATGGCATTCATTATAAATAGGAGGAGCATTGAATTTGGACAACGACCGAAATGCTGAGCAATTAATTTGATTCCAGATTCATTCGTTGTTTCATCTGTCTCATTAAATTCTGAGTGTTCTTCAGTGTTCATTATTATCTGCTCGTGAGGAGTCTTTTAAACACTTATTTATTTCATTCAGTGAGTTATACTTAAGGTTGAGGAACCTTAAGTGAGGGTGTATTAATTACAACTTGTAAGGAGGAGTGGAGCGACCATCCTTCGTTTACAGAGAGTGTAATTATTTGAAAGAATAGTGGAATCCCAGGTGTTCTGGGGACTGGACGTAGGTCAGTGAATTGAGACCGAACCAGTATAAATTGTCTTGTGCTCATTCTCTCTTCTCTGACTCATTCGTGTATTTTTTGTATCATCATGTGTGTTTCGAAAACAATTTTTGAAATCACCTATTCACCCCCCCTCTAGGTGATATTCCACCTTCACAAATTTGCCTCCCGTAGACCTTCCTATATCCCATTTCCATCCCTTGTCTCAGTGATCTTATTCTATCACAAGATATGGTACCTTGGTCCTCCTGACTCCATCTAGACCCCCTCCTATTTTTGGCAAATCTCAACTGAATTATATGAAGATTACCTTTGAAGGTGAGGGTTCTGGCCAATCAAGGGCTCCTTCTAGATTGCGAGCCTCACAGGCTAGAGCTTCTCAGGCACAAGCACAAGAAGCCCAATCAGCTTCACCACCTACTGATTTTGAATCAAGAGTTAAAGCCATTGTGGATGCTTCCATTGCAGCTATCTCCAAAAGGATTGAATTTGAAGTAGGAAGATTGGTGTCTGAAGTCACAAGAGGCAATCATGAAATGGTGGATGTGTTAGAAATTATGCCCTAAAGGCTGATCATTGTACTTTAACGTTATTATTAATTAAAGTATTTCTCTGTTTAGTTATCATTTCATTTGCATGTTTATAGTGATAATTGTATCCTTGGATATATTTTATAGATTATCCTAAATGTCCCTGGTCGTTCATCTACGCGGGAGCGAAGATGAAATAAGACCAGTATGACTTTGATGAGTATGGAGATACAATCAAAGTCATAGGCACTTGTAAGAGTACAAGGTCTTTGGACCGACCCACTATGAGAAAGCTGCATGGATTTAGTCATAAGCTTATCTCATGTATAACCGTGTCACAACGCCCTTTGACCTGAGATCATCATGGATTCCTACATGATGAGTCGCTGATCTTTGACCTAGTCAAAATTCACCTTTGACCGGTGATGATAAAGGCTTGGATCGGGATCAGTGGTTTTCATGCGGAGGAATGTGAATGGTCAAGATGGAATTTGTCCCTCACATTTGTAGAGAGATGATACTGGGCCCCTCGAAGAGTAAGTCTGAGAAACGTATGGCCATACTATGATGGAAAGGAGTTTCCATTTCAATTAGACTACTCGAGAATCGAGAAAGTAGTGGTCAAGAACAGGAAGTTGACATTATCCATGCCTCATCCATGACCAAATTATCGCGTGACAAAAGGGACGTGACATGGTTGTACGATAGGTTGCATCGTATCATCGATCCCCATATGAATAGGGTAGTCACAATATCTTGCTAGAGGCCGCTTGCGACTTGTGGGCTGATACAGTATTGTCCCACTGCCAATCCCATGTAGGCCTACAGGATCACACACAAGAATAGCCCAACACGAGCAATAGTCTTCAGATTCATTCAATCTTAGATGTGTCTAAGATCTAATGAATACAACATTTAATCTAGGATGGATATATATATATATAATTTCAAAATTAAATAATAATAATATTATTTAATGATATTATTATATAATATTTGTTTTGTATTTAATTTATTTGATAAATTAAATATTTAAAACAAATAGAGATATTGTATCTCGATTTAATTTTCAAATAAAGATATCATATATCTAATTTAATTTGAATTGAGATACAATATCTCAAATTTAATAAAATAGATAGATATCATATCTCATATTTAATTTATAGAAATAAATTAAATCAGAAGGCTTTTAATTTTGATTAAATAAATAGATTAGATTAGATCTGTTGGACAAATTTAATTAATGCTATTTAAATCTAAAATTCAAATTTCAAGATTAATCTTGAATATTTTAATACGGCCCAATTAGGTTTTGAGAAACTCTATAAATAAAGCTTTAGTCGTATTGAAATACAGAGAGAGTCAAGCCGCAAAAGAAATCCTAGAGAGAAAAACATGAGACACAAAGGAAGAAGACGCTAGCACGTTGCCGTACGTGTTGAGAGCTGTTCGGTGTGGATATCGGTAGAGGGAGTGGATTCGTAGAGTCGGCTCCTAAAGATTGATCGAGCAAGAAGGTGTTAGCCCACGTGTTTGCAAAGAGATGCACACCAGTTCTAAAAGGTATGGTTTTTCTAACGAACCCGATTTAAACGCCGTTGATAGATCCTCTCTATGGGATTCGTGAAGTTTTTTTTATTCCGCTGCGTGTATGGATCCCAACAGGATGCCATGAAGGTGACCGTAGAAAATGTTTCTAGCCAATGTAATGAGCTTAAGGAGAAAGTCAAGGATCTAACTGGCCATAAGTTTGACCATGATGACAAGCTCACTACACTGATTGTGTCCAATGTCATCCAGAGTGATAAATTGGACAAGGTGTTGAAGCGTCTTCATCCTGGTTCCTCTTCTGCTTTTGGTACCTCTACTGATCCTAGTTCTTCTAGCTTTGAGTTTGGTCCAGATACTGACATTAAACTTGAACCTGCACCATCCTCATCACCCTCGTTCACTTTCACCATTCCTCAGGTTCCTACCTTCTCACCTGAACCATCCACTCCCATAGTCACCTCATCCCCTATTCCTACTTCCACACCTACCACAGAGATTATACCTCCCTCTTGTCTATATACCCCAGCCACTGAGGTTATTAATCCCTCTCAGACTCCTACTACTGAGGTTCTACCACTATCTCCCTCATCCACTGTTCACTTGGACTCACCTCCTCCTACTCCTCTCATAGACCCTCTCCATGAACCCACTATCTCTGCTCCACCCTCATTCGAAGATGACAAAGGGGGAGAGAAAAGCCAAGAGTAGTCTTGAGTAGAGAAGATTTGTGTAGTTGTTTAGTGAGTTTGAGTGTTTATGTTTGTGTAGTTGGTGCATTTTAGTTTTTGAACTTCATTTTGATATTGAACTGATGTAGCCTTGCACATTAATGAATGAATATAAAACTTCAGAATTTCAGTGTTCTAATGCAATGACTGATAAATGAATGCATTTTGTGAATCTTCTTATGTTAACTGGCTTTTGTTGCTTATCTCTGATATGTCAAAATGATGTGATTGTCTAATGTGCAAAACCAATTTCAAAATGACCAAGTATTTTAAAATGTTACTTCTGTCAAAACTTTTGAAGTTTTAAAACACTATCAATTGCAAAACTCCATTTCAAATGCAAAATTCTTCAAACTCTTAAATTTCTTGGTTTACAAGTGTTGTCATCATCAAAAAGGGGGAAAATGTTAGTTCTCTATGTGTTTTGACGATAACTGACAATTGTAAACACAAGTTGAAGTTTGTCTTTGGAAAGTTGAAAAGCTTATTGTCAAAGGCGAACTCGAGTTTTGGAAGCAAAACTCGAGTTTGGACTTGACAGAGAGTAGCTCAAATTTATGAACTAAAGAAAACTCCAGTTTGCTTAGGCAAACTCGAGTTTGCAAGACACAGAGAGCACTCAAGTTTTTCACATCAAGATAAACTCGAATTTGGGTTTACAAACTCGAGTTTGTACCATACAGAGACACTTAAATATTTCCGAAGAATACAAAACTCCAGTTTTGATTTACAAACTCCAGTTTTCATCTACCGGAAAGTTTGTAAAAGTTTTCTCTTATAAGGAAGCTCGAGTTTGGGTTTTGTAAACTCGAGTTTTGGTCACACAGAGAGCTCCTAAAGTTTTGAACTTAAGCAAACTCCGTTTGCACCAAACAAAGAGTTTTGTCAAGTTTTGTGAACTTGACCAAACTCGAGTTTGTGTTTTCCAAACTTGAGTTTGGGCTTGACAGAGAGTCTAAAAGTTTTTCATCCCAAGCAAACTCCAGTTTGTTATGACAAACTCCAGTTTGCACTTGGCCAGGCTTTTTCTAAGTTTTCCAAAGATTTGAGGAAACTCGAGTTTGTGCTTGAACAGAAAGTTATCATGTTTTATCCACTTTGTGAAAACTCCAGTTTGTTTTAGAAAACTCCAGTTTTCACTTGGCAAAGATTTTCAAAGGTTTTCAAATTTAAAAGAAAACTCGAGTTAGCATTTGGAAACTCGAGTTTACACCAGGCAGAGAGCTTTGCTCATTTCAGTAATTTGAAAACTCAAGTTTACATTTAGAAACTCCAGTTTTAAGCTTTTGGACTTCAACATGTTTTCACCATAAAAGTCCAAAACTCGAGTTTGTCA
Organism: Acacia melanoxylon; assembly: GCA_019022615.1. Classification (NCBI taxonomy): domain Eukaryota; kingdom Viridiplantae; phylum Streptophyta; class Magnoliopsida; order Fabales; family Fabaceae; genus Acacia; species Acacia melanoxylon. The sequence goes on from JAFJYJ010000014.1 coordinate 991,726, forward strand.
TAAATCAATTCGAGTTTTGCTCTGTAATTCAAAATGTGCTTTCAAACTCAACTTGGGACATTCTTCTCTGGAAGAAGGAAACTCAAGTTAGGATTTGGAAACTCGAGTTTGGCCTTCTGAAAACTCAAGTTTGTGAGAACAAACTCGAGTTTGTATCGCTTAGTTTGAAAATCAAATTGAACGAATTTGTGAAATCTTCATGATTGATCTTAATACTTCCTATCATCACTCATTACTATTCCTAACTATGTTTAATCAATTTGTTAGTGAGTTTTAGATGATTTAGAGAAAGTTAAATGAAGATTTAAACAAAAGCAAAAAGTGACGTCAACACATTAAATGCAAAGTCCATAAAACTTGCATCTTTTTGGACAATCATTTTACACACGTTGCAAAGGGATTAATGTTTCCTTTCCTCATCCAGTAACTGCTCTTCCAACGGATTAATATTCAAGAAGTCAGCAATAAACTTCTGTGCAACTGGATTAACCAAAGAGTAGAGAGAGAAGAAGACCAAAGCTTCACCTAATCCTTCCTTAATGCTAGCAACGGTCACATTGAAGATTACAACGGTCATTTAATGCGCTCTTGGTATAAATAGAGCTGCATTCAATTCTTCTCAACAACTAATCGGCAGAAAACGAAAATCATTCAAGTTTCCAACTACTCTTTGAGTTTTCTTGTGTAAAGTATCTTTTGATACATCTGTACTTCAGTGATTATATTTATCCACTCCTAGAGAGAGTTCATTTATTGAAAATCATTTATTGTAAGAATCTCAAGTCAGGGGACTTGGAGATTGGGATATTGATTGCAACTTGTAAGGGGGAGTAAGTTCTTGAGAGAGAATTACTCTTGAGTCACAGAGTGTGTAATCAATTGAGATAGTGAAAATCCCAGAGAGTCTGGGGATTGGACGTAGGTCAAGACATTAGACCGAACCAGTATAAATTCCTTGTGTCGTGCTTCTTCCTCTCTTACTCTGTTGTGCTCTATTTTTGTGTTCAAGTTTCAGAGCACTAAGCAAAGAATTTTTAAAATCCCCAATTCACCCCCCTCATGGTGATTTGCTCCACTTTCACAACACACCCTCTGGATCTCTGCCGAGTGAAACTGAAGTCCCTAGAATACACGAAAAGGAACAGGTCAAATTAATCAAACTCAGAAGCGGCAAAAGTGTGGAACCCATAAAGATGAACAAAAGGCCAATTGAAGATGCTGACCCTAAATTCGGTCACACAAAGAAAGGCAAGGAAACTATAAAACAATTCCCTGAAGAAGAGCAGTAGCATCCAATGCCATAGCAACTAGACAAGGGTATCAACGCTACAGCATCTCCTTCATTCGTCACGCTAGATGACCACGTATCGGAACCAAGAAGGAATGCTACAGCATCGTCGTCACAGCAGATCCTCAACCCAAGACTATCTCGGGTGATAAGGCAACCTTCTCCGTTCCCACAAAGACTACAGAAGCTGAGCCAAGAGAAGCAGTCTCAAAAATTCCTCGACATGCTAAGGCAGCTGCACATCAACATCCCTCTGGTTGAAGCATTAGAACAGATGCCTAGCTACGTCAAATTCATGAAGGACATTTTGTCTAAGAAAAGAAGACTAGAAGAGTTCAAGACTGTAGCACTAACCCAAGAATGCAGCACCTTACTGTTGAATTGGCTACCACCAAAATTGAAAGACCCGGGTAGCTTCACAATCCTTTGTGCCATTAGACCCCAATACTTTGGAAAAGCGTTATGTGACCTCGGAGCTAGCATTAATCTGATGCCAACGTCTGTATTCAAAAAGCTGGTAGTTGGAGAGGCTAGACCCACCACAGTCATATTACAAGTGGCAGACCACTCCATTGTCTAGCTGGAAGGGAAAATTGAAGATGTCATAGTAAAGGTGGATAAATTCATTTTTCTGGTGGACTTTATCATTCTCAACTTTGAAGCAGACATAGAAGTTCCAATTGGAGAGACCATTCATGGCAATGGGAAGAACGTTGATCGATGTTGAAAAGGGAGAGCTCACTATGCGAGTCAATAATGATCATGTGACATTCTAAATTTTGAGAACAGTACAATATGCTTACCCAGCAGATGGATGTTCACTACTATAGGATACAAAAGATGAAAGCATAGGGATAGCCAGCACCCTCGCTTCTCCTCTACACTAAATGCCACAGCAAGGTCAGGTTGAAGACTTTAAAAGAAGCGCTACTAAGAGGCAGCCCAACTTTTTTTGGTTTTAGGAATTGCAGTTTTACAAGGAGACAAGCCTAGCAAGGTTGCTATTATAGCATTATGCCAAACATTTGGCTATCGAAAAAATGGCGAACTAAATTCTGCCCACTAAAAGGGAATAAAATCGTGCAATCCAGGTATGTCTTTGTCTATGTGTATGATGGTAATGTGCAATTTTGTTCTTGGCCCACTACTTTTAGGCCCAATAAAATTTGAGTCGTGCCAGTTCACACCACAAGGAGCACATCGCTTCACCTTCCTCCCTTCAAACTCAACACTCCCTGTTACCACCTTTTCATCTTTTTCATACACATGTTTCTTGTCTCCTACGTCTCTCTCTCTCTCTCTCTAATCCGAGCGTCGACTTCAACCCCTACTTGTAAACACCCCGAATTTCAGACCCTGAGAATGGAAAATAAGCCTAAAGTAGGCACACGACTAGGCCCAGTTCAGGAAGAGTCCCAAGAATGTTGAAAGTTAGGAAGCCTCTCTGGGACTAAGTAACTCGACCATACGGGTCAGTGGACCTTGTATACATAAGCCATGAAATTAAGGTGCCAGTGAAAATGGGACACAGAAGATCTATACGGTGTAAATCCGGTGGAAAGGATGCCACTAAACTATGTCCTGGGGTATAGGACAATTAGTTGGGTGAGAATGTGCCAGTATAAGAAAGTACACAACATTTTCAGGGCAGTTGGGTATGCCCTGCGTTTTTGAGAAGGCATCGGTATTCGTGAAGAAAACCCGAGTAAACCCGGGCAGGATCTCGGGTAAATACTGATAAAGTAACTTTAATAAAGTACTATCATGATGACTAATGATGGCATACTTTTGTGTTGGCCCAATAAAATCATGACACGTGTCCCGTCATCATTACAAGGGAAAAGTTACTTTTGTGTTGGACCAAAGAAAAGCATGACACGTGTCCCTTCATAATTACAGGAGTAAGAGGTCAAATCAAGTCATCATGAAGAGAGAGAAATTTCTCTAAATTCGTGCAAAACAAAGAGGAGAGAGAAAAGTCAACAAAACTTGCAAAGTAAGCCAAGTTAAGAGGATATTTTGCAAGGGTACTTTGGTCATTTGGTTTGGGGAATTTTTTAGTACCCTCTTGGCATATTTTCAGACATTTTACACTTCGGTTTGCATGAGTATTTTGACCAAGAGCTCAAGGACCAAGTATAGAAGGAAGAGTCAGTAGTAGTAGTGCTACGTCGGACATGTGGCGTTTTGGGGTCAGAAGTCGGATTATCAGGTAGCACGTAGTACGAGGTTGTTATGGGATACTGAAATATAGATTTCTGGATCTTCAAGGTATTATATTTCGTCCCCCTGTATTCAAGGAGAAGAGATTGATGATCAGAGCTCTCACAAGTCCAGTGGAAGGGCATGCATTACGTGGAAATGTGTAACCGGCAACAGGGAGCTGAACGGGACCGGTTAGGATTTCTCGGAGTCAGGCCCAGGGCCAGGACACTGATATAGGGTGAAATTTCAGTGGGCCAAACGAGAGAGAAAATATCTTGCCATGTAATTATGAGGAGAGAGATTGTCACATCAAAGTCATAATGAAGAGAGATAAAGAATAAAATAACCCGGTTAAATCTGAACCACACGATTCAAACCTGATATGACATCAAAGTGACATGTAATTATGACTTGGAAAGAGCATTTATGGCATATTTAGGAGCAGATTTCGTGGACCCCTAACCCTAATACCTACAACTAAGCCACCTAGGGGCAATTTTGGAACTCCATTTTTGGCCTAGGAATACGCCACTTTCTGCCCATATAAGACCCTAGAAGGCTTCTAGAATATCTGATCAGCAAGCAAGAGAAATGATAATTTAATCCCAAAACATCCTTTTACCCAATGGACATTAACCCAAGTTGGACAAAAGGTTGCATCCTTGAGGTCTATAAATAGGACACTCTCCCCTCCATTTTTCCACACAAGCCACGAGCTCAAGGAGTGTAGGAGAGTGCTCGCTGAGGTTTCTAGTCCAGAAGGTGAAGAAGCTCATACGCAACCGACATCCGGAGGTAAGTCCCTAAACCGACAACTAAGTTCTCTTCACTTCTGCCCTGTGGTGTTTCGTGGTTCTGCAGTGGGTTTTCCATATTTTTAAGGTCTTCAATGAGTTTAGAAGGCATTTTTTTGTAGGGTTAAGTTGGATCACCTCTTTCTGAATTTTAAAACCCTAAGTCTTTCTTATACGAAAATCTGTCGGTTCTTTCGGTTTCTGGGCAGCGAAGCTTAATCGGTAGTTTTGAAGTATTAAATGGTGTCTGATTTCCTTGAACGTTTACATGGTGAAATTAGACATACTAAGGATGATTTTGGAATAATATTTCGTGTCATTCTGATTTTTCTACCCAGATTTATTTGCTGTTGAAAATGACCTAACAACATGGATTCTGTCTCGGACCAGTGGCTACGTTTTGAGAATATGAGAATGACTCGAACCCAGATGACTTTGGTAATTATTTTTATGGTAAACTAAACATCCTAAGGGTTATAAGGCCACTGATTTCATGTCAATAATATTTTTCTAGAATTTATTAAAAATCGGCGAAGTTGGGTCAAAGATTCTGGAAAATTCTGATGTTGGGCGAAATTTATGAAGTTTGAAGTAAAGTTTGTATGTGTGATTGAAAGTGTGATTTTTGCTGTAATCTAGGGCTGTAACACGTGTGGAACATGTTCAAACACCGGGGGAAGAGTTTATTGTTTTCAAGGAGTGCCAGGTAGTAACTGTTGACTTGTATACTCTATGTTGCTTGTGCATGTGTGTTTTATCATGATGTAGGAGATCGGGTTGTAGTGCCTTTGCTACAGTACCGAGATTGGGCTGTAGTACCTGTTGGACTGTGTGTCCTTAGGGTTTCTGCTACAGTACCGAGGGCATGTAGGATCGGGCTACGGTGCCTATTGGACTGTGTGTCCTAAGGGTGTTGTTGTAGTACCGAGATATGTGAGGTAGGTAGGGCCTATGTGACTGTGTGTTCATAGGTTGCTACTGAGACCTTAGGAGGGGTAGGTGGTTAGGGTTTGGCCACCCTGACTACTGAGGCCCCTAAGCACACTGTTCCGAGGGGTTTATCTGGACCAGGCGGTCCTGCAGAGTTTCTACATGCCAGTATGTTGTGCCAGAGGCAGGTTTATTGTTACTTCCTGATTTTGATTTGCATTGCATGCATTGTATACATATTGTATATGAGTCTAACAGTTACTCTGGGTTCAACTTTGAACTCAGGCTATTGTGGAGGCACAGAGGTGAGGCTGTAGCAGACGGAGGTTAGAGAAGACAGGGCATGGTGCGGAAGACTGAAGAAATAGGGTATGCCCTATCATGTGTTGTTTATGAGTTTTTAGAAACACCGTAAGATTTATACTTAATGTTCAGAATTTATTTTGGACGATTGTACCCTTAACCCTACGGGGATTACTTTACGTTCTTGTATGTAACTTTACCAGTACATTGTAGTTGTCCAAACTGATCGTATGCTCTTCTGTGCACACTCTGCGATTTGATTGAAAGTGAAAAAAAAAATAAGGAAAGGCAATAAGAGAAAGGATCCCTCTAACCCGCCACCCAAAAGGGAGAGGCCGGTAGGGTTGTAACACTACTCACCTGCCAACCAAGATAAGGGTCAAGCAAGTAGCGCGACGAGGCGATTTACCCCCAATAGTGTACGCCTGCCACTTCCAAGCCCTACCATCACCACCAGCCCCTCAACCACCACTACCACCCACCCATGTTCCTATTGTCCCCATCGATATTTCTTCTGACTCCATTTCCTCCGCCTCGTCTGGGCCAACCGATTCTTCTGATAAATCCTATATCCTCACCCATGCCCCCTCTACTGACGACCCGATTTTGACACCGATTCCACAAACAAGTTCCTCTCCCGCCTTGGCACTCTGCATTCGGAGTTGAAGTCCCTCCTCCGAGACCAACATGCTTTCCTTGCCTCTCACCACCGCGGACCACCAACGGCCATCTTGTTGGAAATTATGCCCTAGGGGCAGATCATTGTACTTTAACGTTATTATTAATTAAAGTATTTCTCCGTTTAGTTATCATTTCATTTTCATGTTTATAGTGATAATTGTATCCTTGGATATATCTTATAGATTATCCTAAATGTCCCTGGTCGTTCATCTATGCGAGAGCGAAGATGAAATAAGACCAGTATGACTTTGATGAGTATGGAGATACAATCAAAGTCATAGGCACTTGTAAGAGTACAAGGTGCTTGACCGACCCACTATGAGAAAGCTACATGGATTTAGTCATAAGCTTCTCTCATGTGTATTGACCTGAGATCATCATGGATTCCTACATGAGAGTCGTTGATCTTTGACCTAGTCAAAAGTCACCTTTCACCGGGTGATGAAAAAGGCTTTGATCGGGATCAGTGCTTTTCATGCAGAGGAATGTGAATGGTCAAGATGGAATTTGTCCCTTACATTTGTAGAGAGATAATACTGGGCCCCTGGAAGAGTGAGTCTGAGAAATGTATGGCCATACTACGATGGAAAGGAGTTTCCATTCCAGTTATTAGACTACTCAAGAATCGAGAAAGTAATGGTCAAGAACAGGAAGTTGACATTATCCATGCCTCATCCTTGACCAAATTATCGCGTGACAATGGAGACGTGACATGGTTATACGATAGGTTGTATCGTATCATCGATCCCCATACGAATTGGATAGTAGCAATGTCTTGCTAGAGGCTACTTGCAACTTGTAGGCTGGTATAATATTGGCCCACTGCCAATCTCATGTGGGCCTATAAGGTCGCACACAAGAATAGCCCAACACGAGCAATAGTATCCAGATTCATTGAATCTTAGATATGTCTATGATTTAATGAATACTGTATTTATTCTAGGATGAATATATATATATATATTCAAAATTAAATAATAATAATAATATTTAGTAATTATATTATTATATAATATTTGTTTTGTATTTAATTTATTTGATAAATTAAATATTTGAAACAAATAGAGATATTGTATCTTAGATTTAATTTTCGAATAAAGATATCATATATCTGATTTAATTTGAATTGAGATATAGTATCTCAGATTTAATTAAATAGATAGATATCATATCTCAGATTTAATTTATACAGATAAATTAAATTAGCAGGCTTTTAATTTGGATTAAATAAATAGATTAGATTAGATCTGTTGGACAGATTTAATTAAATTATTAATCCAAACTTGTTTTCCAAGATTGATTTAGATTAATCTTGAATATTTTGATATAGCCCAATTAGGGTTTGAGAAACTCTATATAATGGAGCTTTAGTCGTATTGAAATAAAAGAGACAAGCCGCGAAAGAAATCCTAGAGAGAAAAACGTGAGACACAAAGGAAGAAGGCGCTAGCACGCTGCCGTACGTGTTGGAGAGCTGTTCGGTGTGATATCGGTAGAGGGAGTGGATTCGTAGAGTTGGCTTCTAGAGATTGATCGAGCAAAAAGGTGTTAGCCCACGTGTTTGCAAAGAGACGCACACCAGTTCTAAAATGTACGGTTTTCCTAACGAACCCGATTTAAACGCTGTTGATAGATCCTCTCTATGGGATTCGTAAAGTTTTTTTTATTCCGCTGCGTGTACGGATCCCAACACGTCTACCTCTCCCAGTCCCATTCGAAGAACCCGGTCGTCAACATGCGAACGAGACATCCTCAGACGAGGACACTGCCACTAGCGCTTGTGACCCTGCTGGACCCTCTGACCCCTAGCGTCATTGCTGCCCCTCGTTGTCCTTTCCTTTCGTTTTATTTTTCTTTTTAAATTTTCTCTGTCCCTGCCTTGAGCACTTGCCTCAAGGCCCTTTTTGTGAATGCCCATGTTGACTTATTATGATGGATTTTTACTACCTATCTGCTTGCTTGATTCCTTTCCTTTGCACTGTTTCTCTTCTTGCTACAATGGGGCATTGCACCATTTAAGTGTGAGGGAGGGGATTATCGGTGCTTTGCTGATAATTGATGATTAATGTGCTTAAACTACCCCTAAATTTAGCTTTCGTACAAACTGAAAATAATTTTAAAATTGTGACGCATGATAAAGCACGAACAGAGACCAATAGCAGTAGAATGATTGTCTGTATGACTGTGCATAACATGATTGCTTGAAGGGAATTGAATCATGTAGGCTTGGGAAATTGACAGTACTAGATAGTTCTATGTAGGGTCGAGTGATGGTGAGGAAGAATAGAGAGGAGCCCCACTTTGGAAGGAATGATTTGAGCCTAATTGTTTCTATCTTAGTGAGCATGTCGAACTAACCCATGTATAATCTTTGATTTGTCTTATTTCTCTGATAAACTGTTTGGCATCTGAGTAGTAGTGCATAGGACAAAGGCATTTACATTTCATACCCAATTCCCATACATGTACCACAAAATTCATTCTCCATTTGCTACCCCCTTTGAGCTTTATATACATTGCTGTGACAGAAATAGATAGACAGCCAAGTGAGAGAACTGCGTGTAATGCTATAGCATAGTGCCCCCTATTAAAATGCTCTAAAAAATCAACTTATTTCAAAAAAAAAAGTTGCTATTGTGAAAGAAAAGGCAGCAGAACAAGCAAAAGTTGAATAAAGAGCAGGGATAATTGAGCATACCTTGAAATCTGTCTGGTATCCGCCATAGCAATGATCATTTTACTACCTCCACACACATATGGTCATTCCATACATTTCAACCTAAGAAGCCCTTTTGACGTATGAAAACTCAGATGCTAGGAAGTAATCTTAGAACTTTGACAAGGCTATAGAGCTTCTAGGTTAGCTTGACAGGGGAGAAATTTAAATCCCCAAAGTAAGAAAGAGTATACACGAGCCTGAGAGTCTCTTAACGTTTCCTCGCTTGAGCAATATCTTACATCATGAGCCGCTGGTACTGGGCAATAGGATTGCCTATATGGGAATGTGAACTAAAGGCAATACCGAAAGCACCGTTGTGTAGACATGAATGCTGCTACTGTGGTTTAAAGTTTTGCTCTATTGGCTATATCTTTATTTTGCCCAGGAGTGCAAAAAACTAAGTGTGGGGGTATTTGATGAGTACTATTTATGCCATGTTTTCCCTTATAGTGTGACTGTTTTGTATAGAGAATATGAGCTTAAATGCATCTAATCTGAGCAAATATGTCATAATTCACACATATAGGGAAATGTAGGATGATTCTCATAAATTATAGTAATTGTATATGCATCCCATACATATGCATAAGAAAATAACAAGTTTGAGGTTTTATGTAAAAAGTACATAGCATAGCCGATACAATGCTATAGCATCGGGTCAGCTATAATTAGCCGTAATACAATGTAAACCTAATGTTATAGCAGGATAAGTGAAGCATTGCTATGCGCCATGTATTCTGACGTTTCCTCAAGGCTATTTCAGGAAATTAAGTACAGGTTATTGGACGGACGTTAAATGCAGAGGATCGAAGTTAAGATTTGGAGAATCACGCAATATCGGCAAAATCAATCAACTGAATTTGGAAAGTTGGACCAGTTGAACCTGACAGATTTGGAAAGGCCCAGCTCACTAAACATACGCCGCAAGGAAGCCTAACTATAAAAGGAAAAGACGGTCAACCCTAAATATCATCGAAGTCGTGAAGAAGCCAACATAATTCTTGTTCGGCTAAGATTCCAACAAAGAGGAGAGAACTCACAGGGCACAAGAGCTTCAAAAGAAACCCAGAATCCTTCCTCGTAGTGAGACAGAGACGAGAAGATGTGGAGTTGTCACATGTAGACCTCTCCTACGTCGTCGAACCCTCCGGCAAACTTTCTATTTTCCTTTATTGATTTTTGGTTTATATTTCTCCAAGGGCTATTCTGTTGTGATTTGTTTTGTGATTCCCTCATCAGTCATAAACTAAATTTCCTTGGCTAAGCGAGGATGAATTCTTAAGTGTAGAATGAACCCAGTTGCTAGTTCTTAAATAAATTCAATTTTTTTATCAGTATTTAAATCTCTTGTCGGTTAGCGGAAGCTAAAGGCTACATCAGTGGGCTCAGCTTACTGGAAGGGAGTCGGGGTTAGACATCTGATAGGCAGTGTTTGCTGTTCAGGCTGGTGCGAGGCTTGAACTATCATTGTAGGCTTCAGGAATAGGTCTATTGTTCATAACCAAAAACCTTGTTTAGGAATGATAATTTGAACTAGAAAATTTACATAGGAATATGGGAGAAGTAAAGCTAGGATTGTACGTACAGGACGCGGAAGCTTCTATATAGCATAATGGTGGGTTAACTGGATAACATTGTGAAGGCGGCTATGCTGTAGTATTGTGGAAGCTGTGCAGCATAATTGTTATAGCAATGTGCTAAGGAAAACAAGGGGAGTGATATGGTTTGGATGAAATCCGAGCTCAGCCTATCTTTTAACTGATATCTTCTTGCGACTACTAACATTTGTTTACTTTCTTTGTTTAATAGTTGTAACCAAAAAACATCCAAACCAATTATAATTTTTCTTTTCTTTTTACACACAACTATTTTTGAAAATCAGTATCATCATCGGTATCTTGGTCTCTGTGGGACAATACTCTACTTACTCTTTATTACTTGTTCGACTGGTTCACTTGCCATCAAGGAAATCGACCAACATGCACAAATTCATGCAAGGGCAATATTTAATTGTTCTTTTGACTTTCCTCATGATTTCCAAATAAAATTCATATAACCTTCTTCTTATCCCTTTTGGCCAAATTAATGAGCTAAAATGGAATAAAAAGTTATTAATTCCATATGTCTCAATTTGTGCCAACTTATGTCTCAAAAGTTTCCGGGTATTTCGGGAGATCGAGCATTTAGTCAAAATTCACTTTTTATTTCCATTATATTCACATAGTGTACAAGGAATTTTGACAAAGTGATTTTAGGATATTACAAGCTCTTATATTTTAGCATATATTATTTGAATAATTGACTATCTATTTATGACTCATCACTTTTTTACTTATTGATTTTACTAAGATGCGAAAATATTTTTAAAAGTTCCTAAGTTTTTATCTTACACCTAATTCACCCTCTTAGGTGTCAGTTGGTTCCAACATGGAATAGAAGTAACCTCGATTTTTCTCTTATATACTTGTCAACTTATATATATATAACTATTTAGGATTTGTTGTACCCATGGAAGGATTGATTTGGAATTGTTTATTTGAGTAAAAACTTATATTGATGATATTGGAAACTATTCAAGCATGCATGTGTGTATTATAACTCATGGATATGATTTTATAAATTTTTAAGCATGCTGGTGTGTTAGGTTGGAAATATTGTTTGCTATAAGTGATTTGGAAATGATGTTATATGGTTTAGATGATGAACACTTTTGTTATGGTTCCTTGAGTTACAATAGTATTGTTATCTTAATGATTGTTGAGACGATGTTTTTTTTTTTTTATGAATCTCATTTGGAACCATACTCATGATTTTAAATTTGAATATGCATGTCATAGTTGTGATTGATTGTTTTTTATACACATGGATGGTTGTGGGGTTGTGGGGTTGTGGTGGGAGATTTTGTGTAAGTCAATACCACACGGTATGCCATCACTTGGTGCACAGTATATATGACTTGTCAATGCCCTTCTTCCATGTGTTCTTTTGGCCGACATTGCATTGGAGATGTGGGACGTGTGACACCTCCTTAGTTTTATTCTTTTAATGAGAGAAGCCATAGTCCGAACTTGAGCTCTGCACCTTTGGCCGGGTACATCTCAAGAACTGGTGAGCTTGAGACAATCCAGTTAAATCGATGAATTTTTGTTAGACTATGTGTTAGCCTATGGCTCTAGTCAACAATGATAAGGCTTGTCAAGGGGTAATAAAGATGGTCTATGCATCAATCATTTACTTTGCATGTTATATATTTGATTTGTGACTCGAATATGATAAATTTTTTGTATAATTATTTTTCTAACCAGGTTGAGACATGTTTTTGTGAAATTCTTGTGAATAATATTTGGAAAATTAATTATGATGTTTAATCATTTCAAAACCTTGTTGGGAGAGGGTTTTGGTAACCAAATTGAGAATAATTTGTGAAAGGTTTTATGTAAAGAATAATATAAACATTTCTAAAGCTTGTTGAGAATAATTTTTTAAATTATTTTTGAACCGTATGTTTTTAATCTCGATTTGCATGTACATTTTTGAATAACCAATGGTTACTGAGATCCTTGGATGGTTGAAATATTCACATTCTTTTCAGGTGAGGACTAAATAGGGCTGAAGGAAAGTTGTAAGAGGTGGACCTAATTGTAGGCTCTCGTTAAGATTCCTCTTACTTGCACATGTCATCAATTGTCATTCTTGTTTACATATGCTGGGTGGAGGGATACGGGATCCGGGTTGATACCAAGTTTTTCCCTACACTTAAACACATTCAGCGCCATATATATATACTTCAACATACAGTCCATAAAATTCCAGATTTAATAGGTCAATTTCAAAAATTCGTATCTCTCTGGATACAACTCCGAATAAGGCGTGTGACCTATCAAATTAAACCTTGTTGTGTCCACTTTATTTCTAGAAAATATCATGAAAAAATTTGTTCATTTACTATTTCAAAACTTAACACGAAAATCACTATTCATTTCTGAAAAATGACAGCTTCCAGTTTCTCTGTCAAACTTTGAAAAATCATAACTGCCAATATACATGTCTGTTTTGGCTATTAGTTTGCTCGTTTTAAACCTTATTGAGTCTAATATCTACTATATAAATTTCGAGGAAAAAATCAAACATTTGACTATGAAACATAAACACACAAGATTCTCTGTTTCAGACAAGATAAACAGAGCATGGTCACGTTTTTCTTCTAACTAAACCACTTGCAGCAGATTAAAGCCATGAAAATAGGAAGGATAATGCTTAAGGAACTCACCATAGTTGATTCCTCAAGCTTCACGATCAGCTCCTTCATTTTTCTCCAGCCCTGGCTCTCTCTCTCTTTCTCACTCTCTCACATTTCTCTTTTGCTCTCAGTTTCACTTGAGCTGAGCAAAGTGAATGAATGAAGATCAAGGAACAATGCTTAAATAAGAATGTATGGAGAGTCTACTGTCGTGAGCTTTTAAGCCACTGGAAGAGTATGGTGCTTCTGATCTTGCTTGATCAGAGAATGAGTTAATCACGCTGAAGAAGTATGGCTAATGACTTTTTGCTGACAGCTCTCCATTGTCACGTGCTTCAGCTGAGGGAGTTAGTGGGGATAATGGACTTATGGTGAATATTGTGTTATGAGGCCCATTTTAATACTTAATTGACCCTCTTCCAAACCTTTATTTGCAATTAAGTACTTAACTCAATTAATTGCAAATATTGGAATCATGATAATATTAAATCCTTAATTCCGTATAAGGATTCGTTTTCTCTATTAATCAATTCCATAAATGTTTAAGCGTGAAATTATTCTTTTTGAATATTCCTTAATCTTTTCCTAAAATAAATTTAAGGAAAAACATACCTTAATTTCCAAATAATTATTTTCATAATTCTTTTAAGCCAAAATTTCATAATCAATCTCCATACATTATCCAAACTTTAAAATCCCAAAATTTGGGATGTTACATTCCCCCCCCCCCCCGGTTAATTTAAATTTTGTCCTTGAAATTTGCTACACATTTTGCAAACTCTGAGCCATAAATTCCGGGTACTTCTCCTCTATGCTTTCCACTGTTTCCCATGTTGCCTCTCCAGGAGATAAACCCTTCCAGACCACTTTCACAAACAGGATACTCTTGCACCTGAGCTGCTTTTCCTTATGGTCAATGATTTGTACCGGCTCAACCACGAAAATATTATCATATCGAAGTTCCACATCCTCATACTCTATGACATGATTACACGGGTACAAAAAAGGCTTTTAAGACCAGACAAAAGAGGCACCGTAAGACCGGACCCGAGATCAGTCTTGTTCCAGGCGGTATTAAACGTCTGTAACTTTTAAGACCGGACTCGAACCGGTCTTAAAGAAACTTTTTTAGACCATACATTTAAAACATTAGGTCTTAAAAGTCATACTATATAGACCTGCTATATATTTTGTTCGGTCCTAAAACTCAACGTTTAAGACCGGACAAAGAAAATCCGGTCTAACAAATACTAACTTCTAAGACCTGACGACTAATTAGATCGGTCTTAAAGACCGACTTTTAAGACCGAATAATAAATACATCTGGTCTTAAAAATTGAACTTTTTAGACTGGATGGATTAATTCACCAGTCTTAAAAGACCAACTTTTAAGACTGGCCTAATATGCACACCTGTCTCAAATTATGACTTTTAAGACTGGACATATAAATACATCCGGTCTTAAAATTTGAACTTTTAAGACCGGCATATTTATTTCCTTTCTAAATTTTCCCGAATTTTTTCCCTGTGTTTCTGTTCTTCCTGATCATATATATATACACATCCACCACCAAATCTAGCACATAAAAGTCGATACTTTAAGCTACAAGCTATGAACAATCCATTATGAATAAATTGAATTGGGAAAAGAATACAAATATTATTCACCATGAGTTATGTGGCCTCTTAATTAATGATTATACTATGACAGTACAACACCTAAATGAATATATACAATAAGAACTTACAAATACAATGAGTTACAAATACAACACGTCAATCAACATACATGCCCAATATAATATTCACCATGCCTTCATCTAATTCCCACCCAACAACATAACATCCTCTTTTATAACAAGCCCCTTTCGATCAGATCCTACCAAAAAAATAAAACAAGAACAAAAGCTTCACAGTCAGTGACATTGTTTAAGAACATAGAAGGAATATAGTTAAAACCTTAAAGTTTTCAAAGAATTCTGCATATGAATATTACCTTATGAATTGACTCTTTTATAAAGGGATATCCTCCCATATCCCTTCTTGATGATCATTTCTTATGCCAGGTTCATTATCCGCTTCATCTTCTTTATTCATGTCCGGTAGACCCCTTGAAAAAGGAGTACTCTCAGGAAGACCATAATATAAATGAATTTCCTCATCAATATCAATGACCCTTTTTCCTACATCACGAATAATGTCCTCTATGCGATCATCCATATCCGTGTCATTATCATCAAAGGCCACTTCCCCATGTCGAGACCCACTTGGCATTTTTTCACCATGCCACACCCATACTATATAGGTCTTGCAAAATCCTTCACAAATTAAATGTGTGTATATAACTTCAGGACTTAGTCACCTCTCACTCAAACATTCTACACAAGGGTAATAAAACTTCCTTCTATCATCATAGGCATTTCGTTTAGAAAATTCTATAAATTCTCTCACCCCATTGTCATATTCAACACTCGCCCGTAAACAATTTATCCAACTATAATCCATAGTAGAATTCCTATAGACGGAAAAATTTAACATACATTATCAGAAAAATTTGAAAATTGCATAAACTAAGGCAACTCCAAATGCATATGCTCAATGTAGGTTATAAATATATATATTTTTTAACGAGAAACTTGCCCATTAAATGCATCACGAATAAATGACTCTTGGTCATAAATGCATCACAGTGAATCGAAAAAGCAAAATAAATGCAAGACGAGGAAAATAAATGCACCGCATGAAGGTTTTGTGGACTCACCTATAACATATAAATTCAAATGCTTTTGCTGAGTCCTTATTCTACAGCCACGAACGTTGAAGTTACGCGACAACAAAAATAACCCTGAAAACACTTGTTGGTCAGTTGGTTAAGTCTCAAGTGCAAATATAATCTTGAAAATACAATATTCATTAACAACAGAGGAACCCACAAGAACATTTCATCGATTTCATTCAACCCATGAAAAACCCAGAACGATAAGCAGAAAAGTCTAAAAGTTATATAACCGAAACACCTCTTACAGCTTGGTCTATCGCCGTTTAGCTAAGGAACCAGAAAGTGATAAGCTGACCAGCACTAGCTTGTCGAGAGAGCAATGCGAAGTGTATCACAAACCAACACACAAACACTGGAGACAAAACATGAGTTATCACTTACGGCGTGACAAAAGAAGTTCAAAGAGGGAAATTTAATTTTCCGCACGACAAAGACACTTTTTAGCTTTTTGGATTTTATTAAGACCGGTTAATTATAAAGTGTCTGGTCCTAAAGGTATATATTTTATTTATTTAATTTTTAAGACCGAAGTTTTATAAGAATCCAGTCCTAATTTTTTATTATTCATTTAATTTTAAGACTGGAGTTTTATAAAATATCCGGTCCTAAAAGTCAAATACGTTAATTATAAAGTATCATGTCCTAGAAGCTCTCATTTACATTACGAAACAAAGAACGAGAGGATGGGCATTGGCGAGCAAATCAGCAACTGAATTAAAATAAAGGAAAACTAGAGAATAAGCTTCTTTAATTACTAGAGAATATGAACAAAAAGAAGACACAAGCTTATTTCTTAATGCTTCATACATTACTGGAGAATATGCACGTACACCAAAAAAAACAAACTGAAAATTATCAACAACAAGAATCTGACTAAACATCCTAAAGCTTATTATCATCTAATGCCTTGGAAATATCGACGTGAAAAGCATTAACTTCCCACCGGAGATCAGCAAGTTCCTATCTTATTTGTATCAGCCGCGATGCATCATTAGAGAAAAGAGGAGAGGGGTCAGTGGTAGGCACGTTGGGGCCAGGTGGTTGGCAAATATTTTCAGAAGGCTGGAGAGGGGGAGCGAGAACCTCTTTATTGGTAGAAGGATGGAGGGGGGTGCAGCAATCTCTTCATCATCTAAAATAACAATGGTTCCAACGATCCGAGACTTTTCCATCACAATAGAACGCACTCTCGCTTGAGGCGCCCCATATAACGATCTAAGGAAGGCACGAGCTTCAGGAGTACCCCTACGAGCGGTTATCTTGTATCTAACCATGGTTTGAGCAGTTGGGTCAGAGATCTAGGTAGTGAGGAGTTAAACTAAAGGCAAGAGATACACAATTGATTATGAGAATGAATGAGATTCAATTGGTATAAATGAATTTAATGTTTCTACTTTAAGAGCGTATTTTAGAAATATCTGGTCCTAAAAGTCTATTATTTTTTCAATTCAATTACTTTTAAGATCAACGTTTTATAATATATCCGGTCCTAAAAGTCTATTATTTATTTTTTTCAATTCAATTACTTTTAAGACCGTTCTATTATCATATATCCGGTCCTAAATTTCTTTTATTTATTTTTTCAATCAATTCAATTACTTTTAATATCGACCTTTTATCTTGTATCCGGTCCTAAAATTCATTTATTTTTTTTCAATTCAAATTTTTTTTAAGTAAGACTTTTTTCTTAAAAAAATATTATTTTTAAGGATGGATCTTTTACAATATCCAGTATTAAAAGTTCATTCTTTTCAAATTACTCAGATAGCAAAGTCGTATCCTTACACTCTGTTCAAATGAATGATTCAGAGTCTCTTCGGCTTCCAGGTAAACTTCCCAACAATGCGTCTCCTCGTATTCTGAGGAACTATGCATCTCCTCGTTAAAGTTTCCGGTGTTTCATATTCTTCAGGATGAGTTCTCTATTTAAACCTGTTGTTACTTTACTTTCTTCACATTCTTCTCCATCACTTCTACAACCTCCACAGCCTCCTCCATCGCCTAGCCTCCACTGTAATGGCTGCTCCACCAAGTCCTCCTTTTCCTCCTCCTCCTCTTCAACCTCAACCCCCTCCTCCGTTGCCTCTGTTAGTTCTCTATGTGTTTTGATGATGACTAATAATTGGGAGCTCAAAAGTTTGTTATTGATTCAAAGCCAAATGATTTAGTTTTAAAAATTAATCTTGTCTCAATAACAAAATAACCATCTTTTCTGATATAACTTGAGTCATAGTATTTTTGACTCCAGTCATATATCTCTGGGCTTCTAACTAAAAGTGATCTTTGGACTTAGCAACTTCAGTTATAGATATACAACTCAAGTTATGTTTAATAGAAAATCAGTTTACAAAAGAGTATGACTCGAGTCACTCACTTATCAACTCGAGTCATCCATTATACTTCTGTTTTTAAAATGACTCTTTGGATAGCAGCTTCTACCATCTGATATGACTTGAGTCAATCTAGGTATTGTTGGGTTCCGTACACGCAGCGGAATTATAAAACTTTTACGAATCCCAAAGAGGATCGCTCAACCGCGTTTAAATCAAGGTTAAAAGAATCTGAATCATACCTATGCCGAACTGGTGTGCGTCTCTTGCGATTTGACCTAGTGGGCTACCTACTCGATTAACAGGAGCAGACTCTGCGAATCCCCTCCCTCTATCGGTATCCACACGAATAGCCTTGAACACGGACGACTGCGTGCTAGCGCATTCAGTATTCTCGCGTCTCTTCTTTTCTCTCTAGGGTTTTTCGCGGCTTTTCTAATTCATCCGTCTACTTAATATGACTATATCAATATCTATTATAGGGTTTCTAAAACCCTCATAAGCCATATTAAAATATTCAAAATTAATCCAATTAATTTTGAAATTCGAATTTCAATTAAAATCATATATTAATTAAATCTATCAAATAGATCTAATCTAATATATTTATTTAATCCGAATTATAAGCCTACATATTTAATTTATCTTTATAAATTAAATATGAGATATGATATCTTTTTATTTAATTAAATATGAGATACTATATCTCAATTTAATTAAATCTAATATACCATATCTTTATTCGAAAATTAAATGTGAGATACAATATCTCTATTTGTTTTAAATATTTAGTTTAACAAATAAATTAAATACAAAACAAATATTATATAATAATATTATACTCTCTATTAAATAATATTATTATATTAATTTAATTTAATATAATATATATATACATATATATATACATATACATATATATATATACATACATACATACATACATACATACATACATACATACATACATACATACATACATACATACATACATACATACATACATACATACATACATACATACATACATACATACATATCCATCCTAGATTAAATGTATATGATTCATTAAATCTTAGACATGTCTAAGATTCAATGAATCTAGACACTTTTGCTCATGTTTGGCTATTCTTGTGTGCGACCCTGCAGGCCCACATGAGATTGGCAGTGGGCCAATACTGTATCAGCCCACAAGTCGCAAGCGGCCTCTAGCAAGACATTGCGACTACCCAATTCATTTGGGGATCGATGATACGATACAACCTATCGTACAACCATGTCACGTGCCTTTTTGTCACGTGATAATTTGGTCAAGGATGAGGTATGGATAATGTCAACTTCCTTTTCTTGACCAATACTTTCTCGATCCTCGAGTAGTCTAATAATTGAAATGGAAACTCTTTTTCATCGTAGTATGGCCATACATTTCTCAGACTCACTCATTGAGGGGCCCAGTATTATCTCTCTACAAATGTGAGGGACAAATTTCATCTTGACCATTCACATTCCTCTGCATGAGAACCACTGATCCCGATCCTAGCCTTTATCATCACCCGGTCAAAGGTGACTTTTGACTAGGTCAAAGACTAGCAACTCATCATGTAGGAATCCATGATGATCTCAGGTCAAAGGGCGTTGTGATGTGGTTATACATGAGAAAAGCTTAAGACTTAATCCATGCAGCTTTCTCATAGGTAGTCGGTCCAACACCTTGTACTCTTACAAGTGCCCATTGTTAATTCCTATATTTTGATGATCACAATTCCTAGTAGATTGAATTAAGCATTATTAGATTCTTGGTAATCATGCCCGAGCACAGATAGAACCTTGCCCGAGCAACATCGGACTTCAGTAAAGAAAGAAAAGCAAGGTAATATAATCATGCCCGAAGCAACCTTCAAAAGCATCTGAAAGCATGACCTTGCCCGAGCAAGGTCATAGTCATGCCCGAGCAACGTCGGGGTCTCTGAAGGAAAAATGAAGCTCAAAGTGATCATGCCCAAGCAACGTCTGAAAGCGTTAGAAAGCATGACCTTGCCCGAGCAAGGTCATAATCCTGCCCGAGCAACATCATGGCAAAAGCAAAAGAAGTTTGCTCAAGCAACACCCGAAAGCGTCAGAAAGCACGAGCTTGCCCGAGCAAGGCCACAAGTCCGCCCCGAGCAACATCGAGACGAAGCAAAAATCATCGGACTAAGTAGTCTTGCCCAAGCAAAGAAAATGCTTGCCCGAGCAAGCCGCCCGAGAAAAACGAGAAAAGCTTGCCCAAGCATCATTGATCTAAAGTACTTTCTCCCACTTGAAGGAACCTTGCCCGAGCATTGAAAATTGCTTGCCCGAGCATTATGCCCAGGCAAGGAAAAAGGTTTGCCCGAGCAAAGTGAGTCTTCCTCTTCATATCGCTTCTGCCTAGAGTTTTGCCCGAGCAAGCTTTTAAGAATTTCCCGAGCAGACATCGAAAGGAAGGAAGTTTGCTGTACACCAAAGAGCTTGCCCGAGCACAATAATCATCATGCTCGAGCACTATGCCCAAGCAAGGAAAAATCCTTGCCCGAGCATCAGCGAGCATAAGACGTTTTTCAACTTCATTTCAAGCAGCTTGCTTGAGCAAACCAAAAAACTTGCCCGAGCAAAGTAGCCTCTGTTTTTGAAAACTCCGTATGCGTAATTCTTCAAATCTTTACTTCTTGTTTATCACATCTGATTATTACCTATTAAGTCTATCAAATGCTTTTAACCAGTGTGTTGATAAGTTTCAGCTTAATTAGACATAAGTTACTGCAGATTTTGAAAAAGCATTTTGGACTGACAAGGCATTAAATGAAGTTGCCTAAACCAGAGTTAAATTGTTCTGATCGAAGTAAAGCTTCTTCGACATTCTCATTGCACATTAAATGCTATCTCACAACGGCTATGCAAAAAGAATGAAAGAGAATGTCAACTCTGTTGAATTAAATTGAAAGACAGACGAACAACCTACGACGAGAATTTCTTCTGTCTAAACGGCAACATTCATATGTCTCAACGGCTACTTGAAGAACTTCACCAACGGACATTAATTGGCTGTCTATAAATACCCAGAGTATTGAATTCGAACAACCACCGAAACGCTGAGCAATTAATTTGATTCCAGATTCATTCACTGTTTCATCTGTCACATTAAATTCTGAGTGTTCTTCAGTGTTCATTATTATCTGCTCGTGAGGAGTCTTGTAAACACTTATTAATTTCATTCAGTGAGTTATACTTAAGGTTGAGGAACCTTAAGTGAGGGTGTACTAACTACAACTTGTAAGGGGAGTGGAGCGACCATCCTTCGTTTACAGAGTGTGTAATTATTTGAAAGAGTAGTGGAATCCCAGGTGTTCTGGGGACTGGACGTAGGTCAGTGATTTGAGACCGAACCAGTATAAAGTGTTTTGTGTCCATCTTCTCTTCTTTGTCTCATTTGTGTATTCTGTATCATCGCGTGTGTTTCAAGAAGAATTTTTTTTAAATCACCTATTCACCCCCCCTCTAGGTGATATTCCACCTTCACCCATGACTTTGATTCGTATCTCCATACCTCATCAACGTCATACTGGTCTTATTTCATCTTCGCTCCCACGTGGATGACTGACCAGGGACATTTAAGATAATCTATAAGATATATCCAAGGATACAGTTATCACTATAAACTTGCAAATAAAATGATAACTAAATGAAGATGAATTGCCCCTAGGGCATAATTTCCAACAGGTATAACTCGAGTCATGATAGTCACATTGAGCTCTAATTGATTTATTCTCTCTGATATGACTCAAGTCACTATGGTATAACTCGAGTCAGCATATTGCACCTCTTCTCTGTCTAAAATTATTTCAACCATAACTCCAGTCATAACTTGAGTCATCACACTGCAATTACTTTCTGATTGAATTGTTTTAACCATGACTCCAGTCATAACTCGAGTCATCAAATTGCAATTGAAATATTTTGAATCATGACTCCAGTCATAACTCAAGTTAAGCCTATCAGTTTTTAAAGCATCGTCTTCACAATCTGATATTCTTTGATTAAGCCTTGGATACTCCATATTATTGATTTGTACTATTCCTAACCAAGTTTAATCAGTTTGCTAATAAGTTTCAGATATGATTAACAAGTTTTAATCATCAAATTTTCATAAAGCAAATCTTGTCAGACTCATTAAATGCTTGAACAGAGTTAAAGCATGAAAATGGAAATTGAGCTTCTGAGCAACCAAAAAGCATTCCGGCCATTCCCAGTCAACATTCTAACTGAGTCTCAACGGACAAATCGAATGAAGAATGTCAACAGAGAATAATGGCAACATCGGAAGTTACAAAGAGACAAAGCAACCTTCAAACTCAACGGATATATTTATTATTCTCAACAGCTCAATTAATCTCTCTTCAACGGTCATTAAATGCCATCAACTATAAATAGCAGAAGCATTCAATTCATCACCTACTGAAACTCTGCGCATTCAATTAGTAACTTGAGCATTTATTGTTTCTACTCCTATAAACAATATCTTCGGATATTTTGTACTTCAGTGATTATCATTATCCACTCTTAGAGAGAGTATCATTTATCGTAAGAATCTCAAGTCATGGGACTTGGAGATTGGGTTATTTGATTACAACTTGTAAGGGGAAGTAAGTTCTAGTGAGAGAATTACTCCGAGAGTTACAGAGTGTGTAATTATTTGAGTTTGTGAAATCCCGGAGAGTTTGGGGACTGGATGTAGGTCGAGGATTTAGACCGAACCAGTATAAATCACTTGTGTTCAATCTATCCCTATCCTACTCTGTTCATCTCTGTTTTGTTAACTGTTAACAGAGGATTTTTGTGAAGAAAATTTTATATCCCCAATTCACCCCCCCTCTTGGTGATATTCCGTCTTTCATTTGGTATCAGAGCAAGGTCTTCTTTGAAGAGATTAACATCTCAAGAAGGATCAATATGGACGGTATTCTACCTGACAGAGCTTCGATCAACAGACCACTGGGTTTAAGTGGAGAACATTATTCCTTCTGGAAAGCCAAATTCAAAGTCTTTGTTTTGGCTTCTAAATATGGTTTATGGAGAGTGTTCGAGATTGGAGACTACAATCCAACTGTACTCGAAAACGGTCTCAGAGTTCCAAAGCCTAAAGATGCCTATGACGACAATGACAAGAGAAATGTGACATTCAACACTAAAGATGTCCTCATGTTGCAAAGTGCTTTAAGTCAACAAGAGTATTTTCGTATCTGTACATTGCCCTCTGCCAAAGCCATGTGGGATGCACTGGAGATAGCTCATTAAAGAACAATTGGAGTCAAGGAGAATAGAGTCAATACCCTCATGACCGTGTATGATCTTCTTCGTATGAAGTCTGGGGAATCCATTATTGAATTCCAATTGAGATTCACATATCTGATCAACCAACTTGCTGCTCTCTATAAACATTATGAACAACCTGTTCAAGTGAGGAAAATTCTCAATATCCTCGGCAAGGAATCGGAAGCTAAAGGGACAGCTATCGAAGAAGATCGTGGAGAGTCGATGAGCTCGGTAGCAGCTTTGTTTGGCAGCTTATCTGAATATGAAGGAAAGATCAAGTTCAGAAAAGGACTTGATGAAATCAGTGGCAAGAACAAAGGAATTGCCCTCAAAGTTGTTAAAGAAGCAAAGGAGTCAGATGATGATGATGATGATGATGAAGACGAAGATGGAGGCTAGGTATGATGGTCTGGAGATTCAAGAGATTCTACAAGAAGGACCAAGGATACAAGAAGTTTCACAAGGGTAGCTCCAGCTTTGAGGCAAAGAAGCCAATCATCTACTACGAATGTGAAAATCCTGGCCACATCAAGTCCGAATGCCCCCAGCTGAAGAACAAGGATAAAGACAAGAAAAGATTCAACAAAATCAATAAGAAAGCATATGGGGAGACAGCTCATCCAATGGAGATGAATCTGAAGAGGAGGAAAGAGCTAACATATGCCACGTGGCTCAAGAAGAAGAGCAATCTAAAAATGTCAATGAGGTATATGATTCGTAACCATCTTATGATGAATTATTTGCTGAGTATAATCTTGTACAATCTGAATTTGAAAAACTTGCTGAGAAATACATTGTTTTGAAAAAGAAGAATATAACTCTTGAACTACAAGTAAAAAATCTTTCTCCTGAAAATGCTATTTGTGAAGATTGCATTGATTTAGAGAAAAAGAATTTGCATCTCACAAAAGCTCTTGAGAAGTTCACTAGAGGTAGTGAAATGCTCAATATCATTTTGAAACAGCAAAGATTTACAAATGACATATCAGGAATTGGCTATAAACCTGATTTTGATAAAAAGAAAGGGAAAAATAAATTTGGAGAAAAATCTTAGATGAACTATTTCAGAAAAACTGTTCACTCTTCAAATCATTTTGCACATTGCAATTATTGCAATCGTAAAGGTCATACTACTTCTTCATGTTTTCATAAAAAGGAAAGAAAGAGTAAACCTTTAGGAAACTACCAATGGGTGCCTAAGGGATCTTATAAGGTTCCTAAGACACAAACTAACCCGAAAGGATCCAAGAAAAGATGGGTACCTAAAACCTGATTTCTTGTGATTTGCAGGTTTTTCTGAGAGCATCAAAATCCAACAAGTTGTTAGTTCTCTGTGTGTTTTGATGATGTCTAACAATTGTAATAAGTACTTAATTAAAATTGGAAAGATCTAAGTTCTAGAAAGATTGAAATTAAAGCCTAGTAGAATGATTTTGAAAATTGGTAACTCAAGTTGTTGAAAACAACTCAAGTTGCCCAACTCAAGTTGCTGTCAAAACTCAAGTTTTTCATAGTCTCAAACAATGGATAACTCGAGTTGTCACTAAACAACTCAAGTTATAAGTTGTACTTCAGTTCCCAAAGCCTCATCGCGATATCGATTTTGGGTATCGATATAACTCGAGTTACAAGTAAAAACTCGAGTTGCCCAAGTGTTAAAAACTTTATGTTTGATTTTCGAAGAAAAACTCGAGTTACAGTATAACTCGAGTTGCCCAACTCAAGTTATTTTTGTAACTCAAGTTATATTATGTGCGAAAGTTTTCTGAATGATTTAAATTCAAAAGTAACTCGAGTTATTCAGTACAACTCGAGTTGGACAAACTCCAGTTACTGAAATAACTCAAGTTATGTTTTCTGCGAAAACTTTCTGTCTGATTTGAATTCCAAAGAAACTCGAGTTAGAGTACAAAACTCGAGTTGGACAACTCCGAGTTATTACTATAACTCAAGTTATACCATTTGCGAAGAATTTCTGAATAATTGATTCTCGAAGTAACTCGAGTTAGGAATAGTAACTCGAGTTAGCCAACTCAAGTTATTAAGGATAACTCAAGTTATGTTCTTCATGCACATATCTTGAACTAAATATAACTCGAGTTATGTGAAGCAACTCGAGTTGTTCATATCGATTTGAATATGTTTTTAAGGCATTCGGTTTTCATTCGATTAAAGCTTGGGTATCTTATGTAATTAATTCTTATTATTTCTAACCAAGTTTAATCAGTTTGCTAGTGTATTTGAGATACCTCTAACATGTTTTTAAACTTGAAATCACGAAAAGTCAATATGTGTCGAAGCATTAAATGCGTCCCGGACTTCGAAGCCGAAAGAAGAAATAAACCTCGGGACATACAAAAAGCATTACGGTCGCTTCCCGAGAAAACATTCTCACTTTGTCTCCCAACGGACAATTCAAATAAAGAATGTTAATAAAGAATAACGGTCGAATGACGGAAGAAATACGAGGAGACGAGCAAGTGATTTACAACGGATATATTCATTACTCACAACGGCTCATTTATTCTTCTCAACGGTCATCAATGCTACCAACCTATAAATAGAAGAAGCATTCAAGTCTCCAACTACCGAAACGCTTTTGTGCATTCAATTAGTCATTAAGAACACTTACTGTTTCGACTTACGGAGAGAATATCTTCGGATATATTAAGCTTCAAAGTGATTATTATTCTACTCTTTTAGAGAGTCTTTCATTGATTATATTTTCTTGTAAGAATCTCAAAGTATTGGGACTTTGAGATTGGGATAATTGATTACAACTTGTAAGGGGAGCAAGTTCTAGAGAGAATTGCTTCGAGAGTTACGAGTGTGTAATCAGTTGAAGTTAGTGAAAATCCCGGAGAGTGCGGGATTTGGACGTAGGTCAAGGATTTAGACCGAACCGGGATAAATCCATTGTGTTCAATCTCACTTATCCCTACTCTGTTTATCTCTGTTTTACATTTGGTTAAACAGAGGATTCTTGCGGAAAAATTTTATATCCCCAATTCACCCCCCTCTTGGTGATATTCCTTCTTTCATTTGGTATCAGAGCAAGGTCTTCTCTAAAGAGACTAACATCTCGAGAAGGATCAGTATGGAAGGAATTTTACCTGATGGAGCCTCGATCAACCGACCACCTGGATTTACTGGAGAGCATTATTCCTTTTGGAAAGGAAAATTTAAAGTATTTGTGATGGCCTCTGAGTTCGGCCTCTGGAGAGTATTTGAAAGAGGAAACTACGTTCCGACAACCCGAAGATGGAGTAAGAACTCCAAAGCTCGAAGAGGAATACGACGAGAATGACAAGAAGGCTGGTTGTTTTGAACAGCAAAGCAATCCTCATGCTCCGAGTGCTCTAAGTCGAATGAATACTTTAGAGTATGCTCAAAGTCCGCAAAAGAAATGTGGGATGCATTGGAGGTGGCTCACGAAGGAACCACGGGAGTCAAAGAAAATAGAGTTAACGCCTCATGACTGAATACGATCTTCTTCGTATGAAGGCGGGAGAATCAATTGGTGAGTTCCAACTTAGATTCACTCACTTAATTAATCAACTTGCGGCGGGAAAATTCTACGATGAACCGTTCAAGTCGGAAAGATCTTGAATATTCTCGGCAAGGAATGGGAGGCTAAGGTCACTGCCATCGAAGAGGCTCATGGCGCGTCAATGCAATCGGTAGCAGCCTTGTTTGGTAGTCTATCAGAGTATGAAGGCAAGATCAAGTTCAGGAAAGGACTTGATGAAATTCATAGTAAAGGCAAAGGCATAGCTCTCAAAGGACATTTGTCAAAGAAACAAAAGAGACAAATGATGATGAAGAAGCGAGATGAAGATGAAGAGCTGGGCATGATAGTTCGAAGGTTCAAAAATTCTATAAGAAGGACCAAGAATACAAGAAGTTCCACAAGGAAGCTCCAAAGATCGAAACCAAGAAGCCAATCATATGCTACGAATGTGAAAGACCGGCCACATCAAGTCCGAATGCCCCCCTGTTTGAAGAACAAAGAGAAGAAGAAGTTCAACAACTTCAAGAAGAAAGCCTATGTGTCGGCAATATGGGGCGATAGCTCATCCGACGAAGATGAAGTTGAGGATGAAGAAAAAGCCAACATATGCCTAGTTGCTCAAGAAGAGGAGCGGTGAAAACAACACCGAGGTATATGATCTTCAACCACCATATGATGAACTATTTTACGAATATAATCTTGTGCAATCCGAATTTGAAAAACTTGCGAGAAAAATATATAGCTTTGAAAAAGAAATATATTACTCTTGAAATGCAAGTCAACAATCTCTCGGAAATGTCATTTGTGAAGATTGTGCAGATTTACGAAAAAAGAATGAACATCTTACAAAAGCACTTGAGAAATTCACTAGAGGAAGTGAAATGCTCAATCGATTTTGAGCCGGCAAAGATTCACAAATGACAAATCAGGAATTGGTTATAAGCCTGATTTTGATAAGAAGAAAGGCAAAAAGAAATTTGGTGAAAAGTTGTATATGAATTATTTCAGAAAATCTGTTCATACATCAAACCCTTTTGCTCATTGTAATTATTGTAACCGAAAAGGTCATACTACTTCTTCTTGTTTTCATAGAAAGGAAAGAAAGAGTAAACCTATAGGTAATTACCAATGGGTACCTAAGGGATCTTATAAGGTTCCGAGTCACAAACTAACCCAAAAGGACCCAAGAAAAGATGGGTACCTAAAACATGATATCTTGTGATTTGCGGGTTTGTCGAGAGCATCGAGATCCAATAAGTGGTATATTGATAGTGGATGCTCTAGACACATGACGGGTGATCATACAAAATTTGCTACTCTCAAGACCAAAAATGGTGGCTTGTGACCTTTGGTGGAAATCAATGCGGAAGGATTCTTTGGAATTGGTGAAATTGGCAACAATGATGGACCACAAGTCAAGGATGTCTATCTTGTAGAAGGCTTGTGTCATAACCTACTCAGTGTGAGCCAGAGTACAGACAAAGGCAACCTTGTCATCTTCGACTCAGAGGAGTGCTTGATTGTTAGCAAAGATGATCTACCCTTGGTCAACCTCAAATCAAAAGCTTTATTTAGGGCTCCCAGAGATGGTAAGCTGTTATACTCTAAATCTCTCTAACAATTTCAATGAATTTTCTTCGAAAATTGCTTTATCGATAACTTGGAAGAAAGTTGGCTTTGGCACAAGCGTTTAGCTCATGTCAATATGTTTCAACTTGATAAGTTACGAGAAAAAGGATTTAGTCATTGGCTTGCCAAAACTTAAGTTCAAAAATGATATGATATGTGATTCATGTCGAAAGGAAAACAGAGACTAAATCATCTTTTAAATCCAAAAATGAAATTTCATCTAACGGCCTCTTCAACTACTTCATATGGATTTAGTTGGGCTGCTAGAGTAAGAAGTCTTGGTGGAAATCTTTACACCTTAGTTATCGTTGATGATTTCTCAAGATTCTGTTGGACTATATTTTTATCATCAAAGGATGAAACTTTTGATCGTTCGTTGTGTTTGCCAAAAAGGTCCAAAACGAGAAAGGTATCTCTATTTCGGGCTTAAGGGACTGATCATGGTGTAGAATTCGATAATCACGCGTTTGACGAATTTTGTGGAGCTCATGGAATAGACCACAACTTCTCTGCTCTCGAACTCCTCAACAAAATGGTGTTGTGGAGAGGAAGAATCGAGTTCTCACCGAGATGGCTAGAGCAATGCTAAATGAAAATCAAACTTCTCAAGTCTTCTGGGCAGATGCAATGAGCACAGCATGCTACATTTCAAACCGTGCATACATCCGGAAGAAACTTCAGAAGACACCTTATGAGCTATATAAGGGAAGAAAACCAAACCTTAGTCATCTACACATTTTTGGGTGTAAATGCTTTGTGCACAATAATGGTAAGGATAACTTAGGTAAGTTTGACTCAAAATCGATGAAGGTATATTTCTCGGCTATTCGAATATAAGTAAAGCCTATAGGATTTTCAATACTTGCACTCAAATCTTGTTGAAGAATCTATTCATGTTGTGTTTAGTGAAGCCAAATCTGAAAAGTCTTTGGATGATGAGGAAGAAAATGGTTATAGAAATCAATTCTTTTCAAAAACCACCCCTGTTTCTCTTGAAAATTCTTCTGAAAATAATTCTCATTCACAACTTAGAGCTTGGAGATTCATTAGGAATCATCCCTTGGATCAGATTATAGGTGATGTGAATGAAGGGGTTAGAACTAGAAATAGCACTTTGAATGAAGTAACATTTTCTGCATTCATCTCACACATTGAACCCTCTAAGATTGACGAAGCCCTTTCAGACAATGATTGGGTAATAGCAATGCAAGAGGAATTACATCAATTTGATAGAAATCAAGTTTGGGATTTGGTACCTAGGCCTAAGGACCATCCGGTCATTGGCACTAAATGGGTATTCAAGAACAAACGAGATGAAACAGCAATCATTGTCCGAAATAAGGCAAGATTAGTTGCTAAAGGCTATAATCAAGAAGAAGGAATTGATTATGAGGAAACTTATGCTCCGTGAGCAGATTGGAAGCCATAAGAGTCCTTCTTGCCTTTGCACGTGTAAAAGGTTTTAAACTATATCAAATGGATGTAAAAAGTGCATTTTTAAATGGTTTTATCCAAGAAGAAGTTTATGTAGAACAACCTCCGGTTTTGAAAATATTCATTATCCGATCATGTTTATCGTCTCAAGAAGGCCCTATATGGCCTTAAACAAGCTCAAGAGCTTGGTATGAGCGATTAAGCAAATTCCTTCTTGATCAAGGTTTTATTAGAGGCAAGTGGCACAACTCTCTTCATAAAGAGTAATAAATCTAACGAAATTTTGATTGTCCAAATATATGTTGATGATATTATATTTGGTGCTACTAATGACTCTCTTTGTGAAGAATTTTCCAAGAAAATGCGGGGAGAATTTGAAATGTCTATGATGGGGAATTAAACTACTTTCTTGGCTTGCAAATCAAACAACGGAAGGATGGAATATTCATCTCTCAAACAAAATATCTCCGTGATTTGCTCAAGAAGTTTGGCACGGAAAGTTGTAATAGTGCGAGACACACCAATGAGCTCAACGGCCTCTCGGATCGATGAAGAAAAGGGCAAAGATTTCAACATGACCAAGTATAGAGGAAT
The DNA here is from genome assembly GCA_019022615.1 of Acacia melanoxylon. NCBI lineage: Eukaryota > Viridiplantae > Streptophyta > Magnoliopsida > Fabales > Fabaceae > Acacia > Acacia melanoxylon. Next base: position 1,022,494 of record JAFJYJ010000014.1, read on the forward strand.
GATTGGTTCCTTGCTATACTTAACCGCCGAGACCGCAGACATCCAATTTAGTGTAGGAATGTGCGCAAGATTTCAATCGGCTCCAAAAGAATCACATGCGAGAACATGTCAAGAGGATCTTTCGTTACCTATCGACACAAAAGAATTGGGTCTTTGGTTCCCAAAAGGTCAACAAGAATTTTTGGTTGCATATTCGACTCGAGACCATCTGGCTACAAAGCGATAGGAAAAGTACAAGTGGACAATGTGAGTTCTTTGGGGGTTCACTAGTTTCATGGTTCGGCAAGAAGCGAGACAAGTGTGGCGTATCTTCAAGCGAAGCCGAGTATGTAGCTGCATCAAGTTGTTGTGCTCAAGTTCTTTGGCTCAAGCAACAAATATCGGACTTGGGGATCAACTTGAAGGAGATTCCAATCCTCGTGATAATACAAGTACAATAAGTTTGGCCAAAAATCCAGTCCAACATACTCGAACCAAGCACATTGATGTGAGACATCACTTCATAAGAGATCATGTTCAGCAAAAGGATGTTAAAGTGATGTTCATCCCAACACATCCGCAACTTGGCGATATCTTCACCAAACCCCTTGCCAAAGAGCAATTCATGTTCATAAGAAGAGAATTGGGAATGGTAAATCCCAATGAATTGTAAGTTAATTCTCTTCCAACAATGTTAGTTATATGTTTTGATGAGTTAAAAGTCACTAACTTAAGCCGGAGTGTCTATAGAATGTTTTTGCAGGAGTACTTAATGAACTTTGAAGAAATTGGTGCATAATTGCTTCTGTCAAAGGCTTAAATACTGATATAACTCGAGTTATTTTCCTCACAACTCGAGTTATCAGACAGAAACTTACAGAATCGAAAAATTCAATGGAGCAACTCGAGTTATATGTCCAACTCGAGTTATCGATGAAGCATATCATCGCAAAGCTCGGCCACAACTCGAGTTTCTATGAGCAACTCGAGTTACCAAACTCAAGTTATCGGGACAACTCAAGTTCCAGGTATAACTTTTGATATTCCTTATTAATTTTCTTCATTTACAACTCGAGTTACTCATTAAAAAACTCGAGTTGCTTTCTTACTATATATATCGGTCGAATTCGGATCCTTCATTTCTCACGACTCTCAAACCCTAACTCAAGTTTTTCCCTCCGTCTCGCTTTCACTCTACTTTCTCAATCTTCAAATCCTGCGAAATGGCTCCCAAATCATCAAAGAATCCTAAAAATCGAAGGATTCCACTTCGGATTATGAACCCACTGTCTCTACATCACCTCATTTGTTTCGTCACGACCAAAGAAAGCGAAAACCATCGAGCAAAGCACGAAACTCACCGAAAAGCCGAAAAAGCTAAGAATAGAAGAGCCTCCTGAAGTTCCTACACGCAAAGAGATTGACCCAGAGATTGCTACTCGAAAGGACAAGGAACCAGTCATCGCGCCTCACAAGAAAAAGAAGCAAGTGGTCATAGCGATGTTCGAGTTCCAAAGCTCAAGGCTGGCTCCAAAATAGTCGTTTCGGTTCAAAGGAGCAAGGTGATTCTAGTCCGGTGGTTCTGCTCCAAAGGTATCTCAATCACAAACTTATGTCTTCAATCCACCCAATATAATTAAACCACCTAATCACGAATTTATACGTAACCCCACTTCCATGACTAATGCCCAATTCTTAGATTTCCAAGATAAATATGCTTCTCGTGGATTTTGTCCCACGGTGTATGTGGACTTGGTTAAAGCTGAAGGAGGAGTGCAATCTTGACTTGTCTCCTTGGTTGAACCAATTCAAAAATCTTCGGCTATCAAACCGCTTTTATTCACCTACCTTGGTCAAACAATTCTACTATAACATGACTATGGCTAATGTGGTTGGTAGGAAAGGTGTTCTTATAGAGGACAAATGTATTACATCTGTTAGAGGAAAATCAATCACTATTTCTACGATATAATCAATTCATTGCTTTTCATTGAGAATCCTCCACCTGTGCCCAAATTCAGTTATGATAAAAAGAAATTTTTTGAAATCCTTAGACCTGACAAAGTCTATGAAGGCCATCTTAATTTTTCCCCAGTAGATATGCCTCCTGTCCATAGAGCCTTATGGTACATATACTCTAGGAATCTAGTTCAAAAAGGGAAAAACTACACTCACTTCAATTCTCGACTATGCCCTTTTGGCATCCTTGATAGCCAAAGTACCTTTCAACATAGGCCACTTTGGGTTTACCAAGAAATGAAAAAATTTAGGTTTGTGTCTTCAAGCTCTAAGTCCACAATACCTTTTCCCAACTTAGTGTCTCGATTACGTACACCAACAAAATCTGGTACCTGGAGCTTAACGAAAAACCTGTCAATCTTAAGATGTTTGGGCAAACTCATTTGAATTACATGAATTTGTCCTTTCATGACGGATCAGATCAATCCAGAGCACCTTCTAGATCCAGAGCCTCCGAGCTTCACATTCTAGATATCGAAGCCCAATCGGTTCGACTCGGCGAGTCTCGGCCTCCTCCTCAATCATCTAATCACGAGTGAAACTATCAAGAAAATTGTGGAAAAGGCTATGCTTGAGACCTTTGGTTCTCTCCGGACAACCCTTACAGCTCAATACTATGAGTTGTCTGAGAAACTAGAGTCAAAAATTGGAAAATTGGTTGAGAAGGTCTCCTCTACAGAAGAAAAGGTGGATTCCTTAGATGCTAGATTGGAGAATGTAGAAGGTCACTTTGGTGATCTTGATCAAAGATTCGAGAGTATGCATCTTTTGTATCAAACACTGGACTCCAAGCTCTCCAAGATGCGAAGGCGAAGATCTTGGTCCCTCGGGGTTTGTTCCTTCTCCCAAACACTCTCATATTTCCTCTCCCAGACATTCTCCCATTACCTCTCCTGTCCATCATTCACCACCTCACACTTCATCTATTCCACCCTCTTCCACTCCCATTCTCGTCCTCTCCCTATCCATCTCCACCTCATCCCGAAGCCACACCTATTCTACCCACTCCACCTCTCTATGCTCCTTTCATCTCTTCTCGCTCCTCCTCTTGTTATCCTTCCAACACCTCCACTCACCCCTACCTATTCCTCCTCGGTGATACCGCAGATCTATTTGATGAACATTCTTCCAGTACCTCCTCACCACCACACTCTCCCAAAACTTCCTCATCCTTAACTCTCACTCTACCACCCGAACCTCCCTCCTTATCTCTTACCTTGTACTCACCACTGCCTATTCTTCAAGCTCTGCGTGCATCTCTGACCCCTACTCCACCTATTTTGCCTGATGACAAAGGGGGAGAGAAAGTGAAGAAATGAAGAGTTTTGATGTTTGCTTGATGTTTGCTTGATGTTGCATATGCTTGCATGTCATTTTTGCTTTCTAGTTTACATTAATCTATGTATTTTGTAAATCTGTGCAAGTAGCTAGATTGTTTATGAGACTCATTTTGAAATTTAGAATTCTTAAATGCAAGTATGTTGCTTTCTGATACTGTTTCTGATATGGTTGCTGATATAACTCCCAAAATCATTTCTCAAAACTCTACAAGTGTTGTCATCATCAAAAAGGGGAGAATGTTAGTTCTCTGTGTGTTTTGATGATGTCTAACAATTGTAATAAGTACTTAATTAAAATTGGAAAGATCTAAGTTCTAGACAAATTGAAATTAAAGCCTAGTAGAATGATTTTGAAAATTGGTAACTCAAGTTGTTGAAAACAACTCAAGTTGCCCAACTCAAGTTACTGTCAAAACTCAAGTTTTTCATAGTCTCAAACAATGGATAACTCGAGTTGTCACTAAACAACTCAAGTTATAAGTTGTACTTGAGTTCCCAAAAGCCTCATCGCGATATCGATTTTGGATATCGATATAACTCGAGTTACAAGTAAAAACTCGAGTTGCCCAAGTGTTAAAAACTTTATGTTTGATTTTCGAAGCAGAAAAACTCGAGTTACAGAGTATAACTCGAGTTGCCCAACTCAAGTTATTTTTGTAACTCAAGTTATATTATGTGCGAAAGTTTTCCGAATGATTTAAATTCAAAAGTAACTCGAGTTATTCAAGATACAACTCGAGTTGGACAAACTCCGATTCTTGAAATAACTCAAGTTATGTTTTCTGCGAAAACTTTAATCGCCGATTTGAATTCCAAAGAAACTCGAGTTAGAGTACAAAACTCGAGTTGGACAACTCCGATTATTACTATAACTCAAGTTATACCATTTGCGAAGAATTTCCGAATAATTGATTCTCGAAGTAACTCGAGTTAGGAATAGTAACTCGAGTTAGCCAACTCAAGTTATTAAGGATAACTCAAGTTCTGTTCTTCATGCGCATATCTTCTGAACTAAATATAACTCGAGTTATGTGAAGCAACTCGAGTTGTTCATATCGATTTGAATATGTTTTTCCGGGGCATTCGGTTTTCATTCGATTAAAGCTTGGGTATCTTATGTAATTAATTCTTATTATTTCTAACCAAGTTTAATCAGTTTGCTAGTGTATTTCAGATACCTCTAACATGTTTTTAAACTTGAAATCACGAAAAGTCAATATGTGTCAGAAGCATTAAATGCAGTCCCAGACTTCGAAGCTGAAAGAAGAAATAAACCTCTGGACATACAAAAAGCATTACGGTCGCTTCCCGAGAAAACATTCTCACTTGTCTCCCAACGGACAATTCAAATAAAGAATGTTAATAAAGAATAACGGTCGAATGACGGAAGAAATACGAGGAGATGAGCAAGTGATTTACAACGGATATATTCATTACTCACAACGGCTCATTTATTCTTCTCAACGGTCATCAATGCTACCAACCTATAAATAGAAGAAGCATTCAAGTCTCCAACTACCGAAACGCATTTGTGCATTCAATTAGTCATTAAGAACACTTATGTTTCGACTTACGGAGAGAATATCTTCGGATATATTAAGCTTCGGTGATTATTATTCTACTCTTTTAGAGAGTCTTTCATTGATTATCTTTTCTTGTAAGAATCTCAAAGTATTGGGACTTTGAGATTGGGATAATTGATTACAACTTGTAAGGGGGAGCAAGTTCTAGAGAGAGAATTGCTTCGAGAGTTATAGAGTGTGTAATCAGTTGAAGTTAGTGAAAATCCCGGAGAGTCTGGGGACTGGACGTAGGTCAAGGATTTAGACCGAACCAGGATAAATCCATTGTGTTCAATCTCACTTATCCCTACTCTGTTTATCTCTGTTTTACATTTGGTTAAACAGAGGATTCTTGCGGAAAAATTTTATATCCCCAATTCACCCCCCCTCTTGGTGATATTCCTTCTTTCACAAGTGGTATATTGATAGTGGATGCTCTAGACACATGATGGGAGATCATACTAAATTTGCTACTCTCAAGACCAAGGATGGCGGCAAGGTGACTTTTGGTGGAAATCAATTCAGAAGGATTGCTAGAATTGGTGAAGTTGGCAACAACGATGGACCTCAAATTAAAGAAGTCTACCTTGTAGAAGGCCTTTGTCACAACCTCCTCAGTGTGAGCCAAAGCACAGACAAAGGTAACTTGGTTATCTTCGACTCTAAGGAATGCTTGATAGTCAGTAAAAATGATCTGCCCTTAGTTCACATCAAATCAAAAGCCTTATTCTGGGCACCTAGAGAAGGTAACTGTTACACCCTAAACTTCTCTAGTAATTGCAATGGAATTACTTCTGAAAATTGCTTTATTAGTAACTTGGAAGAAAGTCGGCTATGGCACAAGCGTTTAGCTCATGTTAATATGTTTCAACTTGACAAGTTGCTAAGAAAGGATTTAGTCATTGGCTTACCAAAACTGAATTTCAAAAATGACAAGGTTTTTTGATGCTTGTCTGAAAGGTAAACATACCAAATCATCTTTTAAATCCAAAAATGAGATTTCATCTAACAAACCCCTCTAACTACTCCATATGGATTTAGTTGGACCAGTAAGAGTGAGAAGCCTTGGTGGCAATCTCTATACTCTAGTCATCGTTGATGATTACTCAAGATTTTGTTGGACTATATTTTTATCATCAAAAGATGAAACCTTTGATTAGTTTGTTGTGTTTGCCAAGAAGGTCCAAAACGAGAAAGGTATCTCTATTTTAGGTATAAGAACTGATCATGGTGGAGAATTTGAGAATTCTGCCTTTGAAGAATTTTGTGATGCTCATGGGATAAATCATAACTTCTCTGCTCCGAGGACCCCTTAACAAAATGGTGTTGTGGAGAGAAAGAATCGTGTCCTCACTGAGATGACAAGAGCAATGCTGAATGAAAATCAAATATCTCAAGTATTTTGGGCTGATGCAATGAGTACTGCTTGCTACATATCAATCGTGCATACATCTGGAAGAATCTTAAGAAGACATCTTATGAGTTTTACAAAGGGAGAAAGCCCAACCTTGCCCATTTGCACATCCTTGGGTGTAAGTGCTGTTGGGATCCGTTCACGCAGCGGAATAAAAAAAACTTACGAATCCCAAAGAAGATCTATCAACGGCGTTTAAATCAAGGTTCCTTAGAAAAACCATACCTTTGCGAAGGGTTGAGAGTTTTGTTCGATCCGGTCTAGTGCGCATCTCTTGCTTCATGCGTCTTGACAGTCGTACGTCTTGAACGTGGTGCCATCTCGTTCGATCAAACAGAAGCAGACTTTTTGAGTCTCCTCCCTCTACCGGTATCCACACCGAACAGCTCTTCCAACACGTACGACAGCGTGCTAGCGCCTTCTCTTTTGTGTCTCACATTTTTCTCTCTAGGATTTCTTTCACGGCTTGCCTCACTTATTTCAATACGACTAAAGCTCCATTATATAGAGTTTCTCAAACCCTACTTGGGCCGTATTAAAATATTCAAGATTAATCTAAACCAATCTTGGAAAACAATTTTGGATTAATACACTGAACTGGGGGTGGTTCCTACCTTCTTAGATCCAATAGTCTTGTACTGTGACAATAGCGGCGTTATTGCTCAGACCAAGGAGCCTAGGTCACATCAAAGGACCAAGCACATACTCAGGCAATTTCATCTTATCAGAGAAATCAATTAAAGAGGTGATACAAACATATGCAAAGTACCAGAGAAGACAATGTAGTAGATCCTCTTACTAAGCTGCTTGCACAAGCGACATATGAGCGTAATGTTAGGGCAATGGGAATTAAAGTAATTAATGATTGCACCTAGTGCAAGTGGGAGTCTGTTGGAAATTATGCCCTAGGGGCAAGTCATTGTACTTTGACCATTTATGTTATTTAAAGTATTCTCCTTTAGTTATCATTTCATTTTCATGTTTATAGTGATAACTGTATCCTTGGATATATCTTATAGATTATCCTAAGTGTCCCTGGTCGGTCATCTACGCGGGAGCGAAGATGAAATAAGACCAGTATGACTTTGATGAGTATAGAGATACAAATCAAAGTCATAGGCACTTGTAAGAGTACAAGGGGCTAGACCGACCCACTATGAGAAAGCTGCATGGATTAAGTCATAAGATTTTCTCATAGTGGGTCAGTCCAGCACCTTGTACTCTTACAGTGCCGATGACTTTGATTTATATCTCTATACTCATCAAAGTCATACTGGTCTTATTTCATCTTCGCTCCCGCGTAGATGACCGACCAGGGACACTTAGGATAATCTATAAGATATATCCAAGGATACAGTTATCACTATAAACATGCAAATGAAATGATAACTAAAGGAGAACACTTTAAATAACATAAACGCTCAAAGTACAATGACTTGCCCCTAGGGCATAATTTCCAACAGACTCCCACTTGCACTAGGTGCAATCATTAATTACTCTAATTCCCATTGCCCTAACATGACTCTCATATGTCGCTTGTGCAAGCGGCTTAGTAAGAGGATCTACTACATTGTCTTCTCCTGGTACTTTGCATATGTTTGTATCACCTCTTTCATTGATTTCTCTGATAAGATGAAATCACCTGAGTATGTTCTTGGTCCTTTGATGTGACCTAGGCTCCTTGGTTTGAGAAATAACGCCGCTATTGTCACAGAACAAGACTATTGGATCTGAGATGGTAGGAACCATCCCCAGTTTAGTGATGAACTTTCTGATCCAAACGGCTTCCTTAGCTACATCTGATGCTGCTATATACTCAGCTTTTGTTGCAAAATCAGCTATAGTGCTATGCTTAGAGCTCTTCCAGCTTACCGCACCACCATTCAATAGGAATACATATCCTGATTGCGATCTTGAATCATCCTGGTCAGTTTGGAAATTCGCATCTGTGTAACCAGTTACACAGAGCTTATCCTCCAAGCCACCATATACCAAGAATAAGTCCTTAGTCCTTCTTAAGTACTTCAGTAGGATATTCTTAACAGCAGTCTAGTGACCCTCACCGGGATCTTGTTTATATCTGCTGGTCATACTCAAGGCAAATGACACATCTGGTCGAGTACATAACATGGCATACATGATAGATCCAATGGCGGAGGCCTATGGTATCATACTCATGCGATCTCTTTGATCTTATACGCTAGGACACTGATCCTTACTGAGATGAATGCCATGAGACATGGGTATGCAACCCCTTTAAGAATCCTGCATACTAAACCTATGCAGTATCTTGTCTATGTATGTGCTCTAACTTAGGCCTATCAACCTCTTGGATCTATCTCTATAGATCCTAATCCCAAGGATGTAAGTGGCTTCGCCTAAATCTTTCATTGAGAAAGACTTTCCTAACCAAGACTTGACACTCTGCAAAGTAGGAATGTCATTCCCAATGAGTAGGACGTCATCAACATAAAGCACTAGAAATACAACTGTGCTCCCACTAACCTTCTTGTAAACACAAGGTTCATCTATGTTTTGAATGAATCCAAACTCTTTGACTACTTCATCAAAACGATGATTCCAGCTCCGAGATGCTTGCTTCAATCCATAAATGGATCTTTGTTGCTTACATACTTTACCAGAGTCTTCTGGACGCACAAAACCCTCAGGTTGTGACATGTACACATCCTCAAGCAGCTTTCCGTTTTTTTTTTGTCAGGAGCAGCTTTCCGTTAAGGAAGGTTGTTTTGACGTCCATCTGCCATATCTTGAAAGTGGAGCTAAATCACCAAGAGGGGGTGAATTGGGGAGTTTAAAAACTTTTTCAGCTTACTCTGTTTTGGTACACTAAAAACAGAGATGAACTAAGTAGAGGGTAGAAGAGCAAGACACAAGGATTTATACTGGTTCGGTCCAATCCCTTGACCTACGTCCCGTCCCCGAGACTCTGCGGGATTTTCACTATCTCAATTGATTACACACTCGTACTCAAGAGTAATTCTCTCACTAGAACTTACTCCCCCTTACAAGTTGCAATCAATGAACCCAATCTCCAAGTCCCCCGACTTGTGATTCCTTTACAATAAATGATTTACAATCAATAAACTCTCTCTAAGAGTAGATAATGATAAACACTGAAGCTTAATGTATCAACAGATACTTTATGCAAGAAAACTCAAGAGTAGTTGGAAACTTGAATGATTTTTGTTTTCTATAGTCTTGGTTGTTGAGAAGAAATGAATGCAACTCTATTTATACCAAGAGAGCATTAAAGATCCGTTGCAAGCTCTATTATGACCGTTGGTGAATTAATATAGCTGTTGGAGTCATCTTTTGGAGTCTTCTCTCTCTACTCTTCACTTAATCCAGTTGTCCAGAAGTTAGGTGTTGACTCTCTGCAAATTAATCCGTTGGAGTAGCTGTTGTTGGATGTGGAAATCATTCTTTAATTCTTTGTAAGCGTGTGCAGATGAATTTCCTAAAAGTATGCAACTTTCTGGGTTTTGCATTTAATGTGCTGACATGCTTCTTGCTTTTGCTTTAAACCTTCAATAAACATTCTCTAATTCATCTGAAACTCACTAAAAAAGTGGTTAAACATATCTAGGAAAAATATAGAATAATCATGGAAAGTATTAAGATCAAACAAGAAGGTTTTAGAAAATCGCAGAATTCAAAATTCTGACGACGTGTTGAAACCTCGAGGTTTGTTCTTCAAACCTCCCGTTTTGGACTGTAGCATGCAAAGTTGATTTTGAAAGACTTGGCTATCACCCAAGAGGGGGGGTGAATTGGGTGTTTGATAAAAGTTTAGGAACTTTGAAATTCTTTTCGCAACTTATTGAAAGCAGTTTGAATGACAATAATAATTGATAAAGCAATAGTCAATCATTCAAACATGTATGGACATTCAGATATATATATTGGAAATATAAGAGATAAGGGAAGAGAATATGCAAACCGATTTATCGGTTCGGCCCAATCCTTGACCTACGTCCGGTCCCAAGCTCCGCTTGAGATTTTCAATCCACTATCTTCTTTCAACTTGATTACACGATCTGTACTTGAAGTAATCCTCTCACTAGGATTCACTCCCCCTTACAACCTGTAATCAATACACTTGCTTGATCACACACTCGTACTCGAAGTAATCCTCTCCCTAGGATTCACTCCCTTACAAGTTGTAATCAACACAATGTGTTTCCCACTCAAGATCACCCAATCTTGAGTATCTCACGAATAGAATGATAGGATGTTTACAATAACTCTTCTCTCTCTCGAAGTAGATGGATAAGCACTTTGAAGCACAATTACAAGTCATCTCACTCTCTATGATAAGCTATGTAAACATTGAAAGCGAGAGAGTAAATGATGTGAAAATCGAGTATTAACATCTCAAAGATGTAAACTTTGTGTCTCGTTTTTGCTCTGTCTTACTCTGTATTCTGTATGGAGTCTTCAAATCTTCAAGTATTTATGCTAGTTGAAGCTTGTGAACGTTACAGATCCGTTGAGACTTGAATCAGTTCGAAAATCTAGCTGTTATGACCATAACTATTGAATATAGCTGTTGGGAACATTTGCTGATTTGAATATTTGAATTTTGGCTCTTCAAGAATGTGTCCCATGTGGTATTGTTTGAGAAATAGTGATGTACAGCTTTGGTTGGTGGGAGCCTTGCTGTCTGCCTTGAAGAATGGTTAGTCTTCTTTCCAGGCTGTCTTCCATTTGCTTTGTTTGAGAAGATATAATAAAATAATACAAGTGGCTCATGGAGTTGCTTTATTTGACTTTAAAGCAAATTCAAATCTTCTCAAGTCTGAAGTTAAAGCATATCAAAGACATTGGACATTCGAATCCATTAGAGAACATTACTGTTGGGTATTCAATTTCGTTTCCTCATTGAATTCTGTCTTCTTTTCTTTGTTTCGAACATCGCATCAATCTTCATCTTCAAGCTTGTGATGATTTTGATTTGGTCAAGTTTGATGTAATCTCAAACTTTAATCACCTGAAACTTATACACAAATGATATAAATGATGTTAAGAAGTTGTATAAATCATTTGAGTATTCATCTGGATGTTCTTGATGAGATATGATGTTTCAGTCATGGTGAATTTTCTTGAATCAGAGGTGTAAATCTGTTCTAGAGTTCCAAGCTCGAGTTTATATAGGTAAGCTCGAGTTTGGTCTTCTTTTGAACTTGGATTTATGCCTCTGGAAGTCTCAAGCTCGAGCTTATAACTTATAGACTCGAGTTTGGGTGTTTATCGGGACTGTTTGCACTCGTATGAGCTAAACTCGAGTTTGGTCACTTATAGGCTCGAGTTTGGCTTTTTCCCAAAGTTAATTTCTTCTCGGAACTCTCGAGCTCGAGCTTGTAACTTCAAGCTCGAGTTTGGACTTCTTCAAAATCAGCATTTCCTCTACGTAACCCGTAAGCTCGAGTTTGCTACTTGTAAGCTCGAGCTTGCTATTTGTAAACTTGACCTGGCTGATTTTGGACTTTGTTCAGTGAGCTTGCAACTTTGTCCACTTTCGAGGGCCATATCTCCCTGGTCTGAACTCTGTTTTGGTTGGTTTAACTCTTGATGGAAAGCTATTTGAGTCTACTTTCCAATGCCACTGATTTCAGCTCAATTGGAGTTTTATATTGTGAGTTACACTCAAACAATTGAAGCTTGGTTTTCTGTGTGGCGTGGTTTTATCTGTCAACTTCTACAATTCAGAGCTCTCTAATATGAACTCATTTGGACTTTTATTTTATATCAAAATGATGAATTGGGAGTCTAGTTTCATATGCCACTGGTTTCACCTCAATTGGATCTCTGGTTTGGAAGATATCATCAAATTACCATACGTTACTGTCTTTGAACGTGAAACGAGTTGATCACCGCTGTAAACTCGAGTTTGGAGTGCTAAGCTCGAGTTTGCCTAGTCCAGAAACACCAAAGCTGCTGAAGACACTTATAGACTCGAGTTTGGAGTGCTAAGCTCGATTTTGCCCATATCAGATAGGCAAATTACTTCAGCAAGGTAGTAAACTCGAGTTTAATACTTGAGGGCTCGAGTTTGCTCATCCGAACCTCATATTTGCGACTTTAACTCGAATTGAGCCAATCCAACTTCCATATGATCTTGGAGGCTTCTAGCATCAATATAAGAACTTGGATAATGATGTCTTCATTCCATTCAGCAAGTTCTTCATTCTCCCATCTCCCAACTTGATGATTCTTCATCATTTAGCTTAGCATATACATTAAATATGAGAATTAGTCAAAGTAAAAGATAAATGTAGCATGCAACCTTTTTGCTCTCAAGAATGGCATCTATATAAGACATCATCAAAACTAATCATAACCAACATATTTAAGTCCAAAACATCAAACCTGGAGGTTTCGAACCAAAACTGGAGGTTTTTAACACAGCAAAAAGCGACACCCTTTCTGTTTGGCAAAAACTCGAGGTTCTATCAGAAACCTCAAGGTTTCACTTTGAATGTGAAACTTTACAAAATCGCGCCAAGAGCAAACCGGAGGTTTTCAAAATCGGTGAAAATTCGTTTGCTCTCGGATGCCAAAACCTTGAGGTTTTGTATCAAAACTCAAGGTTTCGTTTAAATGTGGAAATCTTGAGTTTTTGCGCCAAAACAGAAACCTGGAGGTTTGAGAATAAAACTGGAGGTTTTGTAAACTTGGAAAAACACATATCCTCTCTGCCTGGACAAACCTCGAGGTTTGTCCAGAAACCTCAAGTTTTCTCATAATTTTGGAAACTTTGAGAAAACTTCATTTAGCTCAAACTTGGAGGTTTATGACCAAACCTCGAGGTTTCACAAAACTTGTGAAACCTAGGATTTTCATATTAAAACAAAACCTTGAGGTTTTAGACAAAAACTTGAGGTTTTCAAGTGTTCAAAACTTAGGAGACTCTCTGTAAGTCAAAACCTTGAGGTTTAAACAGAAACCTCGAGTTTTCCATTTTCAGAGAATGATGAGAAGTCTCTGTATGAAGAAACCTTGAGGTTTCTCTGAAAAACCTTGAGTTTTGCTCAGTCCGTTTTTCTCTGTAAGGCCAAACCTCTAGGTTTCTGTGTAAACCTCGAGTTTTGCTCTTACAGTGGATTTTACACATTTGAGAGCAAAACTTTATGCTTTGTTTACAATTATTGGAGATCATCAAAACCCTTAGAGAACTAACATATCTCATAGTCATAATAGGATGCAATGTCAAGAAGGATTCTGATTGATTTGGCCATTGCAACTGGGGAAAAGGTTTCATCATAGTCCACACCATGAGTTTGAGTGAATCCTTTTGCAACCAGCCGTGCCTTGAAAACATTTACTTTGCCATCCATGTTAGTTTTCTCTTTGAAAACCCACTTGCACCCAATAGTTTTTACACCTTCAGGTGGATCGACTAAGGTCCATACCTTATTGTCGTACATGGATTGCATTTCAGACTTCATGGCATTAAGCCATTCTTCGGAGTTTGGTCCCACCACGGCCTCCAGATAGGTAGTTGGCTCATTCTGCTCAATGAGCAAAACATCACGACTTCCAGTAAGCAGAAATCCATATCGCTGAGGCTGTAGCCGTGATCTATCAGACCTTCGTGGGCTTTGTGTTACTTGAGTAGGCACATCAACTTGTTGTGAGTTTTCTCTGTTTTCCATCTGTGGTTCTACGTTGTCTTGTGACTCTCGAACTTCTTCAAGGTTCACCTTACTCCCACTGGTTCTTTTAGAGATAAACTCTTTTTCCAAAAAGATACCATTCCGAATAACAAACACTTTATGATCGGTGGGATTGTAGACATAGTATCCTTTAGTTTCCTTATGATATCCCACAAAAAGGCATTTTGAGGATCTGGATGATAATTTATCAGAGGCTTGTTGTTTAACATAAACCTCACATCCCCAAATTTTAAGAAATGACAAACTGGGTTTCTTCCCAGTCCATATCTCATATGGTGTCTTTTCAACAGCCTTTGATGGAACACGATTTAGTGTGAATGCAACTGTTTCTAGGGCATGGCCCCAAAAAGAAGGTGGAAGATCTGTTTGACTCATCATAGATCGAACCATATCTAATAGAGTTCGATTTCTCCGTTCAGAAACACCATTCCATTGAGGTGTTCCTGAAGGAGTAAGTTGTGAGATGATCCCACAACTCCTAAGATGGCCAATGAACTCTTGGCTCAAATATTCACCACCCCGATCAGATCGAAGTGCTTTAATTGTTTTGCCAAGTTGATTTTGCACTTCATTTTGGAATATTTTGAACATTTCAAAAGATTCAGACTTATGTTTCATTAGATAGATATATCCATATCTACTAAAATCGTCTATAAATGTAATGAAGTACAAATGACCTCCTCTGTCAGAAGTATTCATTGGTCCACACACATCTGTATGTATGAGGCCCAATAAATCAATGGCTCTCTCACTTTGCCCAGTAAAATGTGCCTTTGTCATCTTTCCCAATAAACAAGACTCACATGTATCAAATGATTCAAAATCAAATGAGTTAAAAAATCCATCTTGATGGAGTTTTGAAATGTGTTTCTCATTTATGTGGCCTAGACGACAATGCCATAGGTAGGTCGGATTCAAATCATTTGACTTGAACCTTTTGGTAGTTATGTCATAGATGTGTCCATTATTAGGATGTTCTAAATTAAGTACATAATGACAAAGCATGCAAATCTCCATGAGCATAAAAAACATCATTATGATAAATTGAACATTTACGGTTCCTAGTAATGGAAGTATAACCTTCCTTATCCAAATAAGAAAGTGAAATAATGTTACTACTCAAAGCAGGAACATAAAACCAATTGTTCAAAATAAACAAAAGCCCACTGGGCAGAACTAATTCATAAGTGCCTACAGCTAAAGCAGCAACTCTTGCTCGGTTTCCAACTCGTAGGTCAACTTCGCCCTTCTTCAATCTTCTACTGTCCTTGAAACCCTGCACATTTATACAAATGTGAGATCCACATGTTGTATCTAATACCCATGTAGAGGAAGTAGAAAAGTGAATATCTATGACATAGATACCTGAAGCGATAGCCTTGCTATCCTTCTTGTTCTTTTTCAGATCTTCTTGATAGAGTTTGCAATTCCTCTTCCAATGACCCAGTTCATTGCAGAAGTAGCAGACCCATCCTTCGGAGGCTTTGCCTTCTTGGTCGCAGCTTAGATTCGGGCTGTTTGACTCATTGGTCTTACCGGTGAGCTTTTACCCCATCTTTTGCCCTTGCCTTTCTTTTTCATACCCTTTCCTTCCGAACCATCAAAACAAGTCTTTGGGCTTCTTCTTAATGCTCTGCTTAGCTGTTTTGAGCATCCCATGCAATTCAGAAATTGATTTCTCCATGTTGTTCATATTATAGTTCATGACAAAGTGGTCATAACTTTCCGGCAGTGAGTTCAAGATCATATCTGTAGCTAACTCCGGGCTGATGGGAAATCCCAGCCTCTCAAGGTGATCAATGTAGCCTTTCATCTTCAAAACATGAGGGCTAACTGATGCACCTTCAGCCATCTTGCAGGAATGTAAGGCCTTAGTGGTCTCATACCTCTCTTGCCTTGCCTGTTGCTGGAACATTTCCTTGAGATGAGTAAGCATCTCAAAAGCCACCATATATTCTAGATCTCTTTGGAGCTCTGGAACCATAGTGGCAAGCATCAGGCATCCTACATCCATAGAGTCATCAATATGCTTCGTGTAAGCATCAGCCGCAGGCTCATCAGGAATGGGTTGATCAAGGACATAAGCCTTTCTTTCCTACTTGAATAATGTCGAATAGTAACACCGCAAACATTTTGATTGATTGATTTAATACAATGAATCATATTCATTACTTGATTGTTGGAGTCCATTACTTGTCAACCAAGTCATATTAAATTCACATCTTCATTGATTGATTGAATTTAATACAATGAATCATATTCATTACTTGATTGATTGGAGTCCACTACTTGTCAACCAAGTCATTAAATTCAAGTCATGATATTCTATTACATCAATATAATATCATGATTTAAATTCTCGCGCTACGAACAATCAAACCCCATAGACTAACGTTTCAGAACATGTTCAACCAACGCTACTTGAACGTTTGAACAAGTTCGACCGACCCCATCATGACCGCTGTCCGTCCTGAACAATTTAGAACGTCATGGACCTGAATACTTCGTACATCACATATCTGAATGTTTCAGATACACATGAAGATAGCCGTGTAACCCTAACATGGAACGTAACCCTAACGCGAATTTACATTTTAAAGCATACATGATTCGATTAATCAAATATCGATTTAAACGCATATACAGATTTGGTTTTAAACATACATATATCACATATAATTGCATGTAGAAAACCCAATTTAAACACATAGTTGATCCGGGCTCGATACCACTGTTGGGATCCGTTCACACAGCGGAATAAAAAAAAACTTACGAATCCTAAAGAAGATCTATCAACGGCATTTAAATCAAGGTTCGTTAGAAAACCATACCTAAGCGAAGGGTTGAGAGTTTCGTTCGATCCGGTCTGGTGCACATCTCCTGCTTCGTGCGTCTCGACCGTCGTACGTCTTGAACGTGGTGCCATCTCGTTCGATCAAACAGAAGCATACTTTTCGAGTCTCCTCCCTCTACTGGTATCCACACCGAACAACTCTTCCAACACGTACGGCAGCGTGCTAGTGTCTTCTCTTTTGTGTCTCACGTTTTTCTCTCTAGGATTTCTTTCCCGGCTTGCCTCACTTATTTCAATATGACTAAAGCTCCATTATATAGAGTTTCTCAAACCCTAATTGGGCCGTATTAAAATATTCAAGATTAATCTAAATCAATCTTGGAAAACGAGTTTGGATTAATATATTAATTAAATCTGTCCAACAGATCTAATCTAATCTATTCATTTAATCCAAATTAAAAGCCAGCTAATTTAATTTATCTAATTAAATTAAATCTGAGATATGATATCTATCTATTTAATTAAATCTAAGATATTATATCTCAATTCAAATTAAATCAGATATATGATATCTTTATTCGAAAATTAAATCCGAGATACAATATCTCTAAATGTTTTAAATATTTAATTTATCAAATAAATTAAATACAAACAAATATTATATGATAATATCATCATTAAATAATAATATTATTAATTAATTTCAAAATTATATATATATATATATATTCATCCTAGAATAAGTACAGTATTCATTAAATCATAGACACATCTAAGATTCAATGAATCTAGACACTATTGCTCGTGTTGGGCTATTCTTATGTGTGACCCTGTAGGCCCACATGAGATTGGCAATGGGCGAATACAGTACCAGCGCACAAGTCGCAAGCGGCCTCTAGCAAGACATTGCGACTACCCAATTCATATGGGGATCGATCATGCGATACAACCTATCATACAACCATGTCACGTCCCTTTTGTCACGCGATAATTTGGTCAAGGATGAGGCATGGATAATGTCAACTTCCTGTTCTTGACCATTACTTTCTCGATTCTTGATTAGTCTAATAATTGAAATGGAAACTCCTTTCCATCGTAGTATGGCCATACATTTCTCAGACTCACTCATCGAGGGGCCCAGTATTATCTCTCTACAAATGTGAGGGACAAATTCCATCTTGACCATCCACATTCCTCTCCATGAAAACCATTGATCCCGATCCAAGCCTTTATCATCACCCGGTCAAAGGTGACTTTTAACTAGGTCAAAGGTCAACGACTCTCATGTAGGAATCCATGATGATCTCAGGTCAAAGGGCATTGTGACGCGGTTATACATGAGAAAAGCTTATGACTTAATCCATGCAACTTTCTCATAGTGGGTCGGTCCAGCACCTTGTACTCTTACAAGTGCCTATGACTTTGATTTGTATCTCTATACTCATCAAAGTCATACTGGTCTTATTTCATCTTCGCTCCCGCGTAGATGACTGACCAGTAGGGGTTGAAACAGGCCAGGTCAGGCCTGTTATGTAGGGAAGCAGCCTAAGCCTGGCCTGTGGCCTGTTGCAGGCTTATTTTTAGGCCTGAGCCTGGCCTGTGGCC
This sequence comes from Acacia melanoxylon, assembly GCA_019022615.1. Classification (NCBI taxonomy): domain Eukaryota; kingdom Viridiplantae; phylum Streptophyta; class Magnoliopsida; order Fabales; family Fabaceae; genus Acacia; species Acacia melanoxylon. The sequence goes on from JAFJYJ010000014.1 coordinate 1,040,904, forward strand.
TGTTAAGCAGCCTATATTTTCAAAAATATTGTACTTAGGCTAACAGGCCACAGGCCCCAAAGAAAATAGGCCGAAAACAGGCCTCCTACGTTTACAGGCCGAAAACAGGCCTCCTTTGTTTACAAGCTGAAAAAAGTCCTAATTGCATAAATAGGCCAAATTTACAACAACAAACCAGATTCTACAACAACATAAAAAATGAAACCAAATATAACATCCAACATACAAATTCAACATCCAACATCAACATACAAATTAAACATCCAACATCCCATGAATAAAGTTTACAACATCCCACCAAGTTACCAACATACAGATTCTTCTTTAAGCCACTGGACATTGACATCAAATCTTCAATATAATTTCTTCTTCAAGAATCAATGATTATAACATGTCAGCAAAGGAAGGCCTTCCTTTAGAGAAACTCCCTCCTGCGCCTCCTAATAGAGATAATGTTAGAGACTGATTGCTATTTTGTCTCATTTCATGTATAAAATTTAAAAAGTAGAGACATATAGTAAAGGGAAGCATGTGATGAAGCAGATGAATTGAATGGTAAGTAAGCAGTCCATACATTGAGAAAAAATAGTGTTTTTTTCCTCTTTTTGCAAAAGATATTAAAGGCCATTGATGCTCACATGCAAGAAGCATTGGTGGTGGTGGTGGACTCAACCAAATTTGAATCAAAAGCTATTTTGAATTCAAAAAAAATAATAAAAGCACAAAGAAAGAAAGCATTATTGTGAGCATTTGAATCATTCATTCCACCCTCATTTTGAAACACAAGTACGTTCATGCCTTCTATTTTCTTTTTTCCTAATCACATACGTCTTTGCTTTACAATAGCTACCTGGTTTTTCTTCCTTTATATATTTATAGATATCATCAAAGATTGTTTGTAACGATAAATGATGATATATAAAATGTGGGCCACTTAAACCATATTTTATATATATATATATGAAGGGAAAGACTTTAACAATTCACAATTATAGCAATCATGAATCTCTTGAACCCTAAAACCATATATATATTGGCATTCGTTAGTGTCAGTATCTGAGGTGACCTTCAATCCATTCCGAAAATGACTCTTTTTCTTACAAGTTAAGTGGGGTTGGGCAATTGCCATTATGCCCAGTAAATTTAATTAAATATAGTGACTGTATAAACATACTAAGGCAGTCAAATTACTTAACAGTTCCCACAACTACTCTTTAAAGGTAATCAATCAGAAAGCGGCACAAAAGAAAGGCATATATTCATAATGTGTGTGTATAAGGGAGAGTGAGAGAGAGAGAGGCCACTTCCATTATATTCTGTCAATCTAAAATAAAGAAGAAGCAGATCTCAGATTTGCGTTAATAATAAGTTAGGGTAAGCAAAAAAGAAACTTACTGAGAACTGAGAGCTTGAGTCTTCCGGCGCTTATCAGCAGTAAGAAATCGCGGCCGAAAACGCCGACTGGAAGGAGGAGAATCGCGGCACGAGAGTCCGAGACACACACCCGTCGCCGACGAGAAAGAAGGTAGAAGGAGGAGAATCGCCGGCGGTGGGGGAGTGGGGACGGTGAGGCCGATCGTAGAAATTAGGGATTTGGGGACTTAGGGTTAGCCACACACGATCGCGGCGAGTGCGAGGCGGATGCGGTGGTGAAAATGAAATGGGGATTGGCCGTGTTTTTTTTTAAAAAAAAATCAAGCTGAGGCGAGAGAGTTTAATTATTAAAATATATATATATATATATGTAATTACATTTTTACCCTCCTTAACAGGCCGGCCTGACAGGATTTTCAGGCCTACACACAGGCCTGGGCTTGACCTGTTAAGGCAAACAGGCCTGAAATTAGGCCTTGGCCTGGCCTGTTAGCCTGACAGGCCAGGCCTGATCAGGCTTTTAACAAGCCAGGCCACAGGCCCTTGGCCTTTTTCCATCCCTACCGACCAGGGACACTTAGGATAATCTACAAGGTATATCCAAGGATACAGTTATCACTATAAACATGCAAATGAAATGATAACTAAAGGAGAATACTTTAAATAACATAAACGTTCAAAGTACAATGACTTGCCCCTAGGGCATAATTTTCAACAAGTGCTTTGTGCACAATAATGGTAAGGATAATCTAGGTAAGTTTGATTCAAAATCTGATGAAGATATATTTCTGGGTTACTCTAATAGGAGTAAGGCTTATAGAATTTTCAATACTCGTACTCGTATTGTTGAAGAGTCTATTCATGTTGTGTTTAGTGAAACCAAGTCTAATAAGCCTTTGGATGATGATGAGGAAAATGCTTATAGAAATCAATTCTTTTCAAAAACTACTCTTGTCACTCTTGAAAATTCTGAAGATATTTTTGAAACTACTTTTGAAAATGATTGTGAAAACAATGTTCGATCTCAACCTAAAGCTTGGAGGTTTATTAGGAATCGTCCTTTAGACCAAGTGATAAGTGATGTAAATCAAGGAGTAAGAGCCAGAAAATGTACTTTGAATGAAGTTACTTTTTCTGCATTTATCTCTCAGATTGAACCCTCTAATATTGCCGAAGCCCTTTCAGACAATGATTGGGTTATAGCAATGCAAGAGGAATTGCATCAATTTGATAAAAAAAATCAAGTTTGGGATTTAGTACCTAGACCTAAGGACCATCCGGTTATTGGGATTAAATGGGTATTTAAGAACAAACGTGATGAAACAGCAATCATTGTCCGTAACAAGGCAAGATTGGTCGCTAAAGGCTATAATCAAGAAGAAGGAATTGATTATGAATAAACTTATGCTCCAGTGGCAAGATTGGAAGGTATAAGAGTTCTTCTAGCCTTTGCTTGTATCAAGGTATTCAAGCTCTATCAAATGGATGTCAAAGTGCTTTTTTAAATGGTTTTATTCAGGAGGAAGTTTATGTTGAACAACCTCCTGGTTTTGAAAGTGATCATCATCCAGATCATGTTTATCGTCTCAAGAAAGCTTTATATGGACTTAAGCAAGCTCCTAAAGCTTGGTATGAGCGATTAAGCAAGTTTCTCCTTGATCAAGGGTTTATTAGAAGCAAAGCTAACACAACTCTGTTCATAAAGAGTAATAAGCTAAATGAAATTTTAATTGTTCAAATTTATGTTGATGCTATAATTTTTGGTGCTTCTGACGAATCTATGTGTGAAGAGTTTTCTAAGACAATGCAGGGAGAATTTGAAATGTCCATGATGGGTGAACTCAACTACTTCCTTGGTCTCTGATGAGTGCAGATTATGCCATGTTTTCCCTATATTTCATGACTGAATTGTATGGCAAATAAGAGCGAAAACTACAAATAAACCAAGCAAAAAGGCATATATTCATGATATAAGGAACTGAGGGATGGAAACCATTTACATCCTAAACATGTGCTAAGGAAAGAGCAAGTTACATTGTTTTTAGGGAAGAACGTATAGCAAAGCCGATATTATGCTATAGCATTCATACAGCAACTTGAAGTGCATTAAAAGGCATAAAGAAAGCTATAGCAAAGTAAAGGACGCAATGCTATGCGACATATTTTCTGACCTTTTTATCTAACTGATTTCAGGGATAGAAATAAAAGATCGAGATCAACAGGTAGATTGCTAACATAATAGAAGATGTGGAGGATCGAAACGGAAAGATTTGAAGAATCCCGCAGTATCAGCAGAATCAATCTACAAACAGAAGATGCGATAGATCTCGACAAATTTGGAAAGCCCAGCTAGCCTAACTTGTGTCACACGGAAGTCTGAATATAAAAGAAAACAGTGAGTCAACCCTGAGGGGGAGTCGCAGAGAGCCAACACAAGACTTCACATTCGGCTGACTCAAAAGAAGAGTGAAAGACTTCACTAACCACGAGAATTCCAGAATAACCCAGCATCATTCCTCACAGTAAGACGGAAGGAAGAAGACGTGGAGTGGTGACGTGACAGGGCTTCATCCACAACGTCAGAATGTCATCAAGCTTTCTATTTTCAGTTGTTTAATTTCAGTAGTTAGATCATGGGTCATTCTGTTATTATCTGTTTTGTGTTTCCTTCGTCAGTCATGAACTAACTTTCTGATGGCTGAACGAGGATGAATCCTTAAGCGTGTATGAACTCAGTTGCAAGTTCTTAATTTAATAGATTCGATTTGCTTATCAGTAAATTAATTACTAGTCGATTAGAGGAATCTAAGGGCTAGATATGTGGTCTCGGCTTACTGGCAAGGAGTCAAGGCTAGACCTCTGAGAAATAGTATTTGCTAGGCAGCCGGTGCAAGGCTTGACCTATTTATTGTAGGCTTCAGGAAAGGGTCTACCTCTCATAACCAATACACCCTGAGTATAATGCAGATAAAAACTAGAAAGTTGCCATAGGAATATGGAATGAGTATAGTTAATATCATATGTATCAGATGCGGAAGCTTCGATAGATTATAGCGGTGGGTTAATCGAATAGCTTTATAGCTAGTACTTATGCTGTAGCAATTGCGGAAGCTGTACAGTATAGATGCTATAGCAATCAGTAGAGCAACTGGGGGAATTATGCACTTAAGGAGGAGTCCGAGTTCAGCCTAATTTCTCACTGATATCTTCTTCGATTTCCTTTGTTTATTTTCGTTATTAGCGTAATCATCCAAAACCTTCCAACCAACTACATTTACTTTTTCGATTGCAACTATCATAGCAATTGAGCGTCGCTCTTTGGTATCTCAGTCTCTGTGGGATGATACTCTACTTTCACTTTATTACTTGTTCGACTGGTTCACTTGCCATCAAGGAAATCGACCAACAGTCTCCAGATCAAGCAACGCAAGAATGGCATTTACATATCTCAAACCAAGTATTTAAGAGATTTGTTAAAGAAGTATGGTCTAATTGAGTGCAATGGAGCTGACACACCTATGAGTTCTACTGCCTTTTTGGACACTGATGAGATTTCAATATCACAAGATATAGAGGAATAATTGGTTCATTACTCTACCTGACAGCAAGCAGACCTGACATCCAATTCAGTGTGGGAATGTGTGCTTGTTTCCAATCTGCTCCTAAGGAGACTCATGTTGAACACGTGAAGAGGATATTCAGATATCTTGCTGATATAGAAAAATTGGGATTATGGTTTCGTAAGGGTCAACCTGAACATCTGGTAGCATATTCAGATTCAAATCATGTTGGATACAAGATGGATAGAAAGAGTACAAGTGGCCAATGTGAGTTTCTTGGTGGTTCACTTGTCTCTTGGTTCAACAAGAAGCAAACAACCGTCTTAGTATCATCAACTGAAGCTGAATATATAGCTACATCAAGTTGTTGTGCACAAGTACTGTGGCTCAAATAGCAACTTCAAGATTTGGGAATTCATCTCAAGGAAATCCCAATCCTTTGTGACAACACAAGCACAATAAGCTTGGCCAAGAATCCAGTGCAACATACTCGGACCAAGCATATTGATGTTAGACATCACTTCATAAGGGATCATGTTCATAAGAAGGATGTCAAAGTTATGTTCATCCCAACTCATCTACAACTTGCTGATATCTTCACCAAACCATTGGCAAAGGAACAATTCAATTTCATAAGGAGAGAATTGGAAATGGTAAATCCCAATGAACTGTAAGTCACTCCTACTCAATGTTAGTTATATGTTTTTGATGATTTATGGTCACTAACTTAAGCTTCCGAGTTTCTAGATATTGTCTTTGCAGGATTATGAATTCATATCAGTAAGCATCAGAAACAATGACTCGAGTCATTTTCCAAGCAAACTCGAGTCAACATGGTATTTCAACACTAATAATTTTGTGGAGTTTTGTAGAAACTCGAGTCATGATAAGATAACTCGAGTCAAGAATAGCACAGAGAGCAATCAGAATCTTGGAGCACGAGATTGACTCAAGTCAGACAAGTCCGACTCGAGTCACGAGAAGACAGAAAGCAAAGCACCCTTTATGACTCGAGTCATCAAGACGTAACTCGAGTCACTGGTAAGCAAAAGGTCAGTTCTAGTTAATGTTTGACTCGAGTCACTCATTAAATGACTCGAGTCACGAGACAGCTATATATATTTGCTGCAACTGTATCACTTTGCAAACCCTAACCCAAGTCATCCTTCATAAACCTCATCTTCTTCTCTCTGAACTTTCTTCTTTCCTGACTCTAAAGCATCTTCATGGCTCCTAAAAACCCTAAAGCTGCGAAGGAATCATCTTCTAATTTTGAAGCCACTGTATCATCATCTCCTCCTCAATCGAAGAGACCTAAAAGACAGAGGAAACCTTCGAATAAGCTTCAAAGCAAGGATTCTGCATAAACTCCTTCAAAGAAGCCAAAGAAATTGACTATTCAAGAACCTCCTGAGGTTCCTCCACCAAAGCCCATAGATCCTAAGCGTAGAGATAAGGAACCAGTAGTGGCTCCTTACAAGAAGGAAAAGAAGGCAGTCACCATCGTCTCTGAAACTCATGGCTATGCTTCAAAGGCCCAGGCTGGCTCTAAATCAGTTGCTTCTGTAACTAAGGTATCTGGACCTACCAAATATGTCCTTAATCCTCCCAACCTTGTGAAACCTCCAAATTCTGATTTCATCTGTCAACCCACTCCTTTGTCTAATGCCCAATTGTTAGAGTTTAAGGAAAAATATTTTTCTTGAGGGTTCTATCCCACAGTTTATGTGGATTTGGTCAAACTAAAGGAGGAATGTCATCTTGACTTATCCCCTTGGTTGGATCAATTTAGGAATTTGTTGGCTATAAACACTCCTTCGCTAGTCAAGCACTTCTATTTCAAGATGTCCATGGCTAATGTGGTAAATAATAGGGGTCATATCATTAAGGATAAATGTATCACTTCTGTTAGAGGCAAATCCATCACTATCTCTACTGATATAATCAACTCCTTCCTCTTTATTGAAAATCCCCCACATGTGCTTCACATTAAATATGACAAAGAAAAATTCTTCAAAATTCTTAGGCCTGGTGAACCAGTAGGGGAACTCAAATTTTCTCCTGTTCATATGCCTCCTATTCACAGAGTCCTATGTTATATTTACTCTAGAAATCTAGTTCAGAAAGGCTAAAATTTCACTCATTTCAATGAAAACCGGTTGCTTATCAGGGAGGCCTACTACTTCATTGACAGGCCACGATTTATCTTTAAAATATTTTTTGGATAGCAACACGACAATTTTCTCCCTGGCAGTCAACTTAACTGTGTCAACAACTTCAGTGGTTGGAGCTTGAGGAGGGGGTAGAGCTTCAGGAGGAGTAGAGACATGTACAAGCTTCACTGGCCACGAGATGAAGGTTCCAATGACATCACTCACAACCTTCAGCTGACCAGTTGGGAGAGGGACAGGTGCATCAATGACCACCTCTTCAACTAACACTCTGACTTCATCATCAAGCATTTGTTGGTAGTGTACAGTTGATCCCAAGTTGTAGACAGTCCCTTTTGCAACTAATCGTCGATCATGATTAGGATCCTCCACATACAGGTCACAAGGTTGCTCTGACTGTCCAACAATGCAGCTCCCTCTAGTGCTCTGCTGCATAGGTGCAACTGAATGTGTAAAGGGAACATTGGTCTCTGGACGAGAGTTCAAAAGCAACAGCATTTTACCCATGTCCTCCTTCATCTTGCTCATCTGGGATTGAAACATTGCAGTCAATGAAGTTTCTTTAGCCGCTGCTTCCTCACTAAATTTGGCCAGCGTCTGTTCCATCTCCTCCCGGGTAACCATACTTTGTTTATGGCGTTTGGATTTACCAAAGTATTCTTACAGGCCTACCCGTCCTCCAATCCCCCTTACACGCCCGCGCGATCCGGTTTTCCAGTCGCAATGGTCAGAACATCATTCCTCCATTCTGACACAAAAGATCCCTCTGCTTCTTTCTTTTTAAGATCTTCCTGTAAGATACAAATAACGAGAAGCTTAGTAATGAAACATGTTTAGTAACTAAAAAATAACAATAATGATACTTACAATTCTTTTAGCAACTAGACGAGTTTGTTCACTCGTGTAGGCGCCGCTTGGCTTTTGCTGAATATACAACCATAACTCCTTGTAACATATTAGAGATGGCGGATCATGTATCGCAGAAGGATCAGATTCAGCTTCATCTTCTAATCTCTTCTGCTTGGCCGCCATCAATTCTTTTTCAGCATTTTCATATCCGCCGCAAGAAGCCCTATGCGGGCAATCATTCTTTCTCCCAATCTCTTGTGCTTGTTCCCTTCTTTTTTGTAAATCAGAATTGAAAACAACTATTAATTATGAATTCCACCATCTCACTAACGTAAATTAGAGAACTTCGCTTGATATGAACCTCAAACACTAGTCAAATTCACTTCATCAAGTTTCAACATTTTATTTAAGGAAGATGTAGAATTGTAGAAGAAATTGGGAGAAACAGAGGAAAGGGAGTTGCAAAACTGCTACCAACTCAGTCAATTCATTCATTCATCATACCTCGTTCCTACACATATTAGTCTAACCTCTTATATATAGTTAAAGGTTTGACTCTTAAGGCCCAATAACAGCTTGCAAAGAAACCTTTACACAGTTAACATACTAACTAACCAACAGCAATGTCTAACCACTACATACTATAACAGAACTAAGACTATAATTGTCATTATTATTTCCCTAATTACCTACTTAGTATTTTACCTTTTCACGGTTTACATATCATACTTGCATAGAACTAAGTCATACTCCTCTGATGCAGGACAAATGATGAAAATGTATACTTCTATTCACACACCAAACCATCTAACTAACAGGATTTGATGAATACAATAACATTCACATAGCCGCACAGGTTAATAAGCAAACAAAACTAAATATAAACTCACTAAAGCTTTAGGAGTGGTTCGCAGCTGAACAAATTGTTACCAAGTTTGTTCATCAATAAATGTGTACTTCTCCAAGGATCAAGGCGGTGAGGCTCACTTGCTGGAACCTCGGAAAAAATATAGTTGTTAGCTAGAAAGGTCTTAAACTTCCTCCACTGATCAGCACAATAAGACAATGTCTTCTCTTTCAACTGCTGACTGTCAGGAACAGTGTATGTAAGCCGGATTGTGTCCCAGATAGGATCCTTTACTGTGCGATCGTCTAAATTTTTCCACTCATCTGTCAAGATGCTAACCTTGCGGCGTGCTAGATAGCCGACAAAACTATTATAGTTGTTTTTATTAGGACCGAAAGGAGCCAACTTTTCATTAAACAGAATCTCGAACTTTGACCCAAAAGTCTGACTTATAGTCTGCTTTCCCTAAGCAGTAGCTGCTCTTCCAACAGATATATTACAAGGGAAGTCAACACTAATCCTCTGAACAAAAGCCGTTAACTGAAGAGTAGAGAGAGAAGACACCAAAGTGCCTCCAACGGCTAGATTAGTGCACCAACAGTTATAATGGAGTTAGCAACGGTTATTTAATGCTCTCTTAGTATAAATAGAGTAGCATTCAATTCTTCTCAATAACACATCTGATGAAAACGAATTGCATTCAAGTTTGCCAACTACTCTTTCAGTTTTCACTTGTAAAGTATCTTTTGATACATTGATCTTCAGTGTTTATATTTATCCACTCTTAGAGAGAGTTCATTTATTGTGAACCATTTCATTGTAAGAATCTCAAGTCAGGGGACTTGGAGATTGGGATATTGATTGCAACTTGTAAGGGGGAGTAAGTTCTAGTGAGAGAATTACTCTTGAGTTACAGAGTGTCTAATCAATTGAGATAGTGAAAATCCCAGAGAGTCTGGGGACTGGACGTAGGTCAAGAGGTTGGACCGAACCAATATAAATTCCTTGCGTCTTGCTCTTCTTCCCTACACTCTGGTTAGCTCTGTTTTAGTGTTCGCAAATAGAGCAATTTCAAAAGAATTTTAAAATCCCCAATTCACCCCCCCTCTTGGAGATTAAGCTCCAATTTCATTTGGTATCAGAGCAAGGTCTTCTCTGAAAAGATTAACATCTTGAGAAGGATCGCTATGGAAGGTATTCTACCTGATGGAGCTTCGATCAACCGACCACCAGGATTCAGTAGAGAGCATTATTACTTCTGGAAAGCCAAATTCAGTGTCTTTGTCATGGCTTCTGAATATGGCCTTTGGAGAGTGTTTGAGTTTGGAGACTAAAATCCAACGGTTGTAGAAAATGGCGTCAGAGTTCCAAAGCCTGAAGCAGCTTACGATGAGAATGATAGGAGAAATATCACACTCAACAGTAAAGCTATTCTCATGTTGCAAAGTGTCTTAAGTCAACAAGAGTATTTTCGTGTTTGCACACTGCCAAATGCAAAGGCCATGTGGGATGCTTTGGAGGTAGCTCATGAAGGAACTACTGGAGTAAAGAAGAACAGAATCAACACTCTCATAACAGAATATGATCTTCTTCGTATGAAGCCTGATGAATCTATCAATGAATTTTGATTAAGATTCACCCATCTGATCAACCAGCTTGCTACATTGGGCAAAGAATATGAGCAACCTGCCCAAGTGAGGAAAATTCTCAATATCCTCAACAAGGATTGGGAAGCTAAAGTCACCGCGATTGAAGAAACTCGTGGTGAATCAATGTCATTCGTTGCATCCCTCTTTGGTAGCCTTTCTGAATATGAATCCAAGCTCAAGTTCAAAAAGGGACTTGATGAAGCAACTAGCAAGTTTAAAGGCGTTGCTCTTAAAACTATCAAAGAAGCAAAGGAGATAGATGGTGAAGAAGAAGAAGAAGAAGACGAAGAAAGAGATTTGGAAATGATTGTTCGAAGATTCAAAAGATTCTACATAAAGGATCAAGGATACAAAAAGTTTCACAAAGGTAGCTCCAGCACTGAGCCAGAGAAGCTAATCATCTGCTACGAATGTGAAAAGCCTGGTCACATCAGATCAGAATGCCCCCAGCTGAAGGACAAAGACAGAGACAAGAAGAAATTCAATAAGTTCAAGAAGAACGCCTATGTCTCAGCAATATGGGGAGACAGCTCATCCGATGAAGATGAAGCTGAAGAGGAGGACAAAGCTAACATATGCCTCGTAGCTCAAGAAGAAGAGCACTCTGAAAATAGTGATGAGGTATATGATTCACAACCAACTTATGATGAGTTAATTGCTGAATATGACCTTGTCCAATCTGAATTTGAAAAACTTGCTGAAAAATATCTTGCTTTGAAAAAGAAAAATATAACTCTTGAACTGCAAGTAGAAAATTTTTCCTGCCTTGAAAATACTGTTTGTGAAGATTGTTTTGATCTAAAGAAAAAGAATGTGCATCTCACAAAGGAACTTGAGAAATTTACTAGAGGTAGTGAAATGCTCAATGTCATTTTGAAACAGCAAAGATTTACAAATGACAGATCAGGGATCAGTTATAAACCAAATTTCGGTAGAAAGAAAGGCAAAAAGAAATTTGGAGAAAAATCTTATATGAACTATTTTAGAAAATCTGTTCATTCTTCAAATACTTTTGCTCATTGCAATTATTGCAATTGTAAAGGTCATACTACTTCTTCTTGTTTTCATAAAAAGGAAAGAAAGAGTAAACCTATAGGAAATTAACAATGGGTGCCAAAGGGATCTTACAATATTCCTAAGACACAGACTAACCCCAAAGGACCCAAGAAAAGATGGGTACCTAGGACCTGATCTACTTTGTTTTGTAGGTCTGTCTAAGAGCATCAAATCCTAACAAGTGCTATATTGATAGAGGATGCTCCAAACATATGACAGGTGATCAATCCAAATTTCCTTCAATCAAGCCCAAGGATGGTGGCTAGGTAACCTTTGGTCGAAATCAATCTGGAAAGATTGCTGGCATTGGTGAAATCGGAAACAATGATGGGGGAACTCAACTACTTCCTTGGTCTGCAAATCAATGCAATAGAGCTGATACTCCAATGAGCTCAACCACTGCCTTGGATGCTGATGAAGAGGGCAAAGACTTCAATATCACAAGATATAGAGGAATGATTAGATCATTGCTCTACCTCACTGCAAGTAGTTTTGACATCCAATTCAGTGTGGGTATGTGTGCAAGGTTCCAGTCTGCTCCCAAGGAGTCTCATGCTGAGAATGTAAAGCGAATCTTTAGATACCTTGCTGACACAAAGACCCTTAGCTTATGATTTCCCAAAGGTCAATCTGAACACTTGGTGGCATATTCAGATTCAGACCATGCTGGGTATAAGACAGATAGAAAGAGCACAAGTGGCCAATGCAAATTTCTTGGTGGCTCACTTGTCTCCTGGCTCAGCAAGAAGCAAACAAGCGTGGATGTATCCTCTACTGAAGCTGAATATGTAGCTGCCTCTGAAAATGGAATATCACTGATGAGCACAAATTATACCATGTTTTCCATGTACTTCATGACCGAATTGAAGGGTGAATAAAAGCTTAAACTGCAAACAATCCAAGCAAAAAGGCATATATTCATGATATAGGGAACGGAAAGATGGAAACCATTTACATCCTGAACATGTGCTAAGAAGAGCAAATTACATTGTTTTAAAGAACGTATAGCAAAGCTGATACGATACTATAGCATTCCGACCGCAACTCGAAAGGTAATAAAAACCATCACGAAAGCTATAGCAAAGTAAAGGACGCAATGCTATGCAGCATATGTTTTGACTCTTTTATCTAGCTGATTTCAGGAATAGAAATAAAAGATTGAGATCAACAAGTAGATTGCTGACATAATGAAATAGAAGATGCGGAGGATCAAAATGGATTTGGAAAGCCCAGCTAGCTTAACTTGCGTCACACGAAAGTCCGAATATAGAAAGGAAACAGCAGGACAACCCTGGAGAAGAGTCACAGAGAGCCAACACAAGATTACACATTCGGCCGACTCAACAGAAGAGTGAGAGACTTCACTAGCACGAGAATTCTAGGATAACCTAGCATCCTTCCTCGCAGTAAGACGGAGGGAAGAAGACGTAGAGTGGTGACGTGATAGGGCTTCGTCCGCGCCGTCCGAACGTCGTCAAGCTTTCTATTTTCATTAGTTTAATTCCAGTAGTTAGATCATGGGTCATTCTGTTACTATCTGTTTTGTGTTTCCTTCGTCAGTCATGACCTAACTTTCTGATGGATGAACGAGGATGAATTCTTAAGCGTGTATGAACCCAATTGCAAGTTCTTAATTTAATAGATTCGGTTTGCTTATCAGTGAGTTAACTACTAGTCGATTAGAGGAATCTATGGGCTAGACTCGTGGTCTCGGCATCGGCAAGGAGTCGAGGCTAGACCTCCGAGAAACAAGATGTTTGCTAGGGCAGCCGGTGCAAGGCTTGACCTATTTATTGTAGGCTTCGGGAATGGGTCTACCTCTCATAACCAGTACACCCTGAGTATAATGCAGATAAAAACTAGAAAGTTGCCATAGGAATATGGAAGGAGTATAGTTAATATCATATGTATCGGATGCGGAAGCTTCGATAGATTATAGCGGTGGGTTAATCGAATAGCATTGTAGTTAGTAGCTATGCTGTAGCAATTGCGAAAGCTGTGCAGTATAGATGCTATAGCAATGGGTAGAGTAACTAGGGGAATTATGCACTTAAGGAGGAGTCCGAGTCCAGTCTAACTTCTTACTGATATCTTCTTAAATTTACTTTGTTTATTTCTGTTATTAGCGTAATCATCAAAAACCTCTCAAACCAATTACATTTACTTTCTGATTCCAACTATCATCGCAATTGAGCATCTCTCTTCGGTATCTCAGTCTCTGTGGGACGATACTCTACTTTCACTTTATTACTTGTTCAACTGGTTCACTTGCCATCAAGGAAATCGACCAACAAGTTTTTGGGGCCATTGCCGGGACTGTTGATACCCTTATTGACGACGCCCCTTTTGCTTAATAGTTGTGATTTACGTAATAAAAATCTCATTTTTTTCTGTTCTTGATTTGCAGGTACATTCTGTAGTGCATGCGGAATTCGCCTTCAGCCAACCTAAAGCCTTACGATCCGGAGATAGAACGCACCTACAAGCAAAGGCGCAGGAAGCATAAGCGAAGAAGTCAACCTTTTGACTCAGCGAACATGGCGGATATGCCTGTCAAACCAGAGCAAAATCAACGAGAGCAGATACTGATAAATGGGGATAACCAGGTCCCCCCCACCTCCAAACCCAGATGTGAACAAGGGCATCATGGAATTTGGAATTCCAGATCTAAACAAGCTAAATTCGGCCATCACACTGCCAACATTCAATGCAGGACACTTTGAAATCAAAGGTGTCATGATTTAGATGTTGAATGCAGCCGGGAAATTTGGAAGACTTCCATCCGAAGATCTGCACCTCAAGACCTTCATGGAGGTGTGTGATTCCTTTGTCATCCCAGGAATCCCATCTGACGCTGTCCGGATTAAATTATTCCCATTCTCACTAAGGGACAAGGCTCGGACGTGGCTCAATAACCTACCTGCTAATTCCATCACCACGTGGAATGATTTGGGGAGTAAGTTCTTGCTCAAATTTTTTTCACCTACTAAGAACGCTCAACTCAGATGGGACATCACCAACTTTCAACAAAAAGCTGGTGAATCTACTGTTAGAACTGGCTATCACCCAAGAGGGGGGTGAATTGGGTGTCTGATAAAAATTTAGATTACTTTGAAAATCTTTTCGCAACTTACTGAAAGTAGTTCGAATGACAGAATTAGTTTATAAAGCAATAATCAGTCATTCAAACATATATGCTGGAAATGTAAGAGTTTAGGGAAGAGAATATGCAAACTATGATTTATACTGGTTCGGCCCTTCCTTGACCTACGTCTAGTCCCCAAGCTCTACTTGAGATTTTCAATCCTCTATCTCCTTGTTTAACCGGGCACAAGAGAAAGCCTTTACAACCTCACAAGTTTGGTCGGGCACTTGTGTAGCCTTTACAATCTCTTACTGAGATACTCCCCCTTACACACTGTAAGGGTACAATTACACACTCTGTAAACGAAGGATGATCCTCTCACTCTTAGACTCTGATAACCTTGGAATTTGTGATGTTTCATCTTCATAATTAGTTTTTAGAATTTATTTGTATAGATCTTGGTCATATTTGGAATTTTGTTCAAAATTGGGCTTAAACCACATCTCTTTTATAATTGGGTAGTGAACACTGTTTGGTATGTTGATCATAATTTGCGTTCTAGACATCCCATTGATCTGAACTTTATCTTTTAGGAACGCTGAATGAAAGCCCTACAACTTATATGAAGAGTCCAGAAGCTAAATGAGACGTTTAGAGGACCCAATTGGGCTTGGAATGCAAGACAAGGTGCTGTGACGGACTCGGAACAACGTACAGTATTGGATCCATAACTTGGGTTACCGAACTCCAAATGAGGTCCGGTTTGAACGAATGAAAAGCTAACATCCAGGGATACATTTCATATGAATACATTGTGGCCCAATTCCACCGAATTCGTGGTGTAAAACAGGCTGTAAATCGGACACGGTTTTGGAGCTGTAAAGTGATTCAAAGATGCTTCCAAGTTGGCCACTAAGAAAAGTGACGAATTTGAGTTGTAAAGTGCATGGATGAGATGCTCCTAGCTGCCTATAAATAGAAGAGTGTTGTGAAGCTGAAAACACACTTGGAGAAGAGCTCTCTCTCCCTTAGGTTCTTTCTTTCTTAAGTTTCATATCTCCTTCATCTTAAGTTCTTTCTTTTCTTGTTCAAAACCTCCTATATGGATGGTTCTTACATCTTGTTTATGTTTCTTATGTATTATTTTCCTTTTGTTTATTTGAAGTCCTACATGTGATGGTTCTACCTCCTACATGGACGATTAGTTGTAATCTTTTCCTTTCGATTGTTATAATTTAATGTTATGTTTCGTTCATTTTAAGTCCTACATGCGATGGTTCTACCTCCTACATGGACGATTAGTTGTAATCTTTTCTTTTGAATGTTTTAGTTTAATTTATTGTTCTTCATCTTTTTCCCTTTTGTATGCTTGGTCATGAATAGCATGAACTAAGTATCTTTCTAAGGTCATGTATGAATTCTTTATGAAGTTTAATTGAAATTCTGTTTTTAATTACATAATACTTGTTTTGGATGAGTTTCTTTAATCCATTCTTAATGCCTTTGTTAGTTTGATCATCTAATTAAGGAATTGAAAGATTAATTAGACCTTGGGAAAGGCTAGTTAATTCTAGGTTCAATTGATTAAAGAACATAAGGTACTAGCAAGGGAACTTGACATAGGCTTTATGCAATCATAAAGAATTCTGGACTTAATGCAAGAATTAATTCTAATGAGCATGGGAACATGACTTTAGGATTGAGGATTAGGCTAATTTGACTTAGGAATAAGCAATTAGATTAAAATCTGAAATTCGATTGACATACTCCAATTCATGGGTTAAGCAATTAAATTCTACCTTAAAAGAAGATTATGTCTCTTAATCTAGCTTTTGGTAAAGGAAGAACAATTAAATGGATTATTGATGACATACATGACCCTAGGCTTTTGTTAATTGTTTTCTACAAAGTTTGATTCAATTTCTTTGTCATTTTATTTTCTTTTAATATGTTCATCCAAAAACTCATATGGTTGCATCAACTTTAAATTCAAGTAAATTGGGTTGGTAGTTGGAACTTTGGTCCCGTGGGAACGATATTTTATTACTCCGGATACTTGCCGATTACATTGATAGTGTATACTTGCACTGGTTATACCTTACTCATCAGACTCACTCCCCCTTACAAGTTGTAACTGTACACCCACTCTCAAAGGTTCCACAACCTTGAGATTTGATCATTAAACAGATAATCAAATAAGTGTTTGGACTCTCTCACAGAGTAGATGAATAATAATCACTGAAGTACATAATCGATCATCTCACTCTCTACTGTAAACTATATAAACATTGAGAAACAGAGAGAGTATGAGTTAAGCGTATATGCATAATGTCGGCATTTCGGCAGTGCACGCTCGTATCTATATTTGTCCATTTTGAATCCTTCTCCTTTTATAGTTGATGGAAAGCATTCAACCGTTGAGCAATTCTTCCCGTTCAGGATACGATCGTTGAATGTCCGTTGGAAGTAGCCGTTGAGTCTCGATTCTGGCAACTACATTTAATGCTCTTCTGACACAATTTGCTTTCTACTAATTTGTTGTTTAATCCATGATAAAATCATCTGAAACTCATTAACAAACTGATTAAAAGCAATTAGGATTAGTAATGAGTAACGTTATGAAGTAATGGGATTAAACACAGTGATTTATAGATTATGCATACGGAGATTTGAAAATAGAGGGGTCTTGCTCGAGTAGGAATCCATTCTTGCTCGGGCAAGCTTCTCATGAATATGTTCTTGGACCCTGATGCTCGGGCAAAGTATTTTTCCTGCTCGAGCATGGTGCTCGAGCATGATAATTATCATGCTCGGGCAAGCTTCTTTTACAGAGGCTTGAAAGTGTTCTGCATCGTTGTTGCTCGAGCATGGAAACTTTCTTGCTCGGGCACGACATAGACAGAGACGGGGAAGTGAGAGCACAACACTGTTGCTTGAGCAACCCAGAAAGCATGCTTGCGGAGATACATAGATTTGGTGATGTTGCTCGAGCATGAAACCAGGCTTGCTCGGGCAAGCTTCTTAATCAACGTTGTCTCAGGGTATGCTCGGGCAAGTCTTTTCTCCTGCTTGGGCATGGTGCTCGAGCATGATATTTTTCATGCTCGGGCAAGCTATACTACCAGTCATTGTTTTGCTTCTGCCTCGATGCTGCTCGAGCAAGGAATTTATCTTGCTCGAGCATGATTGTTCAATCATGCTGCTTTCGTCTCTGACTCGATGTTGCTCGGGCAAGCCCGGTGTGTTGCTCGAGCATGACTAATCATCCATCACTTGCTCCTTTCCAGAACCTGATGATGCTCGGGCATCATAAATGGTCTGCTCGAGCATGGTGCTCAGGCAAGACTTCTTCTATGCTCGGGCAAGACTCTTCATAGTTGGAATTCTCACTTATGTTTCGTTGATGCTTGGGCATCCCAATCACTATGCTTGAGTAGGCTATCCTTGAGTGTTAGGCTGCTGCCTACCATGATCTTGTGCAAAAATCAGATTTTCAAGAAGTAAACTCATTGAAGATAAGAAGCAATTTCCAAAGCGAGCATATAACGTCTCTGGTATAAATCCAAGTTTAGCAAATCATTCCATTTTAGAAGGCTCTTCAAATATTCTTTCCATTTGAATAAGAATCAGCTCCAAGCTAGTTGTAGTACGTCCATTAACATCATATGAATGGAGGTTGTTCTTGATCAGCGTTTTCTGCAACATCCTGAACTGACCATCAACTTTTGAAGGTCATATCTCCTTGGTATGAACTCCGTTTTTGTTTTCTTAAGTGTTCATAGAAAGCCTTGTGAGTCTACTTTCATATGCCACTGATTTCAGCTCAATCGGATTTATCGTTTGTGAGATATGCTCAAAACACCGAAGCTTGGTCTGGACTGTGACGGTGATGTTTGTGCCAACTTGAAAAACTAATAGCTCTCTCATCTGGAATCCTTTGGACTTTAACGTTATGTCAAAATGACGCATTGGGAGTCTAGTTTCATATGCCACTGATTTCATGTCAATCCGATTTCTGGTTTGGGAGATATCGTCGAATTACTGAAGGTCGCCAGAAACAGAGCTGAACAGAGTATGCTAAACCACAACCTTGCTCGAGCAAGCTTTCATTTCATGCTCGGGCAAGAGCGGATTTTGGACGATTTTGGGCTGGAAAAGCACCTTGGTCGGGCATAACATTGTTTTTGCTCGAGCATGACTTCAGAAACTCAAATTGCTCGAGCAAGACACTGTTCAAGTGAGAAAATAGCTGAAATTACATAAATGCCCTCCAACAAACCAAGATTCATCCGAAGCTTGAACTTGCTTGTTTTAACTCCGAATTGAGCCGTTCCAACTTCTATTTAATCGTGGAGACTTGTAGAATCAATCTAGGAACTTGTATAATGATTTTCTCATTCCATTAAACAAGTTCTTCCTTTCTTTCTTCTCTTTTCTTGATCATTCTCCATCATTAAACTTCACATCTACATTAAATATAAGAATTAGTCAAAGTAGAAGATAAATGTAGTATGCAAGTTTTTTGCTCTTAAGAATGACATGTATATAAGACATCATCAAAACTAATCATAACCAACATCTACCTATGAAGCCTAGGACAGATTTAAAGACCTCCTTAGAAGATGCCCACAGCACGGTCTGTACAAATGGGTCTAGTTAGAAACATTTTAAAGGGGGCTCGATGGACAAACACGATCTATTGTAGACGCCTTCTCTGGAGGATCCATCCTAATGAAGTCTTATGAAGAGGCTCATAATCTACTAGAGCGCATGGCCATGAACAGTCATCTGTGGCAAGCAGATAGAGCTACATCATCCCGAGCCGTTGCAGGAATACATGAACTGGATGCTATGACTGCTCTCACGGCTCAAGTGTCATCTCTGACTAATTTGGTGAAGGGACTGACCCTTCCATCAAGCAACACTTTGCTGCAACCATCTCAAGTAGCTTGTGTGTACTGTGGCGGAGAGCACTCTCACTCTCAGTGCTCCACCAACCCTGAATCTGTAAACTTCGTCAACAACTTCAACAGGGGTAGTAACACCAACAATCCGTACTCAAATACATACAACTCCAGATGAAGACAGCATCCTAATTTCTCCTGGAGTTCTCAAGGTCCACAAGCAGTGGGACAATCAACAGGCCCACAATACTCAAACCAAGCATCAAACCCACCAAGGTTTACCCAGCAAGCAAGGCAGCAGGGTGGCGAATCAGACCCGCAACACTCTATGTGGACCCTTCTGAAGGAATATATGGCAAAAAACGTTGCGGTCATTCAGAATCAGCAAGTAACCCTAAGAAACCTCGAAAATCAAGTGGGACAACTAGCTACCGCCCTTAATAACAGACCCTCAAGATCCTTGCCAAATGACACTAAAGTCCCCAGGATCCAAGGCAGAGAAGAAGTCAAGCTGATAGAGCTCCGAAGTGGTAAAAGCCTAGAACCCAGAAAGGCAACCAAGCAGCCTATAGTTGCCACTAATCCGTACTATGAGAAGTTTAAAGAAGGGCAAGAGAGTACTGAACAACTCATTGAAGACGAGCAGAGTCAATAAAGACTGTCACAACCAGCATAGGACAGGTGCAGCATTGGATGATCACGTGCAATACCCAACAGCGAATACTACCGCATCATCATCAAGGCATAATAGTGACCTTGGACCTTCAAAAATGCTAAAGCAACCTCCACCTTTCCCACAAAGGTTACAGAAGCAAGTCCAAGAGAAACAATTCAAGATATTCCTCGACATGTTACGGTAATTGCACATTAATATTCCTCTGGTGGAAGCCCTAGAGCAAATGCCCAGCTACGTAAAATTTATGAAGGAAATTTTGTCTAAAAAGAGACGACTGGAAGAGTTTGAGACCGTTGCATTAACCCAGAACTGCAGTGCCATGTTAACAAATCGGCTACCTCAAAAATTAAAAGATCCTGGCAGCTTCACAATCCCTTGTGCCATTGGACCTCAATTTTTAGGGAAAGCTCTGTGTGATTTGGGAGCTAGCATAAACCTCATGCCCATGTCGATCTTTAAATAATTGGCAGTTGGGGAGGCCAGGCCCACAACAATTACGTTGCAACTAGCCGATCGCTCCATAGTCCTACCAGAGGGAAAGATCAAAGATGTTCTAGTAAAGGTGGATAAGTTCATTTTCCCTGTAGATTTCATTATCCTGGACTTTGAAGTAGATCGCAATGCCCCAATTCTTCTAGGAAGACCTTTCATGGCAACTAGGTGTACGCTGATTGATATGGAAAAAGGAGAACTCACTATGCGCGTAAACGATGATCAGGTCACCTACTCAATCCTTAAGACTACAAGATTCGAAGATCCAGCTGAGAAGTACCTAACCTCTGAAGATGACGGCAAAACCACAAGAAAAGAAGGAAGCCGTCTTGCACTACTACAACATTGAATAGCTATGGCAAAGTCCAGCTGAAAGACTTTAAAGCAAGCGCTATTGGGAGGCAGCCCAAGTTCGTGGTTCTTTAACAAAGGGAACGGGTCCAGCAGGAGCCATGCTACGGCATACTACAAAGCATTATGGCTCCAAAACAGCAATACGGGAAGGCCCACGGAAGGCTATCAGGTACACCCCGACCTTTAAAATAAACGTTGTGTGCATGAATTAGATTTGGTAGGCCACTTCTGTGAGCCCACTACAACTAAGTTTAACTCCGAGTCAACAGAGTCGTGACGGTTCACATTCAAATTCCTACCTTTATTTTGTCTATCATCGCCTTCCTCTCCTCCCGCGTCTTTTCACAAGCTCACAGACTCTCCATCTCCCTCCATTAACCAACCATCATGCCTAAGGTCCTAAAAATGACGAGGCTCCATCAGGTGCCCCCACCAGTCGATGCCCGCCGTCACCCTAACCCACCACCGGAACCAGCACCAGCAGCTTCCATACCCACCTCCTCGTCCTCCTCCTATTCCTTCGACTCTTCGTTTTCCCCAAGCCCTACTTCGGTTTATGACAAGGCCTATATAATCTCCAATGCACCCCTCTACTGGTGACCGGAAACCGACGCCAACTCCCCGAACAGGTTCTGTAAGCGTCTTCGCCTGTTGCGCACGGAACTGAAGACCATCCACGGGGACCAACGCACATTCTCTGCCGCCCATCGTAGCGGCCCGCTGATATCCCTCTCACTCTCACAGTCCCATTCGGGAATTCCGGTCGTCACCGGGGTAGAATCATCCACCGAGGAGGACACCGCCAGCAGTGCCCCTGCTCCACCCACTCCCACTCCCACACCCTAGTTCCCCTTTCCTTTTACTGTTTCCATTTTATTTTCTTTTTGTTTGCCTAACAATATGCCTATGCCCTGGGCATTTGCCCCAGGGCTATTATGAATGATGCGGTTTCAAATTCCTCTTTTGCTCTTTACATCACCCCACCCCCCTTGTTGCGTGCCAAATTCCTAATAATCGTTTTTATTCGCGCGCAATGAGGGCATTGCATCATTCAAGTGTGGGGGAGGGATTAGTTAGGTAATATAACCTGCTATCTGCCATTTCCGTGTGTGTTTGATCTATTACTCTGCATTTAGTTTTTGGACACAAGCTGGAATTTTTTTCAAATTGCATGATGAAGTATGAACAGAATACTATAGAAATAGAAGGAATGTTTGTATAACGCAACATAGCATGATTGCCTAAGAAAACTGAACCTGTAGGCTTGGGAAATTGACAATGCTAGCTAATCTGATGCGCGGTAAAGTGGCAGTGAGGAAGTTTAAAGGGAAGAACCCCTGATGGAAGGATTCAATTGAGGCTAATTGTTACATCTTTTTAGTGTGCAAGTCTGCTAGTCCATGTTTGATCCTTGATTTGTTTTAGTTCTTTGATAAACTATCTGGCATCTGAGTTTGAAGTTCGTAGGATAAAGGCATTCATGTCATACCCATCAATCCCATACAAAAACCATTTGTCATGATCCCCATATTGCTACCCCATTAAGCCACACGAGTATGCTATAGCAGAACGAGATAGACATAAAAGAAACTAGAAGAAAACCATGAAAATGCTGCGACAGAGTGCTCCATTGAAAGGAAGCGGAAAAGAGCTTATAAAAAAAAGTACAAAAAGGAGCACTCGGCTAAGACCAAGATATCTTGCTACCTAATCTGCTATAGCATTTACCAACAATTCTCATCTCAAACTCCTAACCATCTTCACCATTGTAACCCAAAAAGTCCTTTTGACGAACGAATACTCAAAATGCTAGGAAGCAATCTTAGAACTTTAATAAGGCTATGGAACTTCCAGGGCTCGTATGACAAGAGAGAAATTAAAATCCCCTGAGTGAGAGAGCGAAAACACCAAACTTGAGAGCCTCTTGAGGCCTCTTCACCTAAGCAATACCACTCTTTCTGAGCCGTTAGCATTGGGCAGTGGGATTGCCGAAGGAGGACGTTAACTAAAGGCAAGTGTGTAAGCGAGGATTATACAGACAAGAGCACTATAACTATGAGTTTTGTTTGCTTTATCTTATTTTGCCCAGGAGTGCAAAAAGCTAAGTGTGGGGGTATTCGATGAGCACAAATTATACCATGTTTTCCCTGTACTTCATGACCGAATTGAAGGGTGAATAAAAGCTTAAACTGCAATCAATCCAAGCAAAAAAGGCATATATTCATGATATAGGGAACGGAAGGATGGAAACCATTTACATCCTGAACATGTGCTAAGAAGAGCAAATTACATTGTTTTAAAGAACGTATAGCAAAGCTGATACGATGCTATAGCATTTGGACCGCAACTCGAAAGGAAATAAAAAGCATCACGAAAGCTATAGCAAAGTAAAGGACGCAATGTTATGCGGCATATTTTCTAACCCTTTTATCTAGCTGATTTCAGGAATAGAAATAAAAGATCGAGATGAACAAGTAGATTGCTGACATAATGAAATAGAAGATGCGGAGGATCAAAACGGAAAGTTTTGAAGAATCCCGCAAGATCCACAGAATCAATCTACAAACAGAAGATGCGATACATCTCAACAGATTTGGAAAGCCCAGCTAGCTTAACTTGCATTACACGAAAGTCCAAATATAAAAAGGAAACAGCAGGACAACCCTGGAGGAGAGTCATAGAGAGCCAACACAAGATTACATATTCGGCCGACTCAACAGAAGAGTGAGAGACTTCACTAGCACGAGAATTCCAGGATAACCCAGCATCCTTCCTCGCAGTAAGACGGAGGGAAGAAGACGTGGAGTGGTGGCATGACAGGGCTTCGTCCACGCCGTCGGAACACCGTCAAGCTTTCTATTTTCATTAGTTTAATTCCAGTAGTTAGATCATGGGTCATTCTGTTACTATCTATTTTTTGTTTCCTTCGTCAGTTATGAACTAACTTTATGATGGCTGAACGAGGATGAATTCTTAAGTGTGTATGAACCCAGTTGCAAGTTCTTAATTTAATAGATTTGGTTTGCTTATCAGTGAGTTAACTACTAGTCGATTAGAGGAATCTAAGGGCTAGACCTGTGGTCTCGGCTTACTGGCAAGGAGTTTAGGCTAGACCTCTGAGAAACAGTGTTTGCTAGGTAGCTGGTGCAAGGCTTGACCTATTTATTGTAGGCTTCAGGAATGAGTCTACCTCTCATAACCAGTACACCCTAAGTATAATGCAGATAAAAACTAGAAAGTTGCCACAGGAATATGGAAGGAGTATAGTTAATATCATATGTATCGGATGCGGAAGCTTCGATAGATCATAGCGGTGGGTTAATCGAATAGCTTTGTAGTTAGTAGCTATGTTGTAGCAATTGCGGAAGCTGTGCAGTATAGATGCTATAGAAATGGGTAGAGTAACTGGGGGAATTATGCACTTAAGGAGGAGTCCGAGTCCAGCCTAACTTCTTACTGATATCTTCTTAAATTTACTTTGTTTATTTCTGTTATTAGCGTAATCATCAAAAACCTCTCAAACCAATTACATTTACTTTCTGATTGCAACTATCATAGCAATTGAGCATCTCTCTTTGGTATCTTAGTCTCTGTGGGACGATACTCTACTTTCACTTTATTAATTGTTCGACTGGTTTACTTGTCATCAAGGAAATCGACCAACAATCACCTAGATGGGGTAAATAGGTGATTATAAAAAATCTTTCGCTAATTGCTCAAGAACACTTAAACAGATAAGGAGGGAAGAACAATGAACACAAGAGATTATACTGGGTCGGTCCAACTCTTGACCTACGTCCAGTCCCCAGAAACACTCTAGGATTTCACTATCTCGAAACTTGATTACACACTCTGTAACTCTCGAGTAATCCTCTCACTAAGACTTACTCCTCTTTACAAGTTGTAACCAAATAACCACGTACACAATTACACACTCTGTACTCGAGATGATCCTTTCACTAGGACTCACTCCCCCTTACAAGTTGTAATTGTAAACCCACACTTAAGGTTCCACAACCTTAAGATTTTACTAATCAAATAGTGTTTAATGTTAGATATGATTAGTTTTGATGATGTCTAATATAGAAGCCATTATTACGAGCAAAAAGTTTGCACACTACATTTACATTATACTTTGACTAATTCTTATATTTAATGTAGATGCAAAGTTTAATAATGGAAGTCTCTATGATCAATAGAAGTTGGAATAAAGCTTCATCATATTTGGGCTACTTGTGGAGTACACATGAATAGTGCGAGATATAGAAAGACGACGCATGCAATTCTCGGAAGAAGTTCAGAATAGGCTCGCCTTTTCACGGATATTGAAGAATGATCAAGAAAGTAGATTTAAGAAAGAAGTTCTTGCACACAATATAATGAGAATATCATAATGTCAAGGAAGCAAGAAGTTATCAAAGGATTTTGGGAATAATCAAAAAGAGAAGATATTGAGGAACTTGCTTGAGAATGATGAGTACAAGTTGAATGACGAGAGAATGATCAAGAGAAGAGAAGAAATAAAGAATTGAATTATGGAAAATGATCAAGAGAAGAAGAGAAGAGAAGAAAGAAAGAGTTGAATGATGAAGAATGATCAAGTTGGGAGATGGAAAAAGGAAGAACTTGTTGAATGGAATGAAGATATCATTATTCAAGTTCTTACATTGATGTTAGAAGCCTCCAAGATCATATGGAAGTTGGAATGACTCAATTTAGAGTTAAAACAAGGAAAAATCAGCTTTAGGAGTCAAAACTCGAGTATGTTCATCAATACTCAAGTATTGGAGTGTCTTGACTTCTCCGGTGTCTCGGAATGTCAATACTCGAGTATCCAAGTCAATACTCGAGTATCCAGTGTTTTCAGCATCTCGGGCTCTTCGGATCTGTCAATACTCGAGTATGTAAGTTCAATACTCGAGTATTCAACGTTGATCAACTCTGTTTCACGTTCAGCTCGGGCGACGTCTGGTAACTTGATGATATCTCTTCAACCATAAATCGGATTGAAGTGAAATCAGTGGCATATGAAACTAGACTCCAAATACGTCAATTTGATATAAAATCCAAGCCAAAAGGAGTTCATATGAGATAGATATGAATTGTACAAGTTGATAGATAAATCCACGCCACACAGCAAACCAAGCTTCAATGTTTTGAGTGTAACTCACAAACTACAAATCCAATTGAGCTGAAATTGGTGGCATATAAAAGTAGACTCACAGAGATTTCCATGAAGAGTTGAACTAACCAAAACGGAGTTCATACCAGGGATATATGACCCTCTAAAGTTGACGGTTAGTTCAATAAAGGTCAATACTCGAGTATGTAAGTTCAATACTCGAGTTTCCATCAGACAGAGAGCAACTTGAAGGTTGGGAGAAGCAATACTTGAGCCAATACTCGAGTATCGGAGTAAGATATTGAATACTTGAGTATGTAAGTAACAATACTCAAGTAATGGTCTGGAATGTCGAAGGCTCACCTAAAGGACAACGAAGCAATACTTGAGTGAATACTCGAGTATCCAAGTAAAGTATTGAATACTCGAGTATTCGTCATGGGTTCAGAAAACGAAGTTCTAACGGCTAGTTTCCATCTGAGTATAATGGCTATATTTCTTCTTCCAACGGTTATATATTGATTTCTACCTATAAAAGAAGTCAGATTCAAGACAGAAGAAGTAAGACACAAGCCTACAACTTCAAAATGCTCATACTCTGATCTTCATCTCATTTTACTCTCTATTTTTCAAATGCTTACATAGTTTATCAGAGAGAGTGAAATTATTTGTAATGCACTTCAGTGTTTATCTTATTCACTTCTGAGAGAGAAGATTCATTATAAACATTCTATCGTTTATTCGAGAGTTACTCAAGATTGGGTGATCTTGAGAGGGAAAGATTGTAACCTTACATTGAGTAAGGAGGAGTATCTCGGTGAGAGATTTGGCTTCACAAGTGCCTGGGTGAACTTGTGGGATTGTAAAGGCTTCTCTTGTGCCCGGATTAAACAAGAGGATAGTGGATTGAAAATCTCAAGTGGAGCTTGAGGATTTGGACGTAGGTCAAGGATTGGGCCGAACCAAGTATAAATCTCGGTTGCATATTCTCTTCCCTTATCTCTTATATTTCCAAAGCAAATATATATCTCGAATATGCATACATGTTTGAATGATCGACTTTTGCTTTATCAATTATTATTGTCATTCAAACTACTTTCAATAAGTTGCGAAAAGATTTTCAAAGTTCCTAAACTTTTAATTAGACACCCAATTCACCCCCCTCTTGGGTAATAGCCAGGACTTTCATTTAACTCCTCACTGAGTAAATAAATGATAAACACTGAAGTACAGAAAAATATATGAAGATATTAAGTGAAACTAACGAAACAGATGATTGCAATAAATTCTAATTGAATGCACAACGTTTCGGTTGTTGGCGAATTCAATGCTTCGGGTATTTATAGTTGTTGCAATTAATGACCGTTGGTGAAGCTTGAAGATTAACCGTTGAGACTATTCAAAATATAGCTGTTAGACTGAAGAAGCTTGGTTAATATTTTCGCCATTAATGATGTAGGTGGATTTATACTGTCAAGACATTCGTTCATTCCTTCTGTTCTTCCCATTGTGAAATAGCATTTATTGCGAGATGGGAATAACGGGAATATCTTTCGAATGTTCGGAAGAATGGTTGTTGAGATTGTGTTTCGATATGGTAACCTCATTTAATGCGTCTAACACACAAATTGCTTTACAACAATTTGTTGTTAATCTTTTGTATAATTATCTGAAACTCATTAACAAACTGATTAAAAGCATTTAAGAATAGTAATGAGTGAAGATATGAAGTAATGAAATCACACCGAATGATTTTTGATTTTCAAAGACGATGATTTTGAAAACAGAGAAGATTAACTCTTAGTTTGAAGAGTTTATGCCTGGAGGTATTGATTTGAGACAAGTAAATAAATGACTCGAGGCAAGTTAACTTTATAACAGGATTAAAGTCTGGAAGAAGTTAACTTGAAACTTTGACTAGAGGCAATGACTTGATAAGCAAAAGTCAAGAGCAATTCTTTTCAAAATGTACAAGTTTGATATTTTAACTTGAAATCTGAAAGTCATGCCTTGAGTTAATGACTAGAGTCATTAACTTGCTATGCAAAAGTTAAACCCGATGGCTTTGAAAAATTTGCAAGTTGATCTCTTAACTTGAGGTCTAAAAGTCATGCCTTGAGTTAATGACTAGAGTCATTAACTTGCTATGTAAAAGTTAATGACTTTCTCTTCGAAATGCACAAGTTGAAAACTTTAACTTGAAGTCAAAAAGTCATGGCTTGAGTTAATGACTAGAGTCATTAACTTGCTATGCAAAAGTTAAGAGCAATTCTTTTCGAAAATAGACAAGCTTGATTCTTGACTAGAGGTTAGAAAGTTATCAACTTGAGTTAATGACTAGAGTCATCAACTTGAAATGCAAGAGTTAAACCTGATGCCTTTGAAAAATGCAAGTTGAAAGAGCTTAACTTGCTGAAGAAAGTGAATGACTAGAGTTGGTGACTAGAGTCATCAACTTGACACCCAAGAGTTAAAAACGATGACATTGAAAAAAGAAGCAAGTTGAAAGGCTTAACTAGAGTCAATAAGTATTTGCCTAGAGTTAATGACTAGAGTCATTAACTTGATATCCAAGAGTCAAAATCGATAGGTTCAAAATCTTAAGATCAAAACACATGACTCGAGGCATTTAAATAATTGACTGGAGTTAAAAAAAAGTTTCTTTAAACCATTTCAAGTATCTAACTCGAGGCAATCCCGTCTTTGACTAGAGGCATATAAAATCCAACTTATTAACTCCAAGTTAAAAACATTTTAACTCGAGGCATCCAATGCAAAACTTCCAAAAGCATTATAGATTCAAGTTAACTATAAAACATGATTTAACCTTGAATCTATTAACTTATTTACATTATAATTGTTATCATCAAAACATCAAAAATATAGAAAACTAACAGCCTCAAGCTGTTGTGCTCAAGTCCTTTGGCTCAAGCAACAACTATCTGACCTGGGAATCAACCTGAAGGAGATCCCAATGTTGTGTGACAACACAAGCACAATAAGCTTGGCAGAGAATCCAGTACAACATACTCGGACCAAGCATATTGATGTGAGACATCATTTCATAAGGGATCATGTTTAGAAGAAGGATGTCAAAGTCATGTTCATCCCAACTCATCTTCAACTTGCTGACATCTTCACCAAACTATTGGCCAAAGAACAATTTAATTTCATAAGGAGAGAATTGGGAATGATAAATCCCAATGAGTTGTAAGTATCTCTCTCTCAATGTTAGTTATGGTTTTGATGATTGTTGGAAACTAATTTAAGCATCGGAGTATCTAGTTATGTTTTATGCAGGATGCTTAAAATACTGGTGTTTGCTGTCGAAAGAAGCAAACTCGAGTATTGGAAACAATACTCGAGTATGTCGGAATCAGAGAGCAACCTTGATTTTTGGAGAAGATGAATACTCAAGTATGTAAGTTGGATACTCGAGTTTTAGTCGCGGAAGTTCAACGGTTCACCTTACATCTTTCAAGTCTAGGTTGGTAACCATTCATCAAAACTTGAGTTTTGTAATGAATACTCAAGTTTTGTCGCGTCTATATATATATAAGTCACTATTCATGTTCATCAAGACTCACCTCAAAACTCAAGTTTTGCCCTAGTCGTTCTCTCTTCCCTCTCTGATTCTCTCGACCAAACCCTTCAGAAATGGCTTCCAGATCAAACCCTCAGGAGATTCACGACACGAGTTCTGACCAAGAAGGGTCAAAATCATGGTCTCCTCCTCCTCCTCAGCGACCAAGAAGAATGAAAAGCGTTCCCAGACGCTTCCACTATGGCATCGATCGTTCAATAAGGGGAATCAGCAAGAATATCCCTGATTCTTCGCCGCAATGAAAGGGAGTGTCTGAACAATCTCCTAGCCCTAAATTGAAGGGGGTTTCGTTCAAGGAACTAGCTGTGCCTCCTTTGAAGAAGAGAAAGGACCCTCAACCAGAAGGCAAAGGAAAGAAAAAGGGAACTGAGGCTTCTAAGCCAGTGATGAAGAAGAGGGCTACTGCAACTAAATCGCACAACAATGAGCAAGGCCAAGCTTCCTCCAGAGCTACTTCTTCTAGACACACTCAACCAGAGGAGGCACTTCCAGTGATGGCCAATGCAGTAGAAGATATCTACCGTCATCCTACTCCTCCTTAAGGTTTTACCATTGCTTCTACAGCTCTTACTTCTGAACAGTATGCTAAATTTAAAGAGTCATATATGAAGAAAGAATTATGCCCTGTTGTTGTAGTAGATTTAGTTCAACTCCAAAAATATTGTAGTGTCAATTTATCCCCTTGGCTCGAACCTTATGACACGTTCATATCCATTTCTGCTCCTTATACTCCCAATTTAGTTAGGCTATTTTACTTCTGATAATATCCTAAATTCGGATGGTGAGTTGGTTGAGGAACGCGTGATTACCAATGTCAAGGGTGTCAAATTCACCTTGTCTGCTTCAATTCTTAATACCATCTTGAAAATTGACAACCCTCCTCCTGTTTCCTCACCAAACTACAGTAACCAAGAGATTTTCACCACACTTAGACCAAATGAGCCCTTTCCTGAAAGCCAACAGTAGTTGCTTTCTTTCAAACCAAGGTCAATGTCTCCTCTAAACTGAGTTCTTTGGTATATCTATTCGAGGAACTTCATCCAGAAGGGAGGGAGCTTCACACATTTTGCCCAGAAAGATTATCCCCTCTTCACTTCCTTTGTGGAAAAGAATCCTATAAACATTGGCCACTAGATTTTCCAGGAGATGATAAGGTTCAAATTTTCATCCAGAAGGCCTCCCCACATACCATTTCCATCTCTGATTTCAGTTATCCTCTTTTACCACAAAATATGGTATGTTGGTTCTGCTGAGTCTTTGAAGTATCCTCCATTCTTTGGCAAGGCTCAACTCAATCTCATGAGGTTTAAATTTGAAGCTGAAGACTTTGGCCAATCTCGGGCTCCTTCAAGATCACAAGCAAGAGCTTCTCAGGAAAGAGCACAGGAAGCTCAATCTACTCCACCTCCTCAGTCATCTCTACCTTCTGATTTTGATGCTCGAGTGAAAAGCATTGTGGATGCTGCAATAGCTGCTATGTCAATAAGGATTGAGTTTGAAGTTGGGAAGCTAGTGCATAAGGTCACCAGAGGCAACCATGAGATGGTTGATGCTCAAGATGCCATGAAAGAGCAAATTGAAGGTGTTACTGGTCAGAATGATGCTCTCAAAGAAAAGGTTGATGATCTCACCGGGCACATGATGGATCATGATGCTAAGCTCACTACCTTAATGGTGTCCAATGTGAGTCTGAGTGATAAGCTAGACAAGATCTTGAAGCATCTTGGCTCCTCTTCTGGTGTTGGTCCCTCTGCTGGTCCTGATATGAAGACTGAATCTGAACCTTCCTCCTCATCACCTTCATTTACCTTCACTAGCCCTCAGGTTCCTACCTCATCACCTGAACCATCCACTCCCATTTTCTCGTCTCCTGCTTCCACTCCTACCACTGAAATTCTAGCCTCTCCATCTCCAATTACCCCATCCACTGAGGTCTTTCATCTCTCTCACACTCCTACTACTAAAGTCCTACCACACTCACGTCCTCCTACTCCTTTGCTCAATGTCCATGAATCCTCTATCTCAGCTCCTCCCCATTTTGAAGATGACAAAGGGGGAGAGAAAGGCAATTGAGTTTTGAGAAGAGTTTAGGAGAAATGTTAGGATTTTGCATTTTGCATTTTCTGTAATGTGTTCTCTTCACAATGTTTCCTTCTGATTTAGCATTAATGTAGCTTTGTACTTTAATGAATGATGAATGAATAGCATTTTTTGGCTTCTGTTGCTTATCTCTGAAATATTAAAATGTTGTGAGTTCTCTAATGTGCAAAACCCATTTTCGAAATGCCCAAGTATTCTAAAATACTGCTTCTATCAAAAGCTTTGAAGTTTAAAATACTTTCATTTGAATTCAAAATGCAAATTCTCTCAAACTCTTGAAATCTTGGTTTACAAGTGTTGTCATCATCAAAAAGGGGGAGAGTGTTAGTTCTCTATGTGTTTTGATGATAACTGACAATTTTAAACACAAGTTGAAGTTTGTCTTTGGTAAGTTGAAAAACTTACTGTCAAAAGAAAACTCGAGTATTGGTTTCAAAACTCGAGTATTGACTTGACAGAGAGTAGCTCAATTTTATTAAACAAAACAAAACTCAAGTTTCCATTGGAAACTCGACTATTGAACTTACAGAGAGCACTCCAAGTTTTTCACCCTGAGCCAAACTCGAGTATGGGTATGGAAACTCGATTATCGGATTGAAAGAAAGTTTTCAAGTTTTACACATGTTTTTGAAAAACTCAAGTATCGATTTGAAAACTCAAGTATTGACTTGGCATAGATTTCTCAAAGTTTTCACAACCTCTGAAAACTCGAGTATGGATTTGGAAACTCGAGTTTCGGGCATACAGAGAGCTTTGCTCTTTTTCAATGATTTGGAAACTCAAGTATTGAAATGGAAACTCTAGTATTGAGGTTTTGGACTTAAACTTATTTTCATATCAAAAGTCCAAAACTCGAGTTTGGATTTGGAAACTCGAGTTTTGTTCCTATTCAAAGATATGGTCCAAAGCTCAAGTCACGATGTTCCTCTCTGGAAGAAGGAAACTCAAGTTTGATTATGGATACTCGAGTATTGATATTAGTGCATAGTGACAAACTCGAGTATTAACAAACAAACTCGAGTATGAGTCGAAGAGTTTGAAAATCAAATCTGACGAATTTGTGAAACCTTCTTATTTGATCTTAATACTTCTCCTCTACATTCACTACTATTCTTAACTATGTTTAATCAGTTTGTTAGTGAGTTATAGATGGATTAGAGGATATTAAATGAAGATTTGAACAAAAGCAAAAAGTGGTGTCAGAACATTAAATGCAAAGGCCAGAAACTTGCATCCTCTTGAGCCATCATTCTCTACACGTTGCAAAGGGATTAATGTCTGCTTTCCCTAAGCGTAGCTGCTCTTCCAACGGATATATTACAAGAGAAGTCAATACTAATCCTCCGAACAAAAGCGCTTAAGCGAAGAGAGAGAGAGAAGACACCAAAGTGCCTCCAAATGCTAGATTAGTGCACCAACAGTTATAATGGAGTTAGCAACGGTTATTTAATTCTCTCTTAGTATAAATAGAGTAGCATTCAATTCTTCTCAATAACACATCTGCTGAAAACAAATTGCATTCAAGTTTTCCAACTACTCTTTCAGTTTTCACTTGTAAAGTATCTTTTGATACATTGATCTTCAGTGTTTATATTTATCCACTCTTAGAGAGAGTTCATTTATTGTGAATCATTTCATTGTAAGAATCTCAAGTCAGGGGACTTGGAGATTGGGATATTGATTGCAACTTGTAAGGGGGAGTAAGTTCTAGTAAGAGAATTACTCTTGAGTTACAGAGTGAGTAATCAATTGAGATAGTGAAAATCCAAGAGAGTCTAGGGACTGAACGTAGGTCAAGAGGTTGGACTGAACCAGTATAAATTCCTTGTGTCTTGCTCTTCTTCCCTATACTCTGGTTAGCTCTATTTTAGTGTTCGAAAACAGAGCAATTTCAAAAGAATTTTAAAATCCCTAATTCACCCCCCTCTTGGTGATTAAGCTCCACTTTCATATAGTGCTTCAAACTGAGCCATCAGAATGCTTGAATGATAGTTATTATTATATGCAAACTCTGCTAGTGGGAGATATTGATCCCAATTCCCTTTGAAGTCCAATACACACGTTCTCAACATATCTTCTAGCGTTTGTATGGTACGTTCAGACTGACCATTAGTCTGGGGGTGATAAGCCATGCTAAATTTTAATTTTGACCCCAAAGCTTCATGTAAAGCTTGTCAGAATCAGGATGTGAATCATGGGTCTCCGTCAGAAATAATACTCTTCGGTATACCATGGAGTCTCACTATCTCCTTGGTATAGACCTCAGCCAACCTCTCAGGAGAATAACTAGCACTGATGGGAATAAAATGTGTCATCTTAGTAAAACGATCTACAATTACCCAGATTGCATCAAAATGCCTGATCTTGGGCAATCCCACCACTAGGTCCATGGTAACATCCTCCCACTACCATTTTGAAATTTCAATTCTCTGCAGTGGTCCTAGCGGCCGTTGATGTTCAAGTTTCACCCTCTGACAAGTTAAGCATTTGGCCACATACTGGGTTACATCTTTCTTCATCCCTGGCCACCAGACCTCATATTTCAAATTCTGGTACATTTTAACCATGCCTAAATGTAAGGTGTATTTACTATTGTGAGCTTCATCCAGTATTTTCTGCCTTAACTCAGCATTTGGTGGTGCATATACTCTTTTCTTATACCGAACCAATCCGCTGGGTGATAGATCATAATCTTGAGTCTCATTCCGAGAGATTAACTCTCGTATAGCATTTTCTTGTTCATTTCACATCTGAGCTTCTTCAATTTCATGCCTCAGATCATACGCTCCTCGACTAACAAGAAGACTTGCAAGATAAGCCTCATGGGGCTCCTTCAATTCTAAAGCAATTTGGTTGGACAGATTCAGATCTCTGAAATCTTCCAGCAATTTCTGCTCATGGATCATCATGAATACTGCCTGCACTACTTTTTTGCTCAAAGCATCTGCGACAACATTGGCTTTCCCTGGGTGATATTTAATCTTCAGGTCATAATCCTTCAGCAACTTCATCCATCTACATTGTCTCATATTCAGCTCTCTCTAGTCAAAGAGGTATTTGAGACTCTTGTGGTCACAGTACAATTCCACGGTAGTACCATACAAATAATGCCGCCATATTTTCAATGCAAAAACAACAGCCGCAAGCTCCAAATCATGAGTTGGATAGTTTGACTCGTGAGGTTTCAGCTGTCGAGAGGCATAAGCCACCACTTTGCCCTGCTGCATCAGGACACATCCCAATCCATGCTTACTAGCATCGCTATAGACAACATATGTCTCACCCAGATCTGGGATAATCAACACTGTGCTATAGTCAATCTCTCCCTCAGTTCTCTGAAACTACCCTCACAACGCTCATCCCAAACAAATGATTGGTTCTTTCACGTCAGCTTTGTTAATGGCAAGGCAAGCCTGGAGAAATCCTTTATGAATCTGCAGTAATATCCCGCCAAACCCAAGAAACTCCGTATTTCAATTACCGTCTCTGGTCTCTTCCAGTCTAGTACTGCTTTCACTTTACTAGGATCAACAGCAACCCCATCCCGTGATATCACATGGCCCAGAAATTTAACTTCTGAAAGCCAAAAATCACATTTGTTCAACTTGGCGTAGAGTTGCTTCCCTTTCATTACATTAAGTACTTGCCATATATGGTGCTCATGTTCCTCTTTATTCTTGGAGTAGATCAAAATATCATCAATGAAGACTACTACAAACCGATCCAAATACTCACGAAAGATTCGATTCATATAGTCCATGAACACTGCAGGGCATCACCATAAACTCATAGTGCCCATATCTGGTTCTGAAGGCTGTCTTCGGAACATCCTCAGCTCTTATACGTAACTGATGATATCCTAAGCGCAGATCAATCTTTGAGAAAACGCAGGAACCAGATAATTGATCTAACAGATCATCAATTCTAGGGAGCGGATATTTGTTTTTGATTGCACCTTGTTCAACTCCCTGTAATCAATGCAGAGTCTAAGACTCTCATCCTTCTTCTTCACAAACAGTACCGGAGCTCCCCAAGGTGACACACTGGGTCGGATGAATTCTTTCTCCAGTAACTCTTCAATTTACTTCTTTAATTCTACCATTTCACTAGGTGTCATTCTGTAGGGTGCTTTAGATATGGGTCCCATGCCAGGCATCAACTCAATAGTAAACTCAACTTCCCTTACCGGTGGCAATTGATGAGTGCAGATTATGCCATGTTTTCCCTATATTTCATGGCTAAATTGTATGACGAATAAGAGCTCAAATTGCAAATCACTCAAGCAAAAAGGAAGGTATTCATGATATAAGGAACTGAGGGATGGAAACCATTTACATCCGAAAAACATGTGCTAAGGAAGAGCAAGTCATATTGTCTCTAGGAAGAACGAACAGCAGAGCTGATACTATGCTATAGCATTCCAACAGCAGCTCGAATTGCAACTAAAGGCATAAGGAAGCTATAGCAAAGTAAAGGACGCGATGCTATGCGACATATTTTCTGACCTTTTTATCTAGCTGATTTCAGGAATGGAAATAAAAGGTCGAGGCCAACAGGTAGATTGCAGATATAATAGAAGATACGGAGGATCAAAAGGAAAGATTTGAAGAATCCCGATATCAGACGAGAATCAATCTACAAACAGAAGATATGATAGATCACGACAGATTTGGAAAGCCCGGCTAGCCTAACTTGCATCACACAGAAGTCTGAATATAAAAAGGAAGCAGTGAGTCAACCCTAAGACAAGTCGGAGAAGAGCCAACACGAGAATACACATTCCGCCGACTCAAGAGAAGAGTGAAAGGTTTCACTAGCACGAGAATTCCAGGAGAACCCAGCATCATTCCTCGCAGCAAGACGGAGGGAAGAAGACGTGGAGCAGTGACGTGACAGGGCTTCATCCACGTCGTCGGAATGCCGTCAAGCTTTCTGTTTTTCATTTAATTTCAATAGTTAGAGCATGGGTCATTCTGTTATTGGCTGTTTTGTGTTTCCTTCATCAGTCATGAACTAACTTTCTGATGGCTGAACAAGGATGAATCCTTAAGCGTATATGAACCCAGTTGCAAGTTTTTAATTAAAGATTCAATTTTCGTATCAGTAGATTAATTACTAGTCGGTTAGAGGAATCTAAGGGCTAGATCTGTGGTCTCGGCATGGGCAAGGAGTCGAGGCTAGACCTCTGAGAAACAGTGTTTGCTAGGTAGCCGGTGCAAGGCTTGACCTATTTATTGTAGGCTTCAGGAATGGGTCTACCTCTCATAACCAGTACACCCTGAGAGTAATGCAGATAAAAGCTAGAAAGTTGCCATAGGAATATGGAAGGAGTATAGTTAATATCATATGTATCGGACGCGGAAGCTTCGGTAGATCATAGCGGTGGGTTAATCGAATAACTTTGCAGTTAGTAACTATGCTGTAGCAATTGCGGAAGCTGTGCAGTATAGATGCTATAGCATTGGGTAAAGCAACTGGGGGAATTATGCACTTAAGGAAGAGTCCGAGTTCAGCCTAATTTCTCGCTGATATCCTCTTCGAATTACTTTGTTTAATTCTGTTCTTAGTATAATCACCAAAAACCTCTCAAACCCATTACATCTACCTTCTAGTTGCAACTATCATAGCAATTGAGCGTCACTCTCTAGTATCTCAGTCTCTGTGGGAGGATACTCTACTTTCACTTTATTACTTGTTTGACTGGTTCACTTGCCATCAAGGAAATCGACCAACAGCAATCCACTAATATCTTCTGGGAATACTTCAGGGAGCTCGTTCACTACTGGTATATCTGACAATAATGGTTCAGTCTCTGCCTATACCAAGAAGAATACTATGTACCCTAAGCAACCTTGATTCAGACATTTCTTCGCTTCTTGGGCAGTGAGAAGATTCAAACTGTTTGATGCAGTATCCACTATTGACTGTGAGTACAAGATTTGCTTGTTACCGTAATTGATCAAAGCATTGTTGGTCGTCAACCAATTCAATCCCAGTATGATGTCAATATCAACCAATGATAAACAAATTAAATCTAATGTGGATTCATGTCCGTTTACACAATTCAAGCATGCATCAGATACTACAGACTTTGAAAGAAGGTGCTTAATCACCAAGAGGGGGTGAATTAGGGATTTTAAAATTTTCTCTCGAAAGTGCTCTGTTTGTATAATGCTCAGAGATGAACAGAGTAAAGGTAAGAGAGATTCAACACAATGGATTTATACTGGTTTGGTCCAAATCCTTGACCTACGTCCAGTCCCCAGACTCTCCGGGTTTTTCAACTAACTCAAATGATTACACACTCTGTAACTCACGGAGTAATTCTCTCACTAGAACTTACTCCCCCTTTCAAGTTGTAATCAAATAACCCAATCCTAAAGTCCCAATACTTTGAGATTCTTATAAGAAAGGATAATCAATAAAGAACTCTCTAAAAGAGCATATAGCAATCAGGATATGTATTCCTGTTGAATGGTGGTGCGGTAAGCTGGAAGTGCTCTAAGCAAAGCACTGTAGCTGATGTTGCAATAGAAGCTGAGTATATAGTAGCATCGGATGCAGCTAAGGAGGCCTTTTGGATTTGAGAGTTCATTAATGAACTAGGGGTGGTTCCTACAATCTCAAATCCAATAAACTTGTTTTGTGACAATAGCGGCGCTATTGCGCAAACCAAGGAGTCTAGGTCATATCAAAGGACCAAGCACATACTCAGGCAATTTCATCCTATCAGAGAAATCAATGATAGAGGTGATATAAAAGTATGCAAAGTACCAGGAGAAGACAATGATGTTGATCCTCTTACTAGGCCGCTTGCACAAGCAAAACATGAGGGCCATGTTAAGGCAATGGGAATTAGGGTAATTAATGATTGCGCCTAGTGCAAGTGGGAGTCTGTTGGAAATTATACCCTAGTGGCAAGTCATTCTCCATTTAGTTATCATTTCATTTGCATGTTTATAGTGATAACTGATCCTTGGATATATCTTATAGATTATCCTAAATGTCCCTGGTCGGTCATCTACGCGGGAGCGAAGATGAAATAAGACGTATGACTTTGATGAGGTATGGAGATACGAATCAAAGTCATAGGCACTTGTAAGAGTACAAGGTGCTGGACCGACCCACTATGAGAAAGCTACATGGATTAAGTCATAAGCTTTTCTCATGTATAACCGTGTCACGACGCCTTATAACCTGAGATCATCATGGATTCCTACATGATGAGTCACTGGTTTTTGACCTCGTCAAAAGTCACCTTTGACCGGGTGATGATAAAAGCTTGGATTGGAATCAGTGGTTTTCATGTGGAGGAATGTGAATGGTCAGGATGGAATTTGTCCCACATTTGTAGAGAGATAATACTGGGCCCCTCGATGAGTGAGTCTAAGAAATGTATGGCCGTACTGTAATGGAAAGGAGTTTCCATTTCACTTATTAGACTACACGAGAATCAAGAAAGTAATGGTCAAGAAAAGGAAGTTGACATTATCCATGCCTCATCATTGACCAAATTATCACGTGACAAAAGGAACGTGACATGATTATACGATAGGTTGTATCGTGTCATCGATCCCCATGTGAATTGGGTAGTCGCAATGTCTTGCTAGAGGCCGCTTGCGACTTGTGGGCTGATATAGTATTGGTCCACTGCCAATCTCATATGGGCCTGCAGGGTCGCAGACAAGATTAGCCCAACACGAGCAAAAGTGTTCAGATTCATTGAATCTTAGATACGTCAAAGATTTAATGAATACTGAATTTAATCTAGAATAAATATATGTATATATATATTAAATTTGAAATTAATATATATTAATATTATTAATGGAGATTATAATATTATTATATATAATATTTGTTTTGTATTTAATTTATTTGATAAATTAAATATCTAAAACAAATAGAGATATTGTATCTCATTTAATTTTCAAATAAAAATATCATATATCTCTTTAATTTAAATTGAGATATAGTATCTCGATTTAATTAAATAGATAGATATCATTTCTCATATTTAATTTATAGAGATAAATTAAATCAGAAGGCTTTTAATTTGAATTAAATAAATAGATTAGATTAGATCTATTAGATAGATTTAATTAATACATTTTTTTAATCCAGATTCAAAATTCAAATTTCAGATCAGCCTTTTAATACGGATTAAATAAATACATTACATTAGATCTAACAGATAGATTTAATTAATATATTTTTAATCCATATTTGAAATCAAAATTCAAAATTAATGAGGATTAATTTTGAATATATTACGCCGATCGGGTTTAGAATAACCTACGAGACTTTTTGTCGAGCGTATCTAAGCCGCGAGGGAAAAAAAACCCTAGGGCAAAATATAGAGAGACGCACAGTTCGAGGCGCTAACACGCTGCCGCGTCCGTGTTCGGTGTTTACATTAGTTGATTTCTCAAGCTTCACGATCAACTCCTTCGTTTTTCTCTAGTCGTGGCTCTCTCTCTCTCTTTCTCAGTCTCTCACGTTTCTCTCTTGCTCTCAGTTTTACTTGAGCTGAGCAAAGTGAATGAATGAAGATCAAGGAACAATGCTTAAATATAAATGTATGGAGAGTCTGCTGTCGTGAACGTTTAAGCCTCTGGAAGAGTATGGTGCTTCTGATCTTGCATGATCAGAGAATGAGTTAATCATGATGAAGAAGTATGGCTAATGACTTTTTCTTTTGACTCTCCATTTTTGTCACGTGCTTGTTGAGGAGTTAGTGGGGATAATGGGCTTATGGTGAATATTGTGTTATGATGCCCATTTTAATACTTAATTGATCCTCTTCAAACCTTTATTTGCAATTAAGTACTTAACTCAATTAATTGCAAATATTGGAATAATGATAACATTTAATCCTTAATTCCATATAAGGATTCGTTTTCTTTATTAATCAATTCCATAAATGTTTAGGCCTGAAATTATCCTTTATGAATATTCCTTAATCTTTTCCTAAAATAAATTTAAGGAAAAACATACCTTAATTTCCAAATAATTATTTTCAAAAGTATTTTAAGCCAAAATTTCATAATTAATCTCCATACATTATCCAAACTTTAAAATCCGAAAATTTGGGATTTTACAAACTCTATCTCGACATATATAATGTTTATTCTCTATAACCCTTAATTATTAAGTGTTATATATGTATAATATGTAGTGGTGTAATTAGACTAGGTTGTATGTTAAAGAGCTCCTCTAACAAATTAATAAATTAATAAAAATACGCTTAATTTTAATAGAAGCAAGATGGAGGTCAATTTGAGATATTTGCGTTTTAGAACAAAACATTTAATTTGTTACATTTAACTTCTTGTAAATAACATTTTTTTCCTTTCGTATTCATGGTGTAATACTCCACTAATATCCAGATAATTATTAGAAAAACAATACGCAGCACAATGGGCAAACAGAAATAGCATAAATATACTGATACAATAATCTTGATTACATAACAGGAGTATTATCAAGGTTTATACACATTATAGACAGTAAAGTTATTACAATGTCATTCTTCAATTCTTCGTCATTCTTCCTTTTGGTTCATCTTCAAGCATCCTTCCCTTTCGCCTCTTGTGCTACATTTCTTTCCTGCGCTCACCTGCCTAATGGTTGGTTGGGGAGGGTAAGATTTGAGGGAATCCCAGTAGCAAACAATATCGAACAATGCATGCAAGATAAATGCTAGCACATGATTTGCTTTCCTTGCAAAGGCTCATGTTAAAATAATGACATTTCTGCATGCTCAATGCTTCATACAAAATACTCATGATCATAGTATAGTTAGAAACATAGCTATCATTCAAATATGCTACACATAGACAAGAAAGCAAAACAATCATATACATAAACACAAGCAAACATATCAATACACGCAAGTAGGGTAAGTTCACTACCTTGTAAACTAATGTCCTTCATCGGTTTTCCCTTCTACCAACCATCGAGGTTGCTTGAAGTATCCTCCATTCTTTTTTTTTGAACTTGTCATGGCCCTAAATACATAATCACATTATTATAGCCATGAAAAAGTGAATACCTAATGGAGCTGCTTTAACCTCATAACTTTTGGCCCTTAAATTCACATGGTGGCTAGAAGCTACTAGAATTTTCAATCATCTTTGAAAATTCATAACTCATTGTACAAGTGTTCAATTAGGGTGGTTCTAAATAATATGTAATCATTATTTAGTCTATTTTCATAGAAAAATACTTTATGCAAACACATACACGCATATCATCCCAAACTCAATCAAAACAATACCTACTGTCCAGATTACATTCCAGAATTATAGGCCATTTTCAAAAATTCATATCTCCATGTGTACAAATCTTAATTAAACAAATCAACTAACAGATTAAAGCTCATTATGTCTACTTTAATTTTGAAAAAATTCATAGCCATTGGACACCATTTACTATCCCAAACACTTGTTGCAATTTCGATGCCACGAAAGAACCAACAAAGGCAGTTTTGGGGTTTTAAGGCAATTCAATCACATAGCTTCCAAAATGACTATCTAACCTCTACTCAACACAATTTTCCATTTTAAACACATTGAAAGAATTACAATTGTCAAAAGGGATAAAGGTCTTAAAGGCCATGGAAGTTTTTCCTCAAGAGCACTGGTAAGACAGAAGTTTTTATTGGACCAAAAATGCCAGGAAGTTCACAAAACGTAGCAATTTTGCCCCGGAAGTTTACGAAACGTAGCAATTTTGCCCCTCCGTTAATTTTGACCGTTAAGTTTAACTGAGTGCACACATGGCATGCCACCTCATCACACGTGGCATGCCACTACATCAATCAAATAAGAGTTAAGTATCATTTTTGCCCCAGAAGTTTTCACTGAGGAGCAATTTTGCCCCGGAAGTTTTCACTAATGAGCAATTTTGCCCCAGAAGTTTACAAAACGTAGCAATTTTGTCCTTCTGTCTCCTAATATTAAATTTGACTATTAAATCAGTCAAAGATCACACATGTCATGCCTTGAAAAGGTCAAACTTGGAGTCAGAG
The DNA here is from genome assembly GCA_019022615.1 of Acacia melanoxylon. NCBI lineage: Eukaryota > Viridiplantae > Streptophyta > Magnoliopsida > Fabales > Fabaceae > Acacia > Acacia melanoxylon. The sequence goes on from JAFJYJ010000014.1 coordinate 1,083,779, forward strand.
AAGGATATCCTTGAGATGTTGAGCTCAAGGCGGCAGAAATTTGTGAAGCCGAACTGGTCAAAGGGACTGAAAGGTTTGTCGCAAAACCCAGAGGAAGCATCACTTATGATCTAAGCAAATGATCAGTCTATACAAACGTAAATATTATCACTATTGATTTGTTTTAATGAACCAATTTTTGGAACAATTCATTTCTCGTTTTGTGTTTCATTTGCTTAGATCATAAGTGATGCTTCCTCTGGGTTTTGCGACAGACCTTTTAGTCCCTTTGATCAGTTCGGCTTCACAAATTATGGCCACCTTGAGCTCAACATCTCAAGGATCTCCTTCTCTGACTCCAAGTTCGACATTTTCAAGGCATGACATGTGTGGTCTTTAACTGATTTAATAGTCAAATTTAATAAATGGGAAGAGAAGGGCAAAATTGCTACGTTTTGTAAACTTCCGGGGCAAAATTGCCCCTCAGTGAAAACTTTCGGGGCAAAAATGATACTTTTGATTGATGAGGTGGCATGCCACGTGTGATGAGGTGGCATGCCACGTGTGCACTCAGTTAAACTTAACGGTCAAAATTAACGGAGGGGCAAAATTGCTACGTTTTGTAAACTTCCGTGGCATTTTTGGTCCAAAAAAACTTTCGTCTTACCAGTGCTCCTGAGCGAAAACTTCCATGGCATTTAAAACCTTTATCCCTTGTCAAAATATAACTCTAACATATTGATTTAGGTAAGGCCAACACAAAGGAAGCAAAGGGAAATCATCATGGATTTTGTTTTTATTCCATCAATCTCTTATTTTCAACATTTTCATGCCTCAAGAGTATTAATCCAAGCTTAAATAATTGATTGCATAATTTCTAGAAAAATGGGCAGAATTTTCCCATAGGTTTTCAAGCTTCTAAAATTCCAAACAACATCAACTACAACATCATAACGAATCACCATAAGATTAACTCTTGCCTCAGGAAGCTTGATTCCTTAGCCTTCCCAACTCTTATTTAACTTGTTTCTCTCTCTTGCGAACCACTATTTGAGAGAATTACAAGTGTCATAACCAATGTCCAAATGATAAAACAAAGATGGAACGGTGATTTTGGGGTAGAAACTTACTTATTTCAAGTAGTTTGTACCAATTCTTCCCTTACTCCTCTCTTGACCTCCTCCTCCTGCTTAGCTCACCTTGTCAGCATCTCACTCTACTTTACTGGAGATGCATCAAAATGAAGAGGAATGAAGGAGATAAGAGATAAGAGATAAGAGGCTTTTTAATCAATTATTAACTCAATTGGATAATTCTTGGGAAAATCTATCTCATGGCCCATATTAGCAAAAAAATATCAAAAAAAGCCCAAGAAAAAGTCACATATCAAAAAAGGCCTTAGGGCTTTTTCTGGTATTATTTCATAAAACGTTAACAACTAAATCAGTCTCATTAACAACTAAACAAATACCCGTTAACAACTAAATCAGTCGCATTAACAACAATATCCTAACAACTAAATCAGTCTCATTAACAATTAAATCAATACATGTTAACAACTATATCAGTCATATTAACAACAACGTTTTATGAAATAATACTAGAAAAGGCCCTATGGTCTTTTTTGACATGTAACTTTTCCTTGGGCCTGTTTTGACATTTTTTTGCTAATATGAGGCATGAGATGGATTTTCCCATAATTCTTCAAGTCCACCTCCTTCAAAATTAATATTTTAATGCTCTCTTATTTTTATCATGTGGTGAAAAATCTTCTTCCTCCTCGACTCATGATCCATCACGTCACCTCTTTACTTTATGTATGGGAGCGTTGGATTATCCATTCCAACACCAAATTACCTTAATTAACCTTTTTTCTATGATTAATATGTCATTAATCTTCTATAAATACTTTTTGAATATCATTTAATCATATAATCAATGTGAGACCATCAATAATTATTTTTTATTGGGGAGTCATTCCTTAATTTTTCTCAAGCTCAAATTTGGTCTCAATGTAATCTTTTTTCCCCACGATTCTAAGAATTTTCCTTATTCTTAAATAAAATGCCCATAAAATATTGTTTAAGATACTATTCCTATTTCCAGGGCATGAAAACATTTTTATAAACTCAAATTATCCTTAAAAGAATTCCCCCCATTGTTTCCAAATTACTTGAGGCCTCCTAGTATTTTTCATAATTAAATTTGGCTAGTTATCCTTTAATTACTCAAAATTCTAATTATTCTTAAAAATTTGCTTTTGAGGTAATTTTCTCATTTATACCTCAATTAATCCCTAAACATAATATGGGAAGTTATTCTCTACCTTCTTGTATCTCTGGATAATTTTCATGAAACTTTCGAGCATAATTTCCAAAATTACCCTTTTGTGTCCATGATTTTCATAAATCTTGCCTATGCCCAAACTCGAGACGGTAGATATATAATGTTACCTTGATGAGTCTACTATTTTACTTATCTTGGCTAACGTTTAATCCTTTATTGGAGAAGGCCAAATGTAACTTAGTCCTTGGATCATTCTATTTTTCATGACTCTAGCCCAACTGGGCTAAACAGCCAATTTAATTCAAGCCTATTCTTGAGCTTCTAGACTGAAAATATATGATATTATACATGGAAGGTAAATGGGTCTGTAACACTGTTTTTCAGATTGGAGTAGTCACAGTTGATAAAAGCAGACAAAAATAAAAATTTAAAAAAAAAATACAATTATATGTTAGGGGGGGAAAAAGAGTAGTTAGATTTGGAGCAATTCAACTACAATTTAATTGCAGTCGAATAAATGGACATTGAACAAGAAAATAAAGATACTATAACATATCTTTTTGTAAATTAATGTAAAACTAGTGCCATTAAATAATGAAAATTGAAATAAATAAATATTTCATATCTTTGGTAAATTACATTTCAGGATAATTATAAATTGGTTCATTACACACGTGCATACTCCACCCCTCAGGAAAATGAGGTATCCATCCAGATGTCTCCAAAATATGTAATCAGGATGGCACTATCTGGAACAAGCGCTGCTACAACTCCTCTATTGCATCAACAACAGCAAGATGATAGTAGATTGACCGTGCAAATCATACAATACGAGCTATCAATCTAGATGCAAATGCTCTTCTCAGTGGGACGTTTTCTTCGATATTAATAGATCGTGAGATCCATTAAGAGATGCTATGACCTTCAGTTTTAGACAACAACTCATCGATCACTCAAATAGATATCCTATACATTATAAATATGTTAAGAAACCTCACATGAAAATTATTACCAAGACCAAAAATGTTGTTTGGGTTACCTATTTAAGAATGTATGTATATTATTACGATACTTTGTAACTTATATCTTCTCATCATAAATGCAGTTATATTTCATTAAAAAAAATACAATTTTTTTAATTAAGATGAAGTAATAGAGAATCCAACGCAAATAGAGCATTGGAAAAGTAATAAAAAAGATGAAAATCTATAAAGTGAAGTTGGTGTGTGTGAGGGATGGGCATGGATGTGCGTGTTGTTGTAGAAAAAAGTTGAGTTTTTGTTATGTGAGAGAGACAATCTTTTACATCTCTGTATTTCTCTCTCAAACTTTTTGAGATTCTTCCCCACCCTATCTCTTCTTCCATCATCACCTCTTTCTCCTTCCATATTTCCAGCTTCCTTCCATTTTAGTTTCTTCTGTCTCTCTATATCTACACACACCCACACACACCTTTTTTTTTCGGTTTCAAATCTACCTATGGCGCTAGGTCATTTAATTTTAGGGTTATGGTGCGAAAATAACCTTTTATTTTAGGAAAAATTAAAATCAAGGACCTATAACAAATAATATTTATTGAGAAAGACCATAAAAGTTGTAATTATTTAGAAGGACCAATTAACAAAATAAAAATTTTAAAATACTAAAGTGTCCCTAATCAAACCTCCTACATTTCCTCTCACATTCAATGTTTAAAACTAATATGAATTTCTAAATTTAATTAAATTAAACACAATTTCTCTCACCATAGATATTTATAGAAAAAAATAACATAAACATCTTTCAATTTTGTCAAAATTATAATTTTATTTTTAAAATTGACACAAACTTTGATTGAAAAAATATATAATTTTAGGAAAAACTCAAAAAAAAAAATTTATTATTTATTATAAACATTAAAGAAATGTGTGTGTGTGTATATAATTAATAGGTCATGTTCAACGCAACCAGAAAATAGACTGATCAATTTTTAAAAAAAAAAAAAACGAATTTCATTTGATAATGATTTTTTTATCAAATCTATCTATTTTTTGTTCAAAGTTTGGATGCCTTCCAGTGTCAATAGACATTAACCTATTATTATATTTCAATTTTTGATACAATATAGTAATCTTTTATTTTTGTTATTTGAGCCTACACAACTAGTTCTAATAAGATAAAAAATGAATTTAATTTTGCTATTTTGGTTGATAAAGTTTCTTTGATAGAGTTTTTTTTATTTATTTACATATAAATCAAGAAAAAAACTTAATGATATAAAAAGGATAAAGGGCCAATATCTATGTTATCGGTAATAATTAAATTATATAATGATAAGATATGAAATGTATTTAGTTTTTTATTTTCGTTGATAAATTTCCTTTGATAGAGCTTTTTCTTTCCTGCTTTATTTAAAATTAAGTAAATCAAGAAAAAAAAACTTAATGATTTAAAAGGGTTAAAGAGCCAATATCTACCTTATGAGTAATAATTAAATGATAAAATGATATGATTATTTAGATATTAGTTAAGGTTAAAAATGATTGGTGGGAAAAAAAATAAATCACTTTCAAGGGTAATTTAGTATTTCTAAATTTATATTTTGGTAATTGGTCCTTCTAAATAATTACAATTTTTATGGTCCTAATATATTATTCTATATAGGTCCTCCTATCTAATTCTCCCTTTATTTTATTAAAAGTGCAACAATAGCTAGCCATAAATTATTTTTTAGAGCAAAAATAATCATAAACTTTTAAAATTTGGGCAAAATCATTAAACTCAACTAACTTCCAATTATTACGGTATAAAAGTATTGAAATACCCCCACTTAATTAAAAAATAAAAATGTAGCTGTTGTGTGATCCAGTTTTCATCTCTCTTGCTTTAACAGTTGATTTCACCTTCTGTCTCTCACTCTCACTCTCATATTCTCCACTCTTTATCCTCATCACCACACCACCACTACCATCTACAATTCCAAAAAAGTATCATCAACAATCCATCCTAGAAAGGTCAAAAAATGAAAATAATAATAATCTTAATAATAATAATTAACAGATATTTTTTATAATTGTTATACTTTTGTCATCAACAATCCAAACTCTGCTTATTAGCACCATTATCAAGAAAAATTCAGAATCTATACTATAAATTCCAGGGGAAAAAAATTACACCAAGTTCTTAGTAATAACTTGGAAAAAAAAAAAAAAAGGCTCACAACTAGAATATGGCTTAGGGGTTTACCTCATCATCAACACTGGGAAGTAGGGGACAGAGGCTTTATGCAAAGGACCATGTGCATAGGGAAGAACATTCCAGTGATAGAAAATTCCAATAAATAGCAAGATCCAGATCTTTTTATTATTTTTTTTTTTTTCTAGTTTTTTACTCTTCTACTACGGATTGTTGGTGATGAATTTTTGGAATTGTAAATGGTGGTGGTGGTGGTGGGGTGGTGATGAAGATTGAAGAGTGGGTGAGAGTGAGAGAGAGACATATGGTGAAAGCAATTGTTAAAGGAAGGGAAATAAAAAATCACTAGATTGTATAGAAGCCACAATTTTATTAAGTGGGGGTATTTCAGTACTTTCATATTATCATAGATAGAAATTAGTTGGATTTAATGGTTTTGCTCTAATTTTAAAAATTTATTATTACTTTTGCTCCACAAGTAGTTTATAGTTGTAACTTTGTAAGTGTAACTAAATGTTTAAAAATAAATATAAAAGATACATAATCCAAATCTGCTAATATTTAACATCACCTCAAATAACAGTTAAGTTGACTGATAGAGATTTGATATCCTTTAATTAAAGCACTAGGATCAAATTTTGTGAATAAAAAATTATATTGCACTAATTATAATCATCTATTTAATAATTGAGTATTAGTCAATGATGATCAAATCTAAATTATTAGTAATATTAGTTTATAAGAAGAAAGATATATAATATAAGGAACACCAAAATATGAAAATTTTAATAGGGACTATTCTGGAATTAAGTTTTTGTTAAATAACTTAATTGCCTCTAAGAAATTAAGTGTCACTACTTTAATTATTGTTATCCTTTAATAAGTTAAATTTTTTATTTCTTAAACTGTTATTGTAATTTCTCTTTTTGGGTTATCCAAATTTCAAATTAAAGGGCACCTACATAATATATTAATTACTACAAAATTTAATCACAAACCACCAGCCCTTAGAAATTTTATATCGATTAGGCCATCTTGAGATTTTTTATTTATTGCAGCCATCCCGAGATCCTGAATTGTAATATTTGCATATTTAGGAGTTTTTTTGTGTATCTATCCTAGTTAATTTTAGATTATATTATGAAAGAAAAAGAAAAGAATAACCAATAATTATGGAGTAAGCAAGAGATTGACATAATTAAGAAAGATTATTATGATGTTTTAGAGAAAATGTTATATTAACAAACTTAAATATTAGGGGTATTATATAAGGGGAAAACACTTCTCATGTTGTAGGAGAAGTATATTCTTATGTCACACACACATAAAATGGTGGGACCCACATATATATAATTAGCATTATATATATGTGGGGCCCCATCATTTCACGTACAGTGTGTGTAAATCTTCTTCTTCTCTTACTTAAACATGGAAGTTTAAACCCCATTATATAATTACCAAAGAAAAGCAAGGATACTTATGTTGTATATTTGTTAGTCAGCGTAGGAACAACGCATTCTTAGCATTCCACACATTTTTTTAATTAAATGTCAAAAAATACAAAAAGGGAGCACTCTTTCATATGATTGTCATTTGTCAAAGGCCACTTGATGCGATGGTAGGGTCTCCCCACCATTTCCATCACTAACACAAACCACTTTCTTTCTCATTCATGCAAGCAAGCCTGTCATTCCCTACTATCAATCCATCTCTCTTGTTTATTTTATTTTTGTGTATATTTCCTAGTTTCATGGAAAACATTATCGAAATTTAATCATAATATAACGTAACTCCTCATATAACATATGTGACAATTACTCATCATCAGTCAACTCGTCTAAAGTAAAATTTATATAAAATTAATCCAAAATTTCTTATAATTTACTTCAATTTTGAATCAAGTCCATCCCTATAATTTTTTTCAATTCTTCATCCTCTCTCACTCCCGCTGCGAGGTCTAGCCTCCTTCTACTCCAATCATTGACCTCTCCAAGGAAATCTCGCTCCATCTCTTTTGAAGATGCCAAAGGGGAGAGAAACGCCAAGAATAGAACTTTTAGGTTTTTAGTAATTGTGTAGTTTTGAATGTTTTGATATTTGTACCTTTTGCATATGTATATCCAAGTTCTGTGAATGAATGAATGCATTTTGTGGATTTACATGCTTCTGTTGTTTATCTCTGATATTTTGTCATTTTTGGATACTGCTATGTGCTAAATCATGTTTTCAAAACGTCTAAGTTTTTCAAAGTGTCAAAATGCCATTTCAACACTTCGAGATTCGAAAACTCTTGTCAAATGAATACTCGAGCTGCGGAAGAGGAATACTCGAGTATCATCTTGGATACTCAAGTATTGATATAAGTGCACGTGCCAAACTCAAGTATTAAAGTGTTGGAAATTATCAAGGGCGAAGTCATTCTCCGTCAAGTTATCACTTCGTTTGCATTTATAGTGATTGATCCCTAGATATATCTTATAGATTATCCTCAATGTCCCACAGTCGGTCATCTACGCGGGAGCGAAAGATGAAATAAGGACGGTGTGACTGATGAGTATGGAGATACGAGTCAAAGTCATGGGCACTGTAAGAGTAAATGTGCTTGGACCGAGGCCAGTTTATGAGAAAGCTGCATGGACTAAGTCATAAGCTTTTCTCATGTATAACCGCGTCTGCGCCCATGACTGAGATCATCATGGATTCCTACATGATGAGTCACTATTCTTTGACCTAGTCAAAAAGTCACCTTTATTAGGGTGATGATAAAGGCTTGGATCGGGATCGGTGGTTCTCATGGAGAGGAATGTGAATGGTCAAGATGGAATTTGTCCCTCACATTTGTAGAGAGATATCTTTTGGGCCCCTCGATGAGTGAGTCTAAGAAATGTGCGGCCGTACTTTGATGGAAAGGAGTTTCCATTTCACTTATGACAATAAGGTTTGGACCTTAGTCGATCGACCGAAGGTGTAAAAACCATTAGGTGCAAGTGGGTTTTCAAAGAGAAAAGCGACATGGATGGCAAAGTAAATATCTTCAAGGCACGACGGTTGAAAAAGGATTCACTCAAACTCATGGTGTGGACTATGATGAAACCTTTTCCCCAGTTGTAATGGCCAAATCAATCAAAATCCTTCTTGCCGTTGCATCATATTATGACTATGAGATATGGCAGATGGACGTCAAAACAACCTTCCTTAATGGAAAGCTGCTTGAGGATGTGTACATGACACCACCTGAGGGTTTTGTGCGTCCAAAGGACTCTGGTAAAGTATGTAAGCTTCAAAGATCCATTTATGGATTGAACGGAGCATCTCGGATTTGGAATCGTCGTTTTGATGAAGTAGTCAGAGTTTAGATTCATTCAAAACATCGATAAACCTTGTGTTTACAAGAAAGTTAGTGGGAGCACAGTTGTATTTCTAGTGCTTTACGTTGATGACATCTTACTCATTGGGAATGACATTCCTACCTTGAAGAGTGTCAAGTCTTGGTTAGGAAAGTCTTTCTCAATGAAAGATTTAGGTGAAGCCTCTTATATCCTAGGGATCAGGATCTATAGAGATAGATCCAAGAGGCTGATAGGCCTAAGTCAGAGCACATACATAGACGAGATACTGCATAGGTTCGGTATGCGGGAATCTAAAAGGGTAACATGCCCATGTCTCATGGCATCCATCTCGCAAGGATCTCGTGTCCTAGTACACAAGATCAAAGAGATCGCATGAGTAAGATTCCATATGCCTCGGCCATTGGATCTATCATGTATGTCATGTTATGTACTCGATCGGATGTGTCAATTTGCCTTGAGTATGCAAGATATCAACAAGATCAGGTCATTGGATCGCTATCAAGAATATCCTTAAGTACTTAAGAAGCACTAAGGGATTATTCTTGGAATTTGGTGGTTTGGGAGATGAGCTCTGTGTAATTGGTTACACATATGTGACTTTCCAAACTGACCAAGATGATTCAAGATCGCAATCAGGATAAGTATTCCTGTTGAATGGTGGTGGGTAAGCTGGAAGTGCTCTAAGCAGAGCACTGTAGCTGATTCTACAACAAAAGCTGAGTATATAGCAGCATTGTATGCAGCTAAGGAGGCCTTTTGGATTGGAGCGCTCATTAATGAACTAGGAGTGGTTCCTACCATCTCAAATCCAATAGACTTATTCTATGACAATAGCAGCGCTATTGCGCAGACTAAGGAGCCTAGGTCACATCAAAGGACCAAGCACATACTCAAGCGATTTCATCCTATCAGAGAAATCAATGATAGAGGTGATGTAAAAGTATGCAAAGTACATGGAGAAGGCAGTGATGTTGATCCTCTTACTAAGCCGCTTGCACAAGCAAAACATGAGCGTCATGTTAGGGCAATGGGAATTAGGGTAATTAATGATTGTGCCTAGTGCAAGTGGGAGTTTGTTGGAAATTATGCCCTAGGGGCAAGTCATTCTCCATCAAGTTATCACTTCATTTGCATGTTTATAGTGATAACTGATCCCTGGATATATCTTATAGATTATCCTCAATGTCCCTGGTCGGTCATCTACGCGGGAGCGAAGATGAAATAAGACCAGTGTGACTTTGATGAGTATGGAGATACGAGTCAAAGTCATGGGCACTTGTAAGAGTACCATGTGCTGGACCGACCCACTATGAGAAAGCTGCATGGACTAAGTCATAAGCTTTTCTCATGTATAACGCGTCACAACGCCCTATGACCTGAGATCATCATGGATTCCTACATGATGAGTCACTATTCTTTGACCTAGTCAAAAGTCACCTTTGACCGGGTGATGATAAAGGCTTGGATCGGGATCAGTGGTTCTCATGGAGAGGAATGTGAATGGTCAAGATGGAATTTGTCCTCACATTTGTAGAGAGATAATCTTTGGGCCCCTCGATGAGTGAGTCTAAGAAATGTACGGCCGTACTATGATGGAAAGGAGTTTCCATTTCACTTATTAGACTACTCGAGAATCGAAAGTAATGGTCAAGAAAAGGAAGTTGACATTATCCATGCCTCATCCTTGACCAAATTATCGCGTGACAAAAGGGACGTGACATGGTTGTACGATAGGTAGTATCGTATCATCGATCACCATATGAATTGGGTAGTCGCAATGTCTTGCTAGAGGCCGCTTGCGACTTATGGGCTAGTACAGTATTGGCCCACTGCCAATCTCATGTGGGCCTGCAGGGTCGCACACACGAATAGCCCAACACGAGCAAAAGTGTCCAGATTCATTGAATCTAGCAAAAGTGTCCAAATTCATTGAATCTTAGATATGTCTAAGATTTAATGAATACTGTATTTATCTGGGGTGAATATTATATATATATAATATAATATATATTATATTATATAAATTGAAAATTAAATAATATAATAATATTAAATAATGATTATAATATTAATATTTGTTTAGTATTTAATTTATTTGATAAATTAAATATCTAAAACAAATGGAGATATTGTATCTCATTTAATTTTCGAATAAAGATATCATATGTCTATTTAATTTAAATTGAGATATAGTATCTCGATTTAATTAAATAGATAGATATCATTTCTCGGATTTAATTTATAGAGATAAATTAAATCGAAGGCTTTTGATTCGGATTAAATAAATATATTAGATTAGATCTATTAGATAGATTTAATTAATATAATTTTAATCAAAGATTCAAAATTCGAATTTCAGATCGACTTTTAATTTGGATTAAATAAATAGATTACATTAGATCTATTAGATAGATTTAATTAATATATTTTTAATCCAGATTGAAAATTAGAATTTCAAAATTAATGAGGATTAATTTTATATAATACGCTGATCGGGTTGAGAAAACCTACGGGACTTTTGTCGAGCGTATTACAGAAAGCCGCGAGAAACCCTAGAGTGAAATTGAGAGAGACGCAAAACTCAAAAAGTGCTAGCACGCTGCCGCAATCGGGTTCGGGATTATTCGTGTGGATACCAATAGAGGAAGCCGATTCGAGGAGTCGACTTCTGCTGATCGAGAAGGTAGCCCACCAGTTTAAAGAGAACGAGACGCGGACCGTTTCAGCCATAGGTAATATTCGGTTCCTTAGCCTTGATTTAAACGCTATTGAATGATCCTCGGGACGGGATTCGTAGAAATTTTAATCCGCTGCGTGTACGGATCCCTACATAAAGAACATACTCGAGTATAGGTCGCATAGTTTGAAAATCAAATCAAACGAATTTGTGAAATCTTCTTGTTTGATCTCAATACTTCTCCTCTACATTCATTACTATTCTTAACTATGTTTAATGATTTTGTTAGTGAGTTTCAGATTGTTTAGAGGACATTAAATGAAGATTTGAACAAAAGCAAAAAAGCAATGTCAGAACATTAAATGCAAAGTCCAGAAACTTGCATCCTTTTGTACCGTCATTCTCTACACATTGCAAAGGGATTAATGTCTGCTTTCCCTGAGTAGTAGCTGTTCCTCCAACAGATCTATTACAAGGAAACTCAACACTAATCCTCTGGACAAAAGGAATTAACTGAAGAGTAGAAAGAGAAGACATCAAAGTGCCTCCAACAACTAGTTTAATGCTTCGACGGTTATAATGGAGTTAGCAACGGTTATTTAATGCTCTCTTAGTATAAATGGAGTAGCATTCAATTCTTCTCAATAACACACCTACTGAAAACGAATTACATTCAAGTTTTACAACTACTCTTTCAGTTTTCACTTGTAAAGTATCTTCTGATACATCAAGCTTCAGTGTTTATCATTATCTACTCTTAGAGAGAGTCCACTAATTGGAAATCATTTATTGTAAAGAATCTCAAGTCTGGGGACTTGGAGATTGGGATATTGATTGCAACTTGTAAGGGGGAGTAAGTTCTAGTGAGAGAATTACTCTTAAGTTACAGAGTGTGTAATCAATCGTGATATTGAAATCCCAGAGTGTCTGGGGACTGGACGTAGGTCAAGAGATTGGACCGAACCAGTATAAGTTTCTTGTGTCCTGATATTCTTCCCTATCCTCTGTCCAGCTCTGTTTTAGTGTTCGAAAACAGAGCAATTACGAAAGAATTTTAAAATCCCCAATTCACCCCCTCTTGGTGATTAAGCTCCACTTTCTATATATATATATATATGTGGGTTTAACATTTGTCATGTCACTTGACATAAGGTTATATCAAGTCACCCCAAAACAACATCGTCTTGGGAATTAGGGGAATTAATGAAGGTGTTTTAGTCAAATTCATTTAATAAATAAATAAATAATATCAAAACACCCTTCATTAATTCCCTTAACTCACAAAACGACGTAGTTTTGGGGTTAGGGGAATTAATGAAAAATCTTTTGGTAAAATGCATATAATAAATACAAAAACAAAAATACCAAAACACTCTTCATTAATTCCCCTAACCCTAAAACGGCGTAGTTTTGTGGTTACTTGACATAACCTTATGTCAAGTGATATGACAAACGATAAACCCTATGTGTGTGTGTGTGTGTGTGTGTGTGTGTGTGTGTGTGTGTGTGTGTGTGTAACGGTAGTTCAACTTCAGGTGATAAAAGGGGAGTGGTGAGGTAAGGGTAGAAGTTTAAAAATTCAAATCCTTTTAATATATAAAAAATAAAATGTTGTCGTGATTTTCTTTTAATGAGATATTATTATATATTTGAAGAAAAATAAAATGAAAACTTTGTATTTTAATTGAATACTGTCAACCAAATATCTAAATATTTATATATGTTTATTAAGAAATGTATAGAACAAGCTAACAAGAATTTGTTCTCATATTTTTAAATTAAAATAAAATGAAAACATAAACAGAAAACTGCACTCAAAGATTCCAACAGGACAAAACAGAACGTCATGTATGATGAGTTTGATTTTCCCCTCAGATTAAGACTTCATTAAGTAGAAGAAGAAATTAATTAACATTGTCAAAGGAAGAAATACCCATTTAAAAAAATTAAGACAAGCAGTTGCAATAATTGGTGACAACTTATTGTTTGGATCCGTACACGCAGCGGAAGGATTTTCATCCATTTAAAACTTACGAATCCCATCGAAAGATCTATCAACGGCGTTTAAATCAAGTTCATTTGAAAAGAACCGTACCTATTTCGAACTGGTGTGCGTCTCTTTCTATTTGAACTCGTGAGCTACCTACTCGATCAACAAAAGTCGACTCTACGAATCTCCTTCCTCTACCGGTATCCACACGAATAGCCTCGAACACGGACAGCAGTGTGCTAGCTCCTTCAGTATTCTCACGTCTCTTCTTTTTTTCTCTAGGGTTTCTCACGGCTTTTCTAATACGACTGACAAAATATCCCGTAGGTTTTCTTAAACCTGATAGGCGTATTATATTCAAAATTAATCCTTATTAATTTTTAATTTTGAATTTTGAATTTGGATTGAAATAATATATTAATTAAATCTATCCCTAATAGATCTAATCTATTTATTTAATCTGAATTAAAAGCCTTCTAATTTAATTTATCTCTATAAATTAAATCGAGATATGATATCAATCTATTTAATTAAATCGAGATACTATATCTCAATTTAAATTAAATAAGATACATGATATCTTTATTCGAAAATTAAATCGAGATACAATATCTCTATTTTTTTTAGATATTTAATTTATCAAATAAATAAAATACAAAACAAATATTATATAATAGTATTATATTCTCTATTAAATAATATTATTATATTATTCTCAAATTTAATATATATATTCACCCTAGATTAAATACAGTATTCATTAAATCTTAGATATATCTAAGATTCAATGAATCTTGACACTTTTGCTCGTGTTGGGTTATTCTTGTGTGCAACCCTGCAGGTCCACATGAGATTGGCAGCGGGCCAATAATGTACCAGCCCACAAGTCGCAAGTGACCTTTAGCAAGACATTGCGACTACCCAATTCATATGGGGATCGATGATACGATACTACCTATCATACAACCATGTCATGTCCCTTTTGTCATGCGATAATTTGGTCAAGGATAAGGCATGGATAATGTCAACTTCCTGTTCTTGACCATTACTTTCTCAATTTTCGAGTAGTCTAATAATTGAAATGGAAACTCCTTTCCACCGTAGTATGGCCATACGTTTCTCAGACTCACTCATCGAGGGGCCCAGTATTATCTCTCTACAAATGTGAGGGACAAATTCCATTTTGACCATTCACATTCCTCTGCATGAAAACCACTGATCCCGATCCAAGCCTTTATCATCACCCGGTCAAAGGTGACTTTTGACTAGGTCAAAGATCAGCGCTTCATCATGTAGGAATCCATGATGATCTCAGGGTAAAGGGCGTTGTGACGCGGTTATATATGAGATAAGCTTATTACTAATTCCATGCAGTTTTCTCATAGTGGGTCGGTCCAGCACCTTGTACTCTTACAAGTGCCTATGACTTTGATTCGTATCTCCATACCTCATCAAAGCCATACTGGTCTTATTTCATCTTCACTCCCACGTAGATGACCGACCAGGGACATTTAGGACAATCTATGAGATATATCCAAGGATACAGTTATCACTATAAACATGCAAAAGAAATGATAACTAAACGGAGAAATACTTTAAATAACATAAATGTTTTGTTAGTTCTCTATGTGTTTTGATGATAACTGACAATTGTAAACACAAGTTGAAGTTTGTCTTTGGTAAGTTGAAAAACTCACATTCAAAGGCAAACTCGAGTTGTGGAAGCAAAACTCGAGTTTAGACTTGACAGAGAGTAGCTTAAATTTATAAAGCAAAGAAAACTCCAGTTTGCTTAAGCAAACTCAAGTTTGCAAGTCACAGAGAGCACTCAAGCTTTTCACATCAAGACAAACTCAAGTTTGGTTTTACAAACTCAAGTTTGTACCATACAGAGACACCTCAAGTTTCCTGAGGAATACAAAACTCCAGTTTTGATTTACAAACTCCAATTTTCAACTACCAGAAAGTTTGTAATTGTTTTCTCTTATGAGGAAACTCGAGTTTAGGTTTTTTAAACTCGAGTTTTGGTCATACGAGAGAGTTCCCAAAGTTTTGAACTTTAGTAAACTCCAGTTTTCATATGGAAACTCCAGTTTACACCAAACAGAGACTTTTGTCAAGTTTTGTGAACTTGACCAAACTCGAGTTTGTCTTTTCCAAACTCGAGTTTGGGCTTGGCAGAGAGTCTAAATATTTTTCATCCCAAGCAAACTCCAGTTTACATTTGGAAACTCCAGTTTGCACTTGGCCAAGCATTTTTTAAGTTTTCCAAAGTTATGAAGAAACTCGAGTTTGTATTTGGAAACTCAAGTTTGTGCTTGACGAGAAAGTTACCATGTTTCATCCACTTTGAGAAAACTCCAGTTTGTTTTGAAAACTCTAGTTTTCACCTGGCAAAGTTTTTCAAAGGTTTTCAATTTTAAAGGGAAACTCAAGTTTGTGCCTTACAAAGAGCTTTGCTCATTTCAGTAATTTGAAAACTCAAGTTTACCTTTGGAAACTCCAGTTTTGAGCTTTTGGACTTAAACATGTTTTCACTATAAAAGTCCAAAACTCGAGTTTGCTCAATGTTTCAAAATGTGCTTCAAAACTCAACTTGCGACATTCTTCCCTGGAAGAAGAAAACTTGAGTTATGATTTGGAAACTCGAGTTTGGCCTTCTGGAAACTCCAGTTTGTGAGAACAAACTCAAGTTTGTGTCGCTGTGTTTGAAAATCAAATTGCACGAATTTGTGAAATCTTCATGTTTGATCTCAATACTTCTTATCATCACTCATTACTATACCTAACTATGTTTAATCAGTTTGTTAGTGAGTTTTAGAAGTTTTAGAGGATGTTAAATGAAGATTTGAACAAAAGCAAAAAGTGACGTCAGCACATTAAATGCAAAGTCCAGAAAACTTGCATCCTTTTGGACAATCATTCTACACACGTTGCAAAGGGATTAATGTTTCCTTTCCACATCCAGTAGCTGCTCTTCCAACATATTAATATTCAAGAAGTCAACCATAAACTTCTGTGCAACTGGATTAAGCAAAGAGTTGAGAGAGAAGAAGACCAAAGCTTAACCTAATCCTTCCTGAAAGTCTCCAATGGTTACATTGAAGATTACAACGGTCATTTAATGCTCTCTTAGTATAAATAGAACTGCATTCAATTCTTCTCAATAACCAATCTGCAGAAAACGAAAATCATTCAAGTTTCCAACTACTATTTGAGTTTTCTTGTGTAAAGTATCTTTTGATACATTTGTACTTCAGTGATTATATTTTTCCACTCTTAGAGAGAGTTCATTTATTGAAATTCATTTATTGTAAGAATCTCAAGTCATGGGACTTGGAGATTGGGATATTGATTGCAACTTGTAAGGGGGAGTAAGTGCTAGTGAGAGAATTACTCTAGAGTTATAGAATGTGTAATCAATTGAGATAGTGAAATCCCAGAGTGTTTGGGGACTAGACGTAGGTCAAGAGATTGGACTGAACCAGTATAAATTCCGGGTGTCTTGCTTTCCTTTCTCTTCTCTATTATACCCTGTTTTCATAATACTAAAACAGAGCTTTAGAAAAAGAATTTTTTTAAAATCCCCAATTCACCCTGTTAGTTCTCTATGTGTTTTGATGATAACTGACAATTGTAAACACAATTTAAAGTTTATCTTGTTAAGTTGAAAAACTTACTGTCAAAGGCAAACTCGAGTATTGGTTTCAATACTCAAGTATTGACTTGACAGAGAGTAGCTCATTTTCATTAAACTAAGCAATACTCGAGTATTCCTCTGAATACTCAAGTATTGAACTCACAGAGAGCACTCCAAGTTTTTCATTATGAGCCAAAACTCGAGTATTGGCTTGAATACTCGAGTATTGACCATACAGAGACTCTCTCAATATAAAGCAAAACTTTCAATACTCAAGTATCCATTTGGATACTCAAGTATTGGTCATACAGAGAGTCACCAAAGTGTTCCAACATGTGAATACTCGAGTATGGGTTTGAATACTCGAGTATTGGACTAAAAGAAAGTTCTCAAAATTTACACATGTTTATGAATACTCTCAAGTATCCAGTTGGATACTCAAGTATTGATCATACAGAGAGTCACCTAAGTATTCCAACATGTGAATACTTGAGTATGAGTTTGAATACTCGAGTATTGGGTTAACAAAAAATCTTCAAACCTTACACATGGATATGAATAATCAAGTATTGAAATGGAAAATCAAGTATTGACTTGGCAGAGTCTTCTCAAAGTTTTTGAAAATATCTGAATACTCGAGTATTGGCCATACAGAAAGCTTTGCCATTCTCAAGTGACTTGAATACTCAAGTATTAAAATGCATACTCAAGTATTGAGTTGGAAAAAATTTCACAAAGTTTTTCAAATAAATTAAATACTCGAGTATTGAGTTTGAAACTCGAGTATTGGGCATACAGAGAGCTTGGCTCTTTTTCAAATGTTTTGAAAACTCAAGTATTGAATTGAATACTCAAGTATTGAGGTTTTGGACTTAAACTCATTTTCACATAAAAGTTCAAAACTCGAGTATTGGATTTGAATACTCGAGTATTACTCTGATTCAAAGATATGATCCAAAGCTCAAAACATGACATACCTCTCTGGAAGAAGAATACTCGAGTCTGGACATGCATACTCAAGTATTCATATTAGTGCACAGTGACATACTCGAGTATCGAGGAACATACTCGAGTATTGGTCGCAGAGTTTGAAAATCAAGACTGACGAATTTGTGAAATCTTCTTGTTTGATCTCAATGCTTCTCCTTTACATTAACTACTATACTTAACTATGTTTAATAAGTTTGTTAGTGAGTTTCAGATTGTTTAGAGAACATTAAATGGAGATTTGATCAAAAGCAAAAAGCATGTCAGAACATTAAATGCAAGTCCAGAAGCTTGCATCCTTTTGAGCCCACATTCTCTACACATACGCAAAGGATTAATGTCTCCGCTTTCCCTAAAGAGTACTTGCTCTTCCAACGGATCTATTACAAGGAAAGTCAACACTAATTCTCTGGGCAAAAGGAATTAACTCAAGATTAGAGAGGGAAGACACAAAAGTGCCTCCAACAGCTAGATTAGCCTACCAACGGATATAATGGAGTTGGCAACGGTCATTTAATGCTCTCTTAGTATAAATAGAGTAGCATTCAATTCTTCTCAACAACTAAGACTGCAGAAAACGAAAATCATTCAAAGTTTCCAACTACTCTTGAGTTTTCTTGTGTAAAGTATCTGTTGATACATTAAGCCTCAGTGTTTATCATTATCCACTCTTAGAGAGAGTTTCTCAATTGTAAATCATTTATTGTAAGGAATCACAAGTCAGGGGACTTGGTGATTGGGTTCATTGATTGCAACTTGTAAGGGGGAGTAAGTTCTAGTGAGAGAATTACTCTTGAGTATAGAGTGTGTAATCAATCGTGATAGTAAAATCCCAGAGTGTCTGGGGACTGAACGTAGGTCAAGATATTGGACCGAACCAGTATAAATCTCTTGAGTCTTGCTATTCTTCTCTATCCTTTGTACTGCTATGTTTTAATGTTCGAAAAACAGAGCACTTCTGAAAGAATTTTTAAAATCCCCAATTCACCCCTCTCTTGGTGATTAAGCTCCACTGTCACACCCCCCTCTTGGTGATTAAGCTCCACTTTCACGTTTAAGGTACAATGACTTGCCCCTAGGGCATAATTTCCAACACTTATGTTCAATGATTTGTTCTTCAGTTCGTTTGGTTACAAGATAGAGATGTGACTTTCTTTTGTTTAGATATTGACATATATTATATTCCACACCTACCTCAATTTGACAACTTCTGTAAGGCTGATGTTTTTTTGGGGTTAACGTTTATTCGACAACTTAAAGTATTTTTTTCATATACACTTACTGTCTTAAAGTATTTTGTGGTACATTTAGTATCATGAAGTATTTTTCAAGGACATCCACACCCCCACACTACTTTTTTGTTAGCATGTAGGTGTCCTAGAGACAATATATTATCAGATGAACACCTTGTAATATTTAGTATTTCATGATTTATATATTTGAGCACAATTTATCTTTATCATATTTATGTCCCGCCTATATTTTAAGTTAATATGCGATTAAAGATAAAGGCCATAGAAATAGAACAGGTGTTCACTCGAGGATTTGTGATAGAAATCATGATCATGAGGACACTTTATGTCTATTGCCTGAAATCTATTCCTAGTCTTGAATCACCAAGAACAGGCATTGGTGATCTCAATAAGACGTCATCTACTTATATTGAGGTACAAGGCAAGGACCTCATGGAATGCAGGCATAATGATGCCTTAGCTGAAGTCATGGGTGGATCTGTTAGAGAACAGATAGCACTGAACGAACCCATCAAGAGACTCCAAAAAGATTCATTGTAAAAAGTATCATTGGATTGTAATGTCTCTCATCGTTTGGTAGTGCAGATTGTCTTAGACTTAAGGATGTCATCAAAGACTATGTCCTAGGGTTATATTTTGACAGTACAACTCTATCCACCTGAAAATGGGGAGAACAGTGTACTCTTGGGTATAATTCGAATACATGAGTATAGATGGACATGTCGAAAGGACTCACAGTCCCCTACAATGGATTAGTCGTTCACAAGACTAGTAAGGCTTGGATGACTTCTAGTTGACTTGAGAATCTATGCACAGTAAGCGATCATGAAGAATCATGATCCGCCTTAGAGTCAATAGATCCTAGTTCCATGAAAAGCTATATTTAGTCAACCAAGAGAGATGATACCTTTATCTTTGCTCTCAATTAAATATGAATGACAATAAGAGGGATGATGCTAGCATGGTATCAAAATTAGAAAGGTAGATCACTTGATCAACTCAATTAATTCTGGAGCCACAAAGCATTGCTAGTGTCTTATGTGGTCATTAGATAAATTGGGCCCGTTAAAGGAGTTTGATTGGTCAAAGTTTATCTAGTCAGTAACTAATTGGGCCTAATGGGTCACACACTAAGGTTGTTCTTGATTGCTTTATTTAGCAACTTTGGACCAATAATTGTTATTGGGCTTTATCAAGACTAAAGGTGTAATTGGCTTGAAGTTGGACTACAAGCCCAATTATATATGGCGCCACATTTGGTTGTTTAGTGAGAATTAATTTGTCCAATAAAAGGTCCAAATGTGTTAGAATGCCCAATAGGGTCTTTGGCCAATTTGAATTTGATAGTTAAACATTGAATTTAAAATAATAATTTAAATTTAAATTTTAAATACAAGAGGTTAGGTGATAAAAGATAATTATGAATTATCCAAAAACAATATCCAATAAAGATTAGATAACGATCCAATAAAGTTTAGATAAAATCCAATAAAGATTGGATAAAGATCCAATAAAGATTGGATAAGGATTGGGCTTCTTAGAAGGTGGCATTTTTGGATTGGGCCTTTCTAATTGGACTGGGGCTTTTCTAGTTGGACTGTGTCTTTCTTGTAAGGACTCAAATTAGGGTTAAACCCTAATTTTGGTGGCTGATTTCTGTGTACCTTTTTTGTTAAGAAGGCATAACTCTTGAAGGGTTCAAGAGGGCATGTATGCTGAAGGTGGAATATCACCTAGAGGGGGGTGAATAAGTGATCTCAAATAATTCTTTCACGATATGATGGATCAATAATGAAAGAAGTAAAGAACTAAAGAGAAATGACACAGAGGAATTATACTGGTTCGGTCCAACTCCTTGACCTACGTCCAGTACCCAGACACTCTGGGATTTTTCACTAACTCACAAATACAATTACACACTTTGTAACTCAGGATGATCCTCTCTCCCCAGGACTCACTCCCCCTTACAAGTTGTAATCGTACACCCACACTCAAGATACCACTATCTTGATATTTGAACGAATGTAAAACAAATGATAAAACTCTCTCACAAAGTAGATGAATAATCAACACTGGAGCTCAATAGTATCCGAAGATATAAACAGAATAGAAATTGATCGCTTTGAGTGCTTTGTCTGTGTATACGTTGGTTCGTATTTGATGAATTCAATCCTTTGAGTATTTATAGTAGTTGAAGATTGAAGAGCGTTGCAGGATTTGATTTTGTCTGTTTTAATGTTTGAATATGTCCGTTGAGAGCATTTAACCATCTGCGCCTATTTCGGCAGAATAAGCTAGCCTTAATTGGATTCAGCGCGTTGTCTCTGTTTTACGAAACTCTCGCTGCTTGACAGCTCATCAAACTTCAAACATTGGTTAAACATCTGAAAATCACTCAAGAAGATGATTGATGATATCACAAATAATATTGAATGATGTATAGGAAGATATAAACAGGTAATCAAATCATTTGAATGAAGTTACAAATGATTTGTGTTTGCTGATATATCATACTCGAGTAGCCATACTCATATACTCGAGTAGCTCTGTGGTTCATATATACCAGAGGCTTTGATCTTATCCACACTCGGGTATCCAATCTCAGTACTTGAGTATCACCTGTACTTCTCTGAAAGAAATGAACTGAGTGAAACACGTTAGCAGGTCATACTTGGGAATTCAATTCAACATACTCGAGTATCATGCACATACTCGAGTGTCACATGTTCCATACTTGAGTATTAGACATCCTGAGAGCAAGTATTATATTGGAACTAAGCATGCTCGAGAAGTAACTTACCCATACTCAAGTATCACTTACCTCATACTTGAGTATTGCTCTGATATGTGAAGGTTACTGTCAGTGATGAAGTCACATACTAGAGTATTCCATATCTCATACTCAAGTATCATATCAGAAGCAATCTGAGTGGTTGATCTGTCTATCCAATACTCGAGTATCTACAAACCATACTCGAGTATCATATCAGAATCAGTATGTGATACTTCATCTGTCAAACCAATACTCGAGTATATCTTACCAATACTCAAGTATTGATCCCTGAAACACTTAGGTACATATATTAGACCAACCATACTCGAGTATTTCAATATCATTCTCGAGTATTCATGAATGCATATGATTAAACATGATTAAAAATCTTAAATGATCTCAAGTCTTGTTATCATCAAAACCTTGAGAACTAACATATGCCACCAATACAAGAGAGGCAAATCCTCAAATCTTGCACCTCATCTAACCTCAAGACATCATCATAGTTTTGAGAAAAGAATAAACCAAAGATTTGAAGCCTTCACCTTGCCATCGCCTAGCAAGCATCAAAGGAGAAGGAGGAGTCAATGAGAAAGATTTCTCAAAGCAATCAAGAGGTAGCCGTGTGAATTAACGTTTAAGGACTTCTTATACTTTGAAGCCTTCAAGTGATCAAAAGGTAATCCTGAAACCCCAATAGTTGTTTTAACGAGTAGATCCTAAAATTATAAGTACTCCTTAGTCCAACGAGAAAGAGTATATTGAGCTTAGAGCTTAACTCATGAGGACCATAAAGAGTTATGGGTTCTCATGAGTACCGTAATGAGTTAGAGGTTTTATCTCCTGAGTACTGTAAAGAGTTACGAGTTCTAATGTAATCAAGAGTATCCAGGAATTAGCTCCTAAACATAACTCATGAGTATCATAGTTTCTCATGAGTACCATAAAGAGTTACGAGTTTAAGAAAAGAAAAATAATAATAATAACTCGTTGATCTGATGAGTTACAGTTAATAACTCATGAGGACCGTAAGGAGTTACGGGTTCTGCATTTAAAAACAAATTGTTGTTTTTCTACCTCATGAACTATTGCTTGAAAAATCATTCAACAACCCAATTTTAACTAACATTTTTGTGTGTGTAATTTTGTATTTAATAATTTAGATAATTTAGGGTATTTGATACACCTAAAAAGAATACTTAAGGGTGTTGGATACACAAAAATAATAGTTTATGGTACTAGACACACCTGAAAAAAAAATATTTCAGGGTGTTAGATGTACCACAATATACTTTAAAGCGTTTGATGCACCTAAAAAAATATTTTAGGATGTTAAATGCACCTTAACCCTTTTTTAAAAATTATTTATTTGTTTTGTGGATTTTTTGAAGGGCCTTGTTCTACACTACTGGACCTTGTGAACAAATTGGTTGAATCAAAATCATTACAAACATAAGTTGAGATTGGCAGAAGGAGCTAGTCCTCGTAATATTAGTGAAACAAGGTTTAAATTCTTGTTAGAAGAGGTTCTCCATTCAATTCCTAACAGTACATTGAACATGATTACCTATAATAGAAGGACACTTGTACCTAACAATAAACATGAGTCTCATTCAACATCGAGGCATGTTCCAGGACAAATGAGTCCCCGCTGCCCAACTCACGTAAGTTAAACTTTGGTGTATCAAAGAAAGTCAAGATACTTGTGTTATGATTCCCTATTTGAAATTTTCAACTGGAAAAAAAAAAAATCTCATTTTTTACTACTCCTCCCATGAATTTAAAGATTTTACTTAATTTCAAAATCGTTGTCGTTGTAAAAATGTTAATGCAACATTATTTATGTTTTTTTTTTTCAATTTCACCTCATTTTTTGAACAAATCAGCATTCTTATTTTATTCGCAGAGTGTTAATTTCAGTTTTCAGATCCCATATTTGATACTAGAAATTTGATCTGCTATGAGATGGGATTTTCATAAGCTTTATGAGGAAAGTCGACAGAATAACAAGCAACTTAGCATAATTTTGAAGAGTAACAACAAAGTCCACGTCCTCAATGGAGAGAGCCCAAAGTGTTTAAGGACCCATTAGCCAAAAAAGTTAAATGAGAAAATTCGCTCTAAAAAAAAAAAGGGAAGCTTTCTTTTCACATCTACTTTGTCAGTTACCAAGGAAAAAAAAAACAACAACAACAACAGAAAAGCAAATACAAAAATAAAGGAAAAATATATAGATAATTTTTCTAAAAAATTGCATTTGAAATTATACTTGTTTCTATTTTTTGCTTTTTGGTTTTTCATAACTTGTTTTTAAAGCAATTTTTGAAAAAAAAAAAAAAAAAAAAAAAAAGATAATTTTTCTAAAAAATTGCATTTGAAGATAAAAAATGCAAAAACTTATTTAGGACAATTGTTCTGAAAATCAACTTGGAGAACTAAGAGAATATTTGAGATAGAGTAGAGAGTGCAGTGACGATAGACAAAAAATTCAAGGAGTGAGAGGGAGCGTAGATGAGCACAAGACAAAATGAGGAGTGTGGCCCAGGGTGGAAAGGGGTTCACATTAAGTGCTTCTCTCTTATGTGCTCATTCCTCTAATTTTGAGGTTCGCATAAACATCACAAGTGACTAGCAGTTTACTTGTGAGTATTCACCAATCCCTTGAGTGACAATATGCTCACTCAAGTGGATATCTCAATACTTTCAGAAAGAGGGCAAGTGACTTGCAAAATCTCAACAAGTGATCATCAGCACTCGAGTGGTCACATATCTATTGGAGTGATGAAAGCCATCATTCGAGTGATCTACTATAATTTCCAAAAATCCTATGAGTGACTTGATGATTTCCTGTGAGTGACAAGGGATCACTCGAGTGATCTTGCATCACTCTCATTCTTTCAGCGAGTGACTTGCAAAATCACTAGAAGTTAAGGATCATCACTTGAGTGCATTACATGCCACTCGAGTGATCATGTCAGATCACTTGAAGTGAGTCCCTTGTTTATTTAAGTTTTAGTTTAAATGCATTTCTATCACTCGAGTGTCTTTAAACACAATTCGAGTTACTTGAATCATCAAGTCCTCATTATTTTCCAAGGTTTGTTATCATCAAAACATAAACCGAGAACTAACAAGGTTTGACCACTTAGGAAGAACTGAACGGCCGTACGGTGATGAAGTTCACAACTTTCTGAACCGGATTTAGAACCCCCTTCTCCTTCTTCTTCTTCATTTTAGTCGCTGTTTGTGGTCCGAAGAGATTTTTCTAACTCAAAGACTCCAACTCACCTTGCTGTTCTTCTTGGGCCCACCATGGAAATCGCACTTCCCAGGTAATATTAATGATTTGGATAGCCTCTCATAACCCGTCGTTCTCACACATTCAGGAGTTCAGATTTGTTTCGGAAAACAAAGAGGTGGAGGTGGAGAAAAACTTTGTAGTTTGGTTGTTTGTATAGCAATTAACAACTCTATTTTAGATATTTACCTATCTTGTATAGGGTTTGACATCTGGTTGCCTCTTATGTGAATCAACATGCTCGAAGTCGGAGTTTCCTAAAAAACAGTCATCATCGTCGCCATTGCAGCAATGTCCGCTCACCTCTCTATCACAGGAAAATGGGACTTTGGACAATACTTGAGGGGTTCCTGCTTCTTCCAAATGCACTAGCAATACTAAATGAGGATCGGTTTCTTTCTCCTAGAGGATAGAGCTTCTCAGCTTATATAGGCGACAAGGCAAAATCATTCAAAGGCCAGCTCATTGGACTCATTTGTGCAACTCAATACTTAAGAGTTCCTCTTGTACTTCTTAATACCACCTTCATTATTGTCAAGTTGGTTTCTGGATTATACCTAGCAAGAGAAAAGGCTCATGTGTCTTAATTGATTCTTTTATTCATTTAAACTATGTTGTTTACCATTTACATCGGTAGGAATTGGAGACATTGTAATCTTTTCTGGTGTCATATTCCACTTTTTTAAATCTTAAAGGCTTTGACATCTACTGAGAATGTTTAACTTATTTAAGCAAGGTATTTTACTATTCACTAACAACATTTGTCATGTGAAAAAATTTGAAAGGTTTTCAATTTTTACTGAACTTGTAAACATAATGACAACTTTGTTAAGAGTACTAAACCATTGGACAATATATTTAGGAATTGACTAAAGGCGAGAAGGGATTGGCAACTCTTATAGCAATTTTAACCAAATGCTAAAGGAAATGTGTAATTGACTACTATTATTAAAAGCGTAATAGTATTAATTAAATGAGTAATGATATCAACTAAAGATATAATAGTATTAACTAAATAAATAGTAATATTAACCAAAAGCATGAACATATTGACTAAAGGCTTGATGGTTTTGACTAAATAAGTAATAGTATTGACTAAAAGCATAATGGTATTGACCAAAGGCATAAAGGTATTGGCTGAAGTCGTAAATATAATGACTAAAGGTGTAAACATATTGACTATAGGTGTAATGATATTAATTAAATGAGTAATGAAAATTACAAAAGGCCTAAGAGTATTGACTAAAGGCGTCATTGACAAGTTGAATAAAGGAAATAACAACTTGAGTATTCAGATTGACAACTTAAGCTCTAGAAATTGTTACTCTCTATACCATAATTGTGAATTGCTATATGCAAGTTGTCATTACCTACTTGTAAACGAAGCTCAACTTGTCAATCTCAATACCCAATTAGTTAATCATTTTACTCAAGTTGTCACCAAAGCACCCAATTAGTTAATCATTTTACACAAGTTGTCGCCAGAGCTCCAACCACATAAGCTGGAACTTCAACAGCTGGCCTGCCGACGGGTTGGTGATGAGCGGCAAAGCGTCGGCGGGATTCTATCTTTTAAAAAAAAAAATGAAAATACTAGAGGGCATTTTAGTAAAAACACTTTTAAAATTCCAAATTCCTACCCAGACATTTTTGTAATTTCCATATGTTAATAAACTTTTTAAGGTTTTCAAAGTTCAAATGATATTTATATATTTTTTCCTCCTAAAATCTTCTATTAGCTAAACTAGTCAGTAATAACTTCATATTCACTCCATTTGCATTACTTTAAATGACAACTATTTTGAAGTGTGACTTGAGAAGACAAAAGAATGGTAAATCTTCTGTTAGCTAAACTAGTCAGTAATAACTTCATACACTCCATTTGCATTACTTTAAATGACAACTATTTTGAAGTGTGATTTGAGAAGACAAAAGAATGGGGAACAAAGCGGACGGTTGTTTTATTATTTTTTTAAAGAAAATTATTATATACGAGTAACTATTTAAAACTATTATAATGGCAACTTGAAACCCTATCAACATTACTCGGGCCCCAAAGAGAGGATCAATTTTGATCAATTGTTCAAGAAAATGAAAAAGCACCAGTCGGGTGGTTTAAATGCAACGTTGATGGAGCTAGCTCGGTGATGTCTTCTCAGGCTGGGTGTGGAGGTGTTTTGAGGGATTGGGATGGTAGGTGGGTTGTTGGTTTCACTAAAATTATCCGTGACTGTCAAGTTTGGTGATACTGAAGATCAGAGAGATGTTAGGAAGGGATTGGCAAGTTTTATTAAAATCCATTCCTAGAGAAGTAAATAGAATTGCTGATGCTATGGTTAAGTTAGGTATTTCAAATTCTAATGTGTTTAATGCTTGCCCTTCTTAGTTTAGAGCTTGGGTAGAGCTTGAGAGTTTGGGACTTAATTCCCCTTGTATGTAACTTTTTACCCTTTAATGTAGGCTTTATGCCATCCACACACACAAAATGAAAAAGCAAAAATAATATAGGGAAAATGACATCAAGACCCCCAATTAAAGAAAATAATGTAGAAAAGTCTCACAATAACAAGTAAAAGAGCAATAATTGACAAGTGAAATAGCTACTATTAATCAGTTTTGGAACTTTTATGATATTTTTTTAATTAGGACCTTAGTGTCATTTTCCCAATCACATGCAATTAAAGCACAAAATATGAATGAATTTAGGAGAAAAATAAATGGAGTCACTCAAAAAGGGTTTAATTATTGGCTGCTTTTACTAATGTGATTGGCCATAGTATTGTGCAAATTGGAGTCTATTTCATAACAACCAAAATCATGGAACAAAGGTAGGGAAATCAACAACTTATTAATGGTCATTGTGAAACTGATGGTCAAGCCCAAACAGCTATTTTCTTGGGTAGATAACATCGTAAATATAAGACTTAAATTCACTATCTTTCAAATTTGTAATTATTCCCAAGCTTCATATCGTTTGCTCATTAAAAAGATTTTCCATTAATGGGGGTATTACATATGATTACAAGGGATGTTTTAAAATTCTAACACATTTTTTATAAATAATTAACTTAACTAACTTTCTTAATCTCTATTAATTATGATGCTTGAACGAAGAAGATATACGAATGTTCTTTGGTACCAGAGAAACATCAACAACCGAAGGAAACATTAAACAACAATGCACGTAACATCAACATCTTGTGATTGAGCCTGAATTTTGGGTCAGGTTTCTCTTGTTATGGTCCGAGTCAGGTCCTGTCCATACACATTATAAAGTAGCATTTTTTTGTATTTGAAGGGGACATGATCATTTGATCTGAAAAGACAAAAACAACCTGAATCCAAACTTTACAGCCTTCAATTACTGGAATAACACGCACTGCTGAAAATTAATGATATGTAAGGTGTAGAGAATATATTAGTTAGTTAGTTAGGAGGGTTAGTTAGTTAGTTGTTAGTAACCATTTTGGATTAATGGGTTGAGGGGTTGCCTATATAAGGCATAGGACTCTTCATTATATGCTATGCTTTTATGTTGAATGATGAATATGTGAATGAATGAAGATGCACAGTGATGTAATTCTGTGTATTCTCTCTTCCTCTCTCTCTTTCTCTTTTCAAATCTTCTACATTTCTACAACTACTGTATCAATTAACATAACAAAAGATTAAATATCTTCTCAAGAACCAGCATATTTGGTGACACTAGATACCCATTTTGCAAGAATTGATAGTATTGCTTCCTTCATGAAACAGGTGCATTTTTGTATTGAGTATAATTTGAGGAGAAAATTGCAATTCAAATTAATTTTTGAAACGAAGTAAACATTATCTGACTTCTAAACCTCCCAATCAAATCACTCAATAACAAGGTGGCAAGTTGCTTTGATAAAAATTGAGTTTTAACCCACGGCCAATTGATGATATATTCATTTAGTGAGCATTTCAATTATAGTCAACCTTCTAAATGGAAGGAAAATGACATTTGAATAATATGGGAACCTAAAAAGATGTACTTTGGGGTGTAAGAATATAAAATGCTGCTAAATAGTCCCTGTTGGCCAAAAATGCTGAAATTCTAACTTAGGACTTCAATGCTAATGACACAAACTACAGCCAACTGTGGCCTTATTTTTTGAAAGCCCGTTATGATTATTTACAATTTAAAACCAATCTAATGCAAAACGTGCTGATATTAAATGGCCAGCCGTCGAACCTGTGATTTCATAGGAATGTGGAAGTATGACGGAAGACATGAAATGTAGACTTCAACTGAGGTTTGAGGAAATAAGAAAAAACCTGGTGTTTTTGTTACTATGATCTTCAAAATTATCCATCCCTTCCACTTGACATGTTGATCCAAAGTCCAAACTCGAGCTACACTTGTTTCTTGGGCCCATCGGAAAATATCCATGAGTTTCCCAGAGTCATGCAAAGCAACAATTTACATTTTCTTCACTCTATCATACTCCATACAGCGGTAGAAAGGTTTTGATGAAAGAATAGGAAAGTGCTCCTGTGAATACATAACTGTCTACCCTATCTAGTATTCCACCTGCATAAAATGTTTCACATAATATGACATGCTATTGTGAAATTCAGGATATCATTTATATAGAATACAAAATCTACAGAAAATCACGCTATTCATAAGTCATGAATCGTACAGCTTTCCTTGAGTTCCATACAATTTTTCTTATTATTATTTTGATCTTTGTCCACATACACTGAGCTCCACCTATGAGACAAATAAGTTCAATCTTCTAAAAATTTCTAAATTATTATTTATCCCATGGGCAAAGATATGTAGTTGACAATTTATTTAACCTCCAAAAAATTGTTATGGTAGAAGAAATTATGAGGTTTGATTTGAATGGGCAGCTAAGACGAAACTTTCAGCCCCATGATCTAGGATCACTTACTAAAAAGTGACAAGAATTGCAAGACTCCTTTGTATTTATTGCATGTTTTAGATGTCCATACCACTAGTGAATATTCTTTCACTATCAAACAAATTAGGACTCAATGAAACCACTGATCACATCTAAAATTTCCTTCCCATAAATCACTAGTGAAATTAAGAATTTGGAAACTTGATTTTACTTTGAAGAATAAAGGAAGTTAAACAGTAAAGTTCCAATCTAGTATTTGTATTAGAAATCAATTGTAGTTATTATTTTCTGCAAGACATACTACATCTACATTCCACCTTTTCAATCGCTGCTAAGAAGAAAAGTCGTTCAAAAACCATACACCTCATATAAGTCAAACCGATTCTGTTTTGAAGATAGATGGTTCCAAGAGGAAGAGAAATGATTGATAAGCAGACCCTAAGTTGAGAAAAGAAATAGTATAGGTGATTCCCTTCATCTTTAGCTCTCCAGTTGATTATCTTGGTTGATCGCATAAATGTTGAGAGTTGCATCTCTAGGCTTTAAGTTGAGGCAATAATAATCATAGGGTATTGATCTGTCAAGCATAAGGAAGGGAAAAGGAAAAATAACAGGATAAATGAGGTAAGGCCTTTCTAGAACCAATTTTTTAGTTTAGACCAAATTTCAGTCATTTTGGAAAAGGGGCAGAATAAGAGATCTGTTGCCAATGCCCCCAACTATACTTGTAAGAACTTGTGTAATGAATTGAATAATACTAGTGTTACAGTTTTCTCTCTTTACACACTTCTTAAATTTATTATTTTGAAAGGTTATCAAGGATCGCATGTGAGAACTCATGCTGATTTTCCATTTTTTCCAAGTGGTCTAGGGTACAGACAATAAAGATTCAAATTTACGATGAGAATATTAGGCATAGTTGGTATGTTATGTTATGGGCAGCAGTGAAAATCGAAGCTAACGCAGAGGTCAAACCTGGTCCATGTTCCAAACATTTTTTTAAGGCATAATCAAGTTGTAGTATGAAAACATTGAGGTGATTTTGGGCAGGTTCAGGAATCCAAATCAAGCACGAGTAATTATGGTCAAGAGTACAAGGCGAAACCGGGCTGTTTCACAAATTCTCAAGTATTCAAACCTCAGAATTTTCATGTGAAAATTGGTTTGTGAATACCTAAGACCTGTGTTGACACCAAGGTTTCATGACAGTTTTAATGACTCCAAATATTAAATTTTAATTATTTATTGAAATATGATTAGCATCAAATCATTTAAAATTGATCTTCAGGCAAAGAGGTGCTGTTACATAATGACTTATTTTTCAGATTTTATAATCTCAGGAACAGTGACTAAATTCAATTTAAATGATCAGCATCAAATCATTTCAATTGATCTTCAGGCAAAAAGGTGCTGTTACATAATGACTTATTTTTCAGATTTTATAATCTCAGGAACAGTGACTAAATTCAATTCTATTAAAGTTCTTTCGCTTGCAGCTAATGCCCTCAGGCTTTTGAAAAGAAAGCAATGGAAGTGTGTGCAAACTTCACAGGTTGTTCTATGACTTAAAAGAATCACCTAGAGCATGGGTTGAGAAGACACCAAAGCCACCATGACTCAAAGGTATATCCGCAGCCAATCTGATCATACAATGTTTACATGAAAACTTCCTTGAAAGGAAAATTGCTCACAGTGTAGATGACATCGTCATCACGACAGGCTAAACTAAAGGAATAGAGTTTCAAATGACAGATCTCAGACTTGTGAGATACTTTTTAGAAAGGGAAGTAGATAGATCATCTAAAGGCATCTTGGTGTCTCCACAGAAGTACACTGTTGACCTACTCATTAAAATAGGATTTCTTTGATGGAAGACTATCAAAACTCCTAGGGAAACAAATTACAAAAGTTTTTTGAGGGGAGGGGAGGGAAAGTGGGCGGAGAGAAAAAAATTGAGTTGGATTTAAAAAAATTAGAGAAGTTGGGTTAAAAAATTTTAATTAATTTTTCCTACTCTTGCATATTTTTATCAAAATTTAATAACCCCATTTCTCCAATTTCTTTAAATTCAACTTATAAAAACTTTCCTTCCCCTCCAAATCCCTCATACCAAACAGACGCTTACTCAACTTGACATTTTCCTTCCAATAAATGCCTCTAGTCAGGATATAAGCAAGCGTTGTGAGGTGCAACTGTAGGCAGCTTATGACATCCTAAGATGCCTCCAAATGCACCAAGCAGAGGAATCTTCTTTGGAGAAAGACTTTGGAATCAAAGGATTTTTTCCTTAGTAGGAGTAAGGTGGAATATGTGCATTGCAAGTTTAACCAAAGGTAAGTTAGAAACGATTGAAGGGAAATCCAGTAACCTAAAGGAATAAAAATAAATTTTGTGGTGGCCTGAAATAGAACAAAAGCTAAATATTAAGAATAGACAGGCGAAACTTGTGAAGGGATTTGACTCAAACAAATTTCAAGTCAAATATAATGGAACTAAAGAAATAGATTGTGATAGCATGGCATTCCTGAGTATCGCAAAGAAACTAGTTCAACATGATTAAACTATACATATTGAGATCAACAGTCAATTTTATGTAGGAGAACGTTAATACTGGAGTTATTGAATTAATCGTCATGCCAACAAGGACACAAGTGGTAGGCATATTTACTAAGGCCCTACCTAGAAGAACAGAAAAATCTTGGGTGCAAGTTGGGAATGATTAACATCAACTCCCAATCTTTTTTTTTTTTTTTTTTTTTTTTTTTTGGGGGGGGGGGACTAGAACATCGACTCTCCATCTTGACGTGTTAATAAATGGGCAAAATTATGGGGATGATGAGATAAACCAGATTTGGAAATATTTCAAGTCTGTCACGATCACAGTAAATTCTTGCTTGTTTGAAGCATAATGCTTGTGTTTTCAAGGATAAAAAGATGTCTTTCGATAAGTTATCAGATGATATTGTCTTTACTCTCTCTCTGTTGCACTCATCCCATGGATTCCTAAGGGGCACTACCCTGACAGATAGGTAAAGAAATTGGAGAACATTTAATACCCTTATGGTTTGCTGCTGAATTTTATTTTGTTGCCTTAGTAAATGAGAACCTTTTTATTCTCCTCTATTTTTATTTTTCAGTTTCTTCCCTCTTCCCAAAAACATAATAACTTCTGAGAAATGTATAGGAATTTATAGTTCATCACAAGAATATTAGCAAGTAAAATGTTATTACCATGACCAGGTATTAGGGAACCAGAGTCTTTTACACCCGCATCACGTTTAATCATTGATTCAGTAAGATCACCAAAAACAGATCCAAAGAAATTCAGAACACCAAAAGCCATGGCACTGAAAAGAAACCCATGCAAACAGGTAAAATTATCATGAGTGTCAATACATCTCCACAGGATATAAAAGATTCCATAAAGAAAAAATAAACACTAATCTTGAACTATAAGGCCATTTACTTGTTGACAGAGGGCTATTACTAAAATGACAAAACTCATTATGCACTTCAATATCTTAAATCAGGTGCTGGCAACGGAAGGGTGCATGACAACCATCTATGCTACAGCATTATACACAAAAGATGCTGGTTATTAAGCAAAAATAACCAACCATTAAGGAAGCAAGAATCATCAATAATATGATTTATTGATATGCTCATGCTGCAGATCTCCAATCACTGTCACCATGTCGAGATGCCAAAAGAAGTTCCTTTTTTTTTAATTTGAAAATACTTATACCATGAGAAGGTAATCATAAGTAATTTTCCTGGACATCATATTGCCAGGAAATTTGTGACTGAAATTATAAAAACACAACTCTATGAAGCATAATGTAAAAATATTTAAATAAAAAAACCACCTATTAATCTGAAATGGTAACAATCAGCAAACAAGAAGTTAGCATGCCATATACTACACCAAATCGTAATTATAATTATAAAAGCTTTGTGCAAGTTCAACATAACATTTTTTTTTATTTTGAAAAAGAACAAAGTTGAGTAAGTTCCAACTCATAAACTTAATTCACCAAATACATACAATAAGAACATCCCCATGAGTATCAAAAAAAGAACATACCCATGACACTGAAATTAAATTCAGGGCAGGAAGAGTACCTGAACAATGATGTTGGCCAGCTGAAAACTTTTGATAATATGACAGAAGTAAGTATGCACCCACAGAAGCCTATAATGGTTCCCTCCCATGTCTTTTTGGGACTTATACTAGTAAGTGGAGTCCTGCCAAATGTCTGCATGGAGGTAAACATGAATCTCGTAATCAAAGACCAAAGACATGGAAATTATATATATTTTGAAAAAAGAAGCTAAGAAGCAAGAACATTGAAATGGACACGGCTAAACAAGAATGTGTCTTGGAGTGTCATAACATATCCAATATATCAGAGTGTTCAACATGTGGGAGATATGCACACGGCTTCTCCTTTAAATGTCAATGAATTCATAGCAAGGAAGGATGTAGAAATGACAAGAGTTCACAAATCATCAAATGTGAAATATCTGATAAGAGCCACCTTGATGGATCTTCAAATAGTATAAATAAGGTTAGTGGTTAATTTATCCAAGAACCAGAATCTGAAGTTCTTGACCCAAATACACAATAATTCTCTGCCTCTTTTCACTGTCTTACATCTAAATATATATGCAGAACATAACACGGATAAAAATTGCAGAATCCAACTGACAATAACTTCTCTAATAGTAACTTCCTAAATAACTAACTACACTTCCTAAGGAGAATATATAACTTCCTAAGGATAAGACATAACAGACATAACTTCCCTTAACTAATCTTATCCACATGCCTCTTTATTGAATAAACAAGAGGTCGTTGTGAATTCCTATCATTACCCTCCCCTTGAAAATGAGTGATGGGCTTGACAAGTTGTGGAGCCAAGTATATAAAAGAAGGACCAAACCCAATGGATCAGGCCCAACGTTAAAGATGCCTAGGAAACCACGCACTACAGCTGAAGGGCATTATGGGCATAGGGAAGTTGTTGATGCTCTGACAGTGCCAGAGTAGTGGGAGTGCGTATTAAGGTAGGGAAGGAGAGGGGCATAGATAGGGAGTGAGACAGTTGTGAGGAGGGGTCATGGTCTCTCAAAAAACCCAGGAAGGGTACTATTTTATTGTTTGCAATGTTAGGCTAAGAGTTTGTAATTCCTTCAAGTGTTTAATAGAACAGAGTTTATAATCTCATTTTTACAGTTGAATTCAGAGTATTTGATCGGTCCTATCAACTTGGTATCAGAGCCGAGGTTCAGGGAATGGTCAATACCCAAATGGAGGCGTGGCGCCAGGATATAAATGGATATTATGACTTCTATCTCAGACTGGAGGAATGGATTGTGGCTCAAGAAAAATATCAGCAAATTGCTGTAATAAATCTTGCAAAATTTCGAATAGTCATACAATTTCCATACCATCATAGCTGCGAAGAGAAATCTGGGAAGAAGGCTGAGAAATTCCTTGAAGCTTATATCGCTTTCCATCAACCCAGAAAACCATGAACATCTTCTGCCAATTAGCTTCCACGGTATTAAGAGAAGCAAGCCATTTTATACCCAAAACCATGTCCACACTACCAAGTTCAAAAGGGAAGAAATCTTCTGTAATAAACAAGCTTTGAACCTTGATATCTAATTTCTTGCAAACAGAATTGCAAGTGATCATAGAGCCATCGCCTATTTGAACACCAAAAGGAGGAAGACTTTTTGTTGCCAAACAAAATTCTGTCTCTAACTTGTTGGAAACGAAATTATGTGTTGAACCAGAGTCAATTAGGATCAACACAGATTTCATTTGGAAGGTCCCTCTAACTTTCATAGTGTTGGATGACAATTTACCAAGAAAAGCGTGCAAGGAAATTTCGGCAAAAGTGTCTTGACCCGTATTGTCTTCCTCGTCTATTGGTTCTTCCGAATGTCGGTCAGTTCCATTAATTTCAAAGAATACAAACTACAATGATGACCTGAAGAGAAAATTTCCCTACACCGATAGCACAATCACTTACTCCTCCTAAGTTGCCGTTCGGTTTCTAAGATTCCTGAAGATATTGCTGTTATCGGATTATGTGGAGATCCCGATTTTAATAACGGCTTGCTGTAATTGGGATTTGCCGAATTTGAGGAATTATTAATTCCCCAATTATGCCGTGGCCCTTGATATTTGGTATTTTGCCAATTTAAATTATTTTGCGCACTCTTCAAATTGGGTTGTTGCGGCATGTATTTGGCTTCAAATTCCAGGGCAAGACTCGTGGCCTTATACACGATTCTCGGTGTCTGAATCTTCACATCTGATTTCAAATTCCCTTTCAAACCACTAATAAAAACCGCTAAGAGACAGTGCTCAGGCCATCCTTGCACACAAGATGATCTACGCACAAATTCTTTTCGGTACTCCTCTACAGATCCGGTCTACTTTATGTCACAAGTAGATATCAGGGTTCTGAAATTCCGTTGGTCCATATTTTTCTTGAAAGATCTGAATCAGTTCCTCCCAGTATCATATAGTTCGGCTTGAAGAAAGCCAAGTAAATACATCAAGTGCCTCTCCTTTCAAATTCATTGCAGCCACCTCTATTTTCAAATCTTCAAGAGTTTGATAATACCTGAAGTACTTTTCTACCTTCATCACCTAGCCCCTCGGATCGCCACCTTCAAATTTTGGAAACTCGACTTTAGAGTAAGGCCGATTGTTTGGTTTTTTGCTCCACCAAGGTGTTTCACTTTCAAATTCTTCATACTGGAGTTTTACCCGATTCCTTCTCCACATGGTCTAACACAACAGTTGAAGTCTTTTGCTTCTTCACCTCCTTTAGCTCAACATCTAAACTCAAAAGTTTAGATACAATGAAGTTTAATTGCTGGGTCACATTTTCTGGGGCTGAAGGTAATTCAGTTTCTGGGGATTTGGAAGATTCTGCCTCTTGATTGAGAATAGCAGGATCGGTAGATTGTTGTATCTTCCTATTATTTCCCATAACTCACAAAGGTCCAGAGAAAGCATGTGGGAATATTATGCATTTATATGGATTATTTAGATTGGTCATTATCTTATTATTATATTAGATATAGATATATTATATCATATCTTAGGATTAGATATAGGTATATTATATCTTAGGATATTTCCTATTATATCTCAATCAGTTTAATTGATTTTGATTTG
Organism: Acacia melanoxylon; assembly: GCA_019022615.1. NCBI lineage: Eukaryota > Viridiplantae > Streptophyta > Magnoliopsida > Fabales > Fabaceae > Acacia > Acacia melanoxylon. The sequence continues at coordinate 1,121,279 of JAFJYJ010000014.1, forward strand.
ATTAGATTTTATGAGATTCTAGGGTTAACTCTAAGCCTGCCTATATAAAGGCCTATATGTACTCTTTTTGATTCAGAGATTAAGAATAATATTTCTCTCTCAATTTCTTCCACAAAGCAACTTTCATACCAAAATGATGGATCTTCAAATAGTATAAACAAGGTTAGTGGTTAATTTATACAAGAACTAGAATCTGAAGTTCTTGACCTAAATACACAATAATTCTCATAATAATTCTCTGCCTCTTTCACTGTCTTACATCAAAATATATATGCAGAACATAAAATAGATAAACATTGCAAATCCAACTGACAATAACTTCCCTCATTGTAACTTCCTAAATAACTAACTACACTTCCTAAGAATAATATATAACTTCCTAAGGATAAGACATAACTTCCCTTAACTAATTAATCTTGTCCACATGCCTCTTTCTTGAATAAACAAGAAGAGGTCATTGTGATTCCTATCACACCTCCCACTGCTAGTAGGACATACAGAGAGGACATTAGGGAGTGGCAAAAAGGAAGAAAAGGTGGAACAACTTGTTTGGAAGAAAATATAATGGTCAAGAACCAGATGAGACAGAAAAGTAGGGGAGTAAAACTAGATAGTCAAGACAAAAAAAAATAAGGGAAGCTGTCAAAAAGTTAGGAGTGGGTGTATCGAGAGAGAGAGAGAGTTGGGAAGGACGAAAAGGAGGAGGAGAACTTTGAAGTGTGGATCAGGCATTTGGGTGGAGAGTGCTAACCTGTCGAATGTTTGGCAAGCCTGTTCTGTTTTAGAGAGTTGCAGTGTCTGCGTGTTGTGACTTGTATCAATTATCATTGTTTCTGTAGTGTGGTAATCCGAGGTTGTATTCCACTTGTGTGTCTGTGTATTTATCAGAATAGTGTTTTATTTCAGCTTATAATGTGTTTTAGTTCTTAGTTTCATCTTCCAGAGTAATTATGTTGTTAATAGAGTAGAGTTTGGAAGTTTTTGGTAAGGGTTCTACCAATATCACATCTGAAAATCAAAGATAATTGCAGGAGAAATTGGAAGAATTGAGAAGCCTAATTTACCTTGCCTCCAAGAAAAGCAAATGTATCGGCTGCAATTATGCTGCTTATGGAAATCAAAGTTGCTACAAGACCAACTGTCCAATGGGCTTGACCACCAAGAAACACAGGCCATGTTGCGCCTAGTCCTACCAAGATTTAGTCAGGTTACAACAAACAGGCACCATACAGAGAATAGGGGAAAGGAGGACAATGCCCAACAAAAACTACTGACTAGAGATGAACAAAATGAATTTTGCAAACATACGTAGCAGAATGAGCCTTCAGTGATGGCCATAACTAAACTTTTCTTAATTAAAGATGAATAAGCCAATTACTTGTGTTCAAAGCTGGAGCTGCTAAACCACACCGAAGCTTCACCCAAAAGCAAGGAAGATAGCCGCAATAAAACAGCCCAAAGATAGCACTACTTAGCTGTGCAAAACGAGGGTTTCCTCTTTGTAACAGTAATGCCATAGCCACAACAAAAGCAGCAGAAGTTACAGAAACATCAATATGACCATGATACCTAGACATGTGTTAGCAACACCAATAAGAAACCAATAGCTATCAGTTTTTGAAACCCAAGGTCAAAGATGAACTAAATGTTTCATAAGAAGTACTCCACAAGTCTTCTCATGAGCAAAGCAAGCCTATCCTTATATATCCATTCAACAATATATGGTTCAGAATTCAGAAAAGACAATGTCATCCATCCCCAGCTATCATCACAATACAATAATCAACATCAATATATAAGATCAAATCTAAAGAAAGCCTTACTAAGTAGGCTGATATGCTTATTGATCAAGAATTAAGAAATAGAGTAGAAGAGACACAAGAAAAGGATTAGAAGAGAAGAAGAGAGCTAACTATGGTTCTCTCACAATGTATTCACACTCATAGCAAAACTGATCTCCCCTTACAATTATGGAGGAATAGGCTATTTATAACACTATAGCCTCTCACAAATCCTAACTAATGGTTTATTGACTAATCACCCTACTACATATCTAGTTTACACTTAGGTCCCTAGGTTCATATTACAATTAGGTTCCTAAATGCTGGTTATTATCTTTATATATCAATACCCCCTCCCCCAAAACATCCTTGCCCTCAAGGATGGATAACAACAACAAAACATACAAACTGAAATCAACAAAATACAGACTTTAAAACTTGAAAAACTTTGACAATGTAGAGTTCCCTGTCTTGAAACCAGTGCCAACTTTGCAGCAGCCTGTCCTTATTTATGTAGACCATGTAAAACTCAATTTTTGCTCGAATTTGTAAGACCCAACTGCAGCAACAACTTGCGCCACTGTATATTGGAGAAACCCAACACCAAGAAGCATCTTGACTAACTCTCCTTTGAACCAAACAAAAATCAGAATTCTTGTAGGAATAAGGAAACCCAAACACTGAGTTATTGGACTCTTTTGTTTGCTGTTATGTTCCAAGCCCAAAAACATATCAGAGAAATTGCAAGAAAGCTGTACCCCTTCAAAATCCGTCTAACCCTTGGAGCAAATTGAAGACAGCTGGAGGTTTGACTTTTCAAACAGAAGTTTTTGCAGCCACATGAGCTCCTCATCCTGCCTAATAACCAGTTCAAACTTGGTTGAAATATGCGAATAATCAGTTATTTGCAAACTCCTTTGGCCCATCGTCTGAAACAGCGACAATAGTGAAGGAAAGGGACCCAACGGCACGATGCAAACAGAAGCAACAGCCTTCGATATAGCAGAAACAGACGACGACAAACAGAGATCACCCAGCAACTCAACTCCTGCGTTCGGCTTTGTCGCAGAATCGCAGCAACCTCTCACACTCGTATCCGCTGCAACACAAGTCAACATCACTGCAGCACCTACTTGAGTCTTCGCCGTCGCCTCCTCTAAAACATCCACGGACGAACACCCGGCAAGTGGCGGAACGAAGCAACCTACTCCCAGCACCGTTTCCGTCACCTCCCTCATGTCCATTGCATGCGAGAATTCGTGAACACCTCCCATGGAGTTGACGCTCGGTGACCCATTAACTCTAGATGAGAGTTTCACCTGCTTCATCGCTGCTTTGTTTTGTTCCTTCATAGTCGGCAACTCTAGTCCAGCGCCCTTCGACGGCAACTTCACGTTTCTGGTCTCCTCCGTCGCACCTTTGGTGATTCCAGCATCACCTTTGCTTTCTGTTTCTTCCTCAAGAACAGAGAGTTTAAGACTTTTGTTGTCTTTTTGAGCTTTTCTTGCCCTCTCGTCTTGCCGTTGCAGGAATGTCTCCTCCATTCTTGCAAATACTCGGGCTTGATACATGGTTACTGGACTAAGCAATCTGACTGCTTTAGCAATCTCTTCTCTCAGCCCAGCAACATATGTCTTCACAAGATAATCTTCTGGCAAATCTAGATCGGTTGAGAGGGAATCGAAGGAATAATTAAAATCTGCTATAGACCCCTCTTGTTGAAGGAGCCATAGCTGAAGTAGGCTCATTGCTCGTTGGCGAAGTTCTTCAAAGTTTCTTGGACGAAATTGATACGCGAATGTAGAATTCATGCTGGGACACTCTTTCCCTTTTTTCCTTTCAAAATTGACAAGAACAGAACCAGAAAAACAGAACAAAACATGGTTGTTTGTTGCCTTCTTGATGTGTTCTTGACAGGTTCTTGATGATTTCTTGCTTCTTGAGGTGTTCTTGAAAAGTTCTTTGATGGTTTCTTGCTGCTACCAGAAACCATGCCCCAGCACCAAAAATTGACAGAACTCAAAACCAAATTCCTTTTTTTTTTTTTTGCCCTTTTTCGTTTCTCATTAGTAAGAACAGAGAGGGATGACAACAGAGACAGAAACAGCAAACAGAAGCAGCCAAGGAGGGACAGCTCTGATACCACCGATATGCTTATTGAACAAGAATTGAGAAATAGAGTAGAAGAGACACAAGAAAGGGATTAGAAGAGAAGAAGAGAGCTAACTATGGCTCTCTCACAATGTATTCACACTCATAGCAAAACTGATCTCCCCTTACAATTATGGAGGAGTAGGCTATTTATAACACTATAGCCTCTCACAAATCCTAACTAACGGTTTATTGACTAATCACCCTACTACTTATCAAGTTTACACTTAGGTCCCTAGGTTCATATTACAATTAGGTTCCTAAATGTTGGTTATTATCTTTATATATCATAGGCCATATACAATGAAGCTCAGTTCAAAATTTATGTGAAACAATAAAATGATGTCCGTACGAAATTATAGTTCTTAAAAGTTAAAACTATCAATCCCTGATACATTTATCAAAGCTTCTGGTTTCAATGAACCAATTTGCTCACTGAATCAAACTTGCAGCGCACAAGTATGCTCAAATGAACTTTACACGGAAGTTGTAAGATTTTTTCTGTCTGAATTTAAATGTTTTATCATATGTATTGAAGGGGCAAATAACTACTAACAACAGGTTCTTTCTTTCATCTTATTTCAGGCAAGGACTGGGTGGAGGAAGTATGGAGCCCACATTTACTTTCAACATCCAAGATGGGAAGGTAAGCTCCCCTCCCAAGTTTATTTCCATTAATCATATAGCTTAAAATAAACCAACTAATGTGTCATAACAAAATATTTAAGGCGCCCATTTTCAATAGGATTAGCCAACTAAGATTCAGAGATAATAGATTGTATTAGACAGTTGAAGACAACATCTCCAGACTTCCATTTGCTAAATAAATACTGTCCACAAAAAACCAAAATGCAACATTTATTATCATAGAAAGTAAAGCAAAACAACAAATCTTACATGATAAACACGGGCATTAGGGCACAAATGATTGAGCAGGCTTGTGACACATAGCGAGGAGGAGGGGTCATTCCTTCAGTAATTCCGCGACTACGAACCAACTCGAAATATTCACGTGCACCAGCAAAGACAGCAGCCGCAAAGGTTACTGTGAAAACCCATCCTCCAGCCAAGACAACACCCCCAGCTGCTATCCCAATGCCAATTCCAAAAATAATTCTGTTTTTTAACTGACCAACTTTCTGTTGAGATTCCAATATTAAATCTTGCTGCAATGACAAAGTAAGACTTCAATTAAATTCCCAAAAACAGCACTTCAGTAACTGCATTCTATTAAATTGAATCAAAATGAACTTCAAAATTCGTCACACTATATCTTCATCAACAGAATTAAAAAATACAAACTACATTAAACAATTTTTGCTCACAAAAACGAAAGATTGCAAGTAATTTAACTTTTTGTAGTTAAAATGTAAATTCCTTAGAGGCCAAAGTGGCACCCTAGGAAAACATTAATTTCTTAAAATGGACCATTATTCTTAAAACGCATGCATAGCGTCATATGAAGTTGCTTCTATTCCAGGTTCAAAACGATAACCTATGGATTATCATATCACCATCAATACCGTATGCCCAAGCACCTTTTCCGCATTTCCTTCGTCAAGCCGGTCAGGCTCGGCTTGAGCTACAGCAGTGATGACGCGCCGGTGAGGCAAGAAGCCGTTTTGACTGAACCGAAAGACGGGACGGCGTCTCGTGAACACAAGCGGGATATGGGTGAGCTTGGAGCAACGGCGATGGAGAATTAGGGATTGCGACGATGCGGAACGGCAAGGACATGTGCAGAGCGGTGGCAGAGAAAGAGGGAGGAGCTTGAACCTATCAGCATTCAAATACGATATCGTTGCCATGTGAAAAGAGAGGCGTCTTCCTGTACGGTGGAAGCGACGAGGATAAGGTCAATTGGCGCTTAGATCGATGGGAGCCATTTGCAGGGATGATCCCCAAATTCCTTGGTTTCTCAAAATCTCAAAAGTGGAACTTGAATTGGAGATTATTCCTGCACTTTGGACTCTTGCGATTTCATTTCACTTGGAACAAAAGATTAATTAACCAGGAATTTCAATGAACAAAATGGAGAGGATGAAGGAGGGATTTTTTAAAATTAAAAAAAACAAAACAAAACAAAACAAAATCCAATATACATATATATTGCTTGTTTGGATAACTACACCGTCTGATTTTTTTTTAGAACAGTGAAATTTCATTAAAGAATGAAATTAAGAAAAAGTGCGGTACCAACTAAACAAAACCTCATGCATCACCTAGAAAATTATTGTGTTATAAATATGAACAAATGTTCTAAATGTTGTCAGCCAATCTAATGTGATTAGATAGTCCGAGTATATGATTTTGAATGGTGACAAGTGACTAGTTCTGAATTAGATAGTCCGAGTATGTGATTTTGAATGGTGACAAGTGCTGTTTATGGAAATCCACTAGTTCTGAGACCCATCGCTTGTAGCAAGTAATACAAAAAATTGTTAGTTAATTGTAGCTTCTAAGTTTAGGATGCAAATGCATAAAGAGACACTCTTCAAAATGTTCCATGAAGAAGGAAGGTCACATTGAGTTAGGTAGGATCAAAATCCAACTTCGTCTGACCAGATGGCACTATCTAATTAAGGATATGATCCAAATCTTCGATAATATGTTCCCAAGACATTGGAGTTAGCTTGACATGTCTGTTGAGAGAGGGAAAAAAGCTGGACAGGTACATTTTTATGTCTTTTCTGATTAGTTAAAAACGTTATTTGAAAACAAACCATGAAAAGGTTTTGATTCATCGAATAACAGGCCAATGTCAAACCAAAACATATATAAAATCTCTGTTAGACCAAGCATCTTAAGATAAGTGATAAATCCAATGTTACGATAACTTGAAAGCATCGTGAGGAATGGTGGAATACCATGGATGCGGATTTCCTCAGTATCCCTCAGAAGCCAGATCTGAGTCATTGATCTCCCATCATCAAATCCTGACCGTCCATTTTAATACCTTAAAATTAAGTTTAGAGTCACGAAAAATTATTTTAGGATCTTAAAAATATATCCGAAGAATATTTTTAGTATAAGATCGATTATCAAGATCCTAAAATATTTTTTAAGAACCTAAAATATTTTTTCAATGATATTAAAATTATTTTAGGATCTTAAAAAAATATTTCTAGTCTTGAATGATACTTTAAAAAAATACTTGATAATCTTTAAAAAAAAAAATTGGATCTTGAAAAAATATTTTAGAATCGACGGATACTAAAAATATGTTTCAGGATCTTTTTTTAAGATCCTAAAATAATTTTTCAGGGTTCTAAACTTATTTTAAAGTATTAAAATGGACGATCAGAATTTGATTATAGGAGATCAACGTCTCAGATCTAGCTTCTGAGGGATACTAAGCCCCCTAGATTCTGAGGCAATCCGGGTCCGGAATACCATGCCTATGCCTAGTATGAACTATATGGTGGAATAGGGCCTATGCCTAGTATGAAGTATATGGGCCTGTTTGGTATAGCTTCAGAAGCTTAAAAAAGTCCATTGGCAGCCCAACGAAAGTAAAAGCTTGATAATTGGGTGTTCATTATTTGATGGGCTTCAAGGTCTAAAGCCACTTTTTTTGTGAAGCCACCTAACCAAGCTTCAATGTCTGAAACCACTTCTGCTATCGCTATTCCAAACACAAATCACATCAGGAAAAATCTAGTAGAAAAAAAACCCATCAGGAAAAGTCCATCATAAATAAAAGCCACTTCTACCACCGCTATCTACCGACCCTATATAAACATTGTGAATGATTCAAGGAGATGAGGGACTATGGACCCAAGATTATATGCAAATCCTATTGTTACATGCAGTTGATCAACTACTATCTCGGATCTAGCAAATAGGTCCTGCACCTTTTTTGATTTTATATACAAATAATAGATTATATACACTATACACACTTTCCATTTTTCCATCTCCAAACTTTACTCATCTAATCATTAAAACATTTTGTAATGTCACGCCCTAAAAACTAAGGGATGACCGCCACATAATATGAATGGATTCACATTCCTTAAGCCTTAAACTTATATACGGATATTAAATAATACTCATAATAGTATTAACAAAATCATAACTATAATAATAATCCAAAGCACGCCTAAACCATTTTAAATTCATATATATTAACATATCTCATATAATCAAGAGATTAAGTCTTATAGAAATTTTGGACAAAGTCTCATCTATAAATCAAACCTCCCAAAATTCTACAATGACCCTCATGATTGATGGTTAATTTTGCCTATTACATGATGTAATACCCGGTTATTTATCTGGAAATTTTATAAATAAATAAATATTTCGGAAAGGTGAATATGTGGTCTCAAATAATGAGCCTAAATTATCTTACTATTTAAAGTAAATTTTGTTGAAATTAGAGGTAATAAAGGTGTCAAAGGGCCGAAAAGGTATCTTTGAGTCATAAAATACTTTGTAACTATTATGATAAATCTTAAAAGGTCGGAATAATTATTAAAAATTAGGGAAAATATTGTCCTTAATTATGGGGATTTAATAAATTATTTCCTTGGAAAAATAAGAGAGAGAATTTAAAATTATGTTAGAAACTCTTTTCGGCCTTATGTTTTTTAAAATAATGCATGAGATATAGAATACCAATGTCGAGAGAAATTTTTGTGAGATAATGATTTATTCTAATTAAGAAAATTATCAAGCAATTAGTAAATGACTAATTAAGTAATTAATAGGATATTATTGGATGTTTAAGATATAAGATAAAATTAATTGAAAATAATTTTATTAAGGGCTGAATTTTTGAAATAAATAAAAAATAATAATAATAATAAAATAATAAAATATTTTATGCTTAGAAAATAAATAAAAAATAAAAGAAAAAAATAAATATCTAGATATTTTGATTAAAATAATAATATAATTGGTAAAAGCCAAACGGGAGAAGTGAGAACAACTAGAAATAAAATCCTACCCCTAAAGATAGAGACTAAGTCGTATCAACCGCACTTTTTATAAACCAAAGTGAAAATTCTTCTCGAAGTGACTGTCTCCGAAGTCGGTTACGGAACCAACGGGGTATTTAAGACACCGGGTAGGAGAGAGAAAATGCAGATAGAGGATTTAGAGTCAATACTGAAACAAGTAGTTGCCGAGAATTAGGAATCTAGTGACTTAGGTCAAATCATATTACAAACCAGTGGATTTTTGTCTAGACGCTGGTGCTTTCGGAATTCAATTCCGTAAGCAGAAGTGTCGGCCTAAAATCTTCAACAGATAATGAAATACCCTTAATGGGATCGTAAATTTCATTAAACTAGATATTCCTAATGAGAAAGAAAGAAACTTCGAAACTACGCCGTCAGCATTTTGAGTTTCGGCAAAATTACGCGATTCGAGCACCGATCAGGGAACGATATCGGTAAGTCAGCATGGATGACATCATCAAAGATGATGTCACAAGAAGGGGGAGGTCGGCACCTAGGTGGAGGGCCAGGATCGTTCCGTGTGTCCCAAGTGCGATCCGGCGGTTGAAATCCGATCTGAAAACAAATGAACAAATTCTCACCTTGTCCCTCCTTTCTTCTATAAATAGCACCCTCCTCTTCTTCATTTTTCACACCAAAAATCTGCCCCTTAGAGATAAGTTAGAGAGAGGAAGAGCTCCGAGGAAGTTTAGCCGGGCCCTGGGTAAGTTCTTCGGTCCTTAGTCTTAAGCTTCGGTGTTTTATTCAGTAGCTATAGTAGAAATGTTGTTTTTATCTTTAATCTTCCAATATATTATAGATATCATATTTTTGGGTGGATATGATATATATTTCGAAATATGTGATGGGAAAATAATTATGGCAAAATTTTGGAAGATTAGAGTCAAAAAAGTGAAGCTCGCGAAATTCCGCCGATAGGTCCAACTAGGGGCAAAATGGTAATTTTACCTAAAATGCCCGTTATACTGCTAAAAATTGTTGAATATTGTCCTGATAGGATATCGTTGATAATCGGACCGTTTTGCACTCCGCTGTTGTGCCGCCGTCACCACGCTGTTTTTACTGCCGTCGGACCACTTTTCGCCAAAAACGCTGTTTTTGCGCCGAAACGTTCCTTGTACCATAACGAAGGTACGGACGCGTATTGTAACCCTAATCTTGTACTGCTCATATACATATATGTGATAGATACGTTCATAGGCGAGGCTGTTAGAGTCGTCAATCATACTTACGGTTTACACGGGTTATAGTATTGATAATACCGTATGGGTTTTCCTAGCGCTGAGGACACGTGTTGTGATCGTGGCACAGGGTAATGTGCAGACATGTTGTTGGGCTTTACATATTGCTTTGTGCTTATGTTATGTCGTTTTGCTGTTCATACATCTGCTCTGTGCTTATGTGTTGATACGCTACTGTATTGTTATGAATATCTGTTGTCCATATACTGTTTTATTTGAGTATAAGGTTAACCGTTACCTGAGATCCATATGGGGAATGGATCTCAGCTGTAGCATCAGGGTCAGGAGGACCGAGGGTTGGTGTAACATCCCATTTTCAAAAGCAGTATATATTTTTTTTCATCAGAGTAGAGCATCGGAGCGTAAGAGTAACTGATACATATATTTAAAATGCCGTAAGTCTGGCTGATTACAGTAATGATACATTGTACCGAGTGTTTACAAAAGTAGATAACAACGAAGGAAAGTCTTCAGCCGAGTCTCTATGCGGCTTGCTTGCCTTTCTCCTCGATCCTCCTGAACCTGATGCTATGTTAAGAGCTGAGTCCAATGCATACGGACCCCAGGTAACGGTTAACCTCATGTTTACATACATCATATAAGTACTACAGATATACAGGGAATTTTGACGACACTTACTACGTTCAAAGTAGGGTATACATAATCAGATATATATGGCAATAACAATACAGTCGGATGTAAGGTTAAGGCACAAGGAGAAATGTACATGATCAGATATGCACGGCAATAACAATACGATCGGATGTAAGGTTAAGGCACAACGGACATTGGACATAATCGGATATGGACGGCAATAACAATACAGTCAGATGTAAGGTTAAGGCGCAACAGAGAAAATACAGCATGACAGAGGAAATACATATATGCATACAATAACCATTAGAGTTAGTGTTACAGTACGCGAACGTACCTTGTCGGCGGTACAACGGTACTTTTACGGAAAAACGGAAAATTTGACAGCGGCGTAAACAGCGGGATGTCGGCGGTACGACAGCGGCACGATTAACTTAGATATCCTAAAATGACGATATTTATCAACATTTAGCATCATAACGGGCATTTTAGGTACAAATTACCATTTTGCCCCTGACTCCCTAATCGGCGGAATTTCGCCAGAGCTTTGTTACTTTGACTCTAATCTTCCAAAATTTTGCCATAACTCTTTCCCCAACATTTTTTCGAAATATATATCATATTTAACCCAAAAACATGATATCTAAAATATATTGGAAGATTAAGATCAAAACAACATTCCTACTATAACTACCGAAAGAACTACCAGAACTTAAGACTAGGGACCGAAGAACTTACTCCGGCTTGGCTAGAACTTCCAAGAGCTCCTCCTTCTCTCTACTCTCTCTCTATATTTCGGTTCTTGGTGTGAAGAAATGAGGAGAAGGGGCTTGGCTATTTATAGAAGAGAGGAGGGACAAGGTGAGAATTTCATCAAATGTCTTCAGATCGGATTTCAACCGTCGGATCGCACTTTGCCATGTGGCTCGATCTTGGCCTTACACCTATTTGGCTAACATCATCCTTCTAGAAGAAGATGATGTCATGCATGACATCACATGTGCTTTGACTTACCGATAGCGTTTCCCGATCGGTGTCCGAATCGCGTAATTTTGCCGAATCTCAAAAATCCGGAACTAGGTTTTGTAGTTCCATTCTTTCTCTTTAAAACTACCGGGTTTCACTATATTTTTGATCCCATTAAGGGTATTCCGTTATCTGCCGAAGATTTTCGGACAAACGCCGTTGTCGGTTATGGAAATAACTTCCGATAGAACCGCCTTCTTGGCGAAAAATCACCGGTTCGTAATATGATCGATCTAAGTAACCATATCCCTGGTTTGAAAAACATGGTGCGTTTTCTATAAGTCACTTTTAGCACTATCTGCCTTTTCTTAATTATCCGGTACTCCTAATTACGCTGTTGGTTTCAGAAACGACTTCTGAGACTGCTCAATCCGAGATAGAATTTCACTGGTTCATAAAAGGTCCAGTGGTAAAAGACTAAATTTCTATATCTTGAGGTAGAATTTCATTTATATCTGTTCTCATATCTCATGTTGGCTCTTTTTACCGATTATATTATTATTTTATTCAAAATATCTAGATTTTTTTTTCTTTTATTTTTTCTTTATTTTTCTAAGCATAAAATATTTTTTTATTTTTTATTTATTTATTTAATTAATAATTTCGAATTTCTCCCCTTAAATTAATTATTTACTAATTAATTTACTTATATCATAATCTAAACAATTAGCCACTAATTACTTAATTAGTCACTTACTAATTGTTGATAATTTTCTTAATTAGGATTAATTATTATCTCACAACTATTTTACTTACATTGGTATTTTATATCCCATGTAAAATATTAAAAATCATGGGGCCAAAAAGTGCTTTTAATAATATTTTATTTTTGCTTCTCTATTTTTCAAGGAAATAATCCCAAAAATTCCTAAAATTATAGACAACAACATACTTCTCAAGTTTTTGTCAGTATTTGTTGCCATATGATATTTATCATAATATTTTCAGGGTATTACAGTTGGAGATCGAGGCAAGCAGCCGGCGTAGGATTTCAGATGAAGATTTATTTACTGTTTTCTGTATTTACTTTTAGACATTGGATGACTGTATCATTACTCTTACACTATGGTCAACGTTTTGTTAATGGTTCGATTACTCGTTACTCTTACGCTCTAATGCTCTACTCTGATTAGGGAAAAAAAATCCGCTTTTAAAAATGGGATGTTACACATGACTTTCATGCAAAGTTTCATGAGGTTGAAAACGAAAAAAAAAATTGTTTAATCATTGCGTAAACCCGTAACTCCTTATGATCCTCATGAATTATTAACCTTAACTTATTACACTAATTAGTTATTAATAATTAATTCGTAACTTTTTACGGTACTCATGAGAATTCATAACAATTTATAATATTTATGAGTTTCAAGATTACTCGTTAAAACAATTATCGGGGTTTAGGATAATTTGATAAAATGATTATTGGAGATTAGAATTACCTTAGATCACTCGAAGACTTCAAGGTTGTTGATGTCCTCTAACATTGATCCACACGGCTACCCCCCGATTGCAATGAGAACTCCTTCTCTTGAAACCTCCCACTTCTTGGATGCTTGCTACACGAAGACAAGGTTGAGTTTTGATTTCCTTGGGTTTTTATCTTTCAAGAAGATGATGGTTTCTTAGGATTAGGTTAAAGATGGGATGAACAAGGTTGGAACCTTACCCTTTTATGGATGGTGTTTTTTCCTCTCTAAACCTTTGGTAAAGATTGAAATTTAGAGAGCATAAGGATGATCGAAAAAACGTCCAACCTTCCCCTTTTTATAGCCTTAGTGGGCCAAAAATTCCTAGTCCTAAATTGCCTAAGGAATTTCCAGCTTATGCACTAAGAAAGGGGTTTTAGGTAATAAGTCCACTACTTGTCAACCATGTCACATTAAATTCACATCTTGATTGATTGATTGAATTTAATATGATGAATCACATTTATATCTTGATTGTTGGATTGATTTAAGATGATGGATCACATTTATTTCTTTTTTTTTCAAAAACGTTCATAAAACGGGCACATAAAAAATCAGCACTTTATAAGAGTTCAACCCTAATTTAAGTGCTCACAAGAAAGGCCCAATCCAAACTTGATTTGGTAAATCTAAATCATAATGAATTAAATTCATATCTTGATTGAATAATAATTTAAGATGATGAATCACATTCATCTCTTAAACTAAAATTCAAAATATAAATAAATCATCATTTATTATTTCTCCTATCTTCATCCAATCATTATTGGATCTTAATATATATATGGGCAAATGATTTGTCCAGTGATTGGACCTAAGAGTTTCTCCTGTGAACCCAAACTACATCGTTTGGTTTAGTGAGGGTGCGCCAAAGATTAAAAAAAAAAATACAGAGTGTCTCGCGCTTTTCCAATTGATTCTCGGAAATTAGATTACTCAAGAGGTTCCTTCCTCAGAACGTTAACACCAGGGTTGTCTTCTTTCCTCCGCTTCTTGCCTTTCACTTTCATCTTGGATGTTTTACTTACAGACATAGTTGCTATTTCTGATTCTTCGCTTTCTTCTTGCTTCGGTCACCACCGGGTAAGTTTCATCAATTTCTTGACCAGAAAAATAGGAAGCTTCACCCACTCTTTTGTTTTCCAGTCACCGAACAGTTAAAAGCTTTTTTGCAAGCATGACGACCCAATAGTGGCAGAAACGGCAAAACTGCAATTATAGAGCTGTAATTGTTAGTATTTTCTCATGTAAATTTAATATTTTATAATATTTTTTCTGCATTATTTGCTTGATGCGCTGTGGAATTGAAACCTGCAAGGATTGATGAGACAAATCAACGCAATCCATTGGAGAAAAAGAGTGTCGCGTGTTTTTCGGATCGATCGGAAATTACAGGCAAATGGTTTTTTTTTTTTTTTTTCATTCCAAACAAAAAGAGTGTCGCGCGCCCTCACTAAATCAAACGATGTAGTTTGGGTTCACAGGAGAAACTCTTAGGTCCAGTCACTGGAAAAATCATTTTCCCTATATATATATATATATTAGATAATTCAGAATTATCTTTTATAACCTAACCTTTTGAATTAAAATTTAAATTTAAATTTTAAACTTAAATTCAAAATTCAACTTGGCCTAAGACCCTGTTGGGTCTTCCAACACATTTGAGCCATTTTGTGGAGAAATTGATTTTCCACTCAAGACCATATATGTGACGTCATTTTCTTCTTATTGGGCTTGGAGTCTCACTCCAACCCAATTACACATTTACTCTTGATAAAGCCCAATAACAGTTATTGGCCCAAGTTTGTTAATTTTAAACAATCGGGAATAACCTTTGTGTATGACCCATTAGGCCCAATTAATCACTGACATAAATAAACTTGAACCAATTAAAACTCCTCGAATAGACCCAATTTATTTAATGACCTCATAAGACACTATCAATGCTCTGCGGTCCCAGAACTAATTGAGTTGATCAATTGATCTACCTTTCATATTTGGATACCGTGCAGGCATCATCCCTCACATCGTCATTCACATTTAGTCGAGAGTAAAGATAGAGTATCATTTCTCTTAATTGACTAAATGTAGCTATTTCACAAAACTATGAATCTTTTTATATTAACTCTATAACAGATCATGACTTTTTATGATCACTTGATGTTCGCACAGTCTCCCGAGTTAATTAGAAGCTATCCAAGCTCTACCGGTCTTGTGAATGACTAATCCCTTGTAGAGGATTGTGAGTCCTCTCAGCTTGTCCATCTATACTCATGTATTCGAGTTATACCCAAGAGTACACTGTTATCCCCATTTTCAGGTGGATAGAGTTGTACGGTCAAAGTATAACCCTAGGACATAGTGTTCGATGACATCCTTAAGTTCAAGACGACCCGCACTACCAAACGATGAGAGACTTTACATATCCAATGATACTCTCTACAATGAATCTTTTTGGAGTTTCTAGGCGGGTCAGTTCGGTGCTATCTATTCTCCAATAGATCCACCCACGACATCAGCTAAGACATCTCCATGCCTGTATTCCATGAGGTCTTTACCTTGTATTTCTATACAAGTAGATGATGTCGTACTAGTTTTATTGAGATCATCAATGCCCTTTCTTGGTGATTCAAGACTAGGAACAAGTTTTAGGCAATAGATATCCAGTGTTCTTGAGTCCTCATGATCATGACCTCTATCATTGATCCTCAAGAATAACACATGTTTTATTCATAGGGCTTTTATCTTCAAACACATATTTACCTTAAAATAAAGGCGAGACATAAATATGATAAAGATAAAATATGACAATTTATTAATAATGAAATACTACAACGTAGAAATGGTACTGATATGTTCTCACAGATTGTCTCTAGGACACCTAAATACTAACAATGATAACATTTAGAGTTATGCTCCACCATAGCATTTACATATCTATATATTCCAAATTACAAAGGAGACATGGATCCTACCTATAGACAACGTGGAGTATTAAAACTACAGATGTTAATACATAAATGAAAAACTTAACTTTATATTCACTAGCAAATGTTTCAAAATCTTTCTACAAGTTTGGTCAACAATGATAGTCTTCACTGATCAACTGAAGGTACAAGGTCAGCAATGCCATTTGAGGCCAAAAAAAAAAATAGTGAATAACGTCTCATTTATGAAATTTAATGAAATATTATAGAAATTGAAGTTGATTGTCATATTGTTATGATTTAAATTCGTGAATTCAACTAATAATGCGGATTTTGATTGCATTACAACAAATTCACCATAAAAATGAAGAGAAGAGAGTAATCATATGAGAGAACCTTTTTATAAGGAAGAGAGCATTATTCTCTGTTATTATTTAGATTACTTACTCCCTCAATTTCACATCATATATATATAACATACGTACTGTCACATAGTAATAGATATAACTCTTAAACCATAAAAGAATATCGTCATTTATGAACTCATGTCTCTCCATATTTGCATACTAGCCCCTCTTAATTCAGGCTTGGGCCCTAGTCTACCAAAGGTGGATTAGTGTATTCCAACATCTTCCACTCACACGTGGTAGATTAAATGTTATGGATCAAGTCTCTTTCTCTTACTTCTTTCATACTAGGTGTTTTGCCATGAACATATGGACTTGATGTCTCTCGATGAGCGATTGTACTAGAAATCCATTTTAAGAGACCAGCACAAGGTAACCTACAATGTAGCTAAATATTTTTAAGCCCAACACTTTAAAATCCTGGCCTGCCAAGGGCCAACCCTTTAAGACCGGGCTAGCTCGTTTTAATAGCTCTACTAAAAGGGTTGCAAATCTATTGTTGCTATCTTCTTGCCTTGTGTTACTTACTTCTGCCGCCACCTTTGATTCTTCATATTTCTCTTCCTTTTTTTTTGGTCAAAATATATTTCTCTTCCTCAAATGCTTCTTTTTCTTTTCTTTTTCTCGAAGTACTATTATGCTTGTTAGTTCATATTACGATATGTTGACCAAAAACATATATAGGGTTAAGGTCCAATTTTACCAATGAACTATTAGGTCAGGAGCACCCAACACAAAAAACAATTGAGAGGACCATAAATACCAAAAAACATTTAAAAAGTTGCAACTATCACAATCCCTTACAAACTAAACTGACGGCGTTTAAATAGTTAGTAGGGGAAGACTTTGACGCTGACGTGGCACGGTGGGAAGAAATGTGTGGCAAACAAGTGTCAGCCGGGGGAAGAAATAAGCGAAGCAAGCTGGGTATTCCATCGACAACACTCCTTCACCTTCCTCGACAACACTCCTTCACCTTCATCACCGCCGGTGAGATTCTCCCATCACCACACTCCCACTACCCCCATTCCTTCACCTTCTCAGCATCGCCGGAGAGCTCCACTGCAATACGCGATCGAGGAGGTAAAGGCGAAACCGATCTGGAAAGCGATATGAAAACGAGGGTTTAGCTTCTTTGCGAAATCTTCGCCATCATCGACGGGAGAGAGGGCAAATACTTCGTAAAGTTTCATTGGCCTTCATCTCCAGCCAGCTTCCTCTGGTAAAGCCCCTCTTTTCTCCATCTCTTCTTCCTCCACAAATCCCAATCTATAAAAGGTCCGCCGTTCTTGTCGCCTTGCAACTCTGAATTCCAAATTTTTTGCTTTTGGCTTTGTCATAGAGAGCTTGATTTTGGGTTTGCATTTTTCGATTTTGAATTAAAGTAATGGAGGTAGTGGGTTTGTCACAGATCAAACTTCCGATTAATGATTATGGGTTCAAAGTAGGAAACATTAGAACTCAGCTAATCTCTTTTTTTTTTTTTTTTTGGGTTTTGAATTAAAGTAATGGATGAAGAGATCAGCTATCCACAAATCAAAAATTTTTGGGTTTGCATTCTTGGGTTTGTTTTTGTCTTTCCTATTCCCCGTCATTAAAATTTTTGCCCCCGCCCCCAACTGTCATTAAAATTCCGATCCGCCACTGGTTTTGGTTTGACGGAGGTGGTAGATGAAACTGATGGTCGGACCGGTTGTGTTCTCTTCCCTCTCGTCTTTGAAGTTCACGACGACGCAATCCAGATTCTGGTTCTCAGTCGTCTCACCAGCCAGCCACGTGGGCATCTTCAATTGATACCCAACAGACGGCGTTAGTTTAGGTGTGAGTGAATTGTGATAGTTGCAACTTTTTAAATGTTTTTTGGTATTTATGGTCCTCTCAATTGTTTTTTGTGTTGGGTGCTTCTGACCTAATAGTTCATTGGTAAAATTGGACCTTAACCCAAATATATATTATGATATGATTTATTCATGATCATAAATCATTCTTCTCAGAATTATAAAAATATCCCTTGCATCAGCATGCGCACAGAGCTCATACAAAAATAGAGGTTTCTCTTGTTATAAATTTTCCTTGTAGTCTCATGAAAAAACATTTTACAGTTCTTCTTCTCTATTTCCTTTAGATTTATAACACGTTATCAGCACGATTTCGCTTTCTCCTCCTCCGGTGAATGATCAAGAAAGAGTAGATCCATGACTTCCTGGAACCAGCTCCACTCATGAATTTTTGGGTGGTTCATTTTTCTTGCTGATCTATCGGTTTCTACCCCCAAGTTATTATGGTTTGAGTACGTTGAGTTTCCACCGACAGTTTTTATACTTCCACCACCATCCTTCACTGTCATCGATGATCTAAGAAAATGACAGAGCATCAGCGAAAACAAATTTATTAACGAGAACCATAGCTTGAGTTTTTTATATTGATATTTTGGGTTTGAGGGATGGAGATTTTTCAACAGTGATAAAAAAAAACATGAAGACGCCACTGATATTTTGAAGAAAGTGAACTGTTCCACAACGTGGACCGGACGCGCCGAATTGCAGAAAGTATTGGTTTGTCTATATGAAACAGGGAGGAAACAATCCCCTAAAGTCTTCCTGGTTCCCCAAAAGATTTTGGAAAAAAAAAAAAAGTATAGAAGGCAAAAGATGTTTGGCAAGTTGAGAATAACATGCTTATATTATATTATCGTCTCTGGGTCCGGCTGCAAATTTTCAGGTAATTAAACTCCAAATTACCCCCCTCATCTTATAATCGTCAACGATTGAATGGTTCCCGCAAATGATTAAAGTTTCTGTTGATCACGATGAAATTGAATTTTCGCTGTATAATTATGCAAAATCTCAAGTGCGCTATTCTTAACCAGTGTTCTTAAATCTTTAATTTTTTAACGTCTGCGATACGTTCAATGAGGCTGTTGATCATCCGAGTCATAAATAACCAACATATTGTTCGAGAATGATTATGTCTTCGCTTGTTCTCAAATAAAAATGACTATGTAAATATCATAGGTCATGATTGGTAATGGTAATGGATATCCGGAAATATATCAAACAGATCAATATGGGCCCATTGCAAACCGAGAAGTTTGTAAAGAAGCATAATTTTTGAAGTTGCAATAATGTTTGAATAAATTAAACGCACTATTTCCAGATTATACGATCCATAAATCATGAATTAAAGCATCCATAAAAAGATGGATTAATGCTTATGAGAACATAATACTATGTTGATATATTTGATGTTATATATATTGCAGCATTTATATAAGCCAACAAAATTCTCCGTAAATTGGTTTTTGGTCATAAACCGCATGAGACAATTCCATCGGAAAGTTTTTGAATGTGCAATGCTTATAAATCCACCATAATGCACATAGATGGATATAGAAAGAAAGTTGGGATAAATGTTATGTAAGGACCTCCTTCTTCTTGTTTGTCTCTAAATAAAACGAATGATGTTTAAAGGTAACAAATGGATTTAGGAGACTTTGTAACGCATGATTAGTCAATTGTGATTTGACATTGTTTTCCCAACATGAGGGGGGAGAAAATAGGCAGTTGGGTAAAGAGATTAGCTGGAATGAATTATTATTGGCTCATTTTGATCCTTGTATAAAATAATGTGACCTGGAAGTTCAAAAGATAATTCATTTACGGAGTTTAGCTAATAAAATGCCAGAAGCATTTACTGACCCAAAGAAAGTGACAAAGTCATATGTCCCAACTGTTAATGCTCCTATTCAAATTAATGTCCCTGAAGGATAACTTATTATGAATGAATATATAGTACGTCTGAAGCGTGAAAGGTCCATCGGTTCCAAAGATAAAAAATCCTCGAAAGAGAAAAGGAGCTAAGAATATAGATGATCAAGTTGAGAATAATCAAGGAAAATTAGTAGCTCCGGAAGAGCCATCTCCCGAAGAGATATTATCTCCATTAGAGATATCTCCGGAAGAGAATGTTGTAGTCGGAAAAGAGACCCAGTACTGCGAAATATGTGAAAATTATGAGATCTCAATAAATTGTTATGAATAGAATCCGATGGGACCGAAATGAAGTCAACGCGTTAATGACATCTTTGCTTATAATATAGCATATGATGTAATGAATGATATGAGGATCATGAGCCACAATCCATTAGTGAGTGTCAACAGTGAAAGTATTGGCCCCTATGAAAAGATGTCATTATTGCGAGAATTAAAATATTGGCAAAACGAAAAGTATTTGGACTGCGGTCCATTTGATGATGAAAGGCCGGTGATGCAAAACCGGTTGGATACAAATAAGTTTTTGTACGAGAAGATATGAAAAGGGTGAAATCACAAGATATAAGGTACGTCTATGTAGTTCAAGGTTTTAAACAAAGACCGACATTGATTTTTGAAGAAACATATGTGGACACAAATACTTTTGTTATTTGATAAAGCCTGATAAATGAAGGGCTGGTGCGCATCTAGAGGATATTATAACTACATGTTTACATGATTCACTTAATAGTGATATTTATATGAAAAGTCCCGAAGGACTCAAGGTCTTAGAAGCACATATCCGAAGGACTCAAGGTGCGAGAAGCACATGTCCCCAAAAAGACTTAATGTGCGAAGTACAAATCAGGAAGGATTCAAGATGTTAGAAGCATCTAATTCAAGTTCTCTAGAACAATATTTAATTAAGTTATATAAGTCCCTTAGCTTGAAGCTATTAGAGGCGCATGTAGTATAATCGTCTCAAAGAATATCGATGAAAAGAAGGGTACAAAAAGTAACCCAATATACCCATGCATCCGCATGAAAATATTCGAGAAATGAATTTGCACTAATTGCCGTTTATGTTGATAATATCAACATCACCGTAACTCTGAAGAGCGAAAAGACAAATAATTGTTGAAGAACTAATTGGTCAAATACAATATCTTAGTGCTATTGGAGTACTATTGCATAATGCTTATTAGCAAGATATAGTTTTTCTTCAACACAAAGACATTGGAAGCAATTTTGGCATTAGAAGAAGCAATATTGATACGGCCAGTCATCGGGAGGAATAAAGCGATGTCATCAGAGAGGGCCATACATACTGTACTTTTTTGTCTTTTTTATCTCAGGTTTTGTCATTTGGTTTTAGAAAGGTTTTTAATGAGGTAGATCGAAAATCTTATGTAATTAAGAGGGGGAGTCGATACACGTTGTCTTTTTTTCCCTTATCTAGGTTTTGTCACGATGGGTTTTTCAGAAAGGTTTTTTAATGAGGCAACATTAGAAAGTGTATCGATGGATAATGTCTTTCTTTTCTTTTAGCTAGGTTTTTATCACTGGGTTTTCCAGTTAAAGTTTTTAATGAAAGATATCCATAATGGACATCCGGGGAGTGTTATAAATATATGTATTATGTGGATGTCGTCATCGATAAGAATCAGCGAAAGTCTATAAATAGAGTGCTTGTGTAAACATTCGATATACACTTGAATGAGAATTCTCTCCTCTCTCAGAACTTCTCTAGTTCTTCTTCTCTATTTCCTTTAGATTTATAACATCTCTCTTTTTATTATTTATATTGATATTTTGGGTTTGAGGAGGTGAAAAAAAAAAAATTGATATTTTGGGTGCGCACAACGTACCGGACGCGCCGAATTGCAGAAAGTATTGGTTTGTCTATTAACAACAATCCCCAAAGTCTTCCTGGTTCCCCTACACGTCTCTGGGTCCGGCTGCAAATTTTCAGGTAATTAAACTCCAAATTCCCCTCATCTTATAATCGTCAACGATTGAATGGTTCCCGCAAATGATTAAAGTTTCTGTTGATCACGATGAAATTGAATTTTCGCTGTATAATTATGCAAAATCTCAAGTGCGCTATTCTTAACCAGTGTTCTTAAATCTTTAATTTTAACGTCTGCGATACGTTCAATGAGGCTGTGGTAGATTGTTGGAAGCTTACTTGATCGCAGAGAAATTACCAATGAAAAGGGAAGTGCAACTAGAGCCGCCAGTTGCGCAAAACCTTGGGGATTCCGACCCTCTACTCGATAATCAGGAGCAGGAGGAGAAGGAAGAGCGGAAGGAGTTGGAGTGCCGAGGAAGCACGAGTGAGATTAAGAGTGAAGATGTCGAGGCTGGCTTACTTCCTTCTTGTCGAATTTGCCTGGAAAGCGATTCCGAGCCAGGTGAAAAATGGTTTGCAGACCTTTTTAATTTATGTTAAAATTGGTAAAATCTTGGTCTTTAGTTAACTATATCATGTAGTTATCTAATTCAAAGAAAGAGTTACTCCTTTGAAGGGCTAAGAGATGGAAATGTTTATCTTGTTATACCATGAAAATCTCCATGAACTTATGTTATATTTCGTTGAATGATCGCTACAATTTGCAGAATTCAATCTAGCAATTAGTTATCAGAAAGTAGTGTTTTGAAAATTTTAACCAGGATATGGTCAATGTTTCTTATTGGAACTGTTTTCGTGTTATATACTTATATGTTTATTTCAATCCTGTATTTGGATTTCATTATCTGATGGTTGAAATGGGATTCCTCCTTGCTAAATAAGGCTGCTCTGATTGTACAATTGTGTAGAACGATTTCTCAAGTGACTTAGTTCCCTCTTTCCTGTGAATTATTATTGAAAATTTTACTTGATTTCTGAAGAAAAAGTTTACTACGTTGGGTAGATCTTTTCCCCCTAAAGGCAGAGTATTTTCTGCATTAAGATGGTATGGTAAAAGAATTAATCATAATTAAGTTCCCAATTGCTGGTCCATCTCATCCTTCCATACGGCCTATCATTTATTAAGCTGTCATTTCATTGAACAAGGGTATATCTAAGAGTGGGTAATTGCTTCTCTCAATCCAACAGTTGTCATTTGTTTCCTTTAGGGGATGAATTGATATCACCATGCATGTGCAAGGGAACCCAACAGTTTGTCCATCGTTCATGCCTTGATCACTGGCGCTCAGTAAAGGTGGATATTATCAATTATAAACATGATGTGTAATTTCAAATGCCAGTTTTTAGCTGGTTGATATTGAAGGTTAATTTGTTGAATCTCTTCTATTTGGTGTATAGGAAGGGTTTGCCTTCTCACACTGCACCACTTGCAAAGCCCAATTTCATCTGCGAGTTGAATTGTTTGAGGACAACTCCTGGCATAAAATAAAGTTCAGGCTTTTTGTGGCAAGGGATGTTTTCCTTGTATTTTTGGCTGTACAAACTGTGAGTAATCTGCCTCTTAGTATAGTTATTTTTACTCATCTCATGTTATAGTCTTCTTTGGTAATTATTGGGAAATATCATCTGTTATATATTCTGTTCTCTATTAAATGAGACGATGTAGCATGTGGCACTGCTGAATTGAGAATCTTTTCTAACACTAATGTCCAGATGAGTTTATTTGCCAAAATCGATTTGGGAAACAAAAAAAAGAAAAGAAGAAGGAAAAACCACTCCCCAAGGAAGTTTCTTATGAAGAATCATCTATTTGTTTGCTAGGTGATTGCGGCAATGGGTGCCTTTGCATACCTCATGGACAAAGATGGGGCATTCAGGAACTCTTTCGATGATGGCTGGGATCGGATACTGTCTAACCATCCTATACCATTTTATTATACTATTGGTAAGCTATCATTGTGTTAGGAGTAATTTGCTTTTCTGTAGAAGTTGTAATTCCTCTGGCACAAATTATTCTGCTTCATATTGTCCTCTATAAATTCCAAAGAAATAGCAAGATATTATACACAAATTATTGCCCTTTCTTTGGCCTGGGGGAGGAGGGTTTATTTTAAAATGTTCAACATTTCTTGCTACTGTCCACCGGGAAACATCTCAAAGTTCTAGGTGTTATACCATCCTTAGCAGTGGTAAGTGGCAGAAATGATAAAATTTTATTTTATGTTTTCTGTTTATCTGCCTCTCTGTCACACAGAAAAATACATTTTCCATTTGCCAGGAGTACTAGCCTTCTTTGTGCTGCTCGGATTTTTTGGTCTCATTCTACATTGTTCCTCCCTCAATGCCAATGACTCCGGAATGGCTGGGTGTCAGAACTGTTGTTATGGATGGGGCATTTTGGATTGCTTTCCTGCGTCAATGGAAGCATGCTTTGCCCTTGTGGTTGTTTTCGTTGTCATCTTTGCAATTTTGGGTATAGCTTATAGTTTCCTCGCAGCCACCATGGCGATTCAAAGAATTTGGCAGAGACACTACCACATCCTGACCAAGAGGGAGCTAACTAAGGTATTCTTTTAACATTGTCATTGAAATGTCTATTAGTCCTTGTCCTTCGTTTTGATTCCTATGAACTTTGAACTCTGTTCCACTTTCATATCACTTAATTGGCTTATAATATTTCCAGGAATATGTCGTGGAAGATCTCCAAGGTTCTTATTCCCCACCAAAATTGGACCCTGAACATGAAGAGCGCTTGAAAATGCTCAAGCTTTTGTGATTAATTAAACAAAGACTTGTAAAAGTTAATAGTTACAACCTCATGTTCAGCGGCCTTCTGTTTCTGATCATGCAAGCAGATTATATGATCGTTTTTATCTGGTTCCTCGCCAGGTTCTTTACCTCACTAAAATTGACTCTACCATGTACGCAATTATTTACCCATATTTAAACTCTTTTTGCTTTTTGTAAATAAAAAATTGAAGGATTAGTTGAATATTCTTCTTCTTCTTTTAAAAAAAAAAAAAACTTTGCACGTCAATAAGTATATGATTTATATAATAAAAACCAATGTCAGAGGCCTCCTAACTTCAAGCATGTCTAGATCATTTGCTCAAACTTATTCCCCCCTTAATTATTGTTTAATCTAGGAAAGGACGCAGGTTTTATTTCATCTTTTTTATTTTTCCTGAATATACTCTGCGTTTCTTATTCACTTAAGTTCATACTCGCAATACTTTAGGAAAAAGCATACAATAGGATGCAAGTTATATATAGACAATATTGTTTCTTAATCTGAGCTCTTAGCATACTTGAAAAATAAATCTTATTCGCAAAGTGATACAGGTATCACTTGTCACCAATCTCAGCGAGAATCGCCATCAAATTATATTCATTTGAGACAATCCCCGTAGAATAGGTATCGTACATTAGGTATGCTCCTATTTAAGACAATCTTATTCGAAACACGGTTATATACTAAATGTGGGCACATTTTTCAATAGAAATTTGGGGCACATTTTCCAATAGAAATTTGAAACATAGTTCGCTATGTGCAGAAGACTCAACCCCCATTAGTCACTTCACCTTATTATTAACACCAAACATCAAATCCTTCATGTCCGCCTTGTGAGCAATTGGCATAATCCCAAACAAAGAATTATGAAAATCGTTCGTCCTCCTCCTTGGATGCATATAAGAGTATCTCGCTTCCCTGACTTAAAGTGCATGTTTACACACAGTATGACAATAATAAAGTTGGGTGTATATATTTCAAAGAAGGTACACGGTGGTGTTGTGTATTACATGCAGTTAAATAAGGGTCCGGTTTCTCTCCCTTTCACCCCCTCTCCCCATCCCTCACAGTCACATCTGGACCGTCCAGATGTTGATCCAACGGTCCAGTTTTTTTTTTTTTTTTTTTTTTTTTTTTTTTTTTTTTTTTTTTTTTAAATTTAAAAAATATATATATTTTTTTAAAATATTTTTTTTTTAAAAAAATAATTTTATACGATCTCAGCCGTCCAAATCTGGATCGGACGGCCAAGATCCAGGGGGCAGAGTGATGGGGAGGGATAGGGAGAGGCCCTGCTAAGGAGAGGATCCTCTCCCGTTAAATATTAGTATAATGTTAGTAAATGTCACTTTTGAAGCAGTGGGTAATGTAGAGTTTTCTCAAGGGGATTCATGAAGGTAGGATTTCTGCCACATACTGCTTATTCAATCATGTAGTTTCCCAGACTTTACAACTTTACCGTTAAATGAGGAATAAGACGTTATCAGAAGACACTAGTTTTCATACAATGATCAAAGGCGTTGTAGAAGTAAAGAAAATCTATGGAAAGATATGCATTTCCCAAAATAAGGATGATTTTTTTAAGTAACAATATTTTGATAAAACAAAATAGCTATTTACTCACAAAATATCACATCGTACATGCATGACGCTTAATAAATAATAATGGTTATAATGAATAAACGTAATGTATGTTGAAGTGGAAGTCACATAAGAATATAACAATAAAATTTAACGGTTAAATATGCGCGCCGTTTATGTATTGAGAGGTGGAAGTGTGGTTGTAATTATAAATCATCATATATTTTAGTGTCAAATATGGCAATTCTTTTTTTATGGAAAACAGTCATGAAATACTTACAAACGTTTTGTCTTCACAACTTTATATCACAATATATATATATATATATATATGTTACGGCCCGGCCTAATGGCCCAAACGCCTAGACGGCCCAAGACTAAGTATATCATATATAACTAAATATCTGATATATATAGAGAATCTAACATATCCACGGTCAAGGAGATAAGATAGATCATACGGTTAGGATATCAAGGCAAGTCCTATATATACAAGGGCATAACATCAAGGTGCACATGTTCTAACTTTACCCTATTTACATTAAGCATCACTGTGCATGATCCCCACTGAACACATCCCCCATCCCCCCTTTCTGGCGGATAGACTATAGTGTACAGTGGTCCCAAACCTTCCTGGATATCTCTTCCATAGATGCTCCGGCAGGGTCATTCGATCCAAGATCAAAGCACTATCCCAACGGGTGGAACCAGATGTCTAGCCCGTTGGGCTAGTGCTTTGATCTTGGATCGGATGACCCTGCCGGAGCATCTATGGAAGAGATATCAGGGGGAGTCGGACCACCGTACACTATAGGCTATCCACCAAAAAGGGGGATGGGATGTGTTCAAAGTGGGGATCGTGTACGTGATGCTTAATGTAAATAGGGTAAAGTTAGAACGTGTGCACCTTGATGTTATGCCCTTGTATATATAGGACTTGCCTTGATATCCTAACCATATGATCTATCTTATCTCCTTGACCGTGGATATGATAGATTCTCTCTCTATATATATATATATATATATATATATATCGATATTTAGTTATATATGATATACTTAGTCTTGGGCTGTCTAGGCGTTTGGGCCGTTAGGCCGGGCCGTAACAGTTGCCCCCCAGCTCGGTAGTTCAAGTGTTTGATCTATCGAGGTGTATCATGCTCTGGTACTTTTCGTCCGAGGTACAATACCGAGGTCAACTATACCCATCGGCCTAGCATATCGGATCTTTGATTTAGTTGGGCTTGACCTAGGAATTGCGCCTAGGGCCTACGTACCCTATAACAAGGGATCCAAGCCTACGTAGTTTGAGATATTGCTAATCCTCCAGCCGGATGGCGTATGGTGAGGGCCTGAGCCAGTTCACTATTATCGTCGGCCATACTGGTTGTGTTCTCCCGGATCCGAGGTTCGAGCTCAGGATCCGGGGTCATGCATGGGGGTTTGCCGAGTCCGTGATATCACCGAAATATTTCTATTTTAGCAAAACTTTATCCCTGGAGCCGGGGCCTGACACAAGGCCCAGAGTTCTTCCGTGTTTCTAGGTGAGAACCCTTTCGCCTTCTCCATCATTGCCCCCTGCCATGTGGCGCCAGTGGACTAGCGAGGGATTTTAACCGCCCTGCTTCGCCGTCTTTGGATTTCGTGCACATTTAACGTTCTCTGCGTACGTCACACGTCATCCTTACGAACAGGGTGAGTTTTCCCCTTTCTACCCCTGTCGCTTAAACTTTTTGATTTACTCTTCACTTCGTTACTCTTTCCTTCATTCTCCCATTACCCGTCATTTCTGCATTCTCTAACTTTCTCTGTTCCTTGTTACGATAATTTCGTCACGAAGAAACTCCCTCTGATCGTATTCTCAGTTCTTCCTGCATTCCTCTTCATCAGGTACTGTTCTCTCTTCTCTACTAATTTACTGTGTTGCGACTTTGGTGGTTTTGATTGCTCATTCCTGTTTTCCTTCTGCGAACATTTCTGTCTTGTTGGTTTTTCCTGGTTTTGGGTCTGGTTTTGCTTCGGGGAGTTCCAGTGATAGCTTTTGGGTCATTGTGGGTTTCTAAGTTTCTTCCCTTAGATGTTTGTCCCTTTATGCTTTGCATATCCCATTTGGCTTCTCCTGCGTCTCATCACCCATTTTATGCGTGTTCTAGGTTTCCCTTCTCTATTTTTGATGGGTAGGAATAAACCTTCGTCATCTTCAAACCCACCACTAAATCCAGAAGAGGAAGAAGAAGCGATACGCTCTCGTTTCCCAAAGGCCAGCTACTGGGTACTGGGTTCTCCTTTGCCCGAGGAGGTTAGGTCTAGTACTTTGCTTCATGGTGCTTCACGTGGGGGGAGTGCCGGGAGGTCGCGTTCAAATTCTTCTAAGGGCCCAAATGCTCGTCCTTTCCTGAGTGGGTTGTCGAACCCCATAGGCCGAGATGTACCTGAAGCAATCCCGATCGAGCCTCTTAATTTCCATGAGCCCACTCCGCATGCCAGGATTGAATCTATGCCTGAAGGATACCTTAGCCCCTGTTGGGATTGCCTCGCCGACAGCTCTTATTTTATAGCGAACGGCTGGGATTCCCTGGCGAATACTACCCTTGGTTCTTGCCAACATAGATCTAGGGTATCTTTTACCTCGGCCCCTACTACACCTTCTTCAACCATTTTGCATGCGTCAGGTATCCCCTCCAGTAACTAATTTGTGCCTATTTTTCTTTATTTGTTTTTAGGTCTATATGGAATCATCCTCCTCTTAAATTAGCGGCCGGTCCGATCCCGAGGAGACAAATTCCTCCGTTCTATCCAAAGCCCTCCTTAAGCGGTTTCCCTGGGTGACCCGTGACGTTCTCACTACTCGATCTTTAATGACCGTAGCCGAGATCACTCGGATGAAGCTGGGGGAGTTCAAGCCCAAGACTAAGTATATCATATATAACTAAATATCTGATATATATAGAGAATCTAACATATCCACGGTCAAGGAGATAAGATAGATCATATGGTTAGGATATCAAGGCAAGTCCTATATATACAAGGGCATAACATCAAGGTGCACACGTTCTAACTTTACCCTATTTACATTAAGCATCACTGTGCATGATCCCCACTGAACACATCCCCCATCCCCCCTTTTTGGCGGATAGCCTATAGTGTACATTGGTCCCGACCCTTCCTGGATATCTCTTCCATAGATGCTCCGGCAGGGTCATCCGACCCAAGATCAAAGCACTAGCCCAACGGGCTAGACATCTGGTTCCACACCAGAACAATATATATATATAAACAGTTATAATAATTAACCATAAAGTTTGATTCCTATATACTTGTACTTTTTAAGAATATTTAATGGTTAAAAGTGATAATTTTCATATATATGAAGGCATGATCCTGAATTTTTTTTTATCTGATAACATTTGACAATTCTTCACAAAAACCCTTATTATTCTTTAAAAATACTTAATAGTTAAAAATGATAATTGTGATATATAAGGTGAGATTTTGAAAAATTTATTTGACAATACTTAATAGTTCTTCATAAAAAACTGTTATGTATTGTTCAAGAATACTTAACAGTTAAAAATAATAACCGTCATATATAAAAATATGGGATTATGAAAAATGTTAAATATAAGCCGGCATGATTTTGAAAAAAATCACTTGACAATACATTATGGTTCTTAACAAAGAACCATTAAGTATTATTTAACATAATTAAACGATAGGCTTCAAAAAGATATCCTATATAAGAAGGTGAGATCCTAAAAAAATTTATTTGATTATTTGACAATACATTTTGGTTTTTCACACAGAATCCTTAAGTATTCTCCAATATAAACAAAGGCAGGATTTTGAAAGGTATAAAATATAAGGAGGTGGGATCCTAATTTTTTTTGACAATATATTATGGTTCTTCACAAAGAATCGTTAAGTATTCTTTAATATATAAAGGTAAGATTCATAAAGATATCAACTTTGAAAGTGAAGGAAATCACCAAGAGGGGGGGTGAATTGGGGATTTTAAAAATATTTTTCAGATCACCCACACAACAGATGGTTAACCAAGGTAAATGGAGTTAGAGAAGAAGAGCTTGACACAGAAGATTTATCTTGGTTCGGTCTTAACTCTTGACCTACGTCCGGTCCCGGACTCTCGGGTTTTTCTACTATCACTCAAATCGGATACACACTCGTACTCGAAAGTTATCCTCTCTCTAGGATACACTCCCCCTTACAAGTTGTAATTTGATAACCCAACCTCAAAGTCCCACAACTTTGAGATTCTTACAAAGAATGATTTACAGAAATAAACTCTCTCAAAAAGTGAATGAATATAAGCCTTTGAAGCACAATGTATCAAAGATACAAATGAGAAATATAAGCGGTGAAAGCGATGTTCTTGTGTGCGTTTTACGTGTATGTCTTCTCCGCTTTCGGACTTCAAATCCTCATGTATTTATACGGGTTTGAAGCTTGTGAACGTTGTAGATCCGTTGAGACTTGATCTAATTCGAAAATATAATTTGTTGTGAGTGTGTCTCCATGAATCTATTTGTTGTGAACAAATCTGTTTGAATATGGTTGTTGCAGATTTGAATATTTGAAATTTGGCTCCTCATGAATGTGTTCCCATCTTTGTTATGTTTAGTGGAGGCGGTTGTATAATGTTGTCCATTTGTTTGGAGGCTAGCTTTCTTTCTTGGAGAATGGTTGTGTTGCTATCCAGGTTGTAACCCATTGCTTTTGGAGAATAATATAATATTGCAAGTTGTCAAGTTGTTTGTCTTAAAGTCTTCTTTAAAACAAACCTAGATCTTCTGTAATCTCATAAGCAAACTGGTTAAATCTGGTTAGGAAATATTGATATGAATCATATAAAACATATACAACCAATTCGCAGAATCAAGTTAAAGCATAAATCAAACTGAACAAAATACACCCAGATGCGTTCATACGTTTCCGAAGTTCCAAGCTCGAGTTTACTATACCAAGCTCGAGTTTGGTCTTCATTTAAACCTTGAGTTTTGCCTCACGGAAGTCTCAAGCTCGAGCTTGTAAATGAGTAAGCTCGAGTTTAGCATTTGTCGGGGAAATATGTTTGAATTCATTTTGAGAGCCAAAGTGGAAAAACGCAAGCTTGAGCTTATTAGTGAGTAAGCTCGAGTTTGGCACTATTCATGTCAAAAATAATTTTAGTTCACAAAATGCAAGCTTGAGTTTACAACCTTAAACTTGAGTTTACTCTTTGAAGGAAAAACTTGAAAACTTTCTGCCTGGTGCAAGCTCGAGCTTGGTATGCCAAGCTCGAGTTTACAACTTTTGTAAACTCACAAACTCTACGGTAAAATGATAAGCTCAAGTTTAAAGGATTCGCGAGAGGTAAGCTCGAGCTTGTAACGCAAGCTCGAGTTTACATATTTGTAAACTTAGTGAGAAAAGTCTCGGAAGGGGCAAGCTTGAGCTTATAACTAATAAGCTTGAGTTTGCAATTTGAGTAACTTGATAAAAACCTCAAACCTTCGTAGCTCAAGCTTACGGGTGCAAGCTCGAGCTTACTCGGTATATGAGTAAACTTTGAAAACCTTCAAGCTCAAGTTTATGGACCAAGCTCAAGTTTAGAAAATGCAAAATAGCTTGGTTTTCTTTACGTAAGGGGCAAGCTCGAGTTTGGAGACCCAAGCTCGAGTTTGAGTGACGAAATGTTTTTGCATTGCAAACAACATGTTTTACCAATTTCTAACAAAAATCATTCTTTCATGTTTACAATTTGTTATTAATCATCAAAACACATTGAGAACTAACAAACTTTAAGGAGGCGGGATTTTGAAAACAATTTATTTGACATAATTCTTCCAACTCCTTCTCAAATGTTTTTTGAGCTTCCCTAATTGGTCTCATACTCTTTTTTTTCATGGGTTATGCTCTGCTCTGCCACTGCGGTTTTCGTCCCCCATGGGTTTCGTCCTCCATCACTACCAGGGGTATTCACTTTGCAACTCCTTCCTCATGTAAGTTTTATTTTATTTTTCAATTAACATTCTTAGTTTCATTTTTTTTTTATAATGAGAGCTCACTAGTTGAGACTAAAGGTCATAGGATTGTCTAAGAACAAGAATCACAGATATATATATATATATATATATATATATATATATATATATATATATATATATATATATATATATATTTATGATGATGGTTGGTTGTTAGAAGATAAAAAAGAGAGGAAAAACACAAGAGAAAAGGAGAGAGCACGAAAAAATTATGCGGTAAAATTCTAAATTTTGTATTATTGTTTTATTTCTGTGAAAATAATTTTGATTAGACTAGATTCTATAAACTAAAATCAAGTAAAACTTTTTCTCCTAATTTTTAGCAGCTCGTTAAATCACAATCTACTTGAACATGGCTTAATTCCTTGATTTTGAGCCTTTAATGTTCCTAAACTTTAGCAAGCATGTTGAAATTAGATTTGTTGAATCAGGTTCCAATATTTGCTCAAGTTTTTATATTTGTGAATTTTTGCTATATTCTAATTTTTATATTTATATTATGAGATTTGTTCAAGTTTCAATATTTGCTTATTTTTTCTCTCTCTCTCTCTCTCTCTATATATATATATATATATATATATATATATATATATATATATATTCTTATTTTCATATTTATGTTATCCTTTTGCAATCAAAGGTATGTTATTTGAAGTTTGGAGTACCGATACGTGATCGACAATCATAACAAAGGCATTCAAGATAATGTAATTAACAAATAATAGTAGTGTTTAAGATTGATTTTCTTATAGAATTCAAAAATTATATTATTAATAGTTTGTGGAATTTATTGTTAATAGATTTTCTTATAGAATTCAAAAAAGAAAAAGAAGATAATGTTCTATTGTGAGAGTGTTTAAGTGATTAACTTCTTTTAAATTGTACTATGTTTATCTATATTGTATTAGGTTTTGCATACTATAAATACACTTTTTTATTTAATGTTATTATCTTGTTATTATCAATGGTAATATCTTGAATTTTGGATCCTGAGAATTGATAATAAGCCAAAAGTAGGCGGACGACTAAGCCTGGTTCGAGAAGAGTTGCAAGAATGTCTAGAGATAGAAAGCCTTTTAGGGACTAAGTAACTCGGTTATACAGATCAGTGGACCTAGTATGTATAAGCCATGGAACTAAAGTTCCAATGGAAAAGGGGCACAGAAGACCTATACAGTGTTAATTAGTTGATAAAAAAGCCATTTAGTATATCCTAAGGTATGGGACAATTAGCTAAGCAAAAATGTGCTAAAAGAGATGTGTACGTGACATTTCCTGAACTAGTAAGGGATTCCTGCGTTTTTTAGGAAGAGGAAGAGACACTGCAAAAATCACATGCTGAAGAGGAAAAGTTAGTGTAATCCTTACATAGGGACACGTGTCACCACAGGGTTAAAAGAGGAAAAAGTAAGGGTAGAAAAGTCAAATCCTTACCCATTAAGGATGCAATTTTGTACTCATGAGAGGAGAGAGAGAAAATCAGATATTTTATCTGTATTTAAGCCCAAACATAAAGTACAGGTCCTAAAGGAGGTTAACCGGTGAAAAGGAGACCGATAAGGACCAATTAGGGGCTTCTTTTTGGATTAAATGGAACCAATATGGGACCATATGAGAATCTAAAATGATGCCACATATTAAGAATATATCAGGGGGAAAAGATCTGAAAATTTTAAGAAAAGTGGAAAAGGGAGCACCCTTTTAACTGGCGGTGCACTACAAGGACCAGTGGATAAAAGAGTGAACTGGATAATTGAATAATTAAGTAAAAAATAAAATGGATCAGATTTTGTGGGGCCCAGTATGTGCCACCTACTCTTGAAAATATCCAAGAATTATCTAGAAATATTTGGAAGAAAAAGAAAAGAAAATACAAGCTAAAAACCAGGGTACATGCTTTTAACCACTGGACAGAAGGGTGTTTCGGGCAAAATTGGTAATTTACACATTTTGAAAAGTAAAAACCTGATTTCCTTGGCTAGGGTTGCGCCACATAGACCCCTTTTGGAATACTCTGGAATTTTCTTGGGAATTTAGTCAAAAACCCTGATCCAAGTTATTAACTAGTAGACAAAAGCATGCATTGGATAATTCAGTCTACTTTGATCATTTTAATCATTTTATAAAGGCACAAATTTCTCATTCTTGGCTGCCAAGAGGCGTGACAAGCAGAGGAAGGAGAGAGATCAGCCAAGTTCCCATACCAAGAAGAAGAAGCTAGATCCAAAGTAAAGCTCTGATTTTAGGTAAACACCGAAAACCTAAACCTTTAAAGTCTAAAGTTAGGGTTTTCGTCCACCTGACCATATCATGAAGTTGTGATATAATTTTGGTGTTTTTAAGGGTTTCAATGGGTTTAAAACGTGATTTTTCTTGGGATTAGGTCAAAGTTAAAGTTTACATACCCGAAAAGACCGAAAACCTAAGAAATAGCTTGCTGCCAGCTTTTGGAATTTCTAGGCAGTGAAGCTTCAACGATGTTTTAAAAATAGTAAATGAAGTCCAATTTATCTTAATTTTATTGTCATAAAGTAGACATCATGAGCTTAATTTTGATATAAAATTTGGTGTCTTTTTGAGTTTTCTACTAAGAGAAATAAATTGTTGAAAATTGCTCAGGATACAGAGGTACCTTTTCTGACCAGCGAGTAAAGATTGGGATGTGTAATTAAATATGAACCATTTTGGACTTTAAAAGTATTTTTCTTGTAAACTAGACATCCTAAGGGTTCATATAACACCTATTTCATGTCAATTGGATTTTGTGGAATTTATTAAAAATGTATGAATTTGGGACAGAATCTCTGGATTTTCTGGAAATTTGGGCTAGGGCTTGGATTTCTTGAAAAATGGAAGGGTATTTATGGAAATACTAAAAATAAGGTATTTTGATTTTGTATAGGGTTAAGGTATATCTAAGGAGTCTATCAGGCGTTGTGAAAATTTTAAATCGGTACACAATCCTCATGTAGTAACTGTTTACTCAAGTACTTGATATGTGTTTGTTGTTTGTTTGCCATGTATGTTTTTGCCAAGTATGCATACAGAGCATGTTGGGGTTTGAGTCCTTGAATATTGTGTTCCTAGTATTGAGGATTAATCCGGGGCTTGCCTTGATTAGCGGATCAAAGGGTTGTGATTCTGGTAATTCCGGGGCTGGCCTTGTTCAGGCGGCTTGACGGTGCGAGGTTTGTGATTCTGGTGATTCCGAGGCTTGCCTTGGTAAGGCAGCTCAACGGTGTGTGATGATTGGTTATTGTGTATATTTCTGAATGCATATGTGGTATGTTTGGCCTGTTATTTGTGATTTTACATGATATGGTTGCATGCATACACTATACACATAGTACGCGAGTTTAACAGTTACTCTGAGGTTCAATTTTGAACTCCAGATAGATCTGTAGATACAGGAGGACGCGCCTGAGCTTAGAAGACATTTTTGGAAAGGTAGGGCTTATCAGTGCAGATTGAAGAATAGGGAATGCCCTATCATATTTTGTATTTACTTTTGGGATGACTGTATACTATTTTTTGATATTTTATGTTGGATGACTGTACCCTTAACCCTTCGGGGACTCTTTACCTTTTGTTTATCACACTTTTACTAGTACAATAGGTAGTCTAAACCGGTAAAATGCTCTGTTGTGCTAACTTTGATATAAGTTAAAATGGATTAATAAGTATGAGAAGGTAACCAATAAAAGGAATCCCTCTAACCCGCCACCTGAAAGGGCAAGGCCAGTAGGAGTGTAACAATGATTATATTGTGTTTTATCTGATAAATATTAATAGTAAAACTAAATATCAAAATGGGTATGGTGTGATTTTAACAACAATGTTTTATGCTAGGGGCAACTGGCACCATTAAGTTTTCGTTGGAGTTTAAATACACATAAACGTTAAAAAGTGGGGCAATTTTACCAGTGCCGTCAATTCTAAGAAAACAAGTGTAACTCTAGGTAGAGTAGGTCCCACACGTTGTACAATTGTCATAAGTTTTTCCTTTATTGACAGTTTGAAATTAACATATCAGCCTCCTCTCAAAATTGAACCTCCATTGAAGACCCAAGAAGCTCTGATGTGAAATCTTTGAACCCTCTTACTCAATTTAATTTTCGTCGGGAAGAAGTAGGAGCTTGGAACAAAATTGTTCTACAAGAGGCATAAAAATTGGCAAGTGCAAAAGGGAGAGGAAAGGGTACACCCACACTAAAGGTTCCTCAACCTTAAGATTTAACAACTAAGCTGATAATCAAATGGTGTTTAAACTCCTCACGAGTATATAAATATAAACACTGAAGTACAGAATATCCGAAGATATTAATGAAACAGATGAAACAACAAATTGCAATAAGTTCGAATTGAATGCACAGCGTTTCAGTAGGTGGCGAATTCAATGCTTCGGCTATTTATAGATGTTGCAGTAAATGACCATTGGTGAAGCTTGATAATTAACCATTGAGAGTCGTGAGTGTTTCTGTTAGACAGATGGAGCTCGGTTAATACTTTCTCCGTTCAAATAAGATCCAGGTGGAATTTGCAGGTTCTTCATTCCTTTTGTTTTAGCCATTGTGAGATAGCATTTAATGCGTGAGTGGAATAACAGAGAATGCTTTACATTGATCAGAGTATTGGTTATGGAGATTATCACCAGTTTTGGCAACTGCATTTAATGTTCTTCTGACACGATTTCCTTTATGCAAATTTGTTGTTTAATCCATGATAAAATAATCTGAAACTCATTAACAAATTGATTAAATGCAATTAAGAATAATAATGAGTAACGATATATGGAAATGAAATCATATTTGATGATTTAAGATTTACGAAGACAGTGATTTTGAGAACATAAGTATCATGCTCGAGCATGACTCTTTGTCTGCTCGGGCAACCATTGAGAAGATACATTATAGATGTGGATGAACGTCTCATCCTCGAGCAACCAACCAGGTTTGCTCGGGCAAGCCTCTCTTGGTAAAGGTTTAGAACAGCTTCTCTCGCTGATGCTCGAACAAGACAGTATCCTTGCTCAGGCAAGAGACAGAGAGGGGCGAGAGCATGAAAATTCAGTGATGCTGCTCGAGCATGACATTTTCATGCTCGGGCATGAGTCATCCAGAGGTGAACAATCGACGCTGCTCGGGCAAGCCACTACCTCTGCTCGAGCATGGTGCTTGAGCATGACTTTTTCATGCTCGGGCAATCGTCATTCAGAGACTAAAAATGAGAAGAGACTCGATGCTGCTCGAGCATCCTTTTACCTCTGCTCGGGCAAGACTCTTCATCTTTGTGTTTTCCTTGTTTGGCTCTACTATGCTTGAGCATGGCCAATGCTCTGCTCAAGCATGGCTGTCAAACTTGCACTTCTTCGTTCTGACCCCGATGATGCTCGGGCATTACAAATGCACTGCTTGAGCATGAATTTCTGAAACACTTGAGCAAGCTATTAGATTGGGTATGCTCAGGCATGAGCTCTCCCTTGCTCGAGCAAACCATAACTTAGACATATATTACTTAATTCAATAACTTGGGATTTGTAATCATCAAAACATCGAGAACTAACAAACTCCAGTTTTCTCCATACAGAGAGTTTTCCATTTTTCCAAATGATTATGGAAACTCGAGTTTATATTTGTTAACTCGAGTTTGTACCAAGCAGAGAGCTTTACTCTTTTCAGTGATTTTGAAAACTCCAGTTAAGATTTTAAAACTCCATTTTTGAGCATTTGGACTAAAACTTGTCTTTCATTATAAAAGTCCAAAACTCGAGTTAGTCACTAATCAACTCGAGTTTTGCTCATATTCAAAATATGGTTCAAAGTTCAAATTGCGACATTCTTCTCTGGATAAAGTAAACTCGAGTTTAGGTTTCTAAACTCCAGTTTAGCTTATGAAGCAAAGTCACAAACTCCAGTTTGTAAGAACAAACTCGAGTTTGTATCGCAAAGTATGAAAATCAAATTGCATAAATTTTTGAAATCTTCATGTTTGATCTTAATACTTCTTATCATCACTCATTACTATTCCTAACTATGTTTGATCAGTTTGTTAGTGAGTTTCAGATGATTTAGAGAATATTAAATGAAGATTTAGCTTAAAGCAAAAAAGTGACGTCAGCGCATTTATTGCAAAATCCAGAAAGCTTGCATCCTTTTGGACAATCATTCTACACACGTTGCAACGGGATTAATGTTTCCATTCCCTATCTAGTAGCTGCTCCTCTAACAGATTAAATTCAAAGGAAGTTAACCCTAATCCTCTCAGCAACTGGATTA
Source organism: Acacia melanoxylon (assembly GCA_019022615.1). Lineage (NCBI taxonomy): Eukaryota > Viridiplantae > Streptophyta > Magnoliopsida > Fabales > Fabaceae > Acacia > Acacia melanoxylon. Next base: position 1,160,191 of record JAFJYJ010000014.1, read on the forward strand.
ACTAAAGAGTAGAGAGAGAAGAGACCAAAGTGTTCCTAATCAACTCAGCAATGTGTCCAACAGCTACATTGATTAATCCAACGGTCATTTAATGCTCTCTTCATATAGATATAGTGTTGCATTCAAGTTTTCTCAACAACCAATCTACAGAAAATGAAAATCATTCAAGTTTCCAACTACTCTTTCAGTTTTCTACTGTAAAGTATCTTTAGATACATATTGTACTTCAGTGATTATATTATCTGCTCTTAGAGAGAGTTTCATTTATTGAAATCATTTATTGTAAGAATCTCAAGTCAAGGGGACTTGGAGATTGAGAATATCAGATTACAACTTGTAAGGGGGAGTGTATCCTAGTGAGAGGATAACTTCGAGTATAGAGTGTGTAACTGATTCTAAGTGATAGTGAAAATCCCAGAGTGTCTGGGGACTGGACGCAGGTTAAGAGGTTAGATCGAACCAGTATAAATCTTCATGTGTCTTGCTTCTTCTTTCCTTACTCGGTTCTGCTCTGTTTTGTGTTCAAGATACAGAGCACTTTGAAAAGAATTTTTAAATCCCCAATTCACCGCCCTCTTGGTGATTAGCTCCGCTTTCATTTGGTATCAGAGCTAGGTCTTCTCTAAAGAGCTTAACATCTCGAGAAGGATCACTATGGAAGGTATTCTACCTGGTTGAGCTTCGATCAATAGACCACCGGGTTTCAGTGGCGAACATTACTCCTTCTGGAAGGCTAAGTTCAGAGTCTTCATTTTGGCCACTGAGTTTGGTCTGTGGAGAGTGTTCGAGAGAGGTGACTACAATCTTTCAGTTCTTGAAAATGGTCTCATAATTCCAAAGCTTGAAGAAGACTATGACGAAAATGATAGAAGGCAAGTTACTCTCAATAGCAAGGCTATTCTCATGCTTCAAAGTGCACTAAATCAAAGTGAATACTTTCGTATCTGCACTTTGACATCGGCAAAAGCTATGTGGGATGCCTTGGAGATTGCTCATGAAGGAACAATGAGAATCAAGGAAAATCGTGTAAATACCCTCTTGACTGAGTATGATTTATTTCGTATGAAGTCTGGGGAATCCATTAACGAATTCCAACTTAGATTCACTCATCTGATTAACCAACTTGCTGCTTTGGGTAAACACTATGATCAACCAGTTCAAGTAAGGAAAATCCTAAAAGTCCTCAGCAAGGAATGGGAAGGCAAAGTCACCGCGATTGAAGAAGCTCGTGGAGAATCAATGGCTTCAGTAGCAGCTCTCTTCGGCAGTCTTTCTGAATATGAAGGGAAGATTAAGTTCAGAAAGGGACTTGATGAGATCAATGGCAAGAACAAAGGCATTGCTCTCAAAGCTATCAAGGAAGCTAAAGAATCAGATGATGATGATGAAGAAGAAGAAGATGAAGAGCTAGGCATAATGGTCTGGAGATTCAAGAAATTCTACAAGAAGGACTAAGGATACAAGAAATTTCACAAGGGTAGCTTCAGCTTTGAGGCAAAGAAGCCAATCATCTGCTACGAATGTGAAAAGCCTGGCCACATCAAGTCGAATGTCCCGGTGAAGAACAAAGACAAAGAGAAGAAGAAATTCAATAAGTTCAAGAAGAAAGCTTATGTCTCAGCAATATGGGGAGACAACACATCCGATGAAGATGAAGCTGAAGAAGAGGATAAAGCCAACATATGCCTCGTGGCTCAAGAAGAAGAGCAATCTAAAAACATTGATGAGGTATATGACTCGCAACCTACATATGATGAATTATTCGCTGAGTAAAATGTTTTACAATCTGAATTTGAAAAGGTTGCTGAAAAATATATAACTTTGAAAAAGAAGAACATAGTTCTTGAACAGTAAGTTAAAAATGCTTCTTGTGAAAACATTGTTTGTGAAGAATGCCTTGATTTAGAGAAAAAGAATTTGTATCTCACAAAAACGCTTGAGAAATTCACTCAAGGTAGTGAAATGCTCAATGTTATTTTAAAACAGCAAAGGTTTACACAAGCTACCTGAGACGGTTGCAATGGTGTGTTGCTTGAAGGAAGGGTCAGTCCTTTTACCATGTTGGTGAGAGATGATACTTGACCGGTGAGAGTAGTCATAGCATCCAATTCATGTATTCCAGCAACAATTCTGGAGGGTGTAGCTCTGTTTGCTTGCCATTGATGGCTGTTCATAGCCATGCGCTCTAATAGTTCATGAGCCTCTTCATAAGATTTCATCAAAATGGATCCGCCGGATGAAGCGTCTACGATTGATCGTGTTTGTCCATCGAGGCCTCTATAGAATATTTCTAGTTGGACCCATTCACACAGTTCGTGTTGGGGACACCTTCTGAGAAGGTCTTTAAACCTGTCTCAAGCTTCATATATGGATTCACATGTCTTTTGTTGGAAGTTGGTGATGTCCCCTCTGAGTTGGGCGTTCTTAGTAGGTGGGAAGAACTTGAGCAGGAATTTACTCCCTAGATCATTCCAGGAGGTGATTGAATTGGCTGGTAAGTTTTTAAGCCATGTTCAAGCCTTGTCCCGAAGAGAGAATGGGAATAATTTAATCTAAACGGCGTCAAGCGTGACTCCTGGAATGACGAATGAGTCGCACACCTCCATGAAAGCCTTAAGGTGTAAATGAGGGTCTTCAGATGGGAGTCCTCTAAATTGTCCGTCTGCTTTCAGCATTTGAATCATTACAACTTTAATCTCAAAGTGCCCTGCGATAAAGGTCGGGGTGTGATAGCCGAATTCAACTTGTTTAAGTCAGGAATCCCGAATTCCATGATAGCTTTGTTCAGATCTAGATTTGGAGGTGGAGGGATCTGATTATCTCTGTTTATTGCTTGCGGCTCCCTTTGCTCCTAATCATGATTAACCTGCATATCCACCATGCTTGCGGGGTCAAAAAGTTGACTTCTTTGCTTTTGCTTCCTGCGCCTTTGCTTGTAAGTATGTTTGATTTTAGGATCGAAGAGTTCTAGGTTGACTGAAGGTGAATGACGCATACACTACAGAATGTACCTGAAAATCAAGAAAAAGAAAAGAGTGAGTTTTATCGGGTAAATCACAACTATTCAGCTGTAAGTACGTCATCACTAAGGGCATCTACAGTCCCCGACAACGGCGCCAAAAACTTGTTGGTAGAATTCCTTGATGGCAAGTGAACCAGTCGAAAAAGTAATAAAGAGTAAGTAAAGTATCATCCCATAGAGACTGAGATACCGAGTGATGACGCCAAACTACAAAATTAGTTGTGTGTAAAATCTGATTGGGTTGGGAATTTTTATAGTTGTACTAAATAAACAAGAAAATAAACAGATGATCATACTCATAAGAAGATATCAGTAAAAAGATAGGCTGAGCTTAGAATCCTTCCTAAGCATTTCAATCCCCAGTTGCATGTACGCATTGCTATAGCACATATGCTGTATAACTCTCGCAATACTACAACATACACACCTCTTACATTGTTATTCAGTTAACCCACCACTCTAATCTATCGAAGCTCTCGCGTCCGATACGTACAATTCTAACTTTACTACTCCCACATGCCTATGGCAATTTTCTAGTTAGATTATCATTACAATTCAAGGTGTTATGGTTATTAGCGGTAGACCCATTCCTAAAGCCTACAATAATAGGTCAGACTTTGCGCCAGTCTGCCTAGCAATCACTGTTTCTTAGATATCTAAACCTGACTCCCTCTCGGTAAGCCAAGACCACTGATCTAGCCTTTAGCTCTCGCTAATCGACGAGAATTTAAATCACTGATAAGCAAACTGAATGTATTGAATTAAAAACTAGCAACTGGGTTCATTCCAAATATAGGAAATCATCCTCACTCAGCCAAAGGAGGTTTAGTTCATGACTGACGAGGGAATCACTAAACAGAGCACAACAAGATAGCCCATGACCACACGATTAACTAGAATGAATTAAAGAAGAAAAACAGAAAGCATGATAGAGGTTTTGACGGCGTGGAAGAAGCCCTGTCACGTCACAACTTTACGTCTTCTTGTCTTCGTCTCACTGCAAGGAAGGATGTTGAGTTTTCTTGGAGTTCTCGTGCCTTGTAACTTCTCTCACTCTTCTTTCGAGTATGGCCATATGGAATAGTCCTTGACTCTCCATGACTTCGACGAGCTTTAGGGTTGGCTATTGTTTCCTTATATATTCAGGTCTACTTGCGGCGTACATTCAGCGAACTGGGCCTTTCCAAATTTGTCGAAGTCCAATCGTGCTCTTTCTTTCCAGTCTCGGTAGGTTGATTCTGTTGATCTTGCGGGATTCTTCAAATCTTAGTTTCGATTCTCTACATCTTCTATTCCAATGTGTCATCAATCTAACCGTTACTTAACTGTAAGGTTCTTTCTTCTTTATATGTTTATCTCTATTTTGCCCAGGAGTGCAAAAAGCTAAGTCTGTGGGAGTTTGATGAGTCATATTTATGCCATGTATCCCCTGTGTATTTTGAATGGTGAATCTGAGCTTAATTGTATGCTACCTGATAAAATACGCTAGATTTCATTCACATAGGGAAATAATGGATAGATTCTGTAGGTTGTAATCACCCTAGTATCCTGTACATGTACATAAGAAAAGGGCTACTTTATGGTTTATTGTGAAAGTACACAACAAAACTGATATAATGCTACATCATATGGTATCCTCACTTATGTGCTAGCAATTTGATGTGACCACTACAACATATGATAGAATGCTACAACCTATGCTGATCTTTCCTTGAGGGTTTTTCAGGAATTTAATACATGTCATCAAGACGGACATTTAGACGGCGGTTGAATTGACGAAGGTTGAAATAGAAGATGGGAGAATTGAAAAGAAAATTTGAAGAATCCCGCAGAATCAAAAGAGGCTCAATCAACCAAATCTAGGGATTTAGACATAACAGATTTGGAAGGCCCATCTCACTGTACGTACGGCGCAAAAGGACCTGACTATAAGAGGAAAGTGCGGCTAAACTTAAAAAGGGGGCCGAAGTCGTGAGAGTCAAAGAGTCAGTACAATTCCAATTTGACTGGACTCACACTGAAAGAATGAGAGAACCATCAAGAGAGAGAACTGCAGAAGAGGTCTGATTCTTCCTCGAAGTTAGATGGATTGTAGAAGACATCGCGTGACAGGACGCTCCTTACGTCGTCGACCAGTCCGATGAGCTTCTTCATTTTTCGTATTTTCTTCTTTAACCTTTCCACGGTCTATTCTACTGTACTCTATTTTGTGTTTCACTTACAGTCATGGACTAAATTTTTGTTGGCTGAGTGAGGATGTATTTCTAAGTTGTAGAATGAACCCAGCTTGCTAAGCTTTTAATTCGATATATTCAGTTTGCGTAGTAGTGATTTAACGTCTTGTTTGTTAGTGACCGCTAAGGGGCCAGATTAGTGGTCCCGACTTACTGTGAGGGAGTCAAGGTTAGACCTCTGTTAGACAGTGTTTGTTGGGCGAGCTTGTGCAGGGCTCGACCTAAATTGTATGCTACAGGAATGAGTCTACCTCACATAGCCAAAACACTTAGGTTAAACTAACATTCTAAACTAGAAAATCGCTATAGCAATATGGGAGAAGTAAAGTGAGGAGTGTACTTACAAGATGCGGATGCTTTTTTATAGGTTAGTGGTGGGTTAGTTGAATAACCTTGCAAAATAAATTTTGTTGTAGCATTACAGAAGTTGTGCAGCAAAATGCTATAGCATTGCGTCACATGCAAACTGGGGGAATGATGTGACTTAGGATGAAATCCGAGCTCAGCTTATTTTTAAATCGATATCTTTTAAAGGACTTTCGATAATTTAATTTTTCTTTTGTTCATTAGTTGTAATAGCTAAAACAAACAAACCAACTTTACTCTCATCACACATAACTTTCATGAGAAACCGACATCATCTTCGGTATCAATAGTCTCTGTGGGACGATAACTCTCTTTACTCTTTATTACTTGTTTGACTAGTTCACTTGCCACAAGGAAATCAACCAACAGTTTGACAACATGTCTGCCTTGGAAATTCCATGTGCACACATATATCGGCACATTTTGCTCAACCAATCATCTCATACCTCATGACATGGCTGAGGGGCATCTTTCTACCAACCCAATGACATCGAATATGTGTCGTGTGCCCTTCTACACCGACACTTTAATCCTACTGCCTACACATATTGAGCCCTTTGCCTAGTAGGGTCAAATCTCATGGTCTTCAAGAGTCTTTCTATCTCTCGACATTCTTGGGACTCTTCCCGAGATAGGCCTAGCAATCTACTTGATTCAGGCTTATTCTCAAACTTCTAGTTTCAAAATTCAGGATATTACGCTAGCAACACTACATCTAACTAAATGGCACAAAACAAATCTAATCAGAAAATTGAGACCATAAAATGAAGCTCTCAGTTAGTATAACAATGTCTGTGTAGGACTTGTTGGGATCCGTACACGCAGCAGAATTAAAAATATATACGAATCCCAAAAGAGGATCACTCAACCGCGTTTAAATCAAGGTTAAGAAAAGGAACCGAAACGTACCTATACGAACTGCTGTGTGTTTCATTTGATTTGAACACGTGGGCTACCTTCTCGATCAACAGAAGTCGACTCTACAAATCGCCTCCCTCTACCGGTATCCACACGAATAGCACTCGAACACGAACGGCAGCGCGCTAGCACCTTCAAACCTTGCGTCTCTCCTTTTTCTCTCTAGGGTTTCTCGCAGCTTTTTCTAATAATACTGACCAAATGTCCTGTAGGTTTTCTTAAACCTGATAGGCGTATTATATTCAAAATTAATCCTCATTAATATTGAATTTTGAATTTGGATTAAAAATATATTTTAATTTAATATATCTAATAGATCTAATCTAATATATTTATTTAATCCGAATTAAAAGCCTTCTGATTTGATTTATCTCTATAAATTAAATCCGAGATATGATATCTATCTATTTAATTAAATATGAGATACTATATCTCAATTTAAATTAAATCAGATATATGATATCTTTATTCGAAAATTAAATATGAGATACAATATCTCTATTTGTTTTAAATATTTAATTTATCAAAGGGTTAAGGTGCAAAAATACACATGTGCTTTTGTCAGAAGAGCGCTCAGTAGCAAGTGCTTTTTTTAGGTGCAAAAATGACTATGTGGTTACAAAGTAGGAGCAAAAGTCACAAAAACCGTTAGGGGGTAGGATGTTGACCGTTAAGTTGGAAGGTTTGACTAAAATTAATGATGTGGATGATGACTAGGATTGTGTAGCTGACAAGTGGAATTTAAATGGGTGAGTAATTGATGATTGGGAAAAATTCTGGTGAAACTTGCTTATGTGGAAAAAAATATAATTTGTTTTTCTTTTATTTAACTAAATAGATTAATCCCCAAAATCTCTATCTGAGCAAAAAAAAAAAACGTACAACTTGCTATTTGGGGAAAAACATCACCGACTTGATTCACGATTTGGAATAAAATTTCTGGAGAAAAAAACCTAGGGTTCAACCCCCATTCTCGTCGATGTAGCCACATTCGCGATGGCATTTACAGTTTACAACAAGCAGCGTGAGTACCTCTATAGTCGATGGCATTTGTTTAATTGAGATCTGCGTTTGTTAGTGATGAAACCCAGGGATGTGATTCGTTCTATCAAGAATTTAGAGATTTTCTTAACAATTCATATGGCGAGGGGGCGAAAAAGAGTAATTGGAAAACACACGCAAAAAAGTTGAATGAAAAGGAAGATAGTATTAACATTACAGAACGGATTCACAGAGGGAGACAAAATTGAAGAAGAAAACTAAAAACCCTAAATGAAAAGGAAGACAACCAATCGGCGGTTGCAGAAGGAGTAGTAAAATTGGCGTTTAGTTTTGAAATAGAGGGCAAGAAGCGAGAACCTCCACGGCTCTAGACGTCCACCGCCCGAATCATGCCTCCAAAGAAAGGACACGTCCCCGGCGCCATCTCGCCTCGATATCACCCTCTCGTCCTCATCGCACACAAACACCAAACAAATCTTCTTCTTCTTCTTCGATTCGACGATCGATCGATTCACACGCACCTTATTCGCTTACCTTGATGTATATATAGATTTATATACAGGAGGGTTTTTCGGGTTCTGGAATTATATAGCTTAGTGTGGAAGCAGAATCAGAATCAGAATTGTTGATGGCAGACATGGTCGACGCTGTGCTCCGTCGAGGTTGCAGACAACAATGGGGGTTGCAATAAAGAAGCTAAATCGCTGAGTTAAATTGTTGTGCTCCGTCGAGGTTGCTCCGTCAAGGTTGTATCGCAAATCTAGCGAAATTGGTTTAAATCACTGTGCTCCGTCGATGATGTTTTTCCCCAAGTCGTATGGTTTAAATCTGGAGAAATTGGTTTAATAATCTATTTAGTTAATAATCCATTTAGTTAAATAAAAGAAAAACAAATTATATTTTTTCCGCATAAGCAAGTTTCACCAGAATTTTTCCCAGTCATCAATTACTCACCCATTTAGATTCCACTTGTCTGCTACACAATCCTAGTCATCATCCACGTCATTAATTGTAGTCAAACCTTCCAACTTAACGGTCAACATCCTTCCCCCTAAAGGTTTCGGTGACTTTTGCTCCTATTTTGTAACCACATAGTCACTTTTGCACCTAAAAAAAGCACTTGCTACTGGGCGCTTTTCTGACCAAAGCACATGTGTATTTTTGCACCTTAACCCTTTATCAAATAAAGTAAATACAAAACAAATATTATATAATAATCTCTATTAAATAATAATATTATATTTAATTTTGAATTTAATAATTTATATACATATATATATATATATATCCATCCTAGATTAAATGTTTTATTCATTAAATCTTAGACATATTTAAGATTCAATGAATCTGAACACTTTTGCTCGTGTTGGGCTATTCTTGTGTGCGACCCTGCAGGCCCACATGAGATTGGTAGGGGGCCAATACTGTACCGGTCACAAGTCGCAAGCGGCCTCTAGCAAGACATTGCGACTACCCAATACATATGGGGATAAATGATACGATACAACCTATCGTACAACCATGTCACGTCCCTTTTGTCACGCGATAATTTGGTCAAGGATGAGGCATGGATAATGTCAATTTCCTGTTCTTGACCACTATTTTCTCAATTCTTGAGTAGTCTAACAATCAAAATGAAAACTCCTTTCCATCGTAGTATGGCCATACATTTCTCAAACTCACTCATCGAGGGGCCCAGTATTATCTCTCTACAAATGTGAGAGACAAATTTCATCTTGACCATTCACATTCCTCTACATGAGAACCACTGATCTCGATCGAACCCTTTATCATCACCCGGTCAAAGGTGACTTTTGACTAGGTCAAAGAGCAGCAACTCATCATGTAGGAATCCATGATGATCTCAGGTCAAAGGGCGTTGTGACGCGGTTATACATGAGAAAAGCTAATGACTTAATCCATGCAGCTTTCTCATAGTGGGTCGGTCCAGCACCTTGTACTCCTACAAGTGCCCATGACTTTGATTCGTATCTCCATACCTCATCAAAGTATTTCATCTTCGTTCCCGCGTAGATGACTGACCAGAGACATTTAGGATAATCTATAAGATATATCCAAGGATCAGTTATCACTATAAACATGCAAATGAAATGATAACTAAAAGAGAATACTTTAAATAACATAAACGTTTAAAGTACAATGACTTGCCCCTAGGGCATAATTTCCAACAGACTCCCACTTGCACTAGGCGCAATCATTAATTACTCTAATTCCCATTGGGAAACTCGAGTTTTGGGTAACCAGAGATCTTTGCTCTTTTCATCAATTTTGAAAACTCCAGTTTACATTTGAAAACTACAGTTTTCACTTGGGAAAGATTTTCAAAGGTTTCCAATTTTAAGAGGAAACTCGAGTTTAGTTTTGAAAACTCGAGTTTAAGGCTTACAAAGAGCTTTGCTTAGTTTATCATTTTGGAAACTTCAGTTTGCAATTGGAAACTCCAATTTTGAGTTTTTGGACTTAAACATGGTTTCAATATAAAAGTCCAAAACTCGAGTTTTGATAAACAAAAATCGAGTTTGCGTCGCTGGTTTTGAAAATCAACTTTCTCGAATTTCTGAAATCTTCTATTTTGATTGTAATACTTCTTATCAACATTCACTACTATTCTTAACTATGTTTAATCAGTTTCTTAGTAAGTTTCAGAAGGTTTAGAAGATATTAAATGAAGATTTGAACAAAAGCAAAAGGTGATGTCAGAACATTAAATGCAAAGCCCAGAAAACTTGCATCCTTTTGTACCATCATTCTCTACACGTTGCAAAGGGATTAATGTCTGGTTTCCCTAAGTAGTAGCTGCTCTTCCAACGGATCTATTACAAGAAAAGTTAACACTAATCCTCTGGACAAAAGGAATTAACTGAAGTGTAGAGAGAGAAGACACCAAAGTGCCTCCAACAGCTAGATTAATGCACCAACGGTTATAATGGAGATTGCAACAGTCATGTAATGCTCTCTTAGTATAAATAGAGTTGCATTCAATTCTTCTAAAAAAAACACATCTGCTGAAAACGAATTGGATTCAAGTTTGCCAACTACTCTTTCAGTTTTCACTTGTAAAGTATCTTTTGATACATTGATCTTCAGTGTTTATATTTATCTACTCTTAGAGAGAGCTCATTTATTGTGAATCATTTCATTGTAAGAATCTCAAGTCAGGGGACTTGGAGATTGGGATATTGATTGCAACTTGTAAGGGGGAGTAAGTTCTAGTGAGAGAATTACTCTTGCGTTACAGAGTGTGCAATCAATTGAGATATTGAAAAATCCCAGAGAGTCTGGGGACTGGACGTAGGTCAAGAGGTTGGACCGAACCAGTATAAATTCCTTGTGTATTGCTCTTCTTCTCTATTCTCTACTTACCTCTATTTTTAGTGTCGAAAAACAGAGCATTTAGAAAAAGAATTTTAAAATCCCCAATTCACCCCCTTCTTGGTGATTAAGCTCCACTTTCAAAGGTAGGGGTCTAGGGAGGATTAAATAAGCTTTAATCTCATGTAATTAGATCTTGTGTTGACATGTGTCAAAGTGATTAAATCTCACGATGCCCAATGTCCTTGAAGCACCTTCTTTCCCTTTTCTCTCTCTTATTAGGCATCACTTTATGTTAAGGGAAGGGAAGGCCTAATAAATTCCCCTAACTCCTGGGTTCAGTGTTCAGAAAAATCATGTACCCGACCGAACCAGAGACTGGTGGATTCCCCAGACTCAAGCACTAGGTGGTGTGTTCTATAGATGCAAACACAAAAGTTGTGTCATTATTGTCTATTTTGACCCACTTGATTAAAGCTACTTTATCAATGCTTACTCAGGATTCTAATCAAATTTTATTGGGTGGCGGCATATTTCTACCAACTCAATGACACCATATATGTGTCATGTGCCCTTCTGCACCGACACGTACTTTAATCATACTGACAACGCATACTAGGCCCTCTGCTCGATCAAGCCGGATCAAATAGTCCCCGAGAGTCTTTCTATCTCTCGACATTCTTAGGATTCTTCTTGAACTAGGCTTAGTCGTCTATTTGATACAGTCTTATTCTCAAGTCTTTAGGCCCAGAATTCAAGATAGTATAAAAGTGGCGTTACCTCATATTGTAAACTCTAATTGTAAACTCTTTGCACTTAAAAATATATTAATAATGTATAATTAAATACTTAGAATTTTAAAAATGACAACAAATTGGTTTAAATATATTTTAAATCCAAATAATTGAAATTTAATCCATCAATATTTATAATTTATCATATTTAAAAAGAAATGTCTATAAAGTTTATATGTAAAGCGTGATCAAATCAAAGAAGTTAACACAAGTTTAGGGATGAGTTAACACATTTTTGTAAGCTAGCAAACTAAAAATGATAAACTCGGTTATGTAAACTCATAAATTTAACTGAGTTTACGACAGTCACTAGTTTACTATTGACTAAACCGATTTTATAAGTTAGAAAGTAAAAACGGTAAATTCAAAGAGTCAACTCGAAAATTTGATAACAATGATCAATAGTATTTTCATGCTTTTTTTTTTTCGCAGAGTTTGTTCATTGGCATATATATTATGGAAGTTTTCAATCAAAAGTAATTATAATACACATGATAAAAAGGAATTTAAGAGAAATCAACACATTTATTACAAATAACTAATTTATTTAATATGTTCAAATTAATTACCCAATTCTTATATTAAGTTAGGGAGCAATAAAATTTACTATTACAATACGAGGAACGAAAAGAATACAATATAGCCCCCAACAACTTGTGGGGCCGGGGATTTGGAATGGAATGGTTGTGATTAAGGGAATATAACTTGAATGCAGAATGGAATGATCCGTTGACTACTATCTAATCCGCTAATATATTATTTGTAATCTATAAATTTAAAACTTCAAGCTTAGTTCTAACTAAAACTAATGAGATTATTAAACCTGATGAGCTAAGTTGGTTAACCACTTCTCTCATATCAACTCCAATTCATTCATGCTATAAATACTTTATCCTTCTATCGTTCGAATCACCCAACACATGACACATCCTCGAACTCACTCATAAGCTCAAGTTCTCATAATCCTTCTCTCCATCTGATGGCACGCTTTGAGTCTAATAATGTTCTTCTTTCTTCTATACTTATTTTCTTCTTTGTGGTCACTCCCATAAAGTCAGCGCGAATCCTTACTGATTCAGAAGAATCTGCAGATGCTGCTGATGTCCATATTCCCAGCAGTGTCCCTCCGGTGGTGTTAGACGAGCACCACCCACTCACATTCTTCATGCACGACACCCTCGGCGGGTCAAATCCGACCGCGAGAGCTGTCACCGGAGTTGTCACAAACCCAGCCGTCAATGCTCAAGTGGCCTTCGCCAAGCCAAACGGAGCAAACATCCCCCTCAACGGTGGCCTCCCTCAGAATAAAAACAACGGAGGATTCCTCAACAACAACAACCTTCCCTTCCTCACCGGCCTTGGCGGAAACCCTGGAAACTTAGTCAACAACAACAACAACATCGGCGGAAACGGCTTTCCAGTGACCAACGTGAATCTGCTGCCAGCTGGGATGACCCTTCAGAAGCTGATGTTCGGGACAATGACAGTTTTTGACGATGAATTAACGGAAGGACATGAGTTAGGGTCAGGTTTGGTCGGAAAAGCACAAGGGTTTTATTTAGCGAGTGCCGTGGATGGGACATCGCAAGTGCTGGCTTTCACAGCCATGTTTGAGGAGAATGGATATTCTGATAGCATAAGCTTTCTTGGTGTGCACAGACTTCAAGTTTCAGAGTCTCAACTTGCTGTTATTGGAGGCACTGGGAAGTACCTAAACGCTAAGGGCTTTGCCATTGCTAAGGCCTTTCCTGTTACCGACAACGACCAACATGCTACTGATGGCGTCGAAACACTGCTTCAGTTCACTGTCTATCTTACCCACTAGATATCATTCTTGTCTTCCTTTTTCATCATGTCAGCCTTTTCGTGATTTGAAATTTCATGTTTCAGCTTTATAGCATATATATACTTTTGTGTTGTATTCTGTTGTCAATGAAAAATTTTAACATTTCAACATTCTACTGCCCATTTGCATACAAGCATGCTGCAGTTTTAAAACCAATCAGAATCCACCAACCAAACCAAAGAACTGAAACCAATCTCTTGACTGGTCCAATTAAGAGTTCTGGACTGGTCGATCAATTTTACTTTTATACTTTTTCTTCTATTACCAAACGTGAAATGATGTCATTTGAGTTTTTTTTTTTTTTTTTTTTTTTTTTTTTTTTTTTTTTTTTTTTTTTTTTTTTTTTTTTTTTTTTATAACAAAAAACAAAAAGAAGTTACTAGTATTTGTGGTTTAGTAACTATATTTTTTGTTAGATTATGTATAGTGTATTCGTAAATGTTTACTTATACATTATTAATGCCCTTTTTATTTAATTATATATTATTCTTTTCCAGAGTTGTATAAAAATATTCTTATATATTTAATTAATAATATTTTTTCAATTATGATTGAGCTAATTATGTTCCAATTAAAATTAGATTACTTACCTTATGACGCTACATCAATCAACTCAATGACAATTTTTTTTTTGGGTACAAAAAGTTTTAGGTGAGTTACGTCGTGAGGTTTTACTAGGGTCAGGGTATGCCTCTGAGCTCAAAGAGTGCTTATAGAAATACTTACAGATCACCCTCAAACAAGGTCCTTACAAGTTTATGATTATGAGTTATCCCCTTTACCAATTGGACAAATTTTTGTTGGCAACTCAATGACTAATTGATTTTTTGGTAGAATCCAGGTGGTATGCCCAACCGATAGCTAGAGAGTAATCATCCGGAGGCATAAAGATAACTGAAATAGGTTTTGCCTCTCCCAACATGACTAATTGATTTTCAGTTTTATGTATATATCATTGGGTTTTGGGTTCCCTTCCCATGGGGAGAAAAGCCCAAATTTTAATTGTTCAATTTTTTGTATTTCCTATTTTGTGAAAAGCAAAAAAAAATCAAAAAAGGAAAAAAAAAAAAAAACAGAGAGAACCCTAATCCTATATTTGGATGGATAGAAAAGTGGTGGAAAAACATGGAGAGGGAAATTCATTTTGAACAATAGATGTCTTTCACATCCAACTATAGCAATAAACAAACTAGTCTAATTTTGGAATGGCAGCTCCAAAAAATTGCACTTCTATATCAAAAAAATAAAAAGGATTCGGAAAACAATTTGGAAAAAGAAGGGAAATTGGGTGGCGTTGAAAGCTTTTTCGTTAGCAAAATCTCTACGGGGAACTCAAAAAGTTTTTTTGTGCAACAAATACAAACATTGAAATAATCTGAATTAGCTGGACTCAAAGAATAGTCTAATTTCAAAAAAGAGCTTCATGTATATATATATATATATATTGAAATCCTTTGAAGATTATTGGTTTTTTGGTCTTTTATATTATATATATTAATTAAATTATATTCATTTTGATTTTTTTGGATAGTGTTTTTTAGTTTCTATATCTTATAGATACTTGGAATGAAAACTAACAAAGATGGTAAATAAATTTACCATTTTTGAGAGTTTTCCCTCCTAGTATTATTTCCTCTAATTTTCTCTCCATCCAAAACATAAGGTAAGAGAGTTGCTTTCGCATGGGGTGAGAGAGTAAAAAAAGAAAAGAAAGTTTCTTGATTGTTCTTTGTAAAAAATGATATTCTCTTGGAGTTTCTAAATTTAAAACTCATTTGTGTCTCACTTATTAAAGTGGAGAAGGGGCAGATTATGGTTAGGTTGGAGAAGTTAAATTATTCCAAGCCATATGAGGGGGAAAAAGGAGAGAAAGTGGAAAACATAGATTCACATGACAGTCTTGGTACATTCGTATTTGAACATCCATTAACCGTTGGATTGAACTGAAATTTATGCAGCAGATTTGCATTGCCCAGTGCATCATATTCAACGATGGGATCATCAATTTGCTGTCTAGTGTAAGAGACATTGAGTTCACACTAAGTTATAATTTTCTAGGTATTTTCAGCTTGTTTATTCTCTATAATAAGCTTGCAGCTTTTGTTATTGGCTAGTTGTTTGCACGTGTATGTGTATCTGGTTGTAACTCTCTTGTACTCTATTTTGTTATAGCAGATATTATCTTCATTGGTTGGACAACTTGTGATCTTTACTCTTGAATTGAGAGATTTTCCATGTTAATAATTATAGTGTCCCTAGTGCTATCACTATTACAAAAAAGGCTTTTAAGAGACCAGATGAAAAATGTTGAATATGATTAGTTTTGATAATATCTTATATAGATGTCATTCTTAAGAGCAAAAAGTTTGTATAATATAATTATCTCCTACATTGACTAACTACTATAATTAATGTAGATTAGTCCAAGTTGAATTATAGAACAAGAAGGAGATAAGAGATTTCAGAAAGAAGAAATTGGAGAAAATGTTAAGTTCAAGAAGAAGAGGAAATATTAAAGAAGGTAGAACTTGCAGAGAATGATGAGTCCATGTTAAATGACGAAGAATGATCAAGATGAGAGATGAGAGATGAAAGATGGAAGAACTTCATGAATGGAATGAGAATATCATTATACAAGTTCCAAGATTGATTTTAGAAGTTTCCATGATCAAGTGGAAGTTGAAATGACTCAAATGGTAGTTAAAATAAGCTACAATTGCATTCTTGAAGTCATGCTCGAGTACAACAATGTCATACACGAGCACGGTACATTTTCAACTCCTATTCTCACATAAATTCCGCTCATGCTCGAGCAACAACGTTTTTCAGCACTCTGTTCACTTCTGTTTCACGTTCAACTTGGGCGAGGTCTGGTAATTTGATGATATCTCCCAAACCAGGGATCGGATTGAGGTGAAACCAGTGGCATATGAAACTAGACTCCCAATGCGTCATTTTGATATAAAATTCAAGCTCAAAGGAGATCAGATCAAGAAGCTATTAATTGTAGAAGTTGGAACTGAAATTCACGCCACACAGCAGACCAAGCTTCAATATTTTGGGTGTATCTCACAATATACAAATCCAATTAAGTTGAAACTAGTGCCATTTGAAACTAGACTCACATACCTTTCCAAAAACATCACAATCATGAAAAAAATATCAATTGAAAGAGATATGATGTTTTGAAGTTGACGGTGAGTTCAGGATGTTGCAAAAAACGCTGGTCAAGAACAACCTCCATTCATCTGATGATAACAGAAGAGATACAACGAGTTTGGAGCTGATTCTTCTTGTATTAGAAAGAAGACTTAAAGAGATTTCTGAGCATGGGTGGATTGACCGTGAATGCTTGAGCAAGGAGACTGGCATGCCCGAGCATCAACGGGGTGATAGCAGAACTCAAAAATAGATGGACCATGCCTGAGCAGAGTGAAAGGCATGCTCGAGTAGAGGCAAAAGTGTGCCCGAGCATCATCTCTCAATCTCTTAGTCCTCCCTTTGTATGCCCTATACCCGAGCACGTTATTGATGTTGGAAATTATGCCCTAGGGCAAGTCATTGTACTTTAGACATTTATGTTTATTAAAGTATTCTCTTTTAGTTATCATTTAATTCGCATGTTTATATTGATAATAGTATCCCTTGATATATCTTATGGATTATCCTAAATGTCCCTGGTCGGTCATCTACGCGGGAGCGAAGATGAGTTAAGACCAGTGTGATTTTGATGAAGTATGGAGATACGAATCAAAGTCATGGGCACTTGTAAGAGTACAAGGTGCTGGACCGACCACTATGAGAAAGCTCGCATGGATCAAGTCATGCTTATCTCATGTATAACCGCGTCACGACGCCCTATGACCTGAGATCATCATGGATTCCTACATGATGAGTCATTGTTCTTTGACCTAGTCAAAAGTCACCTTTGATCGGGTGATGATAAAGGCTTGGATCGGGATCAGTGGTTCTCATGGAGAGGAATGTGAATGGTCAAGATGGAATTTGTCCCTCACATTTGTAGAGAGATAATCTTTGGGCCCTCGATGAGTGAGTCTAAGAAATGTATGGCCGTCTTTGTGATGGAAAGGGGTTTCCATTTCACTTATTAGACTACTCGAGAATCGAAAGTAATGGTCAAGAAAAGGAAGTTGACATTATCCATGCCTCATCCTTGACCAAATTATCGCGTGAACAAAAGGGACGTGACATGGTTGTACGATAGGTAGTATCGTATCATCGATCCCCATATGAATTGGGTAGTCGCAATGTCTTGCTAGAGGCCGCTTGCGACTTGTGGGCTAGTACAGTATTGGCCCACTGCCAATCTCATGTGGGCCTGTAGGGTCGCACACAAGAATAACCTAACACGAGCAAAAGTGTCCAGATTCATTGAATCTCAGATTAATCTAAGATTTAATGAATACTGAATTTATCTGGGCTAAATATTGTATATATTAATATTATATATATTAATATAATATAATATATTATATTAATTCGAAATTAAATGATATAATAATATTAAATAATGATTATAATATTATTATATAATATTTGTTTAGTATTTAATTTATTTGATAAATTAAATATCTAAGACAAATAGAGATATTGTATCTCATGTTTTAATTTTCGAATAAAGATATCATATATCTATTTAATTTAAATTGAGATATAGTATCTCAGATTTAATTAAATGGATAGATATCATTTCTCAGATTTAATTTATAGAGATAAATTAAAGAGTAAATACCCTTTTGGGTCCCTGACAAAACACACGGACCCCATTTTCGTCCCTAGGGACTAAAATGGGACTTTTTTATGGACTAAAAAGGGCTTTTTTGAAATTTGCGAGGGACCAAAATGTTCACAAATCGACCCTTATTCGTCCTTTTCAGGGACTAAAAGGGCATTTCTTTGTGTGAGGGACCAAAATGGGGTCCGTGTTTTTTTCCAAGGACCCAAAAGAGTATTTACTCTAAATTAAATCAGAAGGCTTTTGATTCGGATTAAATAAATATATTAGATTAGATCTATTAGATAGATTTAATTAATATACTTTTAATCAAAGATTCAAAATTCGAATTTCATATCTAGTTTTTAATTCGGATTAAATAAATAGATTATATTAAATCTATTAGATAGATTTAATTAATATATTTTAATCTAGATTTAAAATTCGAATTTCAAAATTAATGAGAATTTAATTTTGAATATAATACGCTGATCGGGTTTGAGAAAACCTACGGGACTTTTTGTCCGTATTACGAAAGCCGCGAGAAACCCTAGAGTGAAATTGAGAGAGACGCAAAACTCAAAAAGGCGCTAGCACGCCGCCGCAATCGGGTTCGGGATTATTCGTGTGGATACCGAGAGGAAGCCGATTCGAGGAGTCGACTTCTGGCGATCGAGAAGGTAGCCCACCAGTTTAAAGAGAACGAGACACAGACCGTTTCAGCCGTAGGTAATATTCGGTTCCTTAGCCTTAATTTAAACGCTGTTGAATGATCCTCGAGACGGGATTCGTAGAAACTTTAATCCGCTGCGTGCAGCGAATCCAACAATTGACATGCCCGAACATGGTGCTCGAGCAAGCTTACCTCAATGCTCTTAATTCCTTTCGGTTTCAACCATGCTTGAACATGGCCTCTGGGTTGCCCGAGCATCAGCAATGGTAAATGTTTCTAAATTCATTATTCTAAGCATGCCCGAGCAAGCACAAATAAGTGCTCGAGCATGGTGCTCGAGCAGTAGCTTGATGTTGCTCAAGCAGAGGAAGCTTTTCTGTTCCTTCAAAGTCTTTCCTCTACAGGTTGCCCGAGCATACTGGTAGTCATGCTCGAGCATGATCATCCCTATTTTTCAAAATCTTCGTCTTCATAAATCCTAAATCATCGTGTGTGATTTCATTTCTATATATCATTACTCATTACTATTGCTAATTGCTTTTAATCAGTTTGCTAATGAGTTTCAGATGATTTTATCATGGATTAACAACAAATTTGTATAAAGCAATTTGTGTGTCAGAGAAGCATTAAATGCAGTTGCCAAAACCAGTGATATCCTCGGCAACCACGTCTCTAATCAATGTAAAGCACGTAAAGAACCAGCTGAATCCAAGAGGGGGGTGAATTGGGTGAATAATAAAAACTTAAGAACTTTGAAAATCTTTTCGCATCTCAGTAAATGTAGTATGTATGATAGTAATGATACATAAACCAATAGTTATATATTCAAATGTTTATGATGGAAATATAAGAGATAAGGGAAGAGAATATGCAAACTGAGATTTATCTTGGTTCGGTCCAATCCTTGACCCACGTCCAGTCCCCAAGCTCCACTTGAGATTTTCAATCCACTATCTTCTTTCAACTTGATTACACGTTCTGTACTTGGAGTAATCCTCTTACTAGGATTCACTCCCCCTTACAAACTGTAATCAATACACCCACTTGATTACACACTCTGTACTCGAAGTAATCCTCTCACTAGGATTCATTCCCCTTACAAGCTGCAATCAATATAATGGGTTTCCCACTCAAGATCACCCAATCTTGAGTAACTCTCAAATAGAATGATAGGATGATTACAATGAATCTTCTCTCTCAGAAGTGAATGAATAAACTGTGAAGTACATTACAAATAATTTCACTCTCTATGATGAACTATGTAAGCATTGAAAACAGAGTGTGTATGAGATAGATATTGGATTCAGAATGTTGGCATCTTGACAGTGCAATCTCTTGTCTCCATCTTTCTTCATTTTGAATGTGCCTCTACTTATAGATGAAGATCATCTGAACGTTGAGAATATGACCGTTATGAATAGTAGCCGTTAGAGATCAGTTGGAACTAGCCGTTAGAACTTTTGCACAACTTTTGATGTTCTGACACAAATATGAGATTTTGAGATTTGCTTCTAATTCTTTGTTTTAATCATCTGAAACTCACTAACAAATTGATTAAACATAGTTAAGAATAGTGATGAGTGATGATAAGAAGTATCTAGATAATACATGAAGATTTCACAAATCTGGAAAAGCTGATTTTTAAATTGAGCGCTGAAAACTGGAGTTTCCAAATGCAAACTGGAGTTTGTAACTGTTCACTCAAGTGCAAACTCGAGTTTAGATAACTCGAGTTTAGAAACACAAACTCGAGTTTTGTTCTTTCTTAGGGAAACATCGCGATTGAGCTTTGAAGAACATTTTGAAATAGGAGCAAAACTCAAGTTTTCAATTACAAACTCGAGTTTTGGACTCTTGACATGAAAAATGAATTCTAGTCCAAAACTTCAAATATGAAGTTTTCATTCTAAACTGGAGTTTTCAAATCATAGAAAAGAGAGCAAAGCTTTCTGTTTGGTCAAAACTCGAGTTTCCAAAACAAAACTCGAGTTTTCATTTAAGTATGAAAACTTTGAGAAATTTATGCCAAGTCAAAACTGGAGTTTTCTATGAAAACTAGAGTTTTCAAAAACCGAGTAAAACTTGAAAACTTTTCATCACGCACAAACTCGAGTTTCCAAAGTAAAACTCAAGTTTTCTCAAAAATGTGAAAACTTAGAAAACTCATGGCTAACTGAAAACTGGAGTTTCCATATCAAAACTGGATTTTGCATAAACTCAAAATGTTGGAGACTCTCTGTATGACCAAAACTCGAGTTTCCAAATGGAAACTGGACTTTTGTCTTCTTCAGAAAATTTTGAAGAGTTTTTGTATGATGCAAACTCGAGTTTGCAAGTCAAAACTAGAGTTTTCCCAAAATATGGAAAACTTGGAAAACTCTTGGCCAATCTCAAACTCAAGTTTACATGTCCAAGCTCGAGGTAAGAATCCAATGCAAGAAGAATCAGCTCCAAACTCATTGTATTTTGTCTGTTATGATCCGATGAATGAAGGCTGTTTTTGACCAGCGTTTTTGCAACGTCCTGAACTGATTGTCAAATTTCAAAAACCATATCTCCCGGGTCGTAACTCCATTTTGGTCTATTCAAGTCTCAATGGAAATCCCTTTAAGTCTACTTTCATATGCCACAAATTTCAGCTCAATCAGATTTGTATTTTGTGAGATACACTCAAAACATTGAAGCTTGGTTTGCCGTGTGGCGTTAATTTTAGTGTCAACTTCCCTAATTCATAGCTCCTTGATCGGAACTCCTTTATACTTGAGTTTTATATCAAAATGACGCATTGGAAGTCTATTTTCATTTGCCACTAGTTTCGCCTCAATCGGATCTCTGGTTTGGGAGATATCATCGAATTACCAGAGCTTGCCCAAGCTAAACGTGAAACAGAGTAGAACAGAGTTGCTGATCAGCGTTGTAAACTTGAGTTTTCACTTGGAAACTCGAATTTTCCTAGTCCAGAGATGCCAGAGATGCTGAAGACACTACAAACTCAAGTTAGTTAGTGACAAACTAGAGTTTTGAGTCCCAAACTCGAGTTTTGAGTTCTTAACTCGAGTTTTCTCATACCAGAGGGGCAAAATATTGAAGCAAGGTAGTAAACTCGAGTTTAATACTTGGAGACTCGAGTTTGCTCATCCAAAACCTCATTTTTGCTTGTTTTTACTCTGAATTGAGTCGTTCCAACTTTCATTTGATCGTGGAGACTTCTAGAATCAATCTTAGAACTTGAATAATAATATCTTCATTCCATTCAACAAGTTCTTCCTTATTAAATCTCCCATCTTGAACATTCTTCATAATCCAACTCTTTCTTTTTTCTCTTCTCTTGATCATTCTCTGTCATCATTCTTAGCAAGTTCTACCTTCTTCAATATCTCCTTTTCTTCTTGATTATTCCCAAAATATTTTGATAGCTTCTTGCTTCGTTGACATTCTCTTCAATTTATTCTTTATGTAATCTCTTATCTCTTTCTTGATTAATCTCTATAATTCAACTTGGACTAATTTACATTAAACATAATAGTTAGTCAATGTAGGAGATAAATATATTATGTAAACTTTTTGCTCTTAATAATGGCATCTATATTAGACATCATCAAAACTAATCATATCTAACAAAGCATTTACTGATATTCCGCTTGCACATTAAATGCTATCTTTTAATGGGCAAAACAAAAGGAATGAAGAATGTTTGCGAAGACCAAAATCATTAACAGCGAAAGTGACCAACGAAGCTTCATTGTCTAATGGCTATATCCATGAGCCACAATGATTAATCTTCAAGCTTCTCCAACGACCATTAATACAACACTCAAGACGGAGCATTAACGAAGTCAATGTTAAACATTTTATGATTAAAGTTGGATTAGAGCTCAATGGGCAAAAAGCAACAAAAGCTTCAACGGCTACTTCCAACTGATCTCCAAGGGTCAAATGCTCACAATGGTCGAAACACAAATACTTATAAATTGCGAAGTCTTCAAACTGGAAGAGGTGACGATTGATGAATGAATCGACGAACCCAACGAAATGATTTTACTACTTCACCGTCGATAGTTCATACACTCTGTTTCTAAATGTTTATATAGTTTACATTAGAGAGTAAAATGATTTGTATTGTACTTCAGTGTTTATTCATCTTCTCATTTAGAGAGAGCATTTATGATTATTAAATCATTGTAAGATCTCAAGTTGTGGGACTTGGAGATTGGATTATCAGTTTACAACTTGTAAGGGGGAGTGTATCCTAGTGAGAGGATAACTTCGAGTACAAAGTGTGTAACTGATTGAAAGGTGTATCTCGGTGAGAGATTCGGCTTCACAAGTGCCTGGGTGAACTTGTGCGTTTGTATAGGCTTCTCTTGTGCTCGATTAAACAAAAGGATAGTGGATTGAAAATCTTAAGTGGAGCTTGGGGACTGGACGTAGGTCGGATTGGGCTGAACCAGTATAAATCACTGTTTGCATATTCTCTTCCTTGAACTCTTATATTTCCAGCATATATGTTTGAATGACTGACTATCGCTTTACAAATTATTACTGTCATACAAACTTCTTTCAGTAAGTTGCGAAAAGATTTTCAAAGTTATCTAAAGTTTTATCAGACACCCAATTCACCCCCCTCTAGGGTGATAGCCAGGTCTTTCATTTCGTATCAGAGCTAGGTTCTTGTTTAAAGGACTTAACAGTTTCAAGAGTTGTCAATGGCTGTTTTGGGTGTTGTTCATTTTCAGAAGGTTTCGATTATACCGTTCCACCATTTTTCAAAGATATTGATTTTTTGTTTTGGAAAGCTAGAATGACTAGTTTTATCAAAGCAACGGATTTTGATATGTGGAAAGTTTTTATAAATGTCTTTGATTTCAAACTGAGAAAGGATTGGACTAAAAAGGAAAATAAAATGTCTAGTGCTAAAGAAATATGAGATACTCTTGATTTTATATATACCTCTAACAACTGTGTTGAAGTTGAAAGTGTTGACAGTCCATCTGAGACTTTGAGTTTTACATCTACATCTAATGAACAATTGGAGAATGAAGAAGGAGAAATCATAGAATACCTTCACGATCCAGTCAAAACAAAACAAGAGGAAGAGGACTCCCAGGAAGAGCTCATGGACAATTATGATCAATCATTATCTAGAGCTCAAGATACACATGTGGTAAACAATTCCAATTCTTCTTGTGTAGTTAAGAAAAATGATTTTGAACAATTGCATAAGATTGCTTTTCAACCTCTTACTGATTCTATTATGAAAAGCAAAAATGTTTTCAATCATGTTGAAAAATTATATGGGAAGAAAGGATATAGAAATATGGGTCATTTGAGATTGCATCCACTCGACCATCACAATTCTTGCAAAACTGTTCATAATAAGCATCATTCTGTTATTTGCAATTATTGTGGAAAATCTAGGCATATTTCTCATACATGCAATATTAGAAGAAATTATGATGTGAGAAATGAATTTGTTTGGGTTTCTAAAGAACAAGCAAGGTCCAATACTAACGATCAAGGACCTAAGTATAAGTGGGTACCAAAATGTCCATCTAGTGCTCTATATATGCAGGATGATTTGAAAAGCAATGGACATAAGGGTATGATGGAGAAGCCAAGAGTTTCTCATGCACCAATGAAAAGGAGCATAGCGCCTATATCAAATAAGAGAACCCTCAGAGCTTCCATTGCTAGAACTATAAGGTCAAATCATAAGAAGCAATGGATACAAGCAAGAAGAGTATCATCTACCTCAAGAACAAATTAACATAGAGTACCATTCAACTATCTTGAGGAGAACAAGAAGAGGAGAATCTCTCAAGTTTCAAACAGAAGACTCTAGAAGTCTATATCTTTTGAGAGAGCTTTGCCGACACCTATAAGAAAATATATGAAGAATCAGTGGGTAAGCAAAGCCAATCCTCCAAATACCTAACGTAAAGGTATACAATGGTAAAACCTCCTCCTCTATCATCTGAAATATTCATTGAGGTTTTATATTTTGTAACCTTAGGAATGAGCATTGCAAGCAATTTTTTTTAAAACATTGGGTTTTCACATCCTGATTTATTTTTCAAAGGGATTGCAATGTTCAGTAATCTAATTCTTTAAGCATACATGATGATTTGAAAAGAAAGTATTTCTTTATGCATAAACTCATGATTAATTCACTGTGCTTTGGTGTTCTGAATTGATTATATTCATAAGAGCATGTGAATTTTATTTTGATTCCTACAAACTAATGATGATTGGATCCAAGTAAGGTTGGATACCAAGAAAGAAAAAGATTTCTACGGTTTTGTAGGATGAGAAAAAGCTTCTCAAGAATGCAACTATATAGAGAAACAATTTGACTCTTGAGGAAGCCAAAGAAGCAATGGTTGATGTTGATGGTGAAAGTCGGAAAATGAGTTATCTACATCAATCTGTCTCAACCAAGCAAGATACTATAAAGACAAGAGGAATTACAGTGATACCTAATTCTTACCCCATACCGTGATTATATATTCATTTTGGGTAATGAATACTTGTCCATTATTGCATTCCATTAGCAATCAATCATTTATGGTTTTCAAAATGTTTTCATATTGCTAAATGGACCATAAGTGAATTTGTGCATAACTTTCTGAGTTTATGTTCTTGAAATGCACAATTCTAAAATTTGTTTGGATTTCAACTCACTTTGTTTTGTAAAAATGCATACAAATACTTTTGAAAAATATTCATGCTTTGATTGCATTCAAATGGAATTTCAAAATTGGAAGTCAACTTTTTGTGTGTTGAATGTTAGATATGCTTCAAATTTGTCCAATTGAGTTTTCCCCGTCAATCACATATTGATCTTTGGTATTTAATGCGATACTTGAACTCCTCATTGTTTATTCTCTGTCTAGTTGGACCTCATGTCTAATAAGTTATTCATCTCTGAGTTTCAAGTTAATTTCCTAAAAAAGAAATCAATTTGTGAAAGTGTTATGCTTATAGCATAATTTCTTAGTTGGCCGAATTATTCCAAGCTTTATGAATATTCATTAATGCGTTGAATGTTAATGCATTAACCATTAGTGGAACAACTTACTAGGATGATATTCTGGAACTCTAATCATTTGGACTATTGAGCATGTGCTTCATCGGGTCGTGATTCTGGTAAATCTGGGGCTTGCCTTGGTAAGGCAGCTTGACGGTTCGTGATAATTGGTTATTGTGTATGTTTCTGAATGCATATATAGTATGTTTGACTTGTTGACTGTGATTCTTACATGATATGGTTGCATGCATACACTATACACATATAGTACATGAGTTTGACAGTTACTCTGGGGTTCATTTTTGAACTCCAGACATATCTATAGATACAGGAGAACGTGCTTGAGCCGCAAAGACCTTTTTGGAAAGGTAGGGCTTATCAGTACTGATTGAAGAATAGGGAATGCCTTATTATACTTTGTATTTATTTTGGTATGACTATATATTTATTTCTGATATTTGATGTTGGATGACTGTACCCTTAACCCTTCGGGGACTCTTTACTTTTTTTATTATCACAGTTTTACCAGTACAGTAGGTAGTCCAAACCGATAATATGCTATATTGCACACTCTGATACATGCTAAATGGAATAAGTTGAAAGTGGAGCTTAATCACTAAGAGGGGGGTGAATTGGGGATTTTAAAATTCTTTTCTAAATGCTCTGTTTTTTGACACTAAAAACAGAGGTAAGTAGAGAATAGAGAAGAAGAGAAATACACAAGGAATTTATACTGGTTCGGTCCAACCTCTTGACCTACGTCCAGTCCCCAGACTCTCTGGGATTTTTCACTATCTCAATTGATTACACACTCTGTAACTCAAGAGTAATTCTCTCACTAGAACTTACTCCCCCTTACAAGTTGTAATCAATATCCCAATCTCCAAGTCCCCTGACTTGAGATTCTTACAATGAAATGATTCACAATAAATGAACTCTCTCTAAGAGTGGATAAATATAAACACTGAAGATCAATGTATCAAAAGATACTTTACAAGTGAAACTGAAAAAGTAGTTGGTAAACTTGAATGCAATTCGTTTTCAGCAGATGTGTTAGTTGAGAAGAATTGAATGCAACTCTATTTATACTAAGAGAGCATTAAATGACCATTGCAATCTCCATTATAACCGTTGGTGCATTAATCTAGCTGTTGAAGACACTTTGGTGTCTTCTCTCTCTACTCTTCAGTTAATTCCTTTTGTCCAGAGGATTAGTGTTAACTTTTCTTGTAATAGATCCGTTGGAAGAGCAGCACGCTTAGGGAAAGCGAGACATTAATCCCTTTGCAACGTGTAGAGAATGATGGTACAAAAGGATGCAAGTTTTACGGGCTTTGCATTTAATGTTACGACATCACCTTTTGCTTTTGTTCAAATCTTCATTTAATATCTTCTAAACCTTCTGAAACTCACTAACAAACTGATTAAACATAGTTAAGAATAGTAGTGAGTGTTGATAAGAAGTATTACAATCAAAAGAGAAGATTTCATAAATTCGAGCAAGTTGATTTTCAAAACCAGCGACGCAAACTCGAGTTTTGTTTATCAAAACTTGAGTTTTGGACTTTTATATTGAAACCATGTTTAAGTCCAAAAACTCAAAAATGGAGTTTCCAAAATGATAAAATGAGCAAAGCTCTCTGTCAGCCTTAAACTCGAGTTTCCTCTTAAAATTGGAAACCTTTGAAAATCTTTCCCAAGTGAAAACTGGAGATTTCAAATGTAAACTGGAGTTTTCAAAATTGATGAAAACAGAAAAGCTCTTTGGTTGCCCAAAACTTGAGTTTCCCAAACTAAACTCGAGTTTTCATTTAAGTATGAAACTCAGAAATTTATCCCAAAGTCAAAATTGGAGTTTTCAAAAACTAAGTAAAACTTGAAGACTCTCTGTCAAGCGCAAACTCGAGTTTTCAAAGTAAAAATTGAGTTTTCTCACAAATAGAAAAGCTTAGAAAACTCATGGCAATTTGAAAACTGGAGTTTCCATATCAAAAATGGAGTTTGAATAAATCCAAAATGTTGGAGACTCTCTGTATGACCAAAAATCGAGTTTCTATTTAGAAACTGGAGTTTTGTCTTTTTCAGCAAATGTTGAAGAATCTCTGTATTATGCAAACTGGAGTTTTGTCTAGGTGTAAAAACTTGGATAGCTCTCTGTAAAATTCAAAACTCGAGTTTCTAAATGGAAACTGGAGTTTTGCTTAGTTCATTAAAATTGAGCTATTCTCTATCAAGTCAAAACTCGAGTATTGAGACCAATACTCGAGTTTGGCTTTGACAGTAAGTTTTTCAACTTACCAAAGACAAACTTTAACTTGTGTTTACAATTTTCCGTTATCATCAAAACACATAGAGAACTAACATTCTCCCCCTTTTTGATGATGACAACACTTGTAAACCAAGATTTCAAGAGTTTGATAGATTGTGCATTTTGAAATGGATTCGCACTTTGAGTTTCAAAAGATTTAGTGCTTTTGAAGAAGAATTGATAGTGCAAATTGAAATATCATATATAGGCAACATAAGTAGATAGACAATTAGGCAAATCAACATTCTAAAAGCCATTCATTCATAATTTGCAAAATTACATCATTGAAAGTGCAAGTGGAAATTAAAAAGCAGAAACTGACAAGTTCTGTTCTCAAAACACAACTCAAACAAGTTCTTCTACACGACTCAAAACACAACTCTCAAACTCTACTCTTGTTTTTCTCCCCCTTTGTCATCTTCAAAGGAGGGTGGAGCTGAGATAATGGGTTCATGGAGAAAAGGTGAGAGATGGAGAACCTCAGTAGTGGGAGTCTGAGAGATATGGAGAATTTCTATAGTAGGAGTAATGGGAGATGAGGTAGGGAGGACTTCTGTGGTAGGTGTGGAAGTGGGGATTGGAGAGGAAAGGATGATGGGAGTGGATTGTTCAGGTGGAGAGGTAGGATCTTGAGGAGTGGTGAAGGTGAATGAAGGAGAAGAGGAAGGCTCGGGCTCAGGTTTTGGGTTGTCATGAGGAGCAGAGGTACTAGGACCAGCAGAGGAGCCAAACACAGAAGAGGAGCCAATGTTAAAGTGCTTCAACACTTTGTCCAGCTTTTCACTCAAAAGCACATTGCTAACCATTAGTATGGACAACTTGGCATCATGATCCACCATATGACCAGTAAGGTCCTCTACTTTCTCCTTGACAGTGTCAATTGTGTCCTTCATACCATCCTGGACATCTATATTCTCATGATTGCCCCTTTGCACTTTAGCTACCAACTTGCCTATTTCAAACTCTAATCTGACAGACAGTGAGGCGATTGCAGCATCCACAATAGCTCTCACCCTTGCATCAAAATCAGAAGGTGGAGGAGCTGATTGGGCTTCATGACCCTGGGCCTGAGAAGCTCTGGATCTAGAGGGTGCCCTCGATTGGCCAGAACCCTCACCCTCAAAGGTAATCTTCATATAGTTCAACTGGGACTTGCCAAATACAGGAGGGGATTTGATTGAGTTAGGAGCTCCAAGAAACCATATTTTATGATAAAAGAGGATGACTGAAACTAAGGAAGGAAATGGGATATTAGAAGGCCTGCGAGAGGCAAATTTGAATTTCACCATCTCCTAGAAGATCCAGTGTCCAAGGTTCAGAGGCACCTTATTGACAATAGCTGCAAACAGAGGGTAGTCTTTCTGTGCAAAATGAGTATAGTTTCCTGTAAGACTTGGCTATCACCCAAGATGGGGGTGAATTGGGTGTCCGTTAAAACTTTTGGGAACTTTGAAAATCTTTTCGCAACTTACTGAAATCAGTTCGTATGACAAAAATACTTTATAAAGGAATAGTCATTCATTCAATCAAACATATACGCTGGAAATATAATAGTTTAGGGAAGAGAATATGCAAACTGTGATTTATACTGGTTCGGCCCAATCCACAATGACCTACATCCAATCCCCAGGCTCCTCCTGAGATTTCAATCCACTATCTCCCTCAAGCTTTAATCGGGTGCTTGAGAACCACTACAAACCCACAAGTTTAGCCAGGCACTTGTGTAGCCTTTACAAATCTCTTATCGAGATACTCCCCTTACCCACTATAAGGATACAATCTTTGTAATGAATGATTACAAATAATCTTCTCTCTTAGAAGTGGTAAGATGAACACTGAAGTGCATTACAAATAATCTCACTCTCTAATAAACTATATGATCACTGAGAAAACAGAGAGAAAATGAGATAAACGTCAGAAGGCATTCTGACTGAGAAGGAGATTTCGTTTTTGTTTATCGTTCGTTAATCGTCACTTCTTTCGGTTTGAAAACTTTGCAATTTTTAGGTATTTGTGTTTCTACCGTTGCGGGTATCCGACCGTTGAGCTATTCTTCCAGTTTAGAATATGACCGTTGGAGAGAGATTAATGAGCCATTGAGAGTAATAAATATATTCGTTGCTCTGTCTCTTCGTAATTTTCCGACTTTGGTCAATATACTCCGTTGACATTCTTTGTTTGATTTGTCCGTTGAGACTCAGGTAGAATGTTGACTGGAAATGGCCGGAATGCTTTACGGTTGTTCAGAAGCTTAGTTTCCTCTTTCGTGCTTCGTCTACTTCGTCATTTAATGCTCGACACATTTTTTCTTTATGAAAATTTGATGATTAAAAACATGTTAATCATATCTCGAAAAGCACTAACAAACCGATCAAACTTGGTTAGACAAAGTATAAATTAATAACATGAAACACCCAAGTCTTAATCAATGATTTAAGTTTTACACAGAACGAAGGCTTCAAAGCCAATAAGCATTCTTGAGAATTGTTCTTCTGGTTCTCGAGAATTACAGGAGAAAATGTTCTTCCAGAAAGCATGTTTCAAAGATACTCGAGAGTTATAACTTAGATACTCGAGAATGACACGTCAAAGTATTTTTGTAAAGCATTCGTGACAAAGCATTCTCGAGAATCCTATACTCATACTCGAGAATTGCGTTTTAAAGTCAAAAATCAGAAGAGAATGATTAGAACATTTACCGTTCATTCTTGAGAATCTCTTACTGATTCTCGAGAGCCAATTCTCGAGAATCACAACAAAGAAGTCTTCTGCTATGTGATTCTGTTAAAGCATTCTCGAGAATTATCTTACCTATTCTCGAGTAGAATTCTCGAGAATCCCTTACTCATTCTCAAGAATCATATCAGATAGGAACTGATGTAGGCGAAGAAGAGACATTCAGAGAGGAGAGGCCTGCGTTGTTGATTCTGTCATATACCATTCTTGAGAATCTTTGAACCATTCTCGAGAATCAATTACACAAGAAGATACAAGTGAGTTAATTCTGATTCAAATATTTGAACTCTTTAAAGCCTTCTTTCCATGCAAGAAGAATCAGCTCCAAACTCATTGTAGTTCGTCTGTTATCATCAGATAAATGGAGGCTGTTCTTGACCAGCGTTTTTGCAACGTCCTGAACTGATTGTCAACTTTAGAAGGCCATATTTCCTTGGTAGTAACTCCGTTTTGGTCTGTTCAAGTCTTGATGGAAAGACCTTTGAGTCTACTTTCATATGCCACTAATTTCATCTCAATAAAATTTGTAGTTTGTGAGATACACTCAAAACATTGACTATGGGTCTGGACTGTGACGTTGATTGTTGTGGCAAATTGAAAAACTCATAGCTCCTTCATATGGACTCCTTTGGACTTGAATTTTATATCCAAATAACTCATTGAGAGTCTAGTTTCATATTCCACTAGTTTCACCTTAATACGATCTCTGGTTTAGGAGATATCATCAAAATACCAGACCTCGCCCGAGTGAATCGTGAAACAGAGTTGTTGAAACACGCTGATTCTCGAGAATTGATGTTTCATACTCGAGAATGACTAGAGTTTATACATGGGAAGGAGATGTTCATGTACAAGACTGTAGCAATTGAATTGTAGCAACTCCTATTCATCTGGAAGCTTGAATTTACTTATTTTAACTCCGAATTGAGCCATTCCAACTTCTATTTGATCACAGAGACTTGAATATTGATATTATCATAATATTTAACAAGTTCTTCTTTCTTCAATCTTCCATCTTGATCATTCTTATCCATTTAACTTATACTCATAATTGTCTGTAAGTTCTACCTTCTTCAATTTGTCTTCTTCTTCTCTTCTCTTAATCATTCTCCACAATTAAACTTCTTCTTCAATATCTCCTCTTCTTCTCTTCTCTTGATCTTCTCCACAATTCAACTTCTTCAATATTAAATATAAGCATTAATCAAAGTAGAAGATAAATGTACTATGGAAACTTTTACTCTTAATGTTGATAAGCATATTTGTCATCATCAAAACTAACCATAACTAACATTGCCCCCTTTCTAAATGAAATTCCTGGAGTAGATGTACCAAAGTACTCTATGAATAGGTGGCATGGATACTGGTTTGAAAGACAAGGTGTGGAGCTCCCCTTCAGGAATTGGTTCATTGGACCTGAGAATCTCAAAAATTTCTCTATTGCTAAACTGAATTTCAGGAATTGGAGGTGGATTAGCAATTTTGAGAATGGTGTTTATGGTGGAAGCATAGAAAGTGAATTTGACTCCTTTAACTGTGGTAGAGACTCTCTCTTGAACTAACTCACCCTCAGAATCAAGAACATTGTCGTAAACCATATTAAAATAAAAGATCTTGACAATATTGGGAGTGTATGAAGCAGAGATAGATAGGAAAGATTCATACTCTTTCAACCAAGGGGATAGATCCAAATTACACTCATCTTTGAGTTTGCCTAAATCAACTGAGACAGAAGGACAAAATTCCTTATTAAGATATGAGTCCTTGAATTTGGCAGCTAATTCATTTGAGGAATAGTGGTAGAAGAGGCAAACCCTGTAGGACGAGTGTGATGGTTGTAGATTTCCTCTATGGCATTGGAGATGACAAGAGGCTCTTCCTCTGATTGAGCATGTGAGTCCTTCGATGGTGTCTGTCCCTTCTCAGTGTCTTGGGACCCAGAAGTAGCTTTCAACTTCTTTGGTTTGGGAGGCTTAGAAGATTCACCAGCCTTCTTCTTGCCCTTTCCCTCAACTAGCTCTAGCTCACTTCGCTTCTTTGATGGATTCTCAAAGGGTGCTTTGAATGAGACTCCTTTCGATTTAGGTTTAGGAGAAGGGGATTTAGGAATGTTCTCGCTAACCCCTCTGATTGTTCGATCGATGCCATAGTGGAAGCGTTTTGGGGTTGATTTCATCCTTCTGGGTCACGGAGGAGGAGGAGGAGACCAGGATTTGGAACCCTTATCGCCTGATTCTGCGCTGTGAGTAGCTTGGGCAGATGATTTGGAGGCCATTTAGGGTTTCTAGGAGAAGGATTTGGTCGAGAGAGATGAGAGACAAAGGATTGAGAGAAGATGGTAGGGCAAAACTTGAGTTTTGAGTAGAGTGTAGACGAATAGGCACAGTAACACACACACACACACACACACACATATATATATATATATATATATATATAAACGCGCCAAGCTCGAGTTTTCATAAACTCATACCTGGACTTCAAAGGTGTATATGTGAACCTTTGAACTTCCACGACCAAAACTTGAGTTTCTACTTACACACTCGAGTTTTCTCCTCTCTTCGTCTGTAGTTGCTCTCTTTCTGATGGAAACTCGAGTTTCCAACTTAATTACTCGAGTTTTCAATTTCTTCAAAAATAGGGATTCCTTTCTGACCCCGATAAACTCGAGTTTTCCCTCCCTTGACAGCAATCATCAGTATTTCAACATCCTGCATAAAACACAACTAGATACTTTGATGCTTAAGTTAGTAATTGATCATCAAAATCATAACTAACATTGGGTGAGAAATACTTACAACTCATTGGGATTTACCATTCCCAATTCTCTTCTTATGAAATTAAATTGTTCTTTGGCCAATGCTTTGGTGAAGATGTCAGCAAGTTGAAGATGAGTTGGGATGAACATGACGAACATGATCCCTTATGAAGTGATGTCTCACATCAATATGCTTGGTCTGAGTATGTTGCACTGGATTCTTAGCCAAGCTTATTGTGCTTGTGTTGTCACACAATATTGGGATCTCCTTCAGGTTGATTCCCAAGTCAGATAGTTGTTGCTTGAGCCAAAGGACTTGAGCACAACAGCTTGAGGCAGCCACATATTCAGCTTCAGTAAAGGATACAGCCACGCTTGTTTGCTTCTTACTGAACCAGGAGACAAGTGAGCCACCAAGAAATTCACATTGGCCACTTGTGCTCTTTTTATATGTCTTATACCCAGCATGGTTTGAATCTGAATATGCCACCAAGTGTTCAGGTTGACCTTTGGGAAACCACAAGCCAAGGGTTTTTGTGTCAGCAAGGTATCTGAATATTTTTTTCACATTCTCAGCATGTGACTCCTTGGAAGCAGATTGAAACCTTGCATACATCCCCACACTGAATTGGATGTTAGGACGACTAGCTGTGAGGTAGAGCAATGATCCAATCATTCCTCTATATCTTGTGATATTGAAGTCTTTGCCCTCTTCATCAGCATCCAAGGCAGTGGTTGAGCTCATTGGAGTATCAGCTCCATTGCAATGATCCATCCCAAACTTCTTCAGCAGATCATTGAGATACTTGGTCTGAGATATGAAGATTCCATCTCTCCTTTGCTTGATTTGCAGACCAAGGAAATAGTTGAGTTCTCCCATCATGGACATCTCAAATTCTCCCTGCATATTCTTAGCAAACTCTTCACACAAAGCATCATTAGAAGCACCAAATATAATGTCATCAACATATATTTGAACAATTAAGATTTACCAAGCTTATTACTCTTTATGAAGAGAGTTGTATCTGCTTTTCCTCTGATAAATCCTTGATCAAGAAGGAATTTGCTTAATCGCTCATACCAAGCTCTAGGAGCTTGCTTAAGACCATAAAGGGCCTTTATGAGGCGATAAACATGATCTGGATGATAATCGTTTTGAAAACCAGGAGGTTGCTCAACATAAACTTCCTGCTGAATAAAACCATTTAAAAATGCACTCTTTACATCCATTTGATAGAGCTTGAATCCTT
Source organism: Acacia melanoxylon (assembly GCA_019022615.1). NCBI lineage: Eukaryota > Viridiplantae > Streptophyta > Magnoliopsida > Fabales > Fabaceae > Acacia > Acacia melanoxylon. The sequence continues at coordinate 1,195,193 of JAFJYJ010000014.1, forward strand.
TGACACAAGCAAAGGCTAGAAGAACTCTTATTGCTTCCAATCTTGCCACTGGAGCATAAGTTGCTTCATAATCAATTCCTTCTTCTTGATTATAGCCTTTAGCAACCAATCTTGCCTTGTTGATGAGCACAAATTATGCCATGTTTTCCCTGTATTTCATGACTGAATTGTATGGTAAATGAAAGCTTAACTGCAAACAAACCAAGCAAAAAGGCATATATTCATGATATAGGGAACTGAAGGATGGAAATCATTTAGATCCTAAACATGTGCTAAGAAGGAGCAAATTACATTGATTTTAAAGAACGTATAGCAAAGCTGATACGATGCTATAGCATTCTGACCGCAACTCGAAGTGCAATAAAAAGAATCACGAAAACTATAGCAAAGTAAAGGACACAATGCTATGCAGCATATTTTTCTGACCCGTTTATCTAGCTGATTTCAGGAATAAACATAAAAGATCGAGATCGACAGGTAGATTACTGACATAATGAAATAGAAGATGCAGAAGATCAAAACGGAAAGATTTAAAGAATCTCGCAGGATCAGCAGAATCAATCTACAAACAGAAGATGTGATAGATCTCGACAGATTTGGAAAGCCCAGCTAGCTGAAACTTGCGTCACACAGAAGTTTGAGTATAAAAGGAAACAGCAGGTCAACCCTAGAGGGAGAGTCACACAGAGCCAAAACAAGATTACACATTCGGCCGACTCAGAAGAAGAGTGAGAGATTTCACTAGCACGAGAATTCCAGGATAACCCAGCATCCTTCTTTGCAGTAAGACCGAGGAAAGAAGACATGGAGTAGTGACGTGACAGGGCTTCTTCCACGCCGTTGGAACGCCGTCAAGCGATTATGATAGACATATACCTAATGGCCCCATATAATTGTTGAAGAGTGTGTTCGATTTTTGTTGCCTTTGAGTAACTATGTTAGACATAACAAGTTATACTCAAGAGAGGGTTGTAAGTGGACCGACATGCACTTATAGCTATTTATACTTGAGATTAACAAAATTGATATTAAGGCTAATTAAATTAGTGAAAACAAGGTTTATGAAACTAATAAGGGATTAGTGACTCTGGGTTGCTCATTTTATTATTGTGGTAGTTTGTTTATTTTGATTTTATTTTATTTTCTCTTAATTACATTCAATTTGGTTTGCTCAACTTAAACGAAATTGTAAAATTAATGCTTAACCGAAGTTTGTGATACCAAGTCCTCGTGGAAACGATACTTTTCTTATCACTTTATTACTTGGTACGGCCCGTGCACTTGCAGAGTTTTTAGGCTGTAAAGTTTTACCCTATCAGTCCTCCGTAAGGTGACGAGTGGCATTGGCTTAAGACGGTCTCGGCTTCTTCATCTGGTATGCATTGTCAGAGTATCTAGTCAGGGCATTGTTTAAACAGGTAGGGATCATCCCAAAAAAAAATTCTACTGTCGTACAGGAATTTTTTCTTTTGATGATATGTCAAATCAGAAAGAATTTCGCCGTTAACCAAGAAATTAGCAATGTCAGTATACTAGGGGGTGGAGATACAAGAGATGGGGTAAAGTTCTTCATCCGGGAAGAACTCTTGAATCAAAATCTCGAGTTGGTTCAATAGGTGTACCTCCAATCGTTACAGAAGATCAGCTACCTGATTCTCTATTCCTTTTCTATCTTAGATCTCTAGATCGAACTCTTGCAGCAGTAAAATCCATCTAATGAGTCTTGGCTTAGCGTCTTTCTTTGTTATAAGATATTTAATAATAGAGTGATCTGTAAAGACACTTACTCTGGTGCCCACTAAGTAAGGTCAGAACTTTTCGAATGCGAAAACCACGACTAAAAGCTCTTTCTCGGTGGTTGTGTAGTTTTCTTAGGCATTGTTAGAGTCTTACTGGCATAGTAGATTGAATGAAATATCTTGTCGTGCCTCTGCCTCAATACTGCCCCAACGGCTGAGTTCGCTTGCATCGTACATGAGCTCAAAGGGTAACTACCAGTTAAGGGCAACTATTATTGGAGCGGTGGTGAGCTATTGTTTCAAGATATTGAAGGCTTCTAGACATGCGGCATCGAAGTTGAATGGGTGTCATGTTCAAGCAATAAACAAAGGGTTTTGGACAGTTTTGAGAAGTCTTTGATAAATCGATGGTAAAACCCAACGTGTCCCAAGAAACTCCTGATTCCCTTGACTATGATGGGTGATGGTGATTTTTCAATGATAGCCACCTTTGCTCGCTCGACTTTAATTCCCTGTCAAGAAATCTTGTGTCCCAACACTATTCCCTCAGTTGCCATGAAGTGGCGTTTCTCCTAGCTTAAAACCAGTTTGGTTTCCTTACATCGTTGTAAGACTTTTTCAAGGTTAAACAAGCAGTTGTCGTACGACTGTCCAAAGACCAAAAATTCGTCCATGAAGATCTCTATGGACTTTTCCACCATATTTGAGAATATTTCCATCATGTATCTTTGAAAAGTTGCTGGGGTATTACATAGTCCAAACGGCATTCGTCGAAATGCACAAGTTCCATAGGGGCATGTAAAAGTGGTTTTATGTTGGTCCTATAGTGATATAGCAATTTGCTTATATATAGAGTATCCATCCAAGAAGCAATAGTATTCCTTGCCTGCCAGCCGGTTTAGCATTTGATCAACAAAAGGCAACAAGAAATGATCTTTCAAGTTTGCTTTATTAAGTTTGCGATAGTCCATGCATATTCTCCAATTGGTGACTGTTCGAGTGGGATTAGTTTGTTCTTTTCATTTTTGATGACGGTAATTCCACCCTTTTTAGGTATGCATTGTATAGGGCTGACCCATTCGCTATTTGAGACGGGGTATATAATTCCTGGATCTAGCCATTTGATGGTCTCCTTCCGTACTACCTCCTTCATGATGGGGTTCAGTCTTCACTGTTGTTCGACAGAATTTTAGCATCCCTCTTCAAGGCGGATTTTGTGCATGCATAAAGATGGGGTGATTCCCTTTATGTTAGCAATAGTCCATCTGAAGGCTTTTTTGAATTTAGTGAGTATTGATAGGAGTTTGATCTCTTGTTCGCTTGTAAGATGGGCAGAGATAATGACTGGTAGTGTTTGATTGTCCCTTAAATAAGTGTATTTCATATTGTCAAGTAAGGGCTTGAGGTCTAATACTAGTGGCATTTCTATTAATGGTTTGACCAGTTGCTTGCGGTTCTATTCGAATTCCAATGACTCAAACATCGCTCGCCTTGCTTTGTCAAGGTTGCTGTTTTCAATGAAGCTTAATTCAGTTGTTTGGTCAACATGATTGCCGTCCTGTGCTAGTTCTGCTTCGCCAGGCGCTTTGGTACATAATTCTTGAAACGCTTCTTGCACTATTTCATCCATAACATCGATAGCGTAACATATTTCCACATCGTCAATGTATTGCATTGCCCTTAATAAGTTTAACTTGATTTTCTCTTCATTCAAGCTCAATGTGAGCTCCCCTTCTTGCGTATCCATTAATGCTTGTCCTGTTGCCAAAAATGGTCTTCCCAGGATAACTGGAGCCTCTTGCTTATCTTTGAAATTGCATATAATAAATTCCACATGGAAAATGAACTTGTCCACTTTCACCAGGACATCTTCGATCTTTCCTTCTAGCAGGACAGTGGATCTGTTTGTTAGTTGCAAGGTGACAGTGGTGGGTCTTCCCTCTCCTGTTCCCAGTTTCTAGAATACTAATTTCGGTATCAAATTAATGCTGGAATAAAGATCGCATAATGGTTTTACTGAAGTTTGCTGGCCAATTATGCAGGGAATTACGAGACTGCTAGGGTTTTGCGGTTTTGGAGATGATGGTCGTAACCACAGATTGTTGCTTCCTATTGTCATAGGTATGGTTTCACATCTACACAGCTGCCTCCATCTGGATAGAATATCTTTTATGAATTTGAAATAGCTGGGCATTTGCTCTACAGCTTCTGTTAGAGGACTGTTGATGTGAAGCTCCTATAGTATATCGAGGAATTTCAGGAACTGTGTTTCTTGGCCTTTTTTTGGCAGCCCCTGTGGGAGCGGACAAGATTGCATATTCTCCCAAGGTGCTCCTGGGTTGCGGGTCAGCTATGATATTAACGCTGTAGCATTCCCTCTTGATTCTGGTATGTCGTCTTCTAATGTGAAAGCTGAGGGGGATGCTATAACATTGGGGCCTCTGTTGCATTGCTGTGGCATTGGATGCTGCTGGTCTTCTTCAATGAGTTCTTCTGTAGCATCCTTGACTCTTTGTGTTTGGCCATATTCAGGGTCATCCCCTTCAGTTGGCCTTCTGTCTTTCTTTCTTGGTTCTATACTCTCGCCTCTTTTGAGTTCTATTACCTTGACGTGTTCCGAGCTGAAAGGTTTGTTGTTAAGAGTAGTTGCAAGTTGTCCGACTTGGTTCTCTAGGTTCTGAAGGGTCACCTGCTGGTTCTGGATGATTGTTTCATTCCTTGCCATGTATTCCTTCAGAAGTTTTGTTATAAAGGTCTGAAGATCTAAGTCTCTGCCTTGCTGCTATGCTCGCTGGGTAATCCGTTATTTTGCCGGAGTTTGCTTTTCTTGATAATCAACAATTTGCTCAGGTTCAACCACATAAGTGTGATTGTCTTGAACATCTATGTCTTCATATTCCATAATATGCTCCAGACTCGGTTGATACTTCTTTAATTGAGAAACATGAAACACATCATGCAATCGGCTAAGATTCGGTGGTAGCGCCAACTGGTATGCTACTAGCCCTTGTTTAGCAAGGATCTCGAAGGGTCCAACATATCGAGGACTTAGTTATGTCCGCTTTATTTCCTTGACAATTCTAGTAACATGAGATACTTTAAGGAAAACATTATCACCTACCTCAAATTCTAGAGGTCTCCTCCTTTTGTCCGCATAGCTCTTCTGTCTGCTTTGTGCTGTGAGAAGCCTCTTTTGAATTAATTTGATCTGGTCGGTGGTTTCATCAACCATTTCTAGTCCAAACAATTTCCTTTCAGATAATTCGGTCCAACATATAAGAAATCTGCACTTTCTCCCGTATAAGGCTTCGTATAGAGCCATCTTTATACTGGAATGGTAACTATTATTATAGGCAAACTCAGCCAGAGGTAGATACTGATCCCAACTACCTTTGAAATCTAGAACACAAGCACGCAACATATCCTCTAGTGCCTGGATGGTTCTCTCTGACTGACCGTCGGTTTGGGGATGATAAGCAGTACTAAACTTCAACTTTGTCCCCATTGGTCCATGCAAGGCTTTCCAAAATCGAGAAGTGAACTGGGGATCCCTATCAAAAATTATACTTTTTGGTGTATCATGGAGTCGGATAATCTCTTTGATATAAATCTCCACAATCTCTCTGGAGAATAATTCATATTTATGGGAATAAAGTGTGCGAATTTTGTGAGTCAATCAACAATCACCCAGATAGCATTAGGGGTGTTCATGGGCAGGGTTGGGCAGGGCGAGACCCTTGCCCGATGCCCTGCCCGAAAGATCATTGGGCAGTAAAATGCAGCCCATTGCCCGGCCCTACCCGATATAAGCCCTAACATTTTTGGGCAGGGCAATAATGGGCTAGGCAGGGCGGCCCTTCAATGCCCAAGTAGCGATACCATGTCACACCCTATATGAAAAAAAAAAGCATTAAGTAACTGAAAAATTAAATAACATATATAATTCTACACTTTTGAATATTTCAATATAAGTCTACAAATTAAGTCTTAAAATTAAAAAGACAACCATATGTCTTAACAAGGCATCAAAAAATAGTTCATAATCCATTAAATATAAGGATGGACATCAAGAGAGGAGAGACAGCTTGCGGCTAGGGCATCCGAAATGAGAAAAGGGAAGAGCTGATGAAGAAATGAAAATATTTTGTTTTATTATAAGTTGTGTGTGTGTGTGTGTGTATTATACAAATAGGTTATATAATTTATAACAAATATATAATATACTATTTTATAAAAAAAATAAAATAAAATATGTATTATTGGGTAAGGCTAAATAAGCAGGGCGGCATACCGTGCCCGATGCCCAGCCCAGTTGAGCCCATTTTTCTTTGGGCGGCTTTTCCTTGGGCAGGGCATGGCGATTTTTCAGTGGGTGCGGGCGGGCGTACAGGGCCATGGGCATCATAAACAGCTTTAGATAGCATCATAGTGTCTGATCTTGGGTAGACCCACTATCAGTCCATGGTAACGTCTTCCCACTTCCATTCAGGTATTCCGATTCCTTTCAGGAGTCCCCCGGTAGTTGGTGCTTGATTTTAACTTTTTGGCAAGTTAGGCATTTAGCCATGTACCTAGTGATATCATGTTTTGTTCCAGGCCACCAGAATTCTGCTTTCAAACCGTGATACATTTTAGTCGCCCCTGGATGAATAGTGCATTTGCTTTTATGAGGCTCATCCAGTATCTTCTTTCTCAGGTCTTCTACTGGCGGTACATAAATTCGCTTTTTGTATCGGATTAGCTCATCCGGTGAAAGATCATAATCTAAAGATCTATTATCAATTATCATTTTCTGAATGGACTTGGCTTGTTCATCTTGCCTCTGAGCTTCTTTTATCTCAAATTTCAAATCATTCTCCTCATGACTGATAAGGAGATTTGCAATATGCACGCCATATGGCCCTTGCTATCTGTAAGGATTTGATTTGATAAATTTAGATCCTGAAAGTCCTCTAACAATTTCTACTCTGCTATCATCATGGATGCCACTTGCACGACCTTTCTACTTAGGGCATCAACAACAACATTGGCCTTACCTGGGTGATACTTAATCTCTAAGTTTTAATCTTTAAGTAACTCCATCCATCTATGTTGTCTCATATTTAGCTCTTTCTGATCAAATAGGTACTTCAAAATCTTGTGGTTGCAGTACAATTCGACCATAACGCCATACAAATAGTGTCACCATATCTTCAAAGCAAACACAATCGCTGCAAGCTCCAAGTCATGTGTAGGGTAGTTCAACTCATGAGGCATCAGCTGACTAGAGGCATAGGCCACAACTCTGCCCTACTACATCAGGACACATCCTAATCCCTATAAACTCGCATCACTGTAGACCGTGTAGGTTTCAGTAAGATCGAGGATAATCAACACAGCTTCAGCACACGGAATCTCTCCTTACACTAAGCATCCCACACAAATGACTGGTTCTTTTTAGTAAGCTTTGTCAATGGCGACGCAATTCGCGCAAAATTCTGTATAAAACGGCAGTAATATCCCGTAAGACCCAGAAAACTACGAATCTCAAACACAATTTTTGGTCTTTTCCAGTTCAATACTGCTTCCACTTTACTAGGGTCAACTACAACCCCATCTTTCGAGATCACGTGGCCCAGAAATTTAACCTCTGAAAGCCATAATTCACACTTGCTAAATTTTGCGTAAAGTTTCTTTTCTGTCAGGATATTCAATGAAAGTCGCAGATGGTGTTCATGCTCTATCTCATTTTTAGAGTAAATCAATATGTCATCTATAAATACCACCACAAATTGATCCAGGTAAGGCGAAACAAACGATTCATATAATCCATGAATACTGCAGGAGCATTCGTCAGTCCAAAGGGCATTACCAGAAATTCATAATGTCCATATCTGGTCCTGAAAGTAGTCTTCGGAATATCCTCAGCCTTTACTCGTAACTGATGATATCCGGATCGTAAATTCATCTTTGAGAACACACAGGAACCAGATGACTGATCCACTAGATCATCAATTCTGGGGAGAGGGTATTTGTTCTTGATCGTCACCTTGTTTAACTCCCTGTAGTCAATACAAAGTCATAAGCTCTCATCTTTATTTTTCACAAAGAGTACTGGAGCTCCCCAAGGTGAGACACTAGGTCTAATAAAGCCTTTCTCCAATAACTCTTCAAGCTGCTTCTTTAATTTTGCCATTTCGTTGGGTGCCATTCTGTAAGGCGCTTTCGATATTGGTCCAGTGCCAGGCATAAGGTCAATAGCAAATTCAACCTCTCTCTCAGGAGGTAATCCATGATGTCATATGGACATACATCAAGAAATTCTTTTACAACCGGTATTTGATCTGGGGAGAGTTCTTCCTTTGCTTGTACTGAAAGAAATACCACATATCCTTAGCAACCCTATACAATACATTTCTCTGGTTCAGTGGCCGAAAGAAAATTAAGACCGATTTCACCGTCAATGTTTCTTGATGATTCTCGGTATGCGATTGTCTTACTTCCAAAATCCATTATTACATTATTGGCCGTCAACCAATTCATACCCAATATTACGCAGATCTTACGTAATGGTAAGCAGATCATATCGATAGTCATTTCATGATCATTCACAATCACAACACAATTTTGACATACATTGGCAGTTTTAGTTCTAAGCCCTAAGGGTGTAGACACATTCAAGTCATACGGCAATTTATTAATGTAACACCCCGAATTTCGGACCCTGAGAATGGAGAATAAGCCTAAAGTAGGCGGATGACTAAGCCCAGTTCAAGAAGAGTTCCAAGAATGTCGAGAGTTAGGATGCCCCTCTGGGATTAAGTAACTAGACCATAGGGTCAGTGGACCTTGTATGCATAAGCAATGGAATTAAGGTGCCAGTGAAAATGGGACACAGAAGGTCTATACGGTGTAAATCCGGTGGAAAAGATACCACCCAACTATGTCCTGGGGTATAGGATAATTAGTTGGGCGAAAATATGCTGGTATAAGTAAGTACACAGCATTTTCAGGACAGTTGGGTATGCCCTGCGTTTTTGAGCAGACATGGGTATTCGTGAAAAAAAACCCGAGTAAAACCCGGGCAGGATCTCGAACAAATACCGATAAAGTAACTTGAATAAAGTAGTGTCATGATGACTAATGATGACATGCTTTTGTGTTGGCCAAATACAATGGTGACACGTGTCCTTTCATGATTATAAAAGACAGAGTAATGATGCTAGTAGGACACGTGGCGTTTTGGGATTGGATGTTTGACTTTTTGGCACCACAAAGTACGAGGTAATTATGAGACATTAAAATATACATTTCTCACTCCCCAAGAATGTAGAAAAACGTGCAGCCACATCAGGGGATAGAAAAAGCTGATTTAAACACATATAAAAGCCCAATTATAAGGTCAAATACTTGGGGAAGCGTTGACCAACGAAGGGGAACCGTCCGGGATACTGAAATGTGGATTTCTGGATCCCCAATGTACTATATTCCATCCACATGTGGTCAGGGAAAAGTGACTGATGACCCAGGCCCACACAAGTCCAGTTGAAGGGCACGAGTTACGAGGAAAAGTATAACCGGCAAAAGAGCGAAGCGGGACCGATTAGGATTTGCCGAAGTTGGGCCTAGGCCCAGGACATGGTGAGGAGGCAAAAATTTGGTGGGCCCAGGGAAGAAAGAAAAGGTCATGTCAAGTATTTATGAAGAGAGAGAATGTCACGTTAGGTAATTATGAAGAAAGAGAAAGAATAAAATATTTCAAAAATTCTGGACCACACAATTTAAATCCGATATGACAATGAAGAGACATGTGATTATGGAACCTAAAGGTCATTTATGGCATACCTAAAAGGCAGATTTTGTGGGTCCCGCGGATTGGTAGAAGTGCAGTGCAAATTACCGTTTTACCCCTGCACCAAAAACCTACACCTAAAGCACCATCAAGGGCAATTTTGGAAATATTCCTTTAGGGCAGAAATGGCGCCACTTTAAGCCAAGAATTCTCTAGAAATCTTGAGAATTTAATTAAGAAATCATATTTTAATCCAAAGCACTCTTTTGTCCAATGGATAATAACCAAACTTGGGTAAAAGCTTGCATCCTTGAGGTCTATATAAAGGGACACTTCCTCCTTCATTTTACCCACACCAAGCACGGCTTCAAGAGGAGGGAGAGGAGATTCCAAGCTTCAGCTAGTGATTCAAGAGGTGAAGAAGGCCATACGCAACCGAAAACTTAAGGTAAGATCCCTAACCGACAACTTAGAAATCCTTATTTCTGCCCTATGGTGTTTCATGTGGTCGAAGTAGGATTTCTGTATTTTTGAGGTTTCCATTGGGTTCAGAAGGTGTTTTTGTGTAGGTTCAAGTATGATCACCTTTTTTCCAAATCAAAAAGCTCAAGTCTTTATTATACGAAAATCTATCGGTTCTTACGGTTTTTGGGCAGCAAAGATAAATCGATGGTTTTGAAGTAGTAAATGAAATTAAAACGCTTTGAAATTTTACATGGTGAAAGTATACATCTTGAGGACGATTTTGATACAAGGTTTTGCGTCATTTGGATGTTCCAACCGAGATCTATTTAAGAATGATAATGACCTAGAAATAGGATCTTTCTCTCGGACCAGTGGCCAAAGATTGGAAACCATATAAGGATTAAAACCCATTTGGCCTTGGAAATTATTTTTCCTATACAATATACATCCTAAGGGTTCTAAGGCCACCGATTTCATGTCAATACAATTTTTCTAGAATTTATCAAAAATCTGTGAAGTTGGAACAGAGGTTCTGGAAATTCTGGTGTTCTGCGAAATTTAGGAAACATGAAGTATAGCTTGGATATATGATTGAAAGCATGGTGTTTGGTTGTATTTAGGTTATTCTCACGGGTAGGACGCAACCTTGACGCTAAGGAAAGAATTCATCGCTTTGAGGAAGTGCCAGGTAGTAACTGTAAACTTGCATACTTTATGTGGCTCTTGTATGCTCTGTGTTATCATGATTGTGGTGTTGGAAATTATGCCCTAGGGGCAAGTCATTCTCCATTTAGTTATCACTCCATTTGCATGTTTATAGTGATAGCTGATCCCTGGATATATCTTATAGATTATCCTAAATGTCCCTGGTCGGTCATCTACGCGGGAGCGAAGATGAAATAAGACCAATATGACTTTGATGAGTATGGAGATACGAGTCAAAGTCATGGGCACTTGTAGGAGTACAAGGTGCTGGACCGACCCACTATGAGAAAGCTGCATGGATTTTTGTCATAAGCTTATCTCATGTATAACCGCGTCACAACGCCCTATGACCTAAGATCATCATGGATTCCTACATGATGAGTCACTGTTCTTTGACCTAGTCAAAAGTCACCTTTGACCGGGTGATGATAAAGGCTTGGATCGGGATCAGTGGTTCTCATGGAGAGGAATGTGAATGGTCAAGATGGAATTTGTCCCTCACATTTGTAGAGAGATAATATTGGGCCCCTGATGAGTGAGTCTAAGAAATGTACGGCCGTACTGTGATGGAAAGGAGTTTTCATTTCACTTATTAGACTACTCGAGAATCGAGAAAGTAATGGTCAAGAAAAGGAAGTTGACATTAACCATGCCTCATCCTTGACCAAATTATCGCGTGACAAAAGAGACGTGACATGGTTGTACGATAGGTAGTATCGTATCATCGATCCCCATATGAATTGGGTAGTCACAATGTCTTGCTAGAGGGGCGCTTGCGACTTGTGGGCTAGTACAAAGATTGGCCCACCGCCAATCTCATGGGCTGCAGGGTCGCACACAAGAATAGCCCAACACAAGCAAAAGTGTCCAGATTCATTGAATCTTAGATACGTCTAAGATTTAATGAATACTGTATTTATCTGGGGTGAATATTATGTATATTAATATTATATATATTATATTATATTAATTCGAAATTAAATAATATAATAATATTAAATAATGATTATAATATTATTATATAATATTTGTTTAGTATTTAATTTATTTGATAAATTAAATATCTAAGACAAATAGAGATATTGTATCTCATGTTTTAATTTTCGAATAAAGATATCATATATCTATTTAATTTAAATTGAGATATAGTATCTCAGATTTAATTAAATAGATGAATATCATTTCTCGGATTTAATTTATAGAGATAAATTAAATTAGAAGGGTTTTGTTCGGATTAAATAAATATATTAGATTAGATCTATTAGATAGATTTAATTAATATATATTTAATCAAAGATTTAAAACTCGAATTTTAGATCTGGATTTTAATTCGGATTAAATAAATAAATTACATTAGATCTATTAGATAGATTTAATTAAAATATTTTAATCCATATTTGAAATCTGAAATTCAAAATTAATGAGGATTAATTTCGAATATAATACTCTGATCGGGTTTGAGAAAACCTACGGGACTTTTGTCAAGCGTATGAAAAGCCGCGAGAAACCCTAGAGCCAAAAGAGTGAGACACACAGTTCGAAGGCGCTAGCACGCTGCCGCAGACGTGTTGGAAGCTTTTCGTGTGGATACCGTAGAGGGACGAGATTCGTAGAGTCTGCTCCTGGATGATCGAGAAGGTAGCCCACGTGATCAAATCGAACGTAAGAAACGCTCAGAATTTCTCATAGGTATGATTCAGACTCTTTAACCTTGATTTAAACGCGGTTGAGCAATCCTCAGAAGGGATTCGTAAAAGTTTTATAATTCCGTTGCGTATACGGATCCCAACATGTGGATGTAGGCTAGGTAGTGGCTATGGGACTTCGTGTTCTATGGTCGCTACTGAGGCCAAGGTATGCAGGCTAGGTAGTACCTGTAGGGGTGCTATTGAGGCCGAGGCATGCTGGCTAGGGAGTATCTCTTTGGGGGTACTTCTGAGGCCTGTGGCATGTGGGCTAGGTGGAGCCTGTGTGACTGTGTGTTCATAGGTGTCCATTGAGGCCCAAGGTATGTGAGGCTAGGTGGAGCCTATATGACTGCGTGTTTATAGGTGTCCAGTGAGGCCTCTGGGATAGGTGGTCGGCGTTGGCCCCCTGACTTCCGAGGCCCTTTGCGCGCTAGTTCCGGGGACTTGTCTTGACCAGGCGGTCCTACGGAGTACATGCCATGTTTGTGTTCCTGATTGTGATTTGCATTACATGCATTGCATACATATTGTATATGAGTTTAACATATACTCTGGGGTTCAACCTTGAACTCCAGACCGTTTTGAGGCACAGGGGTAAGACGATAGCGGCCGAAGGCGAGGAGAAGGTAGGGCGCGAAGCAGTGACATGAAGAAAATAGAGGATGCCCTATCTCATTTTGTACTTTATGTTTTGGGATAACTATTGTTTATCATCAGTGCTTTAGTTGGATGACTGTATTAACCCTTCGGGGACTTATTTGCTACTTGGATATTGTATGTTTATCAGTATGTAGTGCTTGTCCAAACCAAATCCCGTGCTCTACTGTGCTAACTCTGATATACGCTAAATGGACTAAGAAATAAGGAAAAGTGAATTAAATAAAGGAATCCCTCTAACCCGCCACCCGAAAGGGCAAGGCCGATAGGGGTGTAACAATTAACGTCAAATTGCAAACGTGTCATACAATCGCATGCAATGAATGAATGGCTAGCACCAGTATCAAACAATGCATGTAAGAGGTGTCCATGGACATAGATCATACCTTGTATCATCTCGGGTGATCTCTATGCCTCTTCTTTGGTCATTGCAAAAACTCTACTCTGGTTCTGGGGTCTCCTCTCTGCTTTCTGTTGTGGGCAGTCCCAGCTAAAGTGTCCGGGTTTCTGACAATTAAAGCAGATAATCTGTCTAGCACAATCCATACCAAGGTGATTCTTTCCACATTTATTGCATTTTTGTGGATCGGCTGATTTCTGAAATTTCCATCGATTAGGCCGAAAAGGTTTCTTGCCATTGCTATGTCTGTTCATTCTTGTCCTTTTACATTTAAATAAATCTCCATGGCTAGATTCACCGCGGCTAGATGTGTTCTTGAGAGCATGAAGGTCTTTAAGCTTTCTTTCAACTACCCTGCACTCTTTAACTGCCTGATGCAGTGCATAAAACTGTCGAGCAATCAGCTTTTCTCTAATCTCATATTTTAATCCTTGAACAAGCACATCTGCTAAACTACTTTCTGCATTAGGGTTTTGTGATAAGCAAAATAATGAGACAGACGAGTAAATCTGGTATAATACTCCTCGAATGGCTCGCTGTCACCTTGTCTAATCACAAGAAATTCAGATTCATTTGCAATCAGAATGGAGGGTGGTTGGTACTGCTTATTGAACTTTTCTTGAAATAATTCCACGTCACCGGGATATTTTGAGCACGTAAGGTGGTCTCTGTATTTCTCCACCATCTATCGGCATCTCCTTCGAGCTTGTAGATAGCTAACTAAGCTTTTCTTTCATCAGGGCAACCCAGAACCTAAAAAATCTTTTCAAGTATCAAAATCTAGTCCTCTGCCATATCAAAACGCCCTCAGAAGACATGAGGGTTCTGCTTGCAAAATTTTGAAACGCAGTACATCGGAGTCTCAGCATCTCCATTTCCCCGCGGTCTTTCTGGTCCCTCTTCTTGATTCCTATTATCATTGTTATCATTATTTTCCTATACGTTTCTTTCCTGCCGAGCTCTTAGTTCATTAATCTCTACTCTCATTTGTTGCATCATATTCCCTTGTTCTTGTACCATTTTCATCATTTGTTTCGCCAAATTAGGTTCTGGCAGATTCTGCTTTGGCTCTGGTTCTCTTCGTGCTCTAGTTCATCGTCTAAACATTTTAAATTGCTTGCTACAACATGGCAAAAATAAGTAAATAATCATGAACACCGGAATTTACATAAACCATACTTATATTTATATTCACATGGTAATTTATATTGTCTTTTACAACTCTCAACTTTTTTACAATCATAAGCATCATAGTCAGGTTAAAGTACACACTTACAACTAGTTTCATTCTACATTGCATCTACTTTACATCAGTTTCTAATACTATCATCCTACTGCTCATGAAGTTCACAGATATGGAAAGATGTGAGTCGAGATGTAAGTGATGAAGTCCTTGAAGTCATTGTTGGTCGATTTCCTTGATGGCAAGTGAACCAGTCGAACAAGTAATAGAGTAAAAGTAGAGTATCGTCCCACAGAGACTGAGATACCGAAGGGAGACGCTCAATTGCTATGATAGTTGCAATCAGAAAGTAAATGTAATTGGTTTGAGAGGTTTTTGATGATTACGCTAATAACAGAAGTAAACAAAGTAAATTTAAGAAGAAATCAGTGAAAGACCTGGCTATCACCCAAGAGGGGGTGAATTGGGTGTATGATAAAACTTTTGTAAGTTTGAAAATCTTTTCGCAATTTACTGAAAGTAGTTTGTATGACAGTAATAATTCATAAAGCGATAATCAGTCATTCAAACTTATATGTTGGAAATGTAAGAGTTAAGAGAAGAGAATATGCAAACAGAGATTGATATCGGTTCGGCCCAATCCTTGACCTACGTCCAGTCCCCAAGGACTTGAGATTTTCCACTATCTCCTTGTTTAACCAGGCACAAGAGAAAGGCCTTTACAACCTCACAAGTTTAGCCGGGCACTTGTGCAGCCGAATCTCTCACCGAGATACTCCTTCCAATCGTTACACACTCGTACTCGAAGTTATCCTCTCACTAGGATACACTCCCCCTTACAAGTTGTAAAGCGATAACCCAATCTCCAAGTCCCACGACTTGAGATTCTTACAATGATTTAATAATCGAAATGTTCTCTCCGAAAGAGAAGATAAATAAACACCGAAGAACATTACAAATCTTTTCACTCTCTCTGATAAACTATGTAAACATCTGGAAAACAGAGAGTAAAATAAGATGAAGATCAGAGTATGAGCATTTTGAAGTTGTAGGCTTGTGTCTTGCCTCTTGTGTCTTGAATCTGTCTTCTTTTATAGGTAGAGATCATTATATGACCGTTGGATGAAGAAATATAGCTGTTAGACTCAGATGGAAACTAGCCGTTAGAACTTCGTTTTCTGAACCAGCTATGACATCAGCATTTACTTTCCCTTTGATCTTCAGTTTAACAGCCTTTGATCATCTGAAACATGTACACAAATGATATAAATAATGTTAAGAAGTGTTATAAATCATTTGGGTAATCATCTGGATGTTTATCAGAAGAATCAGGATTTTCGAAATGGTGATTTTCTGAAGTTGAGATGAAAACTCGAGTTTTCATTGTAAACTCGAGTTTTCAAGTTGTTGTGTTACTCATTTGCTCTCGTCCGATCAAAACTCGATTTTTTGTTTACAAACTCGAGTTTGGAAGATGCTCTGAAGTTTGCTACTCTCTGTAACCCGAAAACTCGAGTTTTGTTCTTACAAACTCCAGTTTTGACTTTGTTGAGCCTTCTTGAACAAACCATCAACTTTCGAGGGTCATATCTTCCTGGTCTGAACTCCGTTTTGGTTCCTTCAACTCTTGATGGAAATCTCTGTGAGTCTACTTTCATATGCCACCAATTTCAGCTCAATCGGATTTGTATTTTGGGGGTTACACTCAAAACATTGAAGCTTGGTTTGCTGTGTGGCGTGGATTTATCCGTCAACTTCAACAATTCATATCTCCTTGATCTGAACTCCTTTTGGCCTTACTTTTATATCAAAATGACGCATTGGGAGTCTTGTTTCATATGCCACTGATTTCAACTCAATCGGAGCTCTGGTTTGGAAGATATCATCAAACCACCAGACCTTGCCCAAGCTGAACGTGAAACAAAGTAGAGCAGAGTTGCTGAATAGTGCTGAAACTCGAGTTTTGACTTGGAAACTCAAGCTTTCCTAGTCCAGAGACGCCAGAGATGCTGAAGACACTACAAAACTCAAGTTTTGAGTTCTAAACTTGACTTTTGAGTCCTAAACTCGAGTTTTGAGTTCTTAACTCGAGTTTTCTCATACCAGAGGAGCAAATCATTGTAGAGAAGTAGGAAACTCGAGTTTTGAGTTGGGAACTCGAGTTTTCTCATCCTGGAACTGATTTTTGCTGACTTTAATTCCTAATCGAGCCATTCCAACTTCCATATGATCTTGGAGACTTCTAGCATCAATATAAGAACTTGAATAACCATATTCTCATTCTATTCATCAAGTTCTTCTTTCTTTCTTCTCTTCTCTTGATCATTCTTTATCATTTGGCTTCACATCTTCTTTGCAAGTTCTACCTTCTTCAATATTTCATCTTCTTCTTGAACTCAACATTCTCTCCAATTTCTTCTTGTTGAAATCTCTTATATCTTTCTTGATCTATTACTCAACTTGGATCTTTCTTTCTTCTCTTCTCTTGATTTTCCCCAAAATCCTTTGTGTAACTTCTTACTTCCATGACATTCTCTCCCATTCAACTTGGAATAACATCTTGCTTCCTTGACAACCTCTGCAAGTTCTTCTTTCTTTAATACCTTATCTCCTTCTTGATTATTTTTCATTATTCAACTTGGACTAATCTACATTAAACATAATAGTTAGTCAATGTAGGAGATAAATATATTATGTAAACTTTTTGCTCTTAATAATGGCTTCTATATTAGACATCATCAAAACTAATCATATCTAACAATCAGTAAGAAGTTAGGCTGAACTCGGACTCCTCCTTAAGTGCATAATTCCCCCAGTTGCTCTACCCATTTCTATAGCATCTATACTGCACAACTTCCGCAATTGCTACAACATAGCTACTAACTGCAAAGCTATTCGATTAACCTACCGCTATGATCTATCGAAGCTTCTGCATCCGATACATATGATATTAACTATACTCCTTCCATATTCCTATGGCAACTTTCTAGTTTTTATCTGCATTATACTCAGGGTGTACTGGTTATGAGAGCTAGACCCGTTCCTGAAGCCTACAATAAATAGGTCAAGCCTTGCACCGGCTGCCTAGCAAACATCAAGTTTCTTAGAGGTCTAGCCTCGACTCCTTGCCGAAGCCGAGACCACAGGTCTAGCCCTTAGATTCCTCTAATCGACTAGTAGTTAATTTCGATAAGCAAACCGAATCTATTAAATTAAGAACTTGCAACTGGGTTCATACACGCTTAAGAATTCATCCTCGTTCAGCCATCAGAAAGTTAGTTCATGACTGACGAAGGAAACACAACATATGGTAATAGAATTACCCATGATCTAACTACTGAAACTAAACAAATGAAAATAGAAAGCTTGACGGCGTTCCGACGGCGTGGACGAAGCCCTGTCACGTCACCACTCCACGTCTTCTTCCCTCCGTCTTACTGCGAGGAAGGATGCTGGGTTATCCTAGAATTCTCGTGCTAGTGAAGTCTCTCACTCTTCTGTTGAGTCGGCCAAATGTGTAATCTTGTGTTGGCTCTCTGCGACTCTCCTCCAGGGTTGTCCTACTGTTTCCTTTTATATTCGGACTTTCGTGTGACGCAAGTTAAGCTAGCTGGGCTTTCCAAATCTGTCGAGATCTATCGCATCTTCTATTTGTAGATTGATTCTGCGGATCCTGCGGTATTCTTCAAATCTTTCCGTTTTGATCCTCCGCATCTTTTATCTCATTATGTCAGCAATCTATTGTTGATCTCGATCTTTTATTTATACTCCTGAAATAAGCTAGATAAAAGGGTCAGAAAAGTATGCCGCATAGCATTGCGTCCTTTACTTTGCTATAGCTTTCGTGATGCTTTTTATTGCCTTTTGAGTTGCGGTCGGAATGCTATAGCATCGTATCAGCTTTGCTATACGTTCTTTAAAACAATGTAATTTGCTCTTCTTAGCATATGTTCAGGATGTAAATGGTTTCCATCCTTCCGTTCCCTATATCATGAATATATGCCTTTTTGCTTGGATTGTTTGCAGTTTAAGCTTTTATTCACCCTTCAATTCGGTCATGAAGTACAGGGAAAACATAGTATAATTTGTGCTCATTAGTCATCTCAAAGTATCCCTCATGCTCCATAATCCTATTAAGCCGACGAACTCACGTAGGAATCCGTGGAAGGAAGTGCAGTATAACATTCTTCCATTTCTTGAGAGGGTAGTCCATTTCGTTAATCAACCTGTCGTTGTACAACATCTGCATCCTTCTCATATATCGGCGATACTCTCTATTCGGGGTAGGTTTCTCAACACAAGCCATCTGATATTGTATCCTTGCTATACCCAACAGACCCTCATCTATCGCAGTAGGACAAGTATAAGGCAAGATTTTTGCATTATTAAACTCAGCCTCATTGTCTGCTAACTGGGCAGGATTATGGGGAAATATCATACGCTAGTCTACGTCTCCCAACGACGAATGTATTGATCCATTTCCATCCTCCACAACTCCCATTTCATTTTCATTTACCTCTTCTTCTACCGCCTCGGGTACGGGAGGTAATACAGCGAGGGGAGGTACGAATATAGGGACATGCTCAGGCTCAAACATGTGCATTGGTTCTGGTATGAGTACTGATTCAGGTACATTTGGTATTTCTGGTACCAACAGTATATCAGGAACCGAAGGAAATGCTGGTATTGGAAAGTCAGGTAAAACAGCATAGGGTTCTGGTGCAATGCCAGGTACAATCCCAAGGTCTAATTCGGGCTCTGGGGGAGGTATGGGCACAAAGGGTGCAACGTCTAGTATTAATTCGGGAATTGGCAGAAAGTCGGGCATTGGTGCAAGCAGGGGTAAAAATGGAAAGTCAGGCTCTGGTGCTAGTATTATCGGTACAGGTGGATCTTCCTAATATTTGGCTCTCTCGAGTACCATCGGCTCCCTTGAGCTTTTCCTTTGATACACTTGTCTGTATCTTGGGTCCATCTTTCAACCCACTCCAATCAAAATTACGTTAGTACCCTTAACCATTAACCTTTTACCAGTACCGTCCAAACCATGCTTTGATACCAAAATTGTTACACCCTTACCGGCCTCGCCCTTTCGGGTGGTGGGTTAGAGGGATTCCTTTTATTGGTTACCTTTCCATTGCTATTTACTCTATTTTAACTTATATCAGAGTGCGCGCAACAAAGCATATTACCAATTTGGACTATTTACCGTACTGGTAAAAGCACATTAAACAAAAAGTAAAAGTCTCCGGAGGGTTAAGGGTACAGTCATCCAACACAAAATACCAAAAATATATATACAGTCATCCAAAATAAATATACAAGAGTAATAGGGCATTCCCTATTCTTCAATCTACACTGATATGCCCTACCTTTCCAAAATGGTTCTTCTAACTCAGGCGCGTCCTCCTGTATCTACAGAACTATCTGGAGTTCAAAAGTGAACCCCAGAGTAACTGTCAAACCATGTACTATATGTGTGTAGTGTATGCATGCAACCATGAAAAATATAATCACAAATAATATGTCAAACATACCACATATGCATTCAGAAACATACTCAATATCCAATCATCACGCACCGTCGAGCTGCCTTACCAAGGCAAGCCCCGGATTTTCCGGAACCATGACCCGTAGAGCCGCCTGTACCAGGCCAGCCCCAGACCTAACGACCCGTAGAGCCGCTGATCTAGGCCAACCCTAGACCAAATCCTCAACGCTAGGAACACAATAGTTAGCGACTCAAACCCCAACATGCTCTGTATGCATATTTGGCAAAACAAACATACAACAAACACATAAAAGTACCTGAGTAAACAGTTACTACCCGTGGGATGTGTACTGACTTAGGGTTTTATCACGCCTGATAGTGATAATTGAATATTTCATACACTTCTTTTTATCTCTTGATTTATAATTTCGGACTCTTTAGTCAATAAATAATGGCTTTTATACTTATTTGGGCTTTGAGTCTTTCATTATAGAGTAAATACCCTTTTGGGTCCCAGACAAAAAACACGGACCCCATTTTAGTCCCTAGGGACTAAAATGGGACTTTTATGAACTAAAAAGGGCTTTTTGGAAATTTGCGACGGACTAAAATGTTCACCAATCGACCATTATTTGTCCTTTTTAGGGACTAAAAGGGCATTTCTTCGTGTGAGGGACAAAAATGGGGTCCGTGTTTTTTTCCAGGGACCCAAAAGGGTATTTACTCTTGATTATATTTTAGCCATTTTTAATAATAAAATTTCAGTTTTACATTGCTTCACTATTTTTACCATAACTCTTGAACCCGACATCGGATTTTCCTCATTCTTGTTTCATATTTCAGATGATTCAAAGAGCTACAATTGTTATGAAGCCATGAAGGGCAAATTCGGACAAGAGGGCAGTCGATTTTGGAGCCGAAGTCAGATGTATATTTCTGGATTTTTAATTAGGCTCGAATTTTGTAACTTAAGCCCATTTTTATTTCTTTTCCGTTCTGGGCCTGAACTGAATTGTGGATTGGAGCCCCATTTCATTTTTGCCATTTTAGGTTAAGTTAGATGGCAGCTACAAACATTATTGTCATTCACCTTTTTACACATTTTCAGATTAAACACAGAAGTTTCATTTTCTCTGCAATGTTCTTCGTGTTCTTCGTCTGTTCTTCATTTTTTCCAGCCATGCTCGGCTAATCTTCTGTGATTAACCCAACGTTGAGGATTCCATGATTCATCCAAAGAGCTTGTGCTTAATCGATAATTTAACTCGTTTCTGTTTTCATCTTATCGGATTCAATTTCTGGAAATAGTTCGAATATTAGATTTAATATTCGGTTTGGTTTATCCCAAGGACTGAGTTCGAACTAGGTTTCAGTGTTACTGTGCGATTGCACAGTGAGACGCCATTGTTCAGACAGATGCTAGGCGATCGTCTAGTTGAGGGATTTTCTGGACGAACGCAGAGATTTTGGTTTGTCCAGAACCAATCGTGAGTTAGTTATATTTCGTTCAATGATGGAAGTCTCTGGAATTTGAATGTTGGGTTGATCGATTTTAATCTGTTTCTGTTTATTTCATTTTGTTTCTGTTTATTTCGTTTTTATTCTGTTTGAACCAAAAACCCCTCATTTTTACCGTTCTGTTTCGTTGTTACTGTCCATTCAAACCTGCTGTGAATTCGTTGGAGAAATGACCCAGGTTCCCTATTTCTGCAAATCATGTTTGAACTTGGTTATTTTGGGAGATACGGCAAATCTCTGTCAGATAGCCTTTGCAAATGTGCCTTAACCCTAAACAACACCAAAATACCTTATTTTTAGTATTTCCAAAAACA
Source organism: Acacia melanoxylon (assembly GCA_019022615.1). Taxonomy (NCBI): domain Eukaryota; kingdom Viridiplantae; phylum Streptophyta; class Magnoliopsida; order Fabales; family Fabaceae; genus Acacia; species Acacia melanoxylon. The sequence continues at coordinate 1,217,124 of JAFJYJ010000014.1, forward strand.
CCCTTACATTTTTCATAAAATCCGAGCCTTAGTCAGAATTTCCAGAAAACCCAACGTTTTTGGCCCAAAGTCCAACATTTTTAATAAATTCCACAAAACTCCAATTGACATGAAATTGGTGCCATCTGAACCATTAGGATGTCTAGTTTATGTTAAAAATACTTATAGACCCCACCAGAATCCATACTTAATTACACATCGCAATCTTTACTTGCTGGTCAGAAATATCCTGTAACTTTCTGGGCGATTTTCAACAATATATTTCTCTTAGCAAGAAATTCAAAAAGACATCAATTTATACATCAAGGTGAAGCTCAAGATGTATAATTTATGCCTGTAAGATTACAGATCAAACTAACTCTGTTTACTACTTTTAAAACGTCGTTGAAGCTTCGCTGCCCTGAAATTCCAGAAACTGGCAGCAAGCTTTTCTTTGAGTTTTCAGTGTTTTCAGGTTCGTAAATCTTCACCCTAACCTAACTCCATACAAAATCATGTTTTAAAATAATTGGAACCCTTAAAAACACCAAAATTATATCACAACACCAAGCCCCAACCAGTTGAACGAAAACCCTAACTATGAACTCTTAAGGATGAAAAATGAATGCCTCAATCACATGCAGATGCACTTAGATATATAATGGCTTCAACCTCAAAACTATGACAATTCAAACAGAGCATTGGATTAAGAGAGTATGCATACTAAATTAAAAATGTAAAGCTCAAGATTCCTTCCATGTGGCTAATAACGGCTATACCATATACATTATCAAGCCTAATACTCTCAATTTCTCAAGTCTACACAGTTTGTATCTCTTGAGACAATTCTATCCTACACATTCCTTTTATGTACTGCATTTTTCATTTTTATTTGTATAAGTTTTGTAAATAGATCATATAATGAATATTTATCATGATGAATTGGAAACTATCATCGTTTTCAATCTTGGGATGCAATTACATAGAGATTAAGAAAGTAATGATTTGGGTCATACTTACATTAACTTCCTTACATCCATTACATCAAGTTCTTCAATCACACATGACCATACATCCTTTTTATTATTATTATTTGGGTATAGTTAATGATAATATTTCAAACATGGAATATATGGTCACATGTAATTGGAGAACTTCATGAAATGGATATAAAAACCTTGATCGAAGTATTTTCCTTAATGATTTTGTTATCATGAAAAGTAATTGCCAATTGCACTTTTTTAATTGTAATTTATAAACGAAATATTTGGCTCACTGAATTTTTTTTGGTGAGGAATTTAGTATGGCAACTTGTATAAGAATTAAATTATTAGTTTTTCTACTTTCAAAGGATTTTTAAAGTAAAGTTTTAATGAATCACATTATTTAGCCATAAACATTAAACGAGTGTTATAAATATTATAAAGCTATGGATATGATGCTCATGATCTTCAATGATTAAAAAAACATTATTAATACTAGGATAAGATATTGTCACTACCATTTTTGGTCACTACTAATGTCACTACCACATTTTCACCGTTAGATCAAAATCTCATCTACCTTTATCATTTCTCTCTCCTATTGAGATTCTGATCTAACGGTGAAAAAGTGGTAGTGACATTGGTAGTGACTAAAAATGGTAGTGACAATATCATATTCTATTAATACTTGATTGGGGAAAAAAAACACACACACAATACTTTCATGAATAATTTCACTTGAAGTCCTCTCCCATTCATACAATGTTTTTAAAAGCCGGACCGGACGTCGAGCCGAAGAGATCAACAAGTTATAGTTCAAACAGTCAAAGTCGTCAGGCCGTTTGGTCAGGCCAGTGACATAATAATTAATTTAAAAATAATATTATAAGTCCACATAATTCATGCTATTTCAACACATTTCTATAAAGTTTCTTATACATTTTTGAGAATTTATACATATTTGGGGACAAAAATGATAGAAAAATGCTGGTGTGCTATAATTGGACTAAAGTGATACCAGCAAAACCCATTTTAGACCCTTGAATGACCTCCTGGAATGATATGAATAATTTACAAGGAATTAAAACATTAGGGGAACTGTTATAAAAAATTAAAAAAAAAAAAAAAAAAAAAAAAACGTTAGGAGAACATCCTATGATACATGCCTTAAATATTGGCCTTGCCTCCTGGCATTATCCTAACCTTGAATCCATCAAGATTTTTCTGACCCTTTGATCATGTTGCAGCGAACAATAATCTTACGGAAATCATCTAGGGTTAGCTGCAACAGAGAAAATTATAAATACATAAATAGAAAGAAAAGTGTAAACAGAGAAAACTCAAACATCTGTCAACAAAAATTAGTGCGAGGAAGATTTTAGCGATGTTTTATATGGAGACAAAGTCATCAAAATTCAAGTTTAGAGAACCAAAAGTAAAGCAAATAAATGAACTTAATTATAGGAAACGTTAGAGAAAAAGAGAACAACAAACCGAAGCGAAAGTCATCATGCCCATGATACCTCTAAAAGCCTTAACCATTATGTATTGAGATTTGAGACCATTCCATAAACTTTCTATATGTGGTTCGTATACGTATGAGTTCTCCAGAACAATTTACTCACCCAAATTTTTTTTAAAAAAGAAAATACATAAAAGCCAAAAGCGTACCTTTTGTTTGTTTGGTTCCTTAATTTTATAAATTATCTTTTGATTCCTCAAATCCTAACACTATTAGTCTCAAATGATTATTTTTTGTGCCAATCATTGTCATTTTTAAAAATTAAATGTAATATATCAGCATTTGAGAATGTTTGAACAACATTTAGAACTTCAATGGGAGCATTTTTTTATGAATGAAACCAACAATGCTAGGGTTAGAGGACTAAAAAAACACTTGATAAAACTTAGGGTCCAAAATGAAACCTTGTGCAAAGTTAAAGGACCAAAGGCATACTTTTGCCTAAATAAAACAAGGGATGATGGTAAAAACACCACAGTACTCGCTACTTAATGATTGCAATGAAGTAGAAGTGAAATAAGAGCATTATGCGCCAGCATTTAATTACCTTTCCATCATTATCACTATCAAAGCAGTGGATCATGTCAGATAACTCCTTGTCTGTCCACACAAAATCATGAGCTGCAGCAACTCTTTGTAAATCCCTCATTGTTACACTTCCTTTTCCGGTTTCTGCAAGACAGACCTTTCCTCATCAGCGTTTAACACTATGAAAATGAATATAAGACAGCCAGCAAAAAGGCTGCCTTTTTCTTTGATATTGAGATAAACATTTATTTTAGCATTGTAAGGGCAGAAAATGGCTCCAAAGGCCAACGTTTGCAATTTTGCATTCTATGCATTTTGAAAACCTTTCATTGAATTTTCACTCATACAAGGTAGTGTTTACTTATTCTTTTTCAAGTTATAATGAATGGTCCCAAATTGAATAGCTTATAAAGAATGATGTCACCTCAAAGTGGACACTTTTATTCAATAATGTATCTCAATTTGTATAGAGCATACAGATCCTCGTTCTAGATATGTGACGCTAGTTAATATTCTTCTCATAATCTTTTTGCTAATTTAATTTAACCTTTGCCTCAACAAATATAAATAGTATAAATATAAGCAACAGAAATTACCATCAATCTCAAAGAAGTGTACAATGACTTCATCCTCAGTCATTTGCAGTCGACTAGTAAACTGTTGACAAAGATAAAATTATTAGAACAAAACCACCAGCAGACAAAGGAATTGTATGGATTAAAAACAAATCCATGAATATAAAACTATATTCCAACCAATTTTTTGTTCTTCCTTTTCCCCTTATCTTCTTCTATGTGATTCTTTCCCTTGGTATCCACATGTGCAGTATTCACCACATGCTTGTCAGAAAAAAATGAACCTTCAGCAGAGTCTTGTAGTGAAAGAGCAATTGCCTATTAACAAAATTCAGACATTTAACATGCATTAATTCATAGCATCAATCTGTTCAGAAATGTGGCAAAAAAGCTTAGGATCTATGAAAAACAAGAAAAAGGATATAAATACCTGCTTCAAAGATTCATCATCATCAATGTGATATGAATTATTGCAGGGGTCCTTCCTAGAAACTCTAGCTTTTGGTTTTGAACATCTTTTCTTCACCTGCAAATGATATTAACAAAAAGTAAATGTAAATGTCAAGCCTGTGTATTGTGCTAATGAAATAGCGTAGTGCCACATCAGAGAAATTTAGTTTAATTGCTTTCTCATCAATAACTTGCATGACAAAATTTCAACAGAGCAAGAAGTTATCTAGGAAAGCATAAATTTAAGAGTACTTCTAAAACAGATAGTAACGAATAAATTGTCATATAAAATTAAGCTTCTCGAAGAAATAGAATTAGGAAACAGATTATGGATGGAATCCTTAAGTGTGTCACAGAACAGAACCAAGCAATTTTAACCTCCTTTAAAGCTGCTAGGGCTAAAATACTTTCTTTCATATAAAAATATAAACTGAACAAGTAACTCATAAGGTTGTAAGGGCCCGACCACATGGCTAAACAAGTAACTCAAGTGAATCCAACCACATCTCTGATATTCTTTGCAAATGATATACAAATTAAGCAATCTATATATCACGTATATTTTTAAAACAAAGGTTCCCAGCCATGACTTGGGTGCTACATCCCTTGCCTCACCCAATATCCTAATGTCTGTCATGCAGCACTCATTGAGATAACACATTAGGTATTGTTACAGTCAGTATTCCATAGAACTCATAAGCCCAATCATAAGGCTTACTAGTAACTATTCTTTACAAATTCTATGCAACTTTGATCCTGGGAAATCTAAAATCTTCCTTCAAGGAGATTCTTGACTTAATCAAACAACTTTGTTTAATTTGAATAGTATATGATTTACTACTAATGAACTTTTACTTGCCACAAAACTAAAATACCAAACAAACAGCAAAAGATGATTGACTAATTTCAAATCTGCACAGGAATAAGATTTTACTGGTATAATCCGTATAATGAAAGCAAAAGGTGAAGGGTTTTAGCAGTGATATTAACCTGACCAGCAAGAAATAGGATATTATATTCATAGCAAAATTAAACTGGAACTAACTTGGAAGCAAAGCACATATATGGAGAATCTATCCTTATACTTTCAAATCTTCCCCATGTCATGCACTGCACGAACCCAAAAAAAAAAGTTTAAATTTGTTGGCATTGCCATTATCTTATGTTTCAAAACATCAATCAAATAAAATTTCCAGAAAAAATCGGGTGTGCCATATTTTCTTCTGGTCATACGCCTTACGATTCCACTAATATCACTGCAGTGTCTAATGACATTTTATATACCCAAAAAAAAAGTTCAATTCAATATTTAAGTTTTAAATTCGTTTATTTTTTGCATTGCGTTCTTTTTTCAACCTTAATAGTATAACTATTAGAGACATTGTGGAATAAACCCCCGAAACAAAACTGAGGAAAAAATTACAAACCTAATGATATATGATTCAGTAAGCTAAACTACTGTAGGAGCATAGGATTCAAAATTCCACTCACAAACAAACTCTTCTTTGCAACCAAGATTGAAAGAATAAAATCATTGACTAAAAATAATACTTCCAGACAAACCAGAAGCCAAGATTCTAATTTTTGTTCTTCAGTAAAGAAAATAACATAGAATCAAAGGCGATTAAAGCTGAAACATTTTCACTTCCCACCTTCCTTTTCCTTGACCGAGAAGCCTTTTCACTAACAAAATCGTCATCATCGTCGTCGTCTTCAAGCCCATCCTCTCTGCTCGAAGAACTTAATATCGCTTCAGCATCATCTGGCACGTATTCTTCATCGTCCCCAGCCTTCTTTTTCCCGTTATTGTAGGCAACATTGTAACCTGAACGCTTCAAAGACGACGCCATTTTGGGCAACCCTAGGGCCTCCAACCTTCCTCTGTTCTCCGCAATTCTTGAGAGCCTCTGTTTCTCATACTCGGAAATAACTTGAGGATGACAATGGGTGGCAGCTTCAGCCTCCACGGAGCTTGAATTCTCGTTCGCACCTTCAGATTCGGAATCAGATATATCGCGCTTTGGCATTTTCGTTTATGTGGGTCATGTGTTTCTCGTTAATATTGATGAATTGAAGTGTGCAGGTTGTGATAAAAAAAAAGTGTGCAGGTTAAGATTTTGGGCGGGTTTCAGTTTGCGGAGTATTTGGGGCGGTTAAGTTAGCAGATATATTACTATAAGAAAAAAATGTGTAATGTAAGTTACACTACAAATTACTCTCATCTCATCTCTAGTATTTTGTCTTAATTACATAAACATCTCTTTCTATTTTAAAAATACATACTTAAGTTTGATAGAAATAAATTTAAAGTTATAAATTTAAATTATTTATGCAATCTCTCAAATCTATATAGTTTATTATATTTTATAGAAAAAATGTGGTTGATATATACTTTTAGTAATTCATGAAACTAAAAATAAATAAATTTTAATAAATATGTTGAAAATTAAAATTAAAATTTTTAATCTCAAAATTAATAAATTTTTAGCATATTGCAAAGTTAAAAAAATCATTGGAATTAAAATTTGGTGGTATAAAGTTTTTTTTTTGCCCATATATTTATGTGCGTGTGCGCCTGCACAAGTTTAAATAATTTTAATGTTAAATATGGACATTTTGGTAAAACAAAAGTCTAAAAGTTAAATTTAACGGTCAACTAATAATTTTAGGTGGATGGAAAAATAATATCAAAATATGAGGAAGATTTTGTAAGAATATACATTTTAATTTAAAACGAGGTTTGTATAATTAAGAAAAAACATAGAGGTGATTTGAGTATTTTACTCGATATTTTACAAATAATTAACTTACCGAAATTTCTTGCAATTTTTGAATCAATGGTGCATTAAGGATCAAAATACCTCTCAAGATGGTTGGGAGCACATTTTGTGCTCATCACTTTGATGAGCACACATGTTCTCATCATCCATCTACATTGTTAGATTGCTTTTGGACGGTTATGATTTAATTTAATTAATTTTATATTTTAAATAAAGTTTTGTTTTAGTATATGTAGAATTTAAAATAAAGATAATCTTTTTTGGATAAAATGTAAATACATTTAAGATGAGAAAGCATAAGCTACAAAGTTCTTAATAAGATACATAAATCCTTTATAAGGTAAGACAGACCCCAAACAACATTCTTTGTCCTAGTAATGATTTTTATATGGGATTTATTTACAAGTTTACAGTATATAGGACATCTACTAGGATGATCAATGTGTTGTTGTCTAAGTATGAAAGTCATAACATCCCTTAGCGCTAATAACTGCAATTGTAGGACTCCAAGTTTTGTCTGATGGATAAATATCCATTCATGTAATTTGTTGTGATCAAAGAACACCGTAATACATATGCCTCTCTAGCACTTCCTTGATCTCATACGGAAAATAACATCATGTTGAGGAAAGTAACGCCACTAAGGACCCGTTTGTTACAAAGAATTGGTGGGGAACAAAGCCTCCTAGCCTCATCTAGCAGTTGGTCATCAAATGCACCGCCATCTTGACATTGTTGAGATAAATCCTGAGATATAACAACACTTGTTTAAGTTTGAGCCATCCTGATTACTTGTTGTAGAGATATCCGTACACTTGTATGCCAGACTTGATTTCTTGCAAACAAGTACGATACTAGTAATTGGAAAGGCAAATATGTCATAAAAGTACTAGAATCTTTGCTGTTTAACAACCATGTGACTATCCACTGTTGCAAAGATTTGTCAGGGTTGTTATCAATTCTAAAACCAACAATACTACCAAACCAACATGTTGTAGAGAACATGCAATACAAAAATAGGTGCTCTAAAGATGCACAATTTAGTCCACACTTGACAGAGATTAGCCGTGATCTCCCAAAATAACCAGATTAGAAAAGGATTTGCAGTATAATGTAACATGGGTCGTTTCCCAACGAATTCACAGTTGGTTCAATTCGAACAGCAATAAAACAGAAACAATAAAAATTGGGGGGGGGGTTTTATTCAAAAGAGATTAAAAACGAAAATATGCAGAAACATATTAACAACGATCAACCCAACATCTAGATTCCAGAAACTTTCATCATTGAACGAAAAATGAACGAACTCGCGCTTGGTTCTGGACGAACCGAAATCTCTACGTTCATCTAGAAAATCCCTCGACTAGACGATCGCCTAGAATCTGTCCGAACAGTGGCGTCTCACTGTGCGATCACACAGCAACACTGTAACCTAGTTCGAACTCAGTCCTTGGGATGAACCAAACCGAATATTAAATCTAATATTCGAACTATTTCCAGAAATCGAATCCGATAAGATGAAAACAGAAACGTGTAAAGTTACCGATTAAGCACAAGCTCTCTGGATGAATCATGGAATCCTCAACGTTGGGTTAATCACAAAAGTTTAGCCGAACATGGCTGGGAAAAACGAAGAACAGAAGAAGAACACGAAGAACATTTGAGAGAATTTAAAAACTCCTATTTTGATCCACCAAAATCTAAAAACGTGAATGACATGAGTGTTTTTGGTTGCTGCCTCACTTAACCAAAAATGACAAAACGAAATGGGGCTCCAATCCACAATTCAGGCCCAAAACGGAAAATAATAAAAAATGGGTTTTAATTACAAAATTCGAGCCCAAATAAAAATCCAGAAATATACATCTGACTTCGGCTCCAAAATCAACCGCCCTCTTGCCCGAATTTTCCCTTCATGTCTTCGTAACAATTGTAGCTCTCTGAATCATCTGAAATATGAAACAAAAATGAGGCAAATCCGATGTCTGGTTCAAGAGTTATGGTAGGAATAGTGAAGCAATGTAAAACTGTAATTTTATTATTAAAAATGGCTAAAATATACTCAAAGGCCCAAAGCCCAAATAAGTATAAAAAACATTATTTATTAACTAAAGAGTCCTAAATTATTAATCAAGAGATAAAAAGAAGTGTATGAAATATTCAATTATCAACACTCGAAGTCCGTCCACACTCGAGTATAATATGAGAGTGCTGCACTGATTTCAATCGAGTGTGACATTATGCACTCGAGTAATTTGATCATATCTTTCAAACCACAAATCCGATTGAGGTGAAACTTCTTTCATATGAAATTAGACTGACAATGTGACACATAGACACCAATTTGACACAGGAATTCATGCCTTATATCAGGCGCAAGTTCAATAATTTGGATATATCTCACAAAATACACATCCAATTGAACTGAAACTTGTGGCATATGAAACTAGACTCAAATGCTGTTTCAAAAACATCAAGATCATGGTAAAAGAAGAACAAATGGAAGAGATATGAATTTTTGAAGTTCACAGTCGTATAAAGACGAAGCAAGACGTTGCTCCAAAACAGATGCTATTAATGTGATTGAAACTCTCAGAATACAATGAGTTTGGAGCTGATTCTTTTTTCATTTGAAAGAAGACTTTAAGGTGATTTCTGGGGATAGGTCATTTTCCAAATTTGGAATTATATTGAAGATGTTATGCCTACTGGAAATTGACCTCTATGCTAGAACACTCGAGTGACAATGGATACACTTGAGTGCTGGTCTAACACTTGCAGAGATTTTGCCGAACACTCGCACTCCTTCTGGAAGTATTAAGGTTGACACTCAAGTGAACATATTGACACTCGAGTACTAGGTAAACACTTGCAAGTTCAGTTTGTGACACTCATTGATGAATCAAGAGTACTACTTCTTTTATGAGTTGCACTTGAAGTGTCATTTTGTGACACTCGAGTGTGGCACATGAGTGTGCCTGTGACACTTGAGTGTGTTAGATATGATTAGTTTTGGTGATGTCAAATATTAAGAACAAAATGTTTGCATAGTATATTTATTTGTTACGTTGACTAATTTCTATATTTAATGTAGATTCATAGATAAGAAGATATGAAGTTCAATTATGGAGAATGATTAAGAAGGAAATCAATAAATAGGTAATTGGATTGGATTGATTAAGAGAAAGAAGAAGGAAGAAATTGGTTTGGGTTCAAATTTCAGAAATGACAGTTTGGAACCACAAATTTCAGAAATAACAGTTTTGTATCGCAAATGTCTAAAATGTCAATTTAGTCCACACTCAAAGTCCACACTTTGAGTGTGATATGAGAGTGTTGCACTGATTTCAATCGAGTGTGACACTATGCACTTGAATGTGAACACTATTCTAGCTCCTCTGTTCGCCTTTGTTTCTCGTTCAATATGTACAAGGTTCAGTAATTTGATCATATATTTCAAAACACAAATCTGATTGAGGTGAAACTTCTTTCATATGAAATTAGCCTGACAACGCGACACATAGACACCAATATCAAGCTCAACGGAGTTAAGATGAAAGAGATATAGATTTCAGACTTTGACACAGGAATTCAAGCCTTATATCATACACAAGTTCAGTAATTTGGATATATCTCACAAAATACACATCCACTTGAACTGAAACTTGTGGCATATGAAACTAAACTCAAAACCCATTTCAAAAACATTACGATCATGGAAAATGAAGAACAAATGGAAGATATATGAATTTTGAAGTTCATAGTCAGACCAAGACGTTGTAAAACACTGGTTCAGAACAACAGTTAAGTACTTGTTTAGCAAGACTCATACCAAGCCAGGGTTGTTAAGGTGGGTACTGCTATTGCAAGAGTTTAAGACTAAGATTAGAGACATGAGTGGAGCTAAAAATCATGTACCAAATCATCTTAAGAAGATTGCCAAGTGCAACCAGGGAAGTAACTGATGCTAATACCATATGTGATTATTTCCTACTTAAGTTCAGTGAGCTATGTATGTGCATGAAACTCGGTATGCTAATAGAGTGAATTACCTATTGACCAAGCTAATTCTTGCTTCTCTTTCTCATTTTCAGGTACAGAAGCTGAAATGTGAGGCCAAACACTATATCTGGGATAATCCAATTCTATGGAGAATTTGTAATGACCAGTTTTTTAGGAGATGTATTCCAAAGGAAGAAGTAAGAAAGATTTTGATAGCTTGCCATTCCTGGTCTTGTGGAGATCATTTTAGTGCTAAGAAAACTGCAAGGAAGGTCCTAGAAGCTGGATCCTTCTGGCCAACCATTTTCAAAGATGCTAATGAGTTTTGCACTTCCTGTGACAGATGCCAGAAATTTGGAAGGAACACCAAGTGATAAGTCCCTATTTTATTATATATTCTTATATATATTTATGGGATTTTATCATTGTTATTGTTCTTACATGTTATTATTATGATTATTTTGGATTAGAATGTATTGCACAAAATAATTGCTAAAAAGGGTATAATCATCATATTTTTATTATAATAAAATTTACACTATAAACTATGATTCCACGAGATATTGTTCTTCTCTTATCCTAAAAGTTTTAAAGCACTACAATGTACCCTTGTGGTCGGGAAAAGAAAAAAATTGTCCCATTGATCCTCTAATCTATACTGCAAGTCTAGGTAATTCCCTACATCCCCTCACAATTATATTATAATTAGTGGGCCTAACTTTGACATCCTTTTTTAAAAAAAGAAATTAGTTAAGTATTGTTTGCAAGAGGACGTATAGAGGACGTACCAAACCTTGATTCAAAATCCCCCCTGCGTGAACAATTAGGTGATGAATTAAGAAGTTACATGGAAACAAACTCCTAGTAGAACTTGCTGGCCAGAAAAAATAAAATAAAAAAAATCCTTCTCAAGCAAACATGGTCCCTAATATTTCACTAAACAAGCTAATTCGACACAAGTACAAAAGCATTTCTTGCAAAACTAAAATATTAAGATTCCGTTCTAGGTCTATAAACTGTAATAAGATACTCAAACCCCTAATGTTCATGCTGATACAACCTACCTAGATCTCTTGCGTCCAAACAAGGAGGGAAGACTTATTTACTCTTTTTAAAACAAAAAACAAGAAGTCCCCCAGCGTTTCAGACCCTAAGGCACTGTTTGTTACACGGATCTTGGGCTGTGGAAAAGGAACTTAACAAGGTTCCCTCTAAAAAACTATGTTTGGGTCGAGCGTCTTTCATCGACTACACTTCCCGTGAGTCTGAATCTTCCATTAACTATGGGAAGGTTGAATCCCTCCGAAAGAGGCGGGAATGTTGAAAAGTTCTCGAGAGAGTGAAAATTTGGGACAAAAAAGCCCCTTGAAAAAACTGTAGCTTTTTAAAAAGACGAGGAAGGTGCGAGCTGGACGAAGCAATCGATGAAGAAGCTTGGAACTACAGTGGCTGTTGGAGTCAAAGGAGAAGTTGAACCCAGGAGGAACTGAGCTGCAATTGAGGTCAGTATTCATTCAAAATCAATTTGTGTGACTTACCGATATATGTATGAGCTTGGGGAATAAAGGTAAGTGGCAATGGGTTTGAATTTTTGACTGATTTAAAAATTTTGTATAAAGCTTGCGAACTCCTTGTTTGTTCAACTTGGGTAATCCGCTGGGAAGCAACAAGTCTGTCATATTTTAATGCATGTCTGTAATGAGTATTTTTGTGTGTTAACTGATGATGGGTCTGTGCTGTGGTTTTTACTGTCTTGCATTTATATTACTATTGTTTCTGTCAAAAATGCCTACTTTTGTTTCTTTCATATTGCAGTTCCTGGAATGTTTTGATATAACAATGTGCAGACAAGTTTGGTTCGTCCAAAGTTTGAACGCATTGTCCCTTTAGTGCTTTCATTCGAATCCAATTTTTCGTTTGAATTGTGGGAATTTTATCTAACCTTCCCACTTAACTAACACCCAATTCTTCATAACAAACATTTCATTTTCCCTCAACTTAACTTCCATTCCCTAGTATACCAAATAACTCACATTTTTAAGTTCCCTCATAATCTTCCATTCGTTTCCTTTCACTTCCTTCCCTTTCCTTCCTTAAATCTTCCGTGTAACAAAAAGGGCCTAACACATCACATTCATCGCAAAGCAAAAAGTTTCCATAGCTTGTAACTTTAAAAAAAGCATGGATCATCTAGAGGCTGTTGTATTACAAAGCTCGAGAAAGTGAAACCAAAGAGACCATTCATCAAGTAAAAATAGGACTCCCTCCATTACAAGTAGAAACTTTCCATCCTCCTCCTGGCTTCTTCCTTCTCTCTGTCAACTGTTTACAACATCCTCCAAGTAAACTTTCCTTTTCTCATTATCGACCTGCCCCAAATCAATATAAAAGGAAAGTTCGAAGAAGATAGGCGCTCATGACTAATTTCTCTAAGAAAATTATGTAAAAGGAAAATAAAAACAAAACTTGCCAAACATCAAGAGTTTGCTTGGCTATTAGATGCATCCATCACCATTTATAAATTGATAAAGAAGCCAACTAAGGAAGAAGATCAAAAGTAGATATGTCTAGGATAACAAACAGAGTGGGTGGGACTAACGAGCTTGCGATACATGATTTCGATACTCTCCCAATGCCCAGATGGGGAATATGTTTCTGTATGCAGAGTAAGAGATCATGCAGTTCCTATTGAAAACTCCAGTTATTTCCTGCAATGATTTTAAAAAATATGAATAAGATGGAGTCCTTAAGGCTTATACAATCAGAATGGACGAACAGAAACTATGCCCTATGAATATTTAAATAGCCTAATGTGACCATGGATTTCCTCTTCTTCCATACCTGTTGTGGGAAGTCACCGTCCTCCATTTGGGAATTTATCAAATACTTGGCAGCACAGTGCAATGGTGTTGGATCTCTTTTAGCCTGTTTCATGTTTTAGGAAAAGGATGGAAAAAGTTGAGGTTCATCACAAATGAGAAAACCTATAATCTGCATATGATTTTCTTATTGTTTCTCCCGTTCCATTAAACCACGTAATCCAATGCATGGGAAAACCTATTGAGTTGTGGAAAATGTCACTTTAACTTGAATGAAATCAAGGTAAATAGTTATAATTGTTTCACTTCCATTCCCTACCTCTCCAATCCGTTCAATCAATCCAAATAAACCATGGGATATAAGTAACAGAGAGGGGAAGCATGGTAAGGGAGAGGGCTGAGGTCCCTTGCCTATGGCGCTACAAAACCCCACTCTTCCATCTTATTAAAGCGTATATGGCAAGAATAAATCAGCCAAGAACTTCACCACATGAAATGCAAAGTAGAAAATATCCAATCCAGTTACTTTAATGTCCATCTTAAGAATGGATATTGAATTCTTGATTGAAAACAAAATGTCAGCCTTCTATATGAAATTATAGTATAAAGTATAAAACTAAAATTGCCTTAACACATTCATTCAGACATGGGAATTGGTTTTAACTACAGTTTGTTGTGGCAACATAATATATGCATAAAAACTTTCTTTATACCTGTCCAGCACTGATAAGAGCCAGCATAGCCCACCCTGTATGTACTATATGCGACCTGTTTCCTTCCAGATTTGAATACACCTGAGAAAAGAAAAATTGCTAACAATAACTATACAGAAATCTCAGCACTTAAATCGGCACGAAGTAATCCAGTTTCCTCTCTGAGTGTTACTTTAAAGGATTAAATGCAATATACAATCCAGAAACACGTGAACCAAGTTTTTTATCTCTTGAATTTTGGCGATCGATGTTATTAGTATATTGCCTTTACATCTCTATGCTTCTACCCTTTACGATCATGTGTATGAAATGCGCAACAGCATGTGTAAAGCTCTTATGAGAATCCTTGTATATGTAAGCGAGTGTGTGTGTACAATAAACATTGGAGATTAAACACATAAAATTTTACCTTGTTTTGACAAGAGAGATAACTTTCTCCCCAGCCACCAGAAGGAAGCTGCTTAGAAAGCAGAAATTCACAAGCTTTACGGACACTTGAGCAATTATTGAAGTCCTTTCCAGCAGCAATCAACCCATTTACTCCAAACCATTCACCATATGTGAAGCAAATCCCCCAAGAGCCATACCTGAGATCAGATTCATTGGTTAGAGTTCATCATAACAAGAATAAAGCAGAAGCAGATAGAAAACGAGCAGTACAAAGATGAGATGCATGCATGCAATATGCTCAATATCATGGATCATATTAATTCATAATTTTTTTAATGAAAAGGTGGCATCTTGAGAAAAGGAAGCAAACCATGAACCATCTGAATTTTGAATTTCTTGAATAAAGGAAGCAGCTTTTTCAATACAATGTTCTATTTCTTGTCTGCGGTGACCAGGATATAACTTGCTAAATGACCTCAAAGCTTGTATTGCAGCTGACGTACACTCCACATAGCTATAGAGAGTACATACAAGAATGCTAAGATATGTTAAAATTCAGAGAGGGGGAATGGAAGGAGGTCTGCAAAAGCTGGTATTGAGGAAGCATTTAATAGCTTACGGATAATCAATAACGATGTCACCAAAAGTTTCAGCAGGATTAATAATCTGACAACAAATAAGGTGATGTTAGTAACACATGTAAACATAAACATACAACACTTTTTTTCCGATCAATCAAAATGCAAGACTATTTGATACTTGATAGAACCATTTTTGTTACCAAGACCTATTAGAGGAAACTTAGGAAGATGCAAGAGAAAGGAAAGCAAGTTTCTGGTGATCAGAGCATTGACCTTGAAACTCGTAACATTAAGGAAAAAGAAACAATTAATTAAAGTTGCTATAGGCATGGTCTAGGAGAGGGTAGTATTGGGGACTGTGAGTGTTACTTTTTGGCTTGTAGTGGTTGGAATCTCTTAGCAAAAGCAGGTCAAATTTTGTATTTTGAGTGTGGTGAGGAGACTGGCCTCTCAAATGCCAGTTGCTTATGTTATGTTCTTGTGAGTCATTCCATATTTTGAGAATATGAGCAAGCACTAGTTTCTGTGTATTAGAACTAGAGATCTGGGTGTAACAGGGGGGTAGGGTTTTGACCATAATCAGTGGAGCCCCTTTTTAACACCGATTTGGTATTTTGCAGCATTGAATATCAAAACCTAAGGATTTCCCTCAGTTCTTTCTTCTGTTCTTGTATTATTTTTCTGTTTCTTATCAGCAGGGCTATAACACTATTAAATTCTCCACATCTATCACATGTATCCCTTCATTTATCTTTAGAAATAGTGATACAACAAGCCTCATTGGAACTAACAGTTTAAAAAATTTCTAACTCCAACTAACATCATAACAGTCAAATGTGAGTGCACAAATGCATGTTTGCGTGTGCATATGCATGTGCCAAAAAGCAACCTTCCAAACACTAATATCTTGTAATGAAATCTAAAGGACAAGCTCAAGGATGTCACCGAGGGAAAAAAAACGAAAGCTCATGGAAAAGTGAAATGGTTCAAACCCAAAAAGAAAATCCGCATCCTTATGCTTGACAAGGACACATAAATGAGAAGTTCCAATGGTACTGAGCTGGATTCTATTAGAATTAGTCGTGATTGTGGTTTCCCTAAATTGCCACCAGTTCTTTCGTTCCTTGTATTTATCATAGTGATTTTATATGAAAATAGAGTCAGACTTGGTACAAAGGAAAAATAATAGAGTTGAGTGGTTGAAACATATCCTAAGTAACATGCACCTAAGCATAAAGCATGCACAAGGAATAGTCTCACAAGTCACGACAAAATTTATAAACAATACTATTGTTCTTCCCTATGGAAAGAGACCGTTGCATAATTTCATAAACAATGTTAAAAACTAATTGAAGAAAAGGCCCCACACAACGAAAAAAAGTTACCTCCAACCATGCATAAGATCTAGTGAGTTCATACGTTGCAAAACCACCATCTGCATTCTGCAATGATGTATCGCTAGATTCAATACTTAAAACAATTGGCCCGCCAAACAAATTGAGTAGAAAATATAGAATAACTAGCTGCCCACCAACTAAGAAGGTAATACAACAACAACAAGCATTATCCCACTAAGTGAGGTTCGTTACATCAATGGCATGACACCATTGGACAACTAAGGAGGTAAAACTTATAAAATATCACTACAAAGTACATAGAATTTAAACTAGAAATTTTTTAATATTACTTTATTATGGTAGAAAATGATCAGAAAAAGAACTTTGAATTTGCAAAATTTCAAATTAGGTATTTCCCAAAAAATGGGTTGTGAATTGCTTATCAAGTTTTTTCATTCCCTTATCAACTCTTGGTAAAAAACCTGGTTTGAGATTTTGCAATTTCAAAGTTCTTTTTCAGTCTTTTTCCCTAATTCTTTTGGGTTTAATTTTTTATTTTTCCTTCTTGCAAACAAATATGTAAAGCAACATCAAGATGATAATATCCTGGTTCAAGAATAAACTTCTGGATAATATATAAATTACATCCAAGCATTATATTATATTATATTACATAATAAATATATTAGAATAGTAGTAAATTCATTTTCCATAATATCAAGGATAGGTAGAGCCATATACAACTTAGTTCATGTCAACAATTATTAGCATCCCCATGTATCATACGTTTGGAACTTTAAGACTAGAAAGAGATTTTTGCACATTATATATTTTGAGTAATACATGTTCAGCTATGCTTATTAAAATTGTTTTGGAAAACTTACAGTTAGACCTAATTGCAGGTCAAACTTAAGTTTGCATTTCATGGAATTTTGTCAAGTTTGAAACTTAGGCCCTTTGAACATTGACAAAGCCCAAGTAAGTGACCCGGCCTTCGATCAGCTCTAACTGTGAGCGTAAATAGTTTAAGAGTCAATTATTACCTCAATATCACAGCTTTTAGTGCTTCTTTTCTTTTGGTAACGAAAGGTATAGGTGACTTGGGCCCGGGGGCTCACCAAGGCTAGGGCATACCACCGGACTCAAAGAGTGATAGGATACCAAACCGTCCTCTAAAGAAGCGTTTGGATAAGATCAAGTAAAGGAAGTTTGGAAGTTAGGTTTATTAGGGGAAGTTAAGAATTCTGTTCTGTTTTATGTGTGTTCATTAGGGGTTAGTTATTTAGGAAGTTTGTAGCAGTTAGTAAGTTGGTTTATTAGTCAGTTGGTTTGTTGGTTATGTTTCTCTATATATATCCCTTTTAGATTGTAAACAGACTTATGAATGAATATATACAGATTTGGATTGTCTAATTGGTCAAGAATTCAGATTCTGGTTCTTGAAGTTCATATATAGATCCTAATTTTATCAGGATCTATCAATTTGGTATCAGAGCAGATCAATCTCTGGGCCAATCTTTTGTGAGTTATGGGCAATAATAGGAAGAAAAATCAATCCACCGATTCTGCTATCCCTAATCAGGAAGCAGAGTCATCAAAAGCCCTAGAAAACGAGTTACCTTCTTCAGCCCCAGATAATGTGACACATCAATTGAATTTCATTGTATCTAAACTTCTAAGTTTAGATGCTGAGATGAAAGAAGTGAAGAAACAAAAGGCAACAGTCGTCATGTTAGATCAGGAAGAGAAGGATCAAGATAATCGTTGTGAAGAATTTGACAGCGAATTACCTTGGTGGAGCAAGAAGCCAAATAATCGCCCTCACACCAAAGTGGAATTTCCAAAATTTGAAGGTGGTGACCCAAGAGGTTGGATTATGAAGGCAGAAAAATACTTTCGGTATTATCAAACTCCTGAGGAATTAAAAATTGATGTGGCTGTAATGTATTTGGAAGGAGAGGCACTTGATGTGTTTACGTGGGTCTCTGCGAGCCGAACCATACGCTATTGGGAAGAGTTGATTCAGATTTTTCAGGAACAATTTGGACCAGCAGAATTTCAAAACCCTGATATTTATCTATGTGATGTGAAGCAAACTGGTTCTGTCGAAGAATACCGAAAGGAGTTTGTGCGTCGCTCATCCGCTATACAAAGTTGGCCTGAACACTGTCTTTTAGCGGTTTTCATCAATGGGCTGAAGGGTAATTTAAAATCAGACGTCAAAATCCAAAAGCCACGGACCGTTTACAAAGCCGCAAGTCTTGCGCTGGAGTTTGAAGCCAAATACGCTCCGCAACAGTCTAATATGAAGGGTGCGCAATTTCAGGGATCAGAATTTAATTCAAATTTCCGTTATCAAGCACCACGGAATAATTGGGGAATTAATAATTCCTCAAATTCAGCAACTGATTTGGGAATTAATAATTCTTTGAATTCGGTAAATTCCCACTATTCCAGGCCGATAATCACGACAGGATCAGCGCACAATCAGCCAACACCATTATCCACGGGAATTTCCGATAATGAGCGTCAAATCCGAAGAAGCAAAGGCCTGTGCTATCGTTGTGGCGCAACTTTCTCTCCTGGACACCGCTGCAATTCGCCCTCTCTGAAACTTATGGAATTACCCGAGGATCAAGAAGAATCGATGCCTGATGAAGATGATGATAGTCCGGAGATGTTCGCTGAAATATCCTTACACGCTTTTCTGGGAAAAAAGTCAACAACCACCATGAAGGTTAGAGGAACTCTTCAGTCAAAATCTGTACTAGTCCTCATTGATTCGGGCTCAACACACAATTTCGTTTCTCACGAATTGGTGTCTGAATTATCATTGAAACTCACCAAGCTTCCTCCTTTAAAAGTCCAAATTGGTGATGGTTCTATGAAGGCTTGCAACGCTATTTGCAGAAACCTCACAGTTACAAGTGCAAAGTTTGTCCATTACTGAAGAATTCTTTCCTTTTAAACTTGGCGTGTCGATATGGTCTTGGAAATCAAATGGTTAGCCTCTTTAAATACTGTTGCAGCTAATTGGCAGCAACTGTTCATGGTGTTTTGGGTTGATGGCAAGCGATATAAGCTTCAAGGAATTACTCAACCACTTGAAAAATCTAGCTGGCAACCCTATGATCGGATGACTACACAGTTTCCTCACTTTCGCCTTGAGGATAAGGCTCATTTTCAAGGGGAGGGTAATGATAGGATACCAAACCGTCCTCTAAAGAAGCGTTTGGATAAGATCAAGTAAAGGAAGTTTGGAAGTTAGGTTTATTAGGGGAAGTTAAGAATTCTGTTCTGTTTTATGTGTGTTTCATTAGGGGTTAGTTATTTAGGAAGTTTGTAGCAGTTAGTAAGTTGGTTTATTAGTCAGTTGGTTTGTTGGTTATGTTTCTCTATATATATCCCTTTTAGATTGTAAACAGACTTATGAATGAATATATATAGATTTGGATTGTCTAATTGGTCAAGAATTCAGATTCTGGTTCTTGAAGTTCATATATAGATCCTAATTTTATCAGGATCTATCAAAGAGCACTTACAAAGTCGGTAAAATTTGAACTCAATCTTATAGTTATGAGCCAACTCCTTCACCAACTAGGCCAACCTTTATTGGCTAGCTTTTGGTGGTCTCCAATGAAGTTTTTGATAATTTAATTAGAGAAACAAATAAATTCCTTCAGTGTTTCATCTTCAATTTAATTCTATCGACATTTTATTATGGTGTAGATAGAGATATTTCATTATTCAGATAAAAAGCTAAAAGTTAATAACAAATCCAACTCACATCAATCAATCGTTCAAAAAAGAAAAAAATAACTCCCTTCATTGTTATAAGAAATAATTGCAATATTTTATTAGCTCAACTATTGGAAGACAAAAAATATGGATTTGGATCATGAGGAGCCTTGCTACCTGCAATGAGAGAATGACGTTAACAGCATCATATAATCTCTTAGCATCCAATGGCTCACCAACAACCTCCGGTGGAATTTTGGATAATAAAAGAGCAGCCTGAAAAAAAAAGTGTCAAAACAAGAGAGAAAAAGCAAAAAGAAGTCAATCATTCTGATCAATAATTACCTTTAATCCTTCAGCTGTGCAGTCAGAAATAGGCCATCCATGATCTGCTGTTGAAAATGGCCAAGCACCTTTTGAAATATGACGATACCAATAATTAAGATCGCCAGGACAATCTTCTAAAACCTTTCCAAGAAAATAGAAGTAACTATAAGACAAGACAGCTGTCAACAAGTGCAAACTGATAAAATTTTTCATGATATAATGTAAATAACCACCTGTGAATCCTTAATGTACTTGTGTGCTTTTCTGAGCATTGCCCCATATTCTTCAGAGAGGTCAGTAGAAATAATTGCTTGGACAGCAAATGTAGTATCCCACAGTGAACTTCCATTGTATCCCTGCAATAGAAATCCATTAATTCATTATTTGTATCATTTATTTTTCAAAAGGCACAAGCATATGACCCCTCAAGTAAAGTTTGAGTTCACCACTTAGCATTTTTTACAAATGAAGAGCTACAATATGTTCAGATTATGCCTAACATCTATAACACGTCCAATTGCATTAAAACGGCCATTGATCTGGTAAGTTCACGATAAGTTGACTTATATATGAACCTGCATTTTCAAGCCATCTTCAGCAAGCCATAGATAATCATAGATCCTTGGAAGATGCAACTTGAAGGCCTCTGAATTTGGATCTTCTACCCAACAGCAGAGCATATTCAACACCTGAATATTAATTTAAGTGTATGATATTAACTAAGTCAGTAATCATTGTTTACGTCAAGATAAATGATAAAAGAAAGTAGAACAACTGAAAGGGGAAGCAGTACTATAAAGAACTTTCTGCCCTTGAATAAATACCTTGTTTACCGGCCCTATACAAATATAACGAGTATTCTCATCTTCATAATGAATGTGCTCAATTACTGTCTTAATAGCCTTCTCTCTCAACTTTTTTCCAGGCCAAGACATCAAAATAGGCTCGACAACCTTGTGAAGTGATGCCCAGAGAATATCCTGCACCAGTGGGTGAGGATAGTACAAGTCTTCCTGCACACAGAAAGGTAACTCTCCTGTCATACACTTAGGGCTTGATTGGTTGGAGGTTTAGGAGGGAGGGGAGGTGCCCCTCCCTAGTGTAAAAAGTCAGATATGCCCCTGATGTGACATACTTTCAAAGTTAATGCACGGAAAATGATGCAAAAAACTATGTAATTTTTAAAATTTTCCAGGAGTAATTTGGTCAAAAAATTTCCTCCCCTCCCCTCCCTCACCTAACCTTCCCTCAAACCAATCACAGCCTTAAATTCTGCTGGAATCGTATAGAAATCAAACAGATTCAGCTCTTGTTTTGATGCACATCCACCCAAAAAAAAGTCAAGAAAATAAATATTACTGTGAAGTGAAGCGAAAAAGCTGCAGTCTCTGGCCATTATAATTGAAAATAACTTAAATCAAAACTAAGGAAAATAAACTCATCAAGAATAAACAGATTGGGTGGAGATGGCCAGAGAAATAAACATGCTGATGACAGTTATTAACATTCAAATTAGAACACAAGCCATGGTAAAGTCTTGCTAATCATGTACGTAGCAAAAAAAAAATACGAGTAGAATGTAGTCAAAGGGGTAAGATTAGTATCATTATGGATTGGGTGATTGTGATGGCATGGCAGTAGGAACCCATGATTTTCAGCAAAGTTCCAGCATCGAAATAATAGGAAACCTAACATATGGTGGGAACAAAGATAAAATAAGACAGACAGAGTGAGGTAATGTTTAGCTGCTATTTTCTATGTAATTACTAAATACTAATGTACAGAATATTACAATTGGAACTCACAAATAATATAGTTCTTGTGGAGCAATTATCATTATTGTTTGCAGGACCAGTTAGCAGTTTCACAAACCTTAGCACACAAATTACGTGACTGATTCCAATCTATCTGGTGATATGGAATCGTATAAAGCTCCTTCCTCAAAGACAATACTGTTGGTGTGATTGGACCAACAAACCTCTTCCCATATAAGTAAGACATTGGCAAATAGACCATCCGACAGTGACACCACATCCTTCCTGGAAAACATAAAAATGTATTTGTCCCCTCTTATTACAAGCAGAGAATGATTGGAAAGACAAGAGAATCTTAGGAAATGTGTATTCTGCATCAATGTGTATATGCTTTTACTTAATAAAATCATGCAGTACGCAATTTCTTAGTGACACAGAATACTATTCTGGGCAATATTTTTTCTCCTCATAACATTGAAAAATACATCAGACGACACAAAGATGCCCTGAGAGACTCTATAAGAAACAAAAAATCATGTCATAAAGGTATTGTGCAAATTGAAATTGGTCAACCCAACATATTGAATAAATCAAAATCTTAGAGTTATTTACAAAGCAACCAACTCAAATTTCCCATTTAATTTGACAAGTTCCCATGATTATCATCATTTGATACAATTTTCAACCACAAAGATTGCCCACTTTAAAGGATATTGTGTTTTGAACAAACTCACAAAGATACCAAGTTCTTCCATAGTTATGCCTTTGTGCATGGGAATTGAAAGTGACATGATCTAGGGGCCTGCTTCTACTCTTTACATTTATAATCCCCCCCGCGGCCCAAAAAAAAAAACTGCATTATATGCGATCATCTTTTTATTACACAACATCCAGGTTAGACAAGAATCAAAAGCCAAACGTGTTAAACAAAATACCAATTCATATGTAGAATTCTTGATAATTAACTCCTTAACTATATGAGATCGGGGCTTCTCTCAAGTATATCTCCTTTTTAATCAAGTAAAACATCATTATATATAACAGCTTAAAGGACAACAACCTGGATGGAATGGAAGAACATATGGAAGAAGCCATATCTCAGGCGGAAGGGGATTATTTCCAGACCATTCATATACTCCAAGAACCTATCATCACAACAACATAAGTAAATAAATATTCCACAACGTCATGTCAATTGATAAAACCATCAAAACAAGGCTAAAATCTTAACTGAAAGCCACATCTTCCCCCATGATGTTATACAAGTAGCACCACCATGGTCTAGGATCCAATCACGGCCTTTCTCCATGGCCCCTTCTCCATCATTTGCTCCTTCACCAAGCAATCTGAGAGTTACGTAACTCAAAACAGTACCAAACATGGTGCTTGAGCCTTCAATATGCAATCCCCAGCCACCATCCTCATTCTGCAATTACATAACACTACAACTTCTGAGAAGGAACCAATAGTAGACAAAATAATGGCATAAATTTCTTACCTGATGATTGTAGAGATATCGGCACATTTCCTTTTTATGTTCTTCTGATAATATAGCATTTAGTGCACCAGTAACAGACAGAGTAATTACCTGATCAATTGTTTAACCCAGAGAGCATTAGGATTCCCATGGTTATTTCTCAAAGGTGAATATTGTTCAAGAATTATTCTTTATCAAGAAAAAGAAGGGAAAATTTAAAAGGTAAATATCAATGTACAATTATCACTCCAAACTCATAAAGGCCGAGTTGGGGCAGTTTTGGCAAATGCACCTAATTTCCTGCAAGTTAGAGCAGAAAGGCTATCAGGAAAAAAAAAAGATTCAGCTTTGGAAACTGAACTTACCAAGCCGGGCAAAAGAAACATGGGACCTCCATAATCTCCTGGCCAGTGTCCATCGCGACTCTGTAAGGTTGAATGGAAATTTAAAGCTCTCCTTAACGTTATTGTCACTGTCTCCTCAGTAATATCCTCTATATCTTTGACTTTGACTTGTGGTAAGACCTCACCTCTTGGATTCTCTTTTGCAAACTTCATTTAGTTAAAGAAAGAAGATTGAGCTTAATTGGTAGAATAATATAACTTTCACACAACAAGAAAGCATTAAAAATCACACTATACACAAGATAACAAAGCCAGAAAAGAGTTCTATGAGATTGTTCGAGAATCATGGCAATTGACATGTAATTTTTGAACTCTTCACTAGCTTTTGTTTCTTTCTGTTTTAGTTGCTGCCTTCAATGATAAACCATAGAGTAATTAGGCGTACTATTAGTTTTTATTTCTTTCCGTGTTGTCTGGGCTCAGTTAAGGAGTGTTGAACTCCTATTTAGCCCAACTTATTGTGTTATTCTTCACTGAAATAATTCAAGACAGATCATTCGTAGATCTGTCTTCGTCCCTTCTATCTCTCAAAAATTTTATGGTATCAAAACAATGAGTCTGATCCTCCCCTCAGGTTCTACAGATGTATTGCCTTGACCACCAAAATGTAGAATTGGTCAGCCTCCTCCAATGCTGCACCACCTACCACTGGAAAGACACATGCATCTTGTGCAACTTTGGCCCATAAGCCCATGTCGGCCCTCAGTTTCAGGCCTATCCACTCATTTGATTCCTCCCTCTGTTATGATTACAGGGCACAAACTACTTCCTGTGGTTATATATCATTTTGTTCATTATAGGTAAAGAAAAGACTGCTTATCTTACAGGTGATCTTACTACTGAACCTAGCAGCCATTGACGGTTTACATGGGGAGCTGAAAATCAGCTGATAGTCTCAACGACAGTTAATTCAATGACACTTCAAGTTGGCAAAAATTTTATTTGGTGCAAAACACAGGCTGAGATATAGGAAGCTGTAAGAGACACTTATTCGTCTAGAGTAAATGTGGACAATTTGAGAGAAAAATATTATTCTGAATCCATGAATAAACAAGAGTATATATGGGCTTTTATATAGGCAAACCAAAAGCTAACCCTAGAATCTAATTGAATCTAATCAAATCAAAGTAACTGAGATATAATATCCAAATATATAATATATCCATATCTAATCCTAAAATATATTAAATATCAAACTTAATAATAAAATAACAATTAATCAAAATAATCCAAAATAAATATGCAATATTCCCACTCTCCCTCAAGTTGGATCATAGATGTTGATCATGTCCAACTTGCTTATACAACTTTCAAATGTAGGTTTGAGCAATCCTTTTGTCAACACATCCGCAGCTTGAAGGTTTGTCGGAAGCTAAGTGAGACATACTATGAGCTTCATTTTCATCAAGATAATAGAGGCCATCAACCTCTTTCATACTGCAAATCGTTGTCCCCGTCAGCAGATCCTCTTCTGACAACTGTGGCAGTGGGCTATTTTGTGTGCTGCAATGCTACTAACATTTCCATGATTTTGCCCAGCAGATCGCTTTGAGGAGATGAGTCATCACTATTAGATGCCTCAGCAACATAGTTCTTTCCTCACCCTTTCTTTGGTTTCCAATCAGTACGTTTACTAAGTAGATCCCAACTTTTATCTTCTGCATGTCCCAGCTTCTTACAATGATCACAAAAAGGTTGGCCTTTGGAATTTCTGGATTCCATGGTGCAAACAGCAAGGACAAAGACTTCAGGAGATGGAGGAGCTGCAACAGAAGCATCTTTTGGCATAGATTTGCACCTATGTTCTTCATTATGATGATAGAGAAAGCTTCACGGACATAAGGTAAGAGTTCTTGGCTAAGGATCGGTGCTCGAGTATCATCATAGATCACATCAAGCCTAGCCAATAATTCAAAGGCTCTTTCTTCTTCTTGGGCCTTGTGATCTTCAGCAGCATCAGCATGACAATGATGGACTTTGTTCTTTTTAAGGAGTCCAATTCTTGCCAGAGAGGAGATTTTTCAAGATAGTAGTCATTGATGGAATTGTGATCTTGTTTCAGTTGCCACAGTTTTGCCTTGATGTCAAATATGCGGGACCTGTTCCCTGTATCTCAATATGCCGCTCGAATTGCTTCCCACATGTCACGGGCTGAAGGAAGGAACATGAACTTTTCCTGATTGATGATGACATAGCATTGGCTAGCCACGAGGAGACCAAAGCATTCTCATATTTTCATATTCGCAATGCTTTGGTGTCTGATGATGGAGGCATTTTAATTTCACCAGAGATATACCCGAGTTTGTCCCTCCCATCAATAGCAAGAAACATGGATTGAGCTCATTCCCTATAGTTGTCGTTGGTAGGTTTCTAAAAATCTATCAGAAATGTTGAGGCATCACTAGTAAAAAATTTTAAGAGGTTCTTGAAAAAAATAACACAATAATACTACTCGATATTGGAGATCTGATATGAGAGACCTAATATTGGACAAGAGGGATGGCAACAAAAACTCTGTTATGATTGAAATAAAAATGTCACTTCATCACTTTACACGGTAATTTGATTGGGACACTATCATAACATACTCCAACATTATTGGCAACAACTATACATGAGACTAATCCAAAGAAATTCCAACGAACAAACCCATCCAATATGTGATCATTTTCATAGAATTGATCACACAATGGACCTACGTGGGATATTACATGGCATACCTTCTGCCAACTTCAAACTAAAATCCAGAAATGAAACAAGAGGAAATGTGGTGAACTGTGAGGGACCATATGACAAATCTCTGTTCAGTAAAGAACAGAACAAATTTATGAAGAACAAGTTTGGCAATTCCTAGCTACTCAAGCACTCATGAAAATGATTTGAGTTCTGAACAAGTGGGCTCGAGCAGGGAATGGTTGAGCTTCACTCTCAACCAAGCACAAATTGAATTGCTGACTCTGGTCACAAATTGCAACACAAGTACTGAATTTGTTGTTCATAATTTGTTCCCAGTACTAGCAACCTTGTAAAAACAACTGATGATACCTTAAAGTAAAAAACTGATCTTCTATCTTTCATCCTGATTTGACACGTGATAATGTTCACTTTGCAGCTAAGTTGACATCAAAGATAATTACTATCAGGAGATTAGCCAAGGACCAAGGCTGTCAAACTAATTTTAATCATAATGCTTGCTATTTTCAGCACTTAGAATCAAGGAAGATGATTAGGCGTGATAAAGAATGTGTAGTGCTTTACATCATTCAACAAAGTGGCAGCCACATCAAAAAATACAGTTCAGCTATCAACAAGTCTTACCCCGATAAGTGGGGTTGGTAATATGGATCGCATGGTGCCATTGAGCTCTATTAACAGCAAAATCTTAGGATCACCTTACATAGCTCAGCTATCGATACAAGAAATTGAAGCATCCTCCAAGCCAATCACTTGATTGATACAATGCCTCAGATTTACACAGTTGGGAGAAAAAAAAAAAAAAGGAGAGAGAGATCCCTCAAAACCTCTGAATTGTGGAAGTCAAACCGTACCAATTATTTCTTTACTTCTATCCTACTACGCACCTTTTCTCTTTTTGACCTCTAAAGCACGTTCAATTATCTTTATTCACCATAATACTAACAGCAACCTAGGACTCAAGCCCTTAAATGCTTGTTCGTGAATTATTCCAACCAAAAAAAGGCAATGAATGCTTACTTATCACCCACCAATTCTATCTCACCCTGGATATCACCTTCCTTGAAAACCAGCCCTATTACCCTAAAACCCCCATTTGGAGGAAGATGAATAGGGCTTTAGCCAGATCTAGAAATAACATATCAGTGAGAGCAAGGGTTGGCCTACTGCTGAAAATGTAGAATAACCTATCTAGGTGTACCAACCCATGACCTTTTAATGATAGTCCTAGTAAAACTCAATCAAGCCAACAAAGAGAAAAAAACATTTGTCTATTCTAGAAAGAAGCTCCGTAAAATGGAAGTGTCCAATACCCAAAACCATGTTATTTTGTGTTTTTATTTGTCTTTTGGTTTGTTTGTTCTTTGATGTTATACATATTTGATGATTTGTGAGAGAGTCTGGTTAATCATGGATTGGAAGCTTGTGCTAGTTTGGTAGGAAAATTAATCTGGTATCTGATGATTTTGGTGATTGGTAATAAACAATAAATACTTTTATTGTAATGTTGGCGCGATTATCTACAAATTTAGCATTTATGAAAAATGATAAATATTGTCTAAGATATTTTATTTTTCATGCATATTTTTAAAATTACATCAACTTATTAAAACTAGTCCGACCATTGAACCTTAAATCAATACTTGACCGATTTAATGCCCGGTCCAATTCTAAAAATACTGCGTCCTAAGACAATGAACAACCCAAAATGTCCCTTGAGGCCAACTTTGTCCACTTCTCATGATCCTTTGGATTTATTTATTGCCTTGAGGAAAGGTATACTTTATACTCAGATCATGCCATTTTGTGTCCTAAGATAAAACATCTAGTAACAATCCTTTTGTGATTGATATTTCCACTTAAATTCCTCACAGTATACAAGAAGCACTTGGGACTCCAAAGTCAAATCAGGTAATCATAGATGTGCCAACACTTGAGAAAAGTGGTGCTCGGCAAATTAATGGTCTTCCTGAAGAGAAACTAACATCTGACTATAAGTCGGTGTTTACCATCAATTGCAATTCTAATGTAAGTATAAATTGTCACAAAGCTAGATAAGAGGCCAAAGGATATACTCAAACTTTCAGTATGGACTATCCGGACAAATTAGCTCTGATTGCCTAATTTAACAGCTTTCTCTTAATTTCCCTAGTAGCTAACTTTGATTGGAAGCAACACCAACCGGATATAAAAAGATGTCCTCCTCAATATGGAGTATGGACTTTGAGGAAGAAGTTTGTTTCGCCTAGTATTCATTTACCTAAAAAGAAAAACACAGTTTGTCAGTTTAAGAAATCTTTGTGATGCCTTAAACAGTCACCAAGGACCTAGTTGAAAAATTCACTTAGACCGCATAGGATTACGAGTACACCCAAGGGCAAACTGACTATCTCATCTTCTTTAAGTCTTCTAGTAAGAGAAAAGTTGTCATATTAATAGTTTAAGATGATGTCACTATTATAGAAAAAGACTTCGATGAGGAAATTGAAAAGTTAGGAGTTTTTGATGCAAGAATTTAATAACCTTGGCAAATAAAGTACTTTCTTGGGATGGATGTCAACAAACAAGAAAGGCATCACCATCTCACAACAAAAGTGCATTTTTGATTTTCATTAAGAAACTGGGATGGTCAGGGCTAAAACAATAGATAAAACCATAAAAATTGCCTACAAATTCGTTTTAAACAAGATTGTGTCCTAGTTGATGCTACTAGATACCAAAGATTGATCTGGAAGCTCATTTACCTCTTTCAAACCAGACTTGATATCAACTTAACCAATGTGGTGACTGAATCCACAAACAAGCCAACCAAAAAAAAAAAAAAAAACATACATAGGCACCATATAGAATCTTCAGATACTTGAAAATAACCCTTGGCAAAAAGGTCTCCATCAGGAAGAACAAAAACATGTATGGAAGTCTATATTGACACACATTGGGCTGATCTATCATAGATCTTTGATCAAATACAAGGTCAGCTTTGTATGGGGTAATCTCACTCCTTGGATACTCAAAAAAAAAAAGGGGGAATTCTGCTGAGTAGTGCCAAAGTAGAATTTCTAGCTTTGCTCATGAAAAATGCAAAGAATATGGCTAAATGGCTCCAAAACGAATGGATACTGTTCACTAGCCTTAAAAGCCTCGTTTTATAATCTGACAACCATTAATACAGCAAAAAGGTCAAATCATATTTCTATTCTTTTTATTGGCTATCTCCAATTGTCAACTATGGATTTACATGTATTATTAGTCTTTATTTCGTTCCATACTAATTGGCTTTAATTAGGTACAAGACACATCAACTAGATATTTTCTTGACAAGAACTTCAAAGATATGAAATTAAAACAGCAGAAAGTTCCTACATATAACATTTTCATATGCGCAAATTTAATGGAAATAACAATGTGGTGAAACTGTAATATTATATTCCTTTCTTTTGCAATTATCCATTTAACATTCCTATACACACAAATGTACTTTTTTCTCTCAACAAACATTTGCAAGACAGCCTACAATGCGCAGTCAAAGCTGAGAAAGTAGGGGGGAAATATCTGGTTTGACTTTTAAACATCAAGCATATAGGACGGAAGAATAAATGAGAGTATTAGATCAAGAGATTCCACCACATCCGATATTATCATTTTTCCATCCTGTCCCTTTATATGGACGGTGTAGAATCTAATAACCTAGAGTAGTAAATCAACGGATAGTCTTGTCTATACCTGTTAAAATAAAGCTAAGAAATCATAAGTAGTCTAATCTTATTATGGTAGTCAGATAACGATCACCATTAAAACACAAGGATCAAGAGTGGAATAAAACCGGAATGGAATCTAGCACAATTAACTGATAAGACACACATACACACATACATGTGTAATGGCCCGCAATGATGGTACTCATGTCCTCTTTTTACTGAACTAATAAAATCTTAAAGCGTCCACAGAAGAACCGTGATGAGTAACGTCAACTCTGTACTGTATCGTAATTATTGCTAAAAAGAAAGTCTAGCTATCGTAAAAACTGTTTGTTGCTCCCCATTATATCTATGAAACATGTTAGCAGCTAATATTAATTGAAAAATTTGTTCAATTCGTTCAAGTTAACGATCTTCAACTACACGATACAAGGTATGGCAAATTAGCATTTCATCTGGATTTGTATTCCTGAATAGCTAAGAAACTCAATTAACTAAACGATAAGAGATTTCATACAAGTATAACTCTGATTATTGCTCAAGCAACATATAGCCAGAGGCAGCACCAGTACACATTATAATGGACTAAGATATCAAACCTGAATGCGCATCATTAGATCAGAGCTATGCTTCGTGTGGAAGCGATTTTTGTGGAAGGTTTCCCGAGCTCTCTCAATTTCCACGATTTCCTCTGGCGATCCAAGTTTAGGATCGAACTCCCAGACCTGCCTGCCTACGTGATTGTTCACTGAACGCAGCCATGGACTCCCTCCCTCTGCAATCTTCAGCTTCCACATTGTGTTCCGATGCTCAGGAAACTGACAGAAACAATGAGAGAAAACCAGAAGTCTCAGCGAGAAAATGATGCATTCATGTTCACAGGAAAGTAGCAGAAAAATCGAAATGTAAGACAAAGCGTACAAGATTTTGAAATTAAATGTTGCAAAAAAAAAAAAATATATATATATATATATATATATATACACGTCGAATAATCAATGGTGGTCCAATCAATCGGCCATTATTGCGAAAATGACGTGAATCAATTACAGGATCAGTACCAGAAGTAGGTGAGTTATGAGCAAGTTGGCTTTGGCTGGCCTCGGTGTCCTTTGAAGTCCCAAAAGCCAGCAAGGGCTTTTATAATATTGCAGTCCTCTCTGTTTGGAATAGCAGGTGTGTGTATATATATATATATATATCTATTTTTAAATATTCTGATTGAAGATAAAAATATAAATTTGATAAAAAAAGTTAAAAAAAACTACTAAAGTCCTTAATTAAATTAAATGTATTTAAGGGATAAAATTGTATATAAATTAGAATACATATAAATATAAATGAATAGCTTCATACTAAATAATTGCACATCGGTAATTAAAGTGGTTTTTAAAAACAAAAAAGTCCTTAAAAAATTTCTTTGTTTTATGAATAGGATTAAAATAAACCTTCACAATCTGGTAGAAGCAAAAGAAATAAATATAATATAAATTTTTTTTTTTTAAAAAAAAAAACACATTGTTTCTTATCTCTCTCCTCTTACCACGACTCCTCTCCTTTTTTTCCTTATGTCCTTTCTTTTCCTCCTCCTTTTTTTCTGGTCTATTCCTCTCCCCTTCACCGTCTCATCTTCTCCTTCTTTTATGCCTCTTCTTTCTCGTCTTTTGCTTACCAAGAAGCAAGCAAGATGTTCACCATGACTTCTTTGGTAACGTGGCTTTTGGCCAAGAAGCCATTACAACAAATCACTATCCCAAACACTATGCACTAGTTCTACCGTGGCTTTTCCCTCCCCACAGTGGCTTCCCCACTGCTTTCCTAATCTCTAGGAAATGGGAGAAAAGGTCCTTGTTTTTTTAACCAACGAGGCCCTGTTAATAATTACTCCTTCCATTCATTTTTATATATAAAAAAACATTTTAGCAAAATTCGCAGTCCTTTTAACTAAAATAACTTTATTTATGAGAAGATAGGGAATAAGAGAGAGAATAAAAAATGATTAGAATAAAAAGAATTATAAAAGAGAAAGAATAATAAAATAAATGTGGTAAAAGTAATAGGCCTTTAAGGGCTATGAAAATTTATTATGTTGACATTAAATAAGGTAATTAAATAAGGGAAAATTCATATAGAGGCCCCTTTAGCCCAAAAAATCTTAAAAAATGCCCATAAAATCTGTAAATCCTAGAAAAGGCCTTAGGGCCTTTATAGGTATTATGTTACAATGCAAAATTACCTATACACCCACCACTTACACGACAAACAAGGGGTGGAGGCAATTTCAAATCAATCTCTCACTCTCTCTCTCGATCGATCGATCGTGTCTCTGCTCTGAAACCTCCGCTGTGTGCTCAAGTATCCGACGCCATTTGCCCTCTCCGACACCGTTTGCGGTTGTGTGGCAAAGGTGCAACCATCAGCCACGGTGCAACCATCTCTACTCTCTGAAAGTCTCGCCGTCGCCTGTGGCAATCGTCGGTAAGAAACATTTTAGGAATAGGTTTTTTCGTCCCTATTTTCTGAGAAATCCAACTTTTTTGAATTGTCATTGTACCGTTCATGCACTGTCATGTTTTTTATTCGATCATTCCGTTGATTATTGGTTCTTGGAGCCATCCAGGTCTTAGAAATCTCGATGGAAAGATTTTTTTTTATTATTGTTGATATTCTTAGAGTAGACTAAATGAAATATATGTTAGTTCTCTAAAGGTTTTGATGATTACCAACAAGTTGTAAGCAAAGGATAAAGTTTTGCTTTGTAAATTAAAAAAACTTTCTTGTCAAAGCAAAACTCGAGTTTTGGATTCAAAACTCGAGTTTTGACCTTCTGAGAGAAGAAACCAATTCTCTTATCAAAGCAAAAACCGAGTTTTTCTTTCAAAACTCAAGTTTTAACTACACGAGACTTCTCAATATTTTTGAGAAAGTCAAAACTCCGATTTTCATTTAAAAATCGAGTTTTGGACTCACGAAAGTCTCCTACATTTTGAGATTTTGAAAACCTCCATTTTTGGCTAAAACCTTCGGTTTTCAAATTAACTTGAAATATTCCAAGTTTTCACCAACAAGTGAAAACTCGAGTTTTGAGGCAAAACTCGAGTTTTGAGTTGCGTAAAGCTTTCGAGTCTTTGGCACATTTTCAAAACCTCCAGTTTCTCAAGAAAACTCCAGTTTTGGTTTTGCACAATGTTTTCACAAGAGTGAAAACTCGAGTTTTGATTCCAAAACTCGAGTTTTGATCGACGAAGGTTCTTGGATTTTCTCGGCTTCCAAAACCTCCAGTTTTCCATGAAAACTCCAGTTTTGGTTTTTAACAATGTTTTCACAAGTAAAGTGAAAACTCGAGTTTTGATTTCAAAACTCGAGTTTTGATTTGACGAGAAAGTCTTTGAATTTTCGAGTCTTGAAAAGCGCAGTTTCCTCTAAAACCTCCAGTTTTGTCTTGGCGCAAATTTACCCAAGTTTTCATGTTTAAATGAAAACTCGAGTTTTGATATCAAAACTCGAGTTTTGGCCGACGAGAAAGTTTGATACACTTCAACGTTTTGAAAACCTCCGAGTTTTGCAAATAAACCTCCAGTTTTGATGTTTTGGACTTAAATCAATTTTACTCATCAAAGTCCAAAACTCGAGTTTTGAAATAAAAACTCGAGTTTTCATTACTGAGTTTAAAATTCAAATCGCGAATCGTGAATCCTTCTTGATTGATCCTAATACTTTCTATTATCATTCTTGCATATTCCCGCTATGTTTAACCACTTTGTGTGAGTAAGTTTCAGCTTGCTTAAACAAGATTAAATGAAGATTTAGTGGAAAAGCAAAAAGCATGTCGAACATTAAATGCTTCAACCGGAAAAGTTGCATACTTACGGTAATCCATCTGTACACGCTTGCAAAGCATTAAAGAATGTTCTCCACTTCCACACGCTACACCAACGGATTGATTTGTCTCGAAATCAACTCGACCTCCTACACAAATTTGGATTAAATGAAGACTAGTGAGAGAAAGCCCTTAATTGCCTCCAATGACTAGAATAATCCCTCAACGGATATATGAAGTTGGCAACGGTCATTAAATGATCTCGAGCATAAATAGAGCAGCATTCAAGTTTCCCAAAAAAAAACACATCTCTTTGAAAAACGAAAATCATTCAAAGCTCTCAACTACTTTCTAGTTCTTACGTGTGAAAGTGACTTTTGATACAAAACTTCGGTGTTTATCATAATACACTCTTAGAGAGAGTTTCATTCTTGTAAAGCATTTATTGTAAGGAATCACAAGTGCGGGGACTTGGTGATTGGGTTCATTGATTACAACTTGTAAGGGGGAGTAAGTTCTAGTGAGAGAATTACTCTTGAGTACGAGTGTGTAATCTTTTGAAATAGTGAAAAACCCGAGAGTCCGGGACTGGACGTAGGTCAAGAGATTGGACCGAACCAAGTATAAATCCTTGTGTCTTGCTCTTCTACTCTCATCTTGGCTCATCTCTCGTTTTAGTGTTCAAAAACAGAGCTATTTTGAAAAGATTTTCAAAATCCCCAATTCACCCCTCTTGGTGATTTAGCTCCACTTTCATTTGGTATCGAGCCGGGTTCTCTCTCCGAAGAGATTAACATCTCGAGAAGGATCACTATGGAAGGTATTCTACCCGATGGAGCTTCGATCAACCACCACCGGGATTCACTTTGGAGAGCATTACTCATTCGGAAAAACAAATTCAAAGTCTTCGTAATGGCTTCCCGAATATGGTCTCGGAGAGTGTTTGAAAAAGGAGACTATGTTCCTTCAACTACTAAAGATGGAGTAAAAACTCCAAAGCGAGAAGAAGAATACGATGAAAATGACCGTAAGCAGATTGTTCTTAACAAAGCAAAGCCATTCTCATGCTCCAAAGTGCCTTAAGTCGAGTGAATACTTTCGAATATGCTCCAAGACTTCGCTAAAGCAATGTGGGACGCATTGGAGTTGGCTCACGAAGGAACCACTGGAGTCAAGGAGAATAGAGTTAACACCCTTATGATCGAGTACGACCTCCTTCGTATGAAGTCGGGGAATCTATTGATGAGTTCCGGCTTAGATTCACTCATCCGATCAATCAACTTGCCGCATTGCATTGGGAAAAATCTATGATGAACCGAGTTCAAGTCGAAAAATTTTGAACATTCTCGGCAAGGAATGGGAAGCCAAGGTTCGCCATTGAAGAAGCTCATGGAGTATCAATGCAATCAGAAAGCGACTTTATTTGGTAGCCTATCGAATATGAAGGCAAGATCAAGTTCGAAAGGGACTTGATGAAATCCATAGTAAGAGCAAAGGCATAGCTCTTAAGTCTATCAAAGAAGCTAAAGAGACAGAGATGATGAAGAGGAAGACGAAGAAAAAGAAGCTGGGCATGATTGTTCGAAGATTCAAGCGATTCTATCGAAAGGATCAAGGATACAAGAAGTTTCACAAAGGTAGCTCCAAAGACTTTGAGACAAAGAAGCCAATTATCTCGCTACGAGTGTGAAAAACCTGGTCATATCAAATCGAGTGCCCCGGTGAACAACAAGGACAAAGAAAAGAAGAAGTTCAACCGATTCAAAAAGAAAGCCTATGTCTCGGCTATTTGGGGAGATAGCTCATCGATGAAGATGAAGCGATGAGGAAGACAAAGCAAACATTTGCTTAGTTCTTTGAAGAAGAAGAGCAACATGACAACAATGATGAGGTATACAGTTCAAAACCATCCTACGATGAATTGTTTTTTGAATACATTGTTGTTCAAACAATTTGAAAAACTTGCGAAAAATATCTTGCCTTGAAAAAGAAGAATGTAACTCTTGAAGCGCAAGTTGAAAAGCTTTCCCACCTTGAAAATGTTGTTTGTGAAGATTGTCCTGATCTAAAGAAAAAGAATTTACACCTTACAAAGGCACTTGAGAAATTCACTAGAGGAAGTGAAATGCTCAATGTCATCTTGAAAGAACAAAGATTTACAAATGACGAGATCGGGAATTGGTTACAAACCAAGTTTTGATAAAAGGAAAGGGAAAAAGAAATTTGGAGAAAGGAATTATATGAAATATTTCAAAAAATCTGTTCATTCTTCAAATCCTTTTGCACATTGCAATTATTGTAATCGAAAGGGTCATGCCACCTCTTCCTGTTTTCATAAGAAGGAAAGAAAGAGTAAGCCCATGGGAAACTATCAATGGGTGCCTAAGGGATCCTACAAGGTTCCTAAGACACATACTAACCCCAAAGGACCCAAGAAAAGATGGGTACCTAAGACTTGATCTGTTTTGTCTTGGGTTTGTCTAAGAGCATCAAATCCCAACAAGTGGTACATTGATAGTGGATGCTCAAGACATATGACGGAGACCAATCTAAGTTTGCTTCAATCAAGCCCAAAGATGGTGGCAAGGTGACCTTTGGTGGCAACAAACTGGAAAGATTCTTTGGAATTGGTGAAATTGGCAACAATGAAGGACCACAAATCAAAGATGTCTACCTTGTTGAAGGACTTTGCCACAATCTCCTCAAAGTGTAAGCCAAAGCACCGATAAAGGTAACTTAGTTATCTTTGATTCGAGGAATGCTTGATAGTAAGCAAGGATGTTCTCTCTTTAGAAAATATTAAATCAAAAGCCTTATTCGGAGCTCCTAGAGATGGAAATTGTTATACACTTAATCTCTCTAGAAATGGTTCTGGTTCGAAAAATGTTTTGTTAGTAATCTAGATGATAGTTGGCTATGGCACAAGCGATTAGCTCATGTCAATATGATCCAACTTGACAGATTACTCAAAAAGGATTTGGTTATTGGTATTCCAAAACTTCATTTTAAAAACGACATGGTTTGTGATGCTTGTCAAAAAGGAAAACAAACCAAATCTTCCTTCAAATCTAAAAATGAAATTTCAACTAATAGACCTCTTCAACTACTTCATATGGATCTAGTTGGACCAGCTAGAGTAAAAAGCCTTGGTGGCAATCTATATACTTTGGTCATAGTTGATGACTTTTCTAGATTTGCTTGGGCTATATTTCTATCTTCAAAAGATGAAACATTTGATCAGTTTGTCGTTTTTGCCAAGAAGGTTCAAAACGAGAAAGGTCTTTCTATTTCAGGAATTCGAACGATCATGGAGGAGAATTCGAGAACCATGCATTTCTTGAGTTCTCGCGATAACATGGGAATTGATCATAACTTCTCCCGAGGACTCCTCAACAAAATGGAGTTGTGGAGAGAAAGAACCGAGTTCTTACCGAGATGGCAAGAGCTATGTTGAACGAAAACAACACTTCTCAAGTGTTGGGCTGATGCAATGAGCACCGCTTGCTACATCTCAAATCGGGCATATCTAGGAAGAAGTTGGGCAAGACCTCCTATGAATTGTACAAGGGAAGAAAGCCAAATCTAGCTCATCCGCATGTGTTTGGATGCAAGTGTTTCATCCACAACAATGGTAAGGATAACTTGGGAAAATTCGATCCCAAGGCGGATGAAGGTATATTTTTAGGCTATTCAAATAGGAGTAAAGCTTATAGAGTTTTTAATACTCGTACTCGAATTGTTGAAGAATCAATGCATGTTGTTTTTCGTGAATCCAAAGCGATAAATCCTTGGATGATGAAGAAGGAAATGTTTTCAAAAATCAATTCTTTTCGAAAACCACTCCCGCATCTATTGAAAATCCGAAAATATTTTTGAGGTGATCCCCAAAACAATCTCGAAAATCCCTGATCAGTCTCGGCCCTAGAGCTTGGAAGTTCATAAAGGATCATCCTTTGGACCAAGTAATAGGTGATGCAAGTCAAGGGTAAGAACCGAAACATCACTTTAAATGAAGTAATTTTCTCGCATTCATATCTCATATTGAACCCTCTAAAATAGATGAAGCCCTTTCAGACAATGATTGGGTAATAGCTATGCAAGAGGAGTTACATCAATTTGATAGAAATCAAGTTTGGGATTTGGTACCTAGGCCCAAGGACCATCCGGTCATTGGCACCAAATGGGTATTCAAAAACAAACGAGATGAATCAGCAATCATTGTCCGTAACAAGGCAAGATTGGTTGCTAAAGGCTATAATCAAGAAGAAGGAATTGATTATGAAGAAACTTATGCTCCAAAGTGGCAAGGTTGGAAGCCATAAGAGTTCTTCTAGCCTTTGCTTGTGTCAAAAGATTCAAGCTCTATCAAATGGATGTAAAAAGTGCTTTTCTAAATGGTTTTATTCAAGAGGAAGTTTATGTAGAACAACCTCCTGGTTTTCAAGATGATCATCATCCAGATCATGTTTATCGTCTCAAAAAGGCATTATATGGTCTTAAGCAAGCTCCTAGAGCTTGGTATGAGCGATTAAGCAAGTTCCTTCTTGATCAAGGATTTATTAGAGGAAAAGCGAGATACAACTCTCTTCATAAAGAGTAATAAGCTTAGTGAAATTTTAATTGTCCGAGATATATGTTGATGACATTATATTTGGTGCTTCTAATGATGATTTGTGTGAAGATTTTGCTAAGAGTATGCGGGGAGAGTTTGAGATGTCCATGATGGGAGAACTCAACTATTTCCTTGGTCTCGCAAATCAAGCAAAGAAAAGATGGAATCTTCATATCTCGGACCAAGTACCTCAATGATCTGATCTGAAGAAGTTTGGGATGGATCATTGCAATGGAGCCGACACACCAATGAGTTCCACCGCCTCACCGGATGCGATGAAGAGGGCAAGGACTTCAACATAACGAAATATAGAGGAATGATAGGATCATTGCTCTATCTCACAAAGAAGTCGCCCAGACATCCAATTTAGTGTGGGTATGTGTGCAAGGTTTCAATCGGCTCCCAAGGAATCTCATGCGAGAATGTGAAGAGGATCTTCGAGATACCTTGCCGACACAAAGACTCTTGGCTTATGGTTTCCCAAAGGTCAACCCGAACATTTGGTGGCATATTCGATTCAGACCATGCGGCTATAAGACAGAGATAGGAAGAGCACAAGTGGCCAATGCGAATTTTTTGGTGGGTCACTTGTTTCCGGTTGACAAGAAGCAAACAAGTGTGGTGTATCATCCACTCGAAGCTGAATATGTTGCGCTTCTAGTTCTTTGTGCTCAAGTTTTATGGCTCAAGCAACAACTATCGACTTGGGAATCACTCGAAGGAGATCCCAATACTATGTGATAATACTAGCACGATTAGTTTGGCGAAAAATCCAGTTCAACATACAAGGACGAAACATATTGATGTGAGGCATCATTTCATAAGGGATCATGTTCAGAAGAGAGATGTCAAAGTTATGTTCATCCCAACACATCTTTAACTTGCCGACATCTTCACAAAGCCTCTAGCTAAAGAACAATTCAATTTCATTAGAAGAGAATTGGGAATGGTCAATCCCAATGAGTTGTGAGTATTTCTCTCTATCTAAATGTTAGCTATATTTTTTTTGATGATAAAGAACTAACTTGAGCATCGGAGTGTCTAGACATGTTGTATGCGGGATAATTCAAAATCGAGTTTCTTTGTCGAAGAGTGAAAACTCGAGTTTTGATATCAAAACTCGAGTTTTCATTTTGGTAAGTCGGGATTAATTTTTTTTTTTAAAAAACTCGAGTTTTGAAGTGAAAACTCGAGTTTTGGCCCATGGAAACTCAAAGGGTCACATAACACCCTGTCATCCGATTAAGCGCTAAGTGACTATCAAAACTCGAGTTTTGAATTGAAAACTCGAGTTTTGTCAAGGTTATATATATATATAGGTCACTGTTTTAAGTTCTTCAAAACTCGACCTAAAACTCAAGTTTTATCTAGGGTTTCTCTCATATTGCTGATTCTCTCATCTTTCAACCTAAACCCTTACTCAAAAATCTCTCATGGCCTCGAAATCACACTCTCTTGGGGATTCCGACACTGATTCGAGCAACGAAGGTTCAAAATCATGGTCTCCACCTCCACCTCCTCCACCTCAGCGACCTGTGAGGGCGAAGGCGGTACCCAAGCGACTTCATCAAGGGGTAGATCGCTCAATCAGAGGAATTAGCCTGGAAATTCCTTCCTCGGATTCGCCTCTATCAAAAGGGAAAAAGAAAGCTCCCATTGGTTCCTCCAAGTCCAAAGGCGTGTCATTTCAGGACCCTATATCATCGCAAGCAACGAAGAGAAAGGAACCTAAACCAAAGGGCAAAGGAAAGAAGATTTCTGAAGATTCTCAGCCCGTAAAGAAAAAGGTCGCGACGTCGGCAAGAACAAAGAGAGCTTCGTATCACAACCCGGTCAATCTTCATCCAAAGCTCCTTCATCGTCTTCTAATCACCAAGAAGCAGCAGCCTCTCCAATCATGGCCAATGCCATATCAGATATTTATCTTCATCCAGAAAGGTGGAAATTATACCCACTTTGCTCAAAAAGATTACCCTCTCTTCGCTGCCTTTGTCAATAAAGTGCCTTTCAATCTCGGTCACTGGATCTTCCAAGAAATGACCAAGTTCAAGTTTGCTCGTCGGAGGCTTTCTCACATACCTTTTCCTTCATTAATCTCAGTCATTATGTTCTATCACAAGATTTGGTATGTAGGTGCTCCCAGCACTCTCAAGTACCCTCCATTCTTTGGGAAAGCTCAACTGAATTTAATGCATATCACCTTTGAAGCCGAGGGATCCGGGCAATCTCGTGCACCTTCAAGGTCTCAACCTAGAGCATCACAAGCTAGAGCACACTCCCAAGCTCGGGAAGCTCAATCTGCTCCTCCAGCCTTCTCGGCCATCATTGCTGCAGATTTTGATTCAGAATCCAAAATATTGTGGACAAGGCACTTGCTTCCTTGTCAATCGATTAGAGTTCGAAATTGGTAAGCTGGTGGTGAAGTCGAAGTGGGAACCACGAAATGGTGGATGCTCGGGAAGAAATGAAGACTCGGATTGAAGGGGTTCTTTGAACAGGTTCTTTGAAATCAAGAGCAAGGCCGAGGATCTTGATGCCAAATTCTCTACTCGGCTTGTCTCCAACTTGGATCTCGGTGAAAAAGTGGATAAGATTTTAAAGCATCTCCATATTGGTACCTCTCTTGGTCCAAGCACTTCAGCCCCGCTTCCGGTTCCTCATCCCCTTCCTTCACTTTCACCCGGTCCTCGATTCCCACCTCTTCACCTGTTCCTCCACTCCAATCTTTTCTTCATTGTTCCTCGCATCTACCCCACCACCGAGATTCTTCCTTCTCCATCTCCCACTACCCCAAAGAATCGAACCCTTTCATCCCGAACCATCACCAACCACCCCATCTACCGAGGTTCTTCACCCCGCCTCACCTCCTCCTACTCCCATACTCACTCTCCATGAATCCTCTCTCTCGGCTCCACTCTCTTTTGAAGATGACAAAGGGAGAGAAAGCGACAGCCAAGACCAAAGTTAAAAGCAATTGAGAGATTAAGTTATAGCTATGATGTTTGATCTTGGTATTTTGCAAATTTTAATGTTAACCATGCTTCCGTCCTTATGTTTGTTAGTTGTATTTCAAAGTGCAATTTATGATTGAACTTTGGGTATGAGATACAACTTGTGATTTCGTGCTTCGTTGCTCATCTTTGTCATTTTTGTGTAAATTCATTCTACGGCTTTACAATTCTGAATTTCAAAATGCAATCTACTGATATTCGCAAACTTAACCTCAAAATCAAATTACGCTTGTTTACATTTATTGTCATCATCAAAAAGGGGGAGAATGTTAGTTCTCTAAAGGTTTTGATGATTACAACAAGTTGTAAGCAAAGGATAAAGTTTTGCTTTGTAAATTAAAAAAACTTATCTTGTCAAAGTAAAACTCGAGTTTTGGATTCAAAACTCGAGTTTTGACCTTATAGAGAAGAAACCAATTCTCTTATCAAAGCAAAACCGCCAGTTTTCTTTCAAAACTCAAGTTTTAACTACACGAGACTTCTCAATATTTTTGAGAAAGTCAAAACTCCGATTTTTCATTTAAAACTCGAGTTTTGGACTCACGTAAAGTCTCCTACATTTTGAGATTTTGAAAACCTCCAGTTTTGGCTAAAACCTTCGGTTTTCAAATTAACTTGAAATATTCCAAGTTTTCACCAACAAGTGAAAACTCGAGTTTTGAGGCAAAACTCGAGTTTTGAGTTGCGTAAAGCTTTCGTCTTTGGCACATTTTCAAAACCTCCAGTTTCTCAAGAAAACTCCAGTTTTGGTTTTGCACAATGTTTTCGGTAGAGTGAAAACTCGAGTTTTGATTCCAAAACTCGAGTTTTGATCGACGAAGGTTCTTGGATTTTCTCAGCTTCCAAAACCTCCAGTTTTCCATGAAAACTCCAGTTTTGGTTTTTAACAATGTTTTCACAGTAAAGTGAAAACTCGAGTTTTGATTTCAAAACTCGAGTTTTGATTTGACAGAAAGTCTTTGAATTTTCGAGTCTTGAAAACGCCGTTTCCTCTAAAACCTCCAGAGTTTTGTCTTGGCGCAAATTTACCCAAGTTTTCATGTTTAAATGAAAACTCGAGTTTTGATATCAAAACTCGAGTTTTGGCCGAGAAAGTTTGATACACTTCAACGTTTTGAAAACCTCCAGTTTTGCAAATAAACCTCCAGTTTTGATGTTTTGGACTTAAATCAATTTTACTCATCAAAGTCCAAAACTCGAGTTTTGAAATAAAAACTCGAGTTTTCATTACGAGTTTAAAATTCAAATCGCGAATCTGTGAATCCTTCTTGATTGATCCTAATACTTTCTATTATCATTCTTGCATATTCCCCGCTATGTTTAACCATTTTGTGTGAGTAAGTTTCACTTGCTTAAACAAGATTAAATGAAGATTTAGTGGAAAAGCAAAAAGCATGTCGAACATTAAATGCTTCAACCGAGAAAAGTTGCATACTTCGGTAATCCATCTGTACACGCTTGCAAAGCATTAAAGAATGTTCTCCACTTCCAAACACGCTACACCAACGGATTGATTTGTCCGAAATCAACTCGACCTCCTACACAAAGTGGATTAAATGAAGACTAGTGAGAGAAAGCCCAGAATTGCCTCCAACAGCTAGAATAATCCCTCAACGGATATATGAAGTTGGCAACGGTCATTAAATGATCTCTGAGCATAAATAGAGCAGCATTCAAGTTTCCCAAAAAAACACATCTGCTGAAAAACGAAAATCATTCAAAGCTCTCAACTACTTTCTAGTTCTTCTGTGTGAAAGTGACTTTTGATACAAAACTTCAGTGTTTATCATAATACAC
Organism: Acacia melanoxylon; assembly: GCA_019022615.1. Classification (NCBI taxonomy): domain Eukaryota; kingdom Viridiplantae; phylum Streptophyta; class Magnoliopsida; order Fabales; family Fabaceae; genus Acacia; species Acacia melanoxylon. The sequence continues at coordinate 1,261,115 of JAFJYJ010000014.1, forward strand.
TCTTAGAGAGAGTTTCATTCTTGTAAAGCATTTATTGTAAGGAATCACAAGTGCGGGGACTTGGTGATTGGGTTCATTGATTACAACTTGTAAGGGGGAGTAAGTTCTAGTGAGAGAATTACTCTTGAGTACGAGTGTGTAATCTTTTGAAATAGTGAAAAACCCCAGGAGAGTCCGGGATTTGGACGTAGGTCAAGAGATTGGACCGAACCAAGTATAAATCCTTGTGTCTTGCTCTTCTACTCTCATCTTGGCTCATCTCTGTTTTAGTGTTCAAAAACAGAGCTATTTTGAAAAGATTTTCAAAATCCCCAATTCACCCCCCTCTTGGTGATTTAGCTCCACTTTCAATATATCTCTTGCAACTTTTGGGAGAAAACAGAGGTAAAAATTACAAATTTGTTGAGTGATCTGGAAGAATCCCTATCTTTGAATATTGACATTCACCCATGCCAAAATTTGAACAAAGGGATGCAATGTGTTGGGTTTGAAATGTACTGGGTGTATAAGTTACCGAAGAGTTATGTTTGGGATTGAAATATATTGGGTGTTTGTACTGTGAAAGCATAAATCCCTTACTATCATATTTTGGCATTATCAAAAGTATTGTACGATGAGATTTAATTGTTGAATCTATCACAATAGTACCATTGTTTTTGGAAGGTTTGATTGGGATTTTGTGCTATCCTTGTAAAAAAAAATTGTGCAAGAGCTTTAATTTGGTTGTACATTTAAATTGTTTGCTATTTTGGTAAGTCTTCATTGTTGCCAAATCTTGGATACTAGCTGAGATCACTATTGTCTTGTTTTACATATGCCTACTTGATGCTGTAGTGAATTTAAGCTTTAACTAAATGGTGTGAATTTTTTTTTTTATGAGAAAACCTTTGAATTCAGATTTGCATCAAATCTGAATTTTGGTCTTTTGGATCATAAATTGCAGTTTCATTATTGAGAATCTGACCTTGTGGTTGCAGGGCATTGGGTTTGCTAAATTTGTTCTTTTAGCTACTGACAAGTCAGTTATATGTTGTTTGTATATTGTCGTCACATGTGCTAATCTCATTAGTAGACGTCAACTGAATTTTCTTTACTCTGACTTGCATGAAATATGCATTTTAGCTTTGCAATTATAACGGGTTTAGTCCTAAACTTGCATCCTGCCATTGCATAGTCATTGTTGCTACATGCCTCATGTAATGGAAATGAACTCTTGAACTTGCACCTCATAATCTTGCAGAACCTTGACATGGTTTTGTGACTTAATTGGCTTTAGTGCTAACTCGGTAAGGTACTGGAACTTTCACTATACTTCTCTTATTCGATAGTGAGAATTCCATTACGGAAAATTGAGGAGTATCAAGTTTTGGCACACTCTCATGCATATATTTCTTTTTGAAAACTTTGCTTAGAAAATGCTAAATACATTCAATTCTGGTTGTATGTGAATTGCATGGTGTGAGATTCATTTTACTTTCATAGTGAAGAAATTATTGAGTGTTGTTGTCACTGATTGAGGGTCGGTTCAATCACTTGTGTGCTTAATCCTTGCCATAATATCTGCATTCTTATGGTTCATTGGAAGAATATCCAGATTTGAACTGAGATTGCTTACTGGTGTTATTAGTTTAAGTTTACGATTGTGTGCCACCATCTTGAGCATGAGAATCAAAGTGTATGTGATTTGTGCATTAAAGGTCACGTTCTTGCTTGTTAAAAATTTGACTATGTTTGAAGCAAATTTGCATGAATTTGTTTTGGTTGGTTATTTTCATCATTGAGGACCAAGGGCCATCATATAGATCACTGATTTTGTGTTTAAATATTATTTCTGTTAATTTGATTTTCAAGAAAACACTGGATTTTAGTGCTGAGATGCACGATGCTATTGTAGAATTGGGCTTCTTTGGTGTTTGTTGCCATGCATAAGCTTACTGCATATACCTCTGTGTTGAATTCATTCCATACTTAAAGCCATAAGGAAATTGATGTTTGCTTAGACGTCACATGCAACTGGACTTTTTCATTGTTGGACTTAAATGGTTGAACCAACTTGTAGTTGTATGAGCAGGACATATTGATCATTCCGCAACCTTTACACTCTTCATAGTTTTTGAAGCATAGTAATAAAACGTCAATCTTGATTATGCTCTTTATTTCATAATTATTATTGTTGTACATTTTGTTGGAATTTCTGCAAATTCACTTTAGGGCACTGCTACTCATATACGTTTATGCTGAATTTCTGTCTACCATTGTGATTTTCGATTCAAAACCTCAAGGAAAAACTTGCTGCTTTCACTCTTGTTAATGAACCTGAATGTTGAATTAAATTTCTTGAAAACAACTTGCATGTGTTGCGCTTTAACACATATTAATTTTCATATTGCAGTGCTAATATCAACGCTTTAACATAAGGACAAGGAACAACAATGAAACATTCTCAAAGGGACGCGAGGTTCTCAGGCTATAACTTGTTCACAGAAGAATTCTTCAAGCAACATGTAGAAAAACAAAAGGCAAAGGGCAAGGGGACGAAAGCTGTAGGAGCTGACCAAAGAACCCATGTTGACTTAAGTCTACAAATGAGAAAATCATGGAAAAGGTTGAGTTCAACCGAGAAAGGTGAATACACCAAGAGGGGTCAACAACTAAGAGGCCCTGGTAAAGTGGAGAAGTATATTGTGTCATTTCTAACGAGGTGCGCACCGAACACTTTCATTCAAGTATGTCATAAGTTAAAGGAACGACCCGAGGCCATGGCAAGGCTGAAAGCTATTGGGTTTGATAGGTTGGTGGAAATTAATTGCCGACAAATAAACTGTTCCTTATGTGCACAATATATGGCATGTTTTGACCCCCCAACAAAGCAAGTGTCCATTAGAGGGGAGACCCAAGTCATAGTGGCTGAACATGTGCATCAACTTATGGGTTTACTTGTGGGGGGTAAAGGCATAGAAGTTAAAGTTACCGACCAGAACCCAGTGTAATGTGACTTTAGGCGTGCGTACAAGAATGTAAAGTATAAAGCACTCGGTGACACGTTGTTAGAAAAATTAGATGAAAACTTTGAGTATCTTTTTGTGTTATTCACCCTAGGTACCCTTTTGGCTCCAAGTGCATCCATTTATGTTCGTGACCGTATGTTGAAGGTGATGACGTTCACTAAGGATGCACTTGGTGATTTTGATTGGTCCTCCTTCATTCTTGAAGAACTCACCCAACAGATCTATGAGTTCAACAAAGACTCCCACAAGTCCAGTAACAATCGCAAAACTATTGGAGGATGTGTATACTTCCTCATGGTAAGTTATCTTTAACTAAGTTTGTATGTAAACGTTATACATCAATTGCTAAGTGCTGTTATTAATGGTTTGAAATGTTTTTTTTTCAGCTGTTTTGTTTGCAACATTTTACTTTGGGTGATGTGATAGCCTCTGAGCATGAGTCGGCCATGGCTTATTGGATCGATGACAAGATTAAGAGCAGAGTTGTGCTCGAGAAAAAAAGTCAAAAAGGCATGCTGGCTCACGCCTCTCCGTTGGCATCGTTTGACCCTGACACGATGCTCACTCACCCGGTAATGTGTGACAACAATTGTTCATGGATTTTTTTATTTTTTTTACATTATGTAATTTGTGTAATTATAGCTGTTGTTACTATGTTTGATGATTTAACACAAAATTAAATGAGTTCTTGCATTGTCCTAAAAGACAATATTGGTGACTTGTAATTTTGCTGGGTTCTTTGTGGCTTATGTTTCTTAGAATTAATTCATATAACATGTTCCCACTGGCTGACTATATTATGTGTCCTTAGATAATTCTTGAGCTTCCAACATTTATAGGACATGTTAGGAACTAGGCCTCAAATGATGCAGAGTCTTAAGTCTTCCATCTCTTACATATTAAACTTCAAAGTGAATGCAAAATTTGATTTGCTGATTGGTCTTATTTGCAATTATTAGTATCCGTGCAATGCATAGAAAAGTGTGATTACTTCAAAAAATAAAGCATTACGGTGTATTCAAATATGTAGTTTTAATGTGTCCATGAGTTCTTGCACTGTCCTTGACTCGAGTTGTTGCTGTTATTGATGATTGAACAATTGATTTTTTTATTTTCCAGGAAGTTCGCAGGACATATTTCAGGCTTGTGTCCATGTTGGGACAGGAGATGTTGGCCCTTCAAGATAGATTAACATCGGACACCAATAAAGCTGAAGGGCCACAAGAAGGCTTACATGAAACTGAAACACCCAACAACCAGCCCTCAAGTTCCGGGGAGTCCGAGAAAGATGATGACAAAGAGAGAGATGAGGAAGATGAGGTTGAAAATTTTGAAGACATTGATGATGACGACGACCACCGTCACGACACAGCTATTGTTGAAGATGGTCTTGACGTGGAACCCACTGAAGAGGATGTTGTGGAAGAACCTGAAGCACAAGAGGGAGAAGGAAGTGACGATCTAATTAGAAGATCCAAGAGGGTGATAACTCGTAGCAGTGTGTTAAAATCACCTTGGATCGATCCAAACCGCAAGTGCAAGGGGAAGAGACTCTATGATGAGAAGGAGCAGCTGTATCAGTTGTGTATTAGTTATCCAACTAAAGATGAGGCTGAGGAGTATGTATCTGTAACTTGTGCACATGGACTTACGCATATCAGAAAAAATGCATATAATGCTTAACATTTTAATATGAATGCATTTAGGGAATTTGTTGATATGAACGGCTGGCACCTCCGAAGGGCAGAGCTAGATTGTTTGAAACCACGTGCCTTGATAAACAATATGGTATGGCCCATGCACTTCTGTTCTGCTGTAATGAATTAGTACAAATTGATGTGCTTTAGTAATTTTCTGATATTTGCTTTCACTTAGATAAATGTGGCTTTTTTTGTTGCTAGGTTTGTGTTATACAGTAATCATGAACTAACATTTTGTGCATATTCAGGTAATGAGTATGGTTGCCAAGATGTTGGTTGCTGATCAACGACAGAATGGAGGGACAGTCACCCGACACATTTTCAGTGCGCATTTCATGCACAAAATCATAAGCTCTCCACTGACTTGGTCAATGCAAGCCAATGAAGCTGAAATCTTGCCCGAGCGTATAGGATATAACATCAGGGACTGTCGTTTCATGTTTGGACCGTCACTTATGTGGGATCACTGGTTCTGCTATGTTGTAGACACGACAACGAAGACCTTCTACGCCCTAGATTCGTTGTCGACATATGGACCTATTCACACATGGAGCGCGAAAGCAAAGAGGGAAAGAAATTGGCAACCAAGACAAAAAAGAAGGCAAAAAAACCTCAATCCTTTAAGGAAAAGGAACAATTGGCAACTCGTGTGGTAAGTTGAACTGAATTTGAATGTGTGTTTATGTTAGATAATGGCCACCATTATTGTCATATAATCTTGTCAACAACTAAATCAGTGAAAATGCTTCATGGACATACTACGAAGGGTTAAGCCACAATTGTTCGAGCAGGAGGATAGAATTCCAAGGGGGTGGCATGGTCTAAAGTCCATGTCCAAACGGATGTGTAAGTGTCTATTAAGTTGTTTAACATTCATATATATAATGTCCAAGTTACATGAAGCATGTTGTTAACACCAATGTCTATTAAGTTGTCTGAATTCCTCTTTATATTTTTTGTTTTCAGGGACTCGTGTGGTGTTCATGTCGTTTCATGGTTACATATGTGGGATGCCAAAGTGCAAGAGGATGGATACACAATGCCGTACTACTCCATGGATGACATCCGGGAACTGAAGATTGGCATGTTGTGGTGGTTGGTCAATCATCAAAACAACACACATTGAGACAAAGTGTTGTTGATGATCAGGGACTCCCAGAAGCGGAAGACGAGCCGTTAGGAAGCAATCCTTTAATTTACATAGACTGACTTGTTTTTAAGTGTACATAAATCTCAGTGGTTGTATGACAGTTTTTATTAAGGCAATTTTGCAGAACACTTGAGTTCATATTTAGGACAAAGTTTTGTAAATTTTATTCTATAGGTGTCATGACATTTTAATATGAATGAGAACGACAACTGTTTCCTGCATCTCTGTCATTCTTAGTTGTGTGTGCAGAAGCTGGAAAATGGGATATAATAAGGTACCCGTATCAACATTATCAGCAAACTTCTAACAACTACATCAGCCCCTACTGACAACTACATCAGAAAAAAAGTAACAACAACATCAGCCCCCACTAACAACAACATCAGTCCCAAATAACAACCATATCAGAAAAAACTAACAACTACATCAGCCCCTACTAACAACTACATCAGCCCCCACTGACAACCATATCAGCCCCCACTGACAACCACATCAGCCATCTCTAACAACCATATCAGCCATCTCTAACAACAACATCAACCCCAAATAACAACCATATCAGAAAAAACTAACAACTACATTAGCAAAAAACTAACAAGTACATCAGCAAAAAGCTAACAACTACATCAGCAAAAAAGTAATAGTAAATACCCTTTTGGGTCCCTGGAAAAAAAACAAGGACCCCATTTTGGTCCCTTACACAAAGAAATGCCCTTTTAGTCCTTGAAAAGGACGAAGTCGATTCGTGAACATTTTGGTTCCTCGTAAATTTCCAAAAGGCCCTTTTTAGTCCATAAAAGAGTCTCATTTTAGTCCCTAGGGACTAAATGGGGTCCATGTTTTTTGTCGGGGACTCAAAAGGGTATTTACTCAAAAGTAACAACTACATCAGCCCCCACTAACAACCATATCAGCCCCCACTGACAACCACATCAGCCCCCACTGACAACTACATCATCCCCCACTAACAACCATATCAGCCCCCACTGACAACCACATCAGCCATCTTTATCAACCATATTAGTCATCTCTAACAACAACATCAACCCCAAATAACAACCATATCAGAAAAAACTAACAACTACATTAACAAAAAACTAACAAGTACATCAGCAAAAAGCTAACAACTATATCAGCAAAAGAGTAACAACTACATCAGCCCCTACTAACAACCATATCAGCCCCTACTGAGAACAACATCGCCCACCGACAACTACAACTACCCCATTCACTAACAACCATATCACCCCCACTGACAACCACATCAGCCATCTCTAACAACCATATCAGCCATCTCTAACAACAACATCAACCCCAAATAACAACCATATCAGAAAAAACTAACAACTACATCAGCAAAAAGCTAACAACTACATCAGCAAAAAGTAACAACTACATCAGCCCCCAATAACAACCATATTAGCCCCCACTGACAACAACATCAACCCCACTGACAACTACATCAGCCCCCACTAACAACCATATCAGAAAAAACTAACAACTACATCAGCAAAACGTTAACAACTACATCAGCCTTACTAACAACCATATCCCCACCGACAACAACATCGCCCCCACCGGCAACTACATCATTGACCCTCGGCAACTACATCACCCCACCGACAACCATATCGAAAAAACTAACAACTACATCAAAGAAAAAGTAACAACTACATCACCCCACCGACAACGACATCGCCCCCAAGAATAACCACATCAGCCCCCACCGACAACTACATCAGCCCCCACTAACAACCATATCAGAAAAAAATAACAACTACATCAGCAAAAAAGTAACAACTACATCAGCCCCCACTGACAACTACATCAGCCCCCAATTACAACTACATCAGGCCCCACTGACAACCACATCACCCCCCACTGACACCACATCAGCCCCCACTGACAACTACATCAGCCCCCACTAACAACCATATCAGCCCCCACTAACAACCACATCAGCCCGCACTGACAACCATATCAGCCCCCACTAACAACCACATCAGGCCCCATTAACAACTACACCAGCCCCCTGTAACAACCAAATTAGACCCCTTCAACATCAATATCAGCAAAAAATTAACAACTATAGCAGATTCCATTAGCAACCATATCAGCCCCATATAACATATATTTGTCAACGTCATTTACATTTGTAACAAAGTATGAATATGTGTACATAAATGACACTTGGATACAATTGTGACAACAATATCCAACCTTCATTTACAACACCCAATGCATCTACAAATTCATAATGACAACATCACACACCATCTCCAAAAATAATATGGTGTTGATTTCTATCTAAAGACATATACAACAAAAGAGTGTGAGACGCAATGCCCAAAAAGAAACACCCAAGGCACCACTGACAATCAACTTGGATTTGGATTCTTGCAAGTCTTGATGGAGTGTCCTGGCTCATGGCATCTACCACAATGATAAACCTTCTTGTTTTGGAACTGAGATTCCTGCCTTTTTTGGCGGTCTACCTGCCGCCCTTGTAGTAATTGGGGGCTCCAAGAAAGTCTCTGTTAGCATTTGTGTCACTGTGGGCGCATCAACACGTGGACAATCATATGTTGCAAGCGCCGCATGCTATGTGCATAAATTTTCTCTTGTCTTTGAAAGTGTAAAGCAATCATCCACGAATGTGTACACATTACCATTAAGTACCTTAATTCTTTGCACATGCATGTGGGCAAGGTAGTCCACTCATTTGCCATGCCAAACAAGAGCATTCTTTTGCAACCACATCAACTTTTACATAAATTAAGGCATCACCGCGTCTAGTTTCAACCAAAAACTGGTTCACCCCATAATATGTAGCATGCATATTTTCTGCAAAGTTGACATGTTGCAACATCTTTTTCTATGTTGGGTCCCACACCTTTTTTTCAATTCACCAAAGCCATCTTGCTTGCAAGCAACTTCGCAGCCAACTTCTCCCTATGTTCATGTATTAACATTGACACAGTGTGCGTCTGCTCTTTCACCATCCATGCATTGAACGATTCAGCAATGTTAGTGGTTATGTAATCCCACCTTTTCAAAGGAAACTTGCTTAAAGCCTATTGATCAACGTCCCCATGAGTCTCAACCCAGTTTGTGCCAATCTTTGGATTGAACGATTTTAATTTTCTCATCGCAATGTGAATTCTTGACCTTGCCTTGCGTACGCAATTCCATCGAGGAGGTGCAATGCAGTATCCTTGCTATTCCCAGAGGTACGTGGCATCCATTTCATGATTTTGAGGAACTCTGCACTATAATTTTCTGTAACATGCCTGTAACAAAATGTATGTCTGTCGGTGCCAAATATATATGCTACAGCCCCAATAATGAAATTATTCCGATCAGACACAATTGTTATCATCAACGATCCTGTACTCTGTTTTACATTATTTAGAAACCAAGCCTAATCATCATATGTCTCACCACTGACAATGCCATTTTCTAAGGAAAACATTTGGTTGTCTGCATCATACGCACAAGCTGACAACATTGTTCCCCTATAAGGGCCACTCAGATTACATCCATCTATATAAAGTATTGGCCGACAACCATCTACAAAACCTTTTTATAGAACAACCATAGGCAATAAATAGCCTCTTAAATCTGTTATCGGCTGACCCTTCCCATTTTGCAACCAGTATCGGGATCACTCTCCATGAGTCGCACACATCCAAGGAATAACATTGTAAGAGTCCTCTACTCGTCCATGTAATTGCCTCACTGCTCTTTCTTTCGCACTATATGCTTGACGATAGTTTAGGCGTACCCCATACTTGCTATACAATTCAGTTCGAATTTCATTAAATGTCTTCTCAATATTATTTCTCAAACCATCAATTACAATCGATGATGTCATACAATAAGGCTATCCTGTGCATGGTGTATGTGTTCACCTCTGTATGTTCTAATGATTAGGAACTAGGTATCTTGATGTTTTCCCGCGGAATATGCACCCATGTACCAGGGACAACTATCAACCTTGCACTTCACTATCATCTGCTTTGGCTTGTTCTTGACAAATTTGTAGGAAAACTTGTGTGCAATGCTATATTTGTACAACGTTTCACAGAGGGTCACATCATTTGCAAAAAAAATTCCTTTTCCCATAATCAAATCCTTCCATTTGTAATGATTCATTTCAGGCGAGCTTAATGGCACACTTTGTGAACAACACGGTAATGATGTAAACTCTTGAGTTTCATTAAACATTTGAGGGGGAGACATAGACAACCCAGCTGCACCTCCAAAGAGTTGATCCCTCCTGCGACAAACAATAATTATTAGTGCAAGTAATGAGAACCAAGTAATGACAATTAGTATACGAACAAATTACATTTCTTAACACAACTACACTTACACTTCTTGTTCTTCCATTTGAACATTCGTTCGTTGTGGTATATTGTCATTATTCCCATTTTCTTCAATATACATATGACAATATGTTTCATTATACCTTATTAAATGTTTTACCCCTTCATCATCTACAAGATCAACAAATGTAGATGTATCCGTCCTAAGTTTGCACTTCATGCAAATTTTAGTATTTTCTTCCCCAATTAAAGATGTTATGATTCTTAGCAACTCCTCGTATGTTATTCCTTCCTTGATGCCTCTTGTTCTTACCATTCCACCAATATAATCACTACCTTGTCCTCCCCCCTCTACAAAGTTACCCCCTACATGGAAGAAACATAACAGGTTCTTCGCTGAAGTACTAGCCATCTTTAACTATGATCTGCAACATAAAGTTAGTATTAACAACTTCAATAGTCATATTAACAACTAAAACTAAAGGTATTAACAACTAAAACTGTAGGTATTAACAACTATCCCATATCAGCATTTTCACATTCAATCATTCCCATAACAAACAAACCCCCTTCTGTTTCCATGCCTGAAAAACAGAACAACCTACCCTACAACGTTTTAACTTTCATCTCTTATTAACAAGTTAAACAGCCATGTTAACAACTAAAACTGAAGGTATTAAAAACTAAAACTGTAGGTATTAACAACTATCAAATTTCAACGTTTTTTCAGCCTTCATTCCTTGATCACTTTCAACCATTCCCTCTCAAATACAGACCTTTCCCTCTGTTTTCATGCCCAAAAATAGAGCAAGATTTTAATAACCCAACCCTACAGTGATTAAAAACGAAGTAGCATGGTGATTATGATATCTTAATCAAAATATTAGCATTTCTTACATAACTCCTACCCGATAATAGCATAAGTGAGGCGAAGCTCCAACTTTTTCGCTCACCCAACCTTCGATCGAAAAAAAAATGATGACGAACAACAATATACTGATTCTTTGAGTTCAGATCAGAATGCAATGGATGATCAGAATACACCTAAGGATAAACGACGGAAGAGGGAAGAGGGAAGAGGGAAGAGAAGGAGAAACGATCAAGGAGGTAGGTGAGGATCAGTCAGAGGAAACCCATGTTCAGTTTCAGCATTTCTTCATTCTGATGTCACGTTTCAGCGCCAAAACAGATGACTTTTTCTTTTTTACTCCCAGGGGTGTGTTGGTACTTTTGCATTGTAACATAATACCTATAAAGGCCTTAGGACTTTTCTAGGATTTACAGATTTTATGGGCCTTTTTTAGGATTTTTTGGGCTAAAGAGGCCCCCATATGAATTTGAATGACCTGGCTATCACCCAAGAGGGGGGGTGAATTGGGTGTTTGATTAAACTTTGGTTACTTTGAAATTCTTTTCGCAACTTACTGAAAGTTGTTTGAGTTACGAAATAATTTATAAAGTGATAATCAGTCATTCAAATATATATCTTTGGAAACATAAGAGATAAGGGAAGAGAATATGCAAACTGAGATTTATCCTGGTTTGGTCCAATCCTTGACCTACGTCCAGTCCTCAAGCTCCACTTGAGATTTTCAATCCACTATCTTCTTTCAACTTGATTACACGTTCTGTACTTTTAGTAATCCTCTCACTAGGATTCACTCCCCCTTACAAACTGTAATCAATACACCCACTTGATTACACACTCTGTACTCGAAGTAATTCTCTCACTAGAACTTACTCCCCTTACAAGCTGTAATCAATACAATGGGTTTCCTACTCAAGATCACCCAATCTTGAGTAACTCTCAGATAGTATGGAAGGAATGATTACAATAAATCTTCTCTCTTAGAAGTGAATGAAAAAACACTGAAGAACAATACAAATCACTTCACTCTCTATGATAAGCTTATCTAAACATGAAAAACAGAGAGTAAATGATGTGAAGGTCAGAGTATTAGCATGTTGAAGTTGTAGGCTGTTGTCTCTCATTTCTGTCTTGAATCTGTCTTCTTTTATAGGTAGAGATCAATATATTACCGTTGGAATCTTGATTATAACCGTTGCCTTCATTAGACAAGGTTCTAGTTTTGTGTTGGTCTTCTTCTTCTCTCTCTAATCTTCACTTAATCCAGTTTGTGTAGAAGTTCGAGTTGACTCTCGCAAATTTATCCGTTGGAGTAGCGAGTCTTTGGATGTGGAAATCATTCTTTAATTCTTTGTAAGCGTGTGCAGACGGATTACCCAAAAGTATGCAACTTTCTCGGGTTTTGCATTTAATGTTCGACATGCTTTTTGCTTTTGCTTTAAACCTTCAATAAACACTCTCTAATTCATCTGAAACTCACTAAAAAAGTGGTTAAACATATCTAGGAACAGTAGAGAATAATGATAGGAAGTATTAAGATCAAACAAGAAGGTTTTACAAAATCGTAAGATTTGAATTTCAAACTCTGCGATGAAAACTCGAGTTTTGGACTTTGGTGTGTAAAATCGATTTAAGTCCAAAACATCAAAACTGGAGGTTTTCTTTCAAAACTGCAGGTTTTCAAATCATTGAAAAACATCAAACTTTCGCTTGGCCAAAACTCAAGTTTTCATATCAAAACTCAAGTTTTCATTTGAATATGAAAACTTGAAGAAATCATGCCAAGCCAAAACTGGAGGTTTTGGAGAAAACTGGCAGTTTTCAAAAATTGAGAAAACATGAAGACTTTCTGCCTGAGCAAAACTCGAGTTTTGAAATCAAAACTCGAGTTTTCACTTTATTGTGAAAACTTTGAGAAAACTTTGTCAAACTCAAAACTGGAGGTTTTCACAAAAACTGGAGGTTTTGAAAACTGGCTAAAACCTGAATCCTCTCGCAACTCAAAACCGGAGTTTTGCTTCAAAACTCGAGTTTTCACAAACTTTGTGAAAACTTGGAAAATTTCAAGTTAAATTGAAAACTAGAGGTTTTAGGCAAAACTGAAGGTTTTCAAAGTTCAAAAACTTAGGAGACTCTCGTAAGTCTAAAACTCGAGTTTTCAATGGCGGAGTTTTGTCTTTTCCAGAAAATATTGAGAAGTCTCTGTATGGTGAAAACTTGAGTTTTCTCTGAAAACCGGCGGTTTTGCTTTGTTCAAGATTTTTCTCATTAAGATCAAAACTCTTGGCTAATCTCAAACTCAAGTTTACATGTCCAAGCTTGAGGTAAGAATCCAATGCAAGAAGAATCAACTCCAAACTCATTGTATGATGTCCGTTATGATCCGATGAATGAAGACTATTCTTGACCAGCGTTCTTGAAACGTCTTGAACTAACTGTCAACTTTCGAAGGCCATATCTCCTTGTTCTGAACTCCGTTTTGGTTGGTTCAAGTCTTGATGGAAATCCCTTTGAGTCTTCTTTCATATGCCACAAATTTCAGCTCAATCAAATTTTTAGTTTGTGAGATACACTCAAAACATTGAGGCTTGGTTTGCTGTGTGGCGTGAATTTCAGTGTCAACTTCCACAATTCATAGCTCCTTGATCTGAACTCCTTTGGGCTTGAATTTTATATGAAAAATGACGCATTGGAAGTCTATTTTCATATGCCACTGGTTTCACCTCAATCCAAGTTCTGGTTTAAGAGATATCATTGAATTACCAGACATCGCCCGTGCTGAACGTGAAACAGAGTAGAGCAGAGTTGCTGAATAGTGCTGAAACTCGAGTTTTCCTAGTCCAGAGACACCAGAGATGCTGAAGACACTACAAAACTCGAGTTTTGAGTCCTAATTTGAGTTTTGAGTTCTTAACTCGAGTTTTCTCATACCAGAGGGGCAAAATCATTGTAGTGAAGTAGGAAACTCAAGTTTTGAGTTGGGAACTCGAGTTTTCTCATCCTGGAACTGATTTTTGCTGACTTTAATTCCTAATCGAGCCATTCCAACTTCCATATGATCTTGGAGGCTTCTAGCATCAATATAAGAACTTGAATAATGATACCTTCATTCCATTCAACAAGATCTTCCTTTTTTCATCTCCCAACTTGATCATTCTTCATCATTCAACTCTTTCTTTCTTGTTTTCTCTTGATCATTCTCTATTATTCAACTTGTACTCATCATTCTTTGCAAGTTCTACCTTCTTCAATATTCCCTCTTCTTCTTGATTATTCCCAAAATCCTTTGATAACTTCTTGCTTCCTTGACATTCTGATATTCCAATTATATTGTGTGCAAGAACTTCTTTCTTCAATCTACTTTCTTGATCAATCTCTATAGTTCAACTTGGAATAATCTTCTTCTTGATTAATCTCTATAATTCAACTTGGATTAATCTACATTAAATACAGCAGTTAGTCAATGTAAGAGATAACTATATTAATCAATCTTTTTGCTTTTTAATAATGGCATCTATATAAGATATCATCAAAACTAACAGAATTTTCCCATTAAATAATGGCAAAATGAGAAAGTTACAAGTAAAAAATAAGCTAAGTTTGGCTTCCTTCCTATTAGAATAGCCAAAAAAATATAACTTCATCTAACTTGGGATCAAATTTCCCTAAGTTCTCCTTACCATTATTATGCACAAAGCATTTGCAACTGAAGATATGCAAATGAGCTATGTAACATCCTGAATTTTGGGCATTGAAACTTGAGAATAAGACTAAATTAGGCGGACGCCTAAGCCCGGTTCAGGAGAAGTGACCTTCCCGGATAGGGCCATAACTTCGGTTGAGGGACAAAAAGGGGAAAATTATGAAATAATATTTCAAGGATATAGAATTATTATGATGAAATTATTTATGGAAAATTTGGCCTTAATTATTATAAATCTAATTATTGGAATTTAAGGTATATTTTCCCATAAACTAAGGGTAAATAATTATGGAATAATCTTTGGCATAAATATTTTAGAGATAATATTTCAAGGCCAAAAGATATTTAATTGAGGAAGAAAATCCTTAAAAGGAATTAAGGATTTAATGTTATCATTATTCCAATATTTGCAATTAATTGAGTTAAGTACTTAATTGCAAATAAAGGTTTGGAAGAGGAACAATTAAGTACTAAAATGGGCCTCATAACACAATATTCACCATGAGCCCATTATCTTCATTAACTCCCTCAGCTGAAGCACGTGACAGTGGAGAGCTGTCAGCAAAAAGTTAGTAGCCATACTTTCTTCAGGGTGAATAACTCCCTATCTGAACACGCAAGATCAGAAGCACCATATTATTCCAGTAGCTTAAATGCTCACGACATCAGACTCTCCATACGTCCTTATTTAAACATTGTTCCTTGATCTTTAGTCATCCACTTTGCTCAGTTCAAGTGAAACCGAGAGCAAGTAGAAACTGAGAGTGAGAAAGAGAGAAAGAGCCACGGTTGGAGAAAAACGAATGAGCTGATCGTAAAGCTTGAGGAATCAACTAAGGTGAGTTCCTTAAGCATTATCCTTCCTATTTTCATGGCTTTAATCTGCTGCAAGTGGTTTAGTCAAAAGGAAATACGTGACTATGCTCTGTTTTTATTGTCTAAAACAGAGAATCTTGTATGTTTATGTTTCATAGTCAAACGTTTGAGTTTTTCCACGACATTTTTACAGTAGATAGTAGACTCAATAAGGTTTAAAATGAGCAAAAGAATACCCAAAACGGACATGTAGATTGGAAGTTATAATTTTATCAAAGTTTGACAGCAAAACTGGAAACTGTCAATTTCCAGAAATGAACAGTGATTTTCGTGAGAAGTTTTGAAATAGTAAATGATCAAATTTTGTCATGAAGTTTTCTAGAAATAAAGTGGACACAACAAGGTTTAATTTGATAGGTCACATGCCTTATTCAGAGTTGTATCTAGAGAGATATGAATTTTTGAAGTTGACCTATTAAATCTGGAGTTTTCTGGACTGTATGTCGGAATATATATATATATATATATATGGCGCTGAATATGTTTAAGTGATGGGGCAAAACTTTAAGCCTATAAACTCCGCAAGTATACGGGCCGTACCAAGTAATAAAGTGATAAGAAAAGTATCGTTCCCACGAGGACTTGGTATCACAAACTTCGGTTAAGCATTAATTTTACAATTTCGTTTAAGTTGAGCAAACCAAATTGAATTTAATTCAGAGAAAAGAAATTAAAAACAAAATTAAAATAAACAAACTACTGCAATAATAAAATGAGCAACCCAGAGTCACTAATCCCTTATTAGTTTCATAAACCTTGCTTTCACTAATTTAATTAGCCTTAATATTAATTTTGTTAATCTCGAGTATAATTAGTTATAAGTGCCTGTCGGTCCACTTACAACCCTCTCTTGAGTATAATTAGTTATGTCTAACATAATTACTCAAGAGGCAATAAATCTCGAACACACTCCTCAACAATTATATGGGGCTCTTAGGTATATGTCTATCCTAATCGCAAATTAAATCGTAATCTAATCCCATATTACTTAATCTTAGAGCTTAATTAAAATTTCCTTCGTCAAGGTAAACCCTAATTCTCAAATTCATATTTAGTGATGATCAGACACTAAATAGATAAAGCTAAACAAGATTAAGTAACCAAAATTAACATTAGTTATAACTAATTAATAAAAACAAAGTTTAATCCACACCTATAAGTTCAAAGTTCCTCTAGGTTGCAAATGAAAAGTTAGCCAAACATGGCTTTAATCAGAAACCATCACAGAGCACAGAAAAATTAAATCCAGAAACAGAACCAAAAGGATCAAGGAATCAAATCTGCTGAACCACTCCCCTGCAACAGAAGTTGTCCAGCTTCTCTATTTCTTGGACTCTCTGTTCTGTTCAAATCTGAGCTTCCAAAGCGCAACTGTGGTCTGAGATGGTGAGGGAGAGATGAAGTTGGATGGTGGTGGAAGAAGGGAGGATCTCGCCGGCGACAATGAAGGTGAAGGTGTCGCCGACGAGGAAGAAGATGCGATGGTGTTGGAAGGCGTGTCTGCTTTTCTCTCTTCCTCACTGTGCGCCTCCGCGAACTGTCCGCCTCTGTTCAATTCCAATTAATTCATTCGCCCTGGCCTTCAATTTAGGTCTTCAAAATTGATTCAATTCTCACACCCCAAAACGTTGTCGCATCACCATACCCTTTTAATCCATTTCAACAATCCACTAATACCATCGCCAAAACGTGTGGTCATTTGTGCAAAATAAAAATGAATTAATAATAATAATAATAATATTAAAAAAAAAAATTGATTTATTTATTTTCTTTTTATTTTTTTCTTAAGAAAACTTCCTATTACTAATATTTATTTCCTAAACTCAAAAACTTTTATTTTAAATTGAAATCTCATAAATGATGTATCCAAATTGATTTCTCTTAAAATCTCAAGAAAATCTCTTTAAATTAGTAATAATGACTTCTCAAATATATCAAAATATATCTTAAATTTATTAAAAATGAGAAGTCATCATTAAGTGTAGGGAAAACTTGGTATTAACTTGGATCTCGGACTACCCATCCCGGATCTCGGACACCTTACCCCTCCGCTCAACTACTCACCTCTTAACTCGGATCTCGGACTACCCATCCCGGATCTCGGATCTCGGACTACACATCTTGGATCTCGGATCCCAGACACCTTACCCCTCCACCCTCAACCACTCACCCCCTCAACTCGGATCTCGGATCTCGGACTACCCATCTCGGATCTCAAACCTCGGACCACCTATCTCAGCACCCCATCTTAGCACCTCATCCCAGCAACCCCATCTCAGCAACCCCATCTCAACAACCTATCCCAACAACCCCATCCCAACACCTCCAACCTAGAACCCCTCAACTCGGAGAAATAATTGCAAAGAAAATAATAATAATAATAATTATTATTATTATTTTGGTCAAAGATTATTATTATTATTAGGAAAGAGAATAAATAATAATATTATTTATTAAAAATGGGTATTATTATTAAGTCGCGTAGTAGGGTATATTGCGATGCCAGAAGTGACTCATAACAATGATAAATATTTATAGGCATACCTTGACACCTCTACTGATCCTAGCAACGTTGACCGGATTAAGGATTCAAGTTTGAGGTGGGTAACTATTATCTTATTAGCTTGTATGTATGTATTCATGTATGACTGGTCATGGTTGCTAGATAATTTGCATGTGTGTATCCTAGCTATGGATTGAGGCTGCGTGTCCTAAAGGGCTGCAGTCCTTGGCCGATAACTACGGTTACGGTGCGACTTATTTTCTATAAATTATTCTATGCTTAACATGTGTCGTACTGTCGTTTATATTTCATACCTGCATATGAGATTAATTGTTATCCCTGGGGTTCATTCATTTGAACTCCAAACCGCAAGAAGGAGACAGGTAGTGGTTCGGGATCAAGAGGCAAGACGTAGCTGTAAGGATTACAGCAGAAGGAACTTTTTATGATAATATAAGTAGTTGGACTGTAATTAACATTTATCATTTGTCTATTTTTGGATTAATGTATTAACATCCCACTATGGGATAGATATCACTCGTAATAGGATAGATTCGAATCATGAAAAATTTATCCTCACGTTTTCAAACTGAATTATTTTAAGAAAGTTTTTATTCTGCAATTAAGTCGTCCAAATCATTTCGATGCCTATGCGCTTAAACTCTGATAAACATAGGCGTATTAAGTCAGGGCGTCACAAGCTAGGTTTGGCTTCCTTCCTTTGTACAACTCATAGGGAATTTTTTTCAACTTCTTCCGGAGGTATGCGCAATTTGAGATGTAGCATGCCTTACTCATGGCATCAACCCAAAACACTTGGGAGGTTTGATTCTCGTTCAACATTGCCCTTGCCATCTCAATGAGGACTCGATTCTTCCTCTCTACATCACCATTTTGTTGAGGAGTCCTTGGGGCTGAGAAGTTGTGATCAATCCCCATATTATCACAAAACTCACCGAAAGCGTGATTCTCAAACTCACCACCATGATCAGTACAAATTTCTGTAATAGAGAAACATTTCTCGTTTTGGACCTTCTTGGCAAAAACAACAAACTGATCAAATGTTTCATCTTTAGATGATAAGAATATAGTCCATGCAAATTTTGAGAAATCATCAACTATGACCAAAGTGTATAAATTGCCACCAAGGCTTTTCACTATAGATGGTCCAACTAGATCCATATGAAGTAGTTGAAGTGGTCTATTAGTTGATATTTCACTTTTAGATTTGAAAGATGATTTGGTTTGTTTACCCTTTTGACAAGCATCACAAATCATGTCATTTTTAAAACAAAGTTTTGGCAAACCAATAACCAAATCCTTTTTCAGCAACTTGTCGAGTTGGAACATATTGACTGAGCTAATCGCTTATGCCACAAACAACTTTCAACCAAGTTACCAATAAAACAATTTTTAGAAACATAGTTACTACTGGGAAGCCCTGAATAAGGCTTTATACTTAATATTGTCCAAGGGCAGATCATCCTTGCTAACGATTAGACATTCCTCAGAATCTAAGATAACTAAGTTACCTTTGTATTTGCTTTGACTCACACTGAGGAGGTTGTGGCATAGGCCTTCTATAAGGTAGACATCTTTAATTTGTGGTCCATCGTTGCTTCCAATTTCACCCATACCAGCAATCTTTCCGGATTGATTACCACCAAATGTCACCTGCCACCATCCTTTAGCTTGATTGTAGCAAATTTGGATTGATCTCCTGTCATGTGTCCAGAGCATCCACTATCAATGTACCACTTGTTGGATTTTGATGCTCTTAGACAAACCTGCAAGACACAAAGGATCATGTCTTAGGTACCCATCTTTTCTTGGGTCCTTTTGGGTTAGTTTGTGTCTTATGAACCTTATACGTGTTGGGATCCGTACACGCAGTGGAAGGATTCATCCATTAATTCTTACGAATCCCATAGGAGGATCTATCAATGGCGTTTAAATCGGGTTTGTTAGAAACCGTACCTATGTGAACTCGTGAGTGTCTCGTTCAATTCGATATCATGTGCGTCTCGAAGGTCGTGCGATCTTGTTCGATCAAACAGGAGCTGACTTTGCAAATCCACTCCCTCTACCGGTATCCACACGAACAGCCTCCAACATCGACGGCAGCGTGCTAGCGTCTTCAGTATTTTCGCGTCTCTTCTTTTCTCTCTAGGGTTTCTCACGGCTTTTCTATTACGTCTTGCAAATTGTCCCATAGGTTTTTCAAAACCCGATACGCGTATTATATATTCAAAATTAATCCTTATTAATCTTGAAATTTGAATTTGGACGAAAACAATTTATTAATTAAATCTATCCAATAGATCTAATCTAATCTATTTATTTAATCCGAATTAAAAGACTGCGATTTAATTTATCTCTAAATTAAATTTGAGATATGATATCTATCTATTTAATTAAATCCAAGATACTATATCTCAATTCAAATTGAATTAGATATATGATATCTTTATTCGAAAATTAAATCGAGATATAATATCTCTATTTGTTTTTAGATATTTAATTTATCAAATAAATTAAATACAAAACAAATATTATATAATAATATAATAATATCTATTAAATAATATTATTATATTATTTTCGAATTTAATAATGTATATATATACATATATCCATCCTAGATTAAATACAGTATTCATTAAATCTTAGACATATCTAAGATTTAATGAATCTGGACACTATTGCTCGTGTTGGGCTATTCTTGTGTGCGACCCTGCAGGCCCACATGAGATTGACAGCGGGCCAATACTCTACCAACCCACAAGTCGCAAGCGGCCTCTCGCAAGACATTGTGACTACCCAATTCATATGGGGATACGATACAACTTATCATACAACCATGTCACGTCCCTTTTGTCACGCAATAATTTGGTCAAGGATTAGGCATGGAAAATGTCAACCTCCTGTTCTTGACCATTACTTTCTCGATTCTTGAGTAGTCTAACAATTGAAATGGAAACTCTTTTCCATTGTAGTATGGCCATACATTTCTCATGCTCACTCATCGAGGAGCCCAGTATTATCTCTCTACAAATGTGAGAAACAAATTCCATCTTGACCATTCACATTCCTTTGCAAGAAAACCATTGATCCCGATCCAAGCCTTTATCATCACCCGTTCAAAAGATCACTTTTGACTAGGTCAAAGATCAGCGACTCATAATGTAGGAATCCATGATAATCTCAGGTCAAAGGGCATTGTGACACGGTTATACATGAGAAAAGCTTATGACTTAATCCATGTAGCTTTCTCATAGTGGGTTGGTCCAGCACCTTTTACTCTTACAAGTGCCTATGACTTTGATTCATGTTGGATATGATTAGCCATTATTAAGAGCAAAAAGCTTGTATACTATATTTATCTCCTACATTGACGAACTGTTATATATTTAATGTAGAATAATCCAAGTTGAATTATAAAGATTAATCAAGAAGGAGATAAGAGGTTACGGAAAGAAAAAGAAGAACTTGTAGAGAATATCAAGGAAGCAAGAAGCTATCAAAGGATTTTGGGAATGATCAAGAGAAGCGAAGAAAGAAAGAGTTGGTTTATGAAGAATGATCAAGAGAAGAGAAGAAGAAAGAGTTAAGTTATGGAGAATGATCAAGAGAAGAAAAAAGAAAGAAGAACTTGCTTAATGGAATGAGAAAATCATTATACAAGCTCTTAGATTGATTCTAGAAGTCTCCATGATGATATGGAAGTTGGAACGGCTTAAATTGGAGTTAAAATAAGCAAAATCACGTTTTGGGATGAATTAACTCGAGCTAGGAAGTTTACCTCGAGTTAAAATGATTGCTACAGTGATTTTTGCCTCTGGGATGATTTGCCTCAAGTCAAGAAACTTGCTGCCTCGAGTCACCAGCCTCGAGTTAAGAATTCAGCTGCCTCGAGTCAAATGCACCTTCAGCACACTCTGTTTCACGTTCAGCTCGGGTAACCTCTGGTAATTCGATGATATCTCCCAAACCAGGAATCGAATTTAGGTGAAATCAGTGGAATATGAAACTAGACTCCCAATACGTCATTTTGATATAAAATTCAAGTCCAAAGGAGTTTAGATGAGAGAGATATGAATTCTACAAGTTGGCACATCAATTCACGCCACACAGCAGACCAAGCTTCGGTGTTTTGAGTGTATCTCACAAACTACAAATCAAATTGAGTTGAAATTGGTGCCATTTGAAAGAAGACTCAAAATTAGTTCTATCAAGAGTTGAACCAGGAAAAATGGAGTTCATACCAGGGAGTTATGGCCTTCGAAAGTGGATACTTGAAATTATGGATTCAGTTTAGCATAGCTTCAGTTTTCTGTTTCTACACAACCAAATGAAATGAAACCAATTCCATATGAATCTAGACACAACAAGGGTTTCATAGAATTTGGAAGAAACCAATTTTGATGAGTGCCTCCTCAAATCAAGTTCAAGTCAATGAGCACAGAATTGAAGTTATTGCCTCGAGCCAGTAGGAATGCAACCTCGAGTTGGGTGACTCGAGCCAGGACTCTGTGCTCCTCGAGTCTGAGCAGAGAGTTAGATACTTGGAGAAAGGTTTTTGCCTCGAGCCAGCATATCAGCCTCGAGTCAAATGCAAACAGAAAGTTAGAAGAATTGGGAGCAGTTTTTACCTCGAGTTAGTAAGTGCACCTCGAGTCTCAGTCGTTCATTGCAATTGATTATATTCTATGTTCAACTCGAGCCTGAGAGTTAGTTGCCCTGAGTCTATAGACTCGAGCCTAAGAATTTTCTGCCTCGAGTCAGGTTTACTTTTGAACTACTTCATTTGCTCAGCGTAACTCGAGTCAACAAGAATGATGCCTCGAGTCGATGAACTCGAGCCAAGATAATTTCTGCCTCGAGTCAATTACACAACTGGAATACTCTGCCTACATTTGACGATGATTTAACTCGAGCCAAGCTTTTCTATGCCTCGAGTCAGTATGACAGCAACTCAATAGCAGTAACGTCTCCGAGAATCTTGAAATGATTCTTATCAATTGATTTCTGCTTGCTATACTTCTCAATGCTATTAATCATGTTTGTTAGCAAGTTTCAAATGATCAAACGAAGGATTAACATCAGATTATCAAAAAGCAGATGATTACGTCAGAAGCTTCAACGGTAATATTTCTCCAACGGTCGAATAGTTCCAACGGTCATATTCGCTCACAACGATCATATCCAAACCTGGAAGAATTGCTCATTGTTCTTCATTGACTATAAAAGGAGAACCATTCAAAATGGAAAAGATGATGATACGAGCTTGCACTGTCAAAATGCTAATATTCTAAATTCAACATCTATACGCACTCTGTTTCACAATGTCCATATAGTTTATAGTAGAAGAGTGAAATAATTATGTACTTCAGTGATTATTATTCATCTACTCTGTGAGAGAGTCCAAACACTTATTTGATTATCTGTTTAGTGATCAAATCTCAAGGTCGTGGAACCTTTGAGAGTGGGTGTAAAGTTACAACTTGTAAGGGGGAGTGGGTCCAAGAGTAAGAGGATCATCCTTCATTTACAGAGTGTGTAATTGTATCCTTACAGTGTGTAAGGGGGAGTATCTCGGTAAGAGATTGTAAAGGCTGCTCAAGTGCCCGACTAAACTTGTGAGGTTGTAAAGGCTTTTCTCTTGTGCCTAGGTTAAACAAGGAGATAGTGGATTGAAAATCTCAAGTGGAGCTTGGGGACCTGGACGTAGGTCAAGGAAGGTTGAACCAAGTATAAATCACAGTTTGCATATTCTCTTCCCTTATCTCTTACATTTCCAGTATATGCTTATTTGAATATCTAACTGTCAATTTAGAAGTTGCGAAAAGATTTTCAAAGTTCTGAAAGTTTTATCAGACACCCAATTCACCCCCCCTCTTGGGTGATAGCCAGGTCTAACAATTCGTATCTCCATACTCATCAAAGTCATACTGGTCTTATTTCATCTTTGCTCCCGCATAGTTGACTGACCAGGGACATTTAGGATAATCTATAAGATATATCTCAAGGATACAGTTATCACTATAAACATGCAAATGAAAATGATAACTAAATAGAGAATACTTTAAATAACATTAATGTTCAAAGTAATTCAATGACTTGCCCCTAGGGCCTAATTTCCAACAATAGGATCCCTTAGGCACCCATCTATAGTTACCTACAGGTTTAACCTTTCTTTCCTTTTTATGAAAACAAGAAGAAGTAATATGGCCTTTACGATTACAATAATTGCAATGGGCAAAAGAATTGGAAGAATGAATTGATTTTCAAAAATAATTCAAATATTTTTTTCTCCAGATTTCTTCTTTCCTTTCTTTTTGTTAAAGTCAGGTTTGTAACCAATTCCTAATTTGTCATTTGTAAGCCTTTGTTGTTTCAAAATGACATTGAGCATTTCACTTCCTTGAGTGAACTTCTTAAGTGTTTTAGTAAGATAAATATTTCTTTTCTCTAAAACCCAACAATTTTCACAAACTTTTTCTGAAATCTTTTCACAAGCTTTTTCAGAAACAAAACTGGAGGAGAGATATCTTGAACTTGTTCTTCAAGAACTTTAATTTTTCTTTTTGAAGCAAGAAGTTCTTTGGAAAGTTTTCAAAATTTAGAGTGAAGGCAATTATACTCAAAAATAATTCGTCAAATGTAGGTTCAGAATCATTTACCTCTTCACTCTTTGATTCTTCTTGAGCCACAAGATAAATATTGGCTCTTTCTTCTTCATCAGCTTCATCTTCATCAGATGAGCTATCTCCTCATATAGCTAAGACATAATCCTTCTTCTTGAACTTATTGAATCTCTTCTTATCTTTCTCTTTGTTCTTCAGCTGGGGGCACTCTGACTTGATGTGGCTAGGCTTTTCACACTCGTAGCAGATGATAGGCTTCTTGCATTCATTGCTGGAGCAACCCTTGTGAAACTTCCGGAAACCTTGATCCTCCTTGTAGAATCTCTTAAATCTCTAGACCATCATCTCGATCTCTTCATCATCGTCATCATCTGATTCTTTGTCTTCTTTGATAGTTTTGAAAGTGAAGGAAATCACCAAGAGGGGGGGTGAATTGGGGATTTTAAAAATTCTTTTTAAATCACCCACACAACAGATGTTCAGCCAAGGTAAATGGAGATAGAGAAGAAAAGCTTGACACGAGAAGATTTATACTGGTTCGGTCTTAACTCTTGACCTACGTCCGGTCCCGGACTCTCGGGTGTTTCTACTATCATTCAAATCGGATACACGCTCTGTACTCGAAAGTTATCTCTCTCTAGGATACACTCCCTTACAAGTTGTAATCGATAACCCAACCTCAAAGTCCCATAACTTTGAGATTCTTACAATGAATGATTTCTGAAATGAACTCTCTCTAAGAGTGAATAAAGATAAATCTTGAAGCACAATGTATCAAAGATACAATCGGAAAAATTATAAGCGATAAAAAGACTCGAGCTTTTTATGCGTTTTGTGTATGTCTTGTGTATTTTTGCGGTCTTCAAATCTTCAAGTATTTAAGCTGATTTGAAGCTTGTGACCGTTTAAAGATCCGTTCGGACTTGGATCATTTCGAAATTCTAGTTTGTTGGGTCCTTGGGTCTTTGCGTATATAGCATTGGGAGTTTTGCGATTTGGGAATCTGGAAATTTGATTCTTCAAGAATGTCTCCCATCTTTGTTGTGCTTAGTGGAGCCCTTTAGAATAATGTTGTTCGGATGCTTTAGGTAGTGGAACCTTGCTTTACGCCTTGGTGAATGGTAGAGCTACTTTTCGGATGAGACCATTGTCTTGGGAGAATAAGATATAATAAAATATTGTAAGTTTGTCAAAGTGGTTGTTTTAATGTTTATCAAAAGCAGAGACTTTGATCTTACGAAATCCCATGAACAAACTGGTTAAATCGGGTTAGGAATAATGATATGATATATATAAATCATAAGCAATCATTTCGCAAAATCAAGCTAAACCATAAAGCAAACGGAGCGAGAATGTATTCGGATGCGATATTTGACTCTGTTTGTTGAAACCTCGAGGTTTCATCATAAACCTCGAGTTTTAGACTATTGTAAGTAAAGATGATTTAAGTCCAAAACATCAAACTGGAGGTTTCTACCCAAACTGGAGGTTTTCGGGGACGACGAAAAATGTCACCCTTTTCTGTTTGAAAACTACTCGAGGTTTTAACGAAACCTCGAGGTTTCATTTGAATATGAAA
Source organism: Acacia melanoxylon (assembly GCA_019022615.1). Taxonomy (NCBI): domain Eukaryota; kingdom Viridiplantae; phylum Streptophyta; class Magnoliopsida; order Fabales; family Fabaceae; genus Acacia; species Acacia melanoxylon. The sequence goes on from JAFJYJ010000014.1 coordinate 1,287,477, forward strand.
CTCTTGGGAAAATAGCGCCAATGTAAACCTGGAGGTTTCTGGGAAACTGGAGGTTTCTAAGAGTCGTGAAAGTCGTTTGCTCTGGATGCCAAAACCTCGAGGTTTCATATCAAAACTCGAGGTTTCATTTAAAATGGAGATACTCGGTTTTGCGCCAAAACGAAAACGGAGGTTTGAGAGTAAAGCGGAGGTTTTATAAATTTGGAAAACGGAGATACTCTCTGCTGGACAAACCTCGAGGTTTGTTCCCAAACCTCGAGTTTTCATAAGTTTAAGAAAAAGCTGTTCAAGACTCAAACGGAGGTTTTTCACAATACTTGAGGTTTTGAAAACTGTCGACAATCGAACTTTCTCGGCGAGATCAAAACCTCGAGGTTTCTTACAAAACCTCGAGGTTTCACAAAACTTGTGAAACCTGGATTTTTCATGTTAAAAACAAAACCTAGAGGTTTCTCCAAAAACACTGGAGTCTTCTATGGAAACACGGAGGTTTCTCTAGACACTGGAGTTTTGCCTTTTCCGGAAAAACAACTTGAGTATTTCTTTGTAAGGCCAAACCTCGAGGTTTCGTGCAAACCTCGAGTTTTGCTCTTACGGGATTTTTACAAATGTTGAGAGCAAAACTTCATGCTTTGTTTACAATTATTGGAGATCATCGAAACCCTTAGAGAACTAACAAGTTTTAAGGGAAATTCCCTTATGTTTGCTACCAATTTCATCAAGTCCTTTTTTGGACTTGATTTTTCCTTCATACTCAGACAAGCTTCCAAATAAAGCTGCCACTGAACCCATTGACTCTCCACGAGCCTCTTCAATCGCAGTGACTTTAGCTTCCCATTCCTTGCTAAGAATGTTCAAAATCTTCCTCACTTGGACTTGTTGATCATACTCCTTTCCCTGTGCAGTAAGTTGATTAATCAGATGAGTGAATCTAAGCTGGAATTCACCAATGGACTCTCCAGACTTCATACGAAGTAAATTGTATTCATTCATTAAAGTGTTGACACAATTTTCTTTAATTCCAGAGGTTCCTTTGTGGGCAATTTCAAGTGAACTCCACATTTCTCTTGCTGATGATAATGTGTAGATTCGAAAGCACTCTTTCTAACTTAAGGCACATTGAAGCATTAATATTGCCTTGCTGTTGAGAGTGACTTGTCTTCTATCATTTTCATCGTATTCTTCTTCAAGCTTAGGAGTTCAAACTCCGTCTTCTGCTGTAGATGGTCGATAGTCTCCTCTCTCTTGAACACATTACAAAGACTCTGAATTTGGCTTTCCATAATGAATAATGTTCACCATTAAAACCTGAGGATTTATTGATAGAAGCTCTGTCTAGTAGTATTCCGTCCATATTGATTCTTCTTAGGATGTTAATCCTTTCAGAGAAGTTCTAGCTTTGATACCAAATGTAAAAGATAGAATATCACCAAGGGGGTGAATTGGGGATTTAAAAACTTTTATATTTCCCTTGAAACTCACTTACGAAAATAGAGCTTAATAGAGAAAGAGAGAGAGAGAGAGAGAGAGAGAGAGAGAGAGAGAGAGAGGGAAGTTGACACAGATGATTTATACTGGTTCGGTCTCAACTTTTGACCTACGTCCAGTCCACAGACTCTTTGAGATTTTCACTATCACTTCAATTGATTACACAATCTGTACTCAAAAGTAATCCTCTCACTAGGATTTACTCCCTCTTACAAGTTGTAATCAAATAATCCAATCTCAAAGTCCCACAACTTTGAGATTCTTACAAGAATAATGATTCAATAATGAACTCTCTAAAAGAGCAGATAGATAAACACTGAAGATTACATATCCGAAGATATTACACAAATGTATGAAACAGTAAATGCATATTGATCATTTCAGCATTTGTGTTTCCGGTAGGTGGAACGTATTGAATGCTTTAGCTTATATATGGTGAGGGCAATTAATGACCGTTGGAAGCCTTCAATGAACCGTTTGAGTGTAATGAATATAGCCGTTGAGCCTTAGAGTTCTTTCGTTACTCTCGTCATTTGATTCTACAATGACCGCCATCATTCTCCTTAATGACATTCCTTAAGATTTTCCCGTTGGATGATCAAGCATTCAGATATGGAAAGAAACCATAAATGCCTTCACAAAGTGCTGAGGTTGATTGCTCAAATTGGTGTTTCGTTTTTTGAACCAACATTTAATGCAGGTGACGTAATCTTTTGCTTTTTGATTAATCTACACTAAATCATTCATTTTATCACCTGAAACTCATTAGCAAACTGATTAAACATAGTTAGGAACAATAATGAGTGAAGATATGAAGTATACAAATCATACCTAAGGATTTAAGATTTACGGACACGGTGATTGCAAAACAGAGATACTTTATGCTCAAGTCAAATTCAAGCAAACTGGAGCAGATGACTCGAGTTAAGTGTTCTAGGCTCGAGTCATTAGTTCATCTTCTTTGAAAATAAGTTTGAAGTTTAAATGAAGATGTCTCTGTATGACTTAGGCTCGAGGGTAAAACATTTAGCTCAAGTGCATGACTCGAGTCAATTAAGGTTAGCTTGAGTCAAGTGTTAGTTCTCTAAGTATGTTTTGATGATAACTAATCATTGTAAACAAATTAAGACATATGATCCAAGCTAAAATGGTTTTATCTCGCTCAAAATTGGATCATGTCAATCTGTCATTTTTGTTGTCAAATTGGCTCGAGCCTGAGTTGTTAAACTTGAGCCAAGTTATGCTTTATTCTTTTTGAAATGTCATTTTGACTCAAGCCACATTTATCAGACTCAAGTTTGGAGCTAAACTCGAGCCAGCATTATGTGACTCGAGCCAATTGTCTGTGAACTTAAAATATCTTTCAAAATTATATTTCATTTGACTCGAGCCAGAGGCTAATTACTCAAGCTAGAATTTCGATCGTTATATTCAAATATATTTTAACTTGAGCCTTTACTTATCACCTCGAGCCAGAATGACCTTTTTCAAGTTTTGTTCAAAAAAAATTTATTGCGTCTGACTCGAGCTTGGTTTTTGTTGCCTCGAGTTTGGACCTAAACTCGAGCCACCCTATGTTGCCTCGAGTTGAAGTTTCTTCAGAAGCTAAGTGATCATTTAGACATTGACTCAAGCCACCTTTTTTGTACCTTGAGTTTGAGCCTAAACTCGAGCCAAGGTTAGTTGACTCGAGTTAGCTAGTTTGATTCATTATTCTCTGCACTTTCAAAGTTAAATTGACTCGAGCTAGGATAATATTGACTCGAGCCAATTATCCTCTGTTTGAAAAATCTTTGTGTCCGAATCCTTCAATTCACTCATATTGTTTTAGATACTTTATATCATCTATCATTATTGTTCCTAACTATATTTAACCAGTTTATTAATGAGTTTCAGATGATTAGAATGTGGATTAACATTGTTATTGGATAAAGCAATCTTACGTGTTAGAAAAATTAATGCACTTACCTATTTGAGACACTAATCTAGCAACCATTCCTCTAAGCATTCGAAAAACGTTTCTGGCAAGATAAACTTCATTCCTATTGCTATGCCTCAACGGTCAAAAACGCAAGAATAAAGGAATTATAGAATGTTGAAGACAGTGATTATTCCAGAGCATTAATGGCTCAACGCTTCATCACTCTAACAGACATTTGAAGAGTCTCTACGGAAAAGTTCTCAAGCTTCTACAATGGTCATAAATGCCATCAACTATAAATATCAGAAGAATTGAATTTGCCAACAACCAAAACGTTTTGCATTCAATTCGACTCAACTACAATTTATTGTTTCATTAACTTAGCTTAATATATTCGGATATTATTCTTGTACTTCATTGTTCATCATTTTTATCTACTCTGTGAGAGAGTTAAACACTTATCGATTTATTGTTTATTAGTCAAATCTTAAGGTTGTGGAACCTTAAGTGTGGGTGTACAATTAGAGCTTGTAAGGGGGAGTGAGTCCTAGTGTGAGAGGATCATCTTGAGTACGAAGTGTTTAATTGTAACTGTGATTGATAAAGAGATAGTGAAATCCCAAGGTGCTTAGGTACTGGACGTAGGTTGAGGAGTAAGACCGAACCAGTATAATTTCTCTGTGTTCTCTCCTTCTCTGTCTCTGTCTTTATGATCTTGAGTCAGCGAAAAGATTTTTATAATCACCTATTCACCCCCTCTAGGTGATATTCCACCTTTATCAAGTTCTTCTTTTTACAAATGAACTTTGAAATACCTTTCAGGAAAAGGTTTGAACTCGTGCCAGCTCGAGTCATTAAGTGATGACTCAAGTCAACTCAATTCTTTTAAAAATTGATTCTAGAAAGCATGCTTGATTTAAGAGACATAGGCTCAAGTCAAGGACTTGTGAATTTGAAAATTAGTTTAAGTCCTCAAAATATGACTTGAGTTAATTTTCATAGGCTCAAGGCAACAATATACTTGAAATATTTTACAAGAGCTTATGACTCGAGTTAAGCATGACTGGCTCGAGTCACTTGAGTTTCAAATATTTTTTGAAAGCTCTCTGTCTGGTATTGACTCAAGTTAAGCAACCTAAAACTCGAGTCACTCTTGACAGTAAGTTATTGGTTTAAGTTGGATCAAGTTAAAATCATTTTGACTTAAACCATTAACCTCATTTTATTTACAATTGTCAGTTATCATCAAAACACATAGAGAACTAACAAGTCCCTCATTCAAAATATTTTCTAACAGTCAAAATATTGACTCGAGTTAGTCATGAGTGACTTGAGTGCAACCTTGAAACATTTTCTCAAAAGATATTTTGACAACTCGAGTGTGCTTTATGTTAAAATCATTTTCAAAACTTAACTCGAAGAAATTTGTAAAAATGATATTGACTTGAGTGAGAAATGCATGACTCAAGCCATCAACTTGAAGTGAACATGTTAGACTCGAGCTAAGTTCATATAGAGACATCTTCTCTTATGCTTTGAAACATTTTTTCAAAGAAGATGTAACTGTGACTTGAGTGTGGAATGCTCAACTCGAGTTAGCAACTCGAACCAGTTAGCAATTGACTGGAGTTAGTCTTTTTGGTTTTGCAAATCACCGTGTCCGTAAAACTTAAATCTTTGATTGTGATTTGATTACTTCTTATGATCACTCATTATTGTTTCTAACTATGTTTAATCCGTTTATTAATGAGTTTCAGATGATGAGTTGAAAGACTAACTGCTAATTAATCAAAATGTATTGATTACGTCAGAAGCATTTAATGCAGTTGTAGAAAACCAAGCATGAACTGGGCAACCATTCTCCTTTGAGAAATTAGAAGGCATTCATGTTCCCTTTCCCTAATTAAATGCTACAACACTCAACGGGAAAAACAAAAAGAATGTCAAACGACAGAATGTCAGTGATCATTTACAGAATCGAAGCGTGTGAGTAACGGACGAGTTCAATGTCTAATGGCTACATTTATTACTCACAACAGATTTATTGAAGCTTCTCAATAAATTAATTGCCTTCAACAAATATAAACCGAAGCATTCAATACGATTTAACCACCAGAAACACAAATGCTCAAACGAATTAATTGCATTTACTGTTTCATTCACTTTACTATGTAACATCTTCGAATATTTAATCTTTAGTGTTTATCTATCTATTCTGTAAGAGAGTTAAATTCTATTCATCAATTTTGTAAAGAAACTCAAGGTAGTAGGACCTTGAGAGTGGGTGTATTGATTATAACTTGTAAGGGGGAGTGAATCCTAGAAAGAGGATTACTTAGAGTTACAGAGTATGTAATCAGTTGAAAGAGATAGTGAAATACCCAGAGAGTCTGGGGACTGGACATAGGTCAAGAGTTTAGAATGAACCAGTATAAATCTCTTGTGTTTATTCTTCTCCTTCTCTTGCTCTATTTTTAGTTTGAGTTTCAAGGGTAGATCAAAAAGTTTTTAAATCACGTAATTCACCCCCTCTTAGGTGATATTTTGTCTTCCAGTTTAGTCTGTTGACTACTGCTAAGGGTGCTATTAAGAAAAACACGACTCAAACTCTTTTGATTGGTGGGCCTTCCAAGGCTAAAAAGCATGGGTAAGTCTGTGGAGACAAACAAGCTCAAGCCCCAGAAGTAAAAGGGAAAGGAAATTAAAAGTTTGAGGACACTGTAGTCTGTATGGTTCTATTGTTAGAAGGAAAGACATTAGAAGAGGAACTGCTTATTATACCTTGCGAGACTCAAGGAAAAGAAGTATGATATGTTTTGGATTTAGATTCCAATAGTGAATTTCTCAACGTTCAATTTAAGAAACCGATGTTAGATAATTGATCCTATCTTTGACACTGTAGGCTGGGACATATTAATGAGATGAGATTGTCTAAACTATAACATAATGGATATCTAGATTCCATGGATCTCAAATCCTATAGGCCTTGTGAATCTTGTTTGGCTGGTAAGATGATGAAGACCAAGCTTGAGAAGCTTGTGAGTTATAGAGCTAATCAGTTGTTGGAATTCATTCATCTACATGTTTGTAGGCCCATGTCTACTCAGGCTAGAGGAGGATACTCCTACTTCATCTCCTTTACTGATGATAAGTCCAGATTCGGATATGTATATCTTATGAGACATAAATATGAGGCCTTTGAAAAGTTTAAAGCGTTTAGGAATGGAGTGGAGAAACAACTTAGCAAGATGATTTAGACACTTAGATCGGATCGAGGTAGCAAATATCTGAGTTAGGAGTTTCAGGATTATCTAAGAGAGATGGGATTCTCTCATAGTTGACGGCTCCATACGCACCACATCAGAATTGAGTGTCTGAGAAGAGGAATTAAACCTTGCTTAACATGGTACGATCAATGATGAGCGGTACGAAGCTCCCAAAATCATTTTGGGGATTCACCCTTAATATGGCGTTAAACCTTCTTAATAGGGTTCCACCGAAATTTGTTTAGACTACTTCGTATAAGATATGGAGGTGTGAGATGTCACACCTACTCCGACATACGTTATACATCAAGTTATACAACGAAATAAAAGCATGCAATACCATTTGGGCATAGAATACTAACATAATAATCTAACTTGGCTATGTATAAAAAAAACAATCTCCCTCAGGATCAATAAAATTTATAGTCATCCAAAATAAAATTCCATTACTGTCTAAAAAACTCTCATCCAAACTAAATAATTCAATACAATTATAATACAAATAATTACTCTAGATTCACCACCTACCAGCTTTTAGCTATGCTTCGTGTCCACCGACTTGCCCCAAGAGTCATGTTCCGAAATCGAAATACTGAAATCAAAATAAACTAACTCAGACATGGTCTGTCCGCCACATTGTGTATGTGGTAGCCAGGTCTAGCTATAGTAGACTCTCAGCTTATCAGCATTCCATGTCCTTTTGATTGACTTCCTTCCCAGGGTTTCCAGTACATACGCTCCTTTATTGAGCTTCTCCCTAACCCGGTAAGGGCCTTCCCAGTTTGCAGCTATCTTGCCATCCCTGGCGTTTTTGTTTCCGATGTCGGCTCTTCTGAGTACCAGGTCACCCTTGTCGAAAGACCGGGGCCTCACCTTTCGATTGTACTTGGCCGCGATGAGTTGCTTGGTGGCCATATCTCGGCAGTGTGTCATAATTCGGACCTCGTCAATGAAATCTAACTTCGTCATTAGCGCCTCATTATTCATCTCCTCGCCTTCCTGGAGAGTCTTCAACCTCCTCCATGACGGCAAGCCTATTTCGACCGGGATCATCGCCTCACATCCATAGGTCAACCGGAAAAGGGTTTCCTGAGTTGAAGATTGAACACTGGTCCTGTAACCCCACAGCACACTATAGAGTTGTTCGACCCAGCTGGATTCCGCGTCCTCCATCCGCTTCCTTAGACCATCAACGATTATCTTGTTTACTGCTTCTTTAGCTTGGCCGTTTGACTGGGGATGTTCTATGGAAGCAAAATGTTGCTTGATGCCGAGGTTCAAAATCATATCCTAGAAACTTCTATCAACGAACTAGGTCCCATTATCCATGACCACCTCGGCAAGGATCCCAAACGGGAAACGATGTTGTGTCGAAAAAATCGTTGTATGCGAGCAGAAGTGATTGTTGTTAATGGCTCAGCTTCTATCCACTTTGTAAAGTAATCGATCGCTACAACGAGCCATCGTAGTTGTCCGGGAGCTATTTTGAATGGTCCCAAGAGATCCATTCCCCATTTGTAAAAGGGCCATGGAGCCGAGATGCTTTTCAATTCCGCAGGAGAGAGCCAAATAATCTTGGCATGTTTCTAGCAATTGTCGCATCTCTTCACAAGCTCCTTGGAATCCGCTACCATAGTCGGCCAGTAATAGCCGGCCCGCAGAGATTTCCTTGCTAGAGCTTTTGCTCCCATGTATTGGCCGTTGATTCCTTCGTGTATTTCCGCCAAAACATACTGGGCCTCTGCTGAGTTCAAGCACCTCATCATTGGAGAGTCTAAGCCTTTTCGGTATAGCTAATTATCCACCATTGTGTACATGGTGGCATCTCGAACCAACTTCTTTGCTTCGGTAGAATCAACTGGGATGATTCCTCTTTCTATATAGTCTTATATCGGTTTTCTCCAATCTGTCGCTGCCGATATGGTCATAATACAGCTCGGTTCCGCTAGGTTTTGTTGAACCACGGTTCTGTGGTTCCTCGTGCCCTTAATACTAGCAAGCTTTGACAAGATATCAGCTCTGGTATTTTCTCCTCGCAGGATGTGAGTGACCGTCACCTCTTCAAAGCTGGAGATCATCTCCTTAGCTTTATTCAACTATTTGGCCAACAAAGTACCCTTTACTTGGTAAGTCCCCTCGATCTGTGCTGCTACGAACTGAGAGTCGGTTAAGACCTTAACTCTCTGGGCTCCATGTTCTTTCGCCTGTTGTAGCCCGGCCAACAATGCTTCATACTCTGCCTGGTTATTTGATGTTGGGAAATTGAGCTGGAGAGAGTGCTCAATGGCAATCCCCTAGGGGCTTTTGACTATAATTCTGGCTCCACTTCCCTAAGCGTTTGACGATCCGTCGACGTATACTTTCCACATCTTAGATTCGCCATCTTCCTCTTTGCCTGCCGGGGTTAGCTCCCTCACAAAATCTACAAGAACTAGTGATTTAATGGCATGTCGAGCTTCGTATGTAATATAGAACTCAGATAACTCTATTGCCCAGTTGATCATCCTGCTAGCCAAGTCCAGCTTATGCAGCACCTATCAGATTGGCTGACTGGTTCGAACAACGATCTGGTGTCCTTGGAAGTAAGGACTTAGTCTTCTCGCTACCATGAGTAAGGCAAAAGCCACTTTCTCTAGTTTTTGATACCTTAGCTCCAAGCTCTGCAACGCTTTGCTTACGAAGTAGATCGGTAATTGGCCATTTTCTGTCTCCCTGACCAAGACCGCACTTACCGCTTCTTCACCCACGATAAGTAAAGGAATAGCATCTCGCCGGGTTTAGGTTTAGACAAGACTAGAGGAGTTTCTAGACATTGCTTGATTTTTTCAAATGCCGCCTCACATTCCGGGTTCCAATCCCCTTGTGCCTCCTTTTTCAGCAGTTTGAAGAAAGGAAGAGTGTTCTCAGCTGATCTCGGTAAGAACCTAGTCAATGCCACCAGTCTTCCGGTCAGCTGCTGGACTTCTTTCTTATTTCTTGGGGCTTTCATGTCTAGCACAACTTTGTATTTGTCCGGGTTAGCTTCGATTCCACGGTTTGTTAACAGAAAACCCAGGAATTTCCCGGCTGGGACTCCAAATGCGCACTTAGCCGAGTTCAAGCGGATTTGGAATGCCCTCAACTTGTCGAAGGTTTGTTCCAAGTCTCGGATCTGGTCTTACGGGTCATTTGACTTGACGATCATGTCATCTATGTAAACTTCCACGTTCTGACCAAGCTGGTCTTCAAAGACTTTGTTCATCATTCTCTGGTATGTGGCTCCGGTGTTCTTCAATCTAAAAGGCATCACGTTATAGCAATAGTTAGCCTTCTCGGTTATAAAGGTCGTCTTCTCTTGATCCTCCAGGTGCATCGCGATCTGGTTGCATCCGGAATAAGCATCCATAAAGGATAACAGTTGGAAACCGGCTAAATTGTCGACTAGCTGGTCAATGTTGGGCATGGGATACGAATCTTTCGGGCAGGCTTTGTTCAAATTTGTGTAATCTGTACATACCGTCCATTTACCATTCGGTTTCATCACCATAACCACATTAGATAACCACGTGGTGTATTGTATTTCTCGGATGAATCCGACATCCAATAGCTCTTTGACATGCTTTTCTAGGGCTAGCTGCCTATCTAGTCCTTGCTTCCTCTTCTTCTGTGCCACCGGTGCTGATCCTGGGTGGATAGCCAACCTGTGACAGCAAAAATTGGGGTCAATCCCAGGTATTTCTGAGGACTTCCATGTGAATAAGTCTCGGTTCTTTTTCAGGAACTCCTTCAATCAGTCCTTCAGCTCTGGATTCATCGTTCCTCCCATTTTCGTGATTTTGTGATGGCTCATTTCCCAGTATCAAATCTTCCAACTCGCCTTCTGGCTTGGGACGTGGAATCTCGGGTTCCTCTCGCAAATCGAGCTCCACAAAGCTTACTGGCCAGCCTGACTACCTTCTTTTCCCGGTATCCTCCCTCCTTTCACCCTTACAGATCTCGGGTGGTGATGATGGCCCGCCTTCGCCTTCTCGGATTGTTTTGAAATAACATTGCCGAGATTCCTTCTGGTCTCCCTTAATAGTGATAACCTTGTTCTTAGTGCTTACCATCGTCAACTTCTGATGCTTTATGGAAACTAGCATGTCCCAATTATGGATTGTCGGCCTTCCTAATATGATATTATATGGGGAGGGGAAGTCCGCCACGATGAACCTTACTCGTCTTGATTTGAAGGCTTCTTTGTCCCCAAAGTAAGTTTGAGATCGATGTACCCCTTGGGGGGAGAGTGCTCTCCGTTAAATCCAATGAGGGTCGTCTTACATGGCTTCAAGTCTTCTTAATCCAGATTCATCCTTTTGAAGGCATCCCAGATTATAATATTCGCGGAGCTCCCAGCATCCACAAAAAATATTTTTACTCGGCAATGTACTAGGGTTCCTGTGATTACCAAACTATCCTGATGGCCTAGAACCACGTCCTTCAAATCTTCCGTTGTGAAAAGTAATGGCGGAGGTGCCAGTTTGCTACGATCTTCTTTAAATTTTGGGAGGTCCCTTACAGAGAGGATCTCTCTCAAGTACCTCCTTCATTGGCTTGCCGTGTCTCCCCCTCCACCCATGGCTCCACTGATCACGCTACAGTTGAACTCGGCTTCGGGGAATTCATCCTCATCGCTAGTCGGTTTTCGCCGCTTATCCTCTTTCTTTTGGTCGGGGGTCAGGCTTGTACTTCGGCCTCCTTGTTTGCGTTTGTTGTTTTTCCACCCCTAAGTTTTTATCACATATTGTCGCAGTTTTCCATCTCTGACGAATTTCTCGATGGCGTCACAAAGTTCATAACACTGGTTCGTGGTGTGCCCCGGTCCATCATGAAATGCACAAAACTTAGACTGGTCTGTATTAGCTCGGTTTCAAGGAGGCCGCGGTCGTTTGACTTTTTTCATCTCGGTCAGCGACACCTCCCTCCAAACTTGGGAACGTGAAACGTTCAAAGGAGTGTATCTATCATACTTTGCTTTCCCTTTAAATCTTTCACTTCGAGATCTATTATCCGAATTTCTTCTGCAAGAATCTTCCCTTCAATTTTCGAACTGCCCTTTTCCTTCTGGAGGTGAGTTCCTCCTCCTTTCGTTCCGATCGCATTGGCTATCTCCATCTGTTCAACATCTAAGTATTGCTTTGACCGAGTGTTAAACTTGGTGAGGGTGTCGACCTGGTTCTTAAAGATCGACTTCGCCAACCGAGATGATGGGTCCAGGCCATCAATGAGATAGTGCACGTGTACACTCTCTGGGAGTGAACGTAATTGCAAAGCAACGTCCTTGAATCTATCCAGGTACTTTTGGAGTGTCTCTCCATGCTGCTGTTTAATCTTACTGAGAGCGAATTGGGACTTCGGCTGCTTCTTACTAGTTGCAAAGTTCAACTCAAACTTGGTTCCGAGATCTTCAAAGTTCTGAATTGAATTGGCCAGCAAAGTATGGAGCCACTTTTGGGAAGCCCCGATCAGTGTGGCAGCAAAGAGCCGGGGAATAACCGGCCCACAAATCCGCCGTACGAACATGAGTAGTTCGAATGTATCGAGATGGGACCTCGGGTCTTGGGTTCCGTCGTATTTTGGCAAGTCTACCAAGTCGAAGTCTTCCGGATACGGCGCGTTCGCAATTTCATCAGAGAAGGGACTTCTGTTGTGCCCCATCGCGTACTTCATCCTATACTTTTTTGGAGAGCTTGCCTGTCGGGTTGGTCTCTCAACATCCCAATCTTCATCGTCCGGGGTCTTCACAGCGCGTAGTTTCTTCAAGCCTGAAGCGGGATTCTGGACTCGTGCTTGTCCTGAATCCATCTCTTGAGTAGTTGCGCCAGTATTATGTTGCATATATCTTGGCTGCTCACTGCAAAGAGGGTTACTAATGTCTCGTGCCGCCCTTTCTTTCCTCCCACACATGTCATCCCAATTTTCCTTCTGAGCCATCATTTCAAATTGCTTGAAACGGTCCTCCATCATCTGCTGTATTACTCTGAGATCCTCTTGGAACTTAAGATTGTTGCGTTTCTCCGTGTTCTCCATTTGCCTTAGCATCGAGTCCATCATTTTCTGTAAGAGAAGAACGTCTGGATTTGGGACCGGAATCTCCTGAAAGAGATCCTACTGCTGGACCTCTTGTGCCACCGCCTCTGGAGGATTAGCTGCGACTGGTGGGGAGGATGTCGTGTCAGATACGTCATTCCCCTCATTCTCAGCATCGCGTTCAGGGATGTCTTCAGGCTGCGGTGGGTCTTGAGTTCGTTATTGTTGACTCGCCTCTGCCTGAATTGGATTTCCAGGCTGAGGAATCCAACTGCTACTTTTGGTGTTAGCCATCGTCGGTCACGGGGATCAAAGTTTAACGTCCCCACAGTCGACGCCAATGTTCTGTATAAGAACACAGATGTCTAGCCAGGTGGGCTAGTACGTTGATATGGGATCAATGGGTTCAACCTGAATGTCTATGAGGTAGACAATTAGGAGAAGGTATGATCACTGTACACAGGGGAGGCTTTCGCCCAAGGGGTGATGTGTGTGCACAATGATGACTGTATGTAAATAATTCAGAGTTAGAACGTGTGTACCATAGGGTTTGACCTCTGTATTTATAGAGTATACCTTAGGTGGAGACTTATGGGCCCTTCTTGATTTAAGGTCCAAGTATCATAACTGTCTGATCTAGCTTAAGATCTTCCTTGATTATAGATAAGATTAGATTATCCTTTATCATAGGTAGATCCTAATATGCATAATATTCCTTGTTGGGCTATCCTGTTGTTGGGCTTGATATAGGTTCGTAACAGTACCCTTATATTATATCAAATTGCTATATAGATCCAATAATGTTCAAGGTTACAGTAAAACCCTTATAATATTGTACCCTTATATTATATCAAATTAGTATATTCATAAAATTTGTGAACTCGTTGTATTGAGTAATAACGTCTTCATTTGTAATAGATATAAATTAAAGTTTTTTTTTTTTTTTTAGTTATGAAAAAGTATTGCACAAAAAATGAATGGACGCGCTGTGTTGTTGAAACATTTTTTCAACTACTAACTGAAAATAAAGGATACAATAATTAAGTTGGGTAGTATAAAAAAAAAAAAAAAAAAAAAAAAAAACTGATATCCACACATTATTAACAAACAGAACGGATCAAAAAATATTTTAACTTTACAAAACGGACATAAAAACAAATTACTAAGGGAAAACACTTCTCATATTGTAGGAAAAGTGTATTATCATGTCACACACATGAAATGGTAGGACCCACATATATATATAATTAGCATTATATATATGTGGGACCCATAATTTCATGTGTGTGTAGAAATCTTCTTTTTTTCATGCAACATGAGAAGTTTAAACCCCAATAACTAATTACCAAGACTGAAATGACATATTTAAACGGAGAACGTGAACCATTCATTGTTCGTTACAACAGTATTAAAAACCATTCATTGTTCGCTACAACAGTATTAAAAACATTCATTGTTCGTTACAACAGTATTAAACATAACAGGTACTACAATAGTCAAAAAGTTTGGAAAATCATTACAAACAGGGGTTGTATAAAAAATTCTTTAAAAGAGCCAGAAAGCTGTAAAAATTTGTTTGCCAAGAATAATTTCCAGAATAATGAAATGATCTTAAGGAGAGGCTTCAAAGACATGGCGGGATGATCAGGAATTTCGTTGTTGTGAGTCAAATGAGCCGCATAGAGACGGTTCAGTTTCACATGGAAGTCAACTACAGCATGATGGTTATAATTGAAAACAGCTTCTAAAATGTCAGTGGTTTGCCCATCTGCAACGTAAACGGGATAAATTAGCCATTGCATATGTGACGAAATAAAAAATACAGTATATGAATACCGTGATAAAAAGGAAAAAACTAACCACCGGTCCTAATCATCTTAACAAAAAACAACGCAACTACATCTTCCTTGTCCAAAATCTTAGCATAGTTGATTGAAGCCCAAAAAGCAGGGTGCCTCTGAAGCAACAATAGAAGGGATTTCCACTAAAAAGTGGAAAGGAAATTAATATTGACATTGACATAGTAAAAGAATTAAGAAAGAAAAAGTAACTGATAAACCATTCATCTATAATTTCAAAATTGAATTGGTATATAGTTTCTCCCTCTGAGAGTTCATGAACAATAGTGACAAGCCCAACAACATCTAGAACATAACCATATAGGGAAGATAAAGAATATTGAAAAAGATATGAATGGACAGGAACAAAAACTAAGAAGGGATAGAGTATTGATACTTATGAGAGTAGTTTCCATAAGTGTGGTTGCAACTAGTGGCGGATCCAAAAAATTAATGAAGGGGGGTGGGCACTAGTGGAAGAGCTAGGATTTTTTGTTTGTGTTTGCACAATTAGTGGGGGGATTTGGGGGTTCGAAGGCAGCGCCCCTAATTTTTTTTTTAGAAAAGTTTTAAATACATTAAAAAACAAAATAATATAAACAAGAAAACAAAAGAATATATATAAAAAAATGTTCATGAAATCAAGTGAATACTGATGATGTAATAAGAGAGACAATTATTTTACAAATTTGTCATTTAGAAAAGTAAGGCTAAGTGCTGTTAGAAACGCAGCTACATAAATTACAATAAAGGGTGGGCACTCAATAAGTTCAAGTACATATATTTTAATAACAAAAGTATATTATAATGAAAATAATTACAATGTCATCATTCTAGGCCTTATTTTTTAGAATTCCATCATAATTTGTCTTATTATCAATGCTATCAAATACATCTATAACAAATTTGTTTTGAAAGAGACAAATTCAAGGGTGTGCACTTGCCCCCCTTGTCATATACCTGGATCCGCCTCTGGTTGCAGCTAGAGGCAGAAGGAGTTGGAAAATAATTTTCGGAGTCCTGATTACATTACTAACATATTTAATCTTAGTAAATGGTTCTAATACAATTTTCAAATAGGGGTTTATCATATTATTCCCATGTCTGACAGTAAAATGCTTTACAACAAAACAAAATCCTGGTATAAGGACACCAGAAAGTCTACGTATGATGTCTCGCCTACACAAAACAGCCAAGCATAAGTAACCCTACAAGAAGGAGGGAAGCATTAAAAAATCCATGATGTTTGATATAAAAAATACATATTTACAAACAAACAAAAACTTCACACAGAAAATACACCTTTGAATATGAAAGAACAACATTGAAGGTGATAGGACGATGCATTTTGGTGTAAGGAATATCCCAAAAGTTAGATACCACCTTGACAATAATAGACCAGTTGTTGCTTTGTCCATCCAGCGCAAGAAAAGACAGTACATTACAAGTGGTCATTGTAATCCAATATGGAAAATGATGAAAATAAGATTACAGGGTTTGAGTTTTGCAACTGAACGTGAAAATGTGAACCTCTCTGGATTAAATATCCATAGTTTGCCAATGCGACCTTTGGAAATGATGGAAAACATTTACTATGAATATTTAAGGCCTTGCCGATTAGTTCGGCCAATGCTTCAATAGAGCTGATAAATAATGACGATAGTCCTCATGCTAATGCATGGGGAATACGCACTGTTTGTGGAAAATATTCACACTCTTAATGTTATAGTTCAAGTGAGGCACGAAATACCCAATAGCTTTCCAATGCCATTTGAAATACTGGTTTACATCAGTTAATGATATATGAAAAGTGTACAAGTGGAATATGACGGGGGAGTTCCAGGTCAGATCCAGTAAGATTGAAGGAAGTGTACATGTTGGAGATACAAGTGGACCAATAACTGATGGGCTAGGAGATTTAGTAGTATATATTTGATTTGATGATTGATAAGTATTATTTCTGGTCTTAAATATAGGATAAAGTTTGTAGTGCAATTTGCACTACAAACTATGTCCTATAATTACAACCGGAGGAGTACTTATTAATTTTCAAAAATGTGCACACAAAAAAAAAACGAATGGAGTTGATAACCAAACCTAATCGGTTCATTGGGTTTTTGTCTGAACCGGCCAGTTTACGTTTCAAAACCCTGATTTAGAGCATGATAAACCACAAGATCACTAATCAAATCAATGCATCCTTTCAATATATATCCCCAAATGAGTCGATCTTCTGATCTTCTCATTGGCTTCCTATCGGCTGCTAACTCAAAACACTGTTCACAAGCATTCACGTGTTTCCATTATGCAAGTTATATCCACAAGATGAAGATCCGCGCTTTCCTCGTAATGTTTCGACAAGGTTATAATTGCTTTTCCTCGATGGCATGGATGACGTGTTAGCTTTAAGCTTAGCCATATACTACTAGTATGTGTCTCACAGTGCCCTTTAGTACAAACTAAAAGAAGAAAATACATCTTTTATATAATCACCTAATTCAAAATTGCAATAAACCCCATCACACACCCAACAAAAAATTTTATTCCATTAATTAGAGCAGTTACCATGCCAAAGACCCCGTACAACAAAATGAATCCACCACTCCAACCAACCTTGGACCATACACCCCATTAACATTGACATCAAGACAACAAAATTTCAAAGGTTAATACTATTCTTGGTCTTTATATTTTGATCAAATTTTAAATTTGGTGGTTCATTTAGTTGCAAATCGATTGCTTTGATTTTATAGTTTCATAAGAATTTAGTTTGAATTTAATAAATTAGTCTCTGTACTTTTAATGAATTTTAACTTTGATACATATACTTAAACTCAGACTAAGTCCTTGTAAAACTATAAGATATTAAAACTAAAATTGGATCAGAACATAAAGACCAACATTGACGTTAACCCAAACTTCAAGCATCCAGATCTAATTTAGAGTGTCTCCATCGAGTCTGAGAATAACTGACATGGCATGGAACAAATAACAGGTAATATATAACAGGACATGATTTAGGCTTCCTTATTAAAGTTCCATGCGAGTGAGTACACAAGAGAATGAAATCTACAGCTGCAAAGCAATGGGATTACCTCTTAAAAGTACAGAAAGGAATAGAATAAGGGAAAAAGTTGCTTTTTGTAATTTGTATTACTGCACAATGCCAAAAACTAGAAATCTAAACAAGCACTGCCAATTATAAAACCAGATCCTTTATGGTACATATTATACACCCCATGAATGAAAATCCCAATGAGCCGAAAGCCCGGGCAAAGAGGAGAACTCCTTCACAAAAGACTCATTCCCAGGTTTCTCTTTCTGCAAAATTATACATGAAAGATACTAACTTGATGAATTTACTTTAGCTCTTCATCATGTGGTCAGGACTTGCAATTTGCGTCTCCAGTACCCGTTAACTTCTAGTATTTGTTCATTGCTTTGCACTTGTAGTGATGGCGACAAAAGACGCAAACCTTGAAACCAGGACGGCCTCATTACTGACAGCCTTAGCCGCCGCTACTTCTTCCAATTTCTTCCATATGGATTCTCTCTTCTCCTGTTTTTCCCTCTCCTTGATTTCATCTTGTTGGAATTTCATCAAGCATTCGTCAAAAAGCGCCTGATCGGCATCTGAGAATATTTTTCTCACATTAAGGGTCAAACTCTGAACTGCTTGGTTCCAATGGCCCCGTGTGTTTTGCTCCAAAGCAGGGAAGATTATAGGCAATATCACCTGGCTGTTTTGTGTGATCAAATTCCTAATGTGATCATTGTTCCATAGAAACAAGGCCCGTTCGGCAACCTGCCCAGCAGAACCAAGTCAATATCAAATCAAATCTCGATGTGTAAATCCCAAGTGAATTTAAATTGCTTCTCTACATTTTCCAATTATATGTAAAAGAATATGCATGAAAAAGTAGAGAAAATTGCAGTTTGCATATCAAATCAGCAAGTAACTCACACCCAACAAACGTAAAATTTGCTGTTCCTCAGCAAATTCCACCTGAAGACAAGAATGACAGAAATTAAGTAGGAAAAAATACAACCGAAACTTTCAAGCAGGGTTGAACTATCATTTTCTTCAAGGGAATCAGATCATTCATCATAGAGCATTTGAATTTGAATTAGAAATATTAATACACAGAAAAATTGAAAATAAGATCTTCTCCAAAGTATATGATGGGAACCAATCAATACTCCAAAAATGAAATATATATATATATATATATATATATATATATATATATATATATATATATATATATATATATATATATACTATTGATGTTTACCAAAAAAAACGAGGCAAATCACCACACCACAGTCGCAGAGATGCCTTTACACAATCAGGAAAATATTTAGAAAGATAAAAGCTAGCAAAAGAAACTGCATTAGTTTTCCCATAACCACTGCCAACATCCTTCACTCCTTACAAGCCTTATTTATAACAGAATGATCAAAATCCATCCCCTCCAATAATGACACGTGCACCATCTTAGTGACCAAGGTCACACACCCTTCTTACAACCAACCTTTCCCTTACTCCCACACTATTCAAGGGTCCATTGTTACCCATCCTTCAAAGCTTCTCCTTGCCATGAGGGTGAAAAGTAGAAGTTGGGATCAGGCCAGTGGCTTATTTTTAATAGGACCTTGTACCTACTTCCCCAGGTAACTAACCAAGCATTTCTTAAATCCATATTTGTTTCCCCAAATTCAACAAAGAAAACAAAAAAAAAAAGCACAATTTGAATTCCCTGATGTTTAATTGTCTTCACGCCACTCAGTTCACTGCTACATTGAGTTCGATGAGCTTGCGAACAACTTAATCACTTTAGTCCATTTTCTGACAGAATTTTCCTTTAAAATTGAAATTATAATACGCCCCACAAAAGATCTTTTAGAAACTGAAGCGTTAGGTCAGTTTCCAAATTCAGGGCTCATGAGGAAACAACCTAGATGGATAGCATGCCTCAAGATTTCCCCATTTACCTACAAAATATTTCTCAACACTCAAAAATAGTTTTGAAAATAATTTCTGTTGTTCAAT
This sequence comes from Acacia melanoxylon, assembly GCA_019022615.1. NCBI lineage: Eukaryota > Viridiplantae > Streptophyta > Magnoliopsida > Fabales > Fabaceae > Acacia > Acacia melanoxylon. The sequence continues at coordinate 1,307,091 of JAFJYJ010000014.1, forward strand.
CCATAACCCACCTGTAGCTAAAAAGGTAAAATTACTCCCTGCAAATGCAGACACTTATTTGGATTATGATCTTAATAAAAACATATTTGGGCATTTGGATAAAACAATACTCATGGTGAGTTCCTCAAAAATCAGAAATTCCCTGCCAACAACTTCATCTCTTGTTTCCATTATAAGCTCCTTATAGTGGCAAAATACTATCCATCCTCAAGAGACTATTCCTTAATGATTCCTACCTCTTTTATTTGGTTAACTGCTCGCTTGGATTACCTGAAATTACTCATTAAGAGCTGCAACAATCTTATGGTGGCAAATTGATTGAATTAGTGCCTCGTGCCTGTAACCACCTTTGCTTCAATAATTTGCCAGAAAAACCACTAATTCTTAATTTCTTAATTGCAACCTCTATTCCTCTCAAATTTCCAAGTCATGAGCTTTAGAAATTTATCCTTTTTCGGTTATAAGAGTTGAGCTTTAGAAACTTTACTGCCACTATTCCACCACCAATAGAAGATAGCTGGAAACACCAGTGCCCGCTTTCTAATGTTTTTGGAAACCAAATTTACCCTATTGCAACCTTCTTTCCAAGGCCCCCAACAACAGTAGCTTATCAAAATGACAAAGCTTCAAATTCAATTAACAACGCTACCCAAAATAAAGTTCACAGGAATTTTGTTAGGTATCTCTCTATTTTCCTCTGTTATAATCACCTTCTCAAGTGATTTTCCCATGCCATCTTCATTGTGTCCTTCCTCCATGAACAATTATCTAAGTTGCCAATTCATGCTGAAAATAGATTTCCCTCCTCCACTTTGCAGTCAAAGTTCCTTTACTGCAAATGGTTGCAGGTTTAGATACATAGGATTGATTAGCTAATTGGGCTAAGCTACTGTTGTTGGGTACTCCCTAATAAGGCCCCAAAATAAGCATTTCAAAATATTCTTCCCCACTTAATTCACCAAATCTGGTGCAAGATCCATCTACCCCCGTTCCTTCTTCCATCAAAGACTGATGTCATCAACTCTTGCTCTCACTCTCTCCTCATAGCTTTTTAGAGTTGTACAAGAAAGAGAATCCATCTAGATGGTTTGATGTTTACATTGCAATAACCTCTTACTTCAACTTTTCTTTTGATTGTTCTTGAAAATGGAGCAAATCAACAAAAGCTTCTTGAAATGGTTCATTCTTCAATTTGGTCATAGCTTTTTCAGACTTCTCTTCAATTACAAGTAAGAATACAGATCTTCTTTAGCTCTCAGTTCAGCCAAGGCATCCACTCATGGAGGAAGGATTAACGTTTATTCTCTGGTAGGCTCATTCTCTATTTACTCACTTTTGTCACTTCCTGACATACATTCGGACCTGGATGTAGCATTAATGGTTGGTCTCTGGCAGGTTCCTTCTCCACTTCCCAACTCTTTTTACTTCCTGCCATCTTTGTCAAGAACTTCAGAATACCCTTCATAGTTTCTTTCATCTCTTCCAAGTCCCTTCTACATTTTATCTCTTGCTTCTTGTCCTCCATCGGGAACCTAACAACACTCCAAGAATGACATGAAAATATATTGAATTAAAATAGAAAAATCCAGGCAAATCTTCAATGACAGATGGCACATAAACATGACAAAATATGAAAAAAAAAAATTATTAAACAATGCTAGCCATCTCTAAAATCCACTCCATGATTTTTTCCATGGGGTTATTATAAGCCTTCAAGATGCCCACTCTTCCTTATGTCCTCATTAACAAGTTGATTTTTGTTCTCACTAAGATAATCATGCAGCACTAGGTTCCAGAACCAACATAGAGCCTTACAAAAGAAATACTGACCGTTAGTCTCTGAACATCCAAATAACATTACACCAAATCAAGCGAAAAGACTTTGTTGGACCTTTTAACTGATAATAAGTAATTTATCAGTAGTGTTAAATCTATCAAATACTACAATCCAAACAGAAGTCCTTATGTTAGATGGTGCGTTAACCTTCCAATAAGTTTATGAGAGGAGTGTGGACAGGTTGGAATCAAGGCCTGGAAGAAAAGTTTCTAGGTAAAGAAGCCAGTAGAATCTATGGACCATCACCTTTTGTTGGCAAAAACCACCTGTGAAAAATCCAAAAATGGACATTCTTTTTAGTAAAGAATAGAAAGTTTTTTCTTTTTTTTGAGGCAAGATCTCAATATTAGTTCATAGTTTTCCTCAGAGTAATCACTATTTCACCTCAGGTTCAGCTTTCATTGCTCCTCCTTTCTCAGCTTCTATAATCCTCTCTTAAGCTCTAGTCTCTTCGTCTTCCTGATCGATGTTTATACTTTTCAGCCTCAAGGTTTCTGAAACCAACACTTCCTGAAACTTCTTCACCCTGCTATCCCCCTTCACCTCTATCATGGCTAAAGCACAATCATCTCATAAGCCTCCATATGTTCCAGATATCTTTGGAGCTTTGGAATAATAGTGGCAAGCATCAGGTATCTTACATCCACAGAGTCATCCTTATGCTTCGTGTAAGCATCTCTATGAGATCTTGGAGCATTGACTGCAGGCTCATCAGGAATGGGTTGATTGAGAACATACACCTTTCTTTCGTGCTTGAGAACAATTCTCAAGTTCCTAAACCAGTCAAGAAAGTTTGTCCCATTGAGTTTGTTCTTCTCAAGGACTGATCGCAGTGGTAGTGTAGCAGTATTACTAGTTGACATGATTCTACAATAAAATATGCAAAGTTGGTTAGTAATCTCCCACTGAACTAACAACCCTCAATATAATAAGTGGGCTAAGATCCATGTTTGGCTTAAATTTAAGTCCATTTTGGCAGGACGCTTAAAGTCAAGTTATTTAGGTAGGCAACCTCTTTGCCAATTATATCATATGTAACTCTTAGATCTTTATGGGATTCGAACATCGCATGACTCGGCACGGTTAATCCCATCTAATGCCTTGAGATCCAAAACCATTTTGTTAATCTCAATTAAGTCAAAACAATAATGAATGTTGTAATACCCGGATTTTGGCAAATCTGGAATTTCTGAGATAAAGGAAAATTAATGAATATTTGAATGAAGTCAATTCATGAGATAAAAATGTTACAGAAAATTGTTATAATTATAGAGTAAATTGTCAAAAAAGTTACGGGAAAATCGAATGAACAGAATGACTAAAAATGATATAATGGTGATAAAAACGGTCTAAAAATATTATGATAAATACCGAAAGATCATGAAAAATTATGAGAAAAATATGGAAGTGTTATCCCTAATTATGAGAATTTAATAAATTATTTCAGAGGAAATAACATGAAGAAAAGTTTAAAAAGCATTCCCGGAACCATAAAGTAACCGATGAGGTAAACATTTTTAATATTTTACATAGGATATAAAATGACAATATCGGTATAAAAGTTTGTAAGATAACAATATACTGTAAATTAGTAAAGATAAATATATGAAGAAACCTGATCTGAAAAGATCACTAAACAAAGAAATTAGGCGATTAAGCCTTAACGAAGGCGGGGGTAAAACGGGAATTTTTGGTAAAAAAATATTATATTTTTAAAAATGGAAAAAATTATAGAAAAATAAATAAATCTGAATTTTAAAATTAAGGGGCCGAAATTATTGGTATTTTTAATTAAAAAGAATTGTTTAAATAATTAAAATGATAATTAGAATAAAATAATAATATAATGCGGTGAGTCAACATAGGCAGGCCGAGGGAAAAGTTGGAAATAAATTCTACGGGTAAACGAGAGGTAAAAGTCTTTTTCATTGATCAAATTAAGAACAAGTGAATTTTTACACGAAGAAAGAATTTATCGAGACGTTGTTTCCGAATCAAAAAACCCTAATTTCAAATAAGACGAAAAGTTGATCAGATAGAGTAGAGTCGGATAAGCAAAGTGAGAACCTATAGAAACAATTGCGTATTTTCAAACACGGGATTAAGTTAGACAACAACTGGACGTTTTACGATTGGCGAATTATTGTCCAGAAGTTGGTTCTATCGGAAGCGATTTAAGAATCGGACGCGTTTGTCCGAATATCTTCCGACGACCTTTGGAGAATACCTGGATATGATCAAAAAGAGGATCAAAATAGATAATATGAAAGAGGATGAAAAGATCTTCAAAGTTACATGCCCGGATTTTTGAGTTTCGCGAAATCGCGCGAAACGGACACCGTCGGGTAGCTTTATCTACCGGAGGCCATAAAGCAAGATGACAACTCATTCTTTGACTTTTTGGGCCAAAGAGGTCGGCCAAGACCTTGAATGGTCAAGATTGCATCTTACAAAACCCTAGATCCAACGGCCGAATCATTTCGAAGACTTTTTGGAAATTCCCACCTTGTCCCTATTTTTCTCTATAAATAGCAAGCTCTCTTGCTCTCATTCTTCACACCAAAATTCAGATCCTAGAGAGGTTCTAGAGAGAGAAGCTCTGGAAAAAATTGTGCCTTAGCTCCGAGTAAGTTCTTACGTCCTTAGTTTTTAGTTTCCGTAGTTCTTTCGGTAGTTATAGTAGAACTGTTGTTTTGATCTAGGAAGTTTCGAATATATTCCTATGCTTGTTTTTATGCCTCATTGCATTGAAAGATGCTGACGAGGTAAAAACATAGTGGGGATAATTTTGAAATGGAATACGGTCAAAGTAACGAAGTTCGCGAAATTCCGCCAAATAGGGTAGTAGGGGCAAAATGGTCTTTTTCACCTAAAATGCCCGTTATGCTGCCAAATATTCATAAGTGTGTTGTTATTCTGATTAGAATACTTCGACGTCGAACATTGTCGAAATTCCATCGTTCCGTTTGTTTGCATTTGTTGAGCATTTGTTTATTTGTTTTTACGTACGGCGTCAAAAAGTACCGTTTTTAATAGGAAGAGCCGGATATCTGCAACGAAGGTACGGACGCGCATCTTTGTAACCCTAACTCTATGCTTCTTATATACATTTGCGTTATAGATACGTTCATAGACCGAGGTTCGTTGAGAATCGTCGGAGATACTTACGGCTTTACCCACGGATTATAGTATTGGTAATGCCGTTTGAGTTATTCCTAGCGCGAGGACACGTTGTGGCGTGGCACTTGGATATGTGCGTAACTAGTCGAGAGAGACCTTACATCCGCTTTGTGCTTATGTTCGTCCATGTTATTGATCATACATCTAACTTTGTTTGCTTTTGTGATGATATCGTATCGAAATGAATATCTGTTGTACGTATACTGTTTTATTTGAGCATAAGGTTAACCGTTACCTGAGATCCATATGTGGAATGGATCTCAGTTGTAGCATCAGGGTCTGGAGGACCAATCTTAGGCGATCGAGGCAAGCAACCGAAGTAGTCCAGGACGTGTCTACAATATCTATCGTTATCCTTAGTTCTGTTACCTTTAAGAATTCTGGATGACTGTAATCCAATACAATTACACTATGGTCCATATTTTTGAATGTAATGTAAATTACTTACTTGCTCCGATGCTCTACTTTGACTACACTGCTTGAAATATTTGGAAACGTTTTAAAAAAAAAAATATTCCGCCGTTTTCAAATGGGATGTTACATTTATGGTATCGAGTGGTTAAGTTAACCATGATCGGGGTTCTCACGGTGTGATCGTGGCGAAGCATTGGCTCTTACCCCGACATGGCCGAGTGGAATCTGGTTGCACTGGGCCGAGAGGCGGTGCGTAAAACTAGCGGCTGAGGTATCTTATGTTGCCACGGCGTGGATTCGCCAGGAAGACATTTTTGGTATCAGAGCAGTAGTCCTGGCATTGATATGACTATGTTATTACGGACAGTATGGTAGGACAGTTAAGGCTAGTCTATGTGGGTGTGGCCAATCAGTCGCCATAGAGTTGGTGAGGTCCCCATGATAGACACTTATCGGCCATTCATTCGTTAACGGAGTTATGTTCAAATTAGCCTTTTTCATAAACTTTGAGCACTTTTTGGAAAATGAGTATTGATATGACCTAGTGCAATGTGTAGAGATGAACAGAGACAACTTCGATTTCTCGGACATCCAAAACCTCGATAATGAAGAAGCCACCCTTGACGATTTTCATTTCGTGTTAGGAAGTAATACGGCCTTAACCCAACTATTAGAATCATTTTACTTGTTTGCGAACGGTCTACAAACACTTCGAAAGAAAGGTATATCGACCTTCCTTCACTTAGTTCAAAATTCTCAAAACCGGAGGAATCCACATTCGCTGGAGACCGGGTTAGATCCACTCTCTTATGTTTCCCGTGACCCGTTTTTGGGCCGACTCACTAACGAACTGCCTGGACGAAGGCCCTATTGCGTACGCTCGTATTTATCTTCGTTATCTCGAAAAGCATAGTGCACCAAAGCACATGTAGAAAGAGCGAGACGGTGTAAGAAAGTGTGGAACCATAGATAGAGGCTATATAGTATTGTATTGTTTTAAAACTCTCTAAATGCCCTGAGAGATTGTGAGATATTCTGTTAGAATAAAAGGGATTGTAGAATTTTGTATAGTTTAGGATAGGACCAACGTCGAGGTCAACTTGTACAAATAAGATGCATTAATAATATATGTTGTTTTGTGAGCTTATTTACGTACTAATTCCCATATTCCTATCTCTTGTTATAAATAAAAAGGTATAAACCTAAAGAATGGCGAACCTAAGAAATAGGGGTCGTGGACGAGGCCAAACTAGAGGTAGAGGACGTGGTCGAGGCAGACAGCCTCAAAGAAGTCCAACACCCGAGCCCGAGAATAACCAACCCGAAGCGGCATCGAGCTACAAGAAGTAAAGCAAATCTGCAAGAGCAAAGAGCTCTTATTAACGTACTTACGGAGGAAAGACAAGCCGAAATCAAAGAAACGACACGATGAAGAGGCGGATGAGTCGGAGGGATCTCGATCACCTTCGCCGAATAGAGCTTTGGTAGTTCTACCGCAACGCAATAGAGAGGTGGAAACCATGCAACATTGGGTAACTCAATTAAGTAAGTTGAAACCCCGGTTTTCCGCGGCAAGACCGATTCGGTGAAGACCGGCCGATGAGGTTAGATAAGATCTTTGTGGTCTTAGACTGTCCCGAAGACCGCAAGGCCCACTCGGCAATCTACAACCGGAAGGAGATGCCGACCGTTGGTGGAAGACCGTGGCAGTAACATTGCGGGCACGCGTTTGCCCTGTGACTTGGGAGAAGTTCTTGGAAAAATTTAACGAACAATATTTCCCTCCCTCGTTACAAGTAATAAAAGAGTCGGAGTTCTTACATATTCGACAAAACCATGATGAGTCATTCGAGGACTACTTCGCCAGATTCACCAACCTATCTCGATACTCGTCATATCTGAAGACCAACGACAACGAAAAACCCGGAAGGCGAGTCGATTGGTAGATGGTCCGAGGTTTGAGATTCGGGAAAAGCTGGTGTCACGGCAATTTCCGGATCTGATTCAACGGTTGAATCATGCCGTCGGTCGAGCGTAATGCGAAGGAGCTCGGGAGGATCGAACATCTCAACAACAACAACAATGCAAACCGTGGCGGATCAAGTCACGGAGGTTCCTCTCGAAGAGGGGCGCTCCATGGAACAACTCCGAGGCGGAGGCAAGAAGCGTTCCAACAAGGGCAACAAGGTTATCCGGTCCGGCGGGGACCCAAACTTGCCCAAAGTGCGAAAGGACCATCCCGGATCCGGCTGTGATGGGAAGCCGATCTGCTACAAGTGCCAAAAACCTGGACATATCAGCCCGGATCGTCCGGAGATTGCGCGGTGGCAAGACCGAGAACCAAGGCGGGTTTTTGGTCGATCGATGCGGAGACGGAGAGTCTCCGAGATGGTGCAAGGTACTTGTTATTATCAACGGAAATCTACGCAAGCATTGTTTGATACGGGTGCTAGTCATTCGTTTATTTCCTATGATTGTGCAAATCGTCTAGGAATGCATGCCTCTAGATTGTCTTATGATCGATAGTATCTACACCACTTGGCTTGAAATCCTTAGCTTCCCGATGCATGTATTAATTGTACCGTGAGCGTTGATGGACGAGTTTCGAAGTGGACCTTATCCATTGCCACTTCATGGCATAGATGTCATACTCGGGTTAAATTGGCTAGCAACGAGCGGTGCGATGATCAACCGTAGCAGCAAGAAGATAACGTTCTTCGATTCACCTAGAGAGATAAAATTGATGTGAGCCTGAATTTTTCTCTCTCACGGAGGCCGACAGATGCATGAAGGAGGGATGCCAAGCATATTTGATCTTTTTCTCGGTTAAAGCTGAGCGAGCTTTCACTTGAGGACATTCCGTTGTAAACGAGTTTCTGACGTGTTCCGGAGGATCTCACCGAGCTACCTCCTACGAGAGAAGTCGAGTTCACCATTGAATTGATGCAGTGCAGATCAATTTCAAAGGCGCCGTATCGTATGGCTCCAAATGAGATGCGGGAGTTGAAGAAACAACTTGAAGAGCTATTACGAGAGGGGTTCATCCGACCCAGTGTTTCACCGTGGGGAGCCCCGGTCTTGTTCGTAAAGAAGAAAGATGGAAGTTTCCGACTACGATCGACTACCGTGAACTCAACAAAGTAACCGTCAAGAACAAATATCCACTTCCCCGGATTGATGATCTTTTGGATCAATTATCTGGTTCCACCGTATTCTCAAAGATCGATTTACGTTCGGGATATCATCGTTGCGAGTCAAAGACGATGATATTTCCAAGACGGCTTTCGGGACCGGATATGGGCATTATGAATTCCTTGTGATGCCTTTCGGATTGACAAATGCACTGCGGTATTCATGGATTACATGAACCGTATCTTCCGACAACACCTAGACCAGTTTGTGGTGGTGTTCATCGACGATATTCTCGTCTATTCCAAAAGTAGAAAAGAGCATGAAGAACATCTGCGCTTAGTATTAAACATCGAGAGAGAAGCGGCTCTACGCAAAGTTGAGCAAATGCGAATTTTGGCTGCGGAAGTGAGATTTCGGGGCCATGTGATATCTAGCGACGGAGTTCTTTGTTAACCTGAGCAAGGTGGAAGCGGTTACGGATTTGGAAGAGGCCGAGGAGACGTGACGGAGATACGTAGTTTTCTAGGTCGGCGGGATATTACCGCAGATTTATACGGGATTTCTCACGTCTTGCCCTACCATTGACAAAGCTTACGAGGAAGAATCAACCCTTTGTATGGGGAGATGGCGTGAGGAGAGCTTTCGGAGGCGAGGAGAGGTTGACTACAACACCGGTATTGATCATCCCGGATCCCGATGAGACTTACGTGGTCTACGGTGATGCCGGTGGGCAAGGATTGGATTGTGTCCTAATGCAATTGGGCGAGTGGTGGCTTATGCCTCTCGTCGGTCACCGAAGCCGCACGAGTCGAACTATCCTACACACGATTTGGAGCTTCTTTGCCATCGTGTTCGCTTTGAAGATATGGAGGCATTATCATGTACGGTACGACCGTAGAACTATCTGCGACCACAAGAGCACGAAGTATCTCTTTGATCAAAGGGAACTGAATATGAGGCAACGTCGTTGGATGGAATTGCGAAAGACTACAACCTGGAGATCAAGTATCACCCAAGGAAAGCAAACGTCGTTGCATATGCTCTAGCGGAAGAAGGTGCAAGTATCATACATGATGATACAAGAGCGAAATTACTTGAAGATTTCGAGACACGAATCTTTCAAACCAAATCTGCATGAATTTCAACGCACCAAGTGACGCCTACCTTGCAAATCTTCTTGTAAGTCAAGGGAGTACGACTGAGAGATGAAGTTGATGAAGCTCGGGAGACAAGATGATTGGGCAATCTCCATGCGGGAGAAAATCTCTCAAGGTGAAACCCAAGACCACGACCTTTCATCGAGTGGATTGGTCGGACACTGGGCGCATTTACATACCGCCAGTTGATGAACTGAAGCGGAAGATAATGGATGAGGCTCATAAGAGTAAGTATACTCTACATCCAGGAATGGTCAAGATGTACCAAAACATGAAGGCTGAGTTTTGGTGGCCTGGAATGAAAAGAGACGTAACTCAGTACGTAGCTGGGTGTCTAACTTGCCAGAAAGTAAAGATTGAGCACCGGCGACCCCACGGTCTTCGCAAGGACTAGAAGCTATGCCGGAGTGGAAATGGGAGAATGTGACCATGGATCTTGTGGTAGGTCTACCTAAGATCGGGCATCACGATACCATTTGGGTGATCGTCGACCGATTAACCAAGTCGGCACATTTCATACCCATTAGCATCCACTACTCTCCGAACGATTGGGCGCAATCTACATCAAAGAGATCGTAAGGCGCACGGAGTCCCTAAGAGTATTATCTCGATCGGGATACTCGATTCCAATCCGCTTTTGGCAAGCACTACATGAAGGAATGGGTACCAAGTGAAGTTCGGTTCGGCTTATCACCCTCAAACCGATGGTCAATCGAGAGGACGATACGGTATTTGGAGGATATCTTTGCGAGCATGTGCCCTAGATTTCAAAGGAAATTGGGACGAACACCTCTCACTAGCGTAATTCACGTATAACAATAGTTATCATTCAAGCATACAAATGGCCCCGTTCGAGGCTTTGTATGGGCGAAAGTGCCAATCGCCTTTATGCTGGACGGATGATGCGTAAAAGCGATTGCTTGGACCGGATATGCTAAAAGAGACCTCCGAGTAGATCGCTACGATCAAGAAGAGACTCCTTGCGCACACAAGAGACGGAAGAGCTATGCGAGATAAGAGGAGAAGCGTTGAAGTTTGAAGTCGGAGACCATGTGTTTCGAAATTATCTCCAAGAACCGGTGTCGCGGAACATCGAGAGAAAGAAGCTTAGTCCGCGTTACGTTGGACCAATTGAAGTGTTAGCCGAGCGAGGACCGTTGCGTATCAACTAGCGTTACCCCGAACCCGAGTAATCTCCACGATGTTTTTCACGTGTCACAACCGAAGAAATACCTACGGATCGAGATCATGTCATAAAGTACGATAATGTTGAAGTACGGCATGATAACACCTTTGTAGTCGAGCGGAGCAAATTCTCGAACACGGAAGAAACGACTTAGGACTAAAACTATCGGGAGATAGTGAAGGTGGTCCGGAAGGGTTTGTCCAAAACGAGGCAACTTGGGAAACCGAGAGTGACATGAAGGAGAAATACCCGAGTTTATGGCCCATAGTCTAGTTAGTGTAGATTAAATTTCGAGGGCGAAATTTTGTTTAAGGGGGAGAAATGTAATACCGGATTTTGGCAAATCTGGAATTTCGAGATAAAGGAAAATTAATGAATATTTGAATGAAGTAAATTCATGAGATAAAAATGTTACAGAAAATTGTTATAATTATAGAGTAAATTGTCAAAAAAGTTACGGGAAAATCGATGAACGAGAATGACTAAAAATGATATAATGGTGATAAAAAAAGTCTAAAAATATTATGATAAAAATGCGAAAGATCATGAAAAATTATGAGAAAAATATGGAAGTGTTATCCCTAATTATGAGAATTTAATAAATTATTTCAGAGGAAATAACATGAAGAAAAGTTTAAAAAGCATTTTAACCATAAAGTAACTTTGATGAGGTAAACATTTTTAATATTTTACATAGGATATAAAATGACAATATCAAAAAGTATAAAAGTTTGTAAGATAACAATATACTGTAAATTAGTAAAGATAAATATATGAAGAAACCGATCGAAAAGATCACTAAACAAAGAAATTAGGCCCGATTAAGCCTTAACGGCGCGAGGGTAAAACGGGAATTTTGGTAAAAAAATATTATATTTTTAAAAATGGAAAAAATTATAGAAAAATAAATAAATCTGAATTTTAAAATTAAGGGGCGAAATTATTGGTATTTTTAATTAAAAAGAATTGTTTAAATAATTAAAATGATAATTAGAATAAAATAATAATATAATGCGGTGAGTCGGCTTAGGCGTACCGAGGGAAAAGTTGGAAATAAATTCTACAGTAAACCGGAGGTAAAAGTCTTTTCAGACTGATCAAATTAAGAACAAGTGAATTTTTACACGAAGAAAGAATTTATCGACGTTGTTTCCGCAATTGAAAACCCTAATTTCAAATAAGACGAAAAGTTGATCGGATAGAGTAGAGTCGGATAGGCAAAGTGAGAACCTATAGAAACAATTGCGTATTTTCAAACACGGGATTAAGTTAGACAACAATTTGGACGTTTTACGATTCGGCGAATTATTGTCCGGAAGTTGGTTCTATCGGAAGCGATTTAAAGAATCGGACGCGTTTGTCCGAATATCTTCCGACGCACTTAGGAGAATACGTGGATATGATCAAAAAGAGGATCAAAATAGATAATATGAAAGAGGATGAAAAGATCTTCAAAGTTACATGCCCGGATTTTTGAGTTTTGCGAAATCGCGAAACGGACACCGTCGGGTAGCTTTATCGGACCAGGAGGCCATAAAGCAAGATGACAACTCATTCTTTGACTTTTTGGGCCAAAGAGGTCGGCCAAGACCTTGAATGGTCAAGATTGCATCTTACAAAACCCTAGATCCAACGGCCCGAATCATTTACGAAGACTTTTTGGAAATTCCCACCTTGTCCCTATTTTTCTCTATAAATAGCAAGCTCTCTTGCTCTCATTCTTCACACCAAAATTCAGATCCTAGAGAGAGGTTCTAGAGAGAAGCTCTACGGAAAAAATTGTGCCTTAGCTCCGAGTAAGTTCTTCTCGTCCTTAGTTTTTAGTTTAAGTAGTTCTTTCGGTAGTTATAGTAGAACCGTTGTTTTGATCTAGGAAGTTTAGAATATATTCCTATGCTTGTTTTTATGCCTCATTGCATTGAAAGATGCTGACGAGGTAAAAACATAGTGGGGATAATTTTGAAATGGAATACGGTCAAAGTAACAGTTACGCGAAATTCCGCAAATAGGGGTAGTAGGGGCAAAATGGTCTTTTTCACCTAAAATGCACATTATGCTGCCAAATATTCATAAGTGTGTTGTTATTCCGATTAGAATACTTCGACGTCGAACCATTTGTCGAAATTCCATCGTTCATTGTTTTCATTGTTGAGCCATTGTTTATTTGTTTTACGTACGGTAGTCAAAAAGTACCGTTTTTAGCCGGAAGAGCCGGATATGCAACGAAGGTACGGACGCGTCTTTGTAACCCTAACTCTATGCTTCTTATATACATTTGCGTTATAGATACGTTCATAGGCGAGGTTGTTGAGAATCGTCGGAGATACTTCTGACTTTACCACGGATTATAGTATTGGTAATGCCGTTTGAGTTATTCCTAGCGCGAGGACACGTTGTGGCGTGGCCTTTGGATATGTGCAGAACTAGTCGAGAGAGAGACCTTACATACCGCTTTGTGCTTATGTTCGTCCATGTTATTGATCATACATCGCATTTGTTTGCTTTTGTGATGCTATCTTTGTATCGAAATGAATATCATTGTACGTATATCTTTGTTTTTATTTGAGCATAAGGTTAACCGTTACACGAGATCCATATGTGGAATGGATCTCGGTTAGCATCGGGTGCGGAGGACCAATCTTAGGTGATCGAGGCAAGCAACCGAAGTAGTCCAGGACGTGTCTACAATATCTATCGTTATCCTTAGTTCTGTTACCTTTAAGAATTCTGGATGACTGTAATCCAATACAATTACACTATGGTCCATATTTTTGAATGTAATGTAAATTACTTACTTGCTCCGATGCTCTACTTTGACTACACTGCTTGAAATATTTGGAAACGTTTTAAAAAAAAAAAATATTCCGCCGTTTTCAAATGGGATGTTACAAATGTTGTGAGTATCATCATTACTCATGCTTGTCTTACCAAGATAACTCAAGCGCATCCACTTTGGTGGTTCTTGCAAATGAGCAATCTAGGTTTTGGCAAGTATTAATTGATTGACGGCATTATGACTTAAGATTTTATTTAGAGGGTTTAATCCAATTAATTCTATTTATATGAATGCAGTGATAGTTGTATCTCATACAAATAACACATTAACGCAAAAATAAGCATGCAATGATCTAATCAAAAGCATAATTAAAACGTGACACAACATGGCTCACCTAACCTAAAATCCTCTTAAGCCAATGAGAGGACTTCTCTAAATAAGAAAAAGGAAAATTACATTAGGAGAAACCTTGTTTAAACATACGAGGGGAGTGAGATGAGAAAAGAATGTACATAGAGAAAATTTAGAGAAAAGGCACGGCACGCAGGCCATATTTAAACATTACAACCCTTGTAAAAACTAGAGCCATGTTGTTCACCATACCCAAACAACTTTGAAAGTAAATCACTATAATACCCCTACTTTTGTAAATAATGCATTTGTAAGCACTAATGAAATAATAAGAAGTTTTGACTGTTAATTTTGTTATCATTATTTTCATCGTAGTATGGCCATATATTTCTCAAACTCACTCATCAAGGGGCCCAGTATTATCTCTCTATAAATGTGAGGGACAAATTTCATCTTGACCATTCACATTCCTCTGCATGAAAACACTAATCTTGATTGAAGCCTTTATCATCACCCGGTCAAAGGTGACTTTTGACTAGGTCAAAGATCAGCAACTCTCATGTAGGAATCCATGATGATCTCAAGTCAAAGGGCATTGTGACGCGGTTATACATGAGATAAGCTTATGACTAAATCCATGCAGCTTTCTCATAGTGGGTCGGTCCAGCACCTTGTACTCTTACAAGTGCCTATGACTTTGATTTGTATCTCCATACTCATCAAAGTCATACTGGTCTTATTTCATCTTCGCTCCCGCATAGATGACTGACCAGGGACATTTAGGGCAATCTTTATCATACGTCCAAGGATACTGTAACATCCCATTTGAAAACGGCGGAATTTTTTTTTTAAACGTTTCCAAATATTTCAAGCAGTGTAGTCAGAGTAGAGCATTGGAGCGAGTAAGTAATTTACATTACATTCAAAAATATGGACCATAGTGTAAGAGTATTGGATTACAGTTATCCAGAATTCTTTAAAGAAACTAAAGGAAACGATAAACAACGTAGACACGTCCTGACCTACTTCGGTTACTTGCCTCGATCGCCTAAGATTGGTCCTCCAGACCCTGATGCTACAACTGAGATCCATTCCACATATGGATCTCAGGTAACGGTTAACCTTATGCTCAAATAAAACAGTTTACGTACAACAGATATTCATTTCAATACAGCATATCATCACAAAAGCAAATAGTAGATGTATGATCAATAACATGGACAGAACATAAGCACAAAGCAGTATGTAAAGTCTCTCTCTCAACTAGTTTTGCACATATCCAGTGCCACGCCACTAACGTGTCCTCAGCGCTAGGAATAACTCAAACGGCATTACCAATACTATAATCCGTGGGTAAAGTGTAAGTATCTCCGACGATTCTCAACGAGAACCTCGGTCTATGAACGTATCTCTAACGCAAAAGTATATAAGCAGCATAGAGTTAGGGTTACAGTACGCGTCCGTACCTTAGTTGCAGATATCCGGCTCTTCCGGCTAAAAACGGTACTTTTTGACGGCCGTACGTAAAACAGCGAAACAACGGCAAACAGCGGAACGATGGAATTTCGACAGCGGTTCGACGTCAGAAGTATTCTAATCAGAATAATAACACACTTATGAATATAACAGGCATTTTAGGTGAAAAAGACCATTTTGCCCTTACTACCCCTAATTGGCGGAATTTCGCGTAACTTCGTTACTTTGACCGTATTCCATTTCAAAATTATCCCCACTATGTTTTTACCTCGTCGGGCATCTTTCAATGCAATGAGGCATAAAAACAAGTATAGGAATAAATTCTGAAACTTCCTAGATCAAAACAACAGTTCTACTATAACTACCGAAAGAACTACGGAAACTAAAAACTAAGACCGAAGAACTTACTCGGAGCAAGGCAGAATTTTTCCAGAGCTTCTCTCTCTTCTTTCTCCCTCTAGATTCGGTTTCTAGCTTGAGAATGGATGTGAAAATCCAAGAGGTGCTCATGCCTTTATATAGGCAAAATTTGTGCCACTTTGGTAATTTCCACATTCCAAATCTTGTAATTTTTCCCTACCTTATAACCATGTAAAATCAAGGCTAATTGGTGGTTAATTCTTGTCGATGGAAAGCTCTTGGTCGACATAGGGGGGATGATGTGGCAGCAAGCAATTGGTCCAAGAATGGTGACTCAAGCTCACTTTATGCCCGGTCCGATAGAATTTCCCCGATCGGTGTCCGTTTCGCGCGATTTTGCAGAAAGTCAAAAATGTGAGCGTGTAACTTTGAAGGTCTTTTCATCCTCTTTCATATTATCAATTTGGATCCTTTTTTTGATCATATCCAGGTATTCTCCGGTGCGTCGGAAGATATTCGGACAAACGCGTCCGGTTACGGAAATCGCTTCCGATAGAACCAACTTCTGGACAATAATTCGCTGAATCGTAAAACGTCCAGTTGTTGCCTAACTTAACCCCGTTTTTGAAAACACGCAATTGTTTCTATAGGTTCTCACTTTGCCTATCGACTCTACTATCTATCGATCAACTTTTCGTCTTATTTGAAATTAGGGTTTTCGGTTGCGGAAACAACGCACGGTAAATTCTTTCTTCGTGTAAAATTTCACTTGTTCTTAATTTGATCAGTCTGAAAAGACTTTTACCTCTCGGTTTACCCTCGGCTTTGTCTATATCGACTCACCGCATTATATTATTATTTTATTCTAATTATCATTTTAATTATTTAAACAATTCTTTTTAATTAAAAATAACCATAATTTCGCCCCCTCTTTTAAAAATTCAGATTTATTTATTTTTCTATAATATTTTCCATTTTTTACAAATATAATATTTTTTACCAAAAATTCTTGTTTTACCCCGCCTTCGTTAAGGCTTAATCGGCCTAAATTCTTCGTTTTGTGATCTTTTTAGGATTAGATTTCTTCATACATTTATCTTTACTAATTTTTATTAATCTTTTTATCATAATCAGTAAGTATATTTTATGCTAATTACCGGCCTTAATCTCTTAATTAAGGATTTTACCATAAGTTTAACTTTCTATATTTCTCTTGTTTTTTTTTGAATCAATTAGCTAGTAATTATCTAATCATTCTCTTACCAATGGTTGATAATTTTATAATTTACAGTATATTATTATCTTTCAAAACTTTATCTTGACATCGTCATTTTATATCCTATGTAAAATATTAAAAATGTTTACCCACCAGTTACTTTATGGTTCGAAATGCTTTTTAAACTTTTCTTCATGTTATTTCCTCCGAAATAATTTATTAAATTCTCATAATTAAAGATAATACTCCCATAATTTTCTCATAATTTTTCATGATCTTTCAGTATTTATCATAATGTTGTTAGACTGTTTTTATCATCATTATTGCATTTTTAGTCATTCTATTCATCTGATCTTTCTGTAACTTTTTCGACAATTTACTCGGCAATTATAAAAATTTTCTATAATAGTTTTAAACTCATGAATTTGCTTCATCAAAATATTCGTTAATTTCTTTTATCTCAAAAATTCATTTGCTAAAATCGGGTATTACATTTCTCTCCCCTTAAACAAAATTTCGCCCTCGAAATTTAATCTATACTAACTAGACTACGGGCCATAAACTCTGGGTACTTCTCCTTCATGTCACTCTCGGTTTCCCAAGTTGCCTTGTTTGATGACAAACCCTTCCAGACCACCTTCACTATCGGTATAGTTTTAGTTCTAAGCCGTTTCTCATGGTGTTCGAGAATTTGCTCCGGCTCGACTACAAAGGTGTTTTCATGTCGTACTTCAACATCATCGTACTTTATGACATGATCTCGATCTGGTAGGTATTTCTTTAGTTGTGACACGTGAAAAACATCGTGGAGATTACTCATGTTCGGGGGTAACGCTGGTCCTCGCTCGGCTAACACTTCAATTGGTCCAACGTAACGCGGACTAAGCTTCTTTCTCTTCAGTGTTCTACCGACACCGGTTACTGGAGATAGTTTCAGAAACACATGGTCTCCGACTTCAAACTTCAACGGTCTTCTCCTCTTATCTGCATAGGTCTTATGTCTACTGTGTGCAGCAAGGAGTCTCTTCTTGATCAGAGCGATCTACTCGGAGGTCTCTTTTAGCATATCCGGTCCAAGCAACTGCTTTTCAGATGCATCTGTCCAGCATAAAGGCGATTGGCACTTTCGCCCATACAAAGCCTCGAACGGGGCCATTTGTATGCTTGAATGATAACTATTGTTATACGTGAATTACGCTAGTGAGAGGTGTTCGTCCCAATTTCCTTTGAAATCTAGGGCACATGCTCATGAGCATATCCTCGTACGTATCGTCCTCTCGATTGACCATCGGTTTGAGGGTGATAAGCCGAACGAACTTGACTTGGTACCCATTCCTTCATGTAGTGCTTGCCAAAAGCGGGATTGGAATCGAGTATCCGATCGAGATAATACTCTTAGGGACTCCGTGCGGTCTTACGATCTCTTTGATGTAGATTGCAGCCAATCGTTCTGGAGAGTAGTGGATGCTAATGGGTATGAAATGTGCCGACTTGGTTAATCGGTCGACGATCACCCAAATGGTATCATGATGCCGATCTTAGGTAGACCTACCACAAGATCCATGGTCACATTCTCCCATTTCCACTCCGGCAGTTCTAGTCCTTGCGAGAAGACCGGGGTCGCCGGTGCTCAATCTTTACTTTTACGGCAAGTTAGACACCCGACTAAATCGAGTTACGTCTCTTTTCATTCCAGGCCACCAAAACTCAGCCTTCATGTTTTGGTACATCTTGACCATTCCTGGATGTAGAGTATACTTACTCTTATGAGCCTCATCCAGTATCTTCCGCTTCAGTTCATCAAGGCGGCGGTATGTAAATGCGCCCCTTGTGTCGACCAATCCACTCGATGAAAGGTCGTGGTCTTGGGTTTCACCTTGAGAGATTTTCTCCCGCATGGAGATTGCCCAATCATCTTGTCTCGAGCTTTATCAACTTCATCTCTCGTGTCGTACTCCCTTGACTTACAAGAAGATTTGCAAGGTAGGCGTCACTTGGTGCGTTGAAATTCATGCAGATTTGGTTTGAAAGATTCAGGTCTCTGAAATCTTCAAGTAATTTCTGCTCTTGTATCATCATGTATGATACTTACACCTTCTTCCTGCTTAGAGCATATGCAACGACGTTTGCTTTCCTTGGGTGATACTTGATCTCCAGGTTGTTAATTCCTATATTTTGATGATCACAATTCCTAGTAAATTAAATTAAGCATTATTAGATTCTTAGTAATCATGCCCGAGCACAGATAGAACCTTGCCCGAGCAACATCGGACTTGATAAAGAAAGAAAAGCAAGGTAACGTAATCATGCCCGAAGCAACCTTCAAAAGCATCTGAAAGCATGACCTTGCCCGAGCAAGGTTATGTCTTGCCCGAGCAACGTCGGGGTCTCTGAAGGAAAAATGAAGCTCAAAGTGATCATGCCCAAGCAATGTCTGAAAGCGTCAGAAAGCATGACATTGCCCGAGCAAGGTCATAATCCTGCCCGAGCAACCTCATGGCAAAAGCAAAAGAAGTTTGCTCAAGCAACACCCGAAAGCGTCGAAAGCACGAGCTTGCCCGAGCAAGGCCACAAGTCTGCCCGAGCAACATCGAGACAGAAGCAAAAATCATCAGACTAAGTAGTCTTGCCCAAGCAAAGAAAATGCTTGCCCGAGCAAGTTGCCCGAGCAAACAGAAAAACTTGCCCGAGCATACCTGAGACAACGTTGATCAAGAAGCTTGCCCGAGCAAGGCTGGGTTCATGCTCGAGCAACATCACCATAACTCGTATTTACGCAAGCATGCTTTTGCGTTGCCTCAAGCAACAGACGATGCGCTTTAATCTTTCCTCTGTCTATGTCTTGCCCAAGCAAGACTATCACCATGCTCGAGCAACATCGAAGCGAGCACTTCCAAGCTTTTGTAAAGGAGCTTGCCGAGCATGATTATATTCATGCTCGAGCACCATGCTCGAGCAGGCAAAATACTTTGCCCGAGCATCAGCGAGCAGAAGACACCTTTAACTTCATTTCAAGAGGTTTGCTCGAGCAAGCCAATAATCTTGCCCAAGCAAAGTAGCCTCTGTTTTTGAAAACTCCGTATGCGTAATTCTTCAAATCTTTACTTCTTGTTTATCACATCTGATTATTACCTATTAAGTCTATCAAATACTTTTAACCAGTGTGTTGATAAGTTTTAGCTTAATTAGACACAAGTTACCAAGCAGATTTTGAAAAAGCATTTTGGATGACAAGGCATTAAATGAAGTTTGCCTAAACCGAGAGGTAAATTGTTCGATCGATGTAAAGCTTCTTCGACATTCTCATTGCACATTAAATGCTATCTCACAACGGCTATGCAAAAAGAATGAAAGAGAATGTCAACTCGTTGAATTAAATTGAAAGACAGACGAACAACCTACGACGAGAATTTCTTCGTCTAAACGGCAACATTCATAAGTCTCAACGGCTACTTGAAGAACTTCACCAACGGACATTAATTGGGTGCCTATAAATAGCCAGAGTATTGAATTCGAACAACTACCGAAACAGCGAGCAATTAATTTAATTCCAGATTCATTCACTTTGTCTCATGTCACATTAAATTCGAGTGTTCTTCGGTGTTCATTATTATCCGCTCGTGAGGAGTCTTGTAAACACTTATTAATTCGGTGAGTTATACTTAAGGTTGAGGAACCTTAAGTGAGGGTGTACTAACTACAACTTGTAAGGGGAGTGGAGCGACCATCCTTCGTTACGAGTGTGTAATTATTTGAAAGAGTAGTGGAATCCCAGGTGTTCGGGATTTGGACGTAGGTCGGTGATTTGAGACCGAACCAAGTATAAAGTGTTTTGTGTCCATCTTCTCTTCTCTGTCTCATTTGTGTATTCTGTATCATCACGTGTGTTTAAAAAAGAATCAGTTTTTTTTTAAATCACCTATTCACCCCCCCTCTAGGTGATATTCCACCTTCACAGGTTGTAGTCTTTCAGCAATTTCATCCAACGACGTTGCCTCATATTCAGTTCCCTTTGATCAAAGAGATACTTCAGGCTCTTGTGGTCACAGTATAATTCTACGGTCGTACCGTAAAGATAATGCCTCCATATCTTCAAAGCGAACACGATGGCAGCAAGCTCCAAATCGTGTGTAGGATATTTCGACTCGTGCGGCTTCAGTTGACGAGATGCATAAGCCACCACTCTGCCCAATTGCATTAGGACACAACCAAATCCTTGCCCACTGGCATCACTGTAGACCACGTAAGTCTCATCAGGATCTGGGATGATCAATGCGGTGTTGTAGTCAACCTCTCCCTCGATCTCGAAAGCTCTCCTCACGTCATCTCCCCATACAAAGGGTTGATTCTTCCTTGTAAGCTTTGTCAATGGTAGGGCAAGACGCGAGAAATCCGTATAAATCTGCGGTAATATCTCGCCGGACCTAGAAAACTACGTATCTCCGTCACTTTGTCTACGGCCTCTTCTAGTCCGGAAGCTCGCTTCCACCTTGCACTCGGGTCAACGGCAACTCCGCCGCTAGATATCACATGGCCCGAAATCTCACTTAGGTAGCCAAAATTCGCATTTGCTCGGCTTTGCGTAGAGCGCTTCTCTCTTAGTATGCTCAATACTAGGCGCAGATGTTCTTCATGCTCTTTTCTGCTTTTGGAGTAGACGAGTATATCGTCAATGAACACCACCACAAACTGGTCTAGGTGTTGTCGGAAGATACGGTTCATGTAATCCATGAATACCGCAGGTGCATTTGTCAATCCAAAAGGCATCACAAGGAATTCATAATGCCCATATCTGGTTCTGAAAGTCGTCTTGGAAATATCATCGTTTTTGACTCGCAACTGATGATATCCCGAACGTAAATCGATCTTTGAGAATACGGTGGAACCAGATAATTGATCCAAAAGATCATCAATCCGGGGAAGTGGATATTTGTTCTTGACGGTTACTTTGTTGAGTTCACGGTAGTCGATCTGAGTCGAAAACTTCCATCTTTTTTCTTCACGAACAAGACCAGGGCTCCCCACGGTGATACTGTTTGGGTCGGATGAACCCCTTCGTAATAGCTCTTCAAGTTGTTTCTTCAACTCCTGCATCTCATTTGGAGCCATACGATACGGCGCCTTTGAAATTGATCCTGTACCAGGCATCAATTCAATGGTGAACTCGACTTCTCTCGTAGGAGGTAGCTCGGTGAGATCCTCCAGAAACACGTCAGGAAACTCGTTTACAATGGGAATGTTCTCAAGTGAAAGCTCTGCTTCAGCTTTAATTGAGAAAAAGATCATATATGCTTGGCATCCCTCCTTCATGCATCTGTCAGCCTCCGTAGCAGAGAGAAAATTCAGGCTCACATCAACTTTGTCTCTGCTAGGTGAATCGAAGAAAGTTATCTTCTTGTTGCTACAGTTGATCATCGCACCGCTCGTTGCTAGCCAATTCAACCCGAGTATGATGTCTATGCCATGAAGTGGCAGTCGGATAAGGTCCACTTTTGAAACTCGTCCATCAACGCTCACGGTACAATCAATACATGCATCAGAAGCTAAGGATTTCAAGCCAAGTGGTGTAGATACTATCGAGATCATAAGACAATCTAGAGGCATGCATTCCTAGACGATTTGCACAATCATAGGAAATAAACGAATGACTAGCACCGTATCAAACAATGCTTGCGGTAGATTTCCGTTGATAATAACAAGTACCTTGCACCATCTCTCGGAGACTCTCGGCCTCCGTATCGTCAGCGCAAAAACCCGGCCTTGGTTCGCGGTCTTGCCACCGCTGCAATCTCCGGACAGTTCCGGTGATATGCCCGGGTTTTTGGCACTTGTAGCGAGATCGGCTTCCCATCACTGTTTGGATCCGGGATGGTCCTTTCTACACTTTGGGCAAGTTTGGGTCCCTGCTTGACCGGGATAACCATGTTGCCCTTGTTGGAATGGCTTCTTGCCTCCACCTCGGGAGTTGTTCCATGGTGCAGTCCTCTTCTGCGAGGAACCTCCGCGACTTGACCCGTAAATGTGCTGCCCACCACACTTTAAATCGGTGTGAGGGAGTAATAATCACCTCCCACAGCCTCTCTTAATGTATATATATGTGTTTGTGTGTGTAGAGTGAGTGATGAGTGTTTTGAGAGCGAGATGGAGAGATGGAGGGAATGTGAGTGTGAGAATGTGAGAGAGAGGAAAGGAAGAAAGGAAAAGAAAAGAAGAGTGTGGAGAATATTTTAAAGTATGTTATTTATTTTATAATATTATTTATGTAATTAAACTAATTTCTTTTTAACAAACTTTCTTCTTTAAAGTTATTCTACACATTTTTCTCTTTCTAACGAGGATAATATAATAATGATTAGTGAAAATCTTAGGATTAAAACCTTAGCAAAGTTTTGAGTTTGGATAATAGATGACTGTATATTTGTAGAGCATGATTAATAGATAAGTTTAATCGATTTAGATTTATTAGTTGGTAGTTGTGGGAATTTAAACTTAACTTTCTATCTAAAAGAATTTAGGATTTATGACTTATAGGATATTTCAACCTATGGAATAAGGTTTAAAGCATTTATTTGGATTACTAAAGACATTATTGTCGAAGTAAAAGGTGAGGTTTTGCTAAATCGAAACTATATATATATAATTATGAGTTGGGTTTTAGAATTAAATTAAAATTTGATATGATTTTGGTTATGTGGAGGTTTGAAGATTTATTAAATAACTTGGATTATATAAGATTTATTAAATAAATTGGATTATACTTATATAAGTTAGTATTAGGTTAAGACATTTATATTTGTAATATTAGGTCTTTTATATATGAGTTTATAATTTATTGGAGGTTATATTGAGGATTGGATGGATTGAAATTGATATTTATAATGAATATGAATATTTAGGTGAAACTTATATTATAGGAAATTGGGTATTTTGGTTAAATTTAGGATGTGGTGATATTTTGATAATTATAATTAGTGAGAAATAATTTATGAATGAAGGAAATGAGATTGTAACGATGATTTAAGAAATAAATAAAATTGTCAAATCTTCTAAGAAAATTAAATGAGACAATTATAATTTAATTAATTATTTATTATTGTATTTTTGTTAATTCTATTAACATATAATTATATATTTATTTTTAGAGTGGACTTGATCTCTCTCAAGTTTAGTTCTTGTATTAAAAACTTGAGGTAACCACTTTCTACTTGTTGTACTTACTTGTATGATGTTTGTGAGGGATTTTTTTTAACTATATAAATCAATGAAACTTTGTTGGTAATGAAGTTGCCTTGTGGGAATTACTTTGGAATAATTAGTGATATTATATGTTATGGTTAATATATTTTTTATGATTTCTTGAGCTGAAATAATATTATTATCTTAATTATTATTGTGACGATGTATTATTTTCATAAATCTTGTTTGGAATCTCGTATATACATACCAGGAATATGATTGTTTATATGGATGGATGTGAAGTGGTGATGGTTGTGAAGTGGTGATGAGGGTTGTTATGTATAAATACCACGTGGTAGGCTATGACTCGGTGTACAGTGGATGGTTTTAGGGCCCTTAATATCACCTTTTTCCTTTGACCCGATAAGGGTCAGCCCTTGGGACAGTGACACCTTTCTCTATTCGAAAGAAAGGGAACTCATGGTTCGATATGAGTTATATAGTCTTTGGTCAGGCTACACCTCATCATTTGAGAGCTTGGTGCAGTCTTGTCATAGATACTAAACCTTCTATGTTACCGCCCATGAGTTCTGTCAGCGGTTATAAGGGTAGGGAGTGATAAAGATTGTCAGGGTATCGATCTGTTTCTTGGCATGTTATATATGTGGTTCATGATATGAAATTTGATATAAAAACTTTATTACAGAATTGGTGATTTGATGCATTTGTATATTATATACGTCTAATACTTTGTTATATAAAATGTTCCACTTGGCACCTCACAAACTTATATTAGCATAAATAATGAGTTGGATTGATGGTTACAAATATTTTTCAGGTGATAGTTTCTCGTGTGGGTCAATCAGGGAAGGCTTCGGAAGCTTAAATTACTTTTGCTAACGGTAATGCTTCCACCTTTTTGGTACATGTTTAATTATTGTATATTGTCACGTTAGGGGGCTCACTTGGCATACTTTAGTATATAGAGATTATTTTGGTAGATCTCGAAATAAGACTGAATTAAAATATCTGGGCCTAGTAATATTCAAGGCTCAAATGTGTACATAAAACGTTTAAATGAATGGTTTAATCAAGATAGTAGTTAATAATTATCCTTTAAAATGGAGAATAATACATCTTCAATGTTTTGGGTTTGTAGCAATTCTTCAATGGAATCTCCAATTCTTTTCCAAATGTAATTCTCAACTTATTTGTCTATAGTCAAATATGTATTTGATTCTTTATTCTTGTTCAACTGACTATTAATTTGTAACATTATTTCAATCTATTCTAGTCAAATTGTTAAAAACTATCTAATGTACTGCAAGTCTGCAACAACAATTTCCCATCAAGAATTTCACATTAACAACAAGAATTTCATGTGTTTGAGATATCAATGTGGAACTGAAATCGTGAACGAAAATCACACTTTCCAGCTTTATAACATATAAACACTGACACATATAGCAAATTAAATATGAGAGCCCCTATGACCCAAAAGAGAACAAATCTCGCTGAGTTGCTGCTTCCTAATTGGTCTGAAACTGTCCACTACCATCACTTATTAATGTTGTCTCGCGGTCTCACGCAAACACTTGATAGACAAATCAAATATTGAACTATAAGCATTCAAGCAACCTAAACCCAGCAACAAATCAATTAATATCCAACTATGTCAGATCAGAAATCGAATTAAACAACACACACACACACACGCAAAGATTGAATCTGAAAAGGTGAAAAGCTAAGGAATGAGAAGCTGAACGCCTGAGTAGAACACTGAATGATGAAGACAGTAGGAACTGACAGCGAACATCGAACAGACCTGATGAGCTCATACACAGTGCAAAAGCATTCTTTCCCCAACTTTGGGTATCCAATAAGCTCGTTCCCGGATAAGGTGGTTCTTTTCCATACTTCCAGTGAGCTCAAACTCCATTGATTCAGCCTACTTTCTTCTTTTATTTTCTTTATATTTTATTAAAATCTGAGACCTTACAAACCAAATTAAAGTTATTTTGTATATTGAAGGAAAACCGAAACAAATATTTCTTAGGGAAAAAAGGTGTACTTTCTGCTATCCAAAATCGAATTTCTAACTAGAAAAACAAACAAAATATCAGGGAAAAAATAAAAAAATAATAGCAGAAGCATCCAGCGACTATAATACAAATATGGCATAGTGTACTAGAATTTTGATTCATACCACAAAAGAAGAACCAGAGGCCAATTGAGAACGTGAAGCTCAAACTAGGATGAAATCCAACTGAGAACAAGCAGCCAGCAACTGAGAACGAGAACGAGGAAAGAAGGCAATGACAAGTTGTCAGCTACGGAAGTTAGTGAAGAAGACGATAGTTGCGATGGGCAGGGGTGATGATAAGCATGATTTCTACTTGCTCCAAACAGTACTGGGACGCGTTTACCGCTTTGCGCATCGTATCTCGCTTTTCCTTTCTTCTTTTTCGAAAATCGCATTAAGGTCCTAAACTAAGAAACATATTATTAATAGGTCTCTTGACATCGCTAAAGGTAAGTCCCGTAAGACTTTTTGATAATATAATCAAAATGTCAAAAAACTCAAATACTCAGTGTCATCTGCCTCATCTGTCAATAGATGCCGATGGACTTGTCAATGGATTTTTTTAACTCAATTTGACAAGTTCATGTGCCTATGTTGACAGTGAGGTAGCTAACAGTAAAAATAATTGGGTATTTTGACGTTTTTTGGATTAGAGAAGACCCTACCATTGCTTGAGACTTGGCTTATATGTATGGATGGCTCATATATGGTGTTGTTGAACATCATAAATTTTCCTGTAATAATAGTTAATCATTTATGTGCACTCTTGAATAAGGAGCCGTTTGGTCCAAAGGATTTGGAGAAGAGAGAATTTTTTATGAGTTGGATTTAAAAGAGTTAGACAAGTTGAGTTAAAAATTTTAATTTTTTATTCTTTTATCTTACATCTTATTTTTATTAAAATTTTATAACCTTGTACTCAAATGTTTTAAAATCCAACACATAAAAAATTCTTCCACCCCTTCCCTCCTTTCCAAATCCGTCATATCAAACAACCCATAAATGTTTTACAAGGCTAATAATGTCAGTGAAGGTATTCTTTGATTTTTATGCCAATGGTATTCCTTGCCATGCTGAAAATCAATTGCTAGTGTTAGCTGCGTACATTAACTCTGAATTTAACAGAAATGGATTTGTAGTTGATTAAAGGCTGGCTCACCATGATCCTATAGCCCTCCAATATTTGACCTTTTTTTTTTTGTCAGAATATTTGACCTTGAGGACAACGTAAGAAAATCTTTTTTCTTTTATAAGAAAAAGTTTAGGTGGGAGTAGACACCAGTACCCCACTAAGGCCAGGGCATGCCTCCAGGCTCAAAGAGCATTTACAGAGGTAACGTAAGAAAATGTTGATGGGAGGAATAATGTAATGATCCAACTTAAGGTGGGCTGACTACTTTGGGCTTGACATTGATGGGTGGTGCAAAAGTGGAAGTATATAGACAAGGAAAGACGTGCATGTTTAGATTAGCGGTAGAAGCTATTTTTCCAACATGATTTACGGTATATAAGGTCATGTTACGGACCCCCATTGGGCCCAACACCAAGGTGGCCCCGTATGAAATATATCATATCTCAGGATCTGCCTATAATAATGGGGAATCCTATCTTATCTATAATCCAGGAATATCTAGATCAATATCTGGCGGATATGATACTAGGGCCTCGGATCACAGGGCCCATGAAACTCAATCTAAGGTACACTCTATAAATACAGAGGTAAAACCTTAAGGTACACACGTTCTAACTCTGAACTATTTACATATTGTCACACTGTGCACACACATCACCCCCTTTGGCGAAAGCCTTGTTTGTGTATAGTGACCCCACGCTCTCCTGGATATTTGCCTAATAGATATTCAGGCAGAGACTATTGATCCAATAGCAAAGCACTAGCCCACCGGGCTAGACATCTGTGTTTAAAGAATGACACAGGGCCAACGAGCCCGGGTTCTCAATTACGCAAGGTCGCTATTACAAGCCTTTGCAAAATTTTGATGCATCAAAAAACTTGCTCCTAGATAAGAAGGTGAATTGTCATCCAAGCCCTAATCAGGCCAAAATGTTTAAGTGTGAGTTACAACACCACGGCTGAACATGTGACAGTTTGCCCTTATCCTGGCTAAGATCCTGGACATCGGATTCGGAACGCGATGGTGCGGTTAAATTGAAAAACCCCTACCCTGATACCCGGTCTTTGTTACCGGAAGAATACAAGCAGATTCTGCACACCTTAGGCCCTGGCCTTGTCTTAGAATCTCCGACATAGATTGGGATTCATAAATGGAAAATTGCTGCAATAAATAAAGGAGGAGGAAGCATGCGCGATGTGATCCAAAATAAACGAAACTTGTCATGATAATTACGAAAGTTGTCATAATAATTAAGCAATTAAGAAAAATTACAAAACCGGAGTAAAAACCGGTGAGAATATAAAATAAAAAGGGCATCAGTGCCCCAAAGGAAGAAACAACATGAGGAGAGTCCCGACTCTTTAGTCATTGAGTTCGGCTAGCTTCGAAGGAACCTGACCGTCTTCTGGAGCTGCGTTTGGCGAGACTTCTTCTTCACCCTCCCCGGTCTACCCTCCATCGTCAAGGTCAATCATTGAGGCGCCATCAGGGGATGGAGGAGGTGGGACAAGCTAGCCACCGTGAATATACGCCCGATAGTGGAACCCGGTAAGATCCAGGTTCACATCAGGGTTTAGATGTCAGATTTGCGCTAACGCCATGTCAACGAGAGGAGAGAAGGAAGTACCGCCTTGGGCTAAGGCCCTAGTTCTTTTGGCCGCCGCCACCTGGGATGACGCCCCGGCTCTCCCCCTACCGGGTTCTGGAGCCGACCGCTTCCAGGTTTCCCTCTTGCTTGGCGCCCGAGCACCCGGGTTCATGTAGGAAAGGTAGCCAGGCAATCCCTCCATGTTATGGGCTACATAACACAAACACAAGCGGTCAGAAATATCAATGCGGGCATAAAAAGGTTAAAAGTAAAACAGGTAAATAAAAAGCATACAGGGGACCGGTATAGACTCGGCGTGCGGCGCGGAGATGATTGAAGCGACGGTCTTTACGCCGTGCTCATTAACATAGGCCACTAGGCGCGCGACGGAGCCGATCTTGTCAGCGGGAAGGTCATCCTTATCAACCTGATAACTGGTTGAATGTTTATTATGATGGCCCTTAGTCCAATACAAAGGGAATTTCCACTCCACGTTCTTGGACTCAGGATCGAAAAGGAACCACGATTGCTGCCCATATGGGTTAGCAACTGGCGGACGGGGCTTCCCCGGGGGGTAACCCGCAGCCTGCTCGTTTAAATTACACGGGTACGGGGCGCCCCGTACCCGTGGTGAAAACACGTTTAACCCGTATAAACGGGTACGCCTAAACGGGTCCAGGGAACCCGTTTAGGCGTCCTGGGCTTTTTTATTTAAAAAAAAACATGTTTTTGGGCCCAGGTTTGTTTCTTTTTTTTGCCCAGAACTAGAACAGTTTTTTGGGCCCAAAACATATTTTTGTTGTTGCGTTTTTTGGGCCCAGAACAATCCTTTTTTTTTGCGTTTTTTTGTTATTTACCTGCTCAATAAGCTTGAATGCATTAATCACAATAATCTTCCATGATTTCATGCAGTATTGACGGATTCAAAAATACCCACATCAATGAATATGACAAATTGACAATATTAATTAAATAGCCACAGATGTTTTCCCCTTTTTTGGTTGTGTTTTTAACCTGTTCAATAATAACAATAATTCAAACTTCAATCATCACATCACACCTTCACAATTCTGTGGGTATTTTTCATCAATTCAAACTTCAATCATTTACTAATTTAACTAAATTTTGTCACTTGAACTAACCAACTTTAATCCAAACAACATCTTAATCGTGTCATCCAGTGGTTCTTGCACTGTTTTCCACTGTTAATTATTATTATTATTGGCTCTAACCATTCTTCCAGACTTTTGCTTTTCCATTTTTTTAAGTTAAATTTATTCAACAAAATGATACATATGAAACCATCAGTTGATCAAGAATAGGATCTAATTGGAAGTCTATAGTCTAAAAACAAAAACGCATGCGCTACAACATACCAACATAAACATAACTACAACAACATTTGAAATAAATAAAATATAAAACTTTAACCTATAAGCCTAGAAGATGGGTATCACTTCAAATATCAGCTAAAATTTAAGTTTTATCTGGAACCATATATGCTATACCACCAAACCAATAAACATTGTTCAAGTATAGAATACTTAACAATATTGGTAAAACAATTTCAAGATAAAAAAACTCGACAAGTGGGACCGTGGGAGGTGGGACTATCTCTTTTTATGCACACACACCATTAAATATATACGATTCGGCGGTTAGCGAGACTCGGCACCATTAAATTATACACACACAGGCACAACTATTCACAAACACATACAACTATACAAGTGGGGCTGGGGCCGAGAGTGAGAGCCAGACAATCTCACAAATCACAATCAATTTCTATATATGTCGAAGGAAGCAAGATATAGATAAGAAAACTTATAATCCCAAAATTTCATTAAGATACAGAAGAGAAGGAAGCAAGATTCAAGAAGATTTACTGGGTGAGGCCGAGAGTGAGAGGTCGGTGAGGGTGAGAGGGAGAGGGAGATGTCGAGATGTGGCGACGGCAACTTGGATAGGTGGCGAGCAACGGCGAGATGACACAGACTTCGGATGAGGAGGCGAAACTCAGGCTGAAGTATAGTTGGTGGCGACGGCAACTTGGAGAGGTGGCGAGCGACGGCGAGGGTTTGATAGAGCTTTGCTTCTATTCTGCGGCCTCTGCGTTCGAATCGTGTGTTGTGAGTGAAGGTGAATAGGTGATTAGGGCTGAGTTGAGAATTGAGGGGGAAAAAATAATAAACATTAAATGGGGCATGGGCGGGCACGGGTGCCCCGCCCCTCAATCCGTGCCCCGTTCGTATAATGGAAATAGTACGGGGGCTGCCCCATACCCGTTACGGGCCCAATCTAGGCAAGTTTAATCCGGGGAAATATCTGTGGGGTGCGGGTCACTTGCTCAGCCCTAGCTGCCCAGGAGTGGCAACAACTTTGAAGAAGCTTGTTTTGAAATGTTTAAAGGACTCTGAATATGGGTGGAAAAGTTTCCTACCAGATACCCCCTGATGGACGTTATGCCCTTCAAGTCGGCTGGTTCTTTACCGGAACGGGGGGTGAAGGGGTAGAAAAAGTAAAAGAATACAGGAACCGTACAGAAAATAGGTTCCTCAAAAGAATGACAAAGACGTTCAAAAGCTAGAAGAAAACCCCAGCCGTTAGGGTGGAGCTATGAAGGGGCAATATGAAGATAGTTTAAGACGGCTACTTGGAACCCAGTAAACGGAAAGCGAATACCGAGCCAGGTAACATAGTTCCTGTAGAAAAAGAAGTATGAGGGATTAGTTCCTTGTCGCTCAGAGCACACAGGCTCCCTGTAACATCCCATTTGAAAACGGCGGAATTTTTTTTTTTTAAAAAAAAAATGTTTCCAAATATTTCGAGCAGAGTAATCATAGTAGAGCATTGGAGCGAGTAAGTAATTTACATTTCATTCAAAATATGGACCATAGTGTAAATGTATCAGATTACAGTCATCCAGAATTCTCAAAAGTTAAAGAAACTAAAGAAAACGATAAATAATGTAGACACGTCTTGGCCTACTCCACCGCTTGCCTCGATCGCCAAACATCGGTCCTCCGGACACGATGCTACAGTGAGATCCATTCCACATATGGATCTCAGGTAACGGTTAACCTTATGCTCAAATAAAACAGTATACGTACAACAGATATTCATTTCAATACAACATATCATCACAAAAGCAAAAAATAGATGTATGATCAATAACATGGACAGAACATAAGCACAAAGCAGTATGTAAAGTCTCTCTTGACTAGTTCTGCACATATCCAGTGCCATGCCACTAACGTGTCCTCAGCGCTAGGAATAACTCAAACGGCATTACCAATACTATAATCCGTGGGTAAAGTCATGTAAGTATCTCGACGATTTTCAACGGAACCTCGGTCTATGAACGTATCTATAACGCAAAAGTATATAAGCAGCATAGAGTTAGGGTTACAGTACGCATCCGTACCTTAGTTGCAGATATCCGGCTCTTCCGGCTAAAAACGGTACTTTTTGACGGCCGTACGTAAAACAGCGAAACAGCGGCTCAACAGCGGCAATCAGCGGAACGATGGAATTTCGACAACGGTTTGACGTCAGAAGTATTCTAATCAGAATAATAACACACTTATGAATATTTGGCAGCATAACAGGCATTTTAGGTGAAAAAGACCATTTTGCCCCTACTACCCCTATTTGGCGGAATTTCGCGAACTTCGTTACTTTGACCTTGTTCCATTTCAAAATTATCCCCACTAGGTTTTTACCTCGTCGGGCATCTTTCAATGCAATGAGGCTTAAAAACAAGTATAGGAATATATTCTCGAAACTTCCTAGATCAAAACAACGGTTCTACTATAACTACCGAAAGAACTACGGAAACTAAAAGCTAAGGACAGAAGAACTTACCCAGACTTTTGCTCAGACTTTTCCGAGCTTCTCTCTCTAGAACCTCTCTCTAGGTTTCAGATTTTGGGATGGAAATGAAGAGCAAGAGAGCTTGCTATTTATAGGGAAAAATAGGGACAAGGTGGGAATTTCCAAATTTGTTTCCAGATCGGATTTCGGCCGTCGGATCGCACTTTGCCACGTGGCACTCCCTTGGCCCTTGGATGACTTGGTTGACATCTCCCCCCTTGTGACATCATCATTGATGATGTCACCCTAGCCGACTCCCGATCGTCTCCCCGATCGGTACCCGGTCGCGTAATCTTCGCCGAAACTCAAAATTCCGACAACGGTGTTTCGAAGGTTTAAACTTCCTTAATCATAATATCTGGGTTGCCTAAATTCTTAATCCCATTAAGAGCATTCCGTTATCTCTTTGAAGATTTTAGGTTAGACGCCTCATTACGGAATTGAATTCGAAAGCGTCGTGTGCCTAGGCAAAAATCCTTTGGTTTG
Organism: Acacia melanoxylon; assembly: GCA_019022615.1. Classification (NCBI taxonomy): domain Eukaryota; kingdom Viridiplantae; phylum Streptophyta; class Magnoliopsida; order Fabales; family Fabaceae; genus Acacia; species Acacia melanoxylon. Next base: position 1,340,515 of record JAFJYJ010000014.1, read on the forward strand.
TAATATGATCGACCTAAGTCACTAGGTACCTAATTCACGGCAACTACTTGTTTCAAAGTATTAACTCTAAATCCTCTATCTGCATTTTCTCTCTCCTACCCGGTGTCTTAAATACCCTGTTGGTTTCATAACTAACCTCGGAGACAGGTCATTCCAAGGTAGAATTTCACTGATTTATAAAAAGTCCTGATGACTTAAACTAAATCCCTATACCTTGGCGTAGGATTTATTTCTAACTTTTCCCCTCGGTCCGCCTATAAGTCGACTCACCGCATTATATTATTATTTTATTCTAATTATCATTTTAATTATTTAAACAATTCATTTTAATTAAAAATACCAAGAATTTCGGCCCCTTCATTTTAAAATTCAGTTTTAATTATTTTTTCATAATTTTTTCCATTTTTAAAAAATATAATATTTTTTACCAAAAATTCCCGTTTTACCCCTGCCTTCGTTAAGGCTTAATCAGGCCTAAATTATTCGTTTAGTGATCTTTTTAGGATTAGGTTTCTTCATACATTTATCTTTACTAATTTTTCTTAATATTTTTATCATAATCAGTAAGTATATTTTATGCTAATTACCAGCCTTAATCTCTTAATTAAGGATTTTACCATAAATTTAACTTTCTATATTTCTCTTGTTTTTGAATCAATTAGCTAGTAATTATCTAATCATTCTCTTACCAATGATTGATAATTTTATAATTTACAGTATATTATTATCTTACAAACTTTATCTTTGACATTGTCATTTTATATCCTATGTAAAATATTAAAAATGTTTACACCATAAAGTTACTTTATGGTTCTAGAATGCTTTTTAAACATTTCTTTATGTTATTTCCTCGAAATAATTTATTAAATTCTTATAATTAAAGATAATACTCCCATAATTTTCTCATAATCTTTCATGATCTTTCAGTATTTATCATAATGTTTTTAGACTGTTTTTATCACCATTATTGCATTTTTAGTCATTCTGTTCATCGATTTTTTTACGTAACTTTTTCGACAATTTACTCGACAATTATAACAATTTTCTATAATAATTTTAAACTCATGAATTTGCTTCATCAAAATATTCATTAATTTCTCTTATCTCAAGAATTTCAGATTTGCTAAAATCCGGGTATTACACTCCCCGTCGGAAGGAGGGCATACAATACAGCCAGAAGTATCCCCCAAGTCAAGTTTGGCAAGACCGACCTCGGTCAGTAAGGAGTACGTCGTCAGCATCTCGTGTGTAACCCAGGGGTACTTCTCTAATAGGACCCATGGGGGACTGGCAGAATCTGATTCACTAGTGTTGGAACGCGCGCTATGGGAGGATGAAGGTGACCCCATATATACCTATATAGCAACAAAATCAAAATTAGAATGCTAGCTATATACTTGAGGTATGCAAGCTACTGCGTGAGGGTAGAAGGATTGGACTGGGATGAGGTTGACTCCTAGTGACTGGGGTAGTATCAGGGGAAGACCTATGACGGCAGGAGCCTAGAATAGCGCCCGCCATGGAGTCCTGACCGCTCGCGATGTAATTGGAGCTTGAGGCGATACAGTCCCAGCATGGGCCGAGGTACTCGTCAGGAAGGGATTCGGGCCTTACGCGAGGTGGAGCCTCGTAATAGTTGATGGGCAATACCAGGATGGCATCAGAACCACCCCGGCTTCCGGTGTTCGGAAAAATATTGGCAGACCTGCCATTCAGGGACCTTACGGTGACAAGATGATACTCCTCAACACTCCTCCTACCAGGCCTGCCGCAGAGTAAGGTGGATAACCTTTGCTCTTCAGTCAGAGAAGATCCAAGCAACCAAAAACTGGCCTTAGGATAATGTGCACGTAAGAAATCCTCCTCTTCTGGAGTTAGTGCTTGACTCGAAGGGGGCAAAGGGTTAATCCTATCCATCAACACCCGAAGCTGAAACCTAGAATAGGCACAAAAGGTACGATAAGGAGGGGAAGAAACCAGGATGAGCGAAACTAGACGTTGGATATTCCTACGAACGAGGGCATATACCTATGAGAATGAAACCAGAGTCTAAAGTTTACCCAAAGATTCCTACCAAAACTTTGCCAGGAAACCCGAAAATAGGGGCTTATAGGGGAATGCGGAGGAAGTAACGAAAAGAACAAAATGTACCACCGACGAATGCTTCCAAGCAAGAGTTGAAAATAGGCGAGAAGTGGAGGACATACCTGATTAAATGAAGCTTGGGTATGAAGTAGCGAAATTCAAGAAGTGTTAAGAGATTGTCGGTACAAAGGGGGTAAAGGGTTAATCCTAACCATCAATGTCAAAAATTTGAAACCTAGAATAGGCACAAAAGGTTCGATAAGGAGGGGAAGAAACCAAGATGAGCGAAACTAGACGTTGGATATTCCTACGAACGGGGGCATATACCTATGAGACGGAAATTGCTGTGACACCAGTTTTTCCCGAATCTCAAACCTCAGACCATCTACCAATCGACTCGCCTTCCAATTTTCGTTGTCGTTGGTCTTCAGATATGACGAGTATCGAGATAGGTTGGTGAATCTGGCGAAGTAATCCTCGAATGACTCATCATGGTTTTGTTGAATATGTAAGAATTCTGACTCTTTTATTACTTGTAACGAGGAGGGAAATATTGTTCGTTAAACTTTTCCAAGAACTTCTCCCAAGTCACGGGGCAAACGCATGCCCGCAATGTCACCGCCACGGTCTTCCACCAACGAGTCGGCATCTCCTTCCGGTTGTAGATTGCCAGCTGGGCCTTGCGGTCTTCGGGACAGTCTAAGACAACAAAGATCTTATCTAACCTCATCAGCCAGTCTTCAGCTGAATCAGTCTTGCCGCGGAAAACCGGGGGTTTCAATTTACAGAATTGAGTTACCCAATGTTGCATGGTTTCCACCTCTCTATTGCGTTGTGGTAGAACTACCAAAGCTCTATTCGGCGAAGGTGATTGAGATCCCTCCAACTCATCCGCCTCTTCATCAGTGTCGTTTCTTTGATTTCTGGCTTGTCTTTCTTCCAGGAGTACGTTAATAATAGCTCTTTGCTCTTGTAGCATTTGCTTCACTTCTTGTAACTCGATCGCTCAAAGTTGGTTATTCTCGGGCTCGGGTGTTGGACTTCTTTGAGGTCAATCCGCCTCGACCACGTCCTCTACCTCTAGTTTGGCCTCGTCCACGGCCCCTATTTCTTAGGTTCGCCATTCTTTAGGTTTATACCTTTTTATTTATAACAAGAGATAGGAATAAGGGAATTAGTACAGAAATAAGCACACAAAACAACATATATTATTAATGCATCTTATTTGTACAAGTTGACCTCAACGTTGGCCATATCCTAAACTATACAAAATTCTACAATCCCTTTTATTCTAACAGAATATCTCACAATCTCTCAGGGCATTTAGAGAGTTTTAAAACAATAATATACTATATAGCCTCTATCTATGGTTCCACAGCTTTCTTTCACCGTCTTACTCTTTCTACATGTCTTTGGTGCACTATGCTTTTCGAGATAACGAAGATAGATACGAGCGTCTACAATAGGGCCTTCGTCCAAACAGTTCGTTAGTGATTCGGCCCAAAAACGGGTCACGGGGAAACGAAGAGAGTGGATCGACCCGGTCTCCGGGCGAATGTGGGTTCCTCCTGGTTTTGAGAATTTTGAACCAAGTGAAGGAAGGTCGATACCTTTCTTTCGAAGTGTTTGTAGACGTTCGCAACAAGTAAAATGATTCTAATTGTTGGGTTAAGGCCGTATTCATCGCCAACACGAAGTAAAATTCGTCAAGGGTGACTTCTTCGGTATCGAGGTTTTGGATTTTCGGGAGATCGAAGTTGTCTCCTACAGAAGAGTGAGTTGAACTATCAGGGGTTGCAACAGGTGCATCTTCAACATACATGAGTTCCGGGTCTTCCTCCGGGTCTTCCTCTGGGTCTTCCTCTGATTCTACCGGTTCGGGATCGTAAATATGATCCGCGTATTCCAGTCCGGGGTGATACTGGGGTTCGGAGTTATCGGGGTCCGTAACAGCATAGTCAACGTCATCAGCTGGTACATAATCGTATGTGGCGGGCGGTACGGGTTGTACAAGCTCGGTTCGGTAGAGGGTAGATTGGATCAGGGTTCAATCTTCTTCCTATCATCTCGGTTCCCACCGACTTCCTAGCGGTCCGATTCCATCTCCCATACCGCCAAACGAACGGATTATCGTCTCTGTTCATCTCTACACATTGCACTAGGTCATATCAATACTCATTTTCCAAAAAGTGCTCAAAGTTTTTGAAAAAGGCTAATTTGAACATAACTCCGTTAACCGAACAGAATGGCCAGATAAGTGTCTATCATGGGGACCTCACCAACTCTATGGCGACTAATTGGCCACACCCACATAGACTAGCCTTAACCGTCCTACCATATTGTCCGTAATAACATAGTCATATCAATGTCAGGACTACTGCTCTGATACCAAAAATGTAACATCCCATTTGAAAACGGCGGAATATTTTTTTTTTAAAAAAACGTTTCCAAATATTTCAAGCAGTGTAGTCAGAGTAGAGCATTGGAGCGAGTAAGTAATTTACATTACATTCAAAAATATGGACCATAGTGTAAGAGTATTGGATTACAGTTATCCAGAATTCTTTAAAGAAACTAAAGGAAACGATAAACAATGTAGACACGTCCTGGCCTACTTCGGTTACTTGCCTCGATCGCCTAAGATTGGTCCTCCAGACCCTGATGCTACAACTGAGATCCATTCCACATATGGATCTCAGGTAACGGTTAACCTTATGCTCAAATAAAACAGTATAAGTACAACAGATATTCATTTCAATACAGCATATCATCACAAAAGCAAATAGCAGATGTATGATCAATAACATGGACAGAACATAAGCACAAAGCAGTATGTAAAGTCTCTCTCTCAACTAGTTTTGCACATATCCAGTGCCACGCCACTAACGTGTCCTCAGCGCTAGGAATAACTCAAACGGCATTACCAATACTATAATCCGTGGGTAAAGCTGTAAGTATCTCTGACGATTCTCAACAGAACCTCAATCTATGAACGTATCTCTAACGCAAAAGTATATAAGCAGCATAGAGTTAGGGTTACAGTACGCGTTCGTACCTTAGTTGCAGATATCCGGCTCTTCCGGCTAAAAACGGTACTTTTTGACGGCCGTACGTAAAACAGCGAAACAACGGCAAACAGTGGAACGATGGAATTTCGACAGCGGTTCGACGTCAGAAGTATTCTAATCAGAATAATAACACACTTATGAATATAACAGGCATTTTAGGTGAAAAAGACCATTTTGCCCTTACTACCCCTAATTGGCGGAATTTCGCCAGAACTTCGTTACTTTGACCGTATTCCATTTCAAAATTATCCCCACTATGTTTTTACCTCGTCAGGCATCTTTCAATGCAATGAGACATAAAAAACAAGTATAGGAATAAATTCTGAAACTTCCTAGATCAAAACAACAGTTCTACTATAACTACCGAAAGAACTACGGAAACTAAAAACTAAGACCGAAGAACTTACTCGGAGCAAGGCGAGAATTTTTCCGAGCTTCTCTCTCTTCTTTCTCCCTCTAGATTCGGTTTCTAGCTTGAGAATGGATGTGAAAATCCAAGAGGTGCTCATGCCTTTATATAGGCAAAATTTGTGCCACTTTGGTAATTTCCACATTCCAAATCTTGTAATTTTTCCCTACCTTATAACCATGTAAAATCAAGGCTAATTGGTGGTTAATTCTTGTCGATGGAAAGCTCTTGGTTGACATAGGGGGGGTGATGTGGCAGCAAGCAATTGGTCCAAGAATGGTGACTCAAGCTCACTTTATGCCCGGTCCGATAGAATTTCCCGATCGGTGTCCGTTTCGCGCGATTTTGCGAAACTCAAAAATGCGAGCGTGTAACTTTGAAGGTCTTTTCATCCTCTTTCATATTATCAATTTGGATCCTCTTTTTGATCATATCCAGGTATTCTCCGGTGCGTCGGAAGATATTCGGACAAACGCGTCCGGTTACGGAAATCGCTTCCGATAGAACCAACTTCTGGACAATAATTCGCTGAATCGTAAAACGTCCAGTTGTTGCCTAACTTAACCCCGTGTTTGAAAACACGCAATTGTTTCTATAGGTTCTCACTTTGCCTATCTGACTCTACTCTATCTGATCAACTTTTCGTCTTATTTGAAATTAGGGTTTTCGGTTGCGGAAACAACGCACTCGGTAAATTCTTTCTTCGTGTAAAATTTCACTTGTTCTTAATTTGATCGTCGAAAAGACTTTTACCTCTGGTTTACCCTCGGCTTTGTCTATATGCTGACTCACCGCATTATATTATTATTTTATTCTAATTATCATTTTAATTATTTAAACAATTATTTTTAATTAAAAATAACCATAATTTCGGACCCCTCTTTTAAAAATTCAGATTTATTTATTTTTCTATAATCTTTTCCATTTTTTACAAATATAATATTTTTTACCAAAAATTCTCGTTTTACCCCCGCCGTTAAGGCTTAATCAGCCTAAATTCTTCGTTTTGTGATCTTTTTAGGATTAGATTTCTTCATACATTTATCTTTACTAATTTTTATTAATATTTTTATCATAATCAGTAAGTATATTTTATGCTAATTACCAGCCTTAATCTCTTAATTAAGGATTTTACCATAAGTTTAACTTTCTATATTTCTCTTGTTTTTGAATCAATTAGCTAGTAATTATCTAATCATTTTCTTACCAATGGTTGATAATTTTATAATTTACAGTATATTATTATCTTTCAAACTTTATACTGACATCGTCATTTTATATCCTATGTAAAATATTAAAAATGTTTACCCCACCAGGTTACTTTATGGTTCTGAAATGCTTTTTAAACTTTTCTTCATGTTATTTCCTCTGAAATAATTTATTAAATTCTCATAATTAAAGATAATACTCCCATAATTTTCTCATAATTTTTCATGATCTTTCAAAGTATTTATCATAATGTTTGTAGACTGTTTTTATCATCATTATTGCATTTTTAGTCATTCTATTCATCTGATCTTTCTGTAACTTTTTCGACAATTTACTCAGCAATTATAACAATTTTCTATAATAGTTTTAAACTCATGAATTTGCTTCATCAAAATATTCGTTAATTTCTTTTATCTCAAAAATTCCAGATTTGCTAAAAATCCCGGTATTATGAATACGTTTTCATAACAAACATGCAAACAATATGATAACTAAAAGGAGAAATTCTAACCATAATAATAGTATTTAAAGTACAATGACTTGCCCCTAGGGCATAATTTCCAATAGTGGCCAGGCTTCTCACATTCGTGGCATATAATTGGCTTCTTCGGCTCATTCCTGGTGCTACCCTTGTTAAACTTTCAGAATCCTTGATCCTTCTTGTAGAATCTCTTGAATCTTCGGACCATCATCCCGACCTCTTCATCATCATCTGATTCCTTGTCTTTCTTGACGGTCTTAAGGGCAATTCCCTTATTCTTGTTGTTGATCTCATCAAGTCCTTTTCAGAACTTGAGTTTGCCCTCATATTCAGACAAGCTTCCAAACAAGGCTGCCACTGAAGCCATTGACTCTTCACGAGCTTCTTCAATCGCAATGACTTTAGCTTCCCATTCCTTATTGAAGATGTTCAGAATTTTCCTCACTTGAACAAGTTGATCATACTTTTTTCCCAGAGCAGCAAGTTGGTTGATCAGATGAGTGAATCTGAGCTAGAATTCGCCAATGGATTCCCCAAACTTCATACGAAGTAAATCGTATTCAGTCATCTGGGTATTTACACGATTCTCCTTGATTGCAGTTGTCCCTTCATGAGCAATCTCAAGAGCATCCCACATAGCTTTAGCAGATGAAAAAGTATAGATACGGAAATACTCTTTTTGACTTAGAGCACTTTGAAGCATGAGGATTGCTTTGCTGTTGAGAGTGACTTGCCTTCTGTCATTCTTATCATATTCTTATTCTAGCTTTGAAGTTCTAACGCCTTCTTCAACAGTAGCTGGAGCATAGTCTCCTCTCTCGAATACTCTTCATAAGCCATATTTGGTGGCCATTACAAAGACTCTGAACTTAGCCTTCCAAAAAGAGTAATGCTCACCATTGAAACCCGGTGGTCTGTTAATCGAAGCTCCATCAGGTAATATTCCTTCCGTTGGATCTTTTTTCAGGGATGTTAATCCTCAACTAGACAACCAATGCTATGATACCAAATGAAAGATGGAATATCACCTAAGAGGGGGGTGAATTGAGTGATTTAAAATTTTATCGAAATACTCTGAAACGTACACCCTAAAACAGAGCTAAACAGAGAGGTAGAGAGAAAGATTGAACACAAGAGATTTAAACTGGTTCGATCCAAATCAAGACCTATGTCCAGTCCCCAGACACGCTGGAATTTCACTATCTCAGAACTTGATTACACACTCTGTAACTCTCAAGTATGTTAGCTCCGGTATTTTGATGATTACAAGTTCTAAGTTATTGAATTAAAAAATGTATGTTTGAGTTATAGTTTGCTCGAGCAAGGGTTAGCTCATGCTCGAGCATACTCAATATAATAGCCTAATCAAGTGTTTCAGGGAACCATGCTGAGCAGGGAAACTATGTTGCCCGAGCATCATCGGGTTCAAATCGAAGAAGTGCAAATTGGAAAGCTATGCTCGAGCAAAGGATTTGACGTGCCCGAGCAAGGTCAAGTCAAAAGCAAATTGAAGAGTCATGCCCGAGCAGAGTAAAAGGCATGCTCGAGCAGCATTCTCGAGCAAAGGAAAAAGAATGCCCGAGCATCAGTGTGTGTAGCAGAAAAATAATAAAAAAGAAGAGGCCTGCCCGAGCATGAAAGATTGCTTGCTGCTCGAGCAGAGGAAAATGTATGCTTGAGCAACGTTGCTTGACTTTATCTATCGCCTCTGTATAACTTGTGCCCAAGCATGATGCTCGAGCAGGAATAAAACCTGCTCGAGTAGCGTTAGTAAAAATTGTTTATCCCCTTTGTCTGGACCTTGCTCGAGCAGCAGCGATAAAACTCCTTCTATTTCAAAAGCCTGAGTTACTTGCCCGAGCATACTTCTGGACCTTGCTCGAGCATGGCATGATGAAGTACCCTTGTCACGTTGTTTCATTTAAAGGATCTTATTCTTTTGTGGCATCATTAAAGGGTCTTTTTTATTAGATTAAGGATTTTCCTCTTTAGGTTTAGAGAGCAAAGAGTTTTTACATCTCCCAATAAATAATAAGTGAATTATTTGTTGTGAACTTATGATAAATTAAATATACAATATCCTTCAATTGGTTTAAACTTTAAAGTTGCTATCTTAAGTAAAATTAGAATGTTTTTTTTTTAAATATTATCTGGTATGCAATTAAGGTTTAACATTAGAAGTTTTATAACAATTATGGGATCATTCATAACAATTATGGGCCTGTTTGATTATAATCTCTGTTTTTTGTTGTCAAAAATAGATTTGTAAAACCGTTTTTTAAAACCAAAAAAAAATTGGATAATTTTTTTTGAAAATAATTTTAAGAAAAAAAGCTTATATAATTGTTTCTTAAAACAAGTTTTTTTAAAAAACAAAAAACAAAAAAACAAAAAACTGTTTTGCTTTATTTGGATCTTTTATATAATTGATATTAACATTATTTTTTATAATTACTTAATATGTTATTATATTAATAAACTAGTTTAATAAAAATCAAATAAAATCATCAGTTAATAAACCGTGAGTAACTCGCTCAGCTATGTCTGAAGCAACATTGTCTTCATCCTTATCAAGGTTTACATGAACTCCAAAATTGAGATATTCATAATAAATATTATGCACAACAATTTGTGATGTTGTATCCCATGCTTTTTGAATTGTGGAGCCTCAGGATGTGCATGCCTACAAAATATGCATTTCAATTTCAGAAATTTAGAAACGAGAGAACCCAAACTATCTAATCAAATAAATCACACTGTTTATATAACACAATATATATAGTTATTTCAAACCTCCTCATTACTGTGTTTGTTTCAGCATCCCAACCAAATCCACTGTAACCATTGAAAAGGGAGAAAATTGTATGTAAGTCTCAGACAAGAGAAAATATGACAAAATAGTCCATTGAAATCTCAAAATTGCATTTAAATCCCGTAAGATTATTTTTTTTGTAATAAATTTCAATTGTCAAATGCCTATGGACTTGTCAGTATAAGCACTTATAAACTTGTTAGTGAGCAGCACCCCTAGACTTGTTACTTGTTAGTGGATGCCCATGGACTTGTCAGTAGAATTAGAATTTATTGTAAAAATATGTTAGGGACTTAAATGCAATTTTAAAATTTTAAGGGACCATTTTGCCATATTTTCTCTCGTCCAAGATATAAATGCAATTTTCCCTTGAAAAAAAAATCTCTGTGCTTCGTATGCACCCTATTGAACTTTTACTGGACTTGGGCTAAACTAAAATGTTAAGGGACCATTTTGCCATATTAAACTTTTATTGGACTTGGGCTAAACTTTTCTGACATGTTTTTCCAAACTTGGAATGGAAAAACATCATTTTTTAAATTTCCTTTGGTTACTTTTTCCATCATAATATCAATGTAGCATTTAATAATATTCTTTGGCCAAACTGAGAGTTCTAATTGTTCTACTTTCCCACTGGATGCCATCTAAAATAGACAAAGAAAACTAGAAAGATATCACACTAATACTACTAGATTGCCAAACAAAGTTAAAACTTATGCATTTTAGAGGCTTCAAACCATACATCAGGGCAAATTAGGCAGCAATAAAGAAATGAGTCTAACACAGCCATACATATATAATTAATCACAACATAAATAAACCAGGCTCAGAGGGAATGAATTAACAAGATAGAAAAAACAGAAACCTCATTGGTTTGTACAAGAACTTCTCTGTATGCAACATATCAATAAGATTGGTTGACTTTTTTTTTATAGAGAAATTAAGGAAAGTGTTCTGGTATAGAACACAGATGTCTAGCCTGATGTGCTAGTAAGTTGATATGGGATCTATAGGCTCTACCTGAATATCTATGAGGTAGATAATCAGGAAAGCTTGGGATCACTGTGCACAGACTAGGCTTTCGCCAATGGGGTTCGCCAATGGGGTGGTGTGTGTGCACAGTGTAACTGAATGTAAATAGTTCAGAGTTAGAACGTGTGCACCTTAGGGTTTGACCTCTGTATTTATAGAGTATACATTAGGTTGAGTTCCATGGGCCTCATGTGATCTGCGGCCCGAGTATCATAACTGCTATATCATATCTTAGGATCTTCCTTGATTATGGGTAAGTTATGATACCCCTCTATTGTAGATAGATCTTGGTATGTCTCAGGTTCATTATTGGGCCATCTTGCTATTGGGCCCGATGTAGGTCCGTGACAGAAAGCAAATAAGTTACTTAATCATATCCTTAGATTATATATTAATTTATTAATCAAACAATTAGTTTGAAGAAAAAAATAAAAATAAAAATACTTTAAGCTAAATTAATTAGCTTCTTTAATCTTTTCAAAAAAAACCAACTTAGTATTATAATTAGAACCAAGGAGTATTAGATTTGATTAAAGGGTTAAGGTGCAATTTTACCAATGAACTATTGGTCCAGGAGCGTCCAACACAATTAACTATTAAGTGGACCAAAAATACCAAATTTTTTTTTACTCGGGAGAGCGTCCAAAGACAATGCCGTTAGACAAAAGTTAACGTCCGTTATCTAAGGTGCAGATTCGCCAACGAACTTTTACCCCAGGAGCGCCCGGCACAAAAAAGTTTTACTCATGAGCGCCTAGCACAAAATTCTAAATCTTACTAAATTAAATAATTTTTTTCCTCAATTGTCATTATTGAAAACTACTTATATAGATATATATGGACAAAAATTATTCATTCTTCAATTTTGTCAAAATTATAATTTGTTAAAATAAACAAAATTTTTAATTAAAAATTTAATTATATGATTTAAATAAAACTCAAAGTGTTTTATAATTTAATTTATATGTTTAACAATATATATATATATATATATATATATATATATATATATGATTTATTTTTAATTGATATCAATATTCATACTTAATAATATAAATCTGGCAACTTGATGATATATTTGTTGATTAAATTATCTATTGATTATTTGTGACTTATTGACAAAAAAAAAAAAAAAAAGATAACTTAAGAGGCTTGATGAAGGACAATTTAATAATAAGTTAAAGAGCAATTTTAATGGGTTAATGAGCAACTTGACCTACGAAAATTTTATTAACATTAAATGAATTTTTTAAATCACATAAATTTCTTCTAAAATAAAAATAAATCATTTTTTTTGTTTAACATATATAATAAACTATAAAACACTTTAAGTTTTATTTAAATCATATAATTATATTTTTAATTAAAAAATTTGTTTATTTTAGAAAATTATAATTTTGAAAAAAATTGAAGAATAAGTAATTTTTGTTCATAGATAATACAATTAGTTTTGAATAATGACAATTGAGAAAAAAATTATTTAATTTAGTAAAATTTAGAATTTTGTGCCGGCGCTCCGGAGTAAAAGTTCGTTGGTCAATCTGCACCTTAGATAACGGACGTTAACTTTTGTCTAACGGCGTTGTGCTGGACGCTCCTGAGTAAAACTTTTTTTGGTATTTTTGGTCCACTTAATAGTTAATTGTGTTGGACGCTCCTGGACCAATAGTTCATTGGTAAAATTGCACCTTAACCCTTGATTAAATGAGTTGATGATTTAGGTTTATTTGACAAAAATATCGAGGGTGATGGTAGCGCTAACTTTTGAGTTTTGGGTCATGAATGAACGAAAAGCCTAACACGTCAATCCGGCTTTGGATCTGCGGGTATGTAAGGCAGTGCATGGTTGCTTGTATAGCTCAAGTATGTGAGAAGGACTAGAAGGGTTTCGCGTATACGAGAGGCTTAGGACGGGATATTGAAACTTGTAATATTGAGAATATATATCAATGATGGTAAGGATGAGGAAACTGGATTTGGGAATTCATTGAATTCGTCTAGTGAATAAGTGACCCTGGTTAATTGTGAAAGACCTGGCTATCACCCAAGAGGGGGGTGAATTGGGTGTCTGATAAAACTTTAGGAACTTTGAAAATCTTTTCACAACTTCCAAATCAACAGTTAGATATTCAAATAAGCATATACTGGAAATGTAAAAGTTTAGGGAAGAGAATATGCAAACTGTGATTTATCCTGGTTCGGTCCAATCCACGATGACCTACATCCAGTCCCCAGGCTCCCCCTGAGATTTTCAATCCACTATCTCCTTTCAACTTGATTACACGTTCTGTACTCGAAGCAACCCTCTCACTAGGATTCACTCCCCCTTACAAACTGTAATCAATATACCGCTTGATGACACACTCTGTACTCGAAGTAATCCTCTCCCTAAGATTCACTCCCCTTACAAGCTGTAATCAACACAGTGTGTTTCCCACTCAAGATCACCCAACCTTGAGTAACTCTAAGATAGAATGTTTACAGATAAATCTCCTCTCTTTCAGAAGTGAATAAATAAACATTTGAAGCTCAATAATATCGAAGATATAAACGAGACTATAAATTGATGCTTTGAATGCTTTGTCTGTGTATGCGTCTCTTCTCTTGATGAATTCAATCCTTTGGGTATTTATAAGTTGAAGCTTGAGGACCGTTGGAAGGATTTGAATCTGCCAGTTTGAATGTTTGAATATGTCCGTTGATGAAGCACTCGCACCTTCTGCTTGCCACGTTTGAGTGTCTGTCTAATTTGGTCTTCTTTACAGTTGTCACTCACGTGCTTTTTGAATTAAGGATGCTTTTGGCAAAGTATATAGCCTTCATTGGGTTTTGCGTGTTGCCTTAATTGGGTCTGCGTGTTGTCTCTGTTCTGCGTCTCTCTTAGTGTTTGACAGCTCATCAAAATTCAAACTTTGGTTAAACAAATATTGATCCAGATGCTTTAGCTGTATGGGCACATCATGATGAGATTCTCTGTTTCACGATATTCTTAGTGTGCCGGCTTGTCGAATTTCAACCTTGAGAAGTGCGAAAAGCAAAGCTTTCATCTTCGAAATCTCATAAGCAAACTTGTTAAATATGATTAGAATCAATAATGATAATCAACAAGGCATATTCCATGTTTTTCAGATCAGCAACAGTAGACATTCTTGGTGTTCTTCATCAGAATTTGAAACTTGATTATGAATCTGAAAAACACTCAGGAAGATGATTAATGATATCATAGTTAATATAGAATGATGTATTGAAGAGTTTAAAGCAATTAACTAGATCATTTAGATAAATGAATCAGGTTTGCTGTTAAGTCATTAGTTCTGCTGTCAGACCATTCTTGCGAGCATACTCGAGAATCACACAGAGAATCAATCTGAAGATTTGAGCAATTCCGTTCATTCTCGAGAATCACCCAATGATTCTCGAGAACCATTCTCGAGAATGGCTTTCTCATTCTCGAGAATCGCCTGTAAACCAGAGAGCACAAAACTGAAGCTTACGATCATACTCGAGAACTGTTTTGATTCTCGGGAATCATTCTCGAGAATTAAAACATCATTCTCGAGAATTACTTCAGAAACAGAATGTAATGCAGAAGCTTATCGACCATTCTCGAGAATCATTTGCTGATTCTCGAGAACCATTCTCGAGAATTGATTCTCAATTCTCGGGAATCATTCGAGAGACACAGTTTAACTTCCTTCTGATTCTGACTTGAACCCGATCATTCTCGAGAGTGCTGGTGCATTCTCGAGAACCATTCTCGAGAGTCTAATAGTCATTCTCGAGAGTCCTTTGCTGCGATGGTGATTCATCTGTACTCTTGAACACAGTTTAGCAACCATTCTGGAGAAACCTTATGGCCAACGTGTCACGACATTCTTGAGAACCACTCCATACTCAGAGAAACCCTTCAAGTCTTCTTTCATTGCAAGAGTAATCAGTCCCAAACTTGTTGTATTTCGTTGGTTATCATAGGATGAATGTAGGTTCTTCTTAATCAATACTTCTGCAGCATACAGAACATACTACCAACTTCAAAACATCATAAATCCTTCAATTGATCTTCGTTTTCTCTGTTCTTTATGTTTTTCGAAAGGTATTTGAGTCTAGTTTCCAATGGCACCGATTTCAGCTCAATCAGATTTGTGGTTTGTGAGATACACTCAAATTACCGAAGGTTGGTCTGGACTGTGACGGTGATTTGTGTTTCATTTTGAAAAACTCATAGATCTCTCATATGGACTCCTTTGGACTTGAACGTTTGTCACAGGTACGTGTTTGATGTCTAGTTTCATATGCCGTTGGTTTCATATCAATCAGATTCCTGGTTTGTGAGATATCATCGAATTACCAGAGGTCGCCAGAAACAGAAAGCGAACAGTATCTTTGAAGCACGATCATTCTCGAGAATCGAATAGCATTCTCGAGAACCATTCTCGAGAATGGATTTTCAATTCTCGAGAATTGCTTCCAAATTTCACATGTTCAGTACCATTCTCGAGAATTGCTTCGGGAATTGATTGCATTCTCGAGAATTGCTTCGAGAATCAACTTGTAACTCGTTTTCACTCATTTTAACTCCGAATTGACCCGTTCCAACTTCTATATCCTCGTGGAGACTTCTAGAATCAATCTAGGAACTTGTATAATGATTTTTTCATTCAATTAAACAAGTTCTTCCTTTCTTTCTTCTATTTTCTTGATTATTTTCCATCATTAAAATTCACATCTACATTAAACATCAGAATTAGTCAAAGTAGAAGATAAATGTAGTATGCACGCTTTTTGCTCTGGATAATGACATCTATATAAGACATCATCAAAACTAATCATAGCTAACAAATTGGAGTCATATAAATTCAATGCTGTCAAATAATTTTGCAACATCATTTTCTTTTTAAAGCTTTTTTAATTTTTTTTTTCCGATTATTTCTCAAGCTCAACTTCTTATTTTTCAAATTTCATATAGACTATTTTTCTTAATTTTTTTCATACAAATAGATTTATTTATAAGTTTTTGATTGCGTTTTTAATGGGTTTCAACTTTCAAGAAAAATCCTCTTTACTTCAGAAAATTTGAGATAATTGAGTTGTAACTATAGATTAAACTACATATATACACATGTTTGTGCATTTTAGTATTTTCACTTAAAAATGTTAGCAGTTATGCTATTCAATAGAAATGGCACACATGCCACCATTAAAGTCATCCAAGTTTAAAGGGTCCAAAGATGAGGACACTTAGAATAATCCATATTGTATTTTAATCAGAGAGTTATGAGATGTAAATAAAAAAATAAAAAATATTCGGACCAGTTAAAAAAAAAATAACTTAACCAAAATAAAAATGGTAAGGATTTGGGCTTTTTTTTTTTTTTTGGATAGAAGAAGATATATATATTACTGAGAAAACACATTACATGTATAAAAAAGGAAAACTTTAATATACAAGTACTTATAATACACTTGATTTTTCTTGAGCAAAAAAAATAATACACTTGATTTTTAACTAGGCCTTTATATTTTTTTTTCAAGTACTTATAATTTCACCTGATTAATAATTAAACCCTTGTAACATTTTTTCCCTTTTTCTTAAGCCTCTATGGTTTCAGGACAATTAAAAAGGAATTCATACAAATCGGTCCTGGACATCGATAACTATATGTCATGGGAGGGATCTTAATGGTTTCCTTTAGAAGATCCATTTTTGCAGAATTCCAAAAGATAGCATTGGGGAAAAATATAAACCTACGGATTCTAGGAACTAAAGTCATTTGGTCATTAATTACATGTTGTTGGTTGTACTTTTTATTTTAAAAATAACTATTTATTAATTCTATTATAAATCTAATAAAGAATGTTTTTTGACCCGGAAAAACTAATAAAGAATATGATTAAAGGATCTTGTTCTTTGGCAACATTAAAGGATCTTTTTATTAGATTAAGGATTTTTTCCTTTAGGCTTAGAGAGCAAAGGGTTTTTACCTCTTTGAATAAATATGTTTCCTAAGATTCAAACTTGTATTCTCCTCTTTACGAGATGAAGCTCCTTACCATCTCAACTAACAATTTATTGGCAAGCTTAAAAGATCTTATCCTACCCGAAGAATACCCAAATAATAAGAGAATTATTTGTTGTGAACTTGTGATAAATTAATATACAATACCCTTCAATTGATTTAAACGTTAAAGTTGCTATCTTCATTAACATTAGAAGTTTATTTTTATAATATTATTTGGTATCTGTTTTGGGGTTAACATTAGAAATCAATCAAAGGATCATTCTACAATTGTTCATAATGATTATGGGGCTGTTTGACTAAATTCTTTGTTTTTTGTTCTAAAAAATATTTTTATAAAACCGTTTTTTAAAACAAATTTTTTTTTTTGGATGATTGTTTTTTAAACCAAATTTTGGGGAAAAAAAACTTATTTATATAATTGTTTATTGTTCTGGTGTAAAACACAGATGTCTAGCCTGATGGGCTAGTAGGTTGATATTGGATCTAGATGCTCAATCTGGGTAACTATGAGGTAGATAACCAGAGAAGCGTGGGATCACTGTACATAGACTAGGCTTTCGCCAAAGGGGGTGATGTGTGTGTACAGTGTGACAATATGTAAATAGTTCAGGGTTTAGAACATGTGTACCTTAGGGTTTAACCTTTCTATTTATAGAGTATACCTTAGGTTGAGATTCATGGCCCCCGGTATCCTAACTAACAGATCTAGCTTAAGATCTCCCATGATTATGGATAAGATAGGATCTCCCTATATTACAGGAAAATCCTAATGAGCAACATATTGCTTAATGGGCTGTCCTGCCATTGGGCCTGATATAGGTCCGTAACAGTTGCCCCCCCCACCCGGTAGTTTAAGCTTTTGAACAGCTGGGGTGTATGCTGCCCCTAGACAAGCTATTCAGGCCAGACTTCCACGAACCTTACCCTCTTGTAAGTCTATCGCACATTGCCGGGTTGTGTTATTTTGACCCCGGCTACCGAAGTCATTTGCTCACAGATCCGAGGTAATGTCTCAAAGATCCGAGGTAGTAGTCTGCTGCTCAAAGATCTGAGGTAATGTCTCAAAGATTCGAGGTAATATCAAGGAGTTTGCTTGGTTTCGAGGTCGGGGGTCCCGCTGCGATTGCCATCATAACCAACTGACACTTGGCTACCTTGTATTCGTAAAGGGTTTCAACCGCCGCGCATCGCCACCTGCGATATCCGTGCACATTTAATGCCCCCATCGTGTCGCACACGTCACCCCTACTTTTTGGGTAAATGGTCGCTTTTACCCCTGGTGCTTCAGTTTCGCAACATTTATACTTCGTATTTCCCTCCATTCTTCACATTTCGCCATTCGTTCTCAGAATCCCCTTCTCTCCTCAGAAGACTTTGGTTTTCTATCTCTTGTCATTTCTTTGTGACCTTCAGACCCTGCCACTTCTTGCCTCCTTGACTTTCATTCACACAAGTATATTCTCTATTCCTTATCTTTTCCCTATTTTCGTTTTGACGTTCTTTGGTTCTGTGATCCCTATATCGCATGTAGGCTTGTATCTGGGTTTTCTGGGTGAGAATGCAAATGAGAATTTTTGTGTTAGTTTAGAGTTCTGGCTTCATTCGTATGGCCGTTTATCCTTATGCATAGGAGTATCCATCGTCTAGTCTTGTTTTGGTTACCCCTCCTTACCAATCCTTTTATGCCTCTCTAGGTTTCCTATTCTTGGTATCGATGGGTAGGGTTAACCATATGCCCTGTAATACCCGGATTTTAGCAAATCTGGAATTTCTGAAATAAATGAAAATTAACAAATATTTTGACAGAGCAAATTCATGAGTTAAAACTGTTATGGAAAATTGTTATAATTTTCAAGTAAATTGTCAAAAAAGTTACGAGAGAAATCAGATGAAACGAGAATGACTAAAAATGCAATAATGGTAATAAAAACGAGTCTAAAGACATTATGATAAATATTGAAAGATCATGAAAAATTATGAGAAAATTATGGGAGTGTTATCTCTAATTATAAGAATTTAATAAAATATTTCAGAGGAAATAACATGAAGAAAAGTTTAAAAAGCATTTCAGAACCATAAAGTAACTTTGATGGGGTAAACATTGTTAATATTTTACATAGGATATAAAATGACAATGTCGTATAAAGGTTTGTAAGATAACAATATACTATAAAATTGGTAAAGATAAATATATGAAGAAACCACGATCCCTGAAAAGATCACTAAACGAAGAAATTAGGCCCGATTAAGCCTTAACGAAGGCGGGGTAAAACGAGAATTTTTGGTAAAAATATTATATTTTTTAAAAATGGAAAAAATTATGGAAAAATAATTAAAACTGAATTTTAAAATTTAGGGGTCGAAATTCTTAATATTTTTAATTAAAAAGAATTGTTTAAATAATTAAAATAATAATTAGAATAAAATAATAATATAATGCGGTGAGTCAGCTTATAGGCGGTCGGGGGAAAAGTTAGAAATAAATTCTACAGGTAAACCAGTGGTAAAAGTCTTTTCAGACTGATCAAATTAAGAACAAGTGAATTTTTACACGAAGGAAGAATTTACCGACGTCGATTCCGCAACCGAAAACCCTAATTCCTAATAAGACGGAAAGGCGATCGGATAGAGTAGAGCCTGATAGGCAAAGTGAGAACCTATAGAAACAATTGCGTGTTTTCAAACACGGGATTAAGTTAGGCAACCACTGGACGTTTTACGATTCAGCGAATTATTGTCCAGAAGTTGGTTCTATCGGAAGCGATTTCCGTAACCGGACGCGTTTGTCCGAATATCTTCCGACGCACCGGGGAATACCTGGATATGATCAAAAAGAGGATCCAAATAGATAATATGAAAGAGGATGAAAAGATCTCCAAAGTTACATGCCGGATTTTTGAGTTTCGCGAAATCGCGCGAAACGGACACCGTCGGGTAGCTTTATCGGGTAGGAGGCCATAAAGCAAGAGCCATCATGGATGACAACTCATCCATTGACTTTAGGGCTCTTAGATGTCGATCTTGACCATGGATGGCCAAGAGTGTTTTGTCTGAAAAATGTGATCCAACGTAGGAATCCGATCGAAGACTTTTGTGGAAATTCCCACCTTGTCCCTATTTTTCCCTATAAATTGCAAGCTCTCTTGCTCTCATTCTTCACACCAAATCCGAATCCTAGAGAGAGGTTCTAGAGAGAGAAGCTCGGAAAAATTCTGCCTTAGCTCCGAGTAAGTTCTTGTCCTTAGTTTTTAGTTTCCGTAGTTCTTTCGGTAGTTATAGTAGAACTGTTGTTTTGATCTAGGAAGTTTCGAGAATTTGTTCATATGTTTGTTTTTATGCCTCATTGCATTGAAAGATGCCCGACGAGGTAAAAACATAGTGGGGATAATTTTGAAATGGAATATGGTCAAAGTAACGAAGTTCGGCGAAATTCCGCCAAATTAGGGGTAGAAGGGCAAAATGGTAATTTTTACCTAAAATGCCGTTATGATGTCAAATCACTAATGAAAGTGATATTACTCGATAGGGCATCGAAACTTTGATTTGCTGCCGTTACGCTGCCCGATGTGCCGCTAGTGAACATTTCACGTTTTTCCGTAAAAGTACGTTTTCCCGCGAAGTACCTAACGTCGTCAACGAAGGTACGGACGCGTCGTAACACTAATCTTGTGCTTCTTAAATGCATATATGTGATAGATACGTTCGTAGACCGATATACGAGACAGTTTTACACGGGTTATAGTCATGATAACGCCGTATGTTTTTCTAGCGCCGAGAACACGAGTGGTATCGTGGCACCGGTGAATAGTGCAAGCTGTTATTGTTGTTTTACATTGTGGGGCTTTACATACTTTGCGTAATGCTTATGTTTTGTCGGCATAATGATCATGCATCTCTTTGTATGCTTATGTAGTGATATCTTTGTTGTATTGTCTAGAATATACGTTATCGTATCTTTGTATTGTTTGGGTTTGAGATTAACCGTTACCTGAGATTCAATGTGGTCAAATGAATCTCAGCTATAGCTTCAGGATCAGAAGGAATACGGATTGAAGATCGAGGCAAGCAGCAGTAGACGTGCAGCCAGAGACTTATCTATCTTTACCGCTTTCAGTTATTCACTTTCAAACTCTAGGATTAATGTAATCATTACAATGTTACACTGTGGTTGATGTTTGTTATGAATCAGTTACTTTTTCGCTCCAATGCTCTACTCTGATTACTCTGCTTGAAATATTTGGAAACGTTTTTTTTTAAAAAAAATATTCCGCCGTTTTCAAATGGGATGTTACATGCCCTCTTCGAGTCAGAACATTACTCTAGAAGAGGAGAAAGCATTGCACGCACGTTATCCTAGAGCCAGTTTTTGGCTATTTGGTTTTCCTCTTACTGAAGAGCAAAGGTTAGCCACCTTGCTCCGCGGTGGGCCTGGTAGGGGGAGTGTTGAGGAGTCTCGTCCTGCCGCCGCTAGGTTCTAGAATGAGAGGTCGGCCAATATTTTGCCTAGCACCGGGATCCAAGGTGATTTCTATACCATCCCGATACTGCCCATTAACTATTACGAGGTTCCCCCTTGCATAAGGTTGGAATCCCTTCTGGATGGATACCTCGAACCATGCTGGGACTGTATTGCTTCCAGCTCCCATTACATCACGAGCGGACAAGATTCGCTGGTGAACGTTACCCTAGGCTCCTGCCGTCATAGATCTTCGTCTGGCCCTATCCCGACTATTAGGAATCAGCATCACCTCGGTCCGGCCATTTTCCCCTCATCACGCAATAGCTTGTATAAGTCAGGTATAACTCTCATTTGCTGATTTCAGCCTTTTTCTTTTTGTTTTTGTTATAGGTAAATGGATATGGAATTGTCATCTTCTCCCCTTAGTGCCCGATCCGATACCGGGGAGTCCGGATCTTCCAGTCCTCCTAAGTTTTTGACCGACAAACACCCTTGGGTGACCACGAAGTGCTAAAGACCAGGTCATTGATGACCGACACCGATATCAGCCGACTCGGTTTAGAAGAGTTAGATGGGTGCCTCCTGAATTCTCCTGATGATAACGAGCCGATTTGCTCTACCCGGGAGGAAGGACGAACCAACTTCTTTTTTTTCTATAGGGACTACCTGACTCGACTTGGTATATTCGCTTCCCGTTTACCGAGTTCCAAATTGCTGTTTTGAACTATCTTCATCTGGCCCCTTCTCAACTAATAAATGCATATGTAAATAAATTAATCAATTAGCTATAAAATGAAAAATTTCAATACTAAAGCAAATATAAAACAAGCAAACAAACCAATAATAAAGTACAACCCACACACTATTAACTTACTAGTTATAAAATGACACACACACAATAATGAATTCCAACAAAAAATTTCAGACAGGAAAAAAGGAAAAACTCAATGAATAAATACCTATATAAATAAATTAACGAATTTGTTATAAAATGAAAAATATAATGACGGAAGTAAAGATAATACATGCAAACAAACCAATAATAAAGTACAACCCACACACTATTAACTTACTAGTTATAAAATGACACACACAATAATCAATTCCAATAAAAAATTAAGACAGGAAAAAAAGAAAAAAAATGAATAAATGCATATTTAAATAAATAAACTAGTTAGTTGTATAATGAAAAATATCAACAGTGAAGCAAAAAAACCAATAGTAAACAAAAACACACACACTATTAACTTACTAGTTAACAAATGACACCCACACACACACAATAATCAATTCCAACAAAAAAATTCAGACAGGAAAAAAGGAAAAACTAAATGCATATGTAAATAAATAAACAAGTCAGTTATATAATGAAAAATATCAACAAGGAAACAAATTTAAAACAAGCGAGAAAAACCAATAATCATTTCCAACACACACACACACAGAATTATAACAAAAAAATTGAGATAGTAAAAAAGCTAAAAATAAATGAATAAATGCATATTTAAATAAATAAGCAAATTAGTTATAAAATGACACACAAAATATAAGAAATTACAAAAAAAAAAAGATAGGAAAAAAAGAAATAATAAATTAATAAATGCATATGTAAATAAATTAACCAATTAGTTATAAAATGAAAAATATCAATACTAAAACAAATATAAAACAAGCAAACAAACAAATAATAAACTACAACACACACTCTATTAACTTAGTAGTTATAAAATGACACACACACACACACAATAATGAATTCCAAGAAAAAAATCCAGACGGAAAAAAGGAAAAAATAAATGAATAAATGCATATGTAAATAAATAAACTAGTTAGTTCTAAAATGAAAAATATCAACACTGGAGAAAATTTAAAACAAGAAAAAAAAAACAATAATCAATTGCAACACACACAGTATTACAAGAAAAAATTTGAGATAGTAAAAAAGGTAAAAATAAATGAATAAATGCATATTTAAATAAATAAACTAATTAGTTATAAAACAACACACAAACAATAATCATCAACAACAAAAAAAGATAGGAAAAAAGGAAATAATAAATTAATAAATGCATATGTAAATAAATTAACCAATTAGTTATAAAATGAAAAATATCAATACTAAAGCAAATATAAAACAAGCAAACAAACCAATAATCGACTAAAACACACACTCTATTAACTTAGTAGTTATAAAATGACACTCACACACACACACACAATAATGAATTCCAAGAAAAAAAATTCAGATAGGGAAAAAGGAAAAAATAAATGAATAAATACCTACGTAAATAAATTAACGGATTAGTTATAAACAAGCAAAAAAACCAATAATCAAATCAAACACACATAGTATTACAACAACAAAATTGAGATAGTAAAAAAGCTAAAAATAAATGAATAAATGCATATTTAAATAAATAAACTAATTAGTTATAAAACGGCACACAAACAATAATCAATTACAAAAAAGAGAAAAGAGAGAGAGAGAGAGAGAGAGAGAGAGAGAGAGAGAGAGAGAGAGAGAGAGAGAGAGAGAGAGAGGAAGAAAGGAAATAATAAATTAATAAATGCATATGTAAATAAATTAACCAATTAGTTATAAAATGAAAAATATCAATACTAAAGCAAATATAAAACAAGCAAACAAACCAATAATAAACTTCAACACACTCTATCAACTTATTAGTTATAAAATGACACACACAATAATGAATTCCAACAAAAAATTTCAGACAGGAAAAAAAGGAAAAACTCAATGAATAAATACCTATGTAAATAAATTAACGAATTAGTTATAAAATGAAAAATATAATGAGAAGTAAAGATAATACATGCAAACAAACCAATAATAAAGTACAACCCACACACTATTAACTTACTAGTTATAAAATGACACACACACACACAATAATCAATTCCAATAAAAAAATTCAGATAGGAAAAAAGGAAAAAATAAATGAATAAATGCATATTTAATAAATAAACGAGTTAGTTGTATAATGAAAAATATCAACACCGAAACAAACAAACCAATAGTAAACAAAAACACACACTATTAACTTACTAGTTAACAAATGACACACACACACACACAATAATGAATTCCAACAAAAAAAATTCAGACAGGAAAGAAGGAAAAAATAAATATCTATGTAAATAAATTAATGGATTAGTTGTAAAATGAAAAATATAATGACCGTTGCAAATATAATACATGCAAACAAGCAAGTAATAAAGTACAACCCACACACTATTAACTTACTAGTTATAAAATGACACACACACACAATAATCAATTCCAACAAAAAAATCCAGATAGGAAAAAAGGAAAAAATAAATGCATATGTAAATAAATAAACTAGTCAGTTATATAATGAAAAATATCAACACTGAAGCAAATTTAAAACAAGCAAAAAGCTAATAATCAATTCCAACACACACACACACAGTATTACAACAAAAAAATTGAGATAGTAAAAAAGCTAAAAATACATGAATAAATGCATATTTAAATAAATAAACTAATTACTTAAAAAACGGCACACAAACAACAATCAATTACAAAAATGAAAAAGAGATAGGAAAAAAGGAAATAATAAATTAACAAATGCATATGTAAATAAATTAACAAATTAGTTATAAAATGTACATATGCATTTATTAATTTTTTATTTCCTTTTTTCCAATCTCTTTTTTTTTGTAGTTGATTATTGTTTGTGTGTCGTTTTGTAACTAATTAGTTTATTTATTTAATTATGCATTTATTCGTTTATTTTTACCTTTTTTACTATCTCAACTTTTTTGTTGTAATACTGTGTGTGTTGTAATTGATTATTGGTTTTTTTGTTTGTTTTAAATTTTCATCAGTGTTGATTTTTTTCATTATATAACTAACTAGTTTATTTATTTAAATATAAATTTATTCATTTATTTTTTCCTTTTTTCCTGTCTGAATTTTTTTTATTGGAATTGATTATTGTGTGTGTGTGTGTATGTGTCATTTTATAACTAGTAAGTTAATATTGTGTGGCTTGTATTTTATTATTGGTTTGTTTGCATGTATTATCTTTACTTCCGTCATTATATTTTTCATTTTTTAAATTTGCTTTGGTGTTGATATTTTTCATTATATAACTAACTGGTTTATATATTTAAATATGCATTTACTCATTTATTTTTTCCTTTTTTCCTGTCTGAATTTTTTATTCGAATTGATTATTGTGTGTGTGTCATTTTATAACAAATAAGTTAATAGTGTGTGGGTTGTACTTTATTATTGGTTTGTTTACATGTATTATCTTTACTTGCGTCATTATATTTTTCATTTTATAACTAATCCGTTAATTTATTTACGTTTGTACGTATTTATTTATTTATTTATTCCTTTTTTCCTGTCTGAATTTTTTTGTTGGAATTGATTATTGTGTGTTTGTGTGTGTGTGTCATTTATTAACTAGTATGTTAATAGTGTGTGTGTTGTAGTTTATTCTTGGTTTTTCATTTTATAACTAATC
The DNA here is from genome assembly GCA_019022615.1 of Acacia melanoxylon. NCBI lineage: Eukaryota > Viridiplantae > Streptophyta > Magnoliopsida > Fabales > Fabaceae > Acacia > Acacia melanoxylon. The sequence continues at coordinate 1,366,604 of JAFJYJ010000014.1, forward strand.
CGTTAATTTATTTAGGTTTGTTTGCTTGTTTTATATTTTCTTTAGTATTTATATTTTTCATTTTATAACAAATTTGTTAATTTATTTACATATGCATTTATTAATTTATTATTTCTGTTTTTCCTATCTCTTTTTTTGTAATAAATTCTTGTTTGTGTGTCGTTTTATAACAAATTTGTTTATTTATTTAAATATGCATTTATTCATTTATTTTTCCATTTTTACTATCTCAATTTTTTTGTTGTAATACTGTGTGTGTTGGAATTGATTATTTGTTTTTTTTTTTGCTTGTTTTAAATTTGCTTTGTTGATATTTTTCATTTTATAACTAACTAGTTTATTTATTTACATATGCATTTATTAATTTATTTTTTCCTTTTTTCCTGTTTGAATTTTTTTTCTTGGAATTCATTATTGTGTGTGTGTGTGTCATTTTATAACTACTAAGTTAATAGAGTGTGTGTTGTAGTTTATTATTGGTTTGTTTGCTTGTTTTATATTTGTTTTAGTATTGATATTTTTCATTTTATAACTAATTGGTTAATTTATTTACATATGCATTTATTAATTTATTATTCCTTTTTTTCCTATCTCTTTTTTTAATTTCTTATATTTTGTGTGTCGTTTTATAACTAATTTGCTTATTTATTTAAATATGCATTTATTCATTTATTTTTAGCTTTTTTACTATCTCATTTTTTTGTTATAATAGTGTGCGTGTGTTGGAAATGATTATTGGTTTTTTTGCTTGTTTTAAATTTTTTCCTTGTTGATATTTTTCATTATATAACTGACTTGTTTATTTATTTCCATATGCATTTAGTTTTTCCTTTTTTCCTGTCTGAATTTTTTTGTTGGAATTGATTAGTGTGTGTGTTGTAGTTTACTATTGGTTTGTTTGCTTCGCTATTGATATTTTTCATTATACAACTAACTAGTTTATTTATTTAAATATGCATTTATTCATTTCTTTTTTCTTTTTTTCCTGTCTAAATTTTTTTATTGGAATTGATTATTGTGTGTGTGTCATTTTATAACAAGTAAGTTAATAGTGTGCGGGTTGTACTTTATTATTGGTTTGTTTGCATGTATTATATTTGCAACCGTCGTTATATTTTTCATTTTATAACTATTTGTTAATTTATTTACATAGATATTTATTCATTTATTTTTTCCATTTTTCCTGTCTGAATTTTTTTCTTGGAATTGATTATTGTGTGTGTGTGTGTGTGTGTGATTTTATAACTAGTCAGTTTATAAAACAAGCAAACAAACCAATAATAAACTACAACACACACACTATTAACTTACTAGTTAATACATGACACACACACACACACACACTAATCAATTCCAACAAAAAAATTCAGACAGGAAAAAAGGAAAAACTAAATGAATAAACACATACGTAAATAAATTAACAGATTAGTTATAAAATGAAAAATATAATGACGAAAGTAAAGATAATACATGCAAACAAACCAATAATAAAGTATAACCTACACACTATTAACTTACTAGTTATAAAATGACACACACACAATAATCAATTCCAATAAAAAAATTCAGACAGGAAAAAAGGAAAAAATTAAATGAGTAAATTCATATTTAAATATATAAACCAGTTAGTTATATAATGAAAAATATCAACACCGAAGCAAATTTAAAACAAGCAAAAAAAACCAATAATCAATTCCAACACACATAGTATTACAACAAAAAAATTGAGATAGTAAAAAAGCTAAAAATAAATGAATAATGCATATTTAAATAAATAAACTAATTAATTATAAAACGGCACACAAACAATAATCAATGACAAAGAGAGAGAGAGAGAGAGAGAGAGAGAGGAAATAATAAATTAATAAATGCATATGTAAATAAATTAACCAATTAGTTATAAAGTGAAAAATATTAATACTAAAGCAAATATAAAACAAGCAAACAAACCAATAATAAACTACAACACACTCTATTAACTTATTAGTTATAAAATGACACACACACACACACACACACACACACACACACACACACACACACACAAAATAATGAATTCCAACAAAAAATTTCAAACAGGAAAAAAGGAAAAAATAAATGAAAAATACCTATTTAAATAAATTAAACGGATTAGTTATAAAATGAAAAATATAATGACGGAAGTAAAGATAATACATGCAAACAAACCAAAAATAAAGTACAACCCACACACTATTAACTTACTAGTTATAAAATGACACACACACACAATAATATATTCCAATAAAAAAATTCAGACATGACAAAAGGAAAAAATAAATGAGTAAATGCATATTTAAATATATAAACTAGTTAGTTATATAATGAAAAATATCAACACCAAAGCAAATTTAAAACAAGCAAAAAACCAATAATCAATTCCAACACACATAGTATTACAACAACAAAATTGAGATAGTAAAAAAGCTAAAAATAAATTAATAAATGCATATTTAAATAAATAAACTAATTAGTCATAAAACGGAAAACAAACAATAATCAATTAAAAAAAAGTGATAGGAAGAAAGGAAACAATAAATTAACCAATTAGTTATGAAATGAAAAAATATCAATACTAAAGCAAATATAAAACAAGCAAACAAGCCAATAATAAACTTCAACACACTCTATTAACTTATTAGTTATAAAACGACACACACAATAATGAATTCCAACAAAAAATTTCAGACAGGAAAAAAAGGAAAAACTCAATGAATAAATACCTATGTAAATAAATTAACGAATTAGTTATAAAATGAAAAATATAATGACGGAAGTAAAGATAATACATGCAAACAAACCAATAATAAAGTACAACCCACACACTATTAACTTACTAGTTATAAAATGACACACACACACACAATAATCAATTCCAATAAAAAAAATTCAGATAGGAAAAAAGGAAAAAATAAATGAATAAATGCATATTTAAATAAATAAACTAGTTAGTTGTATAATGAAAAATATCAACATTTGAAGCAAACAAACCAATAGTAAACTACAACACACACACTATTAACTTACTAGTTAACAAATGACACACACACAATAATCAATTCCAACAAAAAAAATTCAGACATGAAAAAGGATAGAAAAAGGATAAAATAAATGAATAAATGCATATGTAAATAAATAAAATAGCTAGTTATATAATAAAAAATATCAACACTAAAGCAAATTTAAAACAAGCACAAAAACCAATAATCAATTCCAACACACATAGTATTACGACAAAAAAATTGAGATAGTAAAAAAGATAAAAATAAAAGAATATATGCATATTTAAATAAATAAACTAATTATTTTCAAAACGGCACACAAATAATAATCAATTACAAAAAAAGAGAGATAGGAAAAAAGGAAATAATAAATTAAAAAATGTATATGTAAATAAATTAACCAATTAGTTATAAAATGAAAAATATCAATACTAAAGCAAATATAAAACAAGCAAACAAACCAATAATAAACTACAACACACACTATTAACTTACTAGTTAACAAATGACACAGACACTGTAACACCCCAAATTCCGTAGCATAAATTGTGCCGGTGACACGTGGTTTTAGAAAAATTGTCAGAGTTTGAGGTGCTACAACTCAGCGTGTTGCGGAAACGAAGAGCATGTACTAAAAATTTGAACAACGAGTAACTGATATAAAATACTCAGGCATATGCTGATGCCCGACGTATACTAGTATATTAAAAATTTCCCGAAGGAATATTCATGTGATACATGACTTATATAATTACAAAATTTACATTGTAACTATACATTTTCAGACCGAGTCATTTCTTGACTTAGGGCATAAACCTAACACAGTTAAATCAACCCATTTGGCCAGGCTGGGTAAAGTCTAGTGGGAGTCTTCCCGAATTCACGGCGACTGATTGACTGAACCACATAGACGACCCTTTTTAGTTTAAGCACCAAATGATTTGAAGTAACCTGTTAGTTTCATGCCGAAGGTAGTCTCGTTAACCTTCTTTCTACGCATTTGCTTTGACCGGTGCCTCCTCACGACTCCGTCCATCGGTGCCTTTATACGGCTCCATCTACTGGTAACTTCTCTGATCCTTGATCCTTGCCTGAACTATTAGTTTATGACTGAGGTCCAATGCCCATCGGACCTTAGGTAACGGTTAACCTTATGCTTATGTAAACAATATATGTATGATAGATATTACAGTAGTACAAATTCTCATTTTCAAAATATTAACAATATGTAAGGCAATAACAAAACACGGCCCCCGCAACGGATGTACATTATCCCGTCCGCACTATTCACCAGTGCCATGATGGTCTATCGTGTCCTCAGCGCTAGGAAAACTCTAACGGCATTATTAAAACCATAACCCGTATATGTATAAAGAAAAATTTAAGACAGAGTCTTAGTATATGAACACAACTATCATATATAGGCATACAATAAGCATAAGAGTTAAGGTTACAATACGCGTCCGTACCTTCGTTAATGATCATGGTACGTTTTGACGGTCGGAAGGCGATCACAAATATCCTATAAGGGTAATATCGCCTCTATTAATACATAAATATTATCTCAAGAGATATTTTGGCTATATATGACCATTTTACCCCTGGATTAATTATTTCCAATTTATTTCATCTTATTTTCGTAAAAACGTTACTTAACAGCATATAAGCTGATTTTTCATCTAACTTTGGAAATTTATAATTAATTCCACAGAACTCGAAACGAGGATCCGTAAAATTCCTCGGAATCCTTAAGATGTCTAATTTTAGGAAACATTATTGGTTGTTGCCCAAATGTTATGAACAATTCCCATTTTTCGTATTTTCATCCTCTGTTCAGAATTTTCCAGAAAATTTAGCCTAACTTCGAACATTTTTATCTTCTAGCACAAAACTCAAAACGACATGCTATAGGTATACTTGGAAAGCTCTATATGTATAATTTGAACATGAATTTTCTCAGAATTTTGGCATAGCATTTTCAACATAAGATACTAGCGTTTTTGAAATAGCTTTCAGAAATCACTAACCGACAAATGTTCGCCAAAGCTTCGCTACTTTGATCATAATCTTCCAAAAAATTTGCTATAACTTCTTCTTCATCATTTTTCGAAATAAAGTCAATTTTAATAATAAAAACATGAAAATAAAACTATAATTGGAAGATTCTGAATCAAAACAACATTTAAGCTATAAATCACAAAGCTAGAGCTTAAGAACTAGGGAACTTACCCTTGAAGAACCTTGCTCCTTCTTTCCCAAGCTTCTCACTCTTACTTTCTCTCTATATTTCTGCTACTATAAGCTTGTTCTTGCTTTGTGAATTGGTGAGAAATTATGAAGACTCTTGCCTTCTATTTATAGCAAAAGTTGGGTTAACTACCTAACATCTTCTAATCAATTTTAACCCTTAGATTTAAACTTAGTAAGGAAGTTTTAATCTCAACCATTTAACCCCCTTAAACCACCACCTCCTCTCCTTCTTTCCTCTTCATCTTTTTCTTCCCAAATGCTTATTTAGTTAGATGTAAATTGGTGTTTTTATTCAAGATTCATTTCCACTTTTCAAATCACAATTTTATGACTTGATTTAAGGTCTTTTTAAACTTTTAAATCACTTAAGTATGAATCTCAAAAGTTTATGAAAATTACTTTGGAGATAACCAAGTTCAAGCTTAAATTGTGCTTGTTCATAATATCTACTTATATTTGTTCTAGGATCAATGGATTTCAAGATATAATTTATTTTCTATTGGTTCTCATTCACTTATGTCTTGAATTCATCCTAATAGTTTTTATCTTACCATTTATTAATTAACCATTAATTACCTATGCTTACATCACTTTTAACCACAAAAGTCTTCTTGATAATGACATGTTTTATGTAATATCTAGATATTTAACTTGCTTCATCTTTTCTCCTTCCATAACCGACCCCCCTAATTTACTTCCAATTTGCATTTCATTTCATATGTATCTTAATCTTAAATGCCTTGAAAGTCTTTGTCGTACACTTTTACTTTATTGATTTTTTGTGATTTAGTTAGACATGTGCTTTTAATTAATTGTTAAGCAATTGATTTCCTCTTTCTCAAGACATGTTAACCGTGACATGCCTCATCATGTTGCCTCTTGCATTTGTGCTTTATTTATCTCATGAAATCAAAAAGAAACCCTTTCATTGGTGGATTTAATTTTTCACATGGATTATGCTTTATGAAATCAAATTTAAAGCCTTTAAATTAACTTTATTAAATTTAATCCAAGCCTTGATTTTGGGTTGGAAAAATCCAAATACCATTAGTGATATTTGTTAATGATTTAGGATTAAGAATTAATGAAATTACTTAGCCTCTTTATTTAGCAATTTCGCCATTTTTGTATGATTTTTAGGGAGGATTAATTAATCTTGGTTAATATTTCTAATATAGTATTTTAGGAGTTATTAGGCCTAATTGTCAATATTTGATAGGTTTTTATATTAATCTTGATGATTAAAAACCCCTTGTGTACTAATTTTGGCCTTTAGATATATCATTTGGATATTAATTAAGTTGATATTTTCTTAATTATGCCCTTTTAAAATTAATTATTATTAAATTTTGAAAATTACATAAATATTTTAATTATTTCAAATTTAATTGCCCAATAATTGTTGATAATTTTCTCCAATTGATTTAGGTATTTTGATGATATTTAATTACCTTTATGATATAGTTAAAATTATACTTGATTATGATAATCTTAGGATATTTTATGATTCCTAATAAGATTTAGAAAATCAAATCTTCAATCACCTTAATTCTAGGAAGAAAATTGCCTCGAAAATAAAATAAACATAATAGAAAAATTTGAGACTACATATTCACCTATTTTAAATATGTATTATTTATCCAAATATAATATTTAAGATATATTATTTATCCAAATATAATATTCAAGACAAATAATTATTTGGGTATTACAATATGTAGTCACATAATTAAACATTGGTTAATTAATTCCAAAGTGAAATTTGGATGAAAATATAATTGATGAATTCACCTTTGTATTTTTAGTATTTATTTACTAAAATCCAATATTTATATTAGGGTATATTATGATCCCTAAACGAAATCTCAAGATTCACACTTGATCTATTTAAAACTTAAGGAGAAATTGCTCATAAATTTATAATAAACAATATCCCAAAATTTGAGACAATATACTCTCCTTTTACTATAATGTAGTATTTATCAAAATATACCATTTATGATAATTAGGGTTTTTAGGGTATTACGGACACACACACAATAATCAATTCCAACAAAAAAATTCAGACAGGAAAAAAGGAAAAAATCAATGAATAAATGCATGTGTAAATAAATAAACTAGTTAGTTACATAATGAAAAATATCAACACTAAAGCAAATTTAAAACAATAATCAATTCCAAAACACGCACGGTATTACAACAACAAAATTGAGATAGTAAAAAAGCTAAAAATAAATGAATAAAAGCATATTTAAACAAATAGACAAATTAGTTATAAAACGACACACAAACAATAATCAATTACCAAAAAAAAAAAAAAAAGAGAGAGATAGGAAGAAAGGAAATAATAAATTAATAAATGCATATGTAAATGAATTAACCAATTAGTTATAAAATGAAAAATATCAATACTAAAGCAAATATAAAACAAGCAAACAAACCAATAATAAACTACAACACACACTCTATTAACTTATTAGTTATAAAATGACACACACACTAATGAATTCCAACAAAAAAATTCAGATAGGAAAAAAGGAAAAAAATAAATGAATAAATACCTAGGTAAATAAATTAACGGATTAGTTATAAAATGAAAAATATAATGACGGAAGAAAAGATAATACATGCAAACAAACCAATAATAAAGTACAACCCACACACTATTAACTTACTAGTTATAAAATCACACACACACACACAATAATCAATTACAACAACAAAATTTAGATAGGAAAAATGAATAAATACATGAATAAATGCATATGTAAACAAATTAACTAATTAGTTATAAAATGAAAAATATCAATACTAAAACAAATTTAAAACAAGCAAACAAACTAATAATCAATTACAACACACACTATTAACTAATTAGTTATAAAATTACACACACAAAATAATCAAGTACAACAACAAAAATTGAGATAGGAAAAAAGGAAAAAATAAATGAATAAATGCATATGTAAATAAATTATCATAACTAAAGGTACACACCTGCTTACTTTCAATAATCAAAATCATCAAACACTCAAACTGAGGGAATACCCTTGCTGCCCACTACACGCACGCTTTTCCTGGACACCACAGACCTATATGATTTAGCATTAGGTTAATCCACAAAGTTATTGACCCACTCCAACAACTTAATACACAGTATAACCCCCAAAAAAAGAAGGGTACAAATACAACTGAAGAGCTCAGTATAGAAATTACAAGATTAATTTTCCTAAATCTGTAAGATAAATAAAACCCAAAATTTCATCTTACTTGAATGGAGACCATCTTAGCCACTTTTGTCAATACCTCTACTCCAAATGAACTAACATTTATATCCTTGAGTATTTCTTATCATGAATATGCAAATAACCTCCAGTGTCTACATGCTGAAGCCAAATCCTCAGGTCTTGCTTGCAAGTCTCTCCAGTCTCTACTTCCTTCTACGTCACCTATTTTCAATTAAAGGGAATGAATTCAGATATCTAAAATTACCATTGTGATTGTAAAAAAATGATAATCTTAATCAGAACTATTACACTTTTGGTTCCTAGTAGCTCACGGCCATCTTGGTCAAAAGAATCTTCAATTTGAACAATGGGATAGATATTCTGATGCAAAGGACTTGTAAAGATCTTTGAGAGCATCACTAGAGGTCTATTGCTCTGCATGTGATACAGAAAATACAAAAACAAAAATAAATCAGCACATTTCTACCAAGGAATAACATTAATCCACACACCATTATGAATTCCTTCCAAAATTAACATGAATTCCTTCCAAAATCGAAGAAACTGTTTATGTAAACATTGATTGCCATAACATCCTCGTGCTTTAAAAAGTAATTACAAGCTAACAGTAGAAATGACAATTTGGCACCCAAAAAAAATGATGAGAAATGACTATTAACACGTATATAGATAAGAGATTGGCCTCATAGGGAACAATGAAAATTAAATCTCAAAAGAAATAGCCTATTTAGAACTCTTCTCAATTAAACTGTCCAACCTCTCCCTACATGCAAGAGCACACTATCAACAATCTTATATTGTTCTCCAATCAAAAGGAAACAACTACTTGCACTGACATCTCGCATCTAGAGATAAAAAGCATAAAAAAGCAATACAAAAACGGAGAGGAAGGGAGAAAGTAACAAAAGTCTACAAATTCACATGTAGCATGGGTAAGTCAAGACACCAAATTAATTTCAATATTACCATTCAAAGGCACATTAATAAGCATAAATACAGATTTAAAAACAAAATAGCAAGACAACAATCATTAATAAAAGGGTGGTTTTATAAATTCTATGATAACATCTCACTCAAGGACATGAATTATTCAGCTAGTATAGCATGATGCTTGACTTGCATGAGCATGCATTGATCATCATATGTATTGAGAAACAAGTTCCAAAACCCCCAAACAATTTTACAAGTTTTTTCACAAAAGTTAATAAAAATATAAAATAAAAACTGCTGGACAACTGCTAGAGAAGAAGAATTTCCAACTGAAAAGAAGTTTATAACACATTGATCCATATGTAAATCTAATGTTCACCAGGACGATTCTTGTTTCATCAAGCTCCCGCTGGATTTTCAACAACTAGTCAGCCTCAATAGGGTTCTGAAGATTTGAAAATAGCAGGGAAAATGAGATAAATAAGTCAAAACTAACCATATGAACAGGGAAACAAAAAGAAAACTTTATCAGTAGACAAGTGAAATAAAAGAAAATAACTTTATTGAGAATATTTGGTTGAAAACAAGGTAGAATTCTAAAGAAGATGAAAATTGAAATGAACGAAGGTAAACAAAAATGTCTAGGTTTCTTTGATCAATCTCTTGAAGTTTGAAGTATTTAGTAACTTGAAATAAAAAATTAAGATGTTTAGCATTATTTAAATAAAAAAGGAATAATAACACTCAGCAAGCCAAATTTAATTAAACCTTACGTGATCCAACCAGCCAGAAGCAACCAGAGAATAAAGTTGACCATAAGGTTGGCCAACCAACAAGTTGCCATAGGACAATAATGATGAAGTAACAGAATCTCAGCTGACAGTTTAATTCCAGCTCAATTCACAACAAAACTCTTATGTGCAGAATCTCAGCTGACACTTTACAAAGAACTCCTAAGGGTCCTGCAAATTAAACCCCAAATAAAACGTAATATCTTGTAATTCAAATAATAGACACTTAAGGAATTAAAGAAGTGATAAAATTTGACAAATTAAAAATTAATCCATATAATCACTCCTAAACACTGTTATCTTCTAATTAACACATTTTAGCTCAATTAAAGTGATGAAAACCCAAGATTATGCATACAAATCTAGACAAATCTGATTGAAGTATATTATTTAATACCATACAATTCAAAGCAGTCCCTCTTCAATCTTCAAAGTTAACTTCAAGAATGTGTGAGAGCATGAAGTTGGATGTAATGAATGAATGGTAGTGAATTAAGTAATTCTAGACAGCTTGAGTGATCATATCAACAATCAATAACCACAATTAAATGTAGCAACAAGTGAATTAGTTCAAGTGGAATTTGCTGTCACAAATTAGAAAACGCACAGACTGTAAGGACTCAAAAGTCACACAGCAGATCTGATTCCACTTCCAGAGGCTAGTAATGACAACTAATGACAGTAAATTATGCCAAGAACCAATATAAATCAGAACAATAAGGAAGCATGCACAAATTGCAAATGTAACCTTTATGCCTTGTAGAAATCAAGTGCAAATCAAGTATAACAGCAAAAAAATGATTTCCACATCAGTTAAGCATAACAATTTCAAGTTTCCAGCAAACTTTCCAGTACATTTATAATTTAGAAAATAGCATAGTTAATCACAAGTTCAATAAACGATCAGTTCAGAGCTCATATTTGCTGCCAATGACAGCACAGTGACTTCCAATTGACATAATATGCACAAATCAATGAATTTCCACCGAGTGATAGGAAATGCACACTCAGTTCTAACCTAGATTCCAACGAGTCAGTAACTAGTTCTTTGTTTATATGGAGAATTAGAGTTAATGACCTAGATAAAATAATATTTATTATAATATTTAGAAGGGCCAAGTAAATTTGAAAATATTAAATTACCCTTGACGAACCCGCTACTTTTTTTTTTCTTTGCCAACACTCCAATATGTGCTTGGATCATTTTTTCTCATTCCTATGAAAATCAACCTTGTTCCTCAACAACTAATTAAGGGTCTGTTCATATCTCTCTTCCCCTTGAATTCACGGTCAATACACTTCTGATTTGTTTTTGGTTGATAATAAAGCAAATTACGAATCAAATATGTAGCTGATGAGCCCAATCAATATTGGGCCAAGACCTACCAGAGAAGAACCAGAGGGGATTCTCGACCCAAACAAGATGCTGGGAGGGACGGGGGACCACTTAGGGGTAATGCGTGTAACTGACAATCGTCAGGTAGTGGGAGTGTGTTTTTATAGCGCAGGAAGAGATGGAATGAGGAGAGAGAGAGGATGTTGTGAGGAGAGTGTGCTAGTCTCTCGAATGCTGGCAGTGTGTTTCTTTTTCTTTGTTTCTGCATACGTTCTTGCTGTTCTAGGCTAGAGTGTGTGAACCTAGCCAAGTGTAGGACTGTATTCTCTCATTTTCCAATAGTAAAGAGGATACATTACTGAGTTTATTCCATAAATTCATCGATAAATCCCTGGCTCTATCATTTTGGTATCAGAGCATACCGGTCCTTTCATGACGAGAATGGAGAACAGAGTAGGTGAGTTAGAGGGAGTAGTGGGGGAGATACAGAGGAAACAAACGGAGACGACTGAAAAGCTTACCCGGATGGATGCAACAGTAAATGTCATTCTGGAACAGCTGAATGAATTCCGAGCTGCCTTCAATGCAATGAACGACAACCCAAATCCAGCGGGGACTCCTCACAATGCTCCACAGACCGAGGAACCCAACAGGGTGAGAGTTGAAGACACTGGGCAAACAGAGGGGCCCAAATACCGTAAGCTAGACCTTCCGTTGTTCTCGGGAGAAGATCCCCTGGGGTGGATATTCAGACTGGAGCGATATTTCACGGCCAATAGTTTGGTCGAGACTGAGAAGTTGGATGTCGGTGTGGTTAGCTTGGAGGGAAAGGCGTTGATGTGGTACCAGTGGATGGAGACACGGACCCCGGTGACGTCATGGACCGAGTTTAAGAAGGAGGTCATTGATCGATTCCATATTCGGCAATTGGGAGATGAATATGAGCAGTTGTTTGCTCTCAAACAGGATGGCACGGCGGCGGAGTATAGGGAACAGTTTGAGTTACTGTCGGTACCCTTGGAGGACGTATGTGACGAGATTATGCTGGGAGCGTTTATGAACGGATTGAAAGAGGATATTCGGTGCGATGTAAAACTGATGCACCTAAAGGATTTGAAACAGGCGATGGGTTACGCTAATCAAGTGGAAGGTCAAAACCTCGTGAGGGCGCGTCTGGAAGAAAAGATAACCAGAGAGATGAAGTCAGCCCCTGGGTTCTGATGGGGGGAGCTAAAACCATCTATTCCTAAATTCAGTAATGCTGAGGCCGTTAAGAGCATCGGCTGACCGGTATTCTCGAAGGAAATCAAGGAGAAGGGTAGCGAGGAGGTTCGGGTAACTCCGTCAAGGGCAGTATCGTCGTCCGCTTCAGCAGTAGGAAGTGCTGGTTCAGTACGTAAAAGACTATCAGAGGCGGAAGTCAACCGGAGGAGAGAACTGGGCTTTTGCTTTAAGTGTGAGGGAAAATATGGGCCCAATCATAGATGTAGCCCAAAACAAATGCAACTTATTATATTGGAAGAGGAACTTGGAGGTTTGGACTCTGAAAACGCTGAAGCCCAGGATGGAGAGAAAGGAGACGAAGGGCATGAATTCGCTTCTCTGGAGCTCTCTATGACTACCACGATGGGGCTAACCGGAAAGAGAACTCTAAAGATGATAGGCTGCGTGGCAAACCGAGAAGTCCTAGTGCTGATCGATTGTGGAGCTACGCATAATTTTGTCTCGGAGTCGCTCATTAAGGAGCTCGCCATTTCCGTCGAAACCGTGCGACGCTACTCGGTGACGGTGGGTGACGGTAGAAGAGTGGTCGCCAACCAGAAATGCCCGAAGATTGAGTTGATTATTCAAGGTCAGAAAATTCAATAGCCTTTCTACCCGTTCAAATTAAGCAATGTGGACTTGGTGTTAGGAGTTGAATGGCTGGAATCGTTGGGTGAGACAAGAATGAATTGGAGGCAACTATATATGAAGATTAAGATTAATCGCAAGTGGGTCTGTCTGAGAGGGAATCATGCTTTTACAAAATCTCAAGGCAGCTACCATTCTCTCAAGAAGGACATCTGGAATGAAGGAGGAGGATACCTTGTGGAGCTGTGGGTTGTTGATATGGAAGAAGAAGAACCAGAACAGCAAAGCAACGAGGAGGAGATGAAGGCCATTTTAGGCGAGTTCCCCAAAGTTTGTTCTCCCATCCAAGGTCTATTGCCTCCGAGAACTCAGGACCATGCGATTGTGGTTAAAGAAGGCTCCCAACCGGCAAACACCAGACCTTACCGATATGGTCATGCACAGAAAATAGAAATCGAGAAACTGGTCAGAGAAATGTTACTGGCAGGTTTAATTCGACCAAGCACCAGCCCCTACTCCAGCCCAGTACTATTGGTTAAAAAAAGATGGTAGCTGGAGGTTTTACGTGGACTATAGGGCCTTGAATCAGATTACAGTACCCGACAAATACCCCATTCCCGCCATTGATGAGCTGTTGGACGAATTAGGAGGAGCAACCATTTTTTCCAAGTTAGACCTGAAATTTGGATACCACCGATCAGAATCAAAGCAGGGGATGAACCGAAAACCGCTTTTCGGACGCACGACGGCCACTATGAATTTAAGGTGATGCCATTCGGTTTGACCAACGCTCCTTCCACTTTTCAATCTCTTATGAACAACATATTTAGAGAGCATTTAAGAAAATTTATATTAGTTTTCTTTGACGACATACTTGTGTATAGTAAGGACAGGGACACTCATCAAGAACACTTGAGGACTGCCCTGCGAACATTACAGCAACACCAACTGGTTGTGAATCCCCGGAAGTGCCTGCTAGGCCAAACACAAATTGAGTACTTGGGGTATATTGTATCCACTGGAGGCGTGAGGGCTGACCCTTCAAAAATTTCTGCCATGTTGCAGTGGCCAAAACCAACCAATTTGAAGGCATTAAGGGGCTTCCTTGGGTTGACAGGGTACTACAGAAAATTTGTCAAGGGCTATGGAAAGATTGCTGCCCCTTTAACTCAATTACTTAAGAAGGATGCCTTCCGATGGGATGATGACGCCCAGCGAGCGTTTGAAGCTTTGAAGAATGCGATGACAACACTTCCGGTGCTTGCTGTACCAGAGTTTCACCTTCCTTTTGAGATTGAAGCTGACGCCTCTGGTAAGGGAATCGGGGCTGTTTTAATGCAAAATGGCAAACCTATTACCTACTTTAGCCAGAAACTATCTGAGAGGCACCAAATATGTTCGGTTTATGAGTGGGAACTTATGGCTATCGTGCTCGCAGTCAAGAAGTGGCAGCACTACCTGGCTAGCCAACCGTTCATCATCAAACAGACTAAAAGGCTTTTAAGTACTTGCTAGAGCAGAAGATAGTAGTACCAGATGAGAAGAAGTGGGTATCTAAGTTAATGGGGTATAAATTCGAAATCCACTACAAGCCCGGGAGGGATAATCGAGCCGCTGATGCGCTCTCTAGACAGGAAACCAAGGTTGAATTGAGGGCCATATCCTTATGGCAATATGATGGAGTTTCGGAGTTAGAGGAGGCGATTGAGAAGGATGACAAGCTGAAGATAATTATGCAGCAGCTGTTACAAGGAAATGAAGGGCCTAAAGGTTACACCGTGCAAAAGGGGACTCTGTTTTTTTGAAGGGAAGCTGGTTTTACCCCGAAACTCGCCTAAAACAAAGGAGCTGATCAAGGAATTCCATGATTCCCTGATAGGCGGACACTTAGGATATTTACGGACATACAAGAGGTTGTTTGCTGTGGTATATTGGACAGGGATGAAGAAAGACGTACAAGATTATGTAGCTGGTTGTGATGTTTGCCAACAGAATAAATATCAGTCCTTAAGTCCAGCGGGTTTGCTGCAACCTTTACCAATACCGCGGGCTAGTTGGCAAGACATAAGCATGGATTTCATCGGGGGATTACCAAGGAGCAACCGCTTTGACACAGTATTGGTGGTGGTAGATAGACTCACAAAATACGCTCATTTCATTCCACTCTCACACCTATATGATGCTAAGGTGATGGCTAATCTGTTTGCTCGGGAGATAATCAAGCTTCACGGTTTTCCTAGTTCCATTGTTTCTGACCGAGACCGAGTATTTACTAATCAATTTTGGAATGAGCTCTTTGCTATGGCCGGGACTACTCTGAAATTTAGCTCGTCCTACCACCGCGAAACCGATGGCCAAACCGAAGTAGTGAACAGGAGCCTTGAGACTTACCTGCGGTGTTTTGCTAGGGGCACCCCAAAGAAATGGTCCAACATGCTTCCTTGGGCTGAATATTGGTACAACACATCATACCACAGCGCCACGGCAATGACAACCTTCAAGGCATTGTATGGAAGGGATCCGCCTATTCTCCTTAAATGGACTGATCAGCCCTCACGAGTCCAGGCGGTGGAGCAGCAATTGCAGGAAAGGAACCAAGTATTAGAAGAACTAAAAGCACAGCTGGAACGTGCTCAGTCACGCATGAAAAATCAAGCAGACAAGCATCGTCGTGAACTAGAGTTTGAAGTTGGAGAATCTATTTATTTGAAGCTGAAACCTTATCGCTTCAAGTCACTAGCTCGGAAACCTAACAAGAAGATGTCCCCTCGATTCTATGGGCCTTATGAAATTTTGGCCAAACTAGGATAGGTCGCATATAGGCTGAAACTACCCCTAACCGCTAGGATCCATGATGTTTTTCACATCTCACAACTCAAGAAAGCTTTAAAAGGTTTTGTTACAGCCCAGCCCTTACTAGAAGGACTCACGGATAACATGGAGCTGAAGGTAGAGCCTGAAATGACTAAGGGCATACGCAAGACTCGCGATGGGAGGTTGCAATTGCTGATTAAATGGAAGGATCTACCAGAACATGAGAATACTTGGGAATTTCTCGCTGACATCAAAACCCAATTTGCTAACTTTCACCTTGAGGACAAGGTGACTCTCATAGAAGGGAGTATTGATGAGCCCAATCAATATTGGGCCAAGACCTACCAGAGAAGAACCAGAGGGGATTCTCGACCCAAACAAGATGCTGGGAGGGACGGGGGACCACTTAGGGGTAATGCGTGTAACTGACAATTGTCAGGTAGTGGAAGTGTGTTTATATAGCGCAGGAGGAGATGGAATGAGGAGAGAGAGAGAGGATGTTGTGAGGAGAGTGTGCTAGTCTCTCAAATTGCTGGCAGTGTGTTTCTTTTTCTTTGTTTCTGCGTACGTTCTTGCTATTCTAGGCTAGAGTGTGTGAACCTAGCCAAGTGTAGGACTATATTCTCTCATTTTCCAATAGTAAAGAGGATACATTACTGAGTTTATTCCATAAATTCATCGTTAAATCCCTGGCTCTATCAGTAGCGTAATATACAATGAACATCTATCTATCAACTCATTACAATAAAGATTTACAAGATACCTAGACACTTGGCAAATAAATCATATAGGCTATAGTAACATGAGACGCTTGGTCATATCTTCTTGTTGGAAGATATTGAAAATGGTGGAAGACTTGTTGACTTAAAACCAACATAAGACCACCTCTAAATTCCAGAAGCAAGCCAGATTCTGATATTGTTTTTACCATAACCCTTAAAACAAAATCTTTTGTTTTATTCGTTTTCCATGGTTAAAATTATCTCAGCCCAAAGTCAAAAACCTAATCTCCAATCAAATCGCAAACATTAACCAGCAAGAATTGAAGCATAAGATTTCAAGCTCAAAAATAAAAGACTAAGAAAAGGGGGGAAAAGAAGACTAATCTAAAACTGACAGTCGAAGCACTTTGAAGGAAAGAACTGTGGAGAACGTACATATTCTTTGCTGTCAGTGAAGAGTTTCCTCGAGTCAAAATCTCACTAACCAATGGATTCCCTCAGAGAGTTGCTCCATTGCAGATGAACCCATAGCAAAAGACCAGTTCAGCTGAAAAAAGGAGAAAGAACATGGCCAAATGAGTCGACTGAAATCACAAAAATGAAATATTTAAGATGGTGTTATAGAATCCAGAATTTGGGTCTCAATATTGCAAAGGCAAATGGTCGACCAGGAAAAAGCAGAAGTTGGAGGAAGAAGAGAGGCAACGTTGTGCTCTGTAGCGTTAGGGTTTCGGGTGGAGATGATTGGAGGGAAAAAGAGAAAAAAATCTAAGGATTTGTGAACGTGATGATAAGAAGGAGAGGAGTTGGCGAAGAAAGGAAAACATTGTAGCGTTTGAAGCTGAGCAGCATAGGAAGTTTTGGAGACACGTCTGAATTGAAAGCTAAAAAGGTTTGGGAGAAAACGGAGCGTCTCTGAAATTGAAAGCCAAAAGGGTTTGGGGAAGAGGTAGCATCTGAAGATGATTTAGCCGTTGTTGAAGTTGGGGAGACCCATCTGAAATTGGGAGAGCGAGCGTCTAAAGATGACTTGAATCCCACGTCTAACACTTATGGATAAACCGTGAATTAAGTGTAGAGGGGAGGGGGAGAGAAAAACAATGAGGGGAGGAGAAAATAGTACCAATGTCCACAAAATTTTTCTCTCCATCATTTTTTTTCTCCCCTCCCCTTCCCTCAATCCAAACTAACCCTTAATCAATTTGGGCGATAATTTTGGATTTGGTTGGATTTAATGTGTGAGTTTCTTTAATTATATTTATCTTCATTCTATTGTAATTTCAAAAAAAAAAAAAGATCGGTGAGGTTTTTTTGGAACCATATCAAGATTATGGATTAGTTCAATTATTTTTATTATTATTTTTTAAAAAAGGAGGAAAGTGAGATAAAGCAACAAAAAAAAGAACGAAGGTTTTTTTTTTCCCACAAACTCACACGTACACAATGTTATTCAGTTTGGTGTTAGCACTATTTTTTTTTGGGCACTAAGGATTTGTGAAGGATATTTATTTTATGAGCGAAATTATGCAAAATTCCATCTTTTGAATTTTGAATTGGGCGAATAATTTTCCACTACTCCATAATAAGCAACTCTATAAACTTTTGAATTTGTATAGATAACCCTCTCCTCGTTAACTAATCCATTATTTCACTAGCAAATCATAATATTTTATTGACTAAATATCTTTCTAATTTTTATTTTTATTTTTTATTTACATATAATCCCCTTCAAATTTTGAATCAATTTATATTATTCCCGATTTTAGGGTCATTTATACATTAAAATATCCATCATATGACTCATCATATTACATAGGGTGTATTCTTTGGACCTCCTACTTAATGATATGAATGAGAGTTATAACTACAAATTTGAAAATTTAGAGAGATTATCATCAAATTTTAAATATTAAGAAGGTTATTTGTACAAAACTTCAAATTCAAAGGGTTATTATATATTATTTAATAATACTTTAGATTAAGGTTAGACGAGTATAAAAGAACGAGTTAAACGAATTTTTTTTTTTAAAAAAAAAAAAAAAAAAATTGGTTCTCCACTTAATATCAAAACCATTGGATAATGTTTTAATAGGTGAGATTTAATTGTAGATTTTTATTATATATAATATAGCAGTAATATTTTTTACATAGCATTAAATCATACCCATTAAGATATGATTCAATGATTAAGACATCAAGTGCGGAGTGCCTGTTTGGATTAGAAGTAGATTTTTTTTTCTCACTATGATTTACAGTTTATGAGGAAAGTATGTGAGATGGGTTTTACTTTAATTTACGTGAACATACTTTTACAATGCCAACTCAAACAAGAAATAAAGGAAAAAGAAGATAGTCTAGAATAAAGAAGTATTGATAAGAGAGTCTAGAACGTTTGTTTGCTTACTAAATGCCTGTCACTAACTTCGCTAAACATTTCCAACTGATAGTCAAAACTGTTAGTTCTCAATGTGTTTTGATGATTAATAACAATTGTAAACATGAGAGAATGTTTTTGTTGTTATAGTCTTGGTAAAGCTTGATGATTCCAATTGAAAAACATTGTCGGCTCAAACTCGAGCTTGGGTCTCCAAACTCGAGCTTGCCTCTTACGAGAAAGCAAACCAAGCTATTTTGCATTTTCTAAACTTGAGCTTGGTCCATAAACTTGAGCTTGAAGGTTTTCAAAAGTTTACTCATATTCTGAGTAAGCTCGAGCTTGCACCTGTAAGCTTGAGCTTACGAAGGTTTGAGGATTTTATCAAGTTACTCAAATTGCAAACTCAAGCTTATTAGTTTTAAGCTCAAGCTTGCCCCTTCCGAGACTTTTCTCACTAAGTTTACAAATATGTAAACTCGAGCTTGCGTTACAAGCTCGAGCTTACCTCGCGTAATCCTTTAAACTTGAGCTTATCATTTTACTGTAGAGTTTGTGAGTTTACAAAAGTTGTAAACTCGAGCTTGGCATACCAAGCTCGAGCTTGCACAGACGAGTAAAGTTTTCACGTTTTTCCTTCAAAGAGTAAACTCAAGTTTAAGGTTGTAAACTCAAGCTTGCGTCGACAAAAATCTTTCAAAGTTTTTAAAACCATTGCCAAACTCGAGCTTGCCCTTGCAAGCTCAAGCTTGGGTCAAACGAGAGAGCAATGTCATATTTTGAGCTTAGCAAACTCAAGCTTACTCCTCTAAGCTCAAGCTTGCATTTTGTGAACTAAAATTATTTTTGACATGAATAGTGCCAAACTCGAGCTTACTCACTAATAAGCTCGAGCTTGCGTTTTCCATTTTGGCTCTCAAAATGATTTCAAACATCTTTCCCCGACAAATGCTAAACTCGAGCTTACTCATTTACAAGCTCGAGCTTGAGACTTCCAGAGGCAAAACTCAAGGTTTAAATGAAGACCAAACTCGAGCTTGGTATAGTAAACTCGAGCTTGGAACTTGGAAACAGATGAACGCATCCGGGTGTATTTTGTTCGTTTGATTTATGCTTTAACTTGATTCTGCGAATTGGTTGTATATGTTTTATATGATTCATATCAATATTACCTAACCAGATTTAACCGGTTTGCTTATGAGATTACAGAAGATCTAGGTTTGTTTTAAAGAAGACTTTAAGACAAACAACTTGACAACTTGCAATATTATATTATTCTCCAAAAGCAATGGGTTACAACCTGGATAGCAACACAACCATTCTCCAAGAAAGAAAGCTAGCCTCCAAACATTTGGACAATATTATACAACCGCCTCCACTAAACATAATGACATGGGAACACATTCATGAGGAGCCAAATTTCAAATATTCAAATCTGCAACAACCATATTCAAACAGATTTGTTCACAACGACTAGATTCATGGAGACACACTCACAATGACTATATTTTCGAATCAGATCAAGTCACAACGGATCTACAACGTTCACAAGCTTCAAACCTGTATAAATACATGAGGATTTGAAGTCCGAAAGCAGAACAAGACATACACGTAAAACGCATACAAAGATCTCGGTCTTTTCTTCGCTTATATTTCTCATTTGTATCTTTGATACATTGTGCTTGATGCTTATCTTTATTCACTCTTTGAGAGAGTTCATTTACGTAAATCATTCTTTGTAAGAATCTCAAAGTTGTGGGACTTTGAGGTTGGGTTATCGATTACAACTTGTAAGGGGAGTGTATCCTAGAGAGAGGATAACTTTCGAGTACGAGTGTGTATCGATTTGAGTGATAGTAGAAAAACCCGAGAGTGCGGGGACTGGACGTAGGTCAAGAGTTAAGACCAAGAACAGTATAAATCTTCTTGTCAAGCTCTTCCTCTTTAACTCCATTTACCTTGGTTAAGCATCTGTTGTGTGGGTGATCGAAAAGAATTTTTAAAATCCCCAATTCACCCCTCTTGGTGATTTCCTTCACTTTCATTTGGTATCGAGCCTCGGTTATCTACATTAAGGATTAACATCCTAGATCAAAGATCCAATGGAAGGAATTCTACCCGATGGAGCTTCAATCAACGAGACCTCCGGGTTTCAATGGAGAACATTACTCCTTTCCGGAAGGCCAAGTTCGAGTCTATGTAATGGCAACCGAGTATGGCCTATGGAGGGTATTCGAGAGAGGAAATTATGAACCAAGCAACAACGAGAAGATGGTGTCGAACTCCTAAGCTAGAAGAAGAGTATGATGAAAAATGAGAAAGCAAGTCACTCTCAACATGAAAGCAATTCACATCGCAAAGTGCTCTAAGCCAAAAAGAATATTTTCGAATTTGCACTTTGTCATCTGCTAAAGCTATGTGGGATGCTCTTGAGATAGCCCATGAAGGGACAATTTGGAATCAAGGAAAATCGAGTAAACACTCTCATGATGAATATGATTTATTTCGTATGAAGTCCGGAGAATCCATTAGTGAATTCCAGCTCGATTCACTCATCGATCAATCAACTTGCCGCATTGGGAAAAGTCTATGACCAACTTTGTCCAAGTGAGGAAAATACTAAATATCCTCGGCAAAGGAATGGGAAGCTAAGGTCACGCAATCGAAGAAGCTCGCGGTGAATCAATGGCTTCGATGTGACACTATTTGCGGTCTTTACGAATATGAAGGAAAAATCAAATTCGAGAAAAGGACTTGATGAGATTGATGGCAAGAATAAAGGAATTGCTCTCAAGACTCATCAAAGAGGTAAAATCGGATGATGAAGATAAAGATGAAGATCTTGAGCTAGGCATGATGGTCCGAAAGTTCAAGAAATTCTACAAAAAGGACCAAGCCTACGTAAAGTTTCACAAGAGTAGCTCTAGCAGAAACAAAGAAACCCGTCATATGCTATGAATGTGAGAAGCCTGGTCACATCAAGTCGAATGTCCACGGTGAAGAACAAAGATAGGAAATTCAATAAGTTCAAAAGAAGAGCTTATGTTTCAGCTATATGGGGCGATAGCTCATCCGATGAAGATGAAGCGAAGAAGACAGAGCCAATATTTGTCTTGTAGCTCAAGAAGAGGATTCGGATAGTGAAGAGGTTTGTCTTAGAGCATCAAAATCCAACAAGTGGTTCATTGACGGTGGATGCTCAAGACATATGACGGAGACGAATCTAAATTTGCTACAATTAAACCTAAGGATGGTGGCAAGGTAACATTTGGTGGAAATCAATCCGGAAGGATTCTTTGGAATTGGAGAAGTTGGAAACAACGAAGGACCACAAATCAAGGATGTTTACCTTGTAGAAGGCTTATGTCACAACCTCCTTAGTGTGAGTCAAAGTACGAGATAAAGGTAACTTAGTTATCTTTGATTCGAAGAATGTTTAATTGTGAACAAAGATGTTCTCTCTTTAGACAACATTAGAGCTAAAGCTTTATTTAGAGCTCCTAGAGAAGGTAAGCGTTATACTCTCAATCTCTCTAGTAACTCTATTTCAAAAAGCGCTTTGTTGGTAACTTGGATGAAAGTTGGCTTTGGCATAAACGATTAGCTCATGTTAATATGTTTCAACTTGACAAGTTACGAAAAAAGGATCTGGTTATTGGTTTACCAAAATTACGGTTTAAAACGACATGATACGTGATGCATGTCAAAAGGGTAAACAAACCAAGACATCCTTCAAATCTAAAAATGAAATTTCAACTAATAGACCTCTTCAACTACTTCATATGGATTTAGTTGGACCGGCTAGAGTAAAGAGCCTTGGTGGCAATCTTTATACTTTGGTCATAGTTGATTATTTCTCTAGATTTGCATGGACCATATTTTTATCTTCAAAAGATGAAACATTTGATCAATTTCTTTGTATTTGCCAAGAAGGTCCAAAACGAGAAAGGATTCTCTATTGCGGGAATTCGTACGAGATCATGGTGGAGAATTTGAAAATCATGCTTTTGGAGAATTGCTGTGATAATATGGGCATTGATCACAATTTCTCGGCCCCAAGAACTCCTCAACAAAATGGAGTTGTTGAAAGAAAGAATAGAGTCCTCACCGAGATGGCAAGGGCCATGTTAAATGAAAATCGAGACTTCTCAAGTGTTGCGGGGGTCGATGCTATGAGCACCGCATGCTATATTTCAAATCGAGCATATCTCTAGGAAGAAGGTGAACAAAACTCCATATGATTTTGTACAAAGGAAGAAAACCCAATATAGCTCATTTGCACATCTTTGGATGCAAATGTTTCATCCACAACAATGGTAAGGACAACTTGGGTAAGTTTGATTCCAAGTCGGATGAAGGTATATTTTTGGGTTATTCAAACGAAGTAAAGCTTATAGAGTCTTTAACACTAGAACACGTATTGTTGAAGAATCTATGCATGTTTGTATTCACGTGAAACCAATCTAGACAAATCCTTGGATGATGATGATGATGTTTCTCCTATTTCAAATCAATCGGTTGAAACACTTCGTACTTTAACAAATTCTGAAAAATCTTTGGAAAAGGAACTGAATTTGAAAATCATTGTGAAAATGTTTGTGAAAACAACGATCAACACCAACCTAAATCATGGAGATACGGAGGAGTCATCCTCTGGATCAAGTGATAGGTGATGTTAATCAAGGAGTTAGAACCAGGAAAAAGCACCTTGAATGAAGTCACATTTTTTCGCATTCATTTCGAAAATTGAACCCTCTAAGATTGATGAAGCCCTTTCAGGACAATGATTGGGTTATAGCAATGCAAGAGGAGTTACATCGAGTTTGAAAGAAATCAAGTTTGGGATTTGGTACCTAGGCCTAAAGACCATCCAGTCATTGGCACTAAATGGGTATTCAAGAACAAACGTGATGAATCTGCAATAATTGTTCGAAACAAAGCAAGGCTAGTTGCAAAAGGATATAATCAAGAAGAAGGAATTGATTATGAAGAAACTTATGCTCCAAATGTAGCAAGATTGGAAGCTATAAGAGTTCTTCTAGCTTTTGCTTGTATTAAAGGATTCAAACTTTATCAAATGGATGTAAAATCTGCATTTTTAAATGGTTTTATTCAAGAGGAAGTTTATGTTGAACAACCTCCTGGTTTTCAAAATGATCATCATCGAGATCATGTTTATCGCCTCAAGAAAGCATTATATGGTCTTAAGCAAGCTCCTAGAGCTTGGTATGAGCGATTAAGCAAATTCCTTCTTGATCAAGGATTTGTCGAGGTAAAGAGATACAACTCTCTTCATAAAGAACAATAAACTTAATGAAATTTTAATTGTTCAAATATATGTTGATGATATAATATTTGGTGCTTCTAACAATGCTTTATGTGAAGAGTTTGCTAAGAACATGCGGGGAGAATTTGAGATGTCCATGATGGGAGAACTCAACTATTTCCTTGGTCTGCAAATTAAACAAAGGAAAGATGGAATTTTCATTTCCCAGACCAAGTATCTCAATGATCTCTTAAAGAAGTTTGGGATGAATGAATGCAATGGAGGCGATACTCCAATGAGTTCAACCTTTTGCCTTGGATCGATGAAGAAGGCAAGGACTTCAACATCACAAAGTATAGAGGAATGATTGGATCATTACTCTATCTCACAAAGAACCGTCCCGACATCCAATTCGGTGTGGGGATGTGTGCAAGATTTCAATCTGCTCCCAAGGAGTCACGTCGAGAATGTGAAAAGAATATTGAGATATCTTGCTGACACAAAGACTCTTGGTCTATGGTTTCCCAAAGGTCAACCTGAACAATTGGTGGCTTATTGATTCAGATCATGCTGGATATAAGACCGATAGAAAAAGCACAAGTGGCCAATGTGAATTTCTTGGTGGTTCACTTGTTTCATGGTTCGGCAAGAAGCAAACAAGTGTTCTTTGTATCCTCTCGAAAGCTGAATATGTGGCTGCATCTAGTTCTTTGTGCTCAAGTCCTTTGGCTTAAGCAACAAGTTTCGACTTGGGAATCAATTTAAAGGAGATCCCAATTCTATGTGACAACACAAGCACAATAAGCTTGGCCAAGAATCCAGTTCAACATACTCGAACCAAGCATATTGATGTGAGACATCATTTCATAAGGGATCATGTTCAAAAGAAAGATGTCAAGGTCATATTCATCAACACATCTCCAACTTGCCGACATCTTCACAAAGCCATTAGCAAAGGAACAATTTGTGTTCATAAGAAGAGAATTGGGAATGGTAAATCCCAATGAGTTGTAAGTAGCTCCTACTTAAATGTTAGTTATGTGTTTTATGATTACAATTTACTAACTTAAGCATCGGAGTATTTAGATGTGTTTTATGCGGGGCATTTATAATGTTAAACAACTCTCACATGTTCTTTGAAGTTTCTTTGTCAAGAGAGGCAAACTCGAGCTTAGCGTGTAAGCTCGAGCTCGAGGAGTCGAGAAAATAAAATTTTGGAGAAACCCAAACTCGAGCTTATAAGTGAGTAAACTCGAGCTTGCGAGAGGAGTTTCAAGAGCTTTCACATACACTCTTGAAGTCCAGGTTAGTACAAGTTTATGCAAACTCGAGCTTAGCTTCCTAAACTCGAGCTTGCCGCGCATTTTATATATGTAAAACTGTTGTTCCTCTTCACTTCACTCAACTCTCGAGCTTGCTCCTATTCCCTCTCAAAATTCTCTCATCTTCTTCGTCAAAACCCGACGAAAATGGCCCCAGAACACTCGCTTCCGTCAATGTCTGCGATTCTCAATCCACTCAAAACCCCGAACGCCCTAGTAGATCAAAAATGCTGCCTAAAAGATTTAATGTTGGGATAGATACCCACATTCCTGGAGTATGACAACCCGTTCGACTCCTCCATCAAGACCAAAAGGAATCGAAATTAGAGACAAACCGGAGGCTCCCAAGAAACGACCAAATCCGGAAGAAGCAACCAAAGCAAAGGGAAAAGCAAAATTCGAGGTGTTGCAACCTACAAGTCCAAACAAAGCAAGAAGGCAACCTCGGGACTGGTCAAGCAAGCACACAAGTTCCCTCGAGTCTCGGCAACAAGAGGATCCTACTCCTCGGGTATCCAAGGAAACTCTGCACTATATGATATTTACAATCACTCTACTATACCCGAAGGATTCTCTAGTGATCCTATTCGTTTGGAAGGAGACAATGCTATTAGCTTTAAAGAAAAATTTGGTTCCAAAGTTTTACATCCCATCGTCTCTGTAGACCTTGCTGCACTTAGGAGAGAATGCAATTTGGATCTCTTTCCATGGCTGAAACAGGTTTGAAAATCTGATTTCTATAAGTGTTTCTTACTGACCCCACTCTTGTCAAGGTATTCTACCATGGCATGTCCTACGATAACTTGCTAGACAGTGATGGAAATTTAGTTGAGGAAAGGGTTACCACAACCATTAGAAACAAACAAATAACCATTACCCCTTCCTATCTAAATTCAATTCACCCCGCAAATCTCAATCCTCCGCTGTAGCTTCATTGAACTATCTTGATAGGAAAATCTATGAACTGCTAAGACCCAATGAGCCTATTCCGGAGGGGTTAGAGATTCTCAATTTTGAACCTGGATCAATGAACCCCACCTTCGGGGCTATCTCGGTACATCTACACCGGGAATCTCATACGAAAGGAGGTAGCTTCACCCATTTCGCAAAGAAGGATTATCCTATCTTTGCTTCCATTATTGCCAAGGTACCTCATAATGTTGGAGTCTTTGGATTTTTCAAGAAATGGTAAAATTTCGTTTTGCTTCCGAGAAAGACTTCTCGAATTCCTTTTGCAAGTCTTATCTCTATCATCCTTTTTCATGAGAAAATTTGGTATATCCCTACCAAAGAAAAACTAGAAAAACCACAAGTGTTTGGAAGGCACATTTTGAACCTCATGAGAATCAATATGGATGAAGGTTCGGTCAATCAAGGGCCCCACCTCTATCAAGGCCAACAGATCAAGAGCCACTCACTCCAAAGTGCAAGAAGCACAGAGTGCTCCTCCTCCTCCTCCTCCGACCCTACTATGCCTTGATTTGGATGCAAGGATCAAAGAGATAGTTGACAAAGCTATTTCTGATTTATCGAAGGAATCGAAAGCGAGAAATGGGAAAATTGGTCTCGAAGTAAATAAGGGTCATAACAATCGGTGGATACTCGGGAAGGTTTCAATATAGGCCGGGAAGAGCTGAAAGAAGGTCGCGGAGGCGAAAAAGGAAGTTAAAGACCTTAGTGGTCAGCTTGGAGATCACTCGGCAAGTATTTCCACTCTTCTTGGTGACCATGATGAGTCTCGGTGACAAAATGGACAAAATGCGAAGAATCGGTCCGTGTGCGCCGGTTTTGGTGCATCTTCCTCACAGAACCTAGTTCTACTATGCCCAACACGGACTACGAAACGCCCGATCACTGCAATGACCATCTCCATTGAACACGAGGCAACCCCGGTAGCTCCACCCTTGTTTCTTTGATGACAAAGGGGAGAAGAAAAGAAGTGAAAGAAACGAGAGCACTTTCATGTTTCTTTTTGTTTTGCTCATGTTTCTTTTTGTTTTTGATCATTTCATTGTAGTTTTAACTTTGATTTTATATATTTGCTTTTGAAACTCTACTTTAATGGATTGATCATTTAAATTAAGTCATATCATTATCGTTATTTGCTCTTGAAATTTTAATATTTTTGAGGCTCGATATGATGTTTATATGTTTAAGAATTAAATTGTAATTTCAGCTGCTAAACTCGATGTCTACTTAATCGTATTGTTTAATTTTGTTAAATCGAGTTTATCAAATTGAAATTTCAAAACCTCAAGTTTGCAAATATTTTCTCTTTCTCAATGCTCAAAATATCAAATCTGTTTTTGAAAAGAAACAAATGTTTACAAGTGTTGTCATCATCAAAAAGGGGAGAATGTTAGTTCTCAATGTGTTTTGATGATTAATAACAATTGTAAACATGAGAGAATGTTTTTGTTGTTATAGTCTTGGTAAAGCTTGATGATTCCAATTGAAAAACATTGCATCGGCTCCAAACTCGAGCTTGGGTCTCCAAACTCGAGCTTGCCTCTTACGAAAAGCAAACCAAGCTATTTTGCATTTTCTAAACTTGAGCTTGGTCCATAAACTTGAGCTTGAAGGTTTTCAAAAGTTTACTCATATTCGAGTAAGCTCGAGCTTGCACTGTAAGCTTGAGCTTACGAAGGTTTGAGGATTTTATCAAGTTACTCAAATTGCAAACTCAAGCTTATTAGTTTTAAGCTCAAGCTTGCCCTTCCGGAGACTTTTCTCACTAAGTTTACAAATATGTAAACTCGAGCTTGCGTTACAAGCTCGAGCTTACCTCTGCGAATCCTTTAAACTTGAGCTTATCATTTTCTTGTAGAGTTTGTGAGTTTACAAAAGTTGTAAACTCGAGCTTGGCATACCAAGCTCGAGCTTGCACCTGTGAGAAAGTTTTCACGTTTTTCCTTCAAAGAGTAAACTCAAGTTTAAGGTTGTAAACTCAAGCTTGCGTACGACAAAAATCTTTCAAAGTTTTTAAAACCATTGCCAAACTCGAGCTTGCCCTTGCAAGCTCAAGCTTGGGTCAAACAGAGCAATGTCATATTTTGAGCTTAGCAAACTCAAGCTTACTCCTCTAAGCTCAAGCTTGCATTTTGTGAACTAAAATTATTTTTGACATGAATAGTGCCAAACTCGAGCTTACTCACTAATAAGCTCGAGCTTGCGTTTTTCCATTTTGGCTCTCAAAATGATTTCAAACATCTTTCCCCGACAAATGCTAAACTCGAGCTTACTCATTTACAAGCTCGAGCTTGAGACTTCCGAGCAAAACTCAAGGTTTAAATGAAGACCAAACTCGAGCTTGGTATAGTAAACTCGAGCTTGGAACTTCAGAACAGAGATGAACGCATGCAGGTGTATTTTGTTCGTTTGATTTATGCTTTAACTTGATTCGCGAATTGGTTGTATATGTTTTATATGATTCATATCAATATTACCTAACAGATTTAACCGGTTTGCTTATGAGATTACGAGAAGATCTAGGTTTGTTTTAAAGAAGACTTTAAGACAAACAACTTGACAACTTGCAATATTATATTATTCTCCAAAAGCAATGGGTTACAACCTGGATAGCAACACAACCATTCTCCAAGAAAGAAAGCTAGCCTCCAAAGCAGTGGACAATATTATACAAGCGCCTCCACTAAACATAATGACATGGGAACACATTCATGAGGAGCCAAATTTCAAATATTCAAATCTGCAACAACCATATTCAAACAGATTTGTTCACAACAAACTAGATTCACGGAGACACACTCACCATGACTATATTTTCGAATCGAGATCAAGTCACAACGGATCTACAACGTTCACAAGCTTCAAACTGTATAAATACATGAGGATTTGAAGTCGAAAGCAGAGACAAGACATACACGTAAAACGCATACAAAGATCTCGGTCTTTTTTGCTTATATTTCTCATTTGTATCTTTGATACATTGTGCTTGATGCTTATCTTTATTCACTCTTTGAGAGAGTTCATTTACGTAAATCATTCTTTGTAAGAATCTCAAAGTTGTGGGACTTTGAGGTTGGGTTATCGGATTACAACTTGTAAGGGGAGTGTATCCTAGAGAGGATAACTTTCGAGTACTGAGTGTGTATCGATTTGAGTGATAGTAGAAAAACCCGGAGAGTCGAGGGATTTGGACGTAGGTCAAGAGTTAAGACCGAACCAGTATAAATCTTCTTGTCAAGCTCTTCCTCTTTAACTCCATTTACCTTGGTTAAGCATCTGTTGTGTGGGTGATCTGAAAAGAATTTTTAAAATCCCCAATTCACCCCCCCTCTTGGTGATTTCCTTCACTTTCAAAAACAAGAGGTTATGAGGATTTTACAGAAGGACAAAACCTGGCTATTACTAAAATCCTCACAGGTAGATTAAGTAATAATACTAACAACAATTTTAAGTTACAAATTGATAAAGTCATGCAGCATCTTAGCAACCAAGGGATACGAGCCATTGAAGGAAAAAACTTCTTAGCAAAAGACTTGGTTGGCAAAGAATGAAATATCACACTCCCGAGCACTCAACCATTAGTACCCGCACGATCAAGTTTCTGGAAAAACAACAACAAATTGGTTAGTTTTGCTTTTCAGAATATAAAACTGAAGGAGTAGTCGAGCTAGAATTAGATGATGATCAAGAGAATCCAATTCTTGTCATTTGTGATTCTGCTCCAGATCCCTTACAGTTACTATATGATTATTATCCAGACTATGATTGGTTACAGGATTTTGAAGATATACCTCACCCACATGATTGTACATTATTAATTGATTATAAATATCATGGCAACTACCCTAAAATTTTCACAAATCCTTTTGCATCAAAGTGTCCGATGCCTGGTGGGTAGTCAAAATCAAGAAATTTCTTTACACACACACACACACACACACATATATATATATATATATATTGCTGCATGTGGAAGATAATAGGAAATCTTACTATATTTATTACTCACAACAGATTCATTGAAGCTTCTTAATGATCATTATAATTGCAATAACCAAATATAAGGAGAAACATTCAATTCGAATCACCTACCGAAACATTTACGCTCAAATGAATTTATTGCAATTATTGTTTCATTCATTACTATGTAATGTCTTCGAATATTTTTGTACTTTAGTGATTATTTATCTACTCTGTAAGAGAGTTATCATCTGATCATTATTTCTGTAAGAAACTCAAGGTAGAGGAATCTTGAGAGTGTGTGTATCTATTTATAACTTGTAAGGGGGAGTAAATCCTAGAGAGAGGATTACTCAAGTTACAGAGTGTGTAATCGTGTGTAAGTGATAGTGAAAAACCCAAAGAGTGTGAGAACTAGATGTAGGTCAAGAGTTTGGACCAAACCAGTATAAACCTTCTGTGTCACTATTCTTCTGTCCTTGCTCTGTCATTTTATTAATGTGCCTTAATTGCGAAAGTTTTTGAAATCATACAATTTACCTCCCTCTTGTGGTGGTATTTTGTCTTCAACTTTTACAAAAGAACTATATATTATCAAAAGAGATAAGCTTCTGGTAATCTAATTAAGAAATTGATAGTATAATGGGTGCTAGCCTTGAAATTATAATATTAATAAATACTCAAAGCGAATATCATAAACATATACATATTTAATCTCAAGATAAAAATTAAAGTTTTATGACTTCTGGCCATTTAATTATTAAATAAGATAGAAAATATAAATTATAGGGCTTCTAACCAAATAATAATGTAAAAAACAAAAGTTATATGGCTTCTGGCCACTTAGTTTCAAAATATAAATCAACGGAATATGGCTTTTTTCCATATTATGTTGTAATAAAAAAAATTAAAATGATATGATTAGTGGTAATATAATTTTAGAATATGAAATTAGAGGTGTATAGCTTCTGGATATAGGAAATCAGAGTTAAACTAGCTAGAGTAAATTGTTAAAGCTATCCAAGTTACCCAAGAGACAACAAATTGCATATGCCTAATGATTAAGTTGTTTAGAGTTTAACTATTTTAATCTAAACAATAAATATTAACCTTTTTCTTGTGAAGATAGCTAATGCTTATAAGTTCACAATGCATGTGTTTATATACTTTTATTTCAAATGTATGATTTTTTAGCACGTAAAGTAAATCTTTCATAATCAAGAGAAGGGTAAAATTTCTTAAACCTTAGAAACATGAAGTCATTCAGACCACACTAAGGCATCTAAGTTCTAGATAAATCTTCAAGATAAATTAGAAAACTTTCAATTGTGTTTAAAATAAAAGATCTATACACATATATAGATTCAGAATGAATATACGCTATTATGAATGATATAATTTTAAAATATTTATTTGATTAATAAACATGACTTGTTGTACGATGTAATTCAATTCAAAACTTATATTTCAAACATATTAATTTCAGAAGAAAATCATCTTCACTCGAGCACTAGAAGTAACCAACTTGAGTCATTAACTCAAGTCAGTTAATAATTAACTCGAGTTATCTTTTCTTCTTCTGCAAATCACCATGTTCGTAAAGCTAAAATCATTGATTGTGATTT
The DNA here is from genome assembly GCA_019022615.1 of Acacia melanoxylon. Lineage (NCBI taxonomy): Eukaryota > Viridiplantae > Streptophyta > Magnoliopsida > Fabales > Fabaceae > Acacia > Acacia melanoxylon. The sequence continues at coordinate 1,399,082 of JAFJYJ010000014.1, forward strand.
CATTACTTCTTATCATCACTCATTATTGTTTCTAACTATATTTAATCAGTATACTAATAACTTTTAGATGATTATGCGGGTGATGAACTTAAAAATCTCAAAAAGCATTAATTATGTCAGAAGCCTTAAATGCTGTTGCAGAAAATGAAGCACCAATGAGGCAACCATTCTCTGAGCAATCAAAAGACCTTTTATGTTATTCCCATTCTGCATTAATTATCATATCTCAGAGGGCAAAACAAAAGGAATGAAGGAATGTTTAACGGCGACAGCTCTGCAAGATTAACGTTATGAGTAACGAACGAGTTCAATGTCTAACAACTATATTTATTACTCACAAAGGATTCATTGAAGCTTCTTAACGATCATTATAATTTCAACAACCAAATATAAGGCAAAACATTCAATTCAAATCATCTACCGAAACATTTACGCTCAAACGAATTTATTGCAATTACTGTTTCATTCATTACTGTGTGTAACATCCCATTTGAAAACGACGGAATATTTTTTTTTTTTAAAACGTTTCCAAATATTTCAAGCAGTGTAATCAGAGTAGAGCATTGGAGCGAGTAAGTAATTTACATTACATTCAAAAATATGGACCATAGTATAAGAGTATTGGATTACGAGTTATCCGAGAATTCTTTAAAGAAACTAAAGGAAACGATAGATAATGTAGACACGTCTTGGCCTACTCATTTTGCTAGCCTCGATCACCAAACATCGGTCCTCCGAGACCACGATGCTAAGTGAGATCCATTCCACATATGGATCTCAGGTAACGGTTAACCTTATGCTCAAATAAAAAAGTATACGTACAACAGATATTCATTTCAATACAGCATATCATCACAAAAGCAACAGCAGATGTATGATCAATAACATGGACAGAACATAAGCACAAAGCAGTATGTAAAGTCTCTCTCGACTAGTTCTGCACATATCTAGTGCCACGCCTCCAACGTGTCCTCAGCGCTAGGAATAACTCAAACGGCATTACCAATACTATAATCCGTGGGTAAAGCTGTAAGTATCTCTGACGATTCTCAACAGAACCTCAGTCTATGAACGTATCTATAACACAAAAGTATATGAGCAGCATAGAGTTAGGGTTACAGTACGCGTCCGTACCTTAGTTGCAGATATCCGGCTCTTCCGGCTAAAAACGGTACTTTTTGACGGCCGTACGTAAAGCGTAAATAAAAACGGCGGCTCAACTGCAAACGGCGGAACGATGGAATTTCGACAATGTTCGACGTCGAAGTATTCTAATCAGAATAATAACACACTTATGATATTTGGCAGCATAACAGGCATTTTAGGTGAAAAAGACCATTTTGCCCCTACTACCCCTATTTGGCGGAATTTCGCCAGAACTTCGTTACTTTGACCTTATTCCATTTCAAAATTATCCCCACTAGGTTTTTACCTCGTCAGGAATCTTTCAATGCAATGAGGCTTAAAAAAAAGTATAGGAATATATTCTGAAACTTCCTAGATCAAAACAACAGTTCTACTATAACTACCGAAAGAACTACGGAAACTAAAAACTAAGGATATAAGAACTTACTCGGAGCAAGGCAGAACTTTTGCAGAGCTTCTCACTCTAAGTTTCGGCCAAGGAAGAGAGAAGAATGGTGTGAAGAATGAAGAAGAGGAGGGTGCTATTTATAGAAGAAGGGAGGGACAAGGTGGGCATTAACACAAAAGTCTTCAGATCGGATTCCGGCCGTTGGATCGCATTTTTGAGGACAAAGCAATCTTGGCCATCCATAGTCAAGGCCAACCTCTTGGTCCCCAAAAGTCAAAGGATGAGTTGTCATCCAAGATGACTCTTGCTTTATGGCCTCCGGTCCGATAAAGCTACCCGATCGGTGTCCGTTTCGCGCGATTTCGCGAAACTCAAAACTCCGGCGTGTAACTTTGAAGATCTTTTCATCCTCTTTCATATTATCTATTTTGATCCTTTTTTTGATCATATCCAGGTATTCTCGGTGCGTCGAAAGATATTCGGACAAACGTGTCGGATTACGGAAATTGCTTCCGATAGAACCAACTACGGACAATAATTCATTTGAGTCGTAAAACGTCCGGTTGTTGCCTAACTTAATCCGTGTTTGAAAACACGCAATTGTTTCTATAGGTTCTCACTTTGCCTATCGACTCTACTCTATCGATCGGCTTTCCGTCTTATTAGAAATTAGGGTTTTCGGTTGCGGAAATCAACGTCTGGTAAATTCTTTCTTCGTGTAAAAATTCACTTGTTCTTAATTTGACCGTCGAAAAGACTTTTACCTCTGGTTTACTGTAGAATTTATTTCTAACTTTTCCCTCCGCCTATAAGCCGACTCACCGCATTATATTATTATTTTATTCTAATTATCATTTTAATTATTTAAACAATTCTTTTTAATTAAAAATACCAATAATTTCGGCACCCTCATTTTAAAATTCAGTTTTAATTATTTTTTCATAATTTTTTCCATTTTTTAAAAATATAATATTTTTTTACCAAAAATTCTTGTTTTACCCTCGCCCGTTAAGGCTTAATCATGCCTAAATTCTTCGTTTAGTGATCTTTTTAGGATCAGGTTTCTTCATATATTTATCTTTACTAATTTTAGTATATTGTTATCTTACAACCTTCTATACTTGATATTGTCATTTTATATCCTATGTAAAATATTAAAAATGTTTACCCCATCGAGGTTATTTTATGGTTCGAAATGCTTTTTAAACTTTTCTTCATGTTATTTCCTCCGAAATAATTTATTAAATTCTCATAATTAGGGATAACACTTCCATATTTTTCTCATAATTTTTCATGATCTTTCGTATTTATCATAATATTTTTAGATTTGTTTTTATCACCATTATATCATTTTTAGTCATTCGTTTCATCGATTTTTCCAGTAACTTTTTTGACAATTTTTAGACTGTTGTTAAAATTCTACACACCAGAGAAAAACTCGAAAAAAATTTAACAACAGGAAAATCTATTTTGACAACATGAAAAGTCATTTCGACAACAAATTTTCATAAGGAAATTTTAACAACAGGAAAAACTATTTTAATAACATGAAAAGATACAACGAAACCTTTTTGATATTTTTTCTCCATAATTAATATTATAGGGGATTTGGGGTTGAGACTTTTTTATATTTTTTCTCTTTCTTGGGACCTGAGTGATATTTTCCCAACTAAATTTTACTTATCCAGTCAACAAATAAGTATGCTAGGTTGGAGAAATACTTATATGCTCCAAGAGTATCACGTCATCTGAATTATATCCAATAAAAATATAAATTATATTGTTTTAATCCTAGTTGGTTGATGATTCATTTGAAAAAAATTCAAATTTTACGTTGTTTTTAAGAAAAAAAAAAATCTTAATTTAAAAAGAAACTAAAACAAAATCATCCACCAATATTTTTCTTAAAGACATTATACAATTTGATTTTTTTTTTCCAAATGACTCATTAGCCAATTATGATCAAAATGACCTAAGTTGTTATGTTTTCATTGGATTGATTTCATGTGACGTGGTACTCCTAAAATATATAGGTATTTCTTTTCAAGTTGTTTCTTAATCATCCATGTCATCCTCAATGTCACAATTTTCAGTCAAAAAGTTCAAACAGACAACTAATGCTCAGCGTATATTTTGCACCTATTTTGGAATCTCATAATTACTTTTACTTGTAAAAAATAATTTCTATATGGTGCACATTTAGGAAAATATCGCGTCTTTTTGCACCTTAATCCTTAAAAAATTTTAAAAAATGATAACCTAATGGTCCATGTGCATTTTTTGTACCTCTTTTGAAAGTTTATAATTACTTTTACCCTTCAAAAAGACATTTGGTGTTGGCCAATTTTTGAAAAAATCTCAGGTACATTTTTCACCCTAACCCTAGGCTAATTATAGCAAATAAAATTGCTTACTTACATCTTATCAAAAGAAATTAAAGTAACAGATACTATAATATTTTCCTAATCAAGAGAGCACTGCATAATCACTTTTAGTTCATTTCCCTTTTCTCACAAAAATTCCAACAACTATTATATTTATTCACCCATGCAATTGCATTGGGACTATACTAGTTAATACATACTAGTATAAAATATGAATAACTGCATGGTAAAATTTGCCCCTGATTACTGTGTTGAATAAATTAAAGTTGCTTCAGCAAGGGTCCAGTAAAACAGACAATAATAAATGTTTCTTTAAATTTATAAAGTTATATTTAAAACAAAACAAAACCTTTTCTCCAAAAAAAGAATTATACTTTGAAGCAGAGGAAGCACTCTCTAAGGTCTCATCTTATTTTTAAGAGGAAAAAAGTTTCTGGTTTTCACAACTTGAGAGTATAAAGGAATTATTTGATCATTCAAACACATACTATCTTACATGTAATGACATAATTTTACAACATATTCTAGTTTATACTTCCACACTTGTTCTTCTAATTTTATTGCAACACAAAATAGCCAGAGGCACACTCCAACTAGGATGATTAGGTATATATGTACTATCACCTATTTCAACATTTTCAAGAGAATAAAAAATAAAAGGGAAAAAAGGAAAAAGAGACTGTGTCAATCATAAGTTTTGGCACCTAACATTTTAGAAAGTTCCTTTATGATTGGCTTCTCCTTAAGATCTCCTTCTCTTTCCAAACGCCATTTCTTATTCATATTCTCAGCATGCACAGTGCACACCCAAGTAATTGCTCATTCTCATGCCATTAAAGAAAATTACTACATAGGTTGAGAGAGATATGATTTAGAAAGTTCCTTTATGATTGGCTTCTCCTTAACATCATCTTTTCCTTTAATTTTGACGTCATCAATCTGTCAAAATATAAACCTTCATGTAATTTACAAGTCACTTCTAACATGTTTCATCGGAACCAAGAAAAACCTTAAACCTCATTAACGCTGCTTTAGAATTTAAAACTTTCCAACGTTACCCCTATTAAACTACACAATACCCAATGAGAACAAAGTCAACATCATAATAAATAAAGGGTAAAACTATACATTCACATTTTTAAAAAAATTAATGAAACAAAAAAACAAAACATCTATGCCTTATAAATAGTACCAGGGGAGTATTTAATATAAACATTTCTCATACGTAGAGGAGAACACAAAATGAATTAGTAGTACTACTGTTTACTAGATTCAAACACCTCTAGTTCAGTACAGTTCCCAGAGGTCCGGTTCTTCAAGTATGAATCATCATAGATTAGAAAATAGACTTGATGATCTGGCCTCTTTGGTTAGGCAGTTGGCGGTGACACATATCATACAGTCTTCTATTCTAAAGATTGGTTATTCATGTGGGATCTGTTCTAATCCTTATCACCCTATTGACTCTTGCCCTACTTTGACTTATCAAGACCAGTCAGTGGCTGCAATGAGCGTTTTCCCAGGGAAACCACAGTACCAACAACAAAACAATATTGTTAGAGGAATCAGTGGAGCTCGAACCATAACCAGATCCAGAATAACCAATTTCAGCAGAATTCTAGAAACTACCAATAGAGACAGTACAGGCCGAATTTCCATAATTCCACACCTCTTTCACCAGCCATATATGCACCTCTACAAGCATCACATGTAGCACAACAACAGACTAGTAGTAGTAGTTCCTCACTGGAGGATATGATGAAGCAATTTGTCACAAACACTATGCAATTCCACCAGCAAACTGAGACTTCTATTCATAATTTGCAAAATCAAATTGGGAAATTAGCAATATCATGGAATCAACTACAGCCTCAGGGGTCGAACACTCTTCCTTCACAGACAGTTCTTAATCCTAAGGAAAATGTTAGTGCTATTTTCCTACGGTCTAGCAAGCAATTGGAGGAGCCTATACAAGCTGCGGATTTGACTGAATCCACATCAGAAAAAGAGTCAGAAAATGTGAAGATTGGCTTTAAAAATAAGAAGACATTGCAGCAATGTGAAAAATAAGATGACATTGCAGCAATGTGAAAAATAAGATGACATTGCAGCAATGTGAAGAGGAACTTGACATTCCCATTCCTCTTCCTTTCCCTCTGAGATCCCTTCAATCCAAGAAGTTGCTAGAAAAAGCACAAGAGAAGGACATTCTTGAAACTTTCAGAAAAGTTGAGATCAACATCCCTCTCTTAGATGCAATCAAGCAGATTCCCAAATATGCCAAGTTTCTAAAAGAGTTGTGTACTAACAAGAGGCGACTGAAGGGAAATAAACATGTTTTAACCCAAAATGTGTCAGCACTCCTCCAGCCAATGCCTCACAAGTGCAAAGATCCAGGCATGATTTCTATTCCTTGCACTATTGGTAATTATATATTTGATGATTGCATGTTAGATCTAGGTGCTTCAATTAATGTCGCCTACATCTATCTATAAATCTCTTGGTCTTGGTCATTTGCGTTCTATTGGTGTGGTTATCCAGTTAGCTATTAGGAGTAGTGCTCATCCTGCTGGTTTGGTTGAAGATGTATTAGTCAAAGTAAATGAATTGATTTTCCCTGCTGACTTTTACATTTTAGAAATGGGGCGTGAATATCCTAGCAGTAAGTACCCAATCATTTTAGGAAAAACCTTTCATGAAAACTGCTAAGACTAAGATAGATGTGCATTATGGTACTCTTTCTATGGAGTTTGGTGATCTTCTTGTGAATTTTAATATCTTTGATGTCATGAAATATCATAAGGAAGAGCATTTAGTTTTCTCCATTAATGTGATTGATGATGTGGTTAAGGATGTTGATGTTATTGCTGCATGTTATGCTGATTTTCAAGATTTTGCATATGTGAGTTACTCATTTAATTGTGGTTGTTCTGATGAAAAATTGTGCCTTGTTTGCACTGAGTTTACATGGATTGAGTTTACTGATGCATTAGATGGTAACTTTGAATCTGGTGTTGATTTTGATTCTCATTCTAATACTTTGAAGGATTTTCTTGATACTATTCATGATCTTGACATGATAGTTGTTAGTGGGGATACTGTTAAAGATAAGTGAGGGGGAAACCTTGATTTGGATATGCATTTAGAGGGAAATTCCAAAAAAATTCATGATGTTTCACATGTGGAATTTGTCTTGTGTGATGATTTGAGCAACCATGATGAAACCATTTTGAGTTATCACTTGCATTATTCTTTAGAGAGTTTGACCCTTACTGAGGAGAGTCATATTGATTTTGTGGGTTGCTCAAAATATCTGGAAATTCCAACAATTTCTTCTGATCAATTTCTTTTGGGATCTTCCTTGATTCTTGATAAATTGAGTTTTATTGATTCTATTCCTATGGGACAAGATACTGCTTGGTGCTATGATTTTATGCAGGCACATGGATTGTTACTCCTGTCCAAACACCTTCTATACTTGATTTGAAACATTATTTGTGGATCTTGAAAAAGAAGATGTTTGCTGAATATAAAGAGAGGACATTACCGGTGTTGTCATGTGATTTAATACCAGACAAGGGAGAGAAGCCAATTCCACTACTTCATCTTAGTCTGGTCGTACTCCCTCCTTACTCTTTTACTTGCCCTACCTACTATTATTTGTTAGATCTATCTCCTACATTAAGGATTGTGCATGCTTTAAGTGTGGGGGAGGGATTTTGTTCTTACTTTTGGTTTTTATTCTTTGTTTTGAAAATGAGAAAAAGCAAAATGTTTTAGTTTTAGTTTTAGTTTCTATTCCTTGTGTTTAAGAAAATAAAGAAAATTCCATTTTCACACTTTGCTTTTTCAAAATAAAAATAGTTTTCATGAATAATACCCTTTCCTTCGATGATTGCTATACATCTTGTGAACTTGGACATTTTGGTTTTGATGGATCCTTCTGTTTGGGCTGAATTTCTGGACTCTTGAATTATATTTCTTGGTAGTTAATTTTGGGATGTTGGTTGCATGATTTGGTATTGACCTTTGTGAGATTTTGGGCCTGCATGAATGGACTTCATCTTTTACCATTCTTTCTTTCATGTGTGCATCTGCTCATGATTTTTGTTCTCTAGAACTTGCTCCCTTTCTTTTCAAAACTAAATTTTTCACTTACATGCATTAATATGATGGAAACTTGTTTTCTTTCTTTCCTTTTCCCACTTTGGCTCTAGCCAATTTATTCTGACTCGAGCCAAGCCCTTAACTCCGGCCAACCCCATCTGACTCGAGCCAAGCTCCTATCTAAAGTTGTCGAATACAACCCTTGGCTCTAGCCAATTTATTCTGACTCGAGCCAAGCCCTGAACTCTAGCCAACTTCATCTGACTCGAGCCAATATCCTATCTATATTTGTCAGAATGCAAATTTTGGCTCTAGCCAATTTCTGTTGCCTCTAGCCAAGCCCTGAACTCTAGCCAAAGAGCATTGGCTCTAGCCAAGTTCTTGACCGTTATTTTCAAATGACCTTCTGACTCTAGCCTACTCTGTGTAACTAGAGTTTTGACCCAAACTCTAGCCAGATAACTTTGACTCTAGCCTAGAGCACTCCCATGAGATAAATTGACTCTAGCCAACACAATGTACCTTGAGTTTTGACCCTGACTCTAGCCTAGCGCGTTTCATCAGAACAATCAGAATCTAGCCTAAATATTCGGACTCAAGCCTAGCATGTTACATTTAAACTATTTGACTCTAGCCTATACAATATACCTTGAGTCTTGACCAAAACTCTAGCCAGAATATTGAGACTCTAGCCTAGTGTGTTCCACCAAAGCAATTTGACTCTAGCCAAGAGAACTCGACTCTAGCCAAAAGAACTTGACTCTAGCCAAACGAACCCGACTCTAGCCAAATTTATCGGTTTAAAAAAAAAAACCAGATTTCTAAACCAACTAAATCTCTCGAGTATGGTTTACTTATTTTATATCTTCACTCATTATTGTTCCTAATCATGTTTAACAAGTTTGTTAATGAGTTTCGAGAAGAGTTTTATGGGGATTAACGCTAATTTGAAATAAAGCAACAATGTGTCAGAAGCATTTAATGCAAAGCAGAGATATTCACCATTTTGGCGGATGACCTTCTGACAAAAACAACGGCTATTTCCTTGATACATTCTCACCTAATCTCAACGGACAATTTGAATAAAGAATGTCAACGGAGAATAACAGACGAATGTCATGTTAGAGGCATACGAAGGAAGAAACAGAGCAACGTTCTTCAACGGAAATATTTATTCACTCAACGGCTAATTCAAAGAGTCTCAACGGATAACTTCAAGCTTCAACAACGGTCATAAATGCCACCAACTATAAATGTTAGAAGCATTCAAATCTACAACTGTGAGAGGGAAACGCTGTGCATTCAATTTGATATTATTGCAATCTTCCGTTTCATTAGTTTCATTTAATATCTTCGGATATTCTTGTACTTGTGTTTATCATTTATCTACTCAGTGAGGAGTTAAACACTATTTGAATATTTGTTTATCAGTTGAATCTTAAGGTTGAGGAACCTTAAGATAGGGTGTATCAATTACAACTTGTAAGGGGGAGTGGAGTCTGTGAGGATCATCCTTCATTTACAGAGTGTGTAATTGTGTAATGCGGGGTTATTTGGTTACGGCTTGTAAAGAGGAGTAAGTCCTAGTGAGAGGATTACTCGAGAGTTACGAGTGTGTAATCAAGTTTCTAGATAGTGAAATCTCGAGTGTTTCGGGATTTGGACGTAGGTCAAGAGTTGGACCGAACCAAGTATAAATCCATTGTGTTAAATCTCTCTTACCCTTACTCGTTTATCCCTGTTTTGCACTATCCTAACAGAGCATTTTCGCGAGAAAATTTTATATCCCCAATTCACCCCCCCCTCTTGGTGATATTCCGTCTTTCATCATCATCAATCTCATCAAACATATCTCGTTCAACATAAGTTAGCATGCATGAGTTAAACCAATCATCACTTATCCGATTGCGTAACTTATCCTTAACAAAAGTCATTGTAGAAAAAACCCGCTCAATACTAGCAGTTGCTACCGGACGAACGAGTGCCAACTTTATCAACGAATAGACCAATGGATAAACAATATCCTTTCTCTTCTCAACCATCTTCAAAGCAAGGTCAGAACTTTTTTTTCAAATTGACAAAATCAGAATCAACTCTTACATCAATAATAAAATTACCGAGACTTGAAGAAAGAAAAGGAATATCTGCAAGCTCATCAAACTCCAAAGGATAGAATCTAGCAAACTTAATCAAATTTTCTTTGTTAAAATTAGCAAATGAATCACGAGGATCAAGATAACTCAAACACTTAAGCAACCTGGATATTGACATTATCAAATCGATCACCCAACTCTTGAACCTGAGTATCTATCACTGTATTAAATAACTCCACCTTAAAGTAGTGCAATAATGTGAATGATTCCAATCTCCATCTTGATCTCCCTTTAGGACAATACAAATCATTCATATTTGGAATGTTAATATCATATTTATTGGCAAAAATGTTCGTTTCTTGAAGCAATTCATCAAAACCATTATCTCTCACCTCTTGTAAATGAGACTTGACTACCTTCACCAAACCAATTGCATTTAAAAGGTCTTGATCTTTTCTTTGTAGTGCTCGTGACAACTCATAAGAAATCCCCAAGATCAATTTCATAAGATACAACAAGAATGCAAATTCAAAATCCTCCATAGCATACAAAATGCAACCTGCATCAGTTCTTGCAGCATCATTTTCCGGCTTGTTTTCAATAATTTTCATCAAGGAAATTATTGGAGAAAATAATGAGATAACACTTGTAACCATACCAAAATGGGAACCCCAACGAGTGTCTCCAGGTCGCTTTAAGGTTGTCTCTTGATTTAAACATTTTCCAGTTGGTATTTCACTGCTAGCAATTCTTTCAACTATTTGCTCATATTGATTCATTTGAAGAATTTCCTTCCGCTTGCATGAACCCCCCACAATGGTAGCCATCTTTTGAAGCATGTCAAAACATTCTTGAATCTTTTTGTGATGTTTTGCAACCTTCACAAATCCCAATTGTAATTGATGAGCAAAACAATGAATGTAGAATGCGGATGTGTTGTCTGCCAAAATCAAACTCTTAAGACCTTTGAATTTGAAAGTGAAGGAAATCGCCAAGAGTGAATTGGGGATTTTAAAAAATTCTGTTCAGATCACCCACACAACAGATATTTAACCAAGGTAAATAGAGACAGAGAAGAAGAGCTTGACACAGAAGATTTATACTGGTTCGGTCCTAACTCTTGACCTACGTCCAGTCCCGGACTCTCGGGTTTTTCTACTATCACTCAAATCGATACACACTCGTACTCGAAAGTTATCTCTCTCTAGGATACACTCCCCTTACAAGTTGTAATCGATAACCCAACCTCAAAGTCCCACAACTTTGAGATTCTTACAAAGAATGATTTACGAAATGAACTCTCTCAAAGAATGAATAAAGATAAGCATCGAAGCACAATGTATCAAAGATACAAATGAAAGTAATCACGATAAAAAAGACCGATATTCTTGTGTGCGTTTTACGTGTATGTCTTCTTTGCTTTCGGACTTCAAATCTTCATGTATTTATATCTTGGATTTGAAGCTTGTGAACGTTGTAGATCCGTTGAGACTTGAACGATTCAAAAATATAGTCTGTTGTGAGTGTGTCTCCATGAATCTAGTGTTGTGACCTTAGTCGTGTCTGAATATGGCTGTTGGAAGCAATGTGCAGATTTGAATATTTGAAATTTGGCTCTTCAATAGTGTGGACATTGTATAATGTTGTCCAGCTGTTTTAGATGATGGATGCTAGCTTTCTGTCTTGGAGAATGGTTGTGCTACTTTCCAGGTTGTAATCCATTTTGCTTTGAAAGAGAGATATAATAAAATATTGCAAGTTGTCAAAGTAGTTGATTTAATGTTTATCAAACAATCTTTGATCTTGAAAATCTCATGAGCAAACCTGGTTAAATCTGGTTAGGAATAATGATATGATATATATAAATCATAAACAACCATTTTACAGAAATGATCTAAAGCATGAATCAAAAACTGAACAATATTATGTCAAATGCGTTTTTCTGTACTGTCGTTCCAAAACTCGAGTTTTGTACCAAAACTTGAGTTTTGGTCTTTTATCGTGAAACATCACATTAGTCCAAAACATCAAAACTTGAGTTTTTATCAAAGCGCGGTTTTAAAACATTGAAAACGCATCAACCTTTTTCTTGGCCAAAACTCGAGTTTTGAAAATCAAAACTCGAGTTTTCATTTGAATATGAAAACTTGAGGAATTCGCGCCAAGTCAAAACTGGAGGTTTTGGGCAAAGCGCGCAGTTTTCAAAAACTCGAAAACATGAAGGCTTTATGCCGATCAAAACTCGAGTTTTCACTTTCTCGTGAAAACTTTGCCAAACTCAAAAGCGGAGGTTTTCACCAAAACTCGGAGGTTTTGAAATCATCTAAAACCCGAATTGTTTTATCAACTCAAAACTCAACTCAAAACTCGAGTTTTGATTCAAAACTCGAGTTTTGATTCAAAACTCGAGTTTTCACAACTTTGTGAAAAATTGGAAAAAATCAAAACTGGAGGTTTTAGGAATTCAAAAACTTAGGAGACTCTTTGTAAGGTCAAAACTCGAGTTTTTAAACAAAACTCGAGTTTTCACTTTACTGTGAAAACTTTGTCAAACTTTCGAAGGTCATATCTCCCTGGTATGAACTCCGTTATGGTTGGTTCAACTCTTGATGGAAATCTATGTGAGTCTACTTTCATATGCCACTGAGTTCCGCTCAATCCGATATGTAGTTTGTGAGTTACACTCAAAACATTGAAGCTTGGTTTGCTGTGTGGCGTGGATTTATCTGTCATCTTCCACAATTCATAACTCCTTGATATGAACTCCTTTGAGCTTTCATTTTATATCAAACTGACGCATTGGGAGTCTAGTTTCCTATGCCACTAGTTTCACATTAATCCAATTCCTGGTTTGGAAGATATCATCGAATTACCAGAGGTCGCCCGAGCTGAACGTGAATCAAAGTGGAGCTGAAGAGCTGATGACCACTGGAAACTCGAGTTTTGACTGAAAACTCGAGTTTTGCTAGTCCAGAGATGCTAGAGATGCTGAAGACACTTGATAACTCGAGTTTTGATGGCTGACTCGAGTTTTCTCATCCTGAAGCTGATTTTTGCTGACTTTAATTCTTAATTGATCCATTTCAACTTCCATATGATCTTGGAGACTTCTAGCATCAATATAAGAACTTGAATAATGATATCTTCATTCCATTCAGCAAGTTCTTCTTTCTTTCTTCTCTTTTCTTGATCATTCTCTATTATTAAACTTAGCATCTACGTTAAATTTAAGAATTAGTCAAAGTAGAAGATAAATGTAGCATGCAACCTTTTTGCTCTTAAAAATGACATCTATATAAGACATCATCAAAACTAATCATAACTAACAAAATTCACCCCGCATATTACTAGCACCATCATAGCCTTGATCGCGACATTTATACAAACTTAAACCAAGTTTAGAAAATAGCTCATCAATCGCTGCTTTTAGTGACTGTGTAGTAGTATCTGAAACATGAATTATGCCAATAAAACATTCAACAATGGACCATTTTTTGTTTACATACCGAAGTACAACAACCGTTTGTTCTTTAATTGCAACATCACGAGCTTCATCAACTAGCAAGGAAAAGTAATCACCGCCGATATCACAAATTATTGCTTTAACAGTCAAATCAGCACAAGCTTGAAAAAGATCTTTCTGAATCATTGTTGAAGTCAATTTGTGATTATCGGGGGCATTTTGCAAGACCACATGACTCATCTCTTTATTTGGCTTAGAATAAAACTTTAGAGTTTCAAGAAATAAACCATGTTGATTTGAACTTTTAGATTCATCATGTCCCCAAAAAGGCTGACCATTTCATAGTAGATATCTAGCACAATCTAAAGAGGTTTTCAGCTGAATATGATAATCAATTCTTTGTTGTTCAGAAATATTTGAAAATGCAATATCAATATGTTGCTTTTGCTTCATCAAATCTTGACAAGCTTAATAACATCTATTGTGAACACTCTTATGATCTCCAACATGAACTTTGATTCTATCCTTCGTTTGCCAATTTTTGAACCCCACACCGACAAATGCTTCCTGTGTCGAACCACTACCTCCAACCTCCATATCAAGTAGATAACAATACAAGCAAAAACATGCATCTTTTAATACACTGTACTCCAACCAAGAACCAAATTCTTCATACCACTTAGGATTGAATCTACGTATTTTTCCATACATTTCCGTTTGAGGGAATGGTTTAAGAATTGGTTGAGTTGGCCCCTTGAGCAAACAAGCTCTCCAAATATCCTCTCTTTCTATAGGATTTGATGTCATTGAATAAATTGAAGGTCTTTTTCCTGAGTCTGCTTCAAGATTTTCTATATTAACTTTTGCTTGAGGTGGTGATTGAAAACTTTGAAATTGAGATGCTTGTGGTGGTTGATAGGATTCTTGGACAGTTGGAAATGAAACACTATTTGAAACTTGCTCACTTTGAGATTCGGGTTCTGTATTTGTGGGTTTTAGACGTTTGAAATAAGATTGTATCGTTGACATTTTCTGAGAACAAAACAATAAAAAAAAAAAGTTGAAACAAAATAGAAAAAAAAAGTTTGGATTCAATGGGAAAAAAATAGTACAAGTAAACAATGACCCAAAGTACAAACTCACACCACCAGTCACACGCATCATCAGACTTGTATTTTAGCAAAAATAATAATAAATAGACTATAAATTATATCCAAGGCAAGTTTTGACCCAAAAAAAATATCCAAGGCAAGTCATCGCATAAAGCAAGAATCAGTCTGACTATTCACATTGTCACAGCTCACACGCATAAACCAACAAACACAAGTCATTGCATAAAACAAGAATCAACATATCACAGCGAGTGGCGGAGCAAACAAGACCAGTGACTCACACGCATAAACTAACAGCAAAAAAGGATCAGGAAGCTGAGAGAGTAGAGACAGATCATAGATTCACATAGGTTCGTATAATCTTATTTTGAATCATACCTATCTTCAATCCAAGGCAAATGAAGCCGAAAGCTCAGGTTCAAATCTGGACTTGGCGCCGATCTAGAAAGCTTAGGTCAAGGAACTGCCAAACTGGACCAAACTTGCCGACTTGGGCGAAGAGAACGATGGCGAAGGGCTTAGGGCGAAGGGCTCAGGTTCATTCTCAATAGCTACGGCCTTTTTTTTGTTTTTAAAATAACATCTCTCAGCTCTCTGAATATTTCCATCTTTCAATAGCTATTTTCCCGGAAGAGAGAACGGTGGAGATTGGGAACAGATTTTTTTTTTCATTTATAAAAAAAACCTCAAAATTACTGTCTGCACCTGCGGTTGTCGGCTACACCGTGGCTCCGCCACTAATTGAGGGCATCCTTGAGAGACAATCTTGTGTTGTTAGCATCATTAATTGAAATTTTCATGCTTTATAATTTAAGATGAAAGAAATTCAATCTTGATTGGTTGATCTTGAGAAGCTTTGTGATCTTTGTTCAATTTTTGAAGTTTGGCAATTGTTGGAAAGAAGAAGTTTTTCTTTTACTTTTTTCTTTCTTTTAATTTTGCCCAGGAGTGCAAAAGGATAAGTGTATGGGAATTTGATAATTGAATGTTATTTCACTTATTTGTATCTCTTGGTTAATCATTTAGGAATCTTTAATTGATAAATAATGGGTTTTATTACTTAATTGGGCTTTGAGCTTTTAATTATATTTAATTCATTTTTGTAATAAAATTTCAGATTTACAGTGCTTCACTATTTTCGCCATAAGTTTTGATCTAGATATCGGATTAGCCTCATTCATCTTTTTGTTAGAACTGGCTGTCACCCAAGAGGGGGGGTGAATTGGGTGTAAGATAAAAATTTAGAAACTTTGAAAATCTTTTCAACTCTTAATGAAGGTAATGAGTATGAAAACAACTATTCATAAATCAACATTCAGATATTCAAATAAATATTAAAATAATATTTTTGGAAATATAAGAGTTTAAGGAAGAGAATATGCAAACTGTGATTTATCCGGTTCGGCCCAATCCACGATGACCTACGTCCCCAGCTCCTCCCGAGATTTCAATCCACTATCTCCTCAAGCTTTAATCGGGTACTTGAGAACCACTACAATCCCACAAGTTTAGTCGGGCACTTGAGCAGCCTTTTACAAATCTCTTACCGAGATACTCCCCCTTACACACCGTAAGGATACAACCTTTGTAATGAATGATTACAAATAATCTTCTCTCTCAGAAGTGATAAGATGAACACTGAAGTGCATTACAAATAATCTCACTCTCTAATAAATTATATGATCACTAAGAAAATAGAGAGAACATGAGATAAACATCGAAGGCATTTTGAAAGGTGTAAGCTCATGTATTCTTCCATTTTGAATCAGTCTCCATTTATAAGCATGTACGTTGGAGGAACCGTTGGAGAAATATTATCGACCGTTGTGAATAGTAACCGTAGTGAATAGTAACCAATTAATATTTGATCCGCTTGAATCTTCGTCCGTTGTGGAAAATAGCCGTTCGTCCGTTGCGCATTGGTCCGTTGAGAAATATTATCGTTGGAGTAGCATTTGACCGTTGGGCATATATATCCGTTGTGAGTAATATTACCGTTGGACAAATTCGTTCGTTGTATTGTTGAGCGTTGAGAGTGTATGTATTCGTTGGAGCTTCGTGTGTCTCTCTTTATTTTGTCTCGCAACATTTCCTAGCCACTTTGTTGTGGCTTTCACATTTGTTCGCTGGATATTTTGGTAGTCTATGAAGAATGGTTGAACGTATCATCGGTATGAATAGTAACCGAGCCATTCAATTTTCGTTTCTTCAAGATCTTCACTGCAATCTTCATCTTATGTATTATTCATCTGTTTAGAGAGGATTAGAAGTAGTATGAATGATCATGAGGTTCATCTCGGACGTTCACCATAAAAATCAAAACTTCCCGACACGGTGTTTTCCAAGAACAAGTGATATAAACATTTCAGAATGTGTGTCAACTTCCGAGGCTATAAGTCTTTGAATTTAACTCCAAAATCAGCAAATTAAATATCCCTGGAAAGCTCTTGATGTCTTCTTTCCAATGAAAAAGAATCAATGCAAACCACCTTGTATTTTGACCGTTATGATCCGATGAACGACACTGCCCAGAAAACGAGTTAGAACAACAGTTTCTGAATGTCAATTTTCGAAAATCATATCTCCTTCGTTTCAAGCTATTTTTGGTTGCTTCCAAATTCTGTGAAACACTTGTTGAGTCTAGATTCATATGGAATTGGTTTCACTTTATTTGGTTGTGTATACTGTGAGATATAGACAGAAAACCGAAGCTATGCTGAGTTGATTCCAGAATCATACGTGTCAACTTTCGAAATTAATATCTCCCTGGTCTGATCTCCGTTTTGAGTGTTCGAAATTTGGGAACACCGAATTTTGAGTCTAGTTTCATATGCCACCGGTTTCAGCTCAATTGGATTTGTATTTTGTGAGATACACCCAAAATACCAAAGCTTGCTCTGCTGTGTGACGTGAATTGAACTATCAACTTCAACAATTCATAGCTCCTTCATCTGACCTCCTTTGGACTTGGGTTTTATGTCAAAATGACGTATTGGAAGTCTACTTTCATCCAAAATTGGTTTCACCTCAATCCGACGTCTATTTTGAGAGATATCATCGAAACACCGAACGTCGCCCATGAAAAACGCAGAACAGAGCTGAACAGAGTGCGGATGTCTCGTCTCGGTCTGAATTGAAGTTCAGCATATTTACGGTTGTGCCATCAGAAGCATAATTACGACTTTGCCATTACAACTGAATTTCAGCATAATTACGATTTTGCCATTGAAGGGGATTTTCCGAGGAAATGACTTGAGGCAACGTCCAGGCAAACAAATCAATGCAGCAACATATATGGATCCGTATGTCACTGTTCATATATACGTACATCACTTTGTTCGTACATACGTCACTATTCATATATACGGTCTTGTAGCTCAAAAATCGCTCTTCGTGATGATGCTCCAAATTGCTTAATTTAGCTTGAATTAAGACTTTCCAACTTCCGTTTTGATCATCGAGACTTTGTGTATGGCACTATTCATGTATACGGTGTACTATTCACATATACAATACTATTCATGCTAATGCTTCAAATAGCTTAATTTGACTCGAATTAAGCTATTCCAACTCTCGCTTGATCATAGAGGTTTCAAGTATCACAAGAACTTGAGTGTTGATATTCCCATTATATTGTGCAAGTTCTTCATTCTTTAGTCTCTTCTCTTCTTCTTGATTATTCTTCATGATTCAAGTTGGACTAATCTACATTAAACTTAGTAGTTAGTCAATGTAGGAGATAAATATATTACTCAATCTTTTTGCTTTTAATAATGACATCTATATAAGACATCATCAAAACTAATCATATCTAACACTTTTGTTGATGATTTAGAGAACTACAATTGTTATGAAGACTTAGAAGGTTGATTCGGACAAGAAGATGAACGAAATTGGAGCCAAAGACAGACGCATTTTTTTGAATTTTTATTTTGCCCGAATTTTGTAATAAAAGACCAATTATTAAATGTTTCCTATTTATTAGAGGTTTCCTATTCTTAGAGGTTTCCTATTATTAGATGTTCCTATTTTTAGGTCAATCTTGTAGCCCTAGTGTTTCCTATTTTTAGGTTAAATTAGATGGCTAAAAAGCATATTATGCATTATGCTTTTATGAGATTTTGGGGATTAAAATTAGAAGCTTATTATTTTCTTTGAATCGTTCATCATGTTTATGTTCTTCTTCATCTTTTCTTTTGCGTTTTGCCAAGCCATGCTTGGCTAAGCTTTTGTGATTGACCCATGGATTGAGGAATCCACAAATCCAGAGGACCCACGCTTCGATCGGTAACGTAATTAGTTTCTGTTTATTTTAATCGGATCCGATTATAATTGTGGATTAGGTATTAGATTTAATACCTAGATTGATATCCCAAGGACTTAGGTCAGACCAGGTTACAAGAGAGCGGTGTGCTATCACAAAGCGAGTTTGCCGCATGTTCGATCAGATTCTAGGCGATCGTCTAGTCGGGGGAATGTCTGGACAAACGCAGAGATCTCGGTTTGTCCAGAATCAATCATGAGTTTGGTTATTATGTTTTTGTCCGATGAAGGTTATGGAATCCTAATTTTGGGTTAATCGTTTTTAATTTGATTAATCTTGTTTTCTTATATTCTGTTTTAGCTTTGCTTCATTTAAATTGCATTGAGAAACCCCCTCATTCTGGTTACTGTTTTATTTGTTTACTGTTGATCTTAGACCTGTTGTGAATTCCTTGAGAGAAACAATTCAGGTTCTCTATACTGCAATCTTTATTGAACTTGGTTATTTTATGAGGGCTTGGCAACTCTCATCACTTCTGCAGTGCATTTAATGTTCTGACATCACTATTTTACTTTATGCTTAAACCTTAGTTTAATACATGTTTGATCATCTGAAAATCACTAGCAAATTGATTAAACATAGTTAGGAATGCTAGTAATAGATGATATGAAGTATATAGATCATTCATAAAGATTTCGCAAATTCGGACAAGATGATTTCAAAATAGAGATGACTTAAACTGGAGTTTGTTCAAGCAAACTGGAGTTTGTAATATTTTCTAAAAAGCAAAACTCAAGTTTAGAAACACAAACTCGAGTTTATTCTTTCTCAGGTAAACATTGCGATTGAGCTTTGAAGAACACTTTGAAATAGAAGCAAACTCGAGTCATTAAGTGACAAACTCAAGTTTAGTTCTTTCTCATGTAAACATCGCGATTGAGCTTTGAAGAACACTTTGAAATAGGAGCAAACTCGAGTCATTAAGTGACAAACTCGAGTTTGGGACTTTTTGAAATGAAAATGAAGTTAAGTCCACGAAGCTCAAACTGGAGTTTCCAAATTCAAACTTGAGTTTTCTTAAGTTTAAAATAGTGAGAAGCTCTCGGCCTACCACAAACTGGAGTTTAATTAAAAAAACTCGAGTTTTCATAAAATAGTAAAATCTTTGAAAACTCTCGGCCTAGTGCAAACTAGAGTTTGACATATCAAACTCGAGTTTGCTTAAAGGATGAAAACTTTAAAAGCTCTCGGCCTGACTTAAAATCGAGTTTACATATCTAGGCTCGAGTTTAGAAGTTCATTCCAAATTTGTTAAACCACCTATACCTCTTTAAGTCTTCTTTCCAATGCAAGAAAAATCAGCTCCAAACTCATTCTATGTTGAGCGTTGTGATCAGATTTGTAGAAGTTGTCCAGGACTAGTGTCTTTGCAACATCTTGAACTGATAGTCAACTCTCGAAGGCCATATCTCCCTGGTCTGAACTCCGTTTTGGTTGGTTCAAGTCTTGATGGAACTCATTTTGAGTCTACTTTCATATTCCACCAATGTCAGCTCAATTGGATTTCTAGTTTGTGAGATACACTCAAAACATCGAAGCTTGGTCTGCTGTGTGGCATGAATTTCAATTGTAACTTCTACAATTTATAGCTCCTTGATCGGAACTCCTTTGGGCTTGAATTTTATATCAAAATGACGCATTGAGATTCTAGTTTCAAACAAAATTGGTTTCACCTCAATCCGATTTCTGGTTTATGAGATATCATTGAATTACTAGACCTTACTCAGATGAAACGTGAAAAAGAGTAGAACAGAGGTGTTGAAAAGCACAACAAACTCGAGTTTATAGTGACAAACTTCAATTTGAGTTTACAATTGTCAGTTATCATCAAAACACATAGAGAAGTAACAGTGGGTACATCCCATTTTCGGCTTCTTGTTTTCTATTTTCTAATTTCTATATTTTCAAATTTTAGTATTTAATATTTTTCTCATTTTCTTTCCTATAAATAGGTCTCATTCTAAGTTTTTGACAAGATTTTCACATTGGTCTGTTAATTCTTAGACAACAAAATAGATAAAAAGATGTAATTTCATGAGTTTGATAACTAAAACTGAACCATAAGAATTAGGAATTGACTTTTTAGATATATTTCAATTTAGGTGTTCAATGGGGTTCAAGGCAAATCCCCATTAGTTTCAAATTAGGTTGGTTCTAAGAAGTTTAGAAAATTAGAGAAAATTGACTTGTAACTATAGATGAAACTATATATATGTTAGTTCCCTATTAGTGTTTTGATGATGATTAAAGTTGAAATGAAATTATATTCAAGGAAGATAAGCAAAATAGCTTTAACTTAGTCAAAATCGCGAAAAATATCTTGTTGTCACATTAACTCGAGGCAATGTTGCAGCCTCGAGTTGATTCCTTAAAAATGCATCATCAAAGCTTCATTTTGACTCTAGGCAGATAGAAGCACCTCGAGTCTAGGTCGTGACTCGAGTCTACCTAATTGTAGCCTCGAGGTAATTATGCTATTCTTTTTAAAGAAGTCTTATAACGGGAATAATTAACTCGAGTCTAGCTTTAAGCTACCTCGAGGTTCAGTCCAAGCTCGAGGCTGAGTCCTTTGTGCCTCGAGTCAATATGTGCTATCACTTATTCCTACTATCTTTATCGTTACACTAAATCGAGGTGAATCATTTATAGCCTCGAGGCAAGTTCATATTTGAAACCTTCTTACAATCTATCCAATGGTTTAACACGAGCCTCACCTATTTGTACCTCGAGTCTAAGAGCTAACTCGAGGTAAGGAGAACTATACCTCAAGTTAAACAACCTTTTAGAATATACATATTGTCTTTAACACTGCAGGAACTCGAGGCAGGAAGAATGATAACTCGAGGCAAGGTTGCCTCTGTTCTAGCGAATGTTATCTAGATTCTCATATTTCTCTGCATATGCTTATAGATTCATCATATCATCTTAAATGGATATTCTTAACTTAATTTAATAAAGTTTGTTAGTGAGTTTCAGTTGATTAAAACACAGATTATCCCAAGATTTTGAATTAAGCAGTTGTGTCAGAACGCATTAAATGTGGTTGCCTATTCGAGAAGATATCCAATGGACAAACCTTTGGTCATTCAAAGATGGTTTTTGGGCAAATCTTTTTACATGTCTTCAACGGTCATAATTGCAGCAACAAAAGGAATTAACGAATATTCCAACTAGATGTCTGGATTATGGACAGAGCTTTCGCACTTCAACTCCAACGGACATATTGAAGAAAACCCAACGGCTACTTTCAAGCTTCATCAACGGTCATTAAACGAAAGATCTATAAATAGTCGAAGCATTGAATTCGCCATCTATCGAAACGCTGAGCATTTAATTCGAGTTAATTCTATTCGCAACTGTTTCATCGATTTGTACTTCAGTATTTAATACTTTATCTGCTCGTGAGGAGTTCACAAACATTTACTTCATTATCAGTTGAATCTTAAGGTTGAGGAACCTTAAGAGGGGGTGTATCAATTACAACTTGTAAGGGGGAGTGGAGTCTGAAAGTGAGATGATCATCCTTCGTTTACAGAGTGTGTAATTGCTCTTGAAAGATAGTGGAATCCCAAGTGTTCTGGGGACTGGACGTAGGTCAGTGATTTTGGACTGAACCAGTATAAACCGCCCTGTGTCTATTTCACTTCTCTGCTTCATTTCTCTGTTTCTGTTTTTACTTGTCTTCATGTGGGTATGCAAAAGAATTTGAGATCACCTATTCACCCCCCCTTTATCTTCAATATATACACATGGGATGGGTGTATTTTAAGATTTTTACTCTAAAGTGTTAATTGGTATGCTATTCAATAAATAAATAAAAGCACAGATGGCACCATTAAAGTCATCCAAGTTTTAAGAGTAAGACTAGATGAAACCACATGATTTGCATGCGGTACATTTTGAAAATTAATATGTACTCCTCCGGTTGTAATTATAGGACATAGTTTGTAGTGCAAATTGTACTACAAACTATGTTTTATATTTTAGACCGGAGATAGTACTTACTACTTATCAATCATCATATATACTAATAAATCTCCTAGCCCATCAGTTATTGGTCCACTTCCTTCAATCTTACTGGATCTAACCTGGAACTCCCCCGTCATATTCCACTTGTACACTTTTCATATATCATTAACTGATGTAAACCAGTATTTCAAATGGCATTGGAAGGCTATTGGGTATTTCGTGTGTAATACCCGGATTTTAGAAAATCTGGAATACTTGAGATAAGAGAAATTAATAAATATTTTGATGAAGCAAATTCATGAGTTTAAAAATATTATAGAAAATTGTTATAATTGTCGAGTAAATTGTCGAAAACGTTACAGAAAAATCAGATGAACAGAATGACTAAAAATGCAAAAATGGTGATAAAAACATACTAAAAACATTATGATAAATACTGAAAGATCATGAAAGATTATGAGAAAATTATGGGAGTATTATCTTTAATTATAAGAATTTAATAAATTATTTCAGAGGAAATAACATGAAGAAATGTTTAAAAAGCATTCCGAACCATAAAGTAACTTTATGGTGTAAACATTTTTAATATTTTACATAGGATATAAAATGACAATGTCAAGTATAAAGTTTGTAAGATAATAATATCTGTAAATTATAAAATTGTCAACCATTGGTAAGAGAATGATTAGATAATTACTAGCTAATTGATTCAAGTAAAACAAGAGAAATATAGAAAGTTAAATTTATGGTAAAATCCTTAATTAAGAGATTAAAATTTGGTAATTAGCACAAAATATACTTACTAATTATGATAAAAAGGATTAAGGAAAAAATTAGTAAAGATAAATGTATGAAGAAATCTAATCCTAAAAAGATCACTAAACGAAGAATTTAGGCACGATTAAGCCTTAACGAAGGCTATGAGGGGTAAAACATGAATTTTTGGTAAAAAATATTATTTTTAAAAAATGGAAAAAATTATGAAAAAAATAATTAAAACTGAATTTTAAAATGAAGGGGCGAAATTCTTGGTATTTTTAATTAAAATGAATTGTTTAAATAATTAAAATGATAATTAGAATAAAATAATAATATAATGCGGTGAGTCGGCTTATAGGCGGACCCAGGGGAAAAGTTAGAAATAAATTCTACGGGTAAACCAGAGGTAAAAGTCTTTTCAGACTGGTCAAATTAAGAACAAGTGAATTTTTACACGAAGAAAGAATTTACCAGGACGTTGATTTCGCAACCGAAAACCCTAATTTCTAATAAGACGGAAAGCGATCGGATAGAGTAGAGCCAGATAGGCAAAGTGAGAACCTATAGAAACAATTTCGTGTTTTCAAACA
Organism: Acacia melanoxylon; assembly: GCA_019022615.1. Lineage (NCBI taxonomy): Eukaryota > Viridiplantae > Streptophyta > Magnoliopsida > Fabales > Fabaceae > Acacia > Acacia melanoxylon. The sequence goes on from JAFJYJ010000014.1 coordinate 1,423,417, forward strand.
CGGGATTAAGTTAGGCAACAACTGGATGTTTTACGATTCAGCGAATTATTGTCCAGAAGTTGGTTCTATCGGAAGCGATTTCCGTAACCGGACGCGTTTGTCCGAATATCTTCCGACGCACCGGAGAATACCTGGATATGATCAAGAAGAGGATCAAAATAGATAATATGAAAGAGGATGAAAAGATCTTCAAAGTTACATGCCTGGATTTTTGAGTTTCTGCGAAATCGTGCGAAACGGACACCGATCGGGTTGCTTTATCGGGCCGGAGGCCATAAAGCAAGAGTCATCATTGGATGACAACTCATTCTTTGACTTTTGGACCCCTTGGATGTCGGCCAAGACCTTGGATGGCCAAGATCTCATCTCACAAAACCCTAGATCTAACGGTCCAGAAACAAAGCAGAAAATTCCCTTTACGTCCCGAATTTTCACTATAAATACCCCCTCCCCTCTTCTTGAAAATTCACACCATTCTTCTCTCTTCCTTGGCCGAAATCTTAGAGTGAGAAGCTGCAAAAATTCTGCCTAGCTCCGAGTAAGTTCTTCCGTCCTTAGCTTTTAGTTTCCGTAGTTCTTTCGGTAGTTATAGTAGAAGCTGTTGTTTTGATCTAGGAAGTTTCAGAATATATTCCTATACTTGTTTTTAAGCCTCATTGCATTGAAAGATGCTCGACGAGGTAAAAACCTAGTGGGGATAATTTTGAAATGGAATAAGGTCAAAGTAACGAAGTTCGCGAAATTCCGCCAAATAGGGGTAGCGAGAGGCAAAATGGTCTTTTTCACCTAAAATGCCCGTTATCTTTGCCAAACATTCATAAGTGTGTTATTATTCTGATTAGAATACTTCGACGTCGAACATTGTCGAAATTCCATCGTTCATTGTTTGCCATTTGTTGAGCCGATGTTTATTTGTTTTACGTACGGCCGTCAAAAAGTACCGTTTTTAGTCGGAAGAGCCGGATATCTGCAACTAAGGTACGGACGCGTACTGTAACCCTAACAAAATACTGCTTATATACGTTTGCGTTATAGATACGTTCATAGCGAGGTTGTTGAGAATCGTTAGAGATACTTACGGCTTTACCCACGGATTATAGTATTGGTAATGCCGTTTGAGTTATTCCTAGCGCGAGGACACGTTAGTGGCGTGGCCTTGGATATGTGCGAGAACTAGTCGAAAGAGACTTTACATACCGCTTTGTGCTTATGTTTGTCCATGTTATTGATCATACATCTGTTGTTTGCTTTTGTGATGATATCTTTGTATTGAAATGAATATCGTTGAACGTATATCTTTGTTTTATTTGAGCATAAGGTTAACCGTTACACGAGATCCATATGTGGAATGGATCTCATTTATGCATATCGGTCCGGAGGACCGATGTTTGGCGATCGAAGCAAGCAGCTGGAGTAGGCCAAGACGTGTCTACATTATTTATTGTTTTCTTTAGTTTCTTTAACTTTTGAAAATTTTGGATGACTGTAATCCAATACATTTACACTATGGTCCATATTTTTAATGTAATGTAAATTACTTACTCGCTCCAATGCTCTACTCTGATTACTCTGCTTGAAATATTTGGAAACGTTTTTTTAAAAAAAAAAATTTCCGCCGTTTTCAAATGGGATGTTACATCGTGCCTCACTTGAACTGTAACATTAAGAGTGCGGATATTTTCCACAAACTGTGCGTATTCCTCATGCATTAGCATGGGGACTGTCGTCCTTATCTATGGCTTTGTTGAAGCATTGGTCGGACTAATCGGCAACGCCGTAAATATTCACAGTAAATGTTTTCCATCATTTCCGAAGGTTGCATTGCAAACTATGGCTATTTAATCGAGAGAGGTTCACATTTTCACATTCAGTTGCAAAACTCAAACCCTGTAATCTTATTTTCATCATTTTCCATATTGGATTACAATGACCACTTGTAATGTACTGTCTTTTCTTGCACTAGATGGACAAAGGAACAACTGGTCTATTATTGTCAAGGTGGTGTCTAACATCTAGGATATTCCCTACACCAAAATGCATTGTCCTATCACCTTCAATGTTATTCTTTCGGATTCAAAGGTGTATTTTCTGTGTGAAGTTTTTTTTTTGGGTTGTAAATATGTCTTTTTTATATCAAACATCATGAATTTTTTATGCTTCCCTCCTTATTGCAGGGTTACTTATGCTTGGCTGTTTTGCGTAGGTGAGACATCATACGTAGACTTTCTGGTGTCCTTATACTAGGATTTTGTTTTGTTGTAAAGCATTTTACTATCGAACATGGGAGTAATCTAATAAACCCCTATTTGAAATTTGTATTAGAACCATTTACTAAGATTAAATATGTTAGTGATGTAATCAGGACTCCGGAAACTATTCTCCAACCCCTTCTGCCTCTAGCTGCAACCACACTTATTAAAATGACTCTCATAAGTATCAATACTCTATCCCCTTCTTAGTTTTTGTTTCTGTCCATTCATATCTTTTTCAATATTCTTTATCTTCACTATATGGCTATTATGTTCCAAATGTTGTTGGGCTTGTCACTATTGTTCGTGAACTCTCAGATGTAGTTGATGAAGGAGAAACTATATACCAGTTCAATTTTGAAATTATGGATGAATGGTTTATCAGTTACTTTTTCTTTCTTAATTCTTCTACTATGTCAATGTCAATATTAATTTTCTTTCCACTTTTTAGTGGAAATCCCTTCTATTGTTGCTTCAGAGGCATCCCGCTTTTTGGGATTCAATCAGCTATGCTAAGGTTTTGGACAAGGAAGATGTTGTAGTTGCGTTGTTTTTGTTAAGATGATTAGGTCTAGTGGTTAGTTTTTTCCTTTTTATCACGGTATTCATATACTGTATTTTTTATTTCGTCACATTATAGTGGCTAATTTTATCCCGTTTACGTAGCAGATGGGCGAACCATTTTTTTCAGCCACTGTGACATTTCAAAAGTTGTTTTCAATTATAACCATCATGTTGTAGTTGACTTCCGTCTGAAACTGAACTGTCTCTTTGCTGCTCATTTGACTCACAACAATGAAATTCCTAGATCATCCCGCCATGTCTTTGAAGCCTCTCCTTAAGATCATTTCATTATTCTGGAAATTATTCTTGGCAAACAAATTTTTACAGCTTTATGGCTCTTTTAATGAATTTTTGATACAACCCCTGTTTGTAATGATTTTCCAAACTTTTTGACTATTGTAGTACCTGTTACGTTTAATACTGTTGTAATGAACAATGAATGGTTTTTAATACTGTTGTAACGAACAATGAATGGTTCACGTTCTCTGTTTAAATATGCCATTTCAGTCTTGGTAATTAGTAATTTGTTTTGATGTCCGTTTTGTGAAGCTGAATTATTTTTTGATCCGTTCTGTTTGTTAATAATACGTGGACATCATTTTTTTTTATACTACCCAACTTATTGTACCCATTTTTTTCAGTTAGTAGTTGAAAAAAATGTTTCAACAACACAGCGCGTCCATGCATTTTTTGTCCAATACTTTTCCATAACAAAAAAAAAAACACTTTAATTTATATCTCTTACAAATGAAGACGTTATTACTCAATACAACGAGTTCACTAATTTAATGAGTATACTAATTTGATATAATATAAGGGTACAATATAGGGTACAAAATTATAAGGGTTTTACTGTAACCTTTAACATTATTGGATCTATATAGCAATTTGATATAATATAAGGGTACAATATTTGTTCTCACCGTAATATATTTGTCACCTTTAAAAATTTAATGAATATACTAATTTGATATAATATAAGGGTACAATATTTGTTCTCACTGTATGTTAATTTAAATTACCATTGCGTTCTTTAATTATTATTTTTTTATCATCTTATTTCATGCAACTTGTATTTATTAACTAAAAACAATTATACATGCTTTTTTGGGTTAATTGCATACCACATTTTTAATAACGTTATAATTAAAATAATCATACAATTTTTTAATGGATGATGCTATATGGAAGGTCAAATATTTTTCCATTAATAATAATATCCAGATAATACTTACTTTAAGAACGCACATTAACAATTATCAGGTGTTTGTAAATCGTTTTTAAAAATATGCTATTTTCCTGCAAATGCTTGTTACAGGGTTTTACTGTAACCTTTAACATTAGACAGCATTCATGAAAATGACAATTACAAAAACATGTATGAAAAGTACTAGTCCGACTTATATAGCTTGTTTCTTTTTCACCAAAATATACAAAATTAGTATTACATAATTTAATGAATTATTCTATATGGACTGTATTAAAGTCATAATATACAAAACTTATCTTTATGTTGTATGAAATTGGTTTTCTTTTTAAAATTTTGACCGTTGATTCGAATTCTTATCACAGAAACCACAATTGCGTTTTTTTTTCCTTAATTGGTATAGGGCGTTTTAATTTGTCAGTTACTCCAGATACCTTCCACGATTTGAACCGTCAAATCATAGTGCCCCTTCGATTTATACGCCACTTCCCTAATTATTTATTGCATTTGTTGTCGGTTTAGTATTGCAATCGCTGCACAGATTTTTTAGGTTTCCGCCAAAACTTCCTCAGTCTTGAAATGGCAATGAACATTAACGCCAGTTTGCAAAATCGTTCTAATGAAATGATCTTGAAGGTCAGACTTAACTGCATCGTGCATAGATATTTGGAGCGTTGTTGCAGTAGCCACAAACGTCCCTCTTGCTGGAACTGGAGTCTGTCGATCTCATTGTTTTAGATGATACAATTATGCCTTATTTATCTGTTCCATCTAATTGTCCTCTATTTTTTCATGCTAATTTTTCTCATAAATAGTGTGTGACATCTTTACTTTTAATCTCAAAAAGATACACGCATGTTACTTAGAATTCTGTCAATTGATCTCATGGACAAGCATTGCTAGAAATGACTGAGGGTGGTGTTTATGACATCTCACGTTTTTTAGTTCGCAATGGTGGAGAATGAATTCATCCATCTATTCACATCGTCCTTACTAACTTTTCAACAATAGCTCCTTCATTTAGCGACTCCATACCAAAGAGATGTTTTATCCTAAATTCTGTGAATGATACTAACTGGTGGGGCCTTCCTACTAACCATATGCTGATTGGTTAGTTGTCGTTGCAACAGTCTGTCTTTACATTTAGGTTATATCATTTATGCCTTATTTGAATGTATGATTAATTTATTTTGTGAAATACGTTGCTTAATCAGATGTTTGCGACATACTCGAATCATACCATCGATCATCTAATTGTAAATGCAAGGGAATATGCTCAATGACACTGATTCTGGACCTTGAGGATAAATTGTATGATTACTTTGTTTGATTTTTTTGTTCATAAACACGTTCATTTTTTTACTCCACGCCGCTTGTAATTTCTGTTACCACAATATTGCAAGAACAAATTTCTAGTCAGGTGTGTCTTGCAAGGCGAAGCCCTTGAGGGTACACTTCTTGTCTTGGAAAATTTGCATGGACTGACAGGTATTTTTGTGGTAGTGCAATATGTGCAGATCGTGGGCAAAATATAGAGAGGTATGTTTATATTTAGATTTTCAGGAAATTATATTTTAGTAGTTTATTTTCATAACTGATCGGTGATGGTTATTTTTATGAATTTAGGTGTTGAAATTTTGTCTGTCCTTGGTGGAACATGTGTTTTCATTGATCCAGATTTCCCAGAAGTGGCTTTGGCAAAGAGACATGTCCTTGGAGGCTGAACTTGTGTATCTCTTTGTTTGTTTCTTAAACATTTTATCTGGATCAATGAAAACACCTGTTCCATAGAGGACAGACAAAATCTCAACACCTAAATTCATAAAAAAACCATCACCGATCAGTTATGAAAATAAACTACTAAAATATAATCTCCTGAAAATCTAAATATAAACATACCTCTATGTATTTTGCGCACAATCTGCGCATACTACACTACCACAAAAAAACACTTGTCTGTCCATGCAAATTTTCCAAGACATGAAGTGTACTCTCAAGGGCTTCGCCTTGCAAGACACACCTGACCATAAATTTGTTCCTACAATATTGTGGTAACGGAAATTACAAGCGGCGTGAAGTAAAAAAATGAACGTGTTTATGAACAAAAAAAATCAAACAAAGTAACCTTACAGTTTATCCTCAAGGTCCAGAATCAGTGTCATTGAGTATATTCCCCTGCATTTATAATTAGATGATCGATTGTATGATTTGAGTATGCCATAAACATTTGATTAAGCAACGAGTATTTCACAAAATAAATTAATCATACATTCAAAGAAAGCATAAAGGATATAACCTAAATGTAAAGATAGAGTGTTGCAACGACAACTAACCAATCAACATATGGTTAGTAAGAAGGCCCCACCAGTTAGTATCATTCACAGAATTTAGGATAAAACATCTCTTTGGTATGGAGTCGCTAAATGAAGGAGCTATTGTCGAAAAGTTAGTAAGGACAATGTGAATAGATGGATGAATTCCTTATCCACCATTGCGAACTAAAAAACGCGAGATGTCATAAACGCCACCCTCAGTCAGTTTCCAACAATGCTTGTCCATGAGATCAATTGACAGAATTCCAACTAACATGTGTGTATCTTTTTTGAGATTAAAAGTAAAGATGTCACACACTATTTATGAGAAAAATTAGCATGAAAAATAGAGGACAATTAGATGGAACAGATAAATAAGGCATAACCATATCATCAAAAACAATGAGATCGACGGACTCTAGTTCCAGCAAGGGACTTTTGTGGCTACTGCAACAACGCTCCAAATATCTATGCACGATGCGATATTCAAGTCTGACCTTCAAGATCATTTCATTAGGACCTTGAGAAAGATTTTGCAAACCGGCGTTAATGTTCATTGCCATTTTATCTATGATGAGTTCATGTCCAATGGCACTCTTAGATGCACCGAGTGTGATAAGAATGTACTTGTGACTGTCTCGAAGTATGTTATTTTGCTTCACCATGTTGTATTAACCCATCAACGTAGATATTCTTCTCATTGGTTTTCCATTTGTGCATATTGGTAGGTTTAAAGTTCACTACAAAGTTTATGACAATACTGGAAAATGTTTAGGCATATTCTTCGATCGTCATGCATCTAAGTTGTTGGGTAAATCTGCATCAAATATGCAAGAGGATATGCACAAGGTACTCAATCTATTGGACAAGAATATGCATTGTATGTCTTTTAATTGATGTATTTTTTAACCTGTGCTTTTGTGTTTGGTTTTCACATAGGAGGGTAAGAATTCTACTATTCCTAAAGAGCTGGACTAACTTGCAGGGAAGGTTGTAGTTGTCAAGCTAAGGATTAAGATCCATAACATCAAGCATCGGACAAGTAGCATTGGCGCCAGTCAGTTGTGTGTTGATACTCACTTAGTACAATAGTTTCAGTATTCAAATTGGGAGGTTGATCTTAAGACCATTTATAATTAAAATATTATTGCAATTGTGATTTATCTATTTAACTTATTGACATTTTTTAAATGTTTCACTCATAAGAACACACACCAAACATAATAGAGGTACAATGTTGTCTCCCATATTTTTTTAAAGTATACCTTGTGTTCTCATCCTTAATTTATTTGATATTACCGTAGGAATCTACTGTTTCAAGGGACACTGCCATCACGTCTTCACAAGGGAATGAAATCATAGATGATGTCAATACATTTTCCCAACTTATAACACCACCTGGTGCTAACACAAAACTGAAGACTCTTGGAAATGATCTTCCAATCGTGTGTGAAGACCTTGGCCTTGCTGAGATTTGCACACCAAAATTAAGCTCTACCAAACCTCTCAAGAACATAAAGAAGGAGAAATGACATTTATAAATTCAGCATTTGTTATTATTATGCTTTCAAGTTTAGCCTTATGTAGTTCGTATTGTTAGAATGTTATTATGCGAATTTAGGTATGTAATAATTTTTAGGGTCAAATTTCTTAAACATATATGGATATTATATATGACAACAACTTTTTCATTGTAATAACGGTTAGATAACTACACTACATTAATTGTACTGTTTGCAGTAATAAGTTTGAACATACACATGATATAATTTTATTCGATGATATATTTTTAAATGGGTAAAGGTGCAAAAATGCACATGGACTTTTACCCAAGGTGCACCCAACACCATAAGCTTTTTGGAAGTGCAAAAATGCACATGAACTTTCAAAATGGGAGCGAAAATACACATGCCGTTAAAATTGCTTAACAGACGATTACTTGAAGGTGGGTCCCACGCCATTTTTTTGACAAAAAAAACCTAACTTTTTACAATTTCCACACTTGCCCTTCCCCTTCCCTCTTTCTTTCGTCCGTATACCTTCTCCCTTCTCAGAAACTTGAACAGGAACTTCCTCTTTTGACCAATCCTCTCCTGATTATTCAACACACATGACAAATAAGTGCATTCTTCGAAACAAAGAAAAAGAAACAATAATTGTACCTTTACTCAAATCTTCAATTCGATTTAGTTTGTCTTCGTAAAAGCTTAATGGCCCCGAGAAACAAAATTAATTACTTTAAGCAATTTGAAATCATAAAGGTCCGTGTACCTTCTCCCTTCTCATCCAGAGCCCTCTTGACTTGCGCGGCCATGGTTTTCATCTCCTTCCTCCAGCAACAGTTACAGTCCGAATTACTGTGCAATAATCTTGTGCATATAGCCCCGTAAAAGAGAGGGGAAGTGTGGAAATTGGAAAAGGTTAGGTTTTTTTTTTTTTTTTTTTTTTTTTTTTTTTTTTATAGGATGAATGATATGAATTGAACGGGCAGCGTTTTGAGCAAAAAAATAACAAAGAAAAATGAATTGAACTGGCGCGCATGTTCTTGTCGGTTCGGACATTGTGGTCTTCTATTAAACCAGTACCAGTGTGTAAGAATTTTGGATAGCTCTTTTTTATAAAAAGAAAAAAAGAAACAAGGATAACTCTTGTCGGTGAATAAATTATGTACAAATAGTATGAATCAAATCTTTTTTAGGATAACTCCTCCGGCCATGGTTAGGTCACAGAGAGTGTTGCAGAATGTGTGTGAGAGAGAGAAAGAGAGAAGCATTAATGTGGCAGAGACGTTTCAGCGCTAAGAAAGAGACAAGGGCAAGTGTGGAAATTGTAAAAAGTTGGGTGTTTTTTTTTTTAAAAAAAAAAAGGGCGTGGGACCCACCTTCAAGTAACGTCTGTTAAGCAATTTTAACGGCATGTGTATTTTCGCTCCCATTTTGAAAGTTCATGTGCATTTTTGCACCTCCAAAAAGCTTATGGTGTTGGGTGCACCTTGGATAAAAGTTCATGTGTATTTTTGCACCTTTGCCCTTTTTAAATTTAGTTTTTATTTTACATCCCTTTTCCAATGAAACCACAAGTATTACCATATATTTCTCAATTACTCATTTCGTAAGTAAAAACAATTTTGTAAACCTTTATATGTGACATTAACTGCATCATTGCACTGTCTTTCATGCCTCCACATTCACACTTTCCCATTCGTGTTTTACAGACCAACTTTGTAAACATTCAAACAGAGGCTTTATTAATCCGAAATCCACAAGCTTCATGTAAATGTGTACATAGTTACATTTATCCATTGGATTTCAATTTTGTCGAGATTAAACTTCCAAGAAGCTCTAGATATCAGTCAGTACAACTGTATGTAATTATTGATTGTTTCCATTCTTTAACGTAGTTTGGTTTGGTGATCCTTGCCATCAATTTAAATGTATGGTGTAATTTGACCGTTCGATCCTTGCCATCAGTTTTAATGAACTGATATCTAACCGTCTGTATATTGTGTTGGTTATGATTAGTTTTGATGATGTCTTATATAGATGTCATTGTTAAAAGCAAAAAGATTGAGTAATATATTGAGTAATATAGTTATCTCCTACATTGACTAACTGCTATATTTAATGTAGATTATTCCAAGTTAAATTAAGGAGAATAATCAAGAAGGAGATAAGAGATGAAAGAAAGAAGTACTTGCAGAGGTTGTCAAGAAAGCAAGATGTTATCAATGGATTTTGGTGATAACCAAGTAGAAGAGAAGAGACCAAATAAAGAAGAACATGCATATACATTCAAGTTCTTGTGATCTTTGGAAGTCTCTATGATAAGCGAAGTTGGAATGAAGCTTCATCACTTGGCGGATATTGAAAAAGGTAGAAGCTGAGAGAATGATGAGCCCAAGTTAAATGATGAAGAATGATCAAGTTGGGAGATGGAAGAAGGAAGAACTTTTTGAATGGAATGAAGATATCATTGTTCAAGTTTCAAGATTGATTCTAGAAGTCTCCAAGATCATATGAAAGTTGGAATGGCTCAATTCAGAGTTAAAGTCAGCAAAAATCAGCTTCAGGATGAGAAAACTCGAGTTCACAACTCAAAACTCGAGTTTCCTGCTTCGCTACAATGATTTGCTCCTCTGGTATGAGAAAACTCAAGTTTTGGAACTCAAAACTCGAGTTTAGGAAAACTGGACAAGGAAAACTCGAGTCAGCCATCAAAACTCGAGTTATCAGCATCTCGGGCGTCTCTGGACTAGGAAAACTCGATTTTTCAGTCAAAACTCGAGTTTCCAGCGGTCATCAGCTCTTCAACTCCACTTTGTTTCACGTTCAGCATGGGCGACGTCTGGTAATTCGATGATATCTCTTAAACCAGAAATCAGATTGAGGTGAAATCAGTGGCATATGAAACTAGACTTCCAATGCATCATTTGGATATAAAATTCAAGCCCAAAGAAGTTCAGATCAAGGATCTATGAATTGTGGAAGTTGACAGTGAAATCCACGCCACATAGCAAACCAAGCTTCAATGTTTTAAGTGTATCTCACAAACTACAAATCCAATTGAGCTGAAATTGGTGGCATATGAAATTAGACTCACAGAGATTTCCATCAAGAGTTGAACGGACCAAAACGAAGTTCATACCAGGGAGATATGACCTTCGAAAGTTGATAGTTATTTCAAGAAGGCTCAACAAAGTCAAAACTCGAGTTTTCGGGTTATAGAGAGCAGCGAACTTCAGAGCATCTTCCAAACTCGAGTTTGTGAAACCAAAACTCGAGTTTTGATTAGACAGAGAGCAATATGGAGTAACACAACAACTTCAAAACTCGAGTTTACAATGAAAACTCGAGTTTTCATCTCTACTTCAGAAAATCACTGTTTCGGAAATCCTGATTCTTTTGATAAACATCCAGATGATTACCCAAATGACTTATAATACTTCTTAACATGATTTATATCATTTGTGTACATGTTTCAGATGATCAAAGGCTGTTAAATTGAAGATCAATGGTAAAGTAAATGCTGATGTCATAGCTGGTTCAGAAAACGAAGTTCTAACGGCTAGTTCCATCTGAGTCTAACGGCTATATTTCTTTATCTAACAATCATTGAATCTTCTCAACGGTCATATATTGATCTCTACCTATAAAAGAAGACAGATTCAAGACAGAAGAAAAAGACACAAGCCTACATCTTCAAAATGCTCATACTCTAATCTACATATTATCTACTCTCTGTTTTTCAATGTTTACATAGTTTATCATAAAGAGTGAGATGTTTTGTATTGTACTTCAGTGTTTATTCATTCACTTCTGAGAGAGAAGATTTATTGTAATCATCTTATCCTTCTATCTCAGAGTTTCTTAAGATTAGGTGATCTTGAGTGGGAAACACATTGTATTGATTACAACTTGTAAGGGGAGTGAATCCTAGTGAGAGGATTACTTCGAGTACAGAGTGTGTAATCAAGTGGGTGTATTGATTACAGTTTGTAAGGGGGAGTGAATCCTAGTGAGAGGATTACTTGAGTACATTTAACGTGTAATCAAGTTGAAAGAAGATAGTGGATTGAAAATCTCAAGCGGAGCTTGGGGACTGGACGTAGGTCAAGGATTGGGCCGAACCAGTATAAATCAGTTTGCATATTCTCTTCCTTTATCTCTTATATTTCCAACATATATATTTGGATGTGCATATATATTTGAATGACTGATTATTGCTTTATAAATTATTTCTGTCATTCAAACTACTTTCAGTAAGTTATGAAAAGATTTTCAAAGTAACTAAAGTTTTTATCAAACATCCAATTCACCCCCCTCTCTTGGGTGATAGCCAGGTCTTTCATATTGGTCCAATAGTCGACAAATGAATTTCATGAAACATCACATACTACATATAACGAAAAGATAGTTTAAATTGTGTTTCAAGTTCAGAAGTACTTAGCTTTGGCTTACAATACACAATCAAAGATGAGGAAAAAATGTTGTGATGATTCAAATAAGAAGCAAGATGAAGGAAGAGGTCAGTGATCATTTTTTTATTTTTTAATATCTACTTATTTCTGTCATTTACATGTCTTCTGATAGGACATTGTTTATTTAAAATAATATCCTAACTTATTATGTAGGCAAACGAACGTGTGCAAGAGGTTCAGATGAAAATAGCACACGTAGTTTTACTTCTATCACTGCCAACTCAATTAATCCGGTTTCGATGAATATTGGTTTCGTTATGACAGAGAATGAGATCCAATCTCCACAGTCTACAATTATGAATCCATTATCATACCATCATACTAATTCTGTGCTATCTGATATTACTAACCGAACAAGGAAGTCTCATTTCATTAAAACAAATTGTAGTGGCTTAACGTATGACAACACAATTTGTAATGTTCGTGTTGTTAACCAATCATCAGTATCAGTTAATCAAAAGAAGGTTTAACAGAGGTCATTAAGTAAAAGTTGTCAAGTTGCGACCGATTTAACCATTAGGCTTGATCAACCAAACAAGACAAGTAAGTTTGTTTTGTTCGTTGTAACAACATAGTCATGTTATGCATTCTAAACACACATTAATGTACGAATTTGTTTCAGTCAACTCGAAATTCTATCAGCATGGAAGTGATAACACAATGGTTGTTGGAGAGGTGCAAGAGATGTTGCATCGTTCAATTCAGTCCAGCTACTTAGACGATGGTGATGCTAGTTACGAGTGTCGTTTCTGTGGTGCTCAAATATGGTTTGCAGAAAGTATAAAAAGTGTCAAGAAAAATGGCAATCCACAGTTTGAGATGTGTTGTTCTAATGGGAAGATTATTGTGCCTCTATTAAATAACACTCCTGAAAAGCTTGAGAACTTATACTTCAACAAACAGTCAACTTATTCAAAAAATTTCTTGAAAAATATTTGTTCATACAACAATATGTTCTATTTTACCTCAATGGGTGGGAAAATTAACCATTCAATAAATGTAAGTGGTGGAGGTCCTTATTCATTTGTCCTTTCAAGCCAAAACCACCATTTGATTGGGAGCTTGTTGCCCACTCCAGGTAACCCTCCGGTCTACGTTCAGCTGTATATTTACGACACCAACAATGAAGTCTCAATGAATTTCATCTATGAGGTTAGTTTTTGTACAATTTTTCTTCCTTTGTTAACAAATCCTTTGTATACTCAAAGAAATATCAAACAAATGTTTAACATTATTTCATTTACTTTTCAGCCGTCATATTAGTGTCGAGCATTTAGATCATATGATTGTTGAAATGTTGAAGGAATGCCTTGAAAACCACAATTGTGTAGTAAGAAATTATAGAAAAGTTGTGGACATAATCAAGGAAAATGTTATCCCTGACATTAGCATAAGGCTCTTAAGAAATAGGAACTCAAGTGTGCTCTATAGACAATATAATATGCCAACAGTATCTGAACTTACAACACTAATTGTTGGTGATTTTGACAAGTCATACACCAAGCGAGGCATCATTGTAAGACGATAGAGTGGACATTTACAAAGGATTGATGAGCTACACATGTCATATCTCCCATTGTAGTATCCTTTGTTCTTTCCATATGGAGATAATGGATATGACTCAACAAATGAGCATGCTCATGACTCATAGTCAACAACGAAGAAGAAGAAGAAACTGACACCTAGGGAATACTTGGCATACCGTCTAATAAGGAGGAATTCAGAGCAGTCTTTCATTTTGCATGGAAAAAATTACTGCAGTAGTTTATTGTTGATGGGCATTCAATGGTTGAAAATGATAGGCTTGACTACATAAGAAAACATCAAAAGGAATTGAGGCCGGATTGATCTTTATAGTGAACTTTCGGACGTAGTAACACGAGGAGAGATAGACCCTTTATCAACTGGACGATGAGTTATTCTACCATCTTCGTTAATTGGGGGCACACGATACATGATTAAAAATTATCAAGATGCTATGGCCATATGTGCTTGGGCTGGTTTTCCAGACATTTCTTTAACATTCACCTGCAACCCTATGTAGCCTGAGATTACTCGTCATTGTGACCAAGATGGCTTTAAACCATGCGACAAATCAGAAGTGTTGAGTAGGATATTCCACATTAAGCTGTGCAAGTTGATGCGGACTTTGAAGGATGACAAGATCTTTGGTTCCGTCAAAGTAGGTACATTTGGAGTAAATGGTTTTCATAATTTACAATTTATATTTAACGAAATTAATGTCATTTCATAATTTTATATAGTTATAGTTTGGACGTGTTAATAGATATTAGTCCAATTTTTTTTTCTTACTTCGTCAAATATTGCATAGTCAAAGATGTGAGAGAAACCTGTTATTTAGATGAAGCAATTTTATTTATTCATTTAGTAGAAATAATGTTAATTTATTAAACATATGTAATTGCAGAAGTATACACTATTGAGTTTCAAAAAAGAGGCCTACCGCATGTGCATATTATACTTTGGTTGGCGGATGTAGACAAAATGACGACACCATTTGATGTTGACAATTTGATATTTGCAGAGATACCGGATCGAGATACTGACCCTGAATTATATGAGTTAGTTGGAAGTTATACGGTTCATGGTCCATGTGGAAGATCGTCAAGGAGTGCTCCTTGTATGAAAGATGGTAAGTGTTCAAAGTACTTCCCAAAAAGGTATAATGCACGTACTCTATTGGATGAAAATGGTTATCCAACATATAGAAAGAGGGATGATGGTCGTATGATGTCTAGGAAGGGTGTTCATCTTGATAACAAATTTGTTGTCCCTTACAATCCTAGGTTGCTAAAATTATTTTCTGCTCATTTGAACATTGAGAAGACAAATCAATATTGGGCTGTCAGGTACCTATTCAAATACATCAGTAAAGGGAATGACCGTGTAATCGTGGGTATATATAACACCAACGATAGTCCAGGCTCTCAACAAGCATTTGATGAAATTTCTCACTACCTCAATTCTAGGTACATATCTTCATGTGAAGCATCATGGAGGATTTTTGGGTTTGATATATACACCATAGATATCCACCCGTTGAGAGACTAAGTTTTCATCTTCCTCATCAACAATCTATTTATTACTCTCAAACACAAAGCATGTCATCACTTGTCAACAATCCGAGAGTTAAAGAATCAATGTTCCTTGCTTGGCTAGAGAAGAATACGGATGATCCGTTTGCAAGAACACTTACTTATTCTCAATTCCCTAACTACTTTACATTTGTTAGAGAAAAAAGATTGTGGAAGCTTCATGAATGTGGTTTTTTTGTTGGTAGGCTGGGTCGTTGTACACCTAGTCAAGGAGAATTATACAACCTTCGTTTGCTGTTGACAAAGGTTCGAGGCCCAAAGAATTATGCAGATATCAGGACTGTGAACAATGTTGTTTATCCAACATTCAGGGAAGCATGTTATGCACTTGGATTGTTAGATGATGACAATGAGTACATTGATGCAATTAAAGAAGCATCATTATGGGCATTAGGAAATTACCTTTGTCATTTTTTTCACAAGTATGTTATTAAGTCATTCCTCTAGTCGACTGTTGTTTGGGAACGTACCAAAGTAGTTCATTTATAAAATCTGGGGAAACATTGGACCCCTGCTTTGCTGACATTGCTCTTTGAAACAGCCATGAAGCACTCAAGTTTGGCTGAATTACCCAAAAGCTAGTCAGGTTTCATATATAGTTGTTGAATCATTATAACCATTTATTTATAAAGCAGCAAAGTACCATGTATGGGTTCAGCAGAGCCATGTTGGATGAGTCGAGACAGTCACCACTGATTGCTTCATATATTCCTTCATTATAGAAAAGTAAAAAGGTAATTAAATAACCTCTATAGTTAAGGCTCAACCTACTATTGAGGCAAAAACAAAAAGGCTCAACCAAGTATTTGATCCTTATATGTTTAGATCTATTTAGCTTTTGTCGCTAAAAATTTGTGATTCCATGAGTGGTTTCTGACAATAACAAACTCATGTGTTAGTCCTTTTTAGATGGTTGGGACTCTTGATTGAAGAATTAATATGCAATGATTTTTTTTTCTTATTAAGGTGGTTTGGACAGGCTGAAAAAGATACTAGTGAGAAGAGTTGAGTATATGGCTTTTAGCCTTATGGAGAGATATAGAGGGAGATACAAAAGGATATTTGTTACAGAATCATAATTCTGTATGAGAAAGAATGAATAGAAAGAGAAACATAGAGGGCTTCGAGAGAGAAGAAAGGCAGAGTGAGAGAGACGGAGTAAAACTGAGCATACTTCTGACATTTGCAAAGCAATAGTCTAATTACAATAGAATAGGGATCCCTTTTTATAGCCTTATGATCACAAACTTCTAACTAATTCTTCTAATTCCCTATAACTAACTCTAACAGCAGTAATTACTCCCAATGGCTATCGATATTAACTGATTCTAAATAACTTTTAACCCTTTATTATATTTACATATCAATATTCAAGGAAGTCAATTGAACAAGATAGCATTGTGCGATCTATATAGTTAACCTTACTTAGTGGGATGCGGCTCATATTTTTGTTCAAAACCAGTTCACACACGTGAATTATTTCAGACTAGAACGAAACAAGTCTAACAATCTAAAAAATAAGTTACTTTTGTAGTCCTATATCAATGTTGTTCTGTCTACTCTTCATGCCTTCATTGTTAAAAAGAGCTTATAATTTATTTCACACAAACTATTTTAGTAAACAACAATACTCTTCTAATGTCGTCTATAGACACTACTTTAAACAATGTACAGAAAAAGAGAGGTAGACAATTCCATCAAGCATAAGAAGACTAACAGGTGAATATTTCACTTTCAAAATACAGCCAACAAGGCAAAAACTTTCCACCAAAAGATTGAAAATTGCTTCAACTTGTTCAAGAATATAGGGTTATAATTAATTAATTGGGCAGAAAATTCATACCTTCTGATAATCTACCAAGGTGCCTGGCTAAGCTACCAAAACCACCAAATGATACAGGTGACTGTATGCCACTAGCATCTCCAAACTGCATAAATGAAGTTTCATTGCTTATATGAACTGATGGCTATAGTTAATTGGTTTTAGAAGTCAAAAATAAGTGTAAGTTAAAAATAAGTGTCATTTACCTGTAAAACTCTATTAAAAGCAGCTGGAAGTGGGCTGTCAAATTGGTCCACACCACCAAACAGGGTTAGGTTTCAATATTGTTTTTGGAAAGAGGTGCCAAAATGGGAATTGGTATTATGCATATTAATGAACAAGATGTCAGATGAAAGAGTTTAACTTCAGGAGTAAGAATACCAAACAAAAAAGAAAAGTATGGCAGAGAAAATTAATGCATAATGAAAAAGATACCAACAATCTTCTCTTACAAACTAACAATCCTCTAACCAAACTCTAATAACCATGTAACAAATAGCAATTTCCATAAGGGGCATCTGGCAGTGACTCGACCGTGAAAGAAAGTTCTATACATTCCTTATCATCTGAAATGATTATTCAAAAATAAATTTTCAACTTTATTTTATAAACATATTAAATGACAACTATATGTCTCAAAACCTCAATCTTAATTTATAAAGTGAACTAGTTAAAAGCTTCAACAGTGACTGATACAGTTGCAGACCACAATTTAAAACCCTTTCAGACATATGATAGGTTGAAACAGTTGGCTGCATTGTTTTAACATGTGTTCAAAATTAACACAAGAACTTTAAGCAGAATGGGAAAAAGTAACCTCTGTAATGATGACAACCTATAAATTATAGATAGCCTGTACAATACTTAATCTGGTAAACTTCACTATCTGTTGTGGTATGTTGGAAAGATGCCATAAATGATTCTCAGTATCTCCAAATTTTCAAGTGGAACACCCTATCATGTAAAAATTGCATATTACACTCCATTGTTTGTATGAGTATTGTGGTGTACAAGACTGAAGGAAATCCTGAAGGATACAAGGGAGAAGACTAAATAATGGTTCAGTTGCTTAGAATAGGAATTGCAGATTTATAAGTTGATTGAGAAAGAATATTTTTACTTCTTTCATTTAATAGCTTGCTTTATGCAAATAATAAACATGCTGGTCATGAAGCAGATTAGAACAACTTGACCAAAACATGGTTCTCTCTATTCCACTATAGGAGATTCTATTAATTAAATGAATGGGACAACTTCAAATATAGCTCTAGTTAGCAACCACTGAAAACATACTACTGGTCACTGGATATGATATTATGGTTCCCTTAAAATCGACAAGCAACTACGAAAAAAAGGCGAAAATGCACCTTTGGTCCTTTAAATTTACATAAAATTTCATTTTGGTTTCTGATGGGTTAATTGAGTGGATTTTTGTCTCTTTCTTTAGCCTTGGGGTCCACAATCAAAAATAAACCAAGGATTGCGTATAGTCAACCCTAGGATCGTTCTCTCTCTCGAGGAGCCTTTTATTGAATCCTAAATAATCTAAATGTCATGCAAATGCAATTAAATCAAGGGGAAAATAAGTTTTGGCTTTTCAAATTAATAAAATAAAATAAGTGCAATTAAATTAAATGCTAAACTATTATTTTTTGGTATTTTCTTTATAAAATGGTGAATGAGTAAATAGAATGGATGAAGTGAAAATATGAATTATGATTGTTCTTGGTAATGAAGAAATGACTATCCTTGCTCATAAAATATTATGGGAGTTAAAATTCATCAAGTCTTAAAATCAACCTCAAGATAACACTTGAGTCCAATTCTCAATTAATAGTAGCTCCTACAAACATAGCTAACCACTACCTCTTGAGAAATTGTTAAAAACCACTTGATGTGCAATTAAAATTGGATTAATGCAACATGAGCCTTCTTGAAATTGAGACATAACAGTCCCTCAAAGGGCACAAATCAACCACATTAACTAGACAATAACACGCTAATTAATATAATTTCATTGCAACCACAAGAAATTAAAAACATATATTTTTCACACTACAAAATCCAATCACAATCACAATTATCAAACTAACAAAGACAATAAACATTAATCTCAGTTCCAGAATTTATACACAAAAAATCCCTAAAATTAGGCAACTTAAATATATAAATCTAGACTAATAGAATGAACAAATTAACTCCCCTTTGTAGTCCATTGAGCTCAAGTAAACATCTCCACTACCAAGAAGAAAAGGGATTAGCCTCTCATTGTTTTAAAATACCCACAGCTTCCCAAACTGACCAGCTAGCTGGAATTCGTTAGAGTGGGAGACAGAGGGTGTTCACGGTGCTGCAAATCTGAGCTCTGGTGGAGATCAAATGCAGAGGAGAAGGTGAAGGTGGTTCTCGTCTCACGTCCCTGTCTCAGATGAAGGTCGAAGGTGGTGTGCCAAACCCAGGAATCACAGCGCTGGTTTTGTCTACTGGTTCTCACCGCCGATGAGGATGCTGGTGGTTGAGGGAGGAGAAGGACGAAGTGATTGTAGTGGGGTGTTCTGTTTGCAGCGCTGGTTCACTGGATATATCAGATGTTGCTGCTGGAATGAATGCTCGCCGGCGGACTTGTGGTGGTGGTTGACGCCGCCGGCGAGATAGGAGGAAGAAGGGGAGAGTCGAATGGGGGACAAGTCGAAGCTCAGGTCGTGAAGGCGTGAATCCTGAATGCGGCGCTATCTGGATATATAATACTGTCGAGCCTCTGGTTCTGTAATTCTGAATCTTTCAGCTGCTGACCCTAATTCATTAATTCCAGTTCAAAACGCACAGCTTTGCTGCAGGGACTAAATTGCAAAGTTTAAAATGTTTCATAGAGGGACTAAACTGAAACATTTATAACTTGAGTTCAAACTTCTATTTTCAAATTTGATATAATCTTTTTAGCCATCCACAAATAAAATAATTAATATAACATCAAATATTCTCATAAAAATCAATGATTAAGAGAAATTACAATTTCTTTGACAATTTTGCCCTTTTTAGTCTTAATTTAATGTATTCACTCTTAATCTCAATTTATCACAAGAAAGAGCATTTTAAGCTCAAAACTATAACAAAATGCATTAAAAATCCCAATTTAATTATCAAAAATCATGTAAAAATATGGTTCAATCAATTCCCCACACTTAGACCTTTGTACTTGAACAAAGGTAATTGAATACACAATTCCAAGTCCAAATCACAAATGCATTTGAAAGATGAGCAACTTCATAATTAGAAAGCAATGAATTAATTAATCAAATTCATCAAGCCAACACCAAAGTGATAATCAAGCGATGTAAAGAAATTAGCTGACTACACAACTCAAAATATTAAAATGAAGCACAAGAGAACTCTCAAGGTATTATTAGTGTTTCACTCATTTCACCGCATTGGATTAATTTCACTCTAGCTCACTTAATCAATACCCTTCCATAAGCTTGTAACAACTCTAACATCTCCACTACTAATAGCAATTAATGAAATGAATCAAGAGGACTTAAAAGGCTTGTAATGATGGATGAAGGCTAAATGAAATGGATTAATTAGAAAATGAATAGTTGATATGCAAGTCAAAATTAGTGACCAAGTTCATAGCATCTAAATAACTTTACAAACTTTTGCCAATTCTTTTCTTAATCCATGGACAAATGCCTTCTTCATATTTCTTTTGCTTTTTTTTTTTTCAAAACAAATATTTTTCTGTTTTTTTTTTTTTTCAATACCTTTCTTTCTTTCTTTCTTTTTTTTTTCAAAACTATACTCACTTTTTTTTTAAATATATACATGGCATTTCAATTTTTTTTTTTGGCAATTTACTTTTGATTTTTAGCATACTATGAACACTATGAATAATGACAAGCATACAACATATGAATGGCTCAAAAGGGGTAAACAAATGGTAATTGAAAGATGGTTTGTGTTTGGGTAAAAATGGTGTAAAATTGAACGCCTCTTTCATTTTCATAACACTAATGCAAACACCGTTTCAACAAGAGTTGAAACAAGTTCTAGAAGGTGAAAAAACTAAGTAAACATGCACACACATGAAAGACTTTAAGGCTCAAATATCCTTCCAACAAGGTTTTTCTCCAATGCTCACTCTAACACAATCAATTGCATAGTGAACTAACCACAAAACATCTACTTAACAATTCCAAGTGCTAACCTTTCAAACACAACTAATAAAAACATTGCAATCAATTAAAATAATGCTCAACTCTTAAAAGCACTAATGATATATAAACCCTTTTTTTTTTGTTCAAAATAAGGAGCAAGTTAAAATCCAATTGTGGGTTCATTTCTCTTCCAATTTACTTGAAAAACAATTCATGATTTTAAAAAGTTGCCAAAACACTAGATCTCATGAAAGCTCAAAGAAGGGCATGCATTAGAGCAAGTCATTCTTGAAAAAATTTTGAAAAATTTTCTAGTTTAAGGCATTTTCTCATTTAAAAACAACCAATCAATTGGGACTCAAAATGTATTTCCCTCCCCCACACTTAATCAACACATTGTCCTCAATGTAGAAAAATCACTCTAAAAAGAATGATAAACAAGTTAAAATTCAAGGCACAATAGTAATTAAGTGGGGTAGTGGCCAACAAAATGCAAAGCATACATAGGGGGTTCTTATTCTGCTTACTAAACTAAATTATTTCTACCTTTTCTACTAGATTGTGTCCCTCCCCCACACTTATCTTCCTCACACAACAATTAAGCCCAAGTAATCAAAAGAATTAGGAAGAAAATAAGTGAGGAAAGAGACAACCCGTGTTAGAGTATCTTGAGTTGCTTGAAGGAGAAGTTCTCATCCCCGATGAGAATCATGTATTTGTCTTTCAAAACATCTTCTCCCGCATTGAATTTCCTTGGTGGAGGTGGTTGGGATCAATTGGAAGAGGTCCAAGAATGTATGGTGGAAGTTGGTTCCATCGAGGACCTTTCCAAGAATGTGCCTCGTAAAGAAGAAGACAAGCAACCAAACAGATCCCATCCAAAAATAGAAACATGGAGAGATTTCAAATGAATTAAAGATATTTTAGGAATCAAACTCTCCAAGTAACTATCACATCCAAGAAAATCAATGCTACTCCCATCGTAGGAGTCACACAAAGAGTCATATTTTGAAAATTCTCTTGTGTTTGCAAAGTGGAAGGTGCGGAATCCAACTTAGTGTTGGGGTACACCACATCATCATTGCAATCACAAGAGATGGAAGGCAAAAGAGCGGAAGAATGAAGAGAATTTTGCAAATTGGTGCCACCTGAGGGTTCCAAAATTTCAAAGCAATCATTTTCCTTTTCTAAATCGGTGTGGCAAGTCACAAGAAAGCACTTGTTGGAAAGATTCACCAACATGCAAACTTTTATCAATCAAAATTTCGTAGAATCTTTGTATCCAACAAGGCTACAAGGAACTAATCCAATGGAAATATTGTGCATTTGAGATTCTAGGCTATGGTCTTTTTCACTCAAATCAACCACATTGTCATCCATGCAAGATTCAACATGTTCACAATTGTCATGCTTACTATCATCAATAGTACAAGAGGATGTATTATGATCAATGGTGGAATCAACCACTTCATTAAATGCTTTCTTTTGAAACTCAACAAGTAAGTGGCTTTTTTCATGATAATGTGATCCACACATATTTGATATTCCGGACAAGAACATGAAAATGTTTCATTCAATTTATCACAATCATCCCTAGTACTATGAAGAGAAGCATTTTCAATAGTTGAAGCATCACACAAAGAAGTAGGAGCACATTCATCAACAAGTACAATCGAATTGCTACTACTAGAACTAATGGGTTGAGCAATTACATTTTCAAACATTTGAGGGGATTCAACAATAATTTCCCATCCACCTCATTATCACTCAAATCATGAATGGCTTCATTAGTTAAAGTAGTAGGAGAGTCTACTTCTATTAGGATAGGATCTTTACCAAATGGTAGAGAAGACTCTTCAATGCTCTTTTGTACTTGCTCCACTTCTTGTGTATGTGTGAACATGGGAAGAGGATTTTCTTGGAAATTTGTCTTCAAAACTTGTGATTCTTTGAGTGAGACGCTCAATTTCCTTTTCCATTCTCTCATTCTCTTTCTCTGGATATTCCATTCGTCTCATTGTAGAGTTCATTTGATGGTCAAAGTTGGTCTCGTATGACCGCTCCTCGTCTACAGTCTGAGTCTCTTGATTTTGCAATTTTCTAAGGACTTCGCGAATGGTAGGTTTGGGAGCTTCCACTTGTGAAGTGGCATTTGACGACTTTTGTGCATGCAATTTTCTAAGGACTTCACGAATGGTAGGTTTTGTTTTGGCACACATGGTTGAGAATGAGGTCCAGAAGGTGGCTCAAGTGGGTTTAGGAATTCATGAGATGGATGAAATGGTTGAGAAGTGGGATGGAATGAAGGAGGTGGTTCGTGGTATGGCATGCGGTTGTATGGTGGAGGATTATGAGAAGGCTCATAATATGGGTTGTATGGTGGTGGAGAAGGCTCATGGTATGATCTATAGGGTAGGTGTGGTGAGTGATTTTGTTGAAATGGAGGTTGGTGGTAAGGTTCATGATATGGGTGGTGGAATGGACCATGACATTCTTGACCAATTGGATTCTCATCTTGAATTCCCAAGTTAGCTTGAATACCCCGTATTGTTTGTAGAATGGAATCGATGCTTTGAGAGATGGACTCTTCCCTTCTAGTCGAATCTCCTACAAAAGAGTGGGATTGAGAGAGTGAATCTTGATTACCATTAAACCAAGCCATGAAAGTTCAAAACAATTAATTCCCAATGAATGACAAGTATTTATCTAACTAAAATCTATAAAAATTAAAAGAAAAAAATATCTAAGAAAATGCAAATGCAAATGCAAAAGAAAAAGAGATTTCAAAATAAAATAAAAATGCAAGTATCTATGAATTAACTTGGAAACATGGTGAATTTAAACAATTAAGCTCAACATCAGGTCAAATTTAATGCAAACACACCACACAGAAGCTACCAAGTTAAAAACAATGCAATAATGCAATGAATGTTATGCAAATTACCTAAATGCAAAAATCCAAAAATATATGCACTGAAAAAAAATGCAAAATGCAAAACTAACAAGCTTCACACGAAACCCCTTGTCAAAAATGAATTTGACAATTAGATTACCTAGGGAGCCAATTACTTAGCTCAAGAACGGCGCCATTTAATTGAGTGGATTTTTTTGTCTCTTTCTTTAGCCTTGGGGTCCACAATCAAAAATAAACCAAGGATTGCAGATAAGTAACCCTAGGATCGTTTCTCTCGGATGAGCCTTTTATTGAATCCTAAATAATCTAAACGCTAAATGCAAATGCAATTAAATCAAGGAAAATAAGTTTTGGCTTTTCAAATTAATAAAATAAAATAAGTGCAATTAAATTAAATGCTAAACTATTATTTTTTGGTATTTTCTTTATAAAATGGTGAATGAGTAAATAGAATGGATGAAGTGAAAATATGAATTATGATTGTTCTTGGTAATGAAGAAATGACTATCCTCGCTCATAAAATATTATGGGAGTTAAAATTCATCAAGTCTTAAAATCAACCTCAAGATAACACTTGGAGTCCAATGTTCTCAATTAATAAGCTTCCTACAAACATAGCTAACCACTACCTCTCGAGAAATTGTTAAAAACCACTTGACGCGCAATTAAAATTGGATTAATGCAACATGAGCCTTCTTGAAATTGAAGACATAATGAGTCCTCAAAGGACAAATCAACCACATTAACTAGATAATAACACGCTAATTAATATAATTTCATCTTAAACCACAAGAAATTAAAAACATATATTTTTCACACTACAAAATCCAATCACAATCACAATTATCAAACTAACAAAGACAATAAACATTAATCTCAGGTTAAAGAATTTATACACAAAAATCCCTAAAATTAGGCAACTTAAATATATAAATCTAGACTAATAGAATGAACAAATTAACTCCCCTTTGTAGTCCATTGAGCTCAAGTAAACATCTCCACTACCCAGAAGAAAAGGGATTAGCCTCTCATTGTTTTAAAATACCCACAGCTTCCCAAACTGACCAGCTAGCTGGAATTCGTTAGAGTGGGAGACAGAGGGTGTTCACGGTGCTGCAAATCTGAGCTCTGGTGGAGATCAAATGCAGAGGAGAAGGTGAAGGTGGTTCTCGTCTCACGTCCCTGTCTCAGATGAAGGTCGAAGGTGGTGTGCCAAACCCAGGAATCACAGCGCTGGTTTTGTCTACTGGTTCTCACCGCCGATGAGGATGCTGGTGGTTGAGGGAGGAGAAGGACGAAGTGATTGTAGTGGGGTGTTCTGTTTGCAGCGCTGGTTCACTGGATATATCAGATGTTGCTGCTGGAATGAATGCTCGCCGGCGGACTTGTGGTGGTGGTTGACGCCGCCGGCGAGATAGGAGGAAGAAGGGGAGAGTCGAATGGGGGACAAGTCGAAGCTCAGGTCGTGAAGGCGTGAATCCTGAATGCGGCGCTATCTGGATATATAATACTGTCGAGCCTCTGGTTCTGTAATTCTGAATCTTTCAGCTGCTGACCCTAATTCATTAATTCCAGTTCAAAACGCACAGCTTTGCTGCAGGGACTAAATTGCAAAGTTTAAAATGTTTCATAGAGGGACTAAACTGAAACATTTATAACTTGAGCTCAAACTTCTATTTTCAAATTTGATATAATCTTTTTAGCCATCCACAAATAAAATAATTAATATAACATCAAATATTCTCATAAAAATCAATGATTAAGAGAAATTACAATTTCTTTGACAATTTTACCCTTTTTAGTCTTAATTTAATGTATTCACTCTTAATCTCAATTTATCACAAGAAAGACATTTTAAGCTCAAAAAGCTATAACAAAATGCATTAAAAATCCCAATTTAATTATCAAAAATCATGTAAAAATATGGTTCAATCATGGGTACCCAAGTGGGATGAGGATCCGTACCCTAAAAGCTAATTATTGAGATGGGAGAACTAGCCCACTTAAATACTATCAAGGCTCCAGTTTATCCAATGTGAGACTTGATATCTCATATTATCAAGGCTCCAGTTTAATTTTTAAAAATAACAATGATTGGCACAAAAAACATTTGAGACCAATGGCATCAGGGTTAGAAGGCTGAGAAGATGCTTTATAAAATTAATGGACTAAACCAAATTTTGTATAAAGTTAGAAGAAAAGAAATATTCTTTTGCCAAAAAAAGAGAAAAGCAATGATGACATATCAGAAAGCTAACCTGATATTCTGGCATTAAATCCCAGTACTCTTCTAGCAGTTCTTCAAGTTTGGCGGCTTTAGGCTGGGGTACTACATAAGTAAACATGTAAGCAGTACGATCCGTGGGACCTGAACCTGCTGGAAATGCCTGTGAACTTTTCAGAGGAAGATCATTCTAAATAATCACATTATGATGATATATTCTTAATATAAAATTATAAAAAATTACCTCCCAGAAAAATTGTGCTATGGAATTTCCAACTGGTTTTACTGATGGACTGCTATGACATCACTAGTTGAATTATTCTTAAAACCACGTGCACAGGTTCCAACAACAAGGCAAACACCATCAAGCTTGATCCCACCTCTTATCTGTAAAATTATTGTACAGGATTCAGGCCATTTTTTTAAACATGTAGGAGTAATTTAGTTTTTCCTTGAATCATGCTTGTGCACAAATTAAACTTAACAGGTTTAAATTAATTCTATATTTTCATCGCATCAACTAAGATTCTCACCTGCTTTACAACAGGGGAAAAGTTCCCCATTGCATCAATTATAAGACGAGATGACAATGTTTTGCTGTCTGATAGTTTTAGGACCTGAAAGGAAAATCACATAAGTATTCAATTCACATTGAGCTCAATGATGTTGTACAATCCATGTAGTGGACCTGACCTAATGGGATAAGGCTTGTTGTTGTTGTTGTATTTAATTTGTATTTGGATATTTTTGTGTAACAATAATATTGTAAATGACAGAGTGAAGAGTTATAAAAGTTAGTTAAGTCAGGGGAATATTAGAAAATAGCTGTTAGGATTATTGCCAATAAATAGATGTACCTATCTACTTGTATTTCCTGATTATATTACAGTTGCATTATCCAGTCTCTGCTCCTCTGTTTCGCTCGACTTACTAAGTTCTTCTCTCTTGACTCTCTCAATTCTCTCTTCTCTCTCTTTCTCCTCCTACCCTAGTTGCAAACCTACATCAGATATATTCACCATTTCTCGTTATATAAACTGTACTTTCCTTTATCTTTCATGTTCAATCATTAAAACAATTTCTAGTGTTCCCATTTGGCAAGGCAAACACCCCCAACCCGAACCTCATAAGTTGTTATTTTCTCTGCAAAATCCTTTGTCAATTGTTTATAAGCTCTGTTAAAACATTTCAAGACCTGCATGAGCTGCATAGTCTATCTCATCAATTTTCTTATTAGGGATTTTCATCATTGGAAGGGATAAGTTTGTCCTTGATATGCCAATTTGAGGCCAAACTCTGTTTGGACAGAAATGTTAAAGACCAATGTTGTGTTGCATTTGACCTCATGTAGCTCTATCTCCTGTCTGTAATGAGACAATCTAATTAAGAAACTTCGCCTAGTTCAATTCACCATTTTCCAGCAGGGAGTTTCCTTTGGGACGCTTCCTCCAAAATTGATGTAAATGGTTTGGTAAAAAGAAGGAAAAGAAAACAAAGTGGCAATCCGCAGTTTATGGGATTTTTTTTTCTTTTTTTCTTTTTTTTTATGGTTAAAAAAGAATGGTCATATGTTCCAAAAATATTTCTCTGCTATTGATTTTTTTTGTAGGACATAATTGTGATTATGGCCACTCTTTGGTGCTCTAAATATGGCTTTTCTTGACATGCAAAGAGATTGTGCAGCTCTTCAGCATTTTTCCCCTTCTTAGTACAATTTTTTTATTGTAAAATAAAATCATTGGATGGATTTATATAGCATTAAAGTTTATATTGCATCAGAACAAGTAGATATAGAAGTCAAAGTAAACTCACTGCAGCATCTTCATATACATCAATGGCGGATACACCACAACCTTCAAACAATGACTCCACCAAGTGAGGCAAATCGTTCTTTTACAATTTCTATGAGTTTTACTGGTCTGCAATAGGATAAAAGAACACCACTAAGATAAAAAAGCAAAGGGAAATCTACATCTTCATCACAACACAATGAATTTTCTAATAAAATTATTCTTTTGTCAAGTGTAGGAATTTGGTGAAAGTAAAATGCTTATGCATGAGACAAGCCTAGATAGAATTTCGGTATAACCCAATATATTATTTCAAGCTCGTTTTTTTTAATGGCATCTTCATGTGTTTTTCTTCATATCGCCTTGAAATGCCTAACTAGTAACTGCATGACCAAATTGCCTAACAGATGCTTACTGGCCTAATGCATGTGATGTAATCAACTCGAATGGTAAAGCAAAAAAACTCTGGACGCTAATCTCACATGACATCATTTAGATAGGGGTGCATATAATTATCATAGAAGAAATAGGGCAGAACATTCACATCATATTCATTTATAATGCATTTGGATAGATGGATTTGGAATTAGATTTTATGTATAAAATATCACATTTAAAATCCTTTGTTTGGGTAGGATAAAAAATTTCAAATTCTAAACCTAATGTCAGAACAACAGAAGCCTGAATCCTAGCAGTAATGATAATTTACTTAGGTGGCCCAGTGCTAATGATAATTTACTTGGGTGGCCCAGTGCACAAGGCTCCCACTAGGTGGGATCTAGGGAGCAATAGATGTAAGCAGCCTTACCCCCACAATTGGAGAGATTATTTCTAGGATTTGAACCTATGACCTCCAAGTCACATGGCAGTAACCTTACCGTTGCGCCAAGGCTCCCCCTCTAATGATAATTTACTTGGATTTGGAATAATTAGTATTCAAAATTCTAAAGAATTATAATAATAGAATTTACTTTGGATTTGAATAAACTCCAAATCCATGAATTTTATCTACCCAAATCCAAATCCAAATCCAAATAGCCCCTAATCCAAACAAAACACTAATGATTTTCTATTTTTCTGTCTTCTCTTCCCTTGGAGGAGTTTTTGCAAATACACAGAATGGGAGAGCACAACAGCATAAACTGTGGACCTGATATGATCAGGCATCAAATTATTTATTCATAACTGAGATCCAAGATGAGACTCTTTCTCTTGGTAAATAAAACTGTAGTTCATGGGAAGAGAGACTCACGAGACACCAAGATTAAGAATGTCCTCAACCCAGATATCACCTTTTCCTTGGAATCCATATCTATTCTGCAGAATCCATGAAATTTCAGATAATAAGTGAAAAAGAAATCAGAAAAAAAAAACTTGGAAGTAAAAAAGAAATTTCAGCCTTTGATTACTTAGCACAGAAATAGACCAAGTTGGAATTCGATTGTTGAAGTTCATGGCCTACAATTATGGTGTCAGAGAATTTTAATGTGTTATGTGAGACTATGGAAATATATGTCTAAGGCATCTCAAGACATTAGCTACTGGTTAAAACCTACCCAAATTTGATTCTTACAAAATTTATAAATACCAGAGAAGCGAAAAAGTGCAGGAATTTACAGGGTTGAATTTAACTGCTGTGGCTCTTTCAATGTCATCTTCTTCAAGGACTCCAACCTCCACAAGTTCTGAAAGCTCCTTTCTTGATATGTTCCATTCTTGTTCTCTCTATGCACACAATTACAAATTAATCAATCAACAACAACACAAGCATTATCCCACTAAGTGGGGCCAGCTATATGAATTGCATGCTACAAATTACTTCCCCTATCCTAATAGTAAGAGCAAGATAACTGATTTGTAGATATTAAGAAAATTAGTTAAGTTAGTTATTATTTATAAAAAAATGTGTACTGGTTTCCCCTAAAGTACCCGTTATAACCATTTGCATTAGAAACTACTCCCTTGATGGAAAAAGCCCCTTAGAATGTGACCCAATAGGGAGGGCTAAAGGGAAAAAAAGGGAGACACAATGGATTGAAGTCTTATATACAGGACCAAAGTAAACATATGAAAAACAGGACTTTCAACATACCCCTTTGAGCTTATTTCTTTCGACAATGGCAAATCGAAAGCCTCGGGCACTCAAGGCTGTAGCAATGAAGATTCCCAGCGTACCTCCACACACTAACACATCGTATGAGTGTTCTTCTTTGCCAGCGAGATCAGACGAACGAAACTCACTCGGAATTGTGACAACTTTCTGTGGTTCTAGCACAACTATAAAGATAATACAGGTTTGAAGATTACAAAACATTGAGAGAATCCTTTTAATCATACGAAAAATTGAAATTTAAGTGAAACTCTTGAGAACCTGCTTGAGATGAGCATATGTCAGACCATAACTGGTCTAATCTTTTCAAGGCTTCATAAGAGTATGCTCCTCCAGCACCACCAACTTCCCCACTCACTGCAACACTCTCCATTATCCTCTGAAGTTCCCCAAAAAAACAACAGAAGCATTTTGTCTCATTTGACATTGTATCAGCACCATAAAATGCAATTTGAAATTCTAAAAAGTTAAATAAAACAGAGCTAATAAAAATTCACTTAAGTGTATGTATCCTTTCAACCTGCAGTGGCAAACATTTTGAGCATGCAGTCTCACAATTAGCAAATTTGTGCAACCACATAGGATGGAGTCAAAACATGTCCTTTTTACATTAATAATAATATGATGCTTTTTGACTCTTGCTATTTTATAATCCTAACATCATTTTGATTTGATTGTTGGTTTTGTACAATATAAGTCGTCCATCAATGAAACAAAAATGCATTGTTTAAGATTTTATCACTCGAGCTGTTTGTTTGCCACTTAATGTCAAAATTGTAAGATTTAGCCTAAAATCAGTATGTTAACTATAGGCAATTGAGGCAGAGGAATAAAGCTGCCATAATTATTTCTCTTACCTGGTTGTCATTTCCCCTAAATTAATGCATTGAGTCTTTACCAATTTTCTTAATAGTTTTCTATACATGTATGATGTATTTGTATGTTAGATTGATTTATTTCTTTTATTGAGAGTCAATTTAAACAAATTTAGAATATGAAATTATTTTTTATTTTATTTAGAGCCCAAAAATTTAAAATTTTAGTTGAGGGAGAAATAAAAAAAATTGCAAATCTAAAAAGTTGGGTTTTAGGGAACAATTTGGTATTAATGATATTGATTTATTTTCAAACATAAAAGTATTAAAAGAAGTGTAAACAAAATTACTTCAATTGAAGTATTAAACCATATTTATTTTAATAAATAAAGAAGTGTAAAGAAAATCTAAAAGTCATTTTTTTCCAAATAAAGATATTATTTATAGAATATTATTAATAATACTTGTAATAACTGATCTACCGAAATGAGTTTTTCATAAATAAAATTGCTCATATTTTAATTACATGAGTTCAACTATATTACAAAATAGATAAAATTAATTAATTATATTATCTCTTTGTTTTGTCAGAATTAATTATATTATCTATTTAAGGTGAAATTTTATACTTTGATTATTAACTTTGCAACTTCGAAAATTAAGAAACTAATATACGAGGTAATAAGTTATATTGTTCCTTTCATCCTGGGAGGAGTTAGTTGGGTGTTTTGTTGACATGAATTTATTTTATATCCTAAATTTATATTATTATTTTTCTAAATCATCCCTATCGACTATACTTATTAGAGATGTTTTAAGTAGTATGCCTTAAAATTAACACGCCTAAAATAAATACTCCTTCACGGAGTTTAATTTTTTTTTTATTAGAGTGAGGTTTTTTAAGTGAAAAAGGAGGTGGTAATGGAGTTTTTGACTCTTCATGTTGTATTATGACTGCAATGTCCATCAGTTCGAATGGCAGATAATGAATCGAAACTCGAAACAACGCCTTCTAGCAAAGTACGCGGAGTGTATTATAGAAATTGAAAAAAAAAAAAAAAAAAAAAAAAAATTTGGAAATTAAGAATTTATCTCAACAATGTAAATTAATAAATTGAAAAAAAAAAAATGGAACCTGTGTTCTGGATGGAACTGCTTGCGCTCTCCATCTCTGACATCTTGCTTCTCTTCTGACATTTTTCTGTACCAAAGAACTCGCCGCAGCGAACTGTGACACACCATTGATAGTTTGAAGATGAAGCAATACCATATCCCAAATCTCTCTCTCTCTCTCTTAATTTGAAAAATGATAGTAATCGAAGCTCGTAGATTTGCTCTCAATTTCTTGCTCTTCGTTTTTTAGCAACCACGGCTATTATCTCATCTCAGGCAACAAAATTGCGCACCTGAAGCAGACACGTTTAACGGCTAAAAACTGTGTAAACTTTCTCCTTTTCAGATAAAAAAGAGAAGTGACCGGTAGTTCCGGTTTCCAGTGGACTATTATATAAAGCTGACAAGTTTTCTTCCCAATCGGATAAACCCCTCTTTCCCTCTTGAGGGTTTAGCATTTGCTCGTCATTTTCCGGTCTTCTACCTTCTCTGAGCATTTCGCACAGGTAAAGACGCAAACCATGTATATGTTATGGACTCATATATTATGTTATGGATTCATATATCGTCGATTCGGCCCGATAAGAAGAACTGCGAGTAAAATTTCGTTTAACAAAGTAAATAGTTCACTACTTTTCATCGTGTATCTGTTATACATGGCCAGTATAGGTAGTGGAGGCGGTGTCTGCGAGCGTGGGAGGCGCGCATAATGGGCGATGGATGGATGCATTTGCGTGGGAGTGAAACCCAGGTAATCCCTATAAATAGGATATTACCCAGGGTCGCACGACACACATTCTCTATTCCATTGTTTATCATTCGATCGCTTGCCGTCTGTGAGCCCCCTCGGCGAATCGCCATCTCCGCAGAAGCGCGTGGTGCGAGTTCTCTCATTGATATCTCCTTCATAGATATCACCGAGTTGAAGCCTCCTCCTTAGTGTTTAACTCTTAAGCATCTTAGAGAGGCCTATTGATCCAATATTAATACTCCTAGCTCATTGAAGCTAGACATCTGTGTTCTACACTAGAACATTGGCGCCGTCCGTGGGGAACCATAAACTTTGATTCCCAGACCATACAAAACCACTAACAACCACTGAGGATGGCCGCGAGCACCAGAAGCTGTAGTCAGGCACCTCGGCAAGGCCAACTACCAAAGGAACCTCAGCGGTGCTCACAACATGAGCGCGTAATCCAATATTCCGACTCAGTTGTTCCAAATCCCAACCACGTAACCGTGATGACTGAGGGCGAAACTGAGGATACAGCACATTCTCCTCACCCGAGTTTAGTTGCTCAGCAAGGGCAGCCGCGGGTTCAACGTCTGAACCTCCCTCCCCCTACGCGTGAATTCCAAGAGGAGCACCCCGGCAATAGGGTGTTGCATAAGAAAATGGATTCATTGATCCAACGAATGGAGAATATGGAAACTCGTCAACGACTTCAGAGAGAGGAAGATATCTGACTTATCCAGGAAAACCTGGACCTCCGAAATGTCGTTTGGCTGCAAGAAGAGCAGAAGCGGATACGGCAAGATTGGGAAGAGCGTGTAGGGCAAAAGGGGAAGCAGGTGGAAGCTACAAGGCGGGATGGTGCCGGTACAAGTCGGGTCATGACCTTGACGTCGGTACACACCAACGAAGAAGAGCCTAGCGAATACCATGAGGAGGAAAATCTAGTCGGTCATGACTGAGATAAGATCACTGAGGAGGAACACCGAGAGATTTTGTCTCTAAAGGAGCGAATAAGGGTACTGGAAAATCCTACTCAACCTTCTACCCGGGATACTGGAAAGCCCAGCTGGGCTAGCGATATGACGGCCACCGAAATGAACGAGGACGTACACCGACTTGCTGGAGTCGACCTGTCTCGGGCAAAAGGAAAGCACTCGATGGAGAACTCGGGCCTGAACAAACAGGAGACAACTCCCCCGTCATTCAGCATGCCTAAGACGGTAGAGGAAGGGCATTGCGGAGATAGCATTATGCACCAGTTTTCGAAAGAAATTATGGCCGCTACTTACCCCAAAGGCTTGGATTCCCGGGGATTGCCAAAGTACAATGGGAGTCAGGACCCGTTGAACCATCTAAATAACTTCAAAATGGAGATCAGGGTTAAGGGGATTGTTGGGCCCGTAATTCCTCGGTTATTTGCAGGAACCCTCCAGGGAGCTGCTCAGACTTGGTTTCATTCTTTGCCATTGCAGTCCATCCATGATATGAAAACCATGGAGCGTAAGTTTTTGCTCAATTTTGCAACAAGCAGGAAGCAGCCAAAGACCGAGTTTCAACTGGATCAAGTCAAACAGCTGCATACTGAAACCTTACAAAAGTACTTGGATAATTTCAAAGACACGGCCCTCCAGGTGCCCGGGTTGAAGGAGGATGTGCATCTACACTGTGTGATAGCCGGCCTTATTAGTACATCCCGGCTCAACAAATCGGTGATGAAGAACCGTCCTCAAACTTTGGCCGACTTCCGAGATCGATAAAAAACGTACTTGGAATTAGAACAGATGAAGATGATGAGCCAAGTGCCAAGGGAGAGGGGTAAGAGCCCACCTCCCAAGGCCAAAGAGCAGTATAGCGGTCGTAAACCGGAATCTCGCGGGCGTGGCGGAGAGAACAGACCAAGAGGAAGCAAACCTGAAGGAAGATTTGATAAGTACATGCCGCTGAAGGTGTTACAGGCTGAGATTTGGAAAGAGGTGTTAGCAACCGAAATGAAAAAGGTTGAACGACCCCGGCCAATCCGAAGAGAGGCTAATCTGGATAAGTCCCATTACTATGAGTTTCATGATCAGCACGGTCACACGACAGACAGTTGCTGGGATCTAAGAGATGCCGTAGAAAAGTTTGTCCGTGAAGGAAAGCTCCGTCGATTCGTCATTCAGACCCAGGGGCGGTAGAATAAAAAGCGCCAGGGGGGCCGGAGCAAGAGCCCACCCCTAGAGAAGAAAAGGCGAGAGCAAAGAAAGAAAGAACCAGACAGTGGTGACGAGTTCCCGGACTCCACGTATGATTGCAATGTGATTAGTGGAGGCTTCAGAGGCGGGGGAGATTCGGTAAATCAGTGGAAGAAATATTTGAGGGAGGTTCTCTCAATCAGAGATCGCCCGGACTTCAAGAAGGATGCCGCAAAACCCGAACCCCCGGTCCTAAGTTTTACCCGAAAGGACTTAGAAGATTTACCGCCAGGTCACCACGACGCGTTGGTCATCACGGGAACTGTGGTCAACTGTTATGTGAAGAAGATTTTCATTGATAATGGGAGTGCTGTAGACATCATCCTTTGGGACGCATTCAAACGAATGCGATTTGACCCAAAAGATTTGAAACCCTGCAAAACGACGTTGACCGGGTTCAATGGCCGTGATACATGCCCGAAGGGTTATATCGATTTGAAATTGACGTTGGGGACGAAGGAAGCTTTTAAGTTTGAGCATGTCAGATTCATTGTAGCTGATTTTCCTTCCCCGTACAACATAATCCTGGGACGTCCTACTATCCATGATTGGGACATGCTGGTATCCTCAAAGCACCAAAAGCTGAAATTGGCCAATGGAAGAAATCAGGTCGTCACGGTTAGGGGTGACCAGAAAGATTCCCGGCAGTGTTACTTTGACACAGTCAAGGAAAGTAAGGTTGATCCAGCGTCTCGGAAGGGAAAGGGCAAGGCGTCCAGGGAGGAGGATAAAGGAAAGTCGGTCAATCTCGTGGAACTGGATTTGCGCAAGGAAGAAAAGATGCGAAGAACGGAACCAGATGGGGAGTTAGAGGACTTTGCCCTAGGAGCCAATCCCGGGCAAATTACCAGAATCGGGAGGAATTTAGCCCCGGAGATTCGAGCAGAGCTCGAGGCTTGCTTAGGGAGCAACAAAGACATCTTCGCCTGGCAACCATCTGAGATTCCGGGGGTAGATCCCAGCGTATGCTGCCATAGGTTGGCAATTTGTCCGGAGTCAACCTCGGTAGCCCAAAGGAAGCAGAAAATTGGTGCAGACAGAAAAAGGCCCTTGAGGCACATACTGACGAGTTGTTGGATGCTGGTTTCATACGTGAAATGCAATACACTACCTGGCTATCAAACGTCGTAATGGTGAAAAAGCCTAATGGCAAGTGGCGGGTGTGTATCGACTACAAGGACCTTAACAAGGTTTGTCCGAAAGATTCTTTCCCCATGCCAAGCATAGACCAACCGGTGGATAACTCATCTGGGTTCAAGTTGCTCTCCTTTATGGATGCGTACTTGGGTTATAACCAGATTCCCAAGCATAAGGATGATAAGGAGAAAACAACGTTCATAACAGAAAAGGCCAACTACTGCTATAATGTCATGCCTTTCAGGCTGAAAAACGCGGGGGCCACATACCAGAGAATGATGAACCGAGTATTCGAAGACCAGTTGGGAAAAAACGTCGAGGTCTATATTGACGATATGATTGTTAAATCTTCCCGGGCGGGAGATCATGTCCAAGACCTGCAACAAACGTTTGACAAACTGAGAAAACATCAGCTACGTATCAACCCGGCAAAATGTGCTTTCAGGGTACCGGTGGGGAAGTTCTTGGGCTTTCTGCTTACCCACAGGGGGATCGAGGCCAACCCGGATAAATGTCAGGCCGTTTTGGACATGCAACCACCGAAGAGCAAAAAGGAAGTATAGCAGCTAACGGGAAGGTTGGCGGCTCTAACTAGGTTTTTGCCGAGGTCAGCCAAAAAGTCTCTCCCATTCTTCAAGTTATTGAAGAAGGAGACGTCGGGAGAATGGAACGCCGAATGTCAGGAAGCTTTTACGAAGATCAAACAATGTTTGTCAACTCCACCGGTTTTGTCTCGTCCAAAGCTTGGAGTAAACTTGATCTTGTACTTAGCTGTGGGAGAGGAGGCCGCCAGCGCCGCGTTGGTTAATGAGGGAAAGGAGGGCCAAACTCCGGTGTACTTTGTAAGCCGAGCTTTTACAGGGATCCGAATTGAGGTACCAGAAACTGGAAAAAATGGCTTTCGCTCTACTCATGGCGGCAAGATGGCTACGCCCATACTTCCAAAGCCATACCGTAGTGGTGCGCACCAATCAACCAATCCGGCAGATTCTCTATAAGCCAGACTTGGCGGGTCGAATGGCTAGCCGGGCTATAGAGTTGTCCGAATTCGATATAATTTATGAAGCCCGGCACGCCAAAAAGTCACAAGCTTTAGCCGACTTTGTGATGGAGCTAACCCCTGTGGAAAACCCGGGTCAGGACGGCGGCCACAAAAACGACATAACTTGGAAATTGTTTGTCGGTGGATCGTCTAATGAAAGAGGAAGCGGGGCAGGAATTATTATCGAGATCCCAGAAGGAGTCTCCTGGGAGCACTCCCTCCGTTTTGATTTCACAACCTCAAATAACTAGGACGAGTACGAGGCGCTCATCGCTAGATTACTACAGGCCAAAGAGAATGGGGCCAAGAGAGTTCACGTATCCACTGATTCTCAATTGGTCGCATCTCAAATAGAGGGCAAGTACCAGGCCAAAGGCCCTTTGATGGTCAAATACCTGGGAAAGGTTAAGCAGTTGATGGCCGACTTCGACAACGTAACAGTGATACATATCCCAAGGGGAGAGAATATCAGGGCAGATGTTCTGTCAAAACTAGCAAGTACCAAGAACCCCGGAAATCACCGCACGGTTGTTCAGCAGAACCTGTTGCAACCAAGCTGCGTTATGCTAATCTCAGAAGCAAGTGACTGGCGGAAGCCA
This sequence comes from Acacia melanoxylon, assembly GCA_019022615.1. Lineage (NCBI taxonomy): Eukaryota > Viridiplantae > Streptophyta > Magnoliopsida > Fabales > Fabaceae > Acacia > Acacia melanoxylon. The sequence goes on from JAFJYJ010000014.1 coordinate 1,461,529, forward strand.
ATCGCCGATTACCTGGAAAGAGGAATCCTCCCGGAAGACACTGCGAATGCAAGAAAGACAGTAAGAACGTCAGCTTCATATACTATGATAGACGACGAGTTATATCGGAAAGGCTTTCACTCTCCATTGATGAAATTCCTCGATTCGGCTAAGGCCGACTATGTGCTATCCGAGATTCATGAGGGAATAAATGGGCACCACATCGGCGCCAGGGCATTAGCACGGAAGCCGGTGAGGGACGGATACTTTTGGCCCACTATGGCGGAAGATTCCAAAGAACATGTGCGTAGATGTAATAGTTGTCAGAAGCATGCTAACGTCATACACACTCCCCCATTTGAGTTAACAAGTATCTCGGCTCCCTGGCCGTTCTACAAATGGGGTATGGATCTAATGGGGTATGGATCTATTGTGGCGGTGGATTACTTCACCAAATGGATAGAGGCGGAACCGCTAGCGACAATCACTTCGGCGCGGGTGCAGAAATTTCTCAATCGAAATATCATATCCCGGTTCAGAATACCGGCCGAGATCGTGACGGACAACAGGACCCAGTTCACCGATAAGGGTTTTCGGGAAATGGTAGCCGACCTCCATATTAAACAGCATTTTGCCTCTGTTGAGCATCCACAATCCAATGGGCAGGCCGAAGCGGTTAACAAGGTCATCTTAGACGGATTGAAAAAGAGAATGGAGGATGCCGAGTCGAACTGGGTGGAGCAATTATACCCTGTTGATTGAGCCATATTTTATATGAATTTTCATAATTAATTTGGGATTCTTAATGTATTTTGTGTTAGTTGTCGAGCTTAAAATGTCTTTCTTATGATAAATTAAAATTAAGAGTAAATACTTTAAATTAGAACTAAAAGGGTAAAATTGTCATTAAATTGTTATTACTCTTAATCTTTGATTTTTCCGAGAATATTTGATATTAGATTGATTATTTCTTATTGTATGTGGTTGAAGAAATTAGATCCAATTTGAAAATGGAAGTTTAAATTTAAAATGTTTTATTTTCAGTTTAGTCCCTTCATAGAAAAGTTTTGTGCTTTGCAGATTAGTCCCTGGCCAGGAACAATTAGGTCAGCTGGAATTGCAATTAATATACTCGACATATCCGAGCTGGGGGTGCCGCGAGTGAGAGCTGAGAGCAACAAACCTTCTTCTTCTTCCTTTCGATTTGGACCCTTGCCTCCCTCCGTCGCTGGCAACTTTCTACTCTTCATTCACCGTCGACGGCGACGACGCCTTCTCCTTCCACCACCATTCTCACTGTTGAGCACCACGCCTCTACCAGCGACCACCATCACCTTCCCCTCGTCATTCCTTTTGACCTGCAGAAGCACGACGTAGTGCAGAATCGGACCCAAGAAGATCGTGGCGTGGAGACCTTCTTCACACTACCTCCGCCGTCGTTCTTCTTCACTCAACCGCCATCAGCCTCCGTCGACCTCACCATCACAGACGCGCGTGAAGACCAGAACAGTGGAGCTTCTTCCTCCGTCACCAGAGCCACACCACCATCGAACCTACACCTTCGATCTCGCATCCACCATCATCACTGTTCACCTTCACTTCCGGCGAGCTTCATCTTCCATCTCCATTAGCAACTTCCATTCCCCCTTCAACCAGCGTGGATGCCCTGTTACTTTTACATTTGTCTCCATTAATTGTCTAGCTGTTTGAATCAGGAGATGGTTTGTTCTGTGATGGTAGTTCACGGCTGATTCTTTGCTTCTTGGTGGTGATGAATTGTTCTTGAGCTTTATGGACTACATAGGGGAGTTTCTTATCATTCCATGATCTAGATTTATACATACTGATTGCTTAGATTTAAGAGTTGTTGTGTATGATTCTGGACTGAGATTGATGATTATTGTCTCTATTGGTTTGATATTTGTGATTGGGATTGGATTCTGTATTATGAAGATTATATGTATTTGAATTGCTTTGTGGTTGCGTTGAGACTATGTTGATTAGCGTGATATTGTCTAATTGATGTGGTTGATTTCTACATTTGAGGGACTGATTAGTACTCAATTCAAGAAGACTCATTTTACATTATTCCAATCTTAATTACACATTAAGTGGTTTTAAACAACTTCTTAAGAGGTAGTAGTTAGCTACGATCGTAAGAGCTACTATTAATTGAAAATATTGGACTTAAGTGATATCTTGAGGTTTTTCTAATTAAGACTTAATGAGTTCCAACTCCCATAATTTTTGAGTGAGGATAGTCACTTCATCATTACCAAGAGCATCCATTATTTTTATTTCCATTTTAGTTAGCATTTAATTAAATTGCATTTTCATTCTTAGTTTATTAATCTAAAAATCCAAAACCCAATCCCCCATTGTTTTCATTGCATTTGCATGACATTTAGATTATTTAGGATTCAATAAAAGGCTCCTCGAAAAGAGAGAACGATCCTAGGTTTGCCTATACGCAACCCTTGGTAAATTGTTGATTGTGGACCCCAAGGCTAATGACGAAAGGTCTTCATCACCTGTCCTGTGGGGACATCGAACCACTATCCAATCTGCGACGACGCAAGAGACCCCCTTTAGGTTAACCTATGGATGCGAGGCAATGATCCCGGTCGAGATCGGTGAACCATCATGGAGGAGAATTAAGGCTCTACACGAAGAGGATGGGAATAACCGATCAATCGCAGTAGAGTTGGATCTTGTGGATGAAGTCAGAGTAACGGCGCATTGCCGAGAGTTGGCTGCCAAGCAACTTATTGCCAATCGATATAACCAGAAGGTTAAACCCCAGTCTTTTGCCAAGGGAGATCTTGTCCTGCGCCAGGCCGACATCGGAAACAAGAATGCCAGCCAAGGTAAACTCGCTGCAAATTGGGAAGGTCCATACCGGGTAACGGAGAATTTGGGCAAAGGGGCTTACAAGCTAGAAACATTGAAGAAGAAAGCCGTAAAGCGAACATGGAATGCAGACAAGCTTAAGACCTATTATAGTTGACGAGTTTTTTGTAATGCTTCATCTGATGTTTTCCTACGGGAAGTAATGTAGTAATGGCTTTTAAGCGAATCTTTTTAGTGAATTTCGGGTCTAGAAACCCGTTTTCAGAAATCGCATGACCGCACTATAATTGCCAAAGCCAAACACGCATCAATGCATGGTCAAGAGGCTAGTTTCCAAAAAATCATGTCCGACTCAAGCATGTAGGAATCTGAGGTTCGTAAACCCGTTTCCAAAAATCATGCAAAAATCAAACATGTAGGATTTTGAGGTATTTAAACCCATTTCCAAAAATCATGTCCAATATTAAACATGTAGGAATCCGAGGTATTTTAACCCGGTTCCAAAGACCATGTCCAATATTAAACATGTAGGATTTTGAGGTATTTAAACCCATTTCCAAAAATCATGTCCAATATTAAACATGTAGGGATCCGAGGTATTCTAACCCGGTTCCGAAGACCATGTTCCAATTACATGTAGGAATCCGAGGTCTTCTAACCCGGTTCCGAAAACCATGTTCCAAATTCAACATGTAGGAATCCGAGGTATTCTAACCTGGTTCCGAACACCATGTTCCAATTCAACATGTAGGAATCCGAGGTATTCTAACCCGTTTCCAAAGACCATGTCCACAATTAAACATGCAGGAATCCGAGGTATTTAAACCCCTTTCTGAAAATCATGTCTAAAGGAAACGAGTAGGAATTTGAGGTATTTAAACCCGATTCTAAATACCATCTTCCAAATTCAACATGGAGGGATGCGAGGTATTTAAACCTTTTTCTGAAAATCATGTCCAAAGCAAACGTGTAAGAATTTGAGGTATTTAAACCCGGTTCTAAAAATCATGTTGACATCAAAGCATAAATGAATTCATGGTCAAATAACCAGTTTTCTAATCGACATGCTTACTTTGAGTGAATTTATGGTGTTCTCACCAATTTTAGGAAATCATGTTCAAGATAAGCGTGAGTGAATTCATGGTGGAGGCTCCAGTTTTTAACTTCGTAAATTCATGTTTCAATATCAAGCAATGGTTAAGCAACGCGGTTGGAAACTCTGACGTTAAGCGAAAATTTAGCGGGGCTAACGGAAGTGCATTAAAGTAAAGCGTTTGTCATTGATGAAAAGTCATACAAATAGATTTACAAAAATTCAAGTCGGGTTATGACCACGGCAACAAAAGGGAGGCCTCAAGAATAAAGGATTATGAAACAAAGTATGTATGGCTAAGGTTGGGCTTGAGCGTAGGAAGAAGGGGGTGGACCTTGTTCTTCTTCCTTTTCATCTTCATCTACGCCAGGAGGAATCAGCTGTCCTTTCTTGCCAACATAAGATAGGTAATTCAGTCCGGACAAGTTGAGAGCAATGCTAGGGTTAAGAGCGCGAATCTGCGCCACAACATTGTTAAAGGAATCTACGACTGCATCAGCATATTCAGTAAGTTCAGATTTGGCCTGAGCGAGTTCACCTTCTTTTGCCGCAAGCAGAGTTTATAGTGATCGGCATCAGATTGCGCCTTCTCCATAGCTATCACGTCGTTGGAATGAAGATCCTCCAGACGGTGGATATCTAGCTCGGCCCTGGCCAATTTCTCCTCAGCCTTAGACAAGTCGGTCCTAGAGGCCGTCAGTTCTTCGGTCATGGCCTCTTCCTTAGCTTTGAGGGACTGTAATTCCTTTTGCTGTTTGTCCCTAACGGCCTGTAGGGATTGGAAATCCTCTTGTAATTGGGCGTGTGTTGCCGCTAGGGCCTTCAACTCAGTAGAGGCTCGATCCCTATCCTTGGCGACTTTAGTCACCTCGGCGTTTTGCTTCAGTAGTGAATTCTCCTTCTTCAGTTTAAAGAGTTGCGCGTTGGCCACAACATATTTCACCTTGAGGAGAGCAAAAGGACGGATTAAGGAGACGGCGCGGTAGCCTTGCAATTCTATCTCGGCTAGCTTCTTCTTAGCTGGTTTGGTTAGTCCGGTGCGTCGTGGAAAAAGGCAGGAGGGCGTAGTATATCCAATACTTCTTGGGTCAACCCTTTCTCCCAAAGGTCGCCTTCAGGAAGATTGTGTACCGTAATTTGGCCCATTGACGAAGTCGGGGCCGAGATTGTGTTCACTGGGGAAGCTTCAGAGGGAGTCGGCGAGGTGTGCATGGTCGGCATTGTTAAGGGCTCTATGCTCTGAGCAATGTGCTCTGTCGCAGTTTGTTTGCCTTTGGCTTTTTTGCGAGCAGCATCTCCTTCGACATCCTGAGGCGCAGAGCGTTTTTGAGAAGCGATCCCGATGGAGGGGCCTTGGGGGTCGTTTGCCGGATTGATTGGATCCTCCTCGGCATTCCCAGAATGGTCCTTGAATACATTCATGAACCCGGGTCTTCCCATAGCTTGACCTGTGAAATAACATAAGGATATCAGTATGATAAAATTGATACGAAGAGCAAATTAATATACATATGGGCAATGTCCTACTCGTTGACGGACGTCGCCTAACTAAGGGTGTGACTATATACTCAGCCGGATCCATGGGATCCTCTAGAGAGCCTGCAAGTTTCACGAGTTCCACTAAGGATTTTTCCTCGTCATCAGAAAAGCTTTTAGCCTGAGGATATAGTCTTCGGGCTTAAGAGTATGATGATGTATAAACCAATATAGGGGAAACTTTTCTTCGGTTTCCCCAGCGTCGGTCCTTCGCAAAAACCAAGGTGCCTGGTCGGGACGGGCTTCAATCTTTATAAAGGCCGATTTGAAGTTTTTCCACGATTCACGAAAAGGCTTGAAGAGTTTCCAATCGCGGATGCTTCGAAGAGTCGTCTAGCCAAACCATTTCGTTGAAGCTGTAGTTTGGACATTGGTTTCTAACGGAGAGAAGAAAGACATGAAAGTTGGAACACTACAGACGACTTACAAATCCCTACATAAGATCTCAAAGGCAACAGCAAATGCCCAACCATTGGGATGGAGTTGTGAGGGAGCAAGATGCAAATGATTCAATAGTTGGATTTGGAAGTCGGTGAAGGGAAATTTCACACCCAGGAGAGTGATAACATCTCGGTAAAGGAAAAAGAAGTGTGGATATTTTTCCTGTGGGCGACAAGAATTTCCTGATTCGCGTCTCAGCGGCAGTCGGAGGGTGTATCCCTCTCCGTCCCCGATCCCGAGTTGGAGAAGATCATTGTTGGTTAAGGAGTTCTTTATTTGCGTAACGCAACTGGTCACGGCAGGAGTTAAGTCAGATGGAACTTGGGAAGAGGCAGAAGCGTTGGACTCATCAGTCGGGGATTGGTCGGGTTGGTGCGATGAAGCCAGAAATACCTAAAAATAAAATAAAAAGGTAAGGATCAGAGAATGATATATACCTGGGGTAGTAGAACTATCCTGGTGGCAAGATAAAGACATTTGATCGGGGTAATCAGAGCCGGGATAGGCCGAGGTATGTAAAGGAGTTATGTTCCATTGGCATTTGTCTAACAGTAAGTCGGCATCTCGATCTCGTCCTATTTGAGCTAGTTCAATACTTTTGTGGCAACACTCGTCACAGGGTGTGGGACCCGGATCTGATAATCCGGGGTTAGGAAGGTTTTTCTTGAAGATGGGACATGGAATTACGGCGGGAGTTGAAGGAGGAACGATGGATGACTCATGAGGCGACAATGTTTTTTCTCCATCGGAAGACAATTCCCAGAATGAAACCTTCTTGGGTCTAGGAAGGCTCCTGGGTTTTCTAATAACTTTTGGTAAAGGGGGGCCACTATCTGTACCTAAGGGAATGTCGTTGGGCTGAGTCCCTGGTTGTCTGATGGGAAAAGAATCTTTGGGTTTGAAGACATGCGGAAAGGTACAGGCCATTCTGGACACCTAGAAAAGGGAATAGAAGCTAATAACCCACCCAGCAAAACCCAGAAACACGACAAAACCCACAAACACAGCAAATCCCAGAAACGCACCCAGAAAAACCAGAAACATACCAAAAACCTCAAAATGAAGTACAAGAGATGTGCAAGAACAAACAAGTAAGAGAACAAGTGGTAATACCTGTTGAAGAGGGAAAATGCGAGAAGATTGTCAAACGAAGGCGATAACTTGGGCGCAAAGCAAATTCCTCTAAGACAAAAGGGATAGTCGGGAGTATAAAGTAAGACTGACAACTTTTAGGAAGAAATATATATATACATTGTGAATTTGAAAGGTCAGGGGTCGCGACGTCATTACATCCCTCTAACGGAGTTAGAAACCCTAAGATAAATGACGTTTCAAGTGAAATGGCGTGAGCATTAAATGCGCACGGATATCGAAGGCACAGGAATGACCACTCGGTATAGGTGACGGTTGAACGTCATGATGTGTTAAGGCATGCGGCAAGCACGTGGCTGACATGTGGTTGACTTATGAAGCTTCGACAAAGACCATTCAAATTCTTCAACACGGCCCGGATTGAGGGGCAGTTTGTTTTAACTCAACCTGGATTGAAGGGCAAGTTGTTTAAACCCAACCCGGATTGGTGGGAAGTTTGTTTTAACCCAACCCGGCTTGAATGGCAGTTTGTTTTAACTCAACCGGATTGAAGGGTAGGTTGTTTAAACCCAACCCGGATTGGTGGGCAGTTTGTTTTAACCCAACCCGGCTTGAATGGCAGTTTGTTTTAACCCAACCCGGCTTGAATTGCAGTTTGTTTTAACTCAACCCGGATTGAAGGGTAGTTTGTTTAAACCCAATCCAGATTGGAGGGCAGTTTGTTTAAAACCCAACCCGGATTGGAGGACAGTTTGTTTCGATACAACTCGGATTGGAGGTCACACATATTAGATTTTAAACTTGTGAAAGGCCAAAGCTTGGAGAAACGTCTGAGGTTCAAAGACAAAGAATTAGTAAGGAACAAATTGAACAATGAGATGCCAGCAAAGTCAACAAATGATTTTCCATTAGTAATGAATGGTTTACATAACGTTTTTACAGGAAAATAAACTAAGGAAAATACAAAGTTAAAATACAACCGAGTCCGGTTTGACTATTTCCTAGGCGGATCTTTTTAAGTTATCACAGAGTCCGGGCGTCCAAATCCATCAGCAGCAAGCAGACGATTCATATGAAGAACTCTCTGCTGCCGAAAGAACTCCCAGATGCGTAGTGGTGCAGATCCCTATCGGATATGGTGGACCTATTGATAGGAGTAGACTTCAGGCCAGCGAACCACCGTATAAAGATCTCTGAGTCAGAGATCTTTAGGATAAAGATCTTCACTAAGGCCCAACGGAACTTGATGGAGATTCCAGATTGAAACTTTGCCAGGTTGGTGAAGACTGGCAAATATATTTGGACTCCCAGAAGCTCGTTAGGGGATGTGGATGAAGACTGGCAAATATATTTGAAGATGGCCGATGATAACGGGTACCGGCGGCCTTCTGATCAATGCATGTTTTTTCTTCCTCACTTTTCGTCCACTCATTCTGAACAAGGGACTAGAGCCTGATCTCCAATTCATGCTACGAAAATTTCGACACCAAAGAGAGCAGTATAAGAAATAGAAGTGTCAAAGGTGCGGATGGAGCGAACAAGAGGAAGAAACAAGTATATATATGGGCATCCTGATATTGGAAACGCCAAGAGATAATTAATGTCTCTTCAATGCTGATATGGGAAACGCCAAAGGTAATTAATGTCTCTTCAATTCTGATACGGGAATAACAGAGATAATTAATGTCTTTTCAACCCTGATATGGGGAACATCGAAGGTCAACAATAGTTTTCCAAATCAGATACTGAAAGGACTGGGAGATAATGCTTTTGCAAGTGAAAAGGCAAGTATCACAATTAATTAGTTCTCGTCTGACGAAAAAGTGCAATGATGGTTGGATGGGAAAAAGTGCGAGTATTGAAGGCGCACGAAACCCAAGAAAGATTACTAAGAGAAGGCGGCGGGTGCATATCCCAAGAAGGACAGATGAACAATCGCCATTACTTTTACAAAATCATACATGCGCATATGACCAACTTTTTATTAAAACCCAGATTGGGGGCAACACGTGGCAGGAATCTGTAACCCCGGTTATGGATGAGCTTGGAAATTGGCGACATCAATCTCGGTTGTCATAAAAAGTAACTTACCAAAGCCGACCTATCATTTAAGGCAAACGAGGAGTCGTTAAATTAATATGGAGCTCATAGCCGGTTATGACCGAAGTCATAGTAACGGTTGGACCAAAGATTACTAGACGACGGTCGATAAAGTGACGGGAGCTCATAGCCAATTATGGCCGAGTTCATAATAACAGTTTTGGCCAAAGATCACTTTTCGATGCAAACTCCAATCGCTATGAAAATTGAGTAAATGCCCATTAAAAATGAGCCCGTCCTTTGTGACAGAGAGCGATAGAGCAGGGCGAGCAAGGAAAGAGTCCCGAAGGATTCTTTTAAAACTTGAGCTCGGACAAATGAAGACTGGGTTAGTGAGTACGGTAATCTCGGCACGTCAGAAACCTGCCATACCGAGCTTGGGGGCAACTGTTATGGACTCATATATTGGCGGGTGCATATCCCAAGAGGGCTTGCAGTAAAACACCCGTTTAACCAGGTAAATGGTTCACCACTACTCCATCGTGTCTGTTATGCAGGACCGTACAGGTAGTGGAGCAGGTGTCTGCAGAACGTGGGAGGCACATAATGGCTGATGGATGGATGCATCTTCATGGGAGTGAAACCCTAAGTAATCCCTATAAATAGGAGATTACCCACCAGGTGCACGACACACATTCTCTATTCTATTGTTTATCATTCAGTCACACAGTGCACACACCCACCCTCAGGCGAATCGCCATCTCCGTGTAGCACCGTGGTCTGAGTTCTCTCGTTGATATCTCCTTCATAGATATCACCGAGTTGAAGCCTCCTCGTTAGTGTTTAACTCTTAAGCATCTTAGAGAGGCCTATTGATCCGATATTAATACTCCTAGCTCATTGAAGCTAGACATCTGTGTTCTACACTAGAACAGTATCATTTTCCTTTTTCTTTCAATTTCTATGCCCTTGTTTTTGTTTGTTTGTTTTGGGTACTAATTCTCTTAGATGCTACATGGTGAATAAGCCATCAATGGAAGATTTGAACTATTCTGCTATTTATTTCTCGATTACCAATTACCGTGTGAGACTATGCTTTGTAGAATTTTTCTTTTGGTTTCTCTTTCTCCTTAGTGTTCTTGCTCAACTTTGTTGCTTTACTAGGTCCTCTCAAGTTACCGAGTATAAATTAATCTTCCACATTGTTTTCCATTGGCTGAAAATTTTTGTTACAGTGGGCCATAGGGCCTTCTCAATGCCTTCTTTCTTTAGCTATTTTCAAAAAAAAAAATCTTTGCGGTCATAAATAAGAGTCTCTCTATGGCAAATTTCACTGCTCAAAAGTAGTGAACAAGTGGTTAATTTTTATTACATCATCAATAACACATGTTTAAGTAAGAGTCTTTATATGGGCTATCCCTTGGTAGTATAAAGAAAACAAGGTAGCTCATAATTGGCGTTGTAATATTCCCAGTATCACAATTTTCCCTTGAAAATCAACTAAAGGCTATGGAAGGGTTATTTATGTATTCTTTTCGGCAATTAAAATTAAGGGATTCATTCATGTGGTTTAATGAAACAGGTTATGATAACTAGAAGTGATGCCACAGTTTCTATCATTAAGACTATGCAATTGAAAATTTGATATTTGCTGCTTCACATTACTGTAATTAAGTAACAACAAAAGGTGTGTGGATCTAGTGTATTTTTCAAGTCCAAAACCCTTGTGCTTGGGGGGCATGCATGTTTTCTCTATCTCTCAATTCCTAGAAAAGTGAATTTGGTTTTGGTCCATAGAAGCCTTACCCATAACCTCCTAAATTATGCCTTAACAATTACTTTTATGTTGAAACTGGTAGGATGATGATAAACTCGGAATATCAAACTTTAGAATTTATAGATCATCCTATTTCAATTGTAAAACCTTTTGCCTGGTGTACATCATGGTGGTTGCAGATGACGAGTTTCACCTTTCAAACCCCTGTCAAAAAATAACTCTTTCTTACATTTGTGCTTAGTTTCAACCTGCCAATTATCTATAAGATTTGTATCAAAACAAGCTCCAAAATAGGTCCTCTGTGCTCTGCGTTTTCCTCTTGGCCTCAGAACATACTAGGCTCTAGCCTCTTATATGTTCTTGTTGAATTTGTTTATACCCATTTTAACTTTGCCAAAGCTGCAAGAGCTCTCTCTTGAAAAATACCTGGTTCCTTTCTTATCAGATTGATCAGAGAATGTAGAAATAGAAGCATTTTTGTACATCCATATTCAATAGTGCTCCTTTCAGCTGTATTATGTAACTGGAAAGAAATTTAGCCTACCTACCATAGGATGTCGAATTAGACCTAAATATCTAATATCTTCAATTCCTTTGAACCGGCCAATCAACTATTACATTTGTCAAAACAAACAATAGAGGATAGAGGGTGTTCTGTGCCTTGTGTTTTCCTCTTAGCTCTGATGAATTTAGATTCTCTTCATTTAAAATCGAAAAATGACTTATTTCAAGGAAATCTGTGTCATTGGCAATTGGTTTAAATGATCAAGATTTGTTTTCCACTAAAGATAAAAAAGTTATGCTTAATAGATGTCGGCTGTCTAGTCATCTACTCTCATTTTCTGGTCCAAAATTGAGAACACCCTTGGGAATCTCTTAGAGTGTATTAGCTTCAATTTTCTTTTATGTTATTGTTCAATATGTTTATACTGCCTAGTCCCAACAGTCTTTTCTTGGAGCAATATACCTTGCTCCTTTCGTGTCAGATAAACCGAAGCATATATATACTAAAAGAAGCTTCACAATTCACATATTCAATAGAGTGTTCCATCTTGTGTGTATCATTAACTGTGTTCTGGTATAGAACATAAATGTCTAGCTCATATGAGCTAGGAATGGTTTATATCGGATCAATGGGCCCTTCGATGATACTCGAGTGGCGAGTATTAAGGAGAGGGCTTCTGCTCAGTGATATCTATAGGGAAGATACCAATGAGCGAGTTCAGATCACAGTGCTACACAGGTGAAGCGTTTTGCCAAAGGGGTGGTGTATATGCAGTGTGACTGAATGGTAAATAATGGAAATAGAGAGAGTCCAGAGTGCACCTGGTGGGTAATCTCCTATTTATAGGGATTACCTAGGGTTTCACTCCCATGCAAATACTCCAACCATCAGCCACTATGCGCCTCCCACGTTCCGCAGATACCTGCTCCACTACCTGTACGGTTCTGTGTGACAGACAAGGTGGAGTAGTGGTGAACTGTTTACCTGGTTAAATGGGTGTTTTACTACAGGCCCTCTTATTGGGCCGAGTGACTGGCTGGCCCAATATATGGGTCCATAACAGTTGCCCCCAAGCTCGTTATGGCAGGTTTCTGACGTGCCGAGATTAGCGTACTAATCAACCCGGTCTTCGTTCATCCGAGTTCAAGTTCTCACGGGATCCTCCGGGATGCTTTCCTTGCTCGCCCTGCTTTACCGCTCTCTGTCACAAATGATGAGCTCATTTTCCAGGGGCATTTACTCAATTGTACCGCGACCAGAATTTGTGCCGACAAGTGGTCTTCGGTCAAAACCGTTGTTATGACCTCGGTCATGACCGAAACTTGTTCTGAAAGGTGGTCTTTGGTTACAACAATTCTTTTGAATTCGGTCACCACCGACTCATAAGTTCCTGCCTTCTTGCCACCTGTCTTCTGAGTGACAGGTTGGCTATTCGTGGATAGTTGGCTTTTCGCAACTGCCTCTTTTTTATGATAATCGAGATTGACTTCATTATTTCTACGCCTTGGTCCTAGCCGGATTTTGAGTTTCTCCCACGTGTTGCCCCCAATATTGGTTGTCATAAAGGGTTGGGAATATCAGCAGGCGTGACTCAGGCATGATTTTATCTTCCTGGGGATACAGACTCATTGCCTTTTGGTTACAATCCTTTTTGATCTGCGTGCGTATTTAATGTACGCGCCTACTCCCGATCTGGCCATCATTGCGCTTCCCCACTTGGAAAGCATTCATTATCGCCGGCGCTTGCTCTTTTCAATAAAGAAGGCATTGATTGCCCCTGACGGTTGCCTCTTTTCGCTAAGAATGTATTGGTTGGTTTTGGCTTTTTAGACATGGGGAACGAAAAAAGCATTAAATACTCCTGACGCTCTCCATGTCAACCTGCCTATATAAGCTCTTGCTCTTCCACAATATTTGTCCTACTCCAAACTTTTCAAACATCCTATACTTCTGTTTAGTCTTATCAATGAAGTTCTATTCTAGACAAGCAGAATCGTGGATGCCATGGAAATCAGGCTCTGGCCCTTCGCCCTTTCCTTTAAAGTTTCTCCAGATAAGCGGGCGAAAAGTAAGGAAGAAAAAACGATCATCGATCATTATGCCGCCTGTGGTTTTCGCCATTGTTGACCTCCAGATGTATTTGCCAGTCTTCATCCACATCCTCCAACGGGCGCCTGGGAGTCCAGATGTATTTTCCAGTCTTCATCTGCCTGGCAAAATATTTCATCTGGGATCTCAAGCATGTTTCGTTGGCTACTGGTGGAGATCTTTGTTTTGGCCACCCTTGACTAGGGATCGTCATGGCACGGTTAGGGTTCTATGTGGCCAACAGTGGGTCAATAGGTCTACCGTATCTGACGAGGATCTGCACCGATACACTTCTGGGAGCTCTCTTGGCAGCAGAGAGTTCTTCATCCAAATCTTCTGCTTGCTACCGATGGGTTTTGAGTGACCAGACTTTGTGTTCCCTTTATTAGTAGGCTAGACTTGGTTTATTTCCCTGTATGAATGTTATGTAAATGATTCATTTATCATTGGAAAATATTTTTTGCTATTGCAGGTTTCTTCCTTTTTCATTCTGCATATTCAGGCTGTTTTGAGCAAACCACCCTCCTAGACAGATTTGAACTAAACGCCCTCCAACTCGGGCTGATTAAAAGTAAACCGCCCTCCAGAACGGATTTGAACGTAACACCCTCCAATTCGGGCTGAATTAATATTAACCGCCCTCCAGAACGGATTGCATTTTGAGCAGAACGCCTTACAATCCGGGTTGATTTAAAAATTAATCGCCCTCCAGAACGGATTTGAACGTACCGCCCTCCAATCCGGGCTGAATTAGTATTAACCGCCCTCCAAGTCGGGTTGAGTCGTAACAAACAGTCCTCCAATCCGGGTTGAGTTCAAACGACCTGCCCTTCAATCCGGGTTGAGTTCAAACAAACCGCCCTCGAATCTAGGTTAGGTTTTAAAAATTTGAATAGACTTTGATGAAGCTTCATTAGTCAGCCATATGTCAGCTGCGTGTTTGCCACACACCTTAGCGCATCATGACGTTCAACTGTCGCCTATGTCGAGTGGTCATTCCTGCGACTTCGATATCCGTGCGCATTTAATGCTCACGCTGTTTCACTTGAAACGTCACTTACTTTAGGGTTTATAACTCAGTTAGTGGGGTGTAATGACGTCGCGACCCCTGACCTTTCAAATTCGGAACGTTTATATATATTTCTGCACAAAAGTTGTCAGTCCTACTTCGTACTCTCGACTATCCCTTCTGCCTCAGAAGAATTTGCTTTGCGCCCAAGTTACTGCCTTCGTTCGACAATCCTCTCGCATTCTCCTTCTTCAACAGGTATTTCTGCTTATTCTCTTCCCTGTCTGGTCTTGCATATCTTTTGCATTATAACTTGAGCCATTTGGCTTGTTTCTGGTTTTTCTGGGTACGTTTCTGCGTTTTGCTGAGTTTTTGGCCTTTGTTGGGTTTTTGGGTTTTGTTGGGTTTCTGGGTTTTGTTGGGTTTCTGGGTTTAGCTGGGTGGTCTCTTAGCTTCTGTTCCCTTTTTTAGGTGTCCAGAATGGCCCGAACCTTTCCGCATGTCTTCAAACCCAAACATTCTTCATCCCTTCGACAATCAAGGATTCAGCCCTAAGACATCTCCCTAGGTACAAATAGTGACCCTCCTTTACCAAAAGCTTGTAGGAAACCCAGGAGCCTTCCTAGACCCAAGAAAATCGCCTTCTGGTTGTCCTCTGTTGGAGAGAAAACATTTCCACCCCTTGAACCGTCCATCGCTCCTCCTCCAACTCCGACCGGGGTTCCGAGTCCTTTTTCCAAGAAAAACCCTCTTAACTCCGGATTGTCCCTTCTGGGTCCCATACCCTGTGACGAGTGTTGTTACAAGAGTATTGAACTAGCTCAGATGGGACGGGACCGGGATGCCGACTTACTGCTGGACAAATGCCGGTGTAACATAACCCCTGTACGTACCCCGGCCTACCTCGACTCTGACTACCCCGATCGAATGTCTTTATCCTGCAACCGGGATAGTTCCACTTTCTTAGGTATATATCATTCTCTGATCTTTGCCCTCTTATTTTATTTTTAGGTCTAGATGGCTTCAGCAAATCAACCCGTCCATTCTCCGACCGATGAATCCAGCACGTCCGCCACTTCCCAAACCACATCCGGATTAACTCCTGCCGTGAGTAGTTGCATTTCAGAAATAAAGAACTCCCTGTCCAGAAATGATCTTCTCCAACTTGGGATCGGGGATGGAGAGGGATATACCCTTCGACTGCCATTGGCCCGTGAATCAGTGTATTCAGGTCGAATTCAACAAAAAGACCCCCACTTCTTTTTCCTCTACCGGGACATCATCACTCTTCTGGGTGTGAAATTTCCCTTCACAGACTTTCAAATCGAACTACTGAGTCATTTGCATCTTGCCCTTTCCCAACTTCATCCCAATGGCTGGGCATATGCCGTTGCCTTTGAGAGCTTATGTGGAGAAAAAGAGTTCGTATGTAGTGTTCCGACTTTCATGTCCTTCTTTTCTCCATTAGAAACCAACGTCCAAACTACAACTGAAACGAACTGGTTTGGCTAGACGACGCTCTGAAGCATCCGTGACCGGAAACTCTTCAGGCCTTTCCGCGAATCATGGAAAAACTTCAAATCGGCCTTCATAAAAGTTGAAGCCCGTCTCGGCCAAGCACCCTGGTTTGTGCGAAGGACCGACACTGGGGAAATCGAAGAAAGGTTTCCCCTATATTAGTCTACCCATCATCACACTCTTAAGCCCGAAGACTATATGCCCCAGGCTAAAAGCTTTTCCGATGAAGAAGAAAAGATGTTATTGGAACTCGTAAAACTTGTAGGTTCCCTTCAGGATCCCATGGACCCAGCCGAGTATATAACCACACCCTTAGTTAGACAAGGTCCGTTAACGAGTATGACAATGCGCATACGTATATTGGTTTATATCTCATGAATTTTATCTTACTGATACCCTTTTGTTATTTCACAGGCCGGGTTATGGGAAGACCAGGGTTCATAAATTTGTTCAAGAACCGTTCCGGGAATGCCGAGGAGGATCCGATCAATCCGGCAAACGCCCCAGAAGGTCCAGCTATTGTTTCTCACAAGCGCGCCGTGCTTCAGGATGCCGAAGGGGATGCTGCTCGCAAAAGAGCCAAGGGCAAACAGGCTGTGACGGGGGAGACTGCTCGAAGCATAGAGCCCTTGGCAACGCCGGCCATGGTAGGCTCACCAATTCCATACGAGTCCTCTCCGGTACAAACGACTTTGGCTCTGACTTCGTCAGCGAGCCCACCTTCGATAGCCAACCTTCCAGAGGGCGCCCTGTGGGAGCAAGGGCTAACCCAAGAAGTGTTTAACATCACTCGCCCTCCCGCCCATTTCCATGATGCCACAGGTTTGAGCGAGGCTGCTCAGAAGAAGT
Organism: Acacia melanoxylon; assembly: GCA_019022615.1. Taxonomy (NCBI): domain Eukaryota; kingdom Viridiplantae; phylum Streptophyta; class Magnoliopsida; order Fabales; family Fabaceae; genus Acacia; species Acacia melanoxylon. The sequence continues at coordinate 1,478,306 of JAFJYJ010000014.1, forward strand.
TATTCGAGATGGAACTACATGGCTATCAGGCCATCTCCTTACTCCAACCTTATGCTATCCTTAAGGTGAAGTTTGGGCTGGCCAACGCTCAGCTACTTGGTTTGAAAAAGGAGAATGCAGTTCTAAAGCAAAATACCGAGGCGATTAAAATCGCCGAGGATAGGGCTTGAGCCTTTGCTGAGTTGAACGCCCTAGCTGCCTTACACTCCCAACTACAAAAGGATTTTCAGTCTCTACAAGTCGTTAGGGACAAACAGTAAGAGGAAATACAGTCTCTTAAGACTAAGGAGGAGGCCATGCAAAAAGAGCTGACGGCCTCTAGGGTCGACCTTTCTAAGGCGGAGGAAAAATTGGCCAAGGCCGAGCTAGACATCCAACGCTTGGAGGATCTTCACTCCAACGACATGATAGTTGTGGATAAGGCGAAATCTGACGCCGATCACTATAAGGGTCTGCTCGCGGAAAAGGATAACGAGCTCGCGGCAAGGGAAAGTGAGCTTGGTCAGGCCAAATCGGCACTCACCGAGTATGCTGACGTGGCCGTAGATTCATTTAATAATGCTGTGGCGCAGATTCACGCTCTTAATCCTGACGCTACCCTCAACATGTTTGGATTGAGCTTCTTAGCTTACGTTAGCAAGAAAGGGCAGTTGATTCCTCCTGGCGTAGATGAAGACGAAGAGGAAGAAGGACAAGCTCCGCCCCCTTCTTCCTGAGTCCGAGCCCAACCTTGGCAGCATATGCCTTTTTTGAGGATCCTTTACTTTTGAGGCCTTTCTTTTGTTGCCGCGGTGATAACCCGGCTTGAATTTATGTAAATTTGTTGGCATGACTTTTTATCAATTACAAACGCTTTACTTTAATGCTCTTCCGCTAGCCCGACTAAATTTTTGCTTAACGTCAGAGTTTGCAACCGCGTTGGTTAACCATTGCCTGATATTAAAGCACGAATCAGTGAAGTTGAAAACTGAAGGTTCCAACGTGAATTAACTCACGCCATATTGAACATGATTTACTGAAATTGGTGAGAACATAAATTCACTTGGACTAAGCATATCGTTAGAAAACTGGTTATTTGTCCATGAATTCGTTGATCTTTGATGCCAACATGATGTTTGGAACCGGGTTAGAATACCTCAGGCTCCCACATGTTTTAAATAGAACATGGTTTTCGGAGTCGGGTTAGAATACCTCAGATTCCGACATGTTTTAACTGGAACATGGTCTCCGGAACCGGGTTAGAATGCCTTGGGTTCCTACATGTTTTAATTGGAACATGGTCTCCGGAACCAGGTTAGGATGCCTCGGGTTCCTACACGTTTTAATTGGAACATGGTTTTCGGAACCCGGTTAGAATACCTCGGGCTCCAACATGTTTTAATTGGAACATGGTCTCCAGAACTGGGTTAGGATGCCTCAGGTTCCTACATGTTTTAATTGGAACATGGTTTTCGGAACCGGGTTAGAATACCTCGGATTCATACATGTTTTAATTGGAACATGGTCTCCGGAACCGGGTTAGAATGCCTCAGGTTCCTACATGTTTTAAGTGGAACATGGTTTTCGGAACCATGTTAGAATACCTCGGATTTCTACATGTTTTAATTGGAACATGGTCTCCGGAACCGAGTTAGAATGCCTCGGGTTCCTACATGTTTTAATTGGAACATGGTTTTCGGAACCGGGTTAGAATACCTCAGATTCCTACATGTTTTATCTGGAACATGGTCTCCGGAACCGGGTTAGAATGCCTCGGGTTCCTACATGTCCCTAGTAATCCAGTCTCTTGATTTCTGAAAACGGGTTTCTAGACCCGAAATTCATTAAAAGATTGGCTTTTAGATCCATTACTACATCACTTCCCGTAGGAAAAACATCTGACGAAACATTACAAAATACTTATCAACTATAATAGGTCTTAAGCTTGTCCGCATTCCACGTTCGCTTGACAGCTTTCTTCTTCAATGTTTCCGGCTTGTACGCCCCCTTGCCCAAATTTTCCGTTACTCGGTATGGTCCTTCCCAGTTTGCGGCGAGTTTACCTTGGCTGGCGTTCTTGTTTCCTATGTCGGCTCGGCGAAAGGACTAGATATCCTTTGGCAAAGTATTGGGGTATGACCTTCCGGTTGTATCGGTTGGCGATGAGTTGCTTGGCGGCCAACTCTCTGGAATGCGCCTTCACTCTGACCTCATCCACCAGATCCAATTCTACTACGATTGATCGGTTATTCTCATCCTCTTCATGTAGAGCCTTGATTCTCCTCCATGATGATTCACCGATCTCGACCAGGATCATTGCCTCGCAACCATAGGTTAACCTAAATCGGGTTTTGTGCGTCGCTGACTGGATGGTAGTTCAATGTCCCCACAGAACAGGATATAATTGCTCCACCCAATTCGAATCAGCATCCTCCATTCTCTTCTTCAACCCGTCCAAGATGACCTTGTTAGCCGCCTCGGCTTGTCTATTGGACTGGGGGTGCTCAACAGAGGCGAAATGCTGTATGATATGGAGCTCGGCTACCATTTCCTGGAAACCCTTATCTACGAACTGGGTCCCGTTGTCCGTTACTATCTCGGTCTGTATTCTGAATCGAGATATCACATTTCGATTAAGAAACGTTTTCACCCGCGTCGAAGTAATTGTCGCCAGTGGTTCTGCCTCTATCCATTTGGTAAAGTAATCCACGACCACAATAAGCCAGCGCAACTGTCCGGGGGCCCTTTTGAATGGGCCGAGCAGATCGATGCCCCATTTGTAGAACGGCCATGAGCCGAGATACTTGTCAACTCGGATGGGGGAGTGTGTATGACGTTAGCATGCTTCTGACAGCTACTGCATCTGCGCACATGTTCTTTGGAGTCTTCCGCCATAGTAGGCTAGAAATATCCGGCCCTCACAGCCTTACGTGCTAGTGCTCTGGCGCCCATGTGGTGCCCATTTATTCCCTCATGGATCTCGGATAGCACATAGCCGGCCTTGGCCGAATCGAGGCATTTCATCAATGGAGAATGAAAACCCTTCCGATATAATTCGTCGTCTATCATGGTATATGAAGCTGATGTTCTTACTATCTTTCTTGCACTCGCAGTGTCTTCCGGAAGAATCCCCCTTTCCAGGTAATCGGCGATCGGCTTCCGCCAGTCGTCCGCTTCTGAGATTATGATAACACAGCTTAGATGTAACAGGTTTTGCTGAACAACCGTGCAGTGGTTTCCGGGGTTCTTGGTACTTGCCAATTTTGACAGAACATCTACCCTGACATTTTCCCCCCTTGGGATGTGCGTCACTGCTACATTGTCGAAGTCAGCCATCAACTGCTTGACCTTTCCCAGGTATTTGACCATTAACGGGCCTTTGGCCTGGTATTTTCCCTCTATTTGAGATGCGACCAATTGAGAATCGGTGGATACGTGAACTCTCTCTGGCCTGTAGTAATCCAGCGATGAGTGCCTCGTATTCTGCCTGATTATTTGAGGTTGGGAAATCAAAACGGAGGGAGTGTTCCAAGGAGACTCCTTCTGGACTCTCGATAATAATTCCTTCCCCGTTGCCTCTGTCATTCGACGATCCATCGACAAACAATTTCCAAGCCATGTCGCCTTTGTGACCGCCGTCCTCCCCCGAGTTTTCCACAGGGTTAGCTGGAATCCTTACAAAGTTACTTAGTGGCCAACATGGAAGAATCATTGAACCACTTTACACCTCCAAAACGCGTCCTTTTGCAAGCTGGATTACACCACGGAAACGGCGGATCTGGACCACGTGGTTTTCATATGAAATGTTTCTCTGGATGTCAGCTTTCCAGTCGTTCAAACCGGACCTCATTTGGAGTTCTGTAGCGCCAGATATGGATCAAACACCGAACGTTGTTCTGGAGCCCAGTTCAGCGCCCCTGTTCCGTATTCCAGGCCCAATTTGGTCCTTTAAACATTTGATTTAGCTTTTGGGCTCTTCATATGGTTTGTAGATCTTCATTTTAGCTTTCTCGGCTAAAGCTTGTGATTTTATGGTGTCTTATTACCTAGGGAGCCAATTACTTAGCTCCCCGGCAACGACGGTATTTGATGAAGACCGTTTATCATTAGCCTTGGGGTCCACGTAATCAACAATTAACCAAGGATGCGTATAAAACCTGGATCGTTCTCTCTTCGAGGAGCTTTTATTGAATCTAAGTAATCTAGATGTCATGCAAATGAAATAAAAACAGGGGATTGGGTTTTGATGGAATTAGAATAGAAATTGAAGACTTAATGAAAAAGGAGAGATTAATCAAATGAAAAAGCGATCAACTTCAATTGGGATTCAGCACCTTCCGTCAGCTGACAGACCAATAGAATACTTGAACCCGTGATTTGATTCTAAACAAACCGAAATCTCGCATTGTCCAGAAGCTCCCTCATCTAGACACCTAGCATATGATCGAACATGTGGCGAAGCTCACATTCTGTCATAACGTTCTCAGAACTGTCCGAATCTAAGTCCTTGGGATTTCAATCGGATATTAAATCTAACATCCAACTGCTTTCTAAACTCGAATCCGATTAAAGTAAAGGAAACAAGTCGGGCCACGATTGAAGCATAAGTCCTCCGGATGACACCATGGAATCCTCAACTCATGGGTCGATCACAAAACTTAGCACTGTGGCTAGCGAAGATGAAAATGTAGAAATAAAGATGTTCATCATGAAAAAACTTGTGAACAAGTTAATCATGAACATAGCTAACACAGAACAATTAAAGAAAATGAAAGCTTCTATTCCAATATAAAAGTAAATATCAAAAACATATTGACCCAGCAATAAAGGAAAAAGATGAAGAACATAAATCAAAATAAAATAATTAAAAGAAAGTCAAAACTAAGGCATACCAAGTAGGAGGCAAGAAATTAAAGACAAGAATTAAAGACAATACATGAAACTAATAAAGCAAAACTAAGCCATCCCAAGTAGAGGCAAGAAATAAAGAAGGAACTTAGAATGGGAGAGATCTTGGTCTCTTCAAGGTGCTATGTGTTTTCTCAGCCTCTCCATCATTTATAGGAAAATTGGGTGGCATCTCATTCATCCATTTACAACTCATTTCGTCCTCTACTTAGTGGCCAACATGGAAGAATCATTGAACCACTTCACACCTCCAAACCTTTCGTCCTTTTGCAAGCTGGATTAAGACCACGAAACGTTGATCTGACCACGTGGTTTTCATTTAAATGCTTCTCTGGACAACAAGCTTTCCAGTAGTTCAAACCGGACCTCATTTGGAGTTCTGTAGAGCGCCCAGATATGGATCAAACACCGAACGTTGTTCTGGAGCCCAGTTCAGCGCCCCTGTTCCGTATTCCAGGCCAATTTGGTCCTTTAAACATTTGATTTAGCTTTTGGGCTCTTCATATGGTTTTGTAGATCTTCATTTTAGCTTTCTGAAAATAAATTGCAGAGCCATTGGATCTCTAAATCTCAAGTTATACCCAAAATACCTAACAGTGTTCACTACCGCTTCATAAATTATATCAAACTCGAGATAACTCTATGGCCATGGCTATGTAAGATGAAAATGTAGAAATAAAGATGTTCATCATGACCACGAAGAACATGAACAAGTTCATCATGAACATGAAGAACACAAAGAACAATTAAAGAAAATGAAAGCTTCTATTCCAATATAAAAGTAAATATCAAAAACATAATGAACGAATAAAGGAAAAAGATGAAGAACATAAAATCAAAATAAAATAATTAAAAGGAAAGATTAAAACTAAGACATACCAAGTAGGAGGCAAGAAATTAAAGACAAGAATTAAAGACAATACATGAAACTAATAAAGCAAAACTAAGCCATCCCAAGTAGGAGGCAAGAAATAAAAGAAGGAACTTAGAATGGGAGAGATCTTGGTCTCTTCAAGGTGTGTGTTTCTCTTCAGCCTCTCCATCTATTTATAGGAAAATTGGGCATCTCATTCATCCATTTTACAACTCATTTCGTCACCTGGATTACACCACGGAAACGGCGGATCTGGACCACGTGGTTTTCATATGAAATGTTTCTCTGGATGTCAGCTTTCCAGTAGTTCAAACCGGACCTCATTTGGAGAAGCGCCAGATATGGATCAAACACCGAACGTTGTTCTGGAGCCCAGTTCACCGTATTCCAGGCCCAATTTGGTCCTTTAAACATTTGATTTAGCTTTTTGGGCTCTTCATATGGTTTGTAGATCTTCATTTTAGCTTTCTGAAAATATAAATTGCAGAGCCATTGGATCTCTAAAGTACCCAATGGGTGAATCCAAACTCAAGTCGTCAAGATTAATGCAAATAAAGTCTAAAAACTCATTATGAAGATGAAATCATATATTTAACTAATTGATCCATTAAAGATGATAATAGTTTTAGCTTCTTTTTGCATTTAAAATAATATGAATTCAAAGATTTTCTCCTTCATAAATTTATCGAACTCGGATAACTCGGCCCGGATCGACCTGCAAGCTCGGCTTACAAAATACACCACCACGGTATGACTCGAAGTATGGGTGCGACCATGAGTAGAGCAAAAGCCATTTTCTCCAATTTCTTGTAACTCAACTCGGATCCCTGCAAAGCTCGGCTTACAAAATACACCGGAGTCTGACCATCCTTTCCCTCATTAACCAACGCGGCACTGATGGCCTCCTCTCCCACGGCTAAATACAAGATCAAGCTTGCTCCGGGCTCTGGACGGGATAAGACTGGTGGAGTGGACAAACATTGCTTGATCTTTGCAAAAGCTTTCTGACAATCGACGTTCCATTCTCCCGACGTCTCCTTCTTCAATAACTTGAAGAACGGGAGAGAGTTTTCGGCTAATCTTGGCAAAAACCTGGTTAGGGCCGCCAGTCTTCCTGTCAGCTGCTGTACTTCCTTTTTGTTCTTGGGCGGTTGCATGTCCAAGACGGCCTGGCATTTGTCCGGGTTGGCCTCGATCCCCCGGTGAGTGAACAAGAAGCCTAAGAACTTCCCTGCTGGTACCCCAAAAGCACACTTTGCCGGGTTGAGACGCAGCCGATGTTTTCTTAGCTTGTCAAACGTTTGCTGCAGGTCTTGGATATGCTCTCCCGCCTGGGAAGATTTAACGATCATGTCATCGATGTAGACCTCAACGTTTTTTCCCCAACTGGTCGTTGAACACCCGGTTCATCATTCTTTGGTACGTGGCCCCCATATTTTTTAGCCCAAAGGGCATGACATTATAGCAGTAGTTGGCCTTTTCCGTGATGAACGCTGTTTTCTCCTGATCATCCTTATGCATGGGAATCTGGTTATAACCTGAGTACGCATCCATAAAGGAGAGCAGCTCGAACCCAGATGAGTTATCCACTGGCTGGTCTATGCTTGGCATGGGGAAAGAATCTTTCGGGCAAATCCTATTAAGGTCCTTGTAGTCGATGCATACCCGCCACTTGCCGTTAGGCTTTTTAACCATTATGACATTCGATAGCCAGGTAGTGTACTGCACTTCTCGTATAAAGCTGGCTTCCAGCAGCTCGTCGGTGTGTGACTCCAGGGCCTTCTTCTTGTCTGCTCCTATTTTCCTCTTCCTTTGAGCCACCGGGGTTGATTTCGAGCAAATTGCTAATTTATGGTAGCAGACACTGGGGTCTACCCCCGGAATCTCATATGGTTGCCATGCGAAGACGTCTTTGTTGCTTCTTAGGCAAGCCTCGAGTTCCGCTCGAATCTCCGGAGCTAAATTCCTCCCGATTCTGGTATTTTGCCCAGGATTGGCTCCTAGGGCAAAGTCTTCTAATTCCCCATCTGGCTCGTTCTTCGCATCTTTTCTTCCTTGCGCAAATCTAACTCGACGAGGTTGACCGACTTCCCTTTTTCCTGGTCCTTGGGCGCCTTGCTCCGGTTTCCCCGAAATGCTGGGTCGGCCTTGCTAACTTTGACCGCATCAAAGTAACACTGCCGGGAGTCCTTCTGGTCGCCTTTGACCGTTACGACTTGATTCCTCTTATTGATCAATTTCAGCCGTTGGTGCTTCGTGGAAACCAGCATATCCCAGTTGTGAATTGTAGGCCGTCCTAAGATGATATTATATGGGGAAGGGAAGTCGGCTACTATAAACTTGACACGCTCAGATTTAAACGCATCCTTCGTTCCCAGAGTCAATTTCAAGTCGATATATCCTTTAGGGCATGTGTCCTGGCCGTTGAACCCGGTTAGGGTTGTACGGCAAGGCTTCAAATCTTCTGGGTCAAACCGCATTCGTTTGAATGCGTCCCATAGGATGATGTCGACCGCGCTCCCATTATCGACAAAAATTTTCTTCACGCTGCAATTGACCACGGTTCCCATGATGACCAAAGCGTCGTGGTGACCTGGCGGCACATCTTCCAAGTCTTCTCTGGTGAAACTTAGGACCGGGGGTTCAGGTTTTGTCCCGTCCTTCTTGAAGTTTGGGCAGTCTCTGATCAAGAGGACTTCCCTCAGATATTTCTTCCTCTGGCTTACCGAATCTCCCCCGCCCCCAAAACCTCCGCTGATCACATTGCAGTCGTATTTTGAGTCCAGGAACTCGTAGTTACTGTTTGTGGCTTTCTTTCTTTGCTCACGCCTCTTCTTCTCCGGGGGAGGTGGGCTCTTGCTTCTTCCCCCCTGGCGCTTATTATTCTGCCGCCCTTATGTCTGAATGACGAACCGGCGAAGCTTTCCTTCTCGTACAAACTTTTCAACGGCGTCCCTCAAGTCCCAGCAACTATCTGTGGTATGACCGTGCTAATCATGAAATTTGCAGTATCGGGATTTGTCCAGATTGGCTTCTCTTCGTACTGGCCGGGGTCACTCAACCTTTTTCATTTTGGTTGCTGACACCTCTTTCCAGATCTGCACCTGGGATACCTTCAGGCGAGTATACCTGTCGAATCTTCCTTCTGGTCTACCTCCTTTCGGTCTAATCTCTCCACCACGTCCGCGGGAGTCCGGTTTGCGACCGGTATATGGCTCCTTGGCCTTGGGAGGTGGGCTCTTGCCCCTCTCCCTTGCTACTTGGCTCATCACTTCCATCTGTTCAAGCTCTAAGTATGTTTTTGACCGGTCCGTAAAGTTGGTTAGAGTTTGAGGTCAGTTTTTCATCACCGACTTCTTTAACCGCGACGTTGGGTTGAGGCCGGCAATGACACAGAGGAGATGCACATCCTCTTTTAAGCCGGGGACCTGAAGAGCAGTGTCTTTGAAACGATCCAAATACTTTTGTAGGGTTTCATTGGACAATTGTTTGACCTGATCCAGCTGGAATTCGGTCTTCAGTTGTTTTCGGCTCGTGGCGAAATTGAGCAAAAACTTGTGCTCCATGGTTTTCATGTCGTGGATAGAATGCAACGGCAAAGAGTGAAACCAAGTCTGAGCAACCCATTGAAGGGTTCCAGCAAATAGTCGGGGAATCACGTGCCCTACAATCCCTTTTACCCCGATCTCCATTTTGAAGTTGTTGAGATAAACAAGCGGGTCCTGGGTACCGTTGTACTTTGACAGTTCCCGAGAATCCAAGCCCTTAGGGTAAGTGGCCGCCATAATCTCCTTGGAGAACTGGCTCAACATGCTATCCCCACAGTGCCCTTCCGCAATCGTGCTGGGTACATCAAATGACGGGGGTGTTGCCTCGGGCTTGTTCAGATCTGAATTCTCAACTGACTGCTTCCCTTTTGCCCGAGACAGGTCGGCTCCTACAAGTTGGTGAGTATCCTCGATTATGCCAGTGGCCGTCATACCGCTGGCTTGGCTGGGCTTATCAGTACCCCGGGCAGAAGGCTGGGTAGGATTCTCCAATGCCCTTATACGTTCTTTCAACAGCAAAATTTCTCGATGCCCTTCCTCCGTGATATTTCCTCGGTCATGACCGACTAGCAGTTCTTGTTCATGGTTCTTGCTGGGCTCTTCTTCGTTAGTGTGCATCGAAGTTGAGGTCATGACTCGACTCGTCCCGGCGTCATCCCGTCTTGTAGTTTCCACCTGCTTCCCCTTTTTCCCTACACGCTCTTCCCAGTCCTGATGTATCCGCTTCTGTTCTTCTTGCCGCCATAGGGCGTTTCGGAGGTCCAGGTTTTCCTGGATAAGTCGGGTATCTTCCTCACTCTGGAGTCCCTGGCGAGTTTCCATATTCTCCATTCCCTGGACTAATGAATCCATCGTCTTATGCAATATCCTAGAGTCGGGGTGCTCCATTCGAAACTCATGCGTAGGGGGAGGGAGGTTCAGATGCTGAACCCGCTGTTGCCCATGTAGAGCAACCAAACTCGGATGAGGAGAATGTGCTGTATCCTCAGTTTCGCCCTCCATCACCACGGTTGCGTGGTTGGGATCTGGCACAACTAAGTCGGAATACTGAATAATGCGTTCCTGATGTGAACGCTACTGAGGCTCTTCCGGTAGCTGGCCGTGCCGAAGTGCTTGACTACGGCTTCTGGTGCTCGCGGCCATCCTCAGTGGTTGATAGTGGTTTTGTATGGTCTGGGAATCGAAGTTTACGGTCCCCACGGTCGGCGCCAATGTTCTGGTGTAGAACACAGATGTCTAGCTCAGATGAGCTAGGAATGGTTTATATCGGATCAATGGGCCCTTCGATGATACTCGAGTGGCGAGTATTAAGGAGAGGGCTTCTGCTCAGTGATATCTATAGGGAAGATACCAATGATTGAGTTCAGATCACAGTGCTACACAGGTGAGGCGTTTCGCCAAAGGGGTAGTGTGTGTGCAGTGTGACTGAATGGTAAATAATGGAAATATAGAGAGTCCAAAGTGCACAGGTGGGTAATCTTCTATTTATAGGGATTACCTAGGGTTTCACTCTCATGTAGATACTCCAACCATCAGCCACTATGTGCCTCCCACGTTACGCAGATACCTGTTCCACTACCTGTACGATTCTGTGTGACAGACAAGGTGGAGTAGTGGTGAACTGTTTACCTAGTTAAATGGGTGTTTTACTGCAGGCCCTCTTATTGGGCCGAGTGACTGGCTAGCCCAATATATGGGTCCATAACAAACTGTAATAGCAATTCAAGCTTTTTTACTCTGAGAGACTGAGACAATGCTTCAATTTTTAGCGCTTTAGTACAACTAAACTCATTCTCTCTATTGATCTTATTCCAGATTTAAGTAGTCTAGCAAATGAAGAAACAGACTTCTATACTCTAAATACAGACATGGCAAGTGTGTTCACAAATCCAACCTCCACTCATTTTCCTGTGAACAGAAAGCTAGGTAACTGTGGTATCAAAAGATGTCACATAAAAGCCACCCTGAGAGTGGAGAAACCATTGGAGTAACTGTACAAAGTGAGGGTGGAAAGGAACGTGTCTTCCGAGAGGCTTGCAGAGCTCGGAGTGTCTGGATGGTCGGTGTGGAAAATAGGCAAGTGTCGGTTGCCATGGGATTGGCAGGTGGACCAGTTGGTGTACAAAGAAGAAGGGGAAGTAAGGGTTATGCCTGAAGGGAGCAAGAAGTTTATGCAGTTTAAGGCAGGTGACCTTGTTAGGTACCCTAAGTGGTTTGAGGCTGACCTCTGGTTCAATGGTCTATACCAAGAACGTTATAGTTTTAAAGCTTATGGTGATGACTTTTGATTTATTTATTTTTTCTAATTAATGTTTTAGCAGAAAAATGAAGACTGTCAAATATTTGTGGTCTATTAGAAGATTATTTTGAGTGTTATGTTCTATTTATAAACCTAGTTGAACTTTTCAGCCAAAAAAAAGAAATCTCTATGTCTACTAATTGGGCTGACATTGTTTAACTAGTACGTTGTGATAATGTAGCAAATAAAATTTTATTTTTCTTATAAGCAAATTTTTTCAGCACTTACCAATTACATTTCAAGCTCCTGTTTTTCTTTTGTCTTATAAAATATAAGGAAAATCTAATATGCAAGTTGTTATAGTTTCACATGATTTTTAGTTTGGTTCATGTGATTGTTTTCCCTTTTTTTTTTTATCATGTTCTTATATTTTCTCTTGATTTTTAATTAGGTATTTGTAAAAAAAAAAAAAAAAAAGTTAAGATGCCAAAATAATTTTCAACTTTTATCAAAACTCCAACAACAACCTTAAACTATTTTTTGGAACAAAAATAAACATAAACTTTCAAAATTGGGACAAAACCGTTAAAGCAAACTAACTTCCATCTATTATAATATAATTCAGTCCTTGGAGTTTGACTTGGCCTGATATTTTTAAGTCATCCTATGCGGCAAAATAATGTTAAAAGTAATGTTAAAAATTTCTTAAGTGGATTTTACATAAATTTTAAAAAACAAATAATTAATGTCCCTGTCCCCACAAACTCGAATGCTTCTCCACCTCTGTTTTCTAGAAATATCACTGGGCATCTGTGGCATCCATGGTAAATCTTTCAAAAGCTCCCTTTAAACATAGATTAGATCAATTTTCTTATATTAAAGGACCATCAAAATTATGAGCATCAGGTAAAGGATATGCAGTTCTATTTGTTATTAGAATGAGAAATCGTGCACTAAGTATGTTGTGAAACGAGTGTGCTTCAACTTTTTCTAATCTCATCCTCTTCCAAGTACAATTCACCATTTATCATTTAAAAGTTAAGAAGTCTCTTTTTCTATAATAAATTTTCCTTGCAAACTTGGATGTTTTATCGAATTAAAAGCATCATAAGTGACTTCAACCTTTTCTCAAATATGAGTTGTTTTCTTTGCCCTCCGGTGCTTCAAAAGGATATGTTATGAATGCCACGGATGCTAAGTGATGTTTCTAGAAAATAAAGGCAAAAAGGGATGCGAGTTGGTTGGACAAAGACGCAGTTTTTTGTTTTTTGTTTTTAATTTATGTAAAATCACCTAAATGATTTTTAACATTATTTTAACCTTTTTGCCACGTAGGATGACTTAGAAACATCAGGGACTGAGTTGCAAGCGAGTCAAGAATTTAGAGACTGATTTATAAATGAGTCAACTTTGAAGGCCAAAATATTAATTTTCCCTATGGTAATAAATGGGAATTAGATGGGTTTAACGGTTTTATCCCAATTTAAAAAATTTATTGTTACTTTTACTCTAAAAAATAACTTATCGTTACTGCTGTATTTTTTTTTATATATATAAAGTTGAAGTTTATTTTAGCACCTTAACCTTTTCTTTTTTATCATACACTTATAGTTCTATCTGATTATCAACAAAGTATTTGTATTTTTGTTTTTTAATCTCTTTTATTAATGACCTGAAACCATAGAGACTTAAGAAAAAGGGGAAAAGTTACAAGGTTTAATTATAAATCCGGTGAAATTATAAGTAGTTGATAAAAAAATATAAAGACCTAGTTAAAAATCAAGTGTATTATTTATATCATATAAGGCCCAAATCCTTACCTTTTTTTTTTTACTGGTCTATCAAAATACAATATGGATTATTCCAAGTGTCCTCATCTCCGGACTCTCTAAACTTGGATGACTTTAGTGGTGGCATGTGTGACATTTCTATTGAATAGCATAACTGCTAACATTTTTAAGTGAAAATATTAAAATGCACAAACATGTGTATATATGTAGTTTAATCTATAGTTACAACTCAATTATCTCAAATTTTCTGAAGTAACGAGCATTTTTCTTGAAAGTTGAAACCTATTAAAAACACAATCAAAAACTTATAAAGAAATCCATTTGTATGAAAAAAATTTAAAAAAAAAATAGTCTATATGAAATTTGAAAAATGAGAAGTTGAGCTTGAGAAATAATCGAAAAAAAGAATTAAAAGAAGCTTTAGAAAGAAAATGACGTTGCAAAATTATTTGACAGCATTGAATTTATATGACTCCAATTAACTAGGGTCATGGAATTCAATGAACTCCCAAATGCAGCTTCCTCATCCTTACCATCATTGATATATATTCTCAATATTACAAGTTTCAATATCCCGTCCTAAGCCCTCCCGCATACGCGAAACCCTTCTAGTCCTTCTCACATACTTGAGCTATACAAATAACCATGCACTGCCTTACATACCCGCAGATCCAAAGCCGGATTGGCGTGTTAGGCTTCTCGTTCATTCATGACCCAAAACTCAAAAGTTAGCGCTACCATCACCCTCTGATATTTTTGTCAAATTAACCTAAATCATCAACTCATTTAATCAAATCTAATACTCCCTTGGTCCTAATTATAATACTAAGTTGATTTTTTTGAAAAGAATAAAGAAGCTAATTAATTTAGCTTAAAGTATTTTTATTTTTTTCTCCAAACTAATTGTTTGATTAATAAATTAATATATAATCTAAGGATATGATTAAGTAACTTATTTACTTTCCTTAATTTCTCTGAAAAAAAAGTCAATACAATCTTATTGATACGTTGCATACAGAGAAGTTCTTGTACAAACCAAAGAGGTTTCTGTTTTTCTATTTTGTTAATCCATTCTCTCTGAGCCTGGTTTATTTATGTTGTGATTAATTATATATGTATGGCTGTGTTAGACTCACTTCTTAATTGCTGCCTTGCTACCGATATCTAGACACAATTTGGCCTGATGTATGGTTTGAAGCCTCTAAAGTGCATAAGTTTTAACTTTGTTTGGCAATCTAGTATTATTAGTGTGATACCTTTCTAGTTTTCTTTGTCTATTTTAGATGGCATCCAGTAGAAAAGGTAGAACAATTAGAACTCTCAGTTTGGATAAAGCATATTATTAAATGCTACATTGATATTATGGTGGAAGAAGTAATCAAAGGAAATATTAAAAATGGTGTTTTTCCATCCAAAGTTTGAAAAAACATGTTAGAAAAGTTGAATACAGAGAGTCAACGCACTTTTAATTTAGCTCAAGTGAAGTAAAAGTTCAATAGGCTGCGTATGAAGTACAATGAATTTTTTAGGGGAAAATTGCATTTATATCCCAAGAAGAGAAATTCCAATCCCGCTGACAAGTCTATAGGCGTCCACTGACAAGTCCATGGACGTCCATTGACAAATCCATAGACATTTGACAAATTGAGTGGGCATCCATTGATAAGTCCATAAGCATTTAACAATTGAAATTTATTGCAAAAAAGTCTCACTGTATTTAAATGCAATTTTGAGATTTTAATGACCATTTTGTTGTATTGATTTGGTTGGGATGCTGAAACAAATACAGTCACTGCTAATGAGGAGGTTTGGAATAACTATATAGTGGTATGTAAACATTGTAATTTATTTAATTAGATAGTTTGGGTTTTTTTCGTTTCTAAATTTCTGAAATTGAAATGCATATTTTGTAGGCACATTCTGAGGCTTCACAATTCAAAACGCATAGAAACATTACAAATTGCTGTGCATAATATTTAACAGAAGCACTACAACAGGGTTACTTCATCATCCATCTACGCAAGATCCACCAAATTCTTGCGATGAGGATCGACTTGATTATAAAAGATCCAAATAAATCAAAACAGATTTTTGTTTTTGTTTTTTATTTTTATTTTCAAAACTTGTTTTAAGAAACAATTATATAAGTAAGTTTGTTTTTTCTTCCAAAACTTGTTTTTTTTAAAAAATTATCCAAAAAATCTTTTTTTGTTTGTTTGTTTTAAAAAACTATTTTTTAGAAAAAAAAAACAGAGAATATAATTAAACAGGCCCATAATCGTTATGAACAATTGTAGAATGATCCTTTCATTGCCTTCTAATGTTAACACCAAACCGGATACCAGATACTTTTTTTTAAAAAAAAAAAAAAAAACTTCTAATGTTAATGAAGATAGCAACTTTAAAGTTTAAACCAATTGAAGGATATTGTATATTTAATTTATCACAAGTTCACAACAAATAATTTTCTTAGTATTTGGGTATTCTCAAGGTAGTATAAGATCTTTTAAGTTTCCCAATAAGTTGTTAGTTGATATGGTAAGGGGCCTCACCCCTGCAAGGAGGAGAATACAAGTTTAAATCCTTAGAAGCATACTTATTAAGAGAGATGAAAACCCTTTACCCTCCAAACTTTAAGGGGGAAATCCTTAATCTAATAGAAAAGATCCTTTAATGTTGCCAAAAATGAACAAGATCCTTTAATTTTACTTCCTCTAGTCCTAATTATATGACATATTTATTAGATTTTGGAAAGATTAAGGATAGTAGTTAAATTAGTTGATTATAGCCCTTATTTTCCAAAAATTCTCATGGGATACAGATGAAGAAGATGATTGTCGTTATGCCCATATTGAGTGTGTCCGTTCACTTTTTTATATATATATAAATAAATTTTAGGAGAAGAGTTGAGCTCACCCACAGTCTAAGGGTAGGGTGTTATGGCTTTGATCCACGGGGAATACAAGATTGAGAGTGTATATACCTCCACCTCAGCCTGCGTTACCCCACTTCACTTCACTAGTGAGTGTGTTCATTCACACATGTGAAGTTTACACACTTCTCCACAACAATAATTTTATAAGCTCATATCTTATCCACCCACTTTTTTCACGAGTTACTTGATTGTCTCTCCATTTTTCTTTCATCCTTAGGAAAAATATGAAAAAAAATTGCTTAAAATTATTTTATTAAAAAAAACAATAGAATTGAAGTGTACGTGGCATTAATGAGTTGCAAGCATTACTCACTTTATATAATATATAGGTGCATTATTAAACTATCATTATGTTAAATTATTATTGAGAAAGTATCAATAGAGGTATTTTGGGAAGAAATTGACAAAAATTAGAACTTTTTCCTATAATTAGGACTAAGATCAACTCTTAAATATTATTTTATAATTAGGATCGGAGGGAGTATTCTTTATTAGATTTTCCAGGTCAAAAAATGTAATACCCTAAAAATCGTATTTATGATAAGTATCACAATTTAGTAAATAATACCTATTGGAAATATGTGAACATGTGGTCTCAAAATAATAAGTTATAAATTATCTTATTTTCTAAAGTAATTTCTATGGAAATTAGAAGAGATAAAGAGCTAAAATCCATAAAATGCAATTATGGGGCATAAAATGGCCTGAAAATATTATGATAAATCCTAAATGACAATTAAATAATTATTAAAACCTAGAAAGTATGTTGTCTCTAATTTTAGGAATTTATGGGAATATTTTCCTTGGAAAATAATGAGGCAAAATTAAATATAATTTTGTGGAGCATAAGTTGCCCCATGATTTTTAATATTTTACATGGAGCATAAAATACCAATGTCAGTAAAATAGTTGTGAGATAATGATTAATCATAATTAATAAAATTATCAGCAATTAGTAAGTGATTAATTAAGTAACTATTGGCTAATTGTTTAAGCCTGAATAAGAGAATATTCAAGGTAAATTATGTAAAACCCTTTAAATAAATGTTTATGGCTAGAGATTAGCATAAAGTATACTTGCTAATTAATTGAAAAATATTAAGAAAAGTGTATGAGATTAAGTACCAGAAAAACCCTAAACCCTTAAAGATTGCTAATCATAGAATTAAGCCCTAGTTAAGCTTTCTAATTAAATTAACATATAATATTAAAGTAATTAAAAAAAATATATAAAAGAAAATAATAAAGGGGGGGGGCGAAAATATGTGTGTGAAAAGGGTTGTGGTTTTTCCAAAATTAATATCTAGATAATTATAAATTAAATAATAATATAAAAGAGATATTTTGTAGAAAGACCAGTTGGATGAATGAGAACCGATAGAAATTAAATCCTACCTCAAAATATAGGAACTAAGTCTGTAACATCTGGATTTATTATAAATAGGTAAAATCTTATCCCGGAGTGAGCTATCTCCGAAGTCATTTCTGAAACCAACAAAGTACTTAAGAGACAGGATAAAAAAGAAATAGGGCAGATAGTATAAATGAAAACCAATGTAAAACGAGACCGTTGTGACAAACCATGAACTAGGTTTCTTAGGTCAGGACATATTATAAACCAGTGAATTTTTGTCCAGAAGTTGGTGCTACCGGAAGTTATTTCCGTAACCAATGGCGTCTGTCCGAAAATGTTCAGCAGGCAACGGAATACCCTTCATGGGATCAAAAATTTAGTTAACCCAAGTAGTTTTAAAGAGGAAGAATAGAACTTTGTCTTTCTTAGGATCTTTAAGATTCTCCAAGATTACGCGATTAGAACACCGAACTGAGAACTTTATCGGTATCGGCCATAAAGTAGGAGCTTGTGACATCATGGATGACATAAATTTTTGAATTTGGGGGCCAAAGAGGTCGGCCAAGGGGAAGGAGAGGCCAAGATGATGCCACGCAGTCGAAACAAGATCCAACGGCTGAGATTCGATCTGAAAAAGCATGAATAGTAACCAGAATTTTTCTATAAATAGCCATCCATCCCTTTTCACTTTTCTCACACCAAAACCGAGTTTAGAGAGAGGTTAGAGAGAAGGAGGAGCCCGGAGAAAATATAGCGAAGCCCTGGGTAAGTTTTTCGGTCCCTAGTCTTAAGCTTTGGTAGTTCTTTCGGTAGTTATAGTAGAAATGCTAGATTTATCTCTAATTTTTCAAGATAGTTTAGATATCATGTTTTAGGGGTAAATATGGTATTTATTTTGAAAATATATTTGGAAAAGAGATATGTCAAAATTTTGGGAGAGATAGGATCAAAGTAGTGAAGCTCTAGCGAAATTTCGCCGATTAGCCAAACTAGGGGCAAAATGGTAATTTGTACCTAAAATGCCTGTTATGATGCTAAATAATGATAAATATTATCCTTATAGGATATCTGTGAAAATTTTATCGCTATCGTGCCGCTGTCGTACCGTTGTTATGCCGCTGTCAAAAATTACTGTTTTTCGTAAAACGTACTAAAGTACCATCAACGAAGGTACGTTCGCGTACTGTAACACTAATGCTAATGCTTATAGTTTGCTTATATATGTTGTGGATAGTTTCATAGAGCCATGAACGGGGCTCTGTCCTGGACATGCACAGTGACTAAGGTATGGGGACTTAGATCACTATTTACAGCTTTACGGGTTATAGTCATGATAATGCCGTTATGTTTTCCTAGCGCTGAGGACACGACCGTACATCGTGGCACGGATGTTGCAAACCGGAAATAACTTTACATGTTGATGTAGTTGTTATTAAATGATCATACGACGTCTTGTATTGATCAATGTTGTAATATTAGAAATATCGTTATACATATTGTTTATATAAGCATGAGGTTAACGTTACCCGAGGTCCGATGGGCATTGGACCTCAGTCTTAATTAATAGACAGGGTAGAATCATGAACCAGAGAAGGCACCAGTGGATGGAGCCGTAAAAAGACACTGATAGATGGAGCCAACGGTCAAAGAAAATGCGGAAGAAGGTCAACAGAACCTACCGTATAGCATGAATCTAATAAAGTTACTTCATATTATTTGGTGCTTAAACTAGAAAAGGGTCGTCTATGTGGTTCAGTCAATCAGTCGCCGTAAATACTCGGTGAGACTTCCACTAGACCTTACCCAGCCTGGCTATAACATCCCATTTGAAAACGGCGGAATTTTTTTTTCTTTAAACGTTTCCAAATATTTCAAGCAGAGTAGTCAGAGTAGAGCATTGGAGCGAGTGAGTAACTGATTCATAACAAACATCAACCATAGTGTAACATTGTAATGATTACGGTAATCCTAGAGTTTGAAATTGGATAAGCGAAAGCGGTAAAGATAGATAAGTCTCGGGCTGCACGACTCATCGTTGCTTGCCTCGATCTTCGATCCGTATTCTCTCGGATCCCGAAGCTATAGCGAGAGATTCAATTTACCGCATTGAATCTCGGGAAACGGTTAATCTCAAACCCAAACAATACAGTATACAGATAACATATATTCTAGACAATACAGCAGTATATCACTACATAAGCATACAGCAGATGCATGATCATTATGCCGAAAAAACATAAGCATTACGCAATATGTAAAGCCCCACAATGGAAAACAACAATAACAGCTTGCACTATTCACGGTGCCACGATACCACTCGTGTTCTCGGCGCTAGAAAAACATACGGCGTTATCATGACTATAACCCGTGTAAAACGTGTCTGTATATCGGTCTACGAACATATCTATCACATATATGCATTTAAGCAAGTACAAGATTAGTGTTACAAAGACGCGTCCGTACCTTCGTTGACGACGTTAGGTACTTACGCGGAAAACGTACTTTTTACTTTAAAAAAACGTGAAATGTTCACCGCGGCACGTCGGGCGGCGTAACGGTAGCAAATCAGAGTTTCTGATGCCCTATCAGAGTAATATCAATTTTATTAGTGATTTGCAATCATAACTGGCATTTTAGGTAAAAATTACCATTTTGCCCTTCTATCCCTAATTTGGAGGAATTTTGCCAGAACTTCGTTACTTTGACCTTATTCCATTTCAAAATTATCCCCACTATGTTTTTACCTCGTCAGGCATTTTTCAATGCAAAGAGGCCTAAAAACAAGCATAGGAATATATTCGAAATTTCTTAGATCAAAACAACGGTTCTACTATAACTACCGAAAGAACTACGGAAACTAAAAACTAAGGACGGAAGAACTTACTCGGAGCTAAAGCGCAGAATTTTTCCAGAGCTTCTCTCTCTAGAACCTCTCTCTAGGATTCGAATTTGGTGTGAAGAATGAGAGCAAGAGGGCTTGCTATTTATAGGGAAAAATAGGGACAAGGTGGGAATTTCCACAAAAGTCTTCGGATCGGATTCGCCGTTGGATCGCATTTTTGAGGACAAAACACTCTTGGCCATCCATGGTCAAGATCAAAATCTAAGAGCCCTAAATTCAATGGATGAGTTGTCATCCATGATGGCTCTTGCTTTATGGCCTCGGCCCCGATAAAGCTACCGATCGGTGTCCGTTTCGCGCGATTTCGCGAAACTCAAAAATGCGGGCATGTAACTTTGAAGGTCTTTTCATCCTCTTTCATATTATCTATTTGGATCCTCTTTTTGATCATATCCAGGTATTCTCCGGTGCGTCGGAAGATATTCGGACAAACGCGTCCGGTTACGGAAATCGCTTCCGATAGAACCAACTTCTGAACAATAATTCGCTGAATCGTAAAATGTGCAGTTGTTGCCTAACTTAATACCTTGTTTGAAAACACGCAATTGTTTCTATAGGTTCTCACTTTGCCTATCGGCTCTACTCTATCCGATCGGCTTTTTCGTCTTATTAGGAATTAGGGTTTTCGGTTGCGGAATCGACGTCGGATAAATTCTTTCTTCGTGTAGAATTTCACTTGTACTTAATTTGATCAGTCGAAAAGACTTTTACCTCTGGTTTACCTGTAGAATTTATTTATAACTTTTCCCCTGGTGCCTATAAGCCGACTCACCGCATTATATTACTATTTTATTCTAATTACCATTTTAATTATTTAAACAATTCTTTTTAATTAAAAATACTAAGAATTTCGCCCCCTCTTTTTAAAATTCAGTTTTAATTATTTTTCCATAATTGTTTCCATTTTTTAAAAATATAATATTTTTTTCCAAAAATTCCCGTTTTATACCTTCGTTAGGGCTTAATCGAGACCTAATTTCTTCGTTTAGTGATCTTTTTAGGATCAGGTTTCTTCATATATTTATCTTTACTAATTTACAGTATATTGTTATCTTACAAAATTCTATCTTGACATTGTCATTTTATATCCTATGTAAAATATTAACAACGTTTACCCATCAAAGGTTACTTTATGGTTCGAAATGTTTTTTAAACTTTTCTTCAGGTTATTTCCTCTGAAATAATCTATTAAATTCTCATAATTAGAGACAATATTCCCATAATTTTCTCATAATCTTTCATGATCTTTAAAAGTATTTATCATAATGTTTTTATCTTGTTTTTTATCACTATCATTGCATTTTTAGTCATTCTGTTCATCGATTTTTACGTAACTTTTTTGACAATTTACTCGACAATTATAACAATTTTCTATAATAGTTTTAACTTATGAATTTGCTTCATCAAATATTCATTAATTTATCTTATCTCAAGAATTCCAGATTTGCTAAAATCCGGGTATTACACTGGCCAAATGGGATGATTTAACTAAGTTAGGTTCTATGCCCCAAGTCCACCTAAGGCTTGGTTGAAGAGGGTATAGTTACACAGAAGAGTTGTAATTATAAAGTTTTGTATTGTTGTATCACATGAACATTCCTTCGGGAAATTTTAAATATACCAGTATACGTCAGGCATCATCATATGTCTGAGTATTTTTATATATCAGTTACTCATTGTTAAAACTCGTTGTTCAAATTTTTAGTACATGCTCTCCGTTTCCGCAAAACGTTGAATTATAGCACCTCAAAACTCTGATAATTTTTATAAAACCACGTGTCACCGACACGTTTTTATGCTTACGGAATTTGGGATGTTACAAAAAATATTCTTCATTAGATTTAGAATAGAATTAATAAATAGTTATTTTTTTTAAAAAAAAAAGAAAGTACAACCAAGAACTTGTAATTAATGACCAAATAACTTTAGTTCCTAGAATCCATAGGTTTATATTTTTCCCCAATGCTATAGTTTGGAATTCTGCAAAAAATGGATCTTCAAAAGGAACCATTAAGATGCCTCCCATGACATATAGTTATCGATGTCTAGGACCGATTTGTATCAATTCCTTTTTAACGTGTGAGATGTACATGTGATGATTATTGTCAAACTCGTTAACTTTTTAAATTTACCATTTTTTTTATCTTATAAAATCATTTTAAGTCGCTATTAAATTATGTAAGATGTAAACTCGTTGAACTTGTCACAGTAGTTTTTATTTTTCTATCTTACAAAATCATATCAGCTTGTTCTTAAACTCATCTTAATTTTTTCGATTTGATCATACTCAATAGATTTATATGTAGAGTTCATAGAAATTTCTTTGTTGAGGATGATAAATTATAAATGTTGATGGATGTAATTTCAATTATTCATATTATCTATGAAGTTCACAAATATTTTTACGTTTCTATCTTATAAAATCATACTTGCTTACCCTTAAACTTGTGCAAACTTTCCCTATTTAATCATGTTTAATGACTTTATATATAAACTTCATAGAAATTTATTTGTATGAGTATGATAAATTATAAATGTTGATGGATTTAATTTCAATTATTCATATTATCTATGAAGTTCACAAATATTTTTACGTTTTTATCTTACAAAATCGTACCGGCTTACCCTTAAACTTGTGCTAACTTTCCCTATTTAATCATGTTTAATGGCTTTACATATGAACTTCATAGAAATTTATTTATATGAGTATGATAAACTATGAAGGTTGATGGATTTAATTTCAATTATTCATATTATCTAAATGAAATTATTGTCATATTTTATATTTTTATTATTTAATTATATACTTTTAACACTTGTTTATTAATAAAAGTTAACTCTTATGAGTTTCCATTTATAGTTCATGGCTTATACTCGGCTCATCAATGAAATAAATCAAATTTGAATTCTTTACATTATAGTGGTAACAAGACTTTCAACCCATGTGTTGCACGGATTTCATTTAACTACTAATGTTACATTATAGTGGTAACAAGACTTTCAACCCATGTGTTGCACGGATTTCATTTAACTACTAATGTTTCAACCTAAATAACAAATACGCATATCAAAGTACTTAACTATTTCATTACATGAAATATCAAATACAAACTACCCACATTAATAAATTCATACAATGTTCTTCATTACAACTGTGAATGTGGCAGAAGATTTTGGAAAACTTCTCTATACACAACATTCACTGTAGTGTCACTACACTTATTAAACTCATTCAATATCAATATTTTCAAACCATTGAAACTCTTTACCCTAGATAGAGCAACATAAAAGTTGTCCATGTGAGAAAACTGGGCTTGGTAGGTAAAGACCTACGTTTGTCATCGATTGTCCTTGGCTCATGTTAATTGTCATTGCAAATGAAACAATGATTGGAAATTGCCTTCTTGTCATCTTGAAAAGCAGTTTAGATTCAAATGAATTCATATCCATTCTATGGATCAAAATGTCTTCGCCTACGCTTGTGTCATTCAACGCCTTTGCCTTAATAACGTTCTTGCCAAGTTGTGTAATTTGAAGCCTTGTATCGTTGCACAACCCTGAGGCTTGGTCAATGTTCCTGATTAACATGACTGGTACTCCAACCTTTAATACCAATTTATGATGAGGCATCCCAGAACATTTAATTGAATTTAAATACAATGTCATACAGATCATCAAAATTGTCATTTGCATGATCAATACGATTTATAGAGTCAGCACTAAAGTATTCTACACCATCTCTTGGCAACAAAGAAAAAATATAGTCATTCAATGAATCAACATGTTCTGTTGTTGGTGTTAGAATGGACTTGTTGTTTAGGTAATCTTTGTCGAATATACAGTCCACTAAATTTGGGTACGTAGCTTCAACAATGCATCTTATTGGATCTACATCATCATAAAAGCAACAGATCTAACGGTAATGTTAAGTTCGCAATACCGTCGTGTGGTAATCCTATGACGCCATCTCCTACAAGCAGTAGCCATTCAGAAAATGATTTTAATTTTTCCTGCTCAAATGGATTGCTAGAAGACTTAAGTCTCATATTTTTTGTTAATTTCAATATATTGCATTCCTTTCAAAGTGGAGAAGCATTGATAGCTACATCTACAATTTCAACTCGCCGACTTTTAAGAATGACTGGAAGGATTTGTCTAAAATCACCTCCCATGACAACACATTTTCCTTCAAAAATTAAATTGGTCTTCATTAAGTCCCTCAATGTTTGGTCAAAAGCCTCAACACAATGTCTTTTAACTGTTGGAGCTTCATCCCAAATAATTAGATTAGTAGCCTTGATCAAGTTTGCAGTTGGTGAAGTTTGAGTAATTGAACACATATAATCTTCATTAATATCGATAGGTATTGAAAACCTTGAATGCACAGTTCTACCATATGGTAATAAAGTTGTGCAATTCCACTGGATGCTACATTCAGTATGATACCCCCTTTAGATCTTATGGAAGCTACTAATGCATTCCATATGAAAGTTTTGCCAGCTGTCCCACCAAATCCATGTAAAAATAAGAAACCACCTTTATTTGAAAAAAATAGAGAAAAGTATCTTATCGATTTTTTTTGGCTCATCGGTCATAAGATGCTGCAATCTGTTGGATTCATCACTCTCTCTTTGTTTGTTGTAGTTTAACTCCTGAAGTATTAGTTGGTTCGACATGTCAATAATGTTGTCTTCAGTTGGTCTAGGCATAGATGGATAGTCGTCTAGGCTTTTCCCGTTGCGCAACAGTAGTTTTTGAATTTCAGATAGTCCTATAGCTTCTTTATTGGTAGTTGAAAACTGCAATTCTTTTTATACAAAGAAAAAGTATTAAAATTTATACAATAGTATTAAATAGTATAATAAATGGGAAAAGAGGGATATATTATAGTGTTTGGACATAAGCACTCGTTAGTTTGGTAAATGAACACAAATAATATTAAGATGAAACTTCATATATTCCATCTAAATTGTTGCTTAAATGATCTAAAATGCAGAATGTGATATGTATACCTCAAATAGTTTCATAGTTTTTAAGGCTACCACTTGAATGGAGTTAAAATTCTGAATTGTGATTGTCTACATAATCTATGTAATAACCCTAAACACGGAAAATATTTTTCACAGGTGAAATAGAGATTCAGCAGTGAATTTGTTCATATGACAAATACCACAAGATGGTTACTTGAATGACCCCTGGGTTATTCAATTTGATTATCTCATTTTGGGCTTTTACGTATTTTCGTTTTATCTTAATATTAGTTGACTAAGTTTCAAGAAGAGAATAATAACCCACAGGGTTGTTGAACTTTACTCTTCCAAAGGAGAGCAAAGCCAAACCATAAAAGGATAAAACTGTAATTTACATGACTTGTATTCAGTCCTCCATACTTAAAATTCTCATCCTTTTAAAACTATTTTTAGAGGCTTGGAGATCCAGTGCTTCGACCATTTCTACAGGTTGGTGATTTTTTTTTGGGTGGTTTTTTGTGGATGTGTTCTATCAAATGATTGGGTTGATGATATATATTCCTCCTGAATAATTCGATTCATTGGCATTATTACAGGATGTTGTACAGTTTGGTCCCTTTCCAAGACCTTAGGCCTGGTCATGTTAACTAGGCCTCAAATACTCCCATCAATATTCAAACAGGTAATTCATGATTTTACTTGTTAGTTATTTTCTATTCCTTTTCTTAGGATTTGTTTGAAAACACGTCTAACTGGTAGGGCAATGCTATAATCACTTAAAAAACACCTCTTTTACATTTTACAAGAAGGAACTCCTCTCACATATCTATCTCATACAGTGCAAAGTCACTCGAAATAAACTAATCCAAACACCCACTTAAGTGGGCAACTTCTGAACAAACGTGGTTTTGATCATGTGAGATGTGTTTCCAAACAAGAGTTTAATATTCGTATATTGAACAAATATGAAATATTTATCTGATCAATTATAATATAATATCTCCTTTTAGTTTTCTCTGTTTCTGTTGTTTTGTGATTTCTTGACATAGCAGAAACTTGTTATTGAGATCCCTTTATGAAGCATCTTTTTTGTATTTCATCCAAGTTCATTTAAACATTTAGGCAGGGTTATCAAACATAGACCCAACAGGTGACCCAACCATGAAACCGATCTAAGAAGGTCCCTAACCTGGATTATTGGGTAACCCAGGTTGACCCAGTCCCAACCTGGGCAACCCAAGCTCAACCTAGGGGGTGTTGGGTTGACCTGGTTGCCTTTTTAATATATATATATATATATGTGTAGATGACATTATTAGTCAAAGTTATTGATAATTTTTTATTAATGACTATTAGTTTAATGATTAAGGGATTGTAGGTATGAATATTTTGTTATCGTGGATCTATTTTGATAATTTGCTAGGAACAAGATTTATGATTATTGAATAGTGTCATTGGATAGTTGATTAATACTAGATGTCAATATGTTAAAAAATTTTGTAAAGAACGATATATAAGTATATGATTATTTTGTAAGTAATTCAGAGTATTTAATTGATTTTAGATGGTATGATACTATGATGAGAATTTATTTATTTATTTAATTTTTTATTCCTTTCCAATCTGGCTCTGAGTTGACTCCAAACTGAACCACTGACCCTTAACCCTTTGCCTCGACTGGTATAGAGGTCGGTTCGGGTTTGATAACCTTTCATTTAGACATCAAAGATAGGTTTCATTAAATACAGTCTCTAACCCGTTTTTGTTGGTTTGAGTGGGAAAAAAATCACATGATCAAAAATTATGGAATTCTTGAAGGGGAAAAGTTGATTGGTTGTCCCCATCAAACGGGCACTGCATCATACATAAATTTTAAGAGGTTTTCCAAATAGGATGACTCATAAGCAAAGTTATTTAAATGCTAATTGTCAAGTCCTTTACTAAAATAATCGGTAACTTTTTTGAAACACTCAATCATAGTCATGAACAGAAAAAAGCCTTAGTCTTTTTATCATGGTATTAAAATCCAACCGCAGGTTAATTGGTTAAACCAATGAATAAGTTCGCTATTCAATTTGATCAAAATTCAAAAGTTCTATTCGGGTCAACCAGGTTGAATTTTATATTTTTTTCTTCTCATACTGAGTTTGAAATGAAGCCGTTTTGAGTTTAAAAAAGAAAAAAGAAAAAAAAAATAGCAGTTTGCCATATTTGTGCTTTAGTAGCTTTGTTTTGTTGGACTACATGTGGTTTATATTAATGCTTTTTTTAAATATATATTACTCTTTTCAAGGTTAGATATTAACATTTTTTGATATTTTTGTTAAATTATCTTATTTTAGTCATGATTGGGTCAACTCTAATTCAACTATGATTGGACCACTAATACCTAAACCAGTATTTCAATCAATTCAATAACTGACCCAGTTTTCAATACCTTGTTGTTATGAGAAAGCCTAGTGTCAAACAACTTAAATCTAAACGTGAGTTTTTCCTTTTAGATATCATAAGCAATGAGCAACAACCAAAACTGCCAATAATAAAGTGAAAGTTGCATGAAAGGGAAATAACTGTCTCTTGTTTCAGGTTGGTATTCCTGTGCTTCTTGACTGGTGGTCCAGACATTTTTTCATGCTTGGTTATTACACCTTTCTCTCTACCTATGCTAGCCCTATTGTGAGGTAATTGTCTTCTCTAAGTCACTATTTACCTTTTTTTTTCAGTGAAATGTTTGTTGCTTCTCATGATTTGATGACAAGTATATGAAACATTTCTATTTTTTTTAATGCCAAGTCCAAGAGAAATCATCAATAATCTCTCATTTGCTGTCTTATGTATTGCAAGGCCATTATTAAATGCACTACCTTCCAAGATGAGATTCAAGTGGAAGAGGAATCTTGAATTTTGGAAATATGGAGCTGGACTTGACTACAAACTCTAAGTGATGATACAGATTGGAACAGAATATAGGGATAATTAAGTTTGACACTTTTATTAATTATTATTATTATTATTTATCAGAAAGTTTGGTACTTTCTGAATAGGTGCTTTCGTTGTTTACCCTTTTATTTTATTTTCATTCATTGGAAGTGACAGAATTAAAAATCATTGAAATATTTTTAGTCTTTCAGGGATGTTTATCAATTTTCTAGGGAGAGAAACTTTGCCTTGTATTAATGTGATAGTTTTTGTTTGTTATTTTTACATGTTATTATTATTTTTTTTTTAGAGTAAATAAATTTCACTCTGCTCTGGTCCTTAAGATATTATCAAATTACTCCAATCTATTCTTTATTTTGAAAATCTACATTGTCGTTTTAATGAAAATATGCAGCAGCACGTGTTTGAACAGAATACCTTACATATATTATTTACATTTACAATATATAAAGAAGTATTAATTAAATACAATTTAACCAATATTAAATAGTTAATTCTACAATTGAAATTAATTTATTTTAATTAGTTACTTTTTATAAAAATATATATATACAGTATTGGCCAAAAAAACACTTGAGTGTGAGCAAATGGAAGTTGAAGAATATGGAACACTCTCGGTCTTTCCCCTATTTTTTAGCCCAATAATTGTCAAATACTTAAGATGTGGAAAGAGGGGAGGTAAAAGGGCTTGATTAGGGATAATATATTATTTGTATATTTATATTTTGATATTTGATCTACTTAAATAATTACAAGTTTTAATATCATTCCCAATAAATATTACTTTATCTAGGCCCTTTATTTTAATTTTCCATAAAATTTAATTATCCCAAATTAGTTATTCTGGCAAAGTACAGAATAATTTGTGTACAGAAACAATAATATATGATATTAAAATAGTATTAGTAGATTAATTATTGATCGTAGCAAACTTTCCGCTTTTATGGAAAAGTATGACTGCAATAGCAAAATATAAAGCAAAAACATGTATAACTACAAATGCTCCAGCCGAGTAAAACTACAAATGCTCCAGCCGAAAACAACTGAAATAAACCGAATAGAATGAAAGTTCACCGAAAAGAAGAAGAAAACGGACTAAATACCAACTACAAGGAATATTTCACAAAATCCTACAACAATAACTCGAAAGGTGGGAGATAAAAGAAAGTTGTACTTCCTCCGGTTTTAAATATAAGACAAAGTTGACTATTTTTAAAAAGATTAAGGAAGCTAAATAAGTTACTTAATCATATCATATGTTGTGTATTCATATATTATATATAAGTTTATTAGTCAAACTAATTAGTTTAATGAAAAAATATAAACACTCTAAGGTAATTTAATTAATTTATTTAATCTTTTTTAAAAAGTCAACTGTCTTATATTTAGGACTAAAAAAAGTAATAAAAAAAAACTAGAAGCTAACAAGAGCAAAGGAGAAATTGAAAAAAAAAAAGAAGCATAATAAATAAATTTGTGCGGCATTCCTTGCACTTGCTAGCTCTGATACCAATTGCTCTGATACCAATTGCAGCACTTGTACTTGCCCGGCTCTCATACCAACTGTGCTTCAATCCCAATTACTAACATATATCTGTCCGAGGATCAACACGTGGAGCTTCGAAGCTTTAATCCGGATTCGAACATGAATCCGTTTGGTGTGCTTTCTCCCCCTTAATTTTTCCTTCAAATAGATATTAAATATTCATTTAAGTATCTTTGTTTTATTATGTGTGTGTAATAGTAGGCTAAAAGTATTATGCTGAGCGCGATACGAGCTAATGAAATGATTCCAAATAAAATTATGAAATATTTATCTATCGTCATAATTAAAAGGAAAAGATAACATGAGAAAGAAAGAATGAGAGTAAGAGAGGATAAATCTTATTCATTATTAAATGTGTCTCAAGTATATGGTACATGCTGTATATTTATAGGTACTTTACAATATCAATAAACTATATCAATATATATAGATTTGAAGACAATAAAAGATAATTGTGGGGGGTATTAGAGATAATAAGAATATATCAACATTGATGAGTATGATTTGTGCCATGTTTTCTTTATATTTTATGACTGAATTGTATGGTGAATATAATCTTAAGTGCATGTAATCCTAGCAAAAAGGCATTTATTCATTGTACATGGAACTTAAGGGTGAATTCTGTTTACATCCTAAACATGTGCTAAGAAAGAAGCAATTTTTGAGGTTTTATAAGAAAGTTGCATAACATAGCTGATGCTGTGCTATAGCATCAGGATGACCTTATCGAAGTGCAATACAATGCATCCCTGAAGCTATGGCATAGTAAGTGACGCAGTGTTATGCGGCATAAATATTCTAATCTTTTATCAAGATTGTTTCAGGAAGTATAATGCAGGTCGAGGAGAAAAGGTAGATTGCTGATGTATTGAAATAGAAGATGCGGAGGATCGAAACTAGAAGATTTGAAGAATCTCGCAGGATCAGCAGAATCAATCTATCACAAATTGGAAGATAAATACAATCGGACCTCGACAAATTAGGAAGGCCCAGCTTGCTGGAACTTACGCCGTAAGAAAGCCTGACTATATAAAGAAACGGCAAGCCAACCCTAAAGGAGAGTCGCGAAGAGAGCCAAATCACATCCATATCCGACCAGACTCGGAAGAAGAAAGAGAGAATTTACAAGGCACGAAACTCTCAAGAGAACCCAGCATCCATCTTTACAGTGAGACGGAGAGAAGAAGACGTGAAGTGGTGACGTGACAGGACTTCTTCCATGCCATCGGAAACTTCGTCAAGCTTTCTGTTTTTCTTTCATTTTAATCTTTTGATCATGGGTCATTTTGTTGTTATCTGTGTTGTGTTTCCCTCGTCAGTCATGAACTAAATTTCCTATGGCTGAGCGAGGATGATTTCTTAAGTTTGGAATGAACCCAGTTGCTAGTTCTTAAATAAATTCGGTTTGCTTATCAGTGATTAAATTCTTGTCGGTTAGCGGAAGCTAAGGGCTAGATCAGTGGCATCGGCTTACTGGAAAGGAGTCGGGGTTAGACCTATGAGAAACAGTGATTGCTAGGCAGGCTGGTACAAGGCTTGACCTATTATTGTAGGCTTCAGGAATGGGTCTACCGCTCATAACCATAACACCTTGCTTTGTAATGTAGATCTAACTAGAAAATTGCTATAGGCATATGGGAGAAGTACAGTTAGTATTAAATGTATTGGACGCGGAAGCTTTGGTAGACTATAGTGGTGGGTTAGCTGAATAGCAGTGTAAATAGCACCTACGCTGTAGCATTACGGAAGCTGTGCAGCAATGTGTGAAGCAACTGGGGGATTGATATGCTTAAGAATGATTCCGAGCTCAGCCTATTCTCCTACTGATTTCTTCTTACAACTCTAATATTCTGTTTACTTTCTTGTTATTTAGCGTAATCACACAAACCTCCAACCAAATAATATTTTACTTTCTGTTCACGCAACTATTACAGTAGTTGAGCATCACTTCTCGATATCTCAGTCTCTGTGAAACGATACTTTACTTACACTTTATTACTTGTTCGACTGGTTCACTTGCCATCAAGGAAATCGATCAACAAACAGGCACATAAAATATTATATTTATAACACTCCTTGATGTAACATCCTAAATTTTGAGCATTGAAACTTGAGAATAAGTCAAAATTAGGCAGACGTCTAAGCCCGGTTCAGGAGGTGTGACATTCCTGAATAGGGTCATATCTTCGGGCAAGGGACAAAAAGGGAAAAATTATGGAATAATATTTCAAGGATATAGAATTATTATGATGGAATTGTTTATGGAAAATTTGGCCTTAATTATTATAAAGCTAATAATTGGAATTTAAGGCATATTTTCCTAAAAATTAAAGGCAAATAGTTGGGAATAATTTTTGGCCTGAACATTTTGGAGATAATATTTTATGGCCACAATAAATTAATTGAGGAAAGAATAAATTCAAGGAGTACATGGAAGGGATAATTTATGGCCTAAATAATTACAGGAAGCAAAGGTGTATTTTTTCTTGAATTTTTGGGAAAAGAATTATTGAAGTTTAATGGCTAAAATTAAAAAGAAAAGGAGAATATGGAATTAATGGTATTTTGTGTTGAAATATACATATTTCTTATTCTCCATTTTTCCCATGCAACATGTGCAAGTCACAAGTTTTTTGTCTTGCAGAACCAAATTGGACAAGGAAATCATGGGCCCCTTATGCACAATAGTTCGATTTTATATGCATTTAGTAATTGGAGGAGCAAAGCCAACGTACATCCTTCTTACTTTATTCAATGACACAATGGCCCATATATATAACCATTTAAATCCCTAGCATACTCCCTCTCATCTCACGGCTAGGGCTGAGCAAAAAAACCGAAACATCGAAAACCGAACCGACTAATTCGGTGTTCGGTTTTTTCGGTTCGATTTTTTTCGGTTCTTAAAATAGGCTTATTTCGGTGTTCGGTGCGGTTTTTAAAAAATTAATTCGGTTAAAACCGAATAACCGAAGTAATATTAAAACGACGTCGTATGAGCCTTTCTTTTCTATTTTTTTCCCTTCCAATTGACCGGCCTAGCCCATTAGCCTTACCCATCTTCCTTTCTTTCTTTTTTTTTGCCTAGCCCATTTCTATTTTTGCTTAGATACCCATCTTCCTTTCAATTTCAAAAACTTCCTCAAACCCTACTCGTACAAACCAAAAGAAAGAAAACCCTACTCACACAGATGGCAGCCGCACTCCACATACTCCATTGAATTTTCAAAGACCCTCTCCTCTTCTTCGGGAGCGGACTGCTGCGATTCTCTGTCGATGACCGGGTGTGGGTGGGCAACGGAGATCAAAGAGTGGATCCTTGGGTTCGCTCTCTACGACGAGGATCGATAAGTTGTGTGCCTTGATTGTGGCCTTGTTCGTTACCCACTGCTGCGATCGATTGCAGAGACGGTGAAGGCGCTTTTGACCACTCCAACGAACAGAATTAGAGACCCGCTGTGACGCAAATCATAGCACTAGATCGCGGATCTGTATCGTCTGGTGGCCGCCGTTGCAAACCTGGTTTCATCGGTGCCACTTTGTTTTTTTCCTTCTACTTGGAGACGATTTCCGATGTCCCTAACTCAGATCTGGTAAGTTTTACTTGATTTCTGCCGTTGCAAACCTGGTTTCGCGGATTTTTTTTTA
Source organism: Acacia melanoxylon (assembly GCA_019022615.1). Classification (NCBI taxonomy): domain Eukaryota; kingdom Viridiplantae; phylum Streptophyta; class Magnoliopsida; order Fabales; family Fabaceae; genus Acacia; species Acacia melanoxylon. The sequence continues at coordinate 1,511,939 of JAFJYJ010000014.1, forward strand.
CTTGAGTTATTCTTGTTTTAATTACAGGTTGCACTCAATATCTATCTTCTTTTAGATATCATCTTATACTGGCCTTGTGAATCTGTGATTGATGAGTTGCTGGAGTTGTTTTTGAGTTTGTAGTGTAGTTATAATTTTTTACATGTGTATTGTAGCTGCAGTTTTTTTTGGTCGAAATTCCATGTTATAGTCTGGTTACCCATTTCAGATAATAGGCTAATGATGAAGATTGTGTGATCATGAACAGCTGCAGAAGCTGAAAGATTTGTAAGATCAGAACTTTTGTTTTAAGAAAGTGAGAGATGAGAATTTGATGAACAGAGAATGTGGTGAAGCAGAGGTGTTCATCAATGGAAAGATCAGAAAAGATACTTGGGGTTCTTTCAGATGATGATAGGAGCTTAAGGACAGAATATTTTGGGCTTGAAGAAGAAGAACGTATGATTCTGAACTCACAAGAAGTTTGGAGAAATCTTGAATCTACTGATGAACTCTTAGCACTCAATATTTTTTTGTTATAATATTTTTTTTTGTTATAAAGGTTGCACTCAATATTGTGTAGATTGATTCGAGCAAAAAAGGAAAAAAAAATTGTAGTTGGGCCATTTAAAAGAGTTCACCTAAACAATTTGAGCAAAAAAAAAAAAAAGAATTCACTCAAATAAGAAAGCCCACAATAAAGTCTAATTTAAGTCCAAAAACTGAAATATTTCGGTTAATTAACCGAAATATTTCGGTTAATTCGGTTCGGTTTTTAAGATATTTCGGTTTCAGTTCGGTGTTGAAAAATGCAAGTATTTCGGTTTTAACCGAACACCGAACCGAAAAACCGATTGCTCACTCCCACTCAAAGCCCATAGCTCAATGAATACCCCAACCCATTAACCCATTTATTCATATTCTTATACTCCCTCAAATATTAGTCCATTTTGGTCAGAAAAGAGAACAGAGCCAGCAAGAGATTATAACACCATACCCCCCATCGATTTGCTTATCTCATTCTGCCAGAAAACCAGACCACACGATCAGAGGCAGAGACCACACGCAAATTATGTGCAAATTACGAGCCCAACGCAAATTACCTCCTGGGCAATTGTTCTCGGACCAAACCCTTAGATCACTATATAGTCGCTGCTCCTTAGTCTCCTTCCATCCATGTTGCCTTAACAAAAGCCAGAGTTGAGCGAGAAAGAGAGAAACTGAGGGTAAGGCGTGAAAGTGAGAGAGAGAGAGCGTTGAAGAGCTGTATGTGTGCTCTGTTTCAGGAACCAAAAAACAGAGGTAAGTGTAAGCTTTTATATTCTCTTTGCTTCCGTTAATTAACAACGCAAATGTGGGAGTATTAGACTGTTGGAAATAAGTTTTAGTTTGTTACTAAACTAAACTGAAATAGGATCGTCTTCTTTTCATCCGTGTTGTGTCACTATGTTAGTTTTTGTATATATATATAAATACAAGTTAAGACTTTACTGTCATGTACTAGGTATATGTATGAAAAACTAAAGAAAGGAAGAGCTAAAACTAAATTGTTGCACATATATAATAAAAGCTTGCTTATATAAGTATGTATCGCTGCACTTATGTGCATATATATATATATAGTAACTTTGCTGTAAAAAACACTGCTGCATAAACCAGAAACAATGGTTGTTAGTGTGTATATATATATAAGACACATTGCTGCATTTAGAAACTATGGGAAAAGCTGATTTATACACCTACAAGTTAGTTTGTTGCACTCTTCAATGCACCTGGAGGTTATTAAAAAGATGTTGCTGTTATAGTTTATGATTCACGTGGGAAGCATAGTTTGAAAAGAAAACTCATTGAGAAAACTTGCTAATATATATAAAACGGTGCTATGTGTGTCGCATGTGTTTTAGAACCAAAACTTGCTATCATAAAGATATATGAATATATTACTGCACACTTATATATATAAGTTTATATAAGGCTTGGAAGTTTTAAAAGAAAAGTTTTGTTTAATACATATTTATGCTTATCGTTTTGTGCTGCATGTGGAAGGGAAGAGAACCAAAAAAGAAAAGAAAAGAAAGAAAATACACAAAGTTTTAACCTTTATAAATATACACACACGTTACATCTAAAAAGGATAGAAAGACCTTGTAATCATGTATATATTAATATATAAGTTGTTGTTTTAAATGAATAAAACTTAGTCACGTGGCTTTGATGATTTGGGAAGATATAAGGACACTTTGCAGTTGCACATATATGTATATGCGTTGCAACCCTGAGAAAAAGAATAAGAAAGTTTGTTGTCAAATGCTTACATCTATACATGGTTTTGAAATACAAGGCATGTTTTCTCAGCTATTTTTTTTAATTGTCTCATTCTTTACCAAAAATAATAATAATAATATTGAAATAGATAAATAATTAATAACAATTAATATTATTATTAGTAAAAAGTGAGTAAATAATAAAGGCGCATTTAGGACGGGCGTCACAGTTTGGTATCAGAGCCAGGTTTGGACAAAGTTTTTGGAAAAAGGATTTAACAAAACTTGGTTATTTTGAAAACATGATGAGGATATATGAGGGAGACTTACCCCCAACGTACCTTACGAGTTCTACCGTATGCGTGGAGGATCGCATAGTGCGCGAATCGCTTGGAAAAGAGTACTTATTTAACCCTGGTTATGTGATGCAGGAAAGACAGACGAGGTAACACAAAATATGGGTTTTGTTGCTAACCCTAGGGCTCCTGATATAGAAGTCAGGGTCTAAATTAAATTCCCGCAACACAATATAAAAAGGGGAAGCAGTACAGAGAAGTCGGTACTGCTTAAATTTCCCTGTAGGAATAATAACTTATTGATTTAGTTTCCTTGTAAGGACAGTGACTTATTGATTAGGTCTCCCTGTAGGAACAGTAGCTTATTGACTAAGTTTCCCTGAGGAGACAATTCTTGCCCAGTAAGGGCCAGACACCATGCATGCAACAAGGCATAGCTTCGGGGACAGGGGTCTTTGACTGAGTCCTTGGCGGCGGTGGTCCGTTACATAAAAAGGATATAGTGGATATCAAGGGGATAATACTTAGCACTTCTGGGGAAGCCAAATAGTTTATGCTTGGATTGGTACATAGACGAGTAGTCGGTACCTAGAGATATGTGTACCGGTATTAGTACCCCCAGAACAGATCGACGCTTGGAAGTTAAGCATGCTTAGGCAAGAGAAATCTCAGGATCGGTGACCTCCTGGGAAGTATTATAGGAATTTAAGATTCCCTTGATTTAATCAACATTGGTACTATAGACAACATATGTCTCAACCGGATCTGGGATAATCAACACTGGTGCTGTAGTCAATCTCTCCCTCAATTCTTTGAAGCTACCTTCAAAACGCTCATCTCAAACAAATAATTGGTTCTTTCGCGTCAGCTTTGTTAATGGCAAGGCAAGCCTGGAGAAATCCTTTATGAATCTGCGGTAATATCCTGCCAGACCCAAGAAACTTCGTATTTCAGTTACCGTCTCTAGTCTCTTCTAGTCTAATACTGCTTCCACTTTACTAGGATCAACAGTGACCCCATCTTGTGATATCACATGGCCTAGGAATTTAACTTCTGAAAGCCAAAAATCATACTTGCTCAACTTGGCGTAGAGTTCTTCCCTTTCAGTACATTAAGTACTTGCCGCAGATGGTGCTCATGTTCCTCGGCTTTTTGACCAATTTGCCCCTAATTAAATAACTAATTACAAAAATGCCCCTGTCTGGAAACTATTAACCTATATGCCCCTGTTTAGTCGATTACACCCCTCATGTAATCGACTAAAATGCAGGGCCTTTTTTTTTTTTTAGTTTCCCCGCAATGTAATCGACTAAGCTACAGTGCTTAGTCAATTACACCGCGACAGAGGGCTTTTTTAAAAACCCCATTTGCGTCATAATGGAACCCTCATGACAATGCACCCCTTTCCCCCTCCAATACTTTCTCTTTTCTCAGTTTTAGTGCGGCCCATCAAAGTTTAATACCATCCCACCTTGTTGAAGGTATTATTGTTGTGTAATCTTTGTAGTTTCACTTTGTAAGCTTTTGTTTTTTATTTTTGTAATCTGAAACCCTCCCTTTTGCAGCTCCCAAATTCTGGTGTGAAGGATGAGTTCAAGTTCAAACACGCACGTTACTGTAATCTACCATAATGGGAGGCATTTTGTAGGTCCCGATAGTGTTCAATTTGAAAGAAAAACAAAAATGATGAAAATCAAACAGGGCACTACGTACAACGAGCTCAAAGAAATAATTTATCAAAAATTGGGGCTACGTGGAAGCCAATGCATTCATTGGTTAATTGCCAAAGTGGAGACTATAGTGGGTAAGGATAGTGTATACTACATTAGTAACGATGTATGTGATGATGAAGACGTAGGGTGTGTCATAGATGCATTTGCTAATCGGAAATCACAAAATTTTATTGAGATATATGTTGAGCTTGAATTTGGTCAATCATCATCTGTACTTATGTATACAAGATCTCCACAGTATTTTGGTCAAGAAGAAAGACCTATCGGTTTATCTGCACATTCACAAGTCTTAAGTCAGATAACATTGATGGAGGAAGAGGAGGATGAAGAAGACGAGAATATGCACAGCGATGAGGAGAGCGAATCTGAGAGGTTTATTCCACTAGGTGACACCTCAGATACTGATGTGGAGGGTGATTTTGATGCTTGCACGAACCTAGTAAACCCGAGGACCACAACAATGCCACCGCTTCGAGTTGACCCAGTTAGCAGTGGTAAGTTAGTAAACTTGTATTTGTATTTGTGATTTTTATTTAGTGGTTCTAACAAAAAAAAAGTTTTGAAAGATGTAGGGCCTGAGATTGAGCCATTTTGGAACGAAAGCCCGCACTATTCCTTCATTAATTGGGCGCACTGTGATGATGACATGGAGATGTTGTATGGTGATGATGACGGGCAAGGTGGTTGGCATTTAGGTGATCCATTATATTTGTATCAGTAGTTTCTTTCTAAGTCTGAAATGCAACATGCCGTGAAATTATATTGCATGAAGTCTCATCATACAGCCAAAGTTGAAAAAAGTGATGAGCATAGGTTTGTAATGAGGTGTCGAAACCATGCTGACGGTTGTCCCTGATATATGAGGGAAATTTTCCCCAAGAATAGAAATAGTTGGGTGGTGCGTAAGTGGGGTAAAGATCACACCTGCCTGAACCAGAGTCTCGCCTGGGATCATAGACAGCTAGATTCAAATGTTATATGTGCAGCTATTATCAGTAGGTTTTCCTTTTTTTAGTTACATTCGATTTGTTTATTGACAGTACATTTAGAATTTGCTTTGTTTTCACTAGGTATATTAAGAGAAGATCCAGCTTTAAAATCAGTGCTGATACAAGAGAGGATACAACGTCTGTATGGATATAATGTAACATACAGGAAGGCTTGGAAGGCGAAAATGAAGGCCATTGTGAAGTTATTTGGTGATTGGGAGGAATCATATGCATTCTTGCCCAATTGGTTGACATACATGACGCAGTGTAACGTGGGTTCTATTTTCAGACTTGATACAGATGTATGTTTCGACGAGCGTCATTTTTATAGCGACAAACACGTCTTTTGTAAGGTTTTTTTGGACATTTAACTAGACCATTGAAGTACACCATTGATATGTAAAATTGACCATTGCATTAACCAAGACCATTAATTGATGCTCAAAATACCTTCCCCAAGTCACATTGATATGTAAAATTGAGTTGGAAATGTTGTTGTGCATGCTGGAAATCGAATTGGACAGGTGAGGGTGCCTCTGGACTGGTTGAGGGTGCCTCTGGACTGGTGTACTCGACTAAACCAGTCCAGAGGCACCCTCACCTGTCCAATTCGATTTCCAGCATGCACAACAACATTTCCAACTCAATTTTACATATCAATATGACTTGGGGAAGGTATTTTGAGCATCATTCATTGATGTTGCATAGGTTTGGTCCGCTAATGTCCCAAAATCAATATTTTAGGTCTATAACACGTCTTTATCAAAATGGATAAATTCATACCACATAAACCAAAAGCAGCAACATTCATTAAAAAAATAACATCAATGTCATTACAACTGGACAAAGTTTAACCACACAAACAAAAAATACATCAAGGCAAAAGCAACATCAAGTCAAATGAAATTTCAAGTCGAAAAACAACAATGGCAATACAAATAAATGATGCTAAATCTAAACTTCCTCCTCAGATGTGTCAGTATCCTCCTCAGAAGATGGAGCTCCCTGGTTATCGTCACCGGCTGCCTCCTGCTCTCGTCCAAGTTACAAATGACCAACCCTATCCTCTAACCCCTTCATCCGACCCTGCATCCACCTTCACCTTTCATTCTCCTTATCGATGTGGCTCTTCCACCTCTTTTTCTATTTCAGCTCCATCTTACCTATCTTCTTCAGGGTAGCATTGATGCCTTTCATGACATCATGAAAGGAGAATCCACCCTCCGGCTCAACTATGTCCTACATATCAACATCGTCATCATCATCATCATGGACCTCACGAGGAACAATGGGTGGAACCGGGCCAGCATCAGGTACCTCATCCTCGACAGTAGTGTATTGCCACACACCATTTGGCCCCTTGGAGATCTTGCACTGCTCCAATAGACGTTGTCCAAACCTAGCATTCCACGTTCTCTGACTCACCATTTGCTCAGTATGCATAGGAACACCAAAATGCTCCAATATCTTCTGAACCAGATAGGCGTATGGGAGTGCATCGTTATCCTTATGTTTCGCCTTATACATCATCCAACAAATGTAGTGCCTCCAATTCACCTTTATGCCATGATGAATAGCCCACATAATAGGAATGTCACCCTCCAACACCCTCGAATGATTGTAAGGCCGAGGGAACAATATGTGGGTGATGACGTAGTAGAGAATACGGGCATTAACAGTCAGCTGGCCCATAGTACATATAGCCCTATGACCATCATTTTCACTCTCCCATATACATTCTTCATTTTCACAAACAAACACAATCAACATAATCATTTTCACAAACAAACACAATCAACATAAACAACAAACATTCAAGGAGATGAGTTATTCGAAAAACTTAAAATCTAAGCAACATAAACAAACATTAATCAGTATAAACAACAAACATTCATCATTTTAACAACAAAACATAGTCAACAACAAAACAAATTGATCAAAACAGAAGTGAAATTCGTCCAAAAATAACCAAATTCTCAACCGATGTAAATATTTTCACTTTTACATGTACATTCATCATTTTCATCCATAAATAGTAATGAAATACTCAAATCAATCAAAGATACACAACAAAACAACCCAACGAAAGCACAAAATGCAAAAATGCAAATGGGGGTTCGCATAAATGGCACTAGATTGAAGTTTCCTTCGCAACCCACCACGTGATTCAGCAATGTTTGGCGAAAAAATCAGAGGGGGAGAGGTTTTGGGGGGTTTAATCGAGTATATTAGGGTTCGGTTTGGCCAAATGGGGTTTTTAAAAAAGCCCTCTGTCGCGATGTAATCGACTAAGCACTGTAGCTTAGTCGATTACATCGCGGGGAAACTCAAGAAAAAGAAGGCCTCACGTTTTAGTCGATTACATGAGGGGTGTAATCGATTAAACAGGGGCATATAGGTGAATAGTTTCCAGACAGGGGCATTTTGGTAATTAGTTATTTAATTAGGAGCAAATTGGTCAAAAAGCCCATGTTCCTCTTTATTCTTGGAGTAGATCAAAATATCATCAATGGAGACTACTACAAACCGATCCAAATACTCACGAAAGATTCGATTCATATAGTCCATGAACACTACAGGTGCATTAGTCAAGCCAAAGGGCATCACCATAAACTCATAGTGCCCATATATGGTTCTGAAGGCTGTCTTCGGAACATCCTCAGCTCTTACACGCAACTGATGATATCCTGAGCGCAGATCAATCTTTGAGAAAACGCAGGAACCATATAATTGATCTAACAGATAGTCAATTCTAGGGAGTGGATATTTGTTTTTGATTGTCACCTTGTTCAACTCTCTATAATCAATGCAGAGTCGAAGACTGCCATCCTTCTTTACAAACAGTACCGGAGCTCCCTAGGGTGACATTCTGGGTCGGATGAATTCTTTCTCCAGTAACTCTTCGATTTGCTTCTTCAATTCTGCCATTTCACTAGATGCCATTCTGTAGGGTGCTTTAGATATGGATCTCGTGCCAGGCATCAGCTCAATAGTAAACTTAACTTCCCTTACCGGTGGCAATCCACTAATATCTTTTGGGAATACTTCAGGGAACTCGTTCACTACTGGTATATCTGACAATAATGGTTCAGTCTCTGCCTGTACTGAGAACAATACTATGTACCCTAGGCAACCTTGATTCAGACATTTCTTTGCTTCTTGGGCAGTGAGAAGATTCAAATTGTTTGCTACAGTATCCGTTGTTGACTGTGAGTATAAGATTTGCTTATTACCGCAGTTGATCAAAGCATTGTTGGCCGTCAACCAATTCAATCCCAGTATGATGTCAATATTAATCAACGGTAAACAAATTAAATCTAATGTGAACTCATGCCTGTTTACAATCAATACACAATTCAAGCATGCATCAGATACTACAGACTTAACACCAAGCGGGGTATTTACAATCAAATCATATGGTAATCTATTGGTGTTCATCCCTAGCATTTTTACACAATCACAAGCAATGAAAGAATGGCTAGCACCAGAATCAAATAATGCTTGCAAAGATTTACCATTTAATAAGATTGTACCTTGGATCATGTCGGGAGATTTTCTGGCCTCTTCTCGGGTCAATGCAAAAACCCTTCCTTGATTTTGTGGCCTCTTTTCCCCGGCTTTCTATGGGCAATTAAAACTGAAGTGTCCCTACTGGTTACACTTGAAGCAGATCAGCTTCCCATCACATCTCGCCCCCGAGTGGCTCTTCCCGCACTTCTCACAAGATCTAGGCGCTGGTGGTCTTGAATCGTCCTGCCTGAAGTGATTGGGCTTCTTGTTCCTGCCCTTGTAACTAGACCAGTTCCCTTTTCTCTTCTGATTATTCATGGAATTCCCACGGCTATTCCCATCGTGAGCCATCTCCGTCTTGCTCGCATGCAGTTCCTTCAAGTTACGTTCAATTATCCTACATTCTTCCTCAACTTGATGGAATGTAAGAAATTGACGGGAGATTAGTCTATCTCTCATCTCAAATTCTAGTCCCTTGATAAGCATGTCTACCTTCCATCCCTCATCTTCATTCTTCTTTAGGTAAGAGAAGTAGCGGGACAAATTGATGAACCTTGATAGATACTTATCAAAAGACTCTCCCGGTTTCTGTTTAATGGTTATGAACTCATGCTCCATCTCTACTTAGACTGAGTGAGGAAAGTACTTCTCATTGAACTTCTCTTGGAACAGATCCCACGTAATTGGTATATATTGGGTGCGCAGAGCCTTGGCTATGCTCTTCCACCAATGGTCTGCATCACCTTCCAGCTTGTATATGGCTAGTTGTGCCTTTCGCTAACCAAGGCACTCCATGACCTCAAAGATTTTCTCCAGTCTGAGTAGCCAATTCTCAGCAACTTCTGTATTGTGCTCACCAGTAAATGATGGTGGGTTGTGCTTACAGAATTGAATGGTCCAGAATTGGGACTCCTTAACAGCTTTCTGTCATTGCGGTTGAACAAGAGGTGGAGCCTTTACCCATCGAGGGTCATCCTCTTGGTTTTCCTCTTCTTCTGTCTGCTCTCTTTGAGCTAGTCGTGCTTCTACAGCTTCAGTATGCTGCCTTCGTTTCGTTCAATCCTCAACAGAAAGACCTCTTCCCTGAGTTCTCTCAAGGAATCTCTATGTTCGTCTAGTATCCCAAGTACTAGTTGCATGGGGTCTTGGACTTGAGGTTCTTGTTGATTGGGCCTTCCCCTGCCTCGGCCTCGGCCCCTTCCACGTGCAGGTGGATTTGCTTCTTGTTGGGGCGCTTGCTTAGGAATTGGCCTTCGTCTGGCTCTTGTGTTGATCATTGTACTACTTTAGTACTTTATGTCAAAAAGAAATGTGTTGTTAATAACAGAGGTATAATAATCATTCTTGATATTCATATGCATTTAAAAATTACATCATACATGTTAATAACATTTCATAATCTTGTCAAAACATGAAGTACTTGCTATTACAAAATGTCATTCTTTAATATAACTTCCCTAGGACTTTAGGGATAGTTGATACATGCCTACTATACTTAGTCTAGTACTAGGTTGGATTTCCTTCTTCTTCTAACCCTTAGCTACATGTGATTAGCTACAAAAGACTTCATGAAATCTATAAAGATCTCAAAATCAATAAAAGTATACTCCTTAAAGATTCCCTCTATCTTATTGCACCAAGCTTCGGTCTGGGGAAAGAAGAATAGGGTTATCCACACTAGTGAAAAAAAGGGCTTTAAGACCGCCTCATTTAGACCAGACATTCGTCGCAACAGTCTTAAAGCTATGATCGGTGGCAGTTTTGTAAATATAAAGAACTTCTTATGTATGACCAGTGGCAGTTTTGTAAATATCAAGAACTTCTTGGACCAGATCCTTTATTAATAGGTCTTAAATATATTATTCAGACAGCTTAAAAAACCAACCGGTCTTAAAAATGTAATTAAAATTTATATTATTTTATAGAGAAATCTCGTACAAGCCCGAACTTATATTTTCTGCGGACCAAAATAATCAGCAAAAATTTAAATATAAAAGTTAAAACTTTTAAGACCAGGACATATATAAACACGGTCTTAAATTTTATACTTTTAAGACCGGACTTAAAGTATGGCCGGTACAAACTATTGAAAAAAATTATTCGAAAATTTTATTACCTTTAAGGCGGCTTTTAATAATGGACGGTCCTAAATTTTGACCTTTAAGACCTGCCTTTTAATTCGTCCGGTATGGAAACTAAAGCGCCAAATATTCGTGCGACGTTGCCGTAAGAGTTACGACTAATACGTTGCTCTCTGAACTCTCAAACCCCTGTTCTTGTTGTGAAACCCCTCTTCCTGTTGCATTACTTCTCTTCCTCGCCCACCACTACCATCCTCTGTTACTCTCTCACTTTCTCAGGCATTCCTCTTTCACACCACCACTCTCAGCCTCTCTTCCTTTCTAGAAAATGAACGGAGAAAACGGTTCTTCTGCTATTCCTTCAACGACAATTACTGGTGCGACTGGTGTGAGTCAAAACGAACCCTCTTCATCTCACAATGAGCCTCGTAACCGCCCTGCACGCCGTGGTAGAAGTGGCACACGAATGAAAGACGTATTCGTAAGTCGGTCCTCTGGGTCAAAGCTCGAGATTCAGTTTGATGAAAAGTTGGCTCCTTTCGGTCCTAATAAGCAAAAATATAATAGTTTTGTCGGCTATCTAGCACGCAGCAAGGCTAGCATCTTGACAAATGAGTGGAAAAATGTCGACCGTCTCGCAGTAAAGGATCCTATTTGGGACACTATCCGGCTCACATACACTGTCCCTGACTCCCAGAAGTTGAAAGACAAGACATTGTCTTATTGTGCTGATCGGTGGAGGAAGTTTAAGACCTTTCTAGCTAACACATATATTTTTGCCGATGTTAGGCCTGACCATAATCCTTGGGACAAGTACACATTTATTGATGAACAAACTTGGCAACAATTTGTTTAGCTGCGGACCACTCATGAAGCTTTGGTGAGTTGTTATTTAGTTTTGTTTGCCCTCTTTTGTTTGCTTATTAACTTGTGCGGATATGTGAATGTTATTGTACGTGTTCATCTAATCCCGTTAGTTAGATTGTTTGGTTTGTGAATAGAAGTATATATTTCCATCCTTTGTCCCGCATAAGAGGAGCATGTCTTAGTTGTATGCAAGTCTGATATGTAAACCGTGCAAAGGTAAAATACTAAGTAGGTAATTAGGGAAATAATAATGGCATAAGAGTCAAACCATTATTATAGTCTTAGCTAGTTCTTTTGTAGTAGGTAGTGGTTAGACATTGCTATTAGTTAGTTAGTATGTTAAGCGTGTAAAGGTTTCGGTGCGGTTCGCAACTCACTTTACTCTGGTTCTCCCAATTTCTTCTACAATTCTACATCCTCCTTAAATGAAATGTTGAAACTTGATGAAGTGAATTTGACTAGTGTTTGAGGTTCATATCAAGTAGAAGTTCTCTAATTTCTGTTAGTGAGATGGCTGGAATTCATAATTAATAGTTGTTTTCATTTCTGATTCACAGAAAAGAAGGGAACAAGCACAGGAGATAGGGAGAAAGAATGATTGCCCGCATAGGGCTTCTCGCGGCGGATACGAAAAGGCTGAACAAGAATTGATGGTGGCCAAGCGGAAGAGATTGGAAGATAAAGCAGAAGCAGAATCCAATCCTTCTGCGATACATGATTCGCTATCTCCAATACGTCGTGATGAGTTATGGTTGTATATTTGGCAAAAGCCAAGCGGCGCCTACACGAGTGAATAGACTCGTCTAGTTGCTGAAAGAATTGTAAGTATCGTTATTGTTAATTTATAGTTACTAAACATGTTTCATTACTAAGCTTCTCATTATCTGTATCCTACAGGAAGATCTAAAGAAGAAAGAAGCAGAGGGATATTTTGTGTCGGATTGGAGGAATGATGTTCTGACCGTTGCGACCGGAAAACTGGATCACGCGGGGCGTGTAAGGGGGATTGGAGGAAGGGTAGGCTTGAAGGAATACTTTGGTAGCGCCAAATGCCAGAAACAAAGTATGGTTACCCGGGAGGAGATGGAATAGACGGTGGAACAGAAGGTGGCACAGACGGTGGCCAAATTGAATGAGGAAGCAGTGGCTAAAGAAGCTTCATTGACTGCCTATTTTCAATCCCAGCTGAGGGAGATGAAGGAGGAAATGAATCAAATGAAGGTGCTTGTGAGCTCTCGTGCAGAGACTAGTGTTCCCTTGCCACTCTCACCTACAGCTATGCATCAGAGCACTAGAGGGAGCTGCATTGTTAGACAGTCACAGCAACCTTGTGACCTTTATGTGGAGGATCCTGAACATCATGATAGATGATTGGTTGCAACAGGGACTGTCCACAACTTGGGATCAACTGTACACCACCAACAAATGGCTGATGATGAAGTCAGAGTGTCAGTTGAAGAGGTCATCATTGATGCACCTGTCCCTCTCCCAAATAGTGAGATGAAGGTTGTGAGTGATGTCATTGGAATCTTGATCTTGTGGCCAGTGAAGCTTGTGCATGTTTCTACTCCTCCTGAAGCTCCAGCCCCTCCTGAATTGGTTGGCATGGCTAAGTTGAGTGCCAAGGACAAGCTTGTCCTTATGGTAACCAATAAACAAGTTGCACTTAATCAGTGGCCTGTCAATACAGAAGTAGGTCTTAAAAATAAGTACCCGGTTTTTGTTGACCAAGATGATATAATTTCCCTGATGTTTGATAAATAGGAGCTTACTGATGCAATGATTCTCATGTTTATTAAGTAAGTATCTTCTTCTATGAGTACATATATAACATATATGTGAGACACTCACCTACGTATATACTAATTCCCCGACGTCATTATTGTAGGTTATTGCATCGTGAATTGGAACAGCAGGGCAGAAGCAAAGATATTGGATTCTTGTGCCCGCAGTATGTGAGTCAACCACCCTTAGCGGAGAGACAATCATACATAACAACAAGGTTGACCAAGAAGAATAGGAAAAATTGGTACTTGGCACCATACTACAATAGGTACATATCATAATTCTTTTATGTAATTCCCTTAATTATATTCTGCTACATATTACTGAGTACTTGTCTGTTGTGAATTTTCAGTCACCATTGGCCGTTGGTCCTGATTTGCCCGAATGAGAATAAAGTGGTCTTTTTATGCTCCCTTCACTACGAACCAACGGCTACATTGCAGCGAGATGGTGAACAAGTAAGCATATGTCATTTTGATTGTCTAGTTTGAAATCTCTGCTTTTAATTTTCAGTAACCATTATTGAGTAAATTTGTGATTTTGACAATATATAGGCCCTTAAAATCATTCCAAGAAAAGGTCAAGAACAAGTCTGGAACTGAAGTCAAAGATCCTACATGGATCAAACCAAAGGTTAGTACATATTTGGACACTGGCACACTGGCTTGTGAACTTGGTCAGAAAAAATATATGCTCTTATATATATATTTCTTGTTTGTTTTTAGACCCGTCGGCAACCGAAGGAGTCCAACTTATGTGGACATTATGTCCGACACACATGTATAATATTGTCATGCAACCAAGTGACTAACATCCAAGCAAAGGTAAATGTATTACATAACTTTGCCCGTGCGCGACCCCTTTGATATGCAAGGAAGGACGACTAATATATTTTTGTCTTTGATGCTACGTACGTTTGATCTTGACCCCTTTCCCGATGGTGATATTGAGCGCACACGCAATGTGTTATACGAATATCGTATGATATGATCATCTCGGAAAATCGGAAAAATAGTTGATTTGTGAATTCATTGTAAATATATGCTAGTTTGTATCAACAATCATCTTCGGTCGTAATGAACAATTGTCCAATTTGTGATAGTATACAATAATAATTTGTTAATTCATTTAAAACAAGTTTCCTTGTGTCCATTAGTGGTTCTTGAATGTATTGGATGGTGGAAAAAAATATTCATTGCTTAATTTACAAATGCGAGAAGTTTAGGACCGTATTTTACTAAGTAGCCGGCCCTAAAAGTCTTCGTTTAATTATTAAAAAATGCCAGTATTTTAGGACCGTATGTTTACTAAAGAGCCGGTTCTAAAAGTCATCGTGATTCACAGTAAAATACGCCAGTCTTTTAGGACCGCATGTTCACTAAGTAGCCGGTCCTAAAAGTCTTCGTTTATTTATTTGTGAAAAAATTACAGTATTTTAGGACCGTATGTTTACTATATAGCCGGTCCTAAAAGTCTTCGTTTATTATTGGAAAACATGCCAGTCTTTTAGGACCGCATGTTTACTAAGTAGCCGGTCCTAAAAGTCTTTGTTTATTTATTTGTGAAAATTTGCCAGTATTTTAGGACCGTATGTTTACTAAAGAGCCGGTTCTAAAAGTCTTCGTGATTCACCGTAAAATACGTCAGTCTTTTAGGACCGCATGTTTACTGAGTAGCCGGTCCTAAAAGTCTTCGTTTATTATTCAAAAATGCCAGTATTTTAGGACCGTATGTTTACTAAAGACCCAGTTCTAAAAGTCTTCGTGATTCACAGTAAAATACGCCAGTCTTTTAGGACCGCATGTTCACTAAGTAACCGGTCCGAAAAGTCTTCGTTTATTTATTTGTGAAAAAATTACAGTATTTTAGGACCGTATGTTTACGAAATAGCCGGTCCTAAAAGTCTTTCATTGGCGACAAATATACGATATATTTATTAATAATATATATTTATATATATAAAATCTCTTATAAATTAAATGAATAAT
This sequence comes from Acacia melanoxylon, assembly GCA_019022615.1. Lineage (NCBI taxonomy): Eukaryota > Viridiplantae > Streptophyta > Magnoliopsida > Fabales > Fabaceae > Acacia > Acacia melanoxylon. The sequence continues at coordinate 1,527,431 of JAFJYJ010000014.1, forward strand.
CTTTTTGCTTAAATTAAATATTTATTCAATATGCAGTAACTATAGTCTACATTATTAATTATTCTATTTGTAACTACTTTATTAAATGAATAATCATATTATTAAATTAAAGTCTTTCCCTATTATTCATATTTCATAACCGATTTAGTTTATTTATTTATAGAGTGTAATAGCATCAAAACATTAAATTAAATATTTGTCCATATTACAACGTAAACTCCATATTTCATAATTGCCTAATTTCTGTCTTTTTTTTTTTTTTTAAATTTCAGTGTTTTGAGTATGCCATTTTCCATATTTCATAATTGACTTTCTTATTGCTTTCCAGGTTCAGATAATGCATATAATTAAACTGGCAGATTAATTAAAACTCCCATAAGAACAAAATGCATAAATATTGTATTTAATAATTTTTACGCTGCCCTATACAAAAAAAAAGCAAAAAAAACTATAAAACAACTAATCCTCCCCGTCGTCGGAGAGGTGGTAGGCGTCGGAGGCGTCCTCTTGTGTAGGATCGTACTCCACGTCATTGGCGTTGAGTACCATGGTCAGCTTCTGGTTGACGGTATGAACTAGTTGAAACAATTGGCCCAAGCGTCGGTCGATGTGATCGACGCGGCCACACTGCACCCGCACCAACCGCTGGACGGTTGGATTTGGAGCGGTGGAGGAGGGGGCTGAGGTTGAAGAGGAGGAGGAGGAAAAGGAGGACCTGGTGGAGCAGCCATTACAGTGGGTTTTAGTCGGTGGAAGAGGCCGTGTAGAAGTGATGGAGAAGAATGTGAAGAAACTAAAGTAAGAACGGGTTTAAATAGAGAACCTATCCTGAAGAATATGAAACGTTGTGAACTTTTTACGAGGAAACACATTGTTCTTCAGAATACGAGGAGACGCTTAGTTGGTCAGTTTACGACCTTGAAGCCGAAGAGACTCTGGATCATGTGTACGGGGTGCAAGGATCAACTCTGCTATCTGAGTTTGAAGTGACTGAACATTTAATACCAGATTTTGCAAAAGATCCGTTCTTAAAAGTAATATTTTTAAGGAAAAATTCTTACTTTACAAAAATAAATAATTGATAAAAAAAATAATTGACTTTTAGGACCGGATATAATATAAATAGACGGTATTAAAAGTAATTGAATTGTATGGAAAAATAAATAGTAGACATTTAGGACCGGATGTTTCTAAAAATCCGGTCTTAAAAGTAATTTAATTGAAAAAATAAGTAATATACTTTTAAATCTGGTTACATAATAACAAGAGTGTATCAATTGTGTATCCATCTCTCTGTCCTCATTAACTTCGCACACTAACCTCCATGTTCTTATTAATAACAAGAGTGTATCAGTTGGAGCTCTCTGCCCAAACTGCTCAAAGCCTCAAACCATGGTTAGATACAAGAGAACTCCTCGTAAGGGTACTCTTACACCTGAAGCTCTTGCCATACTTAGATCGTTATACGGTGCACCTCCTCCAGCGAGAGTGCGTTCTGTTATGACCGAAGAATCTCAGGTTGTCGGACCCATTGTTATTTTGGATGATGAAGAGGTTGCCGCACCCCCCCTCCAGCCTTCAGACCATGTAGAGGTTCCTGCTCCCCCTCTCCAATCAGTTGGCCCCAGCGCGCCTACCACTGACCCCTCTCCTCTTTCCTCTAATGATGCACTGCGGGTGATGCGAATAAGACAGAAACTTGCTGATCTTCGGCGGGAAGTTAATGCTTTTAACGCCGATATCGCCAAGGCATTGGATGATAATAAGCTTTAGGATGTTTTGTTAGATTCTTGTCATTGATAATGATCAGTTATTGTTTTTCTTTCTTTCTTTTCTTGTGTACGTGCATATTCTCCAGTTATGTATGGAAGCAGTAAGAACTAATTAAGCTTGTGCCTTTTTTATATTCATATTCTCTAGTTTTCCTTTATTTATTTTATTAATTCAGTTTCACGCGCTCGCCAAAGGCAAATCTCATTTTTTTTAGTTTGGTTCATTAATAAACGAAGAGGTTTATGACTCTATACGTATTTGACTTTTAGGTCCGGATGTTTATAAAACTCCGGTCTTAAAATTAAATCAATAGTAAATATTAGGACCGAAGTATTCTTAATTGTCGGTCTTAAAAATGTATTAATAAAATTATTCTTTAGGACCGCACACTTTATAACTAACCGGTCTTATTAATAAAATTATATATTTAGGACCGGACACTTTATAATTAACCGGTCTTAATAAAGTCCAAAATACTAAAACTTGTCTCTTTCGCGGGGAAAATTAAATTTCCCTCTCAGAACTTCTCTTGTCGCGCCGAGAGTGATTACTCAAGTTCTGTCTCCACATTTTGCTTGTTGCGTCGTCGCTGCTTCACGTTGCTCTCTCGACAATCACTTTCTGGTTCCTTAGCTAAACGTCTATAGACCAAGCCGTACGAGGTCTTTTGGTTATATAACTTTATTATTTTCCCGGTTATGGTTCGGGTTTTTCATGGGTTGAACGAAATCGATGAAATGTTCTTGTGGGTTTCTCTGTTGTTAATGAATATTGTATATTGAAGATTATATTTGCACTTTAGACCTACCGAATCGACGAACTAGTGTTTTTAGGTTACTCTTATTGTCTGCAACATCAACGTTCGTGGCCGGAGAAGAAAGACTCAGCAAACCCATTTGAATTTATATGCTACAGGTGAGTCCACAAGACCTTCATGCGATGCATTTAATTTCCTCGTCATGCATTTATTTTGCTTCTTGGATTCACGTGATACATTTATGACCAAAATTGATTCTTCGTTATGCATTCAATGGGCAAGTTTCTCCGTAAAGAAAAAAAAAGACATAACCGACATTTGAGCATATATATGCATTTGGATTATGTATGTCTTATTTTATATGCAAGTTTCAATTTTTTCGGATTATGTATGTTAAATCTTTCCGTCTATATATAGGAATTCTTCTATGGATCATAGTTGGATAAATAATGCTTTACGGACGAGTGTTGAATATCGAATGGGGTGAGGGAATTTATAGAATTTGCTAAACAAAATGCCCATGATGATAGTGGGAAGTTTTATTGCCCTTGTGTAAAATGTTTGAATGAGAGGCGATTAAGTCCTGAAGTTATCCACACACATTTAATTTGTGAAGGATTTTGTAAGACTTATACGGTATGGTCATGGCATGGTGAAAAAATGCCAAGTGGGTCTCAACATGAGGAAGTGGCCTTTGATGATAATGACACATATATGGATGATCACATAGAGGACATTATTCGTGATGTAGGAGAAGAGGCTTTTGAGCAATCACATGCATATGGTAATATGTGCAGTGATGCAAAGACCCCGCTATACCCTGGGTGTAAAAAATATCAATTGTTGAACGCTGTATTGAAATTGGTAAGCTTGAAGGCACGTCATGGATGGAGCGAAAAGAGTTTCTCTGAAATGCTTGAGGCTTTTAAGGACATGCTTCCGGATGATAATGTGTTGTCGCATCGATACTATGATGCTAAGAAAATACTTTGTCCACTAGGGATGGAGTACAAAAAGATTCATGCATGCCCGAATGATTGCATATTGTATAGAAAAGAGTTTGAAGAGAAGCGGGAATTGTCCGATATGTGAAACCCCAAGGTACAAGTCAAATAAGGGGCTGCAAAAGTGTTGTGGTATCTTCCAATCATACCAAGGTTCAAGCGGTTGTTTGCTAATGAAAGTGATGCAAAAAATTTGAGGTGGCATGTTGATGAGAGGATTTCTGATGGAAAGCTTCGACATCCGACCGATTCTTCTCAATGGAAGAAAATCGATCAATTATTTCCGAGCTTCGGCAAAGAACCTAGGAACCTTAGGCTTTCACTTAGCACAGATGGCATGAATCCCTATGGTAGCCTTAGCAGCATACATAGTTCATGGCCCGTACTCCTGATTATTTACAACTTATCTCCTATGTTATGCATGAAACGAAAGTACATCATGCTGTCTATGTTGATTTCGGGACCAAAACAACCCAGAAATGACATTGATGTTTACCTTCAGCCCTTGATCGAAGACTTGAGGGAAGAAGGTGTCGATGTTTTTGACTCTTTCAAGAAGGAGGTGTTTAAAATGCGAGCCATGATATTTTGTGCTATAAAGGACTTCCCAGCATATGGGAACTTGTCAGGGTATAGTGTAAAAGGCCACAAAGCATGTCCGGTTTGTGAAGAAGGCACACGCTACCATCAACTTCAACATGGAAGAAAGACGGTTTATCTTGGACATAGGAGATTTCTTCGACGGGACCACCCATATCGTCGATTAAAGAAAGCCTTTTTTGGTGGCCAGGAGTATGAAGATGCTTCGGTGGCATTGACTGGGGAGCAAGTTTATGAAAAGGTGAAAAATATTAGTGTCATCTTCGGTAAGACTGCAAAGAGTAGAAAAGAAACAAATATATGGAAAAAGATATATGTATTCTTCGATCTTCCATATTGGCGCAATCTTGATGTGAGACACTGTATTAATGTCATGCATGTGGAGAAAAACGTATGTGATAGTATTGTTGGCACGCTTCTCAACATACAAGGTAGTTCTAATGATGGTGTGAAGGCAAGATTGAATTTGCAAGCAATGGGAATACGTGAAGACTTACATCCAAGGCCATATGGGAAGAGAACTTATTGTCCCATGGCTTCTCATACTCTTTCTAAGGATGAGAAACGAAGTTTTTGTGAGTGTTTACAAGGCACAAAAGTTCCCTAGGGGTATTCTTCAAACTTTAAGAGGCTTGTTTCGATGAAGGACTTAAAATTAGTAGGCCAAAAGTCTCATGATTGTCATGTCTTGATGCAACAGCTACTCCCAGTAGCTATTTGAGGCATCGCCGAATATGATCTTCAGGTCGTCTTGACTAGACTTTGTTTCTTCTTCAATGCGGTTTGTAGTAAAGTTTTTTAGATTGAAAAGTTGGATGAATTGGAGAATGAATGATATCTTATCTTGTGCCACATTGAGAAGCTTTTTGTTCCTACATTTTTTGACATCATGGTTCATCTAATTGTTCATCTAGTGAGGGAGATAAAGTTGTGCGGCCCTATCCATTTACGGTGGATGTACCCAATTGAAAGATCTATGAAATTCCTAAAAGGGTACGTGAAGAACGCATACCGGCCAGAAGCATCAATTGTTCAGAAATATGTTTATGAAGAAGTCATGGAATTTTGTCAAAATTATTTGGCCAAAGTAAGACATATTGGGCTTCCAAAATGTCAGCATGCTGAAGGGGGTAGACGAGGTGCTTCGGTAAAGAGTGTGGATCCTGATGAATTGTCACAAGTCCACTTATACATCTTGAATAATGTTGATGAAGTTCAAGCAAGCATAGCTGCACATAAAGAAGCTGTAAGGAAAGAAAATCATCGAATGACTGAACAAAGGTTGATTAGGGAGCATAACAGAACATTTGCAAACTGGTTCAAACAAAAGGTCGAGGGAGAGGAATGTGTTTCTGATACAATCAAATGGTTTGCCCGTGGTCCTGAGGTTGATGTCATAAGTTGGAATTCGTATGTGATCAATGGTTATACATTTTACACGAAGTCCCTAGATGATAGGAGCACCGTCCAGAATGTTGGTTATGATTAGTTTTGATGATGTCTTATATACATGTCATTGGTAAGAGCAAAAAGCTTGCATACTACATTTATCTTCTACTTTGACTAATTCTTATATTTAATGTAGATGTGAAGTTTAATGATGGAGAATGATCAAGAAAAGAGAAGAAAGAAAGGAAGAACTTGTTTAATGGAATGAGAAAATCATTATACAAGTTCCTAGATTGATTCTACAAGTCTCCACGATTAAATAGAAGTTGGAACGGCTCAATTCGGAGTTAAAACAAGCAAGTTCAAGCTTCGGATGAATATTGGTTTGTTGGAGGGCATTTAAGTAATTTCAGCTTTCTTACTCTCTTGAACAGTGTCTTGCTCGAGCAAATTGAGTTTCTGAAGTCATGCTCGAGCAACAACAAAGTTCTTGCCCGAGCAAGGTGGAATTTCTCCCAAAATCGCTAAAAATCCGTTCTTGCCCGAGCAAGAAAGAAGGCCTTGCTCGAGCAAGGTCGTGGCATCAGCATACTGTTTAGCTCGTTTTGGCGATCTTCAGTAATTCGACAATATCTTCCAAACCAGGAATCGGATTGACATGAAACCAGTGGCATATGAAAGAAGACATCCAACACGTACTTTTGACAAAATATCAAGTCCAAAGGAGTCCAGATGAGAGAGATATGATTTTCGAAAGTTGGAACAACAATTAACGTCACAGTCCAGACCAACCTTTGGTAATTTGAGTGTATCTCACAAACGGAAAATCCAAATGAGCTGAAATTGGTGCCATTGGAAACTAGACTCAAATAAATTTTCATAAACATCAAGAAATCAGAAAAAAAAAAGATTAATTGAAGGAGATATGATGTTTTGAAGTTGGTAGTCTGTTCGGATTCCGCAAAAACGCTCGGTTAAGAAGAAGCTCCATTCATCGATGTTAATGGACGAACTACAACTAGCTTGGAGCTGATTCTTATTGAAATGGAAAGAATATTTGAAGAGCCTTCTGAAATGGAATGATTTTATAATCTTGGATTTATGCCGAATCGAATGCAAGCATGATTCAACAATCATGCTCGAGCAAGAAATATTTCTTGCCCGAGCATCATCGAGGCAGAAGCAAAAGATAGTCAGTCAATGAATCATGCCCGAAGCAAAGTATTCTAGCATGCCCGAGCAATCTAGAGGCAGAAGCAAAAGAAGGTCATTCAGAGAACCTTGCCCGAGCAAGAAGTATTTCTTGCCCGAGCAACATCGAGGCAGAAGCAAAACTCAGCAAATCAGGAAGTCTTGCCCGAGCAGCAAAGAAGGCTTGCTCGAGCATCATGCTCGAGCAAAGGCAAAACGTTGCCCGAGCAGCATCTTTCATTCTCAAGTTATCGCTTCTGTCTACGCCTTGCTCGAGCAAACCGGACTCATGCTCGAGCAACATCACCAAAATTCGATCTCTCCGCAAGCATGCTTTTCGGGTTGCCTCAAGCAACGGTGTTGTGGTCTCATCTCTTCGCCTCTGTTTGAAGCTTGCCCGAGCAAGCTTTGATTCATGCTCGAGCAACATCGCCAAAACACACTTTCTCCGCGAGCATACTTTCTGGGTTGCCTCAAGCAATGTGTTGTGCTCTCTCTACTCCGCCTCTGCCTGTACCTTGCCCGAGCAAGAATTTCACCATGCTCGAGCAACATCGAAACAAAGCACTACCAAGCCTTTGTAAAGAAGCCTGCCCGAGCATGATTATATTCATGCTCGAGCAACATGCCCGAGCAGGCAAAATACTTTGCTCGAGCATCAACGTCCAAGAACATATTCATCTGATTCAAGAGAAGCTTGCCCGAGCAAGAATGGATTCCTACTCGAGCAAGATCGAAATCTCCATCTCGCAATCTTTGTGTTAAATTCATCAAGCAAACACAAATCATCTCGCAACTTCAATATATCTTCTCCTACATCATTCAATATTACTAATCATCATTTTGAGTGATTTTCGATGATTATATGAAGAACCCAAAGACACCATTTATCGTCGGTCAACAATTTCTCGACTGCCAAAGCTCATAGCAACAACGTCCAAGATTTCGAAATGATTATTATCAATTGATTTCTACTTGCTAGACTTCTCAATGCTATTAATCATGCTTGTTAGCAAGTTTCAGATGATCAACCGTTGTTTGAATCTTGATGAGCTATGAAACACCGAAACTGACGGAGACAGAGAGCCGACAAGATGAACGATGCCCATAACGTCAAAAGCATCTGAATATTATTTAAGTCATCCTCCGACCAGGACCACACGAATGACAACCTGTAAAGAGACTCCACTAAGCAAACATTCAAACGTGGATAAGCGTAAGGCGCGGACGCTTAAACATCTTCAACGGGCAAATTCAAATACCCAACGGACATATTCAAATACTCAACGGACATATTCAAATCCTTCAACGGTCCTCAATCTTCAACCAGTATAAATACTCGAAGGTTTGAATTCTTCAATGGCAGAACAGACGCATACACAGACAAAGCTTTCAAAGCGATCAAATTCTATTCTGTACATATATATCTTCGGATATTACTAAGCTTCAGTGTTTATCATTTATCTACTCTGTGAGAGAGTCCAAACACTTATTTGATTAGTGTGTTGTAAAATCTTAAGGTTGTGGAACCTTAAGTGTGGGTGTACAATTACAACTTGTAAGGGGGAGTGAGTCCGAGAGTGAAAGGATCATCCTTCGTTTACAGAGTGTGTAATTGTGTCCACGGTTAGTTGGTTACAACTTGTAAAGAGGAGTAAGTCCTAGTGAGAGGATTACTCGTGAGTTACGTAGTCTCGTAATCAAGTTTGAAGATAGTGAAATCCCGAGTGTTTCGGGGATTTGGACGTAGGTCAAGAGTTGGACCGAACCAAGTATAATCTCTTGTGTTCATTGCTCTTCTCTCTATCTCTCGTTTTAAGTGTTCTTGAGCAATTAGCGAAAGAATTTCAAGATCACCTATTCACCCCCTCTAGGTGATATTCCACCCTTCACGTAACAAAGTGGTGTTATGTTAGAGGCCTGAATCTATGCACTTCTCCGTTCGAAAGACAATAGGCCTTTATTGGCGTCATGTCATGCCATATTATGGGGTTATTGAAGAGATTTGGGAGGTGGACTATGTTAAAATTAGATTTCCCATTTTCAAATGCAAGTGGGTTAATGTCAAAAATGGTGTTTGGATCGATCGGCTAGGACTTACATTATTCGATATCAATGGTAGATGTTTTGGAGATGAACCTTTTATTATGGCAAACCAGGCAAAACAAGTGTTCTATATCACCGATCAGGAAAATAAAATGTGGTCTGTAGCTCTCCAAGGAAAAAGGGTCATTGATATTGATGATGAAATTCATTCGAATTACGGTCTTCCTGAGAGTACTCCTTTTTCAAGAGGTATACCGGACATGAACGAAGAAGATGAAGCGGATAATGAACCCGGAATAAGAAATGATCATCAAGAAGGGATATGGGAGGATATCCCTTTATAAAAGAGTCAATTCATATGGTAATATTCATATGCAGAATTCTTTGAAAACTTTAAGGTTTTAACTATATTCCTTCCATGTTCTTAAACAATGAAGGTTTTGTTCTTGTTTTATTTTGTGGCAGGATCCGATATATATGTTATAAAAGGGGATATAATGTTACGTACGTTGTTGGGTGGGATCAGATGAAGGCTTGGTGCGGTATTTGAAACTCATCATTGTATTTGTAAGTTATCTTATTACATCTATATATTCATCATTACGGTGTTGTACTGTTCTTAATTAAACGACACTGACTGTGAAACTTTTGTTCTTGTTTTATTTTGTGGCAGGATCCGATATATATGTTATAAAAGGGGATATCATGTTACGTTGTTGGGTGGGATCAGATGAAGGCATGGTGCGGTATTTATTTGTAACTCATCATTGTATTTGTAAGATAATTCATTACGGTGTTGTACTAAATTAAGAGGCCACATAACTCATGGTGATATTTGTATTCTTTTCCCAATTCAATTTATTCATAATGGATTGTTAATAGCTTGTAGCTTAAAGTATCTAATTTTTTGTGCTGGATTGTGTGGTGGATGTGTGTAATATATATATGATTAGGAAGAACAGAACAAGAAAAAATTCTGGAAAATTTGGACCGGGAAATAATATCGCCGGTCTTAAAAGTTTAAATTTTAAGACCGGATGCATTTATAAGTCTGGTCTTAAAAGTCTAGCCCGGTCTTAAAAAGTTCAACTTTTAAGATCGGCTTTACCAACTACCCACACACAATAATCAATTCCAACAAAAAATTTGACACATCAAAAAAGGAAAGGAAAAAAACAAATGAATAAATGCATATATAAATAAATTAACTAATTAGTTATAAAATGAAAAAATATCAATACTGTAGCAAATTTAAAACAAGCAAACAAACCAATAATCAATTTCAACACACACACACACACACAGAGTATTACAGAAAAGAAAAAAGGAAAAAGTAACTGAATAAATGCAAATAAATAAATTAGTTATAAAATGAAAAATAACATACACACTATTAACTAACTAGTTATAGTTATAAAATGACACACACAAAAAAACTAATCAATTACAACAACAAAAATTAAGATAGGCAAAAAAGAAAAATTAAATGAATAAATGCATATGTAAATGAATTAACTAATTAGTTATAAAACGAAAAATATAAAAACAGAAGCAAATTTAAAACAAGCTGTAACATCCCATTTGAAAACGGCGGAATTTTTTTTTTTTTAAAAAAACGTTTCCAAATATTTCAAGCAGAGTAATCAGAGTAGAGCATTTGAGCGAGTAAGTAATTTACATTACATTCAAAATATGGACCATAGTGTAAATGTATCGGATTACGAGTCATCCGAATTCTCAAAAGTTAAAGAAACTAAAGAAAACGATAGATAATGTAGACACGTCTTGGCCTACTCCGGCTGCTTGCCTCGATCGCCAAACATCGGTCCTCCAGACCCTGATGCTACAGCTAAGATCCATTCCATATATGGATCTCAGGTAACGGTTAACCTTATACTCAAATAAAACAATATACGTACAATAGATATTCATTTCAATACAGCATATCATCACAAAAGCAAACAGCAGATGTATGATCAATAACATGGACAGAACATAAGCACAAAGCAGTATGTAAAGTCTCTCTCGACTAGTTCTCGCACATATCCAAGTGCCACGCCACTAACGTGTCCTCGCGCTAGGAATAACTCAAACGGCATTACCAATACTATAATCCGTGGGTAAAGTCGTAAGTATCTCCGACGATTCTCACGTAACCTCGTCTATGAACGTATCTATAACGCAAAAGTATATAAGCAGCATAGAGTTAGGGTTACAAGACGCGTCCGTACCTTAGTTGCGAGATATCCATTGTTCGGCTAAAAACGATACTTTTTGACCGTACGTAAACAAATAAACAAATGGCTCAACGGCGGAACGATGGAATTTCGACAAGCGGTTCGACGTCGAAGTATTCTAATCGAATAATAACACACTTATGAATATTTGGCAAAGATAACGGGCATTTTAGGTGAAAAAGACCATTTTGCTCCTACTACCCCTATTTGGCGGAATTTTGCCAGAACTTCGTTACTTTGACCTTATTCCATTTCAAAATTATCCCCACTATGTTTTTACCTCGTCAGGCATCTTTCAATGCAATGAGGCTTAAAAACAAGAATAGGAATATATTCTGAAACTTCCTAGATCAAAACAACAGTTCTACCATAACTACCGAAAGAACTACGGAAACTAAAGCCTAAGGACAGAAGAACTTACTCGGAGCAAGGCAGAATTTTTTCCAGAGCTTCTCTCTCTAGAACCTCTCTCTAGGTTTTGAATTTTGGTGTGAAGAATGAGAGGAGAGGTGCTTGCTATTATAGAAGAAGGGAGGGACAAGGTGGGTATTAACACAAAAGTCTTCAGATCGGATTCCGGCCGTTGGATCGCATTTTTGAGGACAAAGCAATCTTGGCCATCCATGGTCAAGGCCGACCTCTTGGTCCCCAAAAGTCAAAGGATGAGTTGTCATCCAAGATGACTCTTGCTTTATGGCCTCCGGTTCGATAAAGCTACCCGATCGGTGTCCGTTTCGCGCGATTTTGCAGAAACTCAAAAATCCGGGCGTGTAACTTTGAAGATCTTTTCATCCTCTTTCATATTATCTATTTTGATCCTCTTTTTGATCATATCCAGGTATTCTCCGGTGCGTCGGAAGATATTCGGACAAACGCGTCCGGTTACGGAAATCGCTTCCGATAGAACCAACACGGACAATAATTACGAGTCGTAAAACGTCCAGTTGTTGCCTAACTTAATCCCGTGTTTGAAAACACGCAATTGTTTCTATAGGTTCTCACTTTGCCTATCCGGCTCTACTCTATCGATCGCCTTTCCGTGTTATTAGGAATTAGGGTTTTCGGTTGCGGAAATCAACGTCTGGTAAATTCTTTCTTCGTGTAAAAATTCACTTGTTCTTAATTTGATCAGTCTGAAAAGACTTTTACCTCTGGTTTACCTGTAGAATTTATTTCTAACTTTTCCCCTCGGCCTGCCTATAAGCTGACTCACCGCATTATATTATTATTTTATTCTAATTATCATTTTAATTATTTAAACAATTCTTTTTAATTAAAAATACCAATAATTTCGGCCCCCTCATTTTAAAATTCAGTTTTAATTATTTTTTCATAATTTTTTCCATTTTTAAAAAATATAATATTTTTTTACCAAAAATTCATGTTTTACCCCTCGCCGTTAAGGCTTAATCATGCCTAAATTCTTCGTTTAGTGATCTTTTTAGGATTAGATTTCTTCATACATTTATCTTTACTAATTTTTCTTAATCTTTTTATCATAATCATTAAGTATATTTTATGCTAATTACCAGTCTTAATCTCTTAATTAAGGATTTTACCATAAGTTTAACTTTCTATATTTCTCTTGTTTCTTTTGAATCAATTAGCTAGTAATTATCTAATCATTCTCTTACCAATGGTTGATAATTTTATAATTTACAGTATATTATTATCTTACAAACTTTATCTTCGACATTGTCATTTTATATCCTATGTAAAATATTAAAAATGTTTATACCATAAAGTTACTTTATGGTCCTGGAATGCTTTTTAAACATTTCTTCATGTTATTTCCTCTGAAATAATTTATTAAATTCTTATAATTAAAGATAATACTCCCATAATTTTTCATGATCTTTCAGTTTTTATCATAATGTTTTTAGACTATTTTTATCACCATGATTGCATTTTTAGTCATTACGTTCATCCGATTTTTTCGTAACTTTTTCGACACTTTACTCGACAATTATAACAATTTTCTATAATAGTTTTAAACTCATGAATTTGCTTCATCAAAATATTCATTAATTTATCTTATCTCAAGAATTCCAGATTTGCTAAAATCCGGGTATTACACAAGCAAACAAACCAATAATCAACTACAAAACACACACACATTATTAACTAACTAATTATAAAATGACACACACACACACACACACACACACAATAAATTACAACAAAAAAATGCAGATAAGAAAAAAGGAAAAAATAAATGAATAATTGCATATGTAATTAAATTAACTAATTAGTTATAAAATGAAAAATATAAACACTGAATCAAATTTAAAACAAGCAAACAAACCAATAATCAATTTCGACAAACACACAGTATTATAGATAGGAAAAAGGGAGAAAATAACTGATAAATGCGTATGTAAACAAAATAAATTAGTTAGTTATAAAATGAAAAATATCAATACTGTAGAAAATTTAAAACAAGCAAAAAAAACCAATAATCAACTACAACACATACACACTATTAACTAACTTGTTATAAAATGACACACACACATACACACAAACACACAATAATCATTTGCAACAAAAAATTTCAAAGAGGAAAAAAGGAAAAACCAAATGAATAAATTAATTAATTATTTATAAAATGAAAAATATCAATATTGAAGCAAATTTAAAACAAGCAAACAAACAAATAATCAACTACAACACACACACACACACACACTATTAACTAACGAGTTATAGTGATCAAATGACACACACACTCACACACATAAACTAATCAATTACAACAACAAAATTAAGATAGGCATAAAGGAAAAAATAAATGAATAAATGCATATGTAAACAAATTAATTAATTAGCTATAAAATGAAAAATATCAATACTGAAACAAATTTAAAACAAGCAAACAAACCAATAATCAACTTCAACACACACACACACACTATTAACTAACTAGTTATAAAATGAAACAAACAAACACACACACACACACAATAATCAATTCCAACAACAAAAATCAGATATGAAAAAAATAAATGAATAAATGCATAAATATCAATACTGAAACAAATTTAAAACAAGCAAAGAAACCAATAATCAATTTCAACACACACAAAGTATTACAGATAGGAAAAAATAACTGAATAAATGGGTATGTAAATAAAAAAATTAATTAGTTATAAAATGAAAAAAAAAAATCAATACTGAAGAAAATTTAAAACAAGCAAACAAACCAATAATCAACTACAAGTACAACACCCACACACTATTAACGAACTAGTTATAAAATCACACACACACACACTAATCAATTATTACAAAAAAATTGAGCGAGGAAAAAAGGAAAAAAATAAATGAATAAATGCATAAGTAAAGAAAATAAGAAATTACCTATAAAATGAAAAATATCAATACTGAAGAAGTTTAAACCAAGCAAACAAACCAGCAATCAACTACAACACACACACACTATTAACAAACTAGTTATAAAATGACACACACACACACACACATGTTGGTCGATTTCCTTGATGGCAAGTGAACCAGTCTAACAAGTAATAAAGTGTAAGTAGAGTATCGTCCCACAGAGACTGAGATACCGAAGAGTGACGCTCAATTGCTATGACAGTTGTAAACGAAAAGTAAATATAATTGGGTTGAGAGGTTTTTGTAATTATGCTAATAACAGAAGTAAACAAAATAAATTTAAGAAGATATCAGTGAGAAGTCAGGCTGAACTCGGAATCATCCTTAAGCGCATAAATCCCCCAGTTGCTCTACCCATTGCTATAGCATCCATATTGCACAGCTTCCACAATGCTACAACATGGCTACTAACTACAAAGCTATTTGGTTAACCCACCTCTGTAATCTACCGAAGCTTCCGCGTCCGATACATATGATATTAACTATACTCCTTCCATATTCCTATGGCAACTTTCTAGTTTTTATCTGCATTATACTCATGGTGTTCTGGTTATGAGAGGTAGACTCATTCCTGAAGCCTACAATAAATAGGTCAAGCCTTGCACCGGCTGCCTAGCAAACACTGTTTCTCAGAGGTCTAGCCTCCACTCCTTGCCAGTAAGCTGAGACCACAAATCTAGCCCTTAGAATCCTCTAATCGACTAGTAATTAATTCACTGATATGCAAACTGAATCTATTAAATTAAGAACTTGCAACTTGGTTCATATAACACTTACGAATTCATCCTCGTTCAGCCATCAGAAAGTTAGTTCATGACCGACGAGGGAAACACAAAACAGATAGTAACAGAATGACCCATGATCTAACTAATAAAGTAAAATAAATAAAACAGAAAGCTTGACGGCGTTCCGACGGCGTGGAAGAAGCCCTGTCACGTCACCACTCCACTTCTTCTTCCCTCCGTCTTACTGTAAGGAAGGATGCTGGGTTATCCTGGAATTCTCGTGCTAGTGAAGTCTCTCACTATTCTTTTGAGTCGGCCGAATGTGTAATCTTGTGTTGGCTCTGTGCGACTCTCCTCTAGGGTTGACCTGATGTTCCCTTTTATATTTAGTCTTCCGTGTGACGCAAGTTTCAGCTAGCTAGGCTTTCCAAATCTGTCGAGATCTATCGCATCTTCTGGTTGTATATTGATTCTGCTGATCCTGCGGGATTCTTCAAATCTTTCCGTTTCGATCCTCCGCATCTTCTATTTCATTACGTCGCCAATCTACCGTCGATCTCGATCTTTTATATTTATTCCTGAAATCAGCTAGATAAAAAGGTCAGAAAATATGCCGCATAGCATTGCGTCCTTTACTTTGCTATAGCTTTCGTGATGTTTTTTATTGCACTTCGAGTTGCGGTCAGAATACTATAGCATCGTATCAACTTTGCTATACATTCTTTAAAAACAATGTAATTTGCTTCTTCTTAGCACATGTTCAGGATGTAAATGGTTTTCATCATTCAGTTCCCTATATCATGAATATATGCCTTTTTGCTTGGATTTTTTGCAGTTTAAGCTTTCATTTACCCTACAATTCAGTCATGAAATACAGGGAAAACATGGTATAATTTGTGCTCATCAACACACACTAACCAATTACAACAACAAAAATCGAGATAGGAAAAAAGGAAAAATAACTTAATAAATACTTATGTAAATAAATTAGTTATAAAATGAAAAATATCAATACTGAAGAAAATTTAAAACAAGCAAACAAACCAATAATCAATTACAAAACACAAACACACTATTAACAAACTACTTATAAAATGACACACAACCACACAAAAATAATCATTTACAACAACAAAATTCAGATAGGAAAAAAGGAGAAAATAACCGAATAAATGCGTATGTAAACAAAATAAATTAATTAGTTATAAAATGAAAAATATCAATACTATAGAAAATTTAAAACAAGCAAACTAACCGATAATAAACTACAACACACACACACACACTATTAACAAACTAGTTATAAAATGACACACACACACGCACACACACACACAATAATCAATTACAACAAAAAATTTCGAGAGAGGAAAAAAAAAGAAAAAATAAATGAATACATGCATATGTAAATTAATTAATTAATTAGTTATACAATGAAAAATATCAATACTAAAGAAAATTTCAAACAAGCAAACAAATAAATAATCAACTACAACACACATACTATTAACTAACTAGTTATAGTTATAAAATGACACACACAAACACACACACACACAAAACTAATCAATTACAACAACAAAAATTAAGATAGGCAAAAAAGAAAAAATAAATGAATTAATGCATATGTAAATAAATTAACTAATTAGTTAAAAAAGGAAAAAAATAAATACTGAAGAAAATTTAAAACAAGCAAACAAACCAGTAATCAACTACAACACACACACACACACTCTAGTAACTAACTAGTTATAAAATGACACACACACACACACACACACTAATCAATTACAACAACAAAAATCAGATAGGAAAAAAGGAAAAAATAAATGAATAAATGCATATGTAAATAAATTAACTAATTAGTTATAAAATGAAAAATATCAATACTGAAGAAAATTCAAAACAAGCAAAAAAACCAATAATCAATTACAACAAACACAAGATAGGAAAAAATAAGTGAACAAAATTCGTACGTAAACAAAATAAATTAATTTGTATATAAAATGAAAAATATCAATACAGTAGAAAATCTAAAACAAGCAAACAAACCGATAATCAACTACAAAACACACACACACACACACACACACACACACACACACACACACTATTAACTAACAAGTTATAAAATGACTCTCTCACACACACACACACAATAATAAACAAAAAATTCAGATAGGAAAAAGGGAAAAAATAAATGCACAAGTAAAAAAGCTAACTAATTAGTTATAAAATGAAAAATATCAATACCGAAGCAAATAAACCAATAATCAACAAGTACAATACACACACACACACACTATTAACTAACTAGTTATAAAATGACACACACACACACACACATACAATAATCAATTAAAAAAAAATTGAGCCAGGAAAAAAGAAACAAAAAAATTCATATAGGTAAAAAGGAAAAAATAAATGAATACATGCATATCTAAATAAATTAACCAATTAGTTATAAAATAAAAAATATCAATACTGAAGCAAATTTAAGACAAGGAAAAAAATCAATAACAAATTTCAACACACACAAAGTATTATAGAAAGGGAAAAAGGAAAAAATAACTGAATAAATGCATATGAAAAAAATTAATTAATTAGTTATAAAATGAAAAATATCAATACTGAAGGAAATTTAAAACAAGCAACCAAACAAATAATCAACTACAACACACACACTATTAACTAACTAGTTATAGTTATAAAATGACACACACACACACAAAAACTAATCAATTACAACAACAAAAATTAAGATAGGAAAAAAAGAAAAAATAAATGAATTAATGCATATGTAAATAAATTAACTAATTAGTTATAAAAGGAAAAAAAATAAAAATGCGAAGAAAATTTAAAACAAGCAAACAAGCGAGTAATCAACTACAACACACACACACACACACTATTAACTAACTAGTTATAAAATGACACACACACACACACACACACACAATAATCAATTACAACAACAAAAATTAGATAGGAAAAAAAAAGAAAAAAATAAATGAATAAATGCATATGTAAATAAATTAATTAATTAGTTATAAAATGAAAAATATAAATATTGAAGAAAACTCAAAACAAGCAAAAAAAAAAAAACCAATAATCAATTACAACAAACACAAGATAGGAAAAAGAAAAAGAAAAAATAACTGAACAAAATTCGTATGTAAACAAAATAAATTAATTTGTTATAAAATGAAAAATATCAATACAGTATAAAATCTAAAACAAGAAAACAAACCGATAATCAACTACAACACACATACACACACACACTATTAACTAACTAGTTATAAAATGACACACACACACACACACACAATAATAAATTACAACAAAAAATTCAGATAGGAAAAAAGGAAAAAAATAAATGCATAAGTAAATAAGCTAACTAATTAGTTATAAAATGAAAAATATCAATACTGAAGCAAATAAACCAATAATCAACAAGTACAATACACACACACACACATACAATAATCAATTATAACAAAAAAAATTGAGCCAGGAAAAAAAGAAACAAAAAAATTCATATAGGAAAAAAGGAAAAAATAAATGAATAAATGCATATCTAAATAAATTAACCAATTAGTTATAAAATGAAAAAATATCAATACTTCAGCAAATTTAAGACAAGCAAATAAATCAATAATCAATTTCAACACACAGTATTACAGAAAGGGAAAAAGGAAAAAATAACTGAATAAATGCAAATGAAAATAAATATAGTAATTAGTTATAAAATGAAAAATATCAATACTGAAGCCAATTTAAAACAAGCAAACAAACCAACAATTAATGGGCCCAGAAAGCTAGGACGAATTGGGCTATTGATGGTGATAGAAATACACGGCTGTTTCATGCGCAAGCCAATGGCCGTAGAAAAAGAAACAGAATTGATGCAATTTGTGTGAATGAAGGGGAGTGGTGCTTTGAGGAGGATAGTATAAAGGCTCACACAACTACGTACTTCTCAAACCTATTTAAGGAGGAGGTAGTAGAGCGTCCAAGTCTTACTTGTAATATTGCCTACCCAGGACTAACAGAAGTTCAGGAACGGTTGTGTTTAAGGGATGTGGACAAAGCGAAGATCCGAGACGCCTTGTTCAGTATGGGGGCTTTGAAGGCATTAGGACTAGATGGATTTCATGCTTTATTTTTCCAACACCAATGGGAGACTGTCTGAGAGTCTGTAGTACACTTTGTTAAGAAGATATTTCTTTATCCGGAGAAGATATGTGAAGTGAATAAGACATTGCTAGTTTTAATCCCGAAGACGGATCACCATGAGACGTTCAGGGATCTTAGACCAATAAGCCTATGCAACGTGATTTACAAGCTGGTTACGAAGATAGTGGTGAACCGAATGAGGGGATTTATGTCCCAAGTTATATCCCCAAATCAATGCAGCTTTGTACCAGGTCGGCATAGCTTGGATAACATTATCGTGGCCCAAGAGGTTATTCATTCTATAAGAACAATGGGTGGAAAGAAGGGGTTTATGGCTATTAAGATTGACCTGGAGAAGGCATATGATAGGGTGAACTAGGAAGTTCCTGCTTAGTTGCTTACATGAGCTTAACCTCCCTATCAACCTCATCCGGGTGGTGGAACAATGTATTAGCACCGCTAATCTTCAGCTTTTATGGAATGGCAGTAAGGCGGACTTTTTCAACACGTCACGTGGGGTCAGACAGGGAGATCCGCTCTCACCCTACCTATTTGTGATATGTATTGAGAAATTGGCTCACATGATACAAGAACGTATGGCCGCAAGGAAATGGAAACCTATATGCCTCACTAAGGCGAGGCCACCAATATCACACCTGTTCTTTGCTGATGATATTATCCTATTTACGGAAGCCTCACTCCAACAAGCAGAGATGGTAAGAGAGTGTCTGGATCATTTTTGCGAATGCTCAAGGCTTAAAGTCAATGAATCGAAGACTCGGGTGCTCTTTTCCAAGAACATAAATCATATCAGGAGCGCGGAAATTAGTGCTACACTTGGTTTCACTTTAACGGCGGATCTTGGGAAGTACCTTGGGGTGCAACTACATCATAAGAGAGTGGGATTGGACTCGTTTCAAGCAGTTATTGATAAGGTCAAGGAGCAGCTGGCTTGGTGGACCCCTAAGACTTTCTCCTTAGCCGGCAGAGCTACACTTATTTCCTCGGCGTCCTCCGCTATCCCAGCATACACAATGCAAACATCCCATCTACCTAGTATTGTTTGTGAGGCCCTAGACAAGCAGAATCGATCCTTTTTGTGGGGTAGCATAGCAGAGAGTCATAGGGTGCCACTAGTTGCTTGGGAGGAGGTGTGCATGGAGAAACGAAAGGGAGGTTTAGGGTTGAGACATGCAAAATACCAAAACCAAGCCTTCCTTATGAAGTTGGGATGGAGACTAGTCACGCATAGAGAGGACCTATGGGTTAAGGTGGTACGAGACAAGTATAAATGTGGGGATGACTTACTCCCTCGCATTGAAGCTACACGACCTGGTTCCAATGTGTGGGCAGGAATTAAGCGAACTTGGGATAAAGTTCGAGGGGGGATCGAGAGTACAACTAATCCACTCGGCGTCCGATGGAAGTGGGAGAGGCATGGTGAATTCACAGTGAAGTCGGCATATAATATGGTTTTGAACAAGGGCATGGAACATGGGCACAACTGGGAGCGCATATGGAAGGTTCGAGCGCCACACAGATGTAAGATGCTCTTTTGGCTGCTAGCTCATGAGTGCCTGCTCACGAATGCAAATCGAATGAGACGGGGACTGACTAATGACCAGAGTTGCATCCTATGTGGTGCATGTAGCGAGGATACTATTCATGTGTTTCGGGATTGTACGCACTCACGATCCTTATGGAGAAAGGTGGTGCCCTCAGATAAGTGGCGTACATTCTGCAACAAACCTTTATCAGAGTTTATATGGTGGAATATCAGTGGAAGGAGCAATGCGAATAAGGAATGGGTATCTCGATTCACTATTCTATGTTGGTGGATCTGGAAGCGGAGGAACTTATTTGTGTTTGAGAAGCAGTTCACCCCTAATATTAATATCATTGCTAGCACGAACGTGATGTTGGAGAGCAGGCGAAGTATGAATAATCGTCTAGTAGGTATGCCACTTAACGGAATTACTCTTACTATTAGTCGTGTGATTTGGCATCCGCCGGAGGTCGGTTGGGTGAAGGTGAATGTGGATGGTGCTTATTCTAGAGCTACCAACAAGGGCGCATGTGGGGGGATCATTCGAAGTTCTTCTGGATCCTTTCTTAGGGGGTTCTTTCATTCGATTGAGAGGGGTGATGGGTTGACTGCTGAAGTGTGGGCTTGCCTCTTGGGTCTCAAACCGCTTGGGCGATGGGCTTTCAGAAGGTTTGGTTGGAATCTGATTCTATGGAGTGTATTACATTACTGTCGCAGTGAAGCAACTACTACAGATGGAGTGGGAAACTAAGGTGTCGCATGTGCCTCGGTCCGAAAACACAACAGCTGATTATTTAGCAATAAAGGCACTAGAATCGGGATGGGGGTTTCATGAAGTGTTTTAGCCTTTAGAGGCTCTAGAGGCCATCCTCCGTCAGGATTATAACAGGTGTAATAACCCAGTAGGAGGTAGTTGAGGTATCCCAATCTTATAAAAAAAAGCAAAAAAAACAAATAATCAACTACAATACACACACTATTAACTGACTAGTTATAGTTATAAAATGACACACACACACACACACACACACACACACACACACACACAAACTAATCAATTACAACAACAAAAATTAAGATAGGCAAAAAAGAAAACAATAAATGAATAAATGCATATGAAAATAAATTAATTAATTAGTTATAAAATGAAAAATATTAATACTGAAGAAAATTTAAAACAAGCAAACAAACCAACATTCAATTTCAACACACATAGTATTACAGATAGGAAAAAAGGAAAAAATAAATAAATGAATAAATGCATAAGTAAATAAGTTAACTAATTAGTTATAAAAAGAAAAATATTAATACTGAAGTAAATTTAAAACAAGCAAACAAACCAATGATCAACAAGTACAATACACACACACACACTATTAACTAACTAGTTATAAAATGACACACACACACACACACACACAAATAATCAATTACAACAACAAAATTGAGCCGGGAAAAAAAGAAACAAAAAAACAATCATATAGGAAAAAAGGAAAAAATAAATGAATAAATGCATATCTAAATAAATTAACCAATTAGCTATAAAATGAAAAATATCAACACTGAAGCAAATTTACGACAAGCAAACAAATCAATAATCAATTTCAATACACACAGTATTATAGAAAGGAAAAAGGAAAAAATAACTGAATAAATGCATATGAAAATAAATAAATAAATTAGTTATAAAATGAAAAATATCAATACTGAAGCAAATTTAAAACAAGCAAACAAACAAATAATCAACTACAACACACACACTATTAACTAACTAGTTATAGTTATAAAATGACACACACACAACAAAACTAATCAATTACAACAACAAAAATTAAGATAGGCAAGAAAGAAAAAATAAATGAATAAATGCATATGTAAATAAATTAACTAATTAGTTATAAAAGGAAAAATATAAATATTGAAGGAAATTTAAAACAAGAAAACAAACAAATAGTCAACTACAACACACACACACACACACAGACACACACTATTAACTAACTAATTATAAAATGACACACACACACACACACTAATCAATTACAACAACAAAATTCAGATAGGAAAAAATGAAAAATAAATGAATACATGCATATGTAAATAAATTAACTAATTAGTTATAAAAAGAAAAATATCAATACTAAAAAAATTCAAAACATGCAAACAAACCAACAATCAATATTAAAACACACACATAGGAAAAAAGGAAACAATAACTGAATAAATGCATAAGTAAATAAAAAAAATTAATTAGTTATAAAATGAAAAATATCAATAAAGAAAATTTAAATAAAGCAAACAAACCAATAATCAACTACAAAAACACACACACACACACACAATAATCAATTACAAAAAAAAAATAAGATTGGCAAAAAGGAAAAAATAAATGAATAAATGCATATGAAAATAAATTAACTAATTAGTAATAAAATGAAAAATATAAATACTGAAGCAAATTTTAAACAAGCAAACAAACCAACAATCAATTTCAACACACACACACACAGTATTACAAATAGGAAAAAAGGAAAAAAAAAATGAATAAATGCATAAGTAAATAAGTTAACTAATTAGTTATAAAAAGAAAAATATCAATACTGAAGCAAATTTAAAACAAGCAAACAAATGAACCAATAATCAACATGTACAATACACACACACACACACACACTATTAACTAACTAGTTATAAAATGACACACACACACACACAAACACACACAATAATTAATTACAACAAAAAAATTGAGCCAGGAAAAAAATAAATGAATAAATTCATATCTAAATAAATTAACCAATTAGTTATAAAATGAAAAATTTCAATACTGAAGACTATTTAAGACAAGCAAACAAATCAATAATCAATTTCAACACACACAGTATTACAGAAAGGGAAAAAGAAAAAATATAACTGAATAAATGTGACGCCCGCCCTAAATACGCCTTTATTTATCAGGGTTATAGCGCTCAGGCATCGAAATGATTTGGACGACTTAATTGCGGAATAAATCTTTCATAAAATAACTTAGTTTGAAAATGTGAGGATAAATTTTTCGCGATCGATATCTATCCCATAGTAGGATATTAATACATTAATCCAAAAATAGACAAATGATAAACAACTCAATACAGTTCGTCTACTAATATTTTCCAAAAAGTTCCTTCCATTGTAATCCTTACAGCTGCGTTTGCCTCTTGATCCCGAACCACTACCTGTCTCTTTCATGCGGTCAGGAGTTCAAATGAATGAACCCCAGGGGTAACAATTAATCTTATATGCAAATATGAAATGTAAAAGACAGTATAACACATGTAACAGCATAGAGTAATTCAAAATAAATAAGTCGCACCGTAACCGCAGTTAACGGCCAAGGACCGCAGCCCTTTAGGACACGCAGCCCTATGAGACACGCAGCCTCAATCCATAGCTAGGATACACACATGCAAAATTATCTAGCAACATGATCAGTCATACATGCAATACAAACATATAAGCTAATAAGATAACAGTTACCCACCTCAAGCTTGAATCCTTAACTTTGTTTGGTAGGCATTGGGATCGATTGCGGTGTCAAAGTATGCCTGTGAATGTTTATCATTGTCATTAGTCATCACTTGTGTTGCAAAGTAACTAACTACGCGAATTATTTTAGAGAATTAAAAAGTGGTTATTAACCCCTAAAATAATAATACCAATTTAATAAATAATAATATTGTTTATTATTATTTATTTATCCATTTTATTATTTCTCCGGGTTGAGGGTGTTCTGGGTTGGGGTTGAAGGGTTCTAGGATAGGGTGTTGGGATCTGGGATAGGGTGCTGAGGTGTTGGGGTGCCGAGGTGTTGGGGTGCTGAGGTGTTGGGGTACTGAGGTGCTGGGGTGTTGGGGTGCTAGGATCCGAGGTGCTAGGGTGCTGAGGTGTTGGGGTGCTGGGGTGCTTGGGTGCCGAGTGTTAGTTATGATTCGTTTTGATGATGTCTTATATAGATGTCATTCTTATGAGCAAAAAGCTTGCATACTACATTTATATGTTACTTTGACTAATTCTTATATTTAATGTAGATGTGAAGTTTACTAATGAAGAACAATCAATAAAGGAGACTGAAGAAGGAAGAACTTGCCGAATATAATGGGAATATCAACATTCAAGTTCTTGTGATATCGGGAAGTCTCTTTGATCAAGCGGAAGTTGAAATAGCTTAGTTCAGAGCTAAATTAAGCTATTCGGAGCATCAGCATGAATAGTGATTTTTGAGATGAATAGTGGCGTATACATAAACAGTGATATACGTATACGTGAATAGTCGTATATATGAAGAATACCGTATATGTGAATAGTGTCATATGGATGAACAGTGCCATATGTGTACATTAAATTCCAATTACTCTCGACATTACTCGAGTAAGAAAAATGTGGAACGCGAGTAAGCTACTGTTTATCATACTCTGTTTGCCTTTGTTCTACGTTTTCAATGGGCGACGTTCGGTGTTTCAATGATATCTCCCAAAACAGAGATCGGATTGAGGTGAAACTAGTGGCATATGAAACTAGACTCCCAATGCGTCATCTTGACATAAAATTCAAGTCCAAAGGAGTTCAGATGAGGGAGATATGAATTTTTGAAGATGACAGTGAAATCAACATCACACAGCAGACCAAGCTTTGATAATTTGAGTGTATCTCACAAAAGACAAATCCAAATGAGCTGGAACCAGTGCCATTGGAAACTAGACTCAAATACATTTTCAAAAACATCAAGAAAACAGAAAACGAAGATCAATTGAAGGAGATATGATGTTTTGAAGTTGACAGTCTGTTCTGGATACTGAAACAACGCTGGATAAGAACAACCTCCATTCATCTGATGTTAATGGACGAAATACAACTAGTTTGGAGCTGATTCTTTTTGCATTGGAAAGAAGAATTAAAGAGCTTTATGAGGATGGGTAATTTGGAATTAATCATTCTCTTTCAAGAAACCATCCGAAAATTACTTTCATCCTTTACTCAAGTAAGGCTTCTTATCTTCGAAAGTAATGTCATTTTACTTGTTTTCAAAGAACCGTTTCAATATTACTTTCGAAGCTTACTCAAGTAACAAATATATGCTTCGCAAGTAATTTCGTTTTACACCACCGAGACTTCTACTTCTTGGTTATTTTCGATATTACTCAAGTAACAAATGTTGTTACTCAAGTAATATCTTTCTAGTGGGATTTTATTTGAAGCTATTCAATATTACTTTCGGACCTTACTCAAGTAATATTTTCTGGCTCCGCAATTAATTCTGGGAAAAGCCTCTGAAGGTTCTATTTCTTAAAGAAATAAGATATTACTCAACCGAAAAGCAAGATTTGTGTCGGGAAGCATTTAATGCGGTTACGAGAAAACAAACGAAGCCTCAACGGCTACTTCCAACAGAGCGAAGCACTTGATGGAATGAGATAAACGACAAAGCATTCAAATTCATACGCAATGACGAGAAAGCTTCAACGGTTCAAAATTCAAAGGTTACTATTATTCTGACTCATCTTCTGCACAAGTAGGCGAACGCATTTAATGAAGGCGCGGATGTTTAAATTCTCTCAATGGACCGAAATTCAAAATTGTTACTATTCACAATGGCCGAAACGCAACGGACAAATACATCCAACAATTGTCTATAAATAGAGAAAGAGCGAAGGAAGAAGTACAGAATACAGAGACACGAGCCTACATCTTCAATATGCCAATACTCTGATATTCACTTACTCTCTGTTCTTAATGCTTACATAGTTTATCATAGAGAGTGAAATGATTTGAATTGTACTTCAATGTTTATTCATTCACTTCTGAGAGAGAAGAATTTATCTCGTAAACATTCTATTCGAGAGTTACTCAAGATTGGGTGATCTTGAGCGGGAAACACACCGTGTTGATTACGGCTTGTAAGGGGAGTGAATCTTGGTGAGAAGATTACTTGAGTACGAGTGTGTAATCAAGCGGGTGTATTGATTACGGTTGTAAGGGGAGTGAATCCTAGTGAGAGGATTACTTCGAGTACGAACGTGTAATCAAGTTGAAAGCAGATAGTGGATTGAAATCTCGGGAGGAGCACGGGATTTGGAAGTAGGTCATCGTGGATTGGACCGAACCAGGATAAATCACGGTTGCATATTCTCTTCCCTAAACTCTTATATTTCCAAAGCATATATATTTGAATGACTGATTATCGCTTTATAAATTATTATTGTCATTCGAATTGCTTTCAGTAAGTTACGAAAAGATTTATCAAAGTCCCTAAAGTTTTATCAGACACCCAATTCACCCCCCTCTTGGGTGATAGCCAGGTCTTACACCGAGGTGTTAAGGTGCTGAGGTGCTGGGATCCGAGGTGCTGGGGTGCTGAGGTGTTGGGGTTCGAGGTGCTGGGGTGCTGAGGTGGGGTCGTGGTTGAGGTATAACAGTGAATCTATCTATGGATACACTTATATATTTTTATGACAACAACAAATGTTATATTTTTCCCAAGGCAAACACTATCCATTTCTAGAGCAAGTTTTTCTGGTTTTCTTCCTATAAACAACAATTACATATATCTTTCAAAAATCCATAAGCTCCCCTCGCTCTTCCTTATATGTAGAGATTATATATAAATAGCTAACTCAGAAATGGACCAACTTCTTAGCTTCATATAATCATTAAGCTTGGGTTTCAATATGCGAAAACTTCCTCTGTTTAAACTCCTAAAAACAGAGTCCTCTAAGCAGCAACTAAACTATAAAAGCAAGGTTGAAAGATTACCTTGTGCAAGGCTCAAACTTCCTATCACTGCTTCTTCACGCCAACACTTACCTCTGTTTTGCTGTTTGAAAACAGAGGAAAACGAGTGAACTCTCTCTTTCTCTCCTATTCTCAGTTTTGGTTGCAGGAAGATGAATGAATGAGACTTCAGGAACAACACTTATTTAAGGACCCAAGGGTCCGATCCAACTGGAAATATTTAAAGATAAATGGTGCTGAATTCAAAATGTATGGTGGGGTCTGGAGAAGCATGGCATCGCTGACCTTGCGTGTGCAGAAGGACCGTATGTTACGGGATTATGGCAAAAATCTGATTTTAGTTGGGCAAATGAGACACCACAAGCTGAGAGAAAATGATTAATAAAGGGACATGGGTTCATTCATATTAGCCACGCGCTTCAGCTGAGGGAGATAATGGGTTAGTATTTCATACAATTGGCCTAATGGTGAATATTATGTTATGAGGCCCATTTTAATACCTAATTGGCTCTCTTCCAAACCTTTATTTGCAATTAGGTAATTAACTCAATTAATTGCAAATATTGGAATAATGATAACATTAAATCCTTAATTCCATAAATGTTTTAGGCCTGGAATTATCCTTTATGAATATTCCTTAATCTCTTCCTAAAATAAATTTAAGGAAAAATAGACCTTAATTTCCAAATAATTATTCTCATAATTATTTTAAGCCAAAATTTCATAATTAATTTCAAACTTAAGATTCCCAAAATTTGGGATGTTACAATAAATGCATATGAAAATAAATAAATAAATTAGTTATAAAATGAAAAATATCAATACTGAAGCAAATTTAAAACAAGCAAACAAACAAATAATCAACTACAACACACACACTATTAACTAACTAGTTATAATTATAAAATGACACACACACACACACACACACAAAACTAATCAATTACAACAACAAAAATTAAGATAGGCAAAAAAGAAAAAATAAATGAATTAATGCATATGTAAATAAATTAACTAATTAGTTATAAAAGGAAAAATATAAATACTGAAGCAAATTTAAAACAAGCAAACAAACCAATAATCAACTACAACACACACAATAAAAATATTAACTAACTAGTTATAAAATGACACACACACACACAATAATCAATTACAACAACAAAAATCAGATAGGAAAAAAAGAAAAAATAAATGAATAAATGCATATGTAAATAAATTAACTAATTAGTTATAAAATGAAAAATATCAATACTGAAGAAAATTCAAAACAAGCAAAAAAAACCCAATAATCAATTACAACAAACACGAGATAGAAAAAAAGGAAAAAATAACTAAACAAAATTCATATGTAAACAAAACAAATTAATTTGTTATAAAATGAAAAATATCAATACAGTAGAAAATCTAAAACAAGCAAACAACCGATAATCAATTACAACACACACATACACACTATTAACTAACTAGTTATAAAATGACACGCACACACACACACACACAATAATAAATTACAACAAAAAAATTCAGATTGGAAAAAAAGAAAAAATAAATGAATACCACTCTGGTCCTATTTCTAAGTCCCTTTTGACCAAACACACATACCAAGGAGAGTTAGTTAGCCCAATGATTATGAGGTAAATTTTCAACTTTGCCCTCATTTATAAATGAGTATCTTTCAACTTTTTCTTCTCTTTCATTGGGTATCTTTCAACTCCTTCTTCTCTCTCTATTATTATTAGTACAATTAATATAGGCAAAATTGTCACAATCTCATTTATTACCTAAAAGAGAACTTATAAATAGGACCAAAAATTTTGGTCAAAAGGGACTTATAAATAGGACCAGAGTGGTAAATGCATAAGAAAATAAGCTAACTAATTAGTTATGAAAAGAAAAATATCAAAACTATGAAAAAAAAAATCAATTAGTTTTAAAATGAAAAATATCAATACAAAAGAAAATTTAAAACAAGCAAACAAACAAATAATCAACTATAACACTCACAAACTCTAACTAACTAGTTATAGTTATAAAATGACACACACACACAAAAATTCATTTACAACAACAAAAATTAAGGTAGGCAAAAAGAAAAATTAAATGAATAAATGCATATGTAAATGATTTAATTAATTAGTTATAAACAGAAAAATGTGAATACTAAAGCTAATTTAAAACAGGCAAACAAACCAATAATCAACTACAAACACACACACACACACACACACACAATTAACTAACTAATTATAAAATGACACACACACACACACACAATAATCAATTACAAAAAAAATACGAAAAAAGAAAAAAAAACTAAATGAATAAATGCATATGTAAATAAATTAACTCATTAGTCATAAAATGAAAAATATCAATCGAAGAAAATTTAAACCAAGGAAACAAATCAATAATCAATTTCAACAAACACATACAAAAAAAGGAAAAAATGACTGAACAAAATCCGTATGTAAACAAAATTAATTAATTAGTCATAAAATGAAAAATACCAATACAGTAGAAAATTTAAAACAAGCCAACAAACCATAATCAACTACAACACACACACCGTAATACCCTAAAAATCGTAGTTATGATAAGTATCATATTTTAGTAAATAATACCTATTGGAAATAGGTGAATATGTGGTCTCAAATAATAAGTTAAAATTATCTTATTTTCTAAGGTAATTTCTATTGAGGGTGAATAAAGAGGTAAAATGTATTTTTATGGCATTAAATGGCCTAAAAATATTATGATAAATCCCAAGAGGTAGTAAAATATTTATAAAAAAAACTTAGGGAGTATGTTGTCTCTAATTTTAGGAATTTTTGGGATTATTTCCTTGAAAAATAGAGAAGCATAAATATAATATTATTAAAAGCACTTTTTGGCCCCATGATTTTTAAATATTTTACATGGGATATAAAATACCAATGTCGGTAAAATAGTTGTGAGATAATAATTAATCCTAATTA
Organism: Acacia melanoxylon; assembly: GCA_019022615.1. Classification (NCBI taxonomy): domain Eukaryota; kingdom Viridiplantae; phylum Streptophyta; class Magnoliopsida; order Fabales; family Fabaceae; genus Acacia; species Acacia melanoxylon. The sequence goes on from JAFJYJ010000014.1 coordinate 1,558,020, forward strand.
TGAAAATTGTCAACAATTAGTAAGTGGCTAATTAAGTAATTAGTGGCTAATTGTTTAGATCATGATATAAGTAAATTAATTAGTAAATAATTAATTTAAGGGGAGAAAATTCGAAATTATTAATTAAATAAATAATAAATAAAAAAAAATATTTTATGCTTAGAAAAATAAATAAAAAATAAAAGAAAAAAATAAATATCTAGATATTTTGATTAAAATAATATTATAATTGGTAAAGAGCCAACAGGAGAAATGAGAACGGATAGAAATTAAATCCCATCTCCAAATATAGAAACAAAGTCATTAACATCTGCACTTTTTATAAACAAGTGGAATTTTATCCCGGAGTGAGCGGTCTCGAAGTCATTTCGAAACCAACAGCGTAATTAGGAGTACAGGATAATTAGGAAAGGGCAGATAGTGCTAAAAGTGACTTATAGAAAACGGATCGTGTATTTCAAACCAGGAATTAGGTTACTTAGATCATATCATATTACGAACCAGTGATTTTCTGACAAGAAGCTGGAACTTCCGGAAGTGGTTTCCGTAACCGGTGACGTCTGTCTGAAAATGTTCAACAGACAACGGAATACCATTAATGGGATCAAAAATTTAGTTAACCCAGGTATTCTTAAAGAGAAAGAATAGAGCTTCGGTGCCTTGATCCGGATTTTTGAGATTCTCTCGAGATTACGCGATTAGGACACCGAACCGGAAACTTTATCAGTACCGGCTCTTCTAGAACATGGGTGACATCATCTTCTTTTAGAAGGATGATGTCAGCCAAGACACATGGAGGGCCAAGATGGAGCCACGTGGCGAAGTGCGATCCGACGGCCGAAATCCAGTCTGATAAAGTAATTAATAGTGTCACTTTTTCTTCTATAAATAGAAGCCTTCCCCACTTCATTTCTCACACCCCAAAACCGAAATAGAGAGAGGTTTTAGAGAGAAGGAGGAGCCCGGAGAAGTTCTAGTCGGACCTTGGGTAAGTTCTTCGGTCTTTGGTCTTTAGTTTCGGTAGTTCTTTCGGTAGATATAGTAGGAATGCTAGATTTATCTTTAATTTTTCAAGATAGTCTAGATATCATATTTAGGGGTAAATATGATATATATTTCGAAAATATGATGAGGGAAAAGATATGTCAAAATTCGGAGAGATAGAGCGAAAACAATAAGCTCGGCGAAATTCCGCCGATTAGGGGTTCGGGGGCAAAATGGTACCTAAAATGCCCGTTATCCGCTAGAAGTTGATAAATGTTATCCTTATAGGATATCTGAGATAATCGAACCGCTTTTGTACCGCCGTCATACCGCTGTTTCACCCGCTGTCGAAAATTTCCGTTTTTCCGTAAAAGTATTGTTTACCATCAACGAAGGTACGTTCGCGTACTGTAACACTAACTCTGATATTTACTGTATACTTATATGTGATAGATGACTATACGAGTGAATTGTATAGCTAACTTTACATGAGATGTGTCTCGTTAACGTAGATAACTTTACATGCGAAATGTTCGTTAGCATAAATAACTTTACGCGTGAAGTGTGTCTTGTTTTTATATTAATCTTCCATCTTCTATATACTTATGTTTTGATTAATGCTATGATGTCTTCCATATGTTGTTTCCATAAATATGAGTTTAACCGTTACCTGAGGTCCGATGTGCATTTGGACCTCAGCATTTAAAATAGCTTCAGGGTCAGGAGGACCGAGCGCCGAAGATAAGGGCAAGTAGCACGCTTAGAGTCCCAGCCAGAGAATTTCTTTTGTTGCCACAGCATGGGTGTTGCCAGGGAGACACTTCTTTTGTTATTTACTATAAAAACTCTCGGTCATTGTACCGCCTTTGTAATCAGCCAGACTTACGGCATTTTTAATATGTGTATCAGTCACTCAATCGCTCCAATGCTCTACTCTGATGAAAATTAAATTTTATACTGCTTTTGAAAATGGGATGTTACACACACACACACACTATTATCTAACTAGTTATAAAATGACACACAATCAATAATAAAGTACAACAAAAAAATTTAGAAAGGAAAAGAGGAAAAAAATAAATGCATAAGTAAATAACCCTAACTAATTAGTTCTAAAATGAAAAATATCAATACTGAAGCAAATTTAAAACAAGAAAACAAACAAATAATCAACTACAACACACACACACACTATTTACTAACTAGTTATAAAATACACACACACACACACACACACACACACACACACACACACAAAATAATCAATTACAACAAAAAGAATCAGATAGGAAAAAGGAAAAAATAAATGAATAAATACATATGAAAATAAATCAACTAATTATTTATAAAATGAAAAATATAAATACTGAAGAAAATTTATAACAAGCAAACAAACCAACAATCAATTTCAACACCACAGAGTATTACATAAAGGAAAAAAATAAATGAATAAATACATACGTAAATAAGTTAACTAATTAGTTATAAAATGGAAAATATCAATACTGACGCAAATTTAAATTAAGCAAACAAACAAATAATCAACAACAACACACACACACACTATTAACTAACTAATTATAAAATGACACACACACACACATACACACAATAATCAATTAAAAAAAAACAGAAAAATTCAGATACGAAAAAAAGGAAAAAATAAATGAATAAATGCATATGTAAATAAATTAAGTCATTAGTTATAAAATAAAAAATATCAATACTAAAGAAAATTTAAAACAAGTAAAAAAAACCAAGAATCAATTTCAAAAAACACATACGAGAAAAGGAAAAAATAACTGAACAAAATCCGTATGTAAACAAAATTAATTAACTAGTCATAAAATGAAAAATATCAATACAGTAGAAAATTTAAAGCAAGCCAACAAACCATAATCAACTACAACACACACACACACACTATTATCTAACTAGTTATAAAATGACACACACACACACAATAATAATAAAGTAGAACAAAAAAATTCAGATAGGAAAAGAGGAAAAAAATAAATGAATAAATGCATAAGTAAATAAGTTAACGAATTAGTTATAAAATGAAAAATATCAATACTGAATTAAACTTAAAACAAGAAAACAAAAAAATAATCAACTACAACACACACACACACACTATTAACTAACTAGTTATAAAATGAAACACACACACACACACAAAATAATCAATTACAACAACAAAAATCAGAGAGGAAAAAGGAAAAAATAAATAAATAAATGCATATGAAAATAAATTAACTAATTAGTTATAAAATGAAAAATATAAATATTGAAGAAAATTTAAAACAAGCAAACAAACCAACAATCAATTTCAACACACACAGTATTACATATAGGAAAAAATGAAAAAAAAAAATGAATAAATGCGAATAAAAAAAATTTAATTAGTTATAAAATGAAAAATATCAACACCGTAGAGAATTTAAAACATGCAAACAAACCAATAATACTCTACAACACACACACACACACTATTAACTAACTAGTTATAAAATGACTAGTTATTTATAACAAAAAAATGACACACAAACACAATAATAAATTACAACAAAAAACTTCAGATATGAAAAAGGGAAAAAATAAATGAATAAACCCATATATAAATAAATTAACAAATTATTTATAAAATGAAAAATATAAATATTGAAGAAAATTTAAAACAAGCAAACAAACCAATAATCAATTTCAACACACGCACACAGTATTACGAGTAAAGGAAAAAAAGGGGAACAAATAAATGAATAAATACATAAGTAAATAACTTAACTAATTACTTATAAAATGAAAAATATCAATACTGAAGCAAATTTAAATCAAGCAAACAAAAAAATAATCAACAACAACACACACACACACTATTAACTAACTAATTATAAAATGAAACACACACACACACACACACACACACAATAGTCAATTAAAAAAAAACAGAAAAATTCAGATACGAAAAAAGGAAAAAATAAATGAATAAATGCATATGTAAATAAATTAACTCAATAGTTATAAAATGAAAAATAACAATACTGAAGAAAATTTAAAACAATTAAACAAACCAATAATCAATTTCAACAAAACAAAGTATTACAGATAGGAAAAAAGGAAAAAAAAATAACTGAAGAAATGCGTATATAAACAAAATAAATTAATTAGTTATAAAATGAAAACTATCAATACTGTAGAAACTTTAAAACAGGCAAACAAACCGATAATCAACTACAACACACACACACACTACTAAACTAACTAGTTATAAAATGACACACACAAAATAATACATTACAACAACAAAAATCAGATAGGAAAAAAGAAAAAAATAATAAATGAGTAAATGCATATGTAAATAAGCTAACTAATTAGTTATAAAATGAAAAATATCAATACTAAAGAAAATTTAAAACAATTAAACAAACCAATAATCAATTTCAACAAACACAATATTTATAGGGAAAAAAAGGAAAAAATAACTGAAGAAATGCGTATATAAACAAAATAAATTAATTAGTTATAAAATGAAAAATATCAATACCGTAGAAACTTTAAAACAAGCAAACAAATTGATAATAAACTACAACACACACACACTATTAACTAACTAGTTATAAAATGACACACAAAATAATAAATTACAACAAAAAAATTTGATAAGAAAAAAAAAAAAAAAAAGAAATGAATAAATGCATAAGTAAATAAGCTAACAAATTAGTTATAAAATGAAAAATATCAATACTGAAGCAAATTTAAAACAAGAAAACAAACCAAAAATCAACTACAACACAACACACACACTATTAACTAACTAGTTATAAATGGACACACACACAATAATCAATTACAACAACAAAAATCAGATAGGAAATAAATAAATAAATAAATGAATAAATGCATAAGTACATAAGTTAACTAATCAGTTATAAAATGAAAAATATCAATACTGAAGCAAATTTTAAAAAAGCAAACAAACTAATAATCAATTTCAACAACACACACACACTGTCTTACAAAAAAGAAAAAAGAAAAAAATAACTGAATAAATGCATATGAAAATAAATACAGTAATTAGTTATAAAATAAAAAATATCAATACAGAAGCAAATTTAGAACAAGCAAACAAACAAATAATCAACTACAACACAAACTGTTAACTAGCTAGTTATAGTTATAAAATGAGACACACACAAACTAATCCATTACAACAACAAAAATTAAGATAGGCAAAAAAGAAAAAATAATTGAATAAATACATACATAAAAAAAAATAACTAATTTGTTATAAAAGGAAAAATATAAATACTGATGCAAATTTAAAACAAGCAAACAAACCAATAATCAACTACAACACACACACACTATTAATTAACTAATTATAAAATGACACAAACACACACAATAATCAATTACAACAAAAAAGTTCGATACGAAAAAAGATAAAAAATAAATGAATAAATGCATATGTAAATAAATAAACTAATTAGTTATAAAATGAAAAATATCAATACTGAAGAAAATTTAAAACAATTAAACAAACCAATAATCAATTTCAACAAACACAGTATTACAGATAGGAAAAAAAGGAAAAAATAACTGAATAAATGCGTATAGAAACAAAATAAATTAATTAGTTATAAAATGAAAAATATCAATACCGTAGAAACTTTAAAACAACCAAACAAACCGATAATCAACTAAAACAATACACACACACACACACACTCTCTTAACTAACTAGTTTTAAAATGACACACACACAAAATAACAAATTACAACAAAACAATTCATATAGGAAAAAAAAAAAAAAAAGAAAAAAATAATAATAAATGAATAAATGCATATGTAAATAAGCTAACTAATTAGTTATAAAATGAAAAATATCATTACTAAAGAAAATTAAAACAATTAAACAAACCAATAATCAATTTCAACAAAACACAGTATTATTAGATAGGACAAAAGGAAAAAATAACTGAATAAATGTGTATATAAAAAAAATAAATTAATTAGTTATAAAATGAAAAATATCAATACCGTAGAAACATTAAAACAAGCAAACTACCCGATAATCAACTACAACACACACACACACTCACTATTAACGAAATAGATATAAAATGACACACACACACAAAATAATAAATTACAACAAAAAAATTCAGATAGGAAAAAAGAAAAAAAAAAGAAATGAATAAATGCATAAGTAAATAAGCTAATTAATTAGTTATAAAATGAAAAATATCAATATTGAAGAAAATTTAAAACAAGAAAACAAACCAATAATCAACTACAACACAACACACACACACTAAAAACTAACTAGTTATAAAAGGACACACACACAATAATCAATTACAATTTACAACAACAAAAATCAGGTAGGAAAAAAGGAAAAAAAAAAATAAATGAATAAATGCATAAGTAAATAAGGTAACTAATAGTTATAAAATGAAAAATATCAATACTTGAAGCAAATTTAAAACAAGCAAACAAACTAATAATCAATTTCAAACACACACACACACACACACATTACAACACACACACAAAGTCTTACATAAAGGAAAAAATAACTGAATCAATGCATAGGAAAATAAATAAAGTAATTAGCTATAAAATGAAAAATATCAATGGTGAAGCAAATTTAAAACAAGCAAACAAACAAATAATCAACTACAACACAAATTGTTATAAAATGAGACACACACACAAAAAATAATCAATTGCAACAACCAAAATTAAGATAGTCAAAAAAGAAAAAATAAATGAATAAATACATATGTAAATAAATTAACTAATTTGTTATAAAAGTAAAAATATAAATACCGAAGCAAATTTAAAACATGCAAACAAACCAATAATAAACTACAACACACACACTATTAATTAACTAATTATAAAATGACACACACACACACACAATAATCACTTACAACAAAAAAGTTCAGACACGAAAAAAAAAAAGAAATAAATAAATGCATATGTAAATAAATTAACTAATTAGTTATAAAATGAAAAATATCAATACCGAAGAAAATTTAAAACAATTACACAAACCAATAATCAATTTCAACAAACAAAGTCTTAAAGGAAAAAAAAAAAAAATGAATAAAAAGGAAAAAAAAGAAAAAAATAACTGAATAAATGCGTATATAAACAAAACAAATTAATTAGTTATAAAATGAAAAATATCAATGCAAGTAAATTTAAAACAATTAGTTACAAACAAATAATCAACTACAACACACACGGTTAACTAACTAGTTATAGTTATAAAATGAGACATACAAAAACTAATCAATTACAACAACAAAAATTAAGATAGCAAAAAAGAAAAAATAAATGAATAAATACATATGTAAATAAATTAACTAATTTGTTATAAAACAAAAAATATAAATACTGAAGCAAATTTAAAACATGCAAACAAACCAATAATCAACTACAACACACACACTATCAATTAACTAATTATAAAATGACACACACACACAATAATCAATTACAACAAAAAAGTTCATATACGAAAAAAAGAAAAAAGAAATGAATAAATGCATATGTAAATAAATTAAGTAATTAGTTATAAAATGAAAAATATCAATATCGAAGAAAAGTTAAAACAATTAAACAAACCAATAATCAATTTCAACAAACACAGTATTACAGATAGGAAAAAAGAAAAAAATAACTGAATAAATGCATACACAAACAAAATAAATTAATTAGTTATAAAATTAAAAATATCAATACTATAGATAGAAACTTTAAAACAAGCAAACAAACCGATAATCAACTACAACACACACACACACTTAACTAACTAGTTATAAAATGACAAACACAATAATAAATTACAACAAAAAATTCGGATAGGAAAAAAGAAAAAAAAATGCATAAATGCATAAGTAAATAAGCTAACTAATTAGTTATAAAATGAAAAATATCAATAATGAAGAAAATTTAAAACAAGAAAACAAACCAATAATCAACAATTTAAAAGACACACACACACACACACACACACACATTATTAACTAACAAGTTATAAAATGACACAAACACACAATAATCAATTACAACAACAACAAAAATCAGATAGGAAAAAAGGGAAAAAATAAATGAATAAATCCATAGGAAAATAATTAAAAATTAGTTATAAAATGAAAAAATTAGTTATAAAATACGAAGCAAATAAACCAACAATCAATTTCGATACACACACAATATTAATTAGATAGGAAAAAAAAAAAAAAAAAAAAATTAAATGAATAAATGCATAACTAAATAAGTTAACTAATCCGTTATAAAATGAAAAGTATCAATACTGAAGCAAATGTAAAACAAGCAAACAAACCAATAATCAACTACAACACACACACACACTATCAATTAACTAATTATAAAATGACACACACACACAAACACACAATAATCAATTACAACAAAAAAGTTCAGATACGAAAAAAGGAAAAAAGAAATGAATAAATGCATATGTAAATAAATTAACTAATTAGTTATAAAATGAAAAATATCAATACTGAAGAAAATTTAAAACAATTAAACAAACCAATAATCAATTTCAACAAACAAGTATTACGAGATAGGAAAAAAAGGAAAAAATAACTGAATAAATGCGTATAGAAACAAAATAAATTAATTAGTTATAAAATGAAAACTATCAATACTAAAGAAACTTTAAAACAAGCAAACAAACCGATAATCAACTAGAACAACACACACACACACACTTAACTAACTAGTTATAAAATGACACACACAATAATAAATTACAACAAAAAATTCGGATAGGAAAAAAGGAAAAATAAATAAATGCATAAGTAAATAAGCTGACTAATTAGTTATAAAACGAAAAATATCAATACTGAAGAAAATTTAAAACAAGAAAACAAACCAATAATCAACTACAACACACACACACACACATTATTAACTAACTAGTTATAAAATGACACAAACACACAATAATCAATTACAACAACAAAAATCAGATAGGAAAAAAGGAAAAAATAAATGAATAAATCCATAGGAAAATAAATTAACTAATTAGTTATAAAATGAAAAAAATTAAATATTTGAAGCAAATAAACCAACAATCAATTTCGACACACACACACACATAAACGTATTACGGATAGGATAAAAGGAAAAAAAAATAAATGAATAAATGCATAAGTAAATAAGTTAACTAATCGGTTATAAAATGAAAAGTATCAATACTGAAGCAAATGTAAAACAAGCAAACAAACTAATAATCAACTACAACACACACACTATCAATTAACTAATTATAAAATGACACACACACACACACAATAATCAATTACAACAAAAAAGTTCAGATACGAAAAAAGAAAAAAAGAAATGAATAAATGCATATGTAAATAAATTAACTAATTAGTTATAAAATGAAAAATATCAATACTGAAGAAAATTTAAAACAAGTAAACAAACCAATAATCAAATTCAACAAACACAATATTACATATAGGAAAAAATGAAAAAAAAAATAATGAATATATGCATATACAAACAAAATAAATTAATTAGTTATAAAATGAAAAATATTAATACTATAGAAACTTTAAAACAAGCAAACAAACCGATAATCAACTACAACACACACACACACACACACTTAACTAACTAGTTATAAAATGAGACACACAATAATAAATTACAACAAAAAATTCGGATAGGAAAAAAGAAAAAGAAAATAAATGCATAAATGCATAAGTAAATAAGCTAAATAATTAGTTATAAAATGAAAAATATCAATACTGAAGCAAATTTAAAACAAGAAAACAAACCAATAATCAACTACAATACACACACATTATTAACTAACTAGTTATAAAATGACGCAAAGACACAATAATCAATTACAACAACAAAAATCAGATAGGAAAAAAGGAAAAAATAAATGAATAAATGCATAAGTAAATAAATTAACAAATTAGTTATAAAATGAAAAAAAAATTAAATACTGAAGCAAATTTAAAACAATCAAATAAACCAACAATCAATTTCGACACACACACAAGTATTAAAGATAGGAAAAAAGGAAAAACAAATAAATGAATAAATGCATAAGTAAATAAGTTAACTAATCAGTTATAAAATAAAAAATATCAATACTGAAGCAAATTTAAAACAAGCAAACAAACCAATAATTAATTTCAACACACAGTCATATTAAACAAGGAAAAAAAGGAAAAAATAACTGAATAAATGCATAGGAAAATAAATAAAGTAATTAGTTATAAAATGAAAAATATCAATACTTGAAGCAAATTAAAAACAAGCAAACAAACAAATAATCAACTACAACACACACTCTTAACTAACTAGTTATAGTTATAAAATGACACACAAAAGAAAACTAATCAATTACAAAAAAAAAAATTAAGATAAGATAGGCAAAAAAGAAAAAATAAATGAATAAATGCATATGTAAATAAATTAACTAATTAGTTATAAAAGGAAAAATATAAATACTGAAGCAAATTTAAAACAAGCAAACGAACCAATAACCAACTACAACACACACTATTAACTAACTAATTATAAAATGACACACACACACACACAACACACAATAATCAATTACAAAAAAAAAAAATCAGATACGAAAAAAAGAAAAAAATAAATGAATAAATGCATATGTAAATAAATTAACTAATTAGTTATAAAAGGAAAAATATAAATACTGAAGTAAATTTAAAACAAGCAAACAAACCAATAACCAACTACAACACACACTATTAACTAACTAATTATAAAATGACACACACACACACACACACACAATAATCAATTACAACAAAAAAATTCAGATACGAAAAAAAGAAAAAATAAATGAATAAATGCATATGAAAATAAATTAACTAATTAGTTATAAAATGAAAATATCAATAAGCAAATTTCAAACAAGCAAACAAACCGATAATCAACTACAACACCACACTATTACAACAACAACACTTGAGATATGAAAAAAGGAAAAAATAAATGAATAGATACATGTCTCACACACACACACACAATAATCAATTACCAAAAAAATTGAGATAGGAAAAAAAGAAAAAATTAATGAATAAATGCATATGTAAATAAATTAACTAATTAGTTAGAAAATGAAAAAAAATCAATATTGAAGAAAATTTAAAACAAGCAAACAAACCAATAATCAATTGAGTTAGGAAAAAATAAAAAATAAATGAATAAATACATATGTAAATAAATTAACTAATTAGTTATAAAATGACACACACACACTAATCAACTACAAAAAAATTGAGATAGGAAAAAAAGGGAAAAATAAATGAATAAATACATATGTAAATAAATTAAATAATTAGTCATAAAATCGAAAATCTCAATACTGAAGCAAATTTAAAACAAGCAAACAAACCAATAATCAATTACAACACCACACTATTACAACAAAAAAACTTGAGATAGGAAAAAAGGAAAAAAATAAATGAATAGATACATGTCAGACACACACACAATAATCAATTACAACACAAAAATTGAGATAGGAAAAATGGAAAAATAAATGAACTAATGCATATGTAAATAAATTAACTAATTAATTATAAAATGAAAAATATCAATACGGAAACAAATTTAAAACAAGCAAACAAACCAATAATCAACTACAACACACACTATTAACTAATTAGTAATAAAATTACACACACACACACAAAATAATCAATTACAACAAAAGATTTGAGATAGGAAAAAAGGAAAAAAAATGAATAAATGCATATGTAAATAAATTATCGTAACTGAAGGTACACACCTGCTTACTTTCAATAATCAAAATCATCAAACCCTCAAACTGAAGGAACACCCTTGCTGCCAACTACAGGCACGCTTTTCCTGGACACCACAAACCTATATGATTTAGCATTAGGTTAATTCACAAAGTTATTGACCCACCCCAACAACTTAATACACAGTATAACCCCCAAAAAAGGAAGGATACAAATACAACTGGAGCTCAGTATAGAAATTACAAGATTAATTTACCTAAATCTGTAGGATACGTAAAACCCAAAATTTCATCTTACTTGAATGGAGACCATCTTAGCCACTTTTGTCAATACCTCTACTCCAAATGAACTAACATTATATCCTTGAGTATTTCTTATCATGAATATGCAAATAACCTCCAGTGTCTACATGTCAAGCCAAATCCTCGTGTCTTGCTTGCAAGTCTCTCCGATCTCTACTTCCCTCTACGTCACCTATTTTCAATTAAAGGGAATGAATTCAGATATCTAAAATTACCATTGTGATCGTAAAAAAATGATTATCTTAATAAGAACTATTACACTTTAGGTTCCTAGTAGCTCACTACCATCTTGGTCAAAAGAATCTTCAGTTTGAGCAATGGGATATATATTCTGATGCAAAGGACTTGTAAAGATCTTTGAGAGCATCACTAGAGGTCTATTGCTCGCATGTGATACGTAAAATACAAAAACAAAAATAAATCAACACATTTCTACTAAGGAATAACATTAATCCACACACCATTAACATGAATTCCTTCCAAAATCGAAGAAACTGTTTATGTAAACATTGATTGCCATAACAGCCTCATGCTTTAAAAAGTAATTACTCACTCCAGTCCTAATTATAGGAGCAAATTACCAGAATTTGGAAGGATTAAGGAGGGAAGTTAAATTAGTTAATTATATATATTTTCCTAAAATACCCTTACCTAAAATTTAAAATGACATTAAGGAAAGTGATGGCATGGGTAAATATCTACTTATGTGTCATTGCTAGTGTTTGGATGTAATTGCGGAAGGGAGAGGGAATGGATATCTAATGTCGACCAATCATCGTGCTCTCTCTCTTTCTTTCTTTCATTTTTTTTTTCAAAAAAAGCATTTTTATAACCTTAACTAATTTAAGTTGAGGTTGGAGTAGCTATGAGGGAGAAAAATTTGCGAAAAATTGTACTCTCTCCAAAAGTATTAAATATTTAGTGTCGATAAAATTGACTTTTTCATTTAGAGAGATTAAAAAAATCAATTAAAATTATTTTATTAAAAAATAAAAAAATAAAAAAGAATATAAGCGTGTTGTTAAATTAAAGGCTCTAGCCTCCGTTTTATACAAAAAAAAAATATTGTGGAAGAAGTATTAGTAGGGGTAATATGGGAAAAATATGACAAAAATTGTTCAAAATTATTTTATAAAAAAAATATAATTTAGGTGTATATGACATTAATGAGTTGCAAACATTATTTATTATATAAAATATATAAGTATACTATTAAATTATTATTGAGAAAGTATAGATAGGGGTATTATAGGAAAAAATTGACAAAAGTTAAAACTTGCTCTTATAATTAGGACCAAAACCAACTCCAAAATTTGCTCTTATAATTAGGACCGGAGGGAGTACAAGCTAACAGTAGAAATGACAATTTGGCACCCCAAAAAAATGATGAGAAATGACTATTAACACGTATATAGATAAGAGATTGGCCTCATAGGGAACAATGAAAATCAAATCTCAAAAGAAATAGCCTATTTAGAACTCTTCTCAATTAAACCTGTCAACCTCTCCCCACATGCAAGAGCACACTATCAACAATCTTATATTGTTCTCCAATCAAAAGGAAACAACTACATGCACTGACATCTCACATCTAGAGATAAAAGGCATAAAAAAGCAATGCAAAAATGGAGAGGAAGGGAGAAAGTAACAAAAGTCTACAAATTCACATGTAGCATGGGTAAGTCAAGACACCAAATTAATTTCAATATTACCGTTCAAAGGCACATTAATAAGCATGAATACAGATTTAAAAACAAAATAGCAAGACAACAATCATTAATAAAAGGGTGGTTTTATAAATTCTATGATAACATCTCACTCAAGGACATGAATTATTCAGCTAGTATAACGTGATGCTTGAATTGCATGAGCATGCATTGATCATCATATGTATTGAGAAACAAGTTCCAAAACCCCCAAACAATTTTATAAGTTTTTTCACAAAAGGTTAATATAAATATAGAATAAAACTATTTGGACAATTTGCTAGAGAAGAAGAATTTCCAAGCGAAAAGAAGTTTATATGATTGATCCATATGTAAAATCTAATGTTCACCAGGATGATTCTTGTTTCATCAAGCTCATTGGATTTTCAACAACTAGTCGGCCTCAACGGGGTCCGAAGATTTGAAAATAGCGGGGAAAATGAGATAAATAAGTCAAAACTAACCATATGAACGGGAAACAAAAAGAAAACTTTATCAGTAGACAAGTGAAATAAAAGAAAACAACTTTATTGATAATACTTGGTTGAAAACAAGGTAGAATTCCAAAGAAGATGAAAACTGAAATGAAAGAAGGTAAACTAATATGTATAGGTTTCTTACTTTCTTTGATCAATCTCGTTTGAAGTATTTAGTAACTTGAAATATAGACTTAAGATGTTTAGCATTATTTAAATAAAAAAGGAATAATAACACTCAGCAAGCCAAATCTAATTAAACCTTACGTGATCCAACCAGCCAGAAGCAACCAGAGAATAAAGTTGACCAGAAAGGTTGGCCAACCAACAAGTTGCCACAGGACAATAATGATGAAGTCACATAATTTCAGCTGACAGTTAAATTCCAGCTCAATTCACACACAAAAAACTCGTAAGTGCAGAATCTCAGCTGACACTTTACAAAAAAACTCCCAAGGGTCATGCAAATTAAACCCCAAATAAAATGTAATATCTTGTAATTAAAATAATAGACACTTAAGGAATTAAAGAAGTGATAAAATTTGAAAATTAAAAATTAATCCATATAATCACTCCTAAACACGGTTATCTTCTAATTAACACATTTTAGCTCAATTAAAGTGATGAAAGGCTAAGATTATGCATAAAAATATATGAAAATAATGGGTCCCCCCTCCCCACACCCCACACACACACCACCAATAAGCATGCTCAAATATGAACCACTTGTATTCATCAACGTTCTCCTTGTATTCATCAACGTTCTCCTTCAAATAGCATCAATCCAAAACAACTTCATGCCAAAAAAAAAAAGCAATTAAACTCATGCAATTTAATCAAGGAAAGCAAATAAAAGAGGAGATTTCTCACACGGTAAGTGTTTCCTCTCACTCTCATTAATCAAGGATATTTCTCTCAAGACCATCTAATTTAGGCTTCCCATAAGCTTGTAACTATCCTACATCTCCACCACTAAGTAGCCCATAGTCTCGTGAATCAAAGGGTCTTTTTAGGGCCGTAATGTTGGAAAGGCCAAATGATGGAGTGGAAGTAAATGCGAATTATTAATGAAAACGCACATGTATGTTACTCTACGATACAACTTTTATGAAGAGTTGATGACACCAAACATGCACAAATTTAGATGTTCATGACAAGCAAACTCAACATCAATCACTTAAGTAGCACATATGCACAAGTCGAATCATTCATCCGCGACTATGAGTGAATCTTCTTTTCGTTTTACCCTTGCCACTTAGCTAGCTCTCATTCCTCTTCTTTCCTTTTTGTTTTTTTATCTTTATCTTTTTCTTCTTCTCCTTAGGCTTTTCTCTCTTTTTTTTTTGTTTTTTCATATAACTTTTCATTGCCTCTTTCTGCTTTTTTTTTCTTCTTCTTTTTCACATTCTTTTTTCCTTTTTTTTTTGGCTCTTTTTTCTATTCTTTTTTTTTTCATCACTTTTCTTCTAGCATTGTAACAATAACTAAATGGAAAAAGAAAGTCTGTCAAAAATTCCAGCCTCACTTAGTTCCTGTCACCAAGATTGCATACATCAACTAGTTTCAATAAACATGAATTCATTATTTATTCAATCAACTTATCAAGTCATAACCTCCAAATATTCTTCACACGCAGCATTCATTAATCATTGATGGAAAATGAAAGAATAACGAAGGGCTCAAAGGGTTAAACAAGGGATTTAATGTGTATATATAGGTCATTGTTTGGTCAAAGGGGTTTGAATATAATGCCCTTATCATATTCACAATTCCAAGTCTTGATGTGGTCTCGAATTAAGGATTGAGACAAGTTCTAGGAAGTTATTAAGCTTGATGGTATCACACAATTTTAAGAAAAATTCAGGCCCAAATCGTTCCAACTGGGTTACTCGCCCTCATTCACTCACTAAGACCAAATCGCATATGAATTGAACTTAATGCATGAGATTATTCTGCCTTGATGCAAAATTCCAGAATTCATTGATTCAACAAGCAATTCACACTTCAACAAGCCTTAACACTATTCAAAAGGACGTGTTCCAGGTTCAATCAAATTCCATACCAGTCAAGCAACCATCAAACCCGAAATTCTAGTGCAAAGTTCAAGCAAATAATCGCCAACATAGATCAGAAACTCAAAAATAGAATCAGATCAGACCAGAGGAATAGAACAAAATGTTATTAATCAAAGTCACTTGAGAAGAACATTGTCCTCGATGTGAAAACCTATTCCATATCAACTACCTTTTACTACTAGACTAATCCCCCCAACCAAAAGAAAAACACTTATGTTTAACAATGAAGCTCATAAAGCAATTAATCAATCTAAAAAACTAATGCAAAGTGAGGGAAAGGGACAACCATGCAATGAAATCTTTTTAAAAAACTAATGCAAAGTGAGGGAAAGGGACAACCATGCAATGAAATCTTTTTAAAATCATGAAACATAACTTCCCATCCCGGATGAGAATCATAAGCCCCTCCAATATAGTCCTTGCTCCTTGATGAATCCTCCTTAGTGGTGGTTCAGGATCGATCGGTAAAGGTTCCAAGATATATGGTACATGTTGAGTCCCTTGGAGACCTATCCCAAGAATTACCCGCAAGGAGGTATCATAATCGTAGCAATATGATCAACGAAATCATGTTAGTCAAGTGATCAAGCTCATGTATGCGTAAATCCAGTGGTAAGTCAAATGAGAGGATCTCATGAATAAAGTCATGGATATACTTAGGTTTCTAAATCAGATTATGGGAATAGTCAACCCTAGAATCTTTTGACAAATCTGATTGAAGTATGTTATTTAATACCATACAATTCAAAGCTCCATCTTCAATCTTCAAGATTAACTTCAAGAATGTGTGACAGCATAAAGTTGGATGTAATGAATGGATGGTAGTGAGTTAAGCAATTCTAGACAACTTGAGTGATCATATCAACAATCAATACCCACAATCAAATCTAGCAACAAGTGAATTAGTTCAAGTGGAATTTTTCGTCACAAATTAGAAAACGCACAGATCGTAAGGACTCAAAAGTCACACAACAGATCCGATTTAACAAATGGATTTCTTAAAGCTACGAATAACAGTGAGCCAAATGCAATTCGAGAATCACAAAGCAATAACACATGAAAGTTCCACTTCCGGAGGCTAGTAATGACAACTAATGACAAGTAAATTATGCCAAGAACTAATAAAATTCAGAACAATAAGGAAGCATGCACTGATTGCAAATGTAACCTTTATGCCTTGTAGAAATCAAGTGCAAATCAAGTATAACAAACAAAAAAATTGATTTCCACATCGTTAAGCATAACAATTTCAAGTTTCTAGCAAACTTTCCAGTAGATTTATAATTTAGCAAATAGCATGGTTAATCACAAGTTCAATAAGCGATCAGCTTAGAGCTCAGATTTGCTGCCAATGACAGCACAGTGACTTCCAATCGACATAATATGCGCAAATCAATGAATTTCCACCGAGTGATAGGAAATGCACACTCGTTCTAACCTAGATTCCAACGAATCAAGTAACTAATTCTTTGTTTATATGGAGAATTAGAGCCAATTACCTAGATAGAATAATATTTATTATAATATTTAGAAGGGCCAAGTAATTTTGAAAATATTAAATTACCCTTGACAAACCCGCTACTTTTTTTTTTCTTTGCCAACACTCCAATATGTGCTTGGATCATTTTTTTCTTATTCCTATGAAAATCAACATTGTTCCTCAACAACTAATTAAGGGTCTGTTCATATCTCTCTTCCCCTTGAATTCACGGTCAATACACTTCTAATTTTTTTTGGTTGATAATAGAGCAAATTACAAATCAAATATGTAACGTAATATACAATGAACATCTATCTATTAACTTATTCAATAAAGATTTACAAGATAACTAGATGCTTGGCAAATAAATCATATAGGCTATAGCAACATGAGACGCTTGGTCATATCTTCTTGTTGGAAGATATTGAAAATGGTGGAACTGACTTGTTGACTTAAAACTAACATAAGACACAAGCCAGATTCTGATATTATTTTTACCATAACCCTTGAAACAAAATCTTTTTTTTTTATTTGTTTTCTATAGTTAAAATTATCTCAGCCCAAAGTCAAAAACCTAATCTCCAATCAATTCGCAAACATTAACAAGCCAGAATTGAAGCATAAGATTTCAAGCTCAAAAATAAAATACTAAGAAAAGAGGGAAAGAAGACTAATCTAAAACTGACAGCCAGAAAGAATTGTGGAGAACATACATATTCTTCACTGCTGTTGTGAAGAGTTTCCTTGAACTCAAAATCTCACCAACCAATGGATTCCCTTAGAGAGTTGCTCCATCGCAGATGAACCATAGCAAAAGACCAGCTCAGCTGAAAAAAGGGGAAAGAACATGGCCAAAGGAGTTGACTGAAATCACAAAATTGAAATATATAGAATCCAGAATTTGGGTCTCAATATTGCAAAGGCAAATGTTCGACCAAGAAAAAGCAGAAGTTGGAGGAAGAAGAGAGGCGACGTTGTGATATGGAGCGTTAGGTTTTCAGATGGAGAAGATTAGAGGGAAAAGGAGAAAAGAATCTAAGGGTTTGTAAACGTGATGATAAGAAGGAGAGGAGTTGGCGAAGAAAGGAAAACATTCCAACTTCTGAAACTGAGTAGCAGAGGAAGCTGAGTAGCAGAGGAAGTTTTGGAGACACGTCTGAATTGAAAGCTAAAAGGGTTTGGTTGAAGACGGAGCGTATCTGAAATTGAAACAAAAAGGGTTTGGGGAAGAGGTAGCGTCTGAAGATGATTTAGCCGTTGTTGAAGTTGGGGAGACCCATATGAAATTGGAAGAGGTAGCATCATAAGATGAGTAAATCAATTTGGGCGATAATCTTGGATTTGGTTAGATTTAATGGGTGAGTTTCTTTAATTATATTTATTTTCATTCTATTATAATTTCCAAAAAAAAAAAACAGACCGGTGAGGTTTTTTGGAACCATATCAAGATTATGGATTAGTTCAATTATTTTTATTTATTTTTTTAAAAAAAAGAGGAAAATGAGATAAAGCAACCAAAAAAAAGAACGAAGGTTTTTTTTCCCCCACAAACTCACACGTACACAATGTTATTCGGTTTGGTGTTGGCACTATTTTTTTTTTGGGGCACTAAGGATTTGTGAAGGATATTTATTTTATGAGCGAAATTATGCAAAATTCCATCTTTTGAATTTTGAATTGGGCGAATAATTTTCCACTACTCCATAATAAGCAGTGGCGGAACGCCTTTATGGTCAACTGGGGCCTTGGCCCCAGCTGGCCCGACTGATCTTATAAAATTTGCTAGAATATATATGTATTTATTATATGATATTTTATTTGGCCACAAATTTGGCCCCAGCTAATTTTTTATCTTCTCTGTAAGGATAATGTTTGTTTCATTACTCATTTAAATTTGTGTGTAATACCCGGATATTTAATACCCTAGGATGATTATCCTATAAATAAAATTCCTTCAATATTTCTTTTTAAAAAATATTACCTATTTAAAATGGGTAAATATGAGGTCTTAATTAATGAGTATTATTGTCCTAATACCTTAGAAAGATTCTACTAAAATTTAAAGAGATAAGTTGCCAAAGGGTGAAAATATTTTTTAGGGCATAAATTGATTTGAAAATATTATGATAAATACTATATGACCTCAATTATTGACAAAAACTTAGGAAGTATGTTATCTCTAATTTTAGGAATTTTTGAAATTATTTTCCTAAAAAATAAAGATGCATAAATATAATAATATTAAAAGCACTTTTTGGCCCCATGATTTTTAATATTTTACATGGGACATAAAATACCAATGTCAGTGCAAAAGTTGTGAGATAATAATTAATCCTAATTATGAAAATTATCAACAATTAGTAAGTGGCTAATTAAGTAATTAGTGGCTAATTGTTTAGATTAAGATATAAGTAAATTAATTTAGGGAGAAATTCGAAATTAATAAATAAATAAAAAATTCTTAGAATAAATAAATTAAAAAAAAAAAAAAATAAAAAATCTTTATATTTTGATTAAAATAATAATATATATGGTAAAGAACCAACAGGACATTTGAGAACGGATAGAAACTAAATCCTACACCAAGATATATGGATTTAGTCTAAGTCATCTGGACTTTTTATGAACCAGTGAAATTCTACCTCGGAGTGGACTATCTCCGAAGTAATTTCTGTAACCAACTAGGTCATTAAGATACATGATAAATAAAGAATAGGGCCGATAATGCAAATGAGAACCTATAGAAAACGAAATAGTCGTGAAAAACCGGGGATAAGGTTTCTTAGGACGAACATATTACGAACCGGCGAATTTACGTCGGAAAATTTCGGTTCTACCGAAGTTATTTCCAGAATCGACGACGGCGTTTATCCGAAAATCTTCGGCAGACAACGGAATACCCTTAATGGGATCAAAAATTTAGTTAACCTAAGTAGTTTTAAAGAGAAAGAGTGGAACTACAAAACCTAGTTCCCGGATTTTTGAGATTCTCCGAGATTGCGCGTTTCGGACACCGAACTGGGAACTTTATCGGTACCGGCCATAAAGCAAGAGCTTGTGATGTCATGCATGACATCAATTTGCATTGGGAAGGGTGCAAGGAGGTCGGCCAAGGCAAGGGAAGGGCCAAGATGAGGCCACGTGGCGAAGTGCGATCCAACGGCCGAAAATCGATCTGAAAAAGGCATGAATAGTGCCAGACTTTTTCCTATAAATAGCAACGTCCTCTTCTCATTTCCCACACCAAAATTTCGTGCCTTAGAGAGAGCTTAGAGAGAAGGAAGAGCCGGGGAAATTCTAGCCGAGTTCTGGGTAAGTTCTTCGGTCATTAGTCTTTAGATATGGTAGTTCTTTTAGTAGAAATGCTAGAATTGTCTTTAAATTTCCCAGATAGTCTAGATATCATATTGAGGGGTAGATATGGTATTTATTTCAAAAATATACTGGGAAAAGAGATATGTCAAAATTCTGGAGAGATAGGGTCAAAGTAGCGAAGCTCTAGCGAAATTCCACCGATTAGGGGGTCAAGGGCAAAATGGTAATTTTTACCTAAAATGCCTGTTATGCTGCTAGATATTGATAAATACTATCCTTATAGGATATTTGAGATAATTGATCCATTTGTCGGACGTTGTCATATTGTCGTATCATTTGTTGTATCGTCGTCGTCGTCATTGTCAAAAATACCATTTTTTTTTTCGTAAAACGTACCGAAAGTACCATCAACTCTGATTATTATGATATGCTTATATATGCTTGCTGTGTTCCTGTACTGAGACTCTGTCTCATTTGAAATTGGTGGAGTTATGAGTACACGGGTTATGGTATTGTTCACACCGTTGAGAGTTTTCCGAGCGCTATGGACACGACGGTACATCGTGGCACCAGAGAGTGTGTAGATTGGGATAACAAACATACTGCAGGGGCTGTGTATTGTTATTGCCGTATATACATATTTGTGTATCTGTTGTGGGCTGTTGTAGTAGTTTTGTGAAAATGTCATGAATGCCTGTCATATATATATTGTGTACATAAGCATGAGGTTAACCGTTACCTGAGGTCCGATGGGCATTGGACCTCAGTCTGCATTATTAGACAGGATTCGGGTCATGAACCAGAGAAGGCACCAGGGGATGGAACTATAGATATACGCCAGTAGACGGAGCCATGAGAAGGCACGGTCAAAGAAAATGCGGGAAGAAAGTCAACGAACCTACCTTATGGCATGAATCTAATAAGGTTACTTCATATCATTTGGTGCTTAAACTAGAAGGGTCGTCTATGTGGTTCAGTCAATCAGTCACCCTAGCACGGTGAGACTTCCACTAGACCTACCCAGCCTGGCCAAATGGGATGATTTAACTGAGTAAGGTTCTATGCCCCAGGTCTACTTAAGGCTTGGTTGAAGAGGGTATAGTTACATGTAAAATTGTAATTGTAAAGTTTTGTATTACTGTATCACATGTACAATCCTTCGGGAGATTTTATAATCAGTATACGTCAGACATCATCATATGTCCGAGTATTTCATATCAGTTACTCAGTGTTATATCTGTTGTTCAAATTTTTAGTACATGCTCTTCGTTTCCGCAAAATGCTAAGCGATAGCACCCCATCACTCTGAAAATTTTTATAAAACCACGTGTCACCGACACGATTTATGTTACGGCATTTGGGGTGTTACACTGTGAGAGGGAAGTAAAATCCTTGTTTGAGATACCAAAAAGATTAATATCATGTTATATATTGTTTTAATTTATAATTATCTGTTATTATTTGTTTGTATTTTCCAGGTTATTTGATACTATTTAGTAAATACTCTCTCTGATCTTTATTTAAGGAACCAACTAACAATTCTCACAAGTCAATAAAAACAGTTAAAGTAATTAAATTTGTCTTAAAATTTAAGTAATTTTCAATATTATCCCTATTAATTACACTAAACTCTAATATCATATTAATTATTACTTCTTTTTTTTTTCCTTAAAAAATAGTAATAATTAATTTCACTACCTTTTTAATTATGGGTATACATGGAAAAAAATATGCTATTTGAAAACAAGCAAATATTTTATAAAAAGAACCAAATATACTTGTTAGTTGGTACCTTATAATAAGAATTAAAGAGAGAAGTTCAATATATTTATTTTTTGGCCCGGGCTAAAAAAAATTTCTGGTTCCGCCACTGATAATAAGCAACTCTATAAAATTTTGAATTTGTACAGTAACCCTCTCCTCGTTAACTAATCCATTATTTCACTAGCAAAGCATAATATTTTATTGACTAAATATCTTTTTTTTTTTTAAACATATAATCCCTTTCAAATTTTGAATCAATTTATATTATTCCTGATTTTAGGGTCATATATACATAAAATATCCATCATATGACTCATATCTTATTACATAGGGTGTATTCTTGTACCTCCTACTTAATGATATGAATGAGAGTTATAACTACAAATTTGAAAATTTAGAGAGATTATCATCAAATTTTAAATATTAAGAAGGTTATTTGTACAAAACTTCAAATTCAAAGGGTTGTTATATATTGTTTAATAATACTTTAGATTAAGGTTAGATGAGTATAAAAGAACAGTTAGACGATTTTATTTTATTTTTTTTTTCTTATATTTGGTTCTCCACTTAATATCAAAACTATTGGATAATGTTTTAATAGGTGAGATTTAATTATAGATTTTTATTAGGGGTTTACACTTCTCATATTGCATAAGAAGAAGAAGATTCCTACACACACATGAAATGATGGGACCCATATCTTTTTTATAAATTTTAAAAAACTCAAGCACAGAAATGGTAGGACCCACATCTTTTTGTATCTATGACATGAGGATACATTTCTCTTACAACATGAGAAGTGTATTTCCCTTTTTATTATATATAATATAGTAATAATATTTTTTTACATAGCATTAAATCATACCCATTAAGATCTCATTCAATGGTTAAGACATCAAGTGCCTGTTTGGATTAGAAGTAGTTTTTTTTTTCACTGTGATTTACAGTTTATGAGGAAAGTATGTGAGATGAGTTTTACTTCAATTCACATGAACATACTTTTACAATGCCAACTCAAACAAGCAATAAAGGAAAAAGAAGAGAGTCTAGAATAAAGAAGTATTGATAAGAGAGTCTAGAACGTTTGCTTACTAAATGCATGTCACTGACTTCGCTAAACATTTTCAACTGATAGTCAAAACAAGTGGTTATGAGGATTTTACAGAAGGACAAAACCTGGCTATTACTAAAATCCTCACAGGTAGATTAAGTAATAATACTAAACAATTTTTATTTACAAATTGACAGAGTCATGCAGCATCTTAGCAGCCAAGGGATAAGAGCCATCAAAGGAAAAAGCTTCTCAGCAAAAAACTTAGTTGGCAAAGAATGGAATATCACACTCTTGAGCACTCAACCATTAGTACCCGCACGATCAAGTTTCTGGGAAAACAACAACAAATCGGTTAGTATTTGCTTTTCAGAATATAAAACTGAAGGAGTGGTCGAGCCAGAATCAGATGATGATCAAGAGAATCCAATTCTTGTCATTTGTGATTATGCTCCAGATTCCTTACAGTTACTATACGATTATTATCCGAACTATGATTGGTCACAGGATTTTGAAGATATACCTCACCTACATGATTGTACCTTATTAATTTATTATAAATATCATGGCAACCACCTTAAAATTTTCACGAATCCTTTTGCATCAGAATGTCGGCGATGCCTGGTGTAATACCGGATTTTAGCAAACGGAATTCTTGAGATAAGATAAATTGATGAATATTTGATGAAGCAAATTCATAAGTTAAAACTATTATAGAAAATTGTTATAATTGTCGAGTAAATTGTCAAAAAAGTTAAAGAAAAATCAGATGAACAGAATGACTAAAAATGCAATGATAGTGATAAAAACAGTCTAAAAACATTATGATAAATACTGAAAGATCATGAAAGATTATGAGAAAATTATGGGAATATTGTCTCTAATTATGAGAATTTAATAGATTATTTCAGAGGAAATAACTTGAAGAAAAGTTTAAAAAGCATTTCAGAACCATAAAGTAACCTGATGGGGTAAACGTTGTTAATATTTTACATAGGATATAAATGACAATGTCAAGATAGAATTTTGTAAGATAACAATATCTGTAAATTAGTAAAGATAAATATATGAAGAAATCTGATCCTAAAAAGATCATTAAACGAAGAAATTAGGTCGATTAAGCCCTAACGAAGGCGGGGGTAAAACAGAATTTTTGGTAAAAAATATTATTTTTAAAAAATGGAAAAAATTATAGAAAAATAAATAAATCTGAATTTTTAAAAGAGGGGTCGAAATTATAGTTATTTTTAATTAAAAAGAATTGTTTAAATAATTAAAATGGTAATTAGAATAAAATAATAATATAATGCGGTGAGTCGGCTTATAGGCGGCCGAGGGAAAAGTTAGAAATAAATTCTACGGTAAACCAGAGGTAAAAGTATTTTCAGATCGATCAAATTAAGAACAAGTGAATTTTTACACGAAGAAAGAATTTACCAGGACGTCGATTCCGCAACCGAAAACCCTAATTCCTAATAAGACGGAAAGATGATCGGATAGAGTAGAGCCGAGATAGGCAAAGTGAGAACCTATGGAAACAATTGCGTGTTTTCAAACACAGGATTAAGTTAGGCAACCTTTGGACGTTTTACGATTCATCGAATTATTGTCCGTGAAGTTGGTTCTATCGGAAGCGATTTCCGTAGAACCGGACGCGTTTGTCCGAATATCTTCCGACGCACCGGAGAATACCTGGATATGATCAAAAAGAGGATCCAAATAGATAATATGAAAGAGGATGAAAATACCTTCAAAGTTACATGCCCGCATTTTTGAGTTTCTGCGAAATCGCGCGAAACGGACACCGTCGGGTAGCTTTATCGGCCGGAGGCCATAAAGCAAGAGCCATCATGGATGACAACTCATCCATTGACTTTAGGGCTCTTAGATTTCGATCTTGACCATGGATGGCCAAGAGTGTTTTGTCCTCAAAAATGCGATCCAACGGCGGAATCCGATCTCGAAGACTTTTGTGGAAATTCCCACCTTGTCCCTATTTTTCCCTATAAATAGCAAGCCCTCTTGCTCTCATTATTCACACCAAATTCGAATCCTAGAGAGAGGTTCTAGAGAGAGAAGCTCTGGAAAAATTCCGCCTTAGCTCCGAGTAAGTTCTTACGTCCTTAGTTTTTAGTTTCCGTAGTTCTTTCGGTAGTTATAGTAGACCGTTGTTTTGATCTAGGAAATTTCAGAATATATTCCTATGCTTGTTTTTAGGCCTCTTTGCATTGAAAAATGCCTGACGAGGTAAAAACATAGTGGGGATAATTTTGAAATGGAATAAGGTCAAAGTAACGAAGTTCTGGCAAAATTCCGCCAAATTAGGGGTAGAAGGGCAAAATGGTAATTTTTACCTAAAAGGCCAGTTATGATGTCAAATCACTAATGAAAGTGATATTACTCCTATAGGGCATCAGAAACTCTGATTTGCTGCCGTTACGCTGCCCGACGTGCCGTTGTCGAACATTTCACGTTTTTCCGTAAAAAGTACGTTTTCCGCCAGAAGTACCTAACGTCGTCAACGAAGGTACGGACGCGTACAGTAACACTAATCTTGTGCTTCTTAAATGCATATATGTGATAGATATGTTCGTAGACCGATATACATACAGTTTTACACGCGTTATAGTCATGATAACGCCGTATGTTTTTCTAGCGCTGAGAACACGAGTGGTATCGTGGCACTGGTGAATAGTGCAAGCTGTTATTGTTGTTTTACATTGTGGGGCTTTACATACTGCGTAATGCTTATGTTTTGTCGGCATAATGATCATGCATCGCTTTGTATGCTTATGTAGTGATATCCGTTGTATTGTCTAGAATATTTGTTATCTCGTATCTTTGTATTGTTTGGGTTTGAGATTAACCGTTACACGAGATTCAATGCGGTAAATTGAATCTCGGCTATAGCTTCGGATCCGGAGGAATACGGATCGAAGATCGAGGCAAGCGCGGTAGACGTGCGGCCGAGACTTATCTATCTTTACCGCTTTCGAGTTATTCACTTTCAAACTCTAGGATTAATGTAATCATTACAATGTTACACGTGGTTGATGTTTGTTATGAATCAGTTACTCTTTCGCTCCAATGCTCTACTCTGATTACTCTGCTTGAAATATTTGGAAATGTTTTTTAAAAAAAAAATTCCGCCGTTTTCAAATGGGATGTTACACCTGGTGGGTAGTCAAAACCAAGAAATATATATATATGTAAGTATGTATATGTATGTAAGTGTGTGTGTTGTTGCGTATGGAAAATAATAGGAAATCTTAGAGCCCATTTGGATCCTCTTATTTTTAAATTAAAAGCTACTTTTAAGCTAAAGCTAAAAAAAAAGAGCTTTTAAAAAAAAGCTAAAAGCTGTTTGGTGATTATATAAATTTTTTAGCTTATAAGTTGAAATTAGAAAGAAGCTGTTTGACAAAATTTTTGTCATAAGCACTTTTTCTAATAAAAATTATCATAAAAGGTATATTATAATAGGGCGGCGGCGGCGACGGGGGCGGTGGCGGTCGCGATGGTGGCGATGGTGGCAGCAATGGCAGTAGTGTTCGATTGAGAGATTACAGGTTCTCTTTTCTTTCTTTCTTTTTTTTTTTAAAAAAAGAGCTTATAAAAAAAAAGAGCTTAAAATAAACTCTTCATATGAGCTTATTTTTAAGCTCTTTTTTCTTCATTATAAAATAAACTCTTAAAATTATAAGAGCTTATGTAAAATCCCGTTTGACCTAGCTTATACTTATAAGTAGAAGATAAGCTAAAAATAAGATAGGCCTTACTATATTGTTTGTGTGTGTGTGTGTATCAAAAACCCAAAGCATGGTAATATACTGATATGCATTAAACAAGGCATAGTCTCGTAGCTTTACTGGCTTGGAAAGCAAAAGGGAGAACCTTGCTGAATATTGTATTGTATAAATATACCATGAACCCTTAGGAAATAAAAGGAAACTTGCTTTTTCTACATAGATATATGTGTGTGTATCACATTAAAGCAAATTTTATATGGTGTTAGTATTTATTAAACTAAAAATTTAAAGTGTTGATTATATACTTAATATTGGAATAGCCTCGGGGAGTTTAAACCAAGAATAGAGTAATAATAGAAATAATAATAACAACAATAATAATAATAATAATAAATATTATTATTATTAAAGAAAAAGAGAATAAATAATAAATAGAAAAGAGAATTATTAATAAATAATAAATAGGAAGGGGAATTAACAGTTACAATGGTCTTACTTTAGGACATTGAAGAAGCTCGAGTTTCTAACTCCGGAGATTGTATTTATTCCTGAAGTTGATGTTGATAACTTAATCTCCAATTCATTTTGTTT
Source organism: Acacia melanoxylon (assembly GCA_019022615.1). Taxonomy (NCBI): domain Eukaryota; kingdom Viridiplantae; phylum Streptophyta; class Magnoliopsida; order Fabales; family Fabaceae; genus Acacia; species Acacia melanoxylon. The sequence continues at coordinate 1,586,324 of JAFJYJ010000014.1, forward strand.
TTTTATATATGCCCTGTATATTCATATATTGTGGATTCTTAGCCGGGTTTGTATACCTGAGTCTATGCGTTTTATTCAGATAGCTAGGGATTATTATTTTTAAATGATAATACTACATGCTTGTTTTCCTAGCGCTGAGGATTCGTTTTTGGGACACGTAGCACTTGTGTGTCCTTTCATCGTTAACGATACATGTGTTGTGTGCTATGTAATCAGGTAGCGGTGTGTTTGCTGAATGCTTTCTTTTATTCTGCAATATATGAAATATCTGTCATGTATGATTTACACTTTGAATGTGAGATTAACCGTTACCCTGGGATTTATTTGACCACTGAATCTCAGTTACACCTAAAGATTCAGGAAGATGTTCTGGATTGGGAAGTAAGACAGTGTAGCTGGAATAACTAAGGAAGACCCCAAAGGAGGGGATTTAATTAAGTAAATTTCATACTATGATATTTTGGATTGTATTTCCTAACTATTCGACCGACATAATTTTCAGATAACTATATAACTATTATCCTCCAACGGGATTAACCCAGACTATTTTTGGATTTTAAATTGTATCACGCGAATATTCCTTCGAGAATTAAAATTAACTAGCATATGTCTGGGTATATGTTATCAGTCACTCATTCATCCAAACGTTATGCGTGCTTTCTGTTGTGACTCACTCTGATCTGTTAACGCCTTCACTTTGATAATTACACGTTGGTTAGATTAATAAGAGCCCTAGGAATATAATTGAACATCATAATGGACTTAGAATTAGGGGCGTTACACACTCGGGTTACTTGTTAGAGTTAGCATTTTTACACTCGAGTTTTATTTGTTCAAAATCACTTTGAAATGCATTTCTCAAACTTATCTGTGAACTGTGAACAAATCTTGAAAACTCGAGTTATGATTCATGTGCACTCGAGTCATTTGTTAGAGTAAGCTTTTTAAGACTCAAGTGTCCTTTACTTAAAGTCTTTTTAAGAGCCATATGTTTGTGAAACAAATCTTCTGACTCGAGTTATAAAGACTTGACTCGAGTGACCAACTCAAGTCAATAGTTATAGACTCGAGTTATGTTTTACGAAATTATCTTCTCTATTTCTAACTTATGTTTTCAAACAAGCTTTTATAAAAGAAAACATTCTTCACTTGAGTGTTGAAAGACCAACTAGAGTCATCAACTCAAGTCAACATTTTTAGCCTCGAGTTATCCTTTGCGAAATGATTTTCTCAAATCAAAACTATTATTTCAAACATATTAATTTCAGAAGAAAATCATCTTCACTCGAGCATTGGAAGCAACCAGCTCGAGTCATTAACTCAAGTCAGTTAATAATTAACTCGAGTTATCTTTTCTACTTCTGCAAATCACCATGTTCGTAAAACTAAAATCATTGATTGTGATTTCATTACTTCTTATCATCACTCATTATTGTTTCTAACTATATTTAATCGGTATACTAATAACTTTCAAATGATTATGCGGGTGATGGACTTAAAAATCTCAAAAAGCATTAATTATGTCAAAAGCCTTAAATGCTGTTGCAAAAAATGAAGCAGCAACAAGGCAACCATTCTCTGAGCAATCAAAAAACCTTTTATCCTATTCTCATTCCGCATTAATTGTCATATCTCAACAGGCAAAACAAAAGGAATGAAGGAATGTTTAACGACTACAACTCTGCAAGATTAACGTATATGAGTAAAGAAAGAGTTCAATATATAACGGCTATATTTATTACTCGCAACGGATTCATTGAAGCTTCTTAACGATCATTATAATTGCAACAACCAAATATAAGGCAAAAAATTCAATTCGAATCACCTACCAAAACATTTACGCTCAAACAAATTTATTTCAATTACTGTTTCATTCATTACTGTGTAATATCTTCAAATATTTCTGTACTTCAGTGATTATTTATCTACTATGTAAGAGAGTTATCATCTGATCATTATTTCTGTAAGAAACTCAAGGTAGGGGGACCTTGAGAGTGGATGTATCGAATACAACTTGTAAGGGGAAGTGAATCCTAGAGAGAGGATTACTCAAGTTACATAGTGTGTAATCGTGTGAAATTGATAGTGAAAAACCCAGAGTGTGTGGGGACTAGACGTAGGTCAAGAATTTGGACCGAACCAATATAAACCTTCTATGTCACTATTCTTATGTTCTTGCTCTGTCATTTTATTAATATGCCTTAATTGCGAAAGTTTTTGAAATCATCCAATTCACCCCCCTCTTGTAGTGATATTTTGTCTTCAACTTTTACAAATGAACTATTATCAAAAGAGATAAGCTTCTGGTAATCTAATTAAGAAATTGATAGTATAATGGGTGCTAGCCTTGAAATTATAATATTAATAAATACTCAAAGTGAATATCATAAACATGTACTTATTTAATCTCAAGATAAAAATTAAAGTTTTATTACTTCTGGCCATTTAATGATTAAATAAGATTTTTTAAAAAAAGTTATAGAGCTTCTAACCAAATAATAATGTAAAAAACAAAAGTTATATGGCTTCGGGCCACTTAGTTTCAAAATATAAATCAAAGGAATATGGCTTTATTCCATATTATGTCGAAATAAAAAAATTAAAATGATATGATTACTGGTAATATAATTTTAGAATATGAAATTAGAGGTATATAGCTTCTGGACATAGGAAATTAGAGTTAAACTAGCTAGAGTAAATTGTTAAAAGTATCCAAGTTACCCAAGAGACAACAAATTGCATATTCCTAATGATTAAGTTGTTTAGAGTTTAACTATTTTAATCTAAACAATAAATATTAACCTTTTGCTTGTGAAGATAGATAATGCTTATAAGTTCACCATGCAAGTGTTTATATACTTTTATTTCAAATGTATGATTTTTTGGCACGTAAAGCAAATCTTTCATAATCACAAGAAGGGTAAAATTTCTTAAACCTTAGAAACATAAAGTCAATCAGACCACACTAAGGCATCTAAGTTCTAGATAAATCTTCAAGATAAATTAGAAAAGTTTCAATTGTGTTTAAAATAAAAGATCTATAGACATATATACATTCGAATGAATATACGCTATTATGAATGATATAATTTTAAAAATATTTATTTATTTAATAAACATGACTTGTTGTACGATGTAATTTGATGCGCTTGGGTTTGATTATCAAAAAGAAAAAAAGGAAAAAACAAAACTTCAAGGCAAATTAATTTCGTGTGTGGCCTATTTCATAGGAGTAAAAAATCTATAGTTGAAGATGATAAATTAATTAGGAAAAAAATATAGGGTGTGTTTGGGATAGCATCTGATGGGAAAATAAGTCCATCATAAGGGAAAAAAGACCATCAAGAGGAAAAACCTGATAATTGAGTGTTTGGGATAACATCAGTGTTTGTTGGAGCTTCTTCTGCTTCACAGTAACTTCGAAGTTATGCCAAACACAAATCACATCAAGAAAAGTCCATCATAAAAAAAAAGCCCATCGGGAAAAGTCCATCGAAACAAAAGTCACTTCTATCACCACTATCCCAAACAGGCCCATGTGTATTGTAATACCCGGATTTTAGCAAATGGAATTTACGAGATAAAGGAAAATTATTGAATATTTTAATGAAGTAAATTCATGAGATAAAACTGTTATAGAAAATTGTTATAATTATAGAGTAAATTGTCAAAAAAGTTACGGGAAAATCGATGAAACGAGAATGACTAAAAATGATATAATGGTGATAAAAAAGTCTAAAAGTATTATGATAAATACTTGAAAGATCATGAAAAATTATGAGGAAAATATGGAAGTGTTATCCCTAATTATGAGAATTTAATAAATTATTTCAGAGGAAATAACATGAAGAAAAGTTTAAAAAGCATTTCAAAACCATAAAGTAACTTGATGGGGTAAACATTTTTAATATTTTACATAGGATATAAAATGACAATATCAGTATAGAAGTTTTTAAGATAACAATATACTGTAAATTAGTAAAGATAAATATATGAAGAAACCTGATCCTAAAAAGATCACTAAACGAAGAAATTAGGTCTGATTAAGCCCTAACGAAGGCAGGGGTAAAACGAGAATTTTTGGTAAAAAATATTATATTTTTAAAAAATGGAAAAAATTATAGAAAAATAAATAAATCTGAATTTTTAAAAGAGGGGGTCGAAATTATGGTTATTTTTAATTAAAAAGAATTGTTTAAATAATTAAAATGGTAATTAGAATAAAATAATAATATAATGCGGTGAGTCGGCTCATAGGCGGACCGAGGAAAAGTTAGAAATAAATTCTACAGTAAACCGGAGGTAAAAGTATTTTCAGACTGATCAAATTAAGTACAAGTGAAATTCTACACGAAGAAAGAATTTACCAGACGTTGATTCCGCAACCGAAAACCCTAATTTCAAATAAGACGAAAAGTTGATCGGATAGAGTAGAGTCGATAGGCAAAGTGAGAACCTATAGAAACAATTGCGTGTTTTCAAACACGAGATTAAGTTAGGCAACAACTGGACGTTTTACGATTCGGCGAATTATTGTCCGGAAGTTGGTTCCATCGAAGCGATTTCCGAATCGGACGCGTTTGTCCGAATATCTTCCGACGCACCGGAGAATACCTGGATATGATCAAAAGAGGATCCAAATAGATAATATGAAAGAGGATGAAAAGACTTTCAAAGTTACACGCTCGCATTTTTGAGTTTTCGAAATCGCGCGAAACGAACACCGTCGGGTAGCTTTATCGGGACCGGGAGGCCATAAAGCAAGATGAAAACTCAATCTTTGACTTTTGGGGGACGAAGAGGTCGGTTTTGACCATGAATGGCCAAGATTGCTTTGTCCTCAAAAATGCGATCCAACGGCCGGAATCCGATCTGAAGACTTTTGTGTTAATTCCCACCTTGTCCCTCCCTTCTTCTATAAATAGCACCCTCCTCTCCTCTCATTCTTCACACCTCCTATTCTCTCTACCTTGGCTGAAACTTAGAGTGAGAAGCTCTGAAAAAGTTTTGCCTTAGCTCCAAGTAAGTTCTTCTGTCCTTAGTTTTTAGTTTCCGTAGTTCTTTCGATAGTTATAGTAGAACTGTTGTTTTGATCTAGGAAGTTTCAGAATTTATTCCTATACTTGTTTTTATGCCTCATTGCATTGAAAGATGCCTGACGAGGTAAAAACATAGTGGGGATAATTTTGAAATGGAATACGGTCAAAGTAACGAAGTTCTGGCGAAATTCCACCAAATAGGGGTAGTAAGGGCAAAATGGTCTTTTTCACCTAAAATGCCTGATATGCTGCCAAATATTCATAAGTGTGTTGTTATTCTGATTAGAATACTTTGACGTCGAATTTGTCGAAATTCCATCGTTCATTTGTTTGCCGCATGTTGTTTATTTGTTTTTACGTACGGCCGTCAAAAAGTACCGTTTTTAGCCGGAAGAGCCGGATATCTCGCAACTAAGGTACGGACGCATCGTAACCCTAACTCTATGCTGCTCATATACTTTTGCGTTATAGATACGTTCATAGGCGAGGTTGTTGAGAATCGTCGGAGATACTTATAGCTTTACCCACGGATTATAGTATTGGTAATGCCGTTTGAGTTATTCCTAGCGGCGAGGACACGTTGTGGCGTGGCACTTTGGATATGTGCAGAACTAGTCGAGAGAGACTTTACATACTTGCTTTGTGCTTATGTTCTGTCCATGTTATTGATCATACATCTCGCTTGTTTGCTTTTGTGATGATATCTTTGTATTGAAATGAATATCTCGTTGTACGTATATCTTTGTTTTATTTGAGCATAAGGTTAACCGTTACCGAGATCCATATGTGGAATGGATCTCGGTTGTAGCATCGGTGCGGAGGACCAATCTTAGGCGATCGAGGCAAGCAACCAAAGTAGGCCGGGACGTGTCTACATTGTTTATCGTTTTCCTTTAGTTTCTTTAAAGAATTTCGGATAAGCGTAATCCGATACTCTTACACTATGGTCCATATTTTTGAATGTAATGTAAATTACTTACTCGCTCCAATGCTCTACTCTGACTACACTGCTTGAAATATTTGGAAACGTTTTAAAAAAAAAATATTCCGCCGTTTTCAAATGGGATGTTACATGTATCTTAGTTAGAGCCTCGTGCTGATAACCTTTTATAAATAAAAGGCAAAGATAATAAGAGAAAGAAAGAATATGAGAGTAAGAGAGTATAAATCTTATTCATAGTTCAAGGTGTGTCAAATAAATAGTACATTCCTTATAAATGTAGGCACTGTGCAATGTCAATAAACTATATCAATATCGACAAATTTAATGACAATAACAGATAATTGTTAGATATTGGAGATAATAAAGATAATTGGGATATATGGATATCCATACAAATATTATATTCATAACATCTTTCTATTTTCTATTATATTTTATATATTCTTTATATTATTGTATCTATAAATTACAATAGCATGTTTAATACATTCGTCTCAACCCCGCAAATGCATTAATGAAATGATTACAGGTAAAATTTTGAAATATTAAATTAGAAAAAAAATAATTTTTTTCACACACTTTCCCTCCTCCTCAGTTATTATAATCAAGGTTGTCAAACTCGTGAGTTTAAACAAACTCGTGATAGTGACGTAAACTCGTAAGAGTTTACTTTTATTATTAAATGGGTATTACTAGTGTATAATTAAATAATTAAAATATAAAAATGATAATAATTTAATTTAAATATATTTTAAATCCAAATAATTGAAATTAAATCCATAAACATTCCTCATTTATCATATTTAATAAAGAAATTTCTACAAAATTTCATATAAAGTGTTGAGCATGATTAAATCAAAAAAGTTAACATGAATTTAAGAGTAAGTTAATATGATTTTGTAAGTTAGAAACGTAAAAATGATAAACTCGGTGTATAAACTTGTGAGTTTAACCGAGTTTATGACTAACACAAGTTTACTACTAACTCAACTCGTTTTTATAAGGTAGAAACGTAAAAACGGTAAACTCGGATTTGACAACAAAGATTATAATAACTCCCCTTTAAAATTTCAAATGGAGAAAAGTCCAAAAATCATGGCACATCCGTGACTCACAGTAAACCCAGCATTTCTTAACAATATATTGTTTTACACTATCATGCCGTATTTGTTGACATACACTTGGTTGAATTCTATTAATTTTTTTTTATTAGCACGGTTATCTTTCTATATATAGGAGTCAATTATGTTTGTGACACTATCAGACCCTATATGTGTACACCTCTCATATCTTGAAATGTTATATTTTTTAAAAAAATTGAAGTTTAATATATTTTTTAAAATTTCCTATTTAATCCTTTCTTTAGATTTCAACTTAATATGTATCATTTATGTTTGAAATTCTATATATATAGTACAAAACAAAACGGTCTAACTTACCATGGTTGATTGTTATAAATTTGTCCAATCAGAAATGGTTTTAGACTATAAAGTTTCACATATTTTTAAATTTTCTACTTCATTAGCATATTTTTAAATTTTTTACTTCATTAGCATTTAATATTTTAATTTCAGTTTCTTAGAAATTTAAAGGTGAAAAATAGATAATTTTGAAGTAATTGAGAGTATTAAAAAAATATGAGGAGTGAGGCTGGGTGTTAAGGTTGTTAGTGATTCCTCAGTCTTGTAGGATAGGATGTGGAAAGCAAAAGTGAGTCCAAGCTAATTAAATGAGCCCATAGCAAAAGACCAGTTCAGCTGAAAAAAGGAGAAAGAACATGGACAAAGGATTCGACTGAAATCACAAAATAGAAATATTTAAGATGATGCTATAGAATCCAGAATTTAGGTCTCAATATTGCAAAGGCAAATGATCGATCAGGAAAAAGCAGAAGTTGGAGGAAGAAGAGAGGCGACGTTGTGATCTGGAGCGTTAGGTTTTTGGGTGGAGAAGATTGGAGGGAAAAGGAGAAAAAAATCTAAAGGTTTGTGAACGTGATGATAAGAAGGAGAGGAGTTGGCGTCTGAAACTGAGTAGCAAAGGAAGTTTTGGAGACACGTCTGAATTGAAAGCTAAAAGGGTTTGGGGAAGACGGAGGGTCCCTGAAATTAAAAGCCAAAAGAGTGTGGGAGAAGAGGTAGCATCTGAAGATGATGTAACCGTTGCATATGTTGGGGAGAGTGAGACCCATCTGAAATTGGAAGAGGGAGCGTCTGAAGATGACTTGAATCCCACGTTTAACCATTATGGAGAAACTGTGAATTAAGTGAGTAAATCAATTTGGGCGATAATTTTGGATTTGGTTGGATTTAATTGTTGAGTTTCTTTAATTATATTTATCTTCATTCTATTGTAATTTCCAAAAAAAAAAAAAAACAGATCGGTAAAAAAAAAAAGAGATAAAGCAACAACAAAAACAACGAAGGTTTTTTTTTTCCCCACAAACTCACACGTACACAATGTTATTCGGTTTGGTGTTAGCACTATTTTTTTTTGGGCACTAAGGATTTGTGAAGGATATTTATTTTATGAGCGAAATTATGCAAAATTCCATCTTTTAAATTTTGAATTGGGCGAATAATTTTCCACTCCTCCATAATAAGCAACTCTATAAACTTTTGAATTTGAATAGGTAACCCTCTCCTCGTTAACTAATCCATTATTTCACTAGCAAAGCATAATATTTTATTGACTAAATATCTTTCTATTTTTTTTTTTTTACATATAATCCCCTTCAAATTTTGAATCAATTTATATTATTCCTGATTTTAGGGTCATATATACATAAAATATCCGTCATAGGACTCATATCATATTACATAGGGTGTATTACTGTACCTCCTACTTAATGATATGAATGAGAGTTATAACTACAAATTTAAAAATTTAGAGAGATTATCATCAAATTTTAAATATTAAGAAGGTTATTTGTACAAAACTTCAAATTCAAAGGGTTATTATATCTTGTTTAATAATACTTTAGATTAAGGTTAGACGAGTACAAAAGAACAGTTAGACGATTTTTTTTAAAAAAATTTGGTTCTCCACTTAATATCAAAACCATTGGATAATGTTTTAATATGTGAGATTTAATTGTAAATTTTTATTATATGTAATATAGCAATAATATTTTTTACATAGCATTAAATCATACCCATTAAGATCTGATTCAATGGTTAAGACCTCAAGTGCCGGTTTGGATTAGAAGTAGAAGTTTTTTTTCCACTGTGATTTATAGTTTACAAGGAAAGTATGTGAGATGAGTTTTACTTTTATTTACGTGAACATACTTTTACAATGCCAACTCAAACAAGCCATAAAGGAAAAAGAAGATAGTCTAGAATAAAGAAGTATTGATAAGAGAGTCTCGAACGTTTGCTTACTAAATGTCTGTCACTGACTTCGCTAAACATTTCCAACTGATAGTCAAAACAAGAGGTTATGATAATTTTACAGAAGGGCAAAACCTGGCTATTACTAAAATCCTCACAGGTAGATTAAGTAATAATACTAACAACAATTTTTAGTTACAAATTGACAGAGTCTTGCAGCATCTTAGCAGCCAAGGGATAAGAGCCATCGAAGGAAAAAGCTTCTCAGCGGAAGACTTGGTTGGCAAAAAATGGAATATCACACTCCCGGGCACTCAACCATTAGTACCCGCACGATCAAGTTTCTGGGAAAACAACAACAAATCGGTTAGTATTTGCTTTTCATAATATAAAACTGAAGGAGTGGTCGAGCCAGAATCAGATGATGATCAAGAGAATCCAATTCTTATCATTTGTGATTCTGCTCCTGATCCCTTACAGTTACTATACGATTATTATCTGGACTATGATTGGTCACAGGATTTTGAAGATATACCTCACCCACATGATTGTGCCTTATTAATTGATTATAAATATCATGGCAACTACCCTAAAATTTTCACAAATCCTTTTGCATCAGAGTGTCAGCGATGCCTGGTAGGTAGTCAAAATCAAGAAATTTCTTTATATATATATATATATATATATATATATATATATATATATATATATAGCTACATGTGGAAGATAATAGGAAATCTTACTATATTGTTTGTGTGTGTGTGTATCAAAAACCCAAAGCATGGTGATATGCATTAAACAAGGCATAGTCTTGTAGCTTTACTGGCTTGGAAATCGAAAGGGAGAACCTTGTTGTATTGTATTGTATAAATATACCATGAACCCTTTGTTGGTTATGATTAGTTTTGATGATGTCTTATATAGATGCCATTGTTAAAAGCAAAAATATTGAGTAGTATATTGAGTAATATATTTATCTGAGTAATATATTTATCTCCTACATTGATTAAAAGTATATTGAGTAATATATTTATCTCCTACATTGATTAAAAGTATATTGAGTAATATATTTATCTCCTACATTGACTAACTGTTATATTTAATATAGATTATTCCAAGTTAAATTAAGGAGAATAATCAAGAAGGAGATAAGAGATGAAAGAAAGAAGTACTTGCAGAGGTTGTCAAGAAAGCAAGATGTAATCAATGGATTTTGGAGGATAAGCAAGAAGAAGAGAAGAGTCTAGAGAAAGATGTTATCAAAAGAACTTGCACAATATAATAGGAATATCAACATTCAAGTTCTTGTGATCTGGAAGTCTCGTGATAGAGAAGTTGGAATGAAGCTTCATCACTTTATGGATATTGAAGAAGGTAGAAGCTGTAAAGAATGATGAGTCCAAGTTAAATGATGAAGAATGATCAAGTTGGGAGATGAAAGAAGGAAGAACTTGTTGTATGGAATGAAGATATCATTATTCAAGTTCTTATATTGATGCTAGAAGTCTCTAAGATTATATGGAAGTTGGAATGGCTCAATTCAGTGTTAAATCAAGCAAATATGAGGTTCAAGATGAGAAAACTCGAGTTTAGGACACAAAACTCGAGTTTGGAACTCAAACCTCGAGTTTTGGAACTCAAAACTCGAGTTTAGAAGAACTGGACTGAGAAAACTCGAGGTAGCCATCAAAACTCGAGTTTTCAAGTGTCTTCAGCGTCTCTGGACTAGCAAACCTCGAGGTTTCAGTCAAAACCTTGAGTTTCCAGCTATCATAAACTCTTCAGCTCCACACTGTTTCACGTTCAGCTTGGGCGACCTATGGTAATTCGATGATATCTCCAAAAAAAGAGATCGGATTGAGGTGAAACCAGTGGCATATGAAACTAGACTTCCAATGCGTCATTTTGATATAAAATCCAAGCCAAAACGAGTTCAGATAAAGGAGTTATGATTTGTACAAGTTGACACTGAAATTCACGCCACACAGCAAACCAAGCTTCAATATTTTGAGTGTAATTCACCAACTACAAATCGGATTGAGCTGAAATTGGTGGCATATGAAAGTAGACTCACAGAGAGTTCCATCAAGAGTTGAATGAACCAAAACAGAGTTCAGACCAAGGAGATATGGTCTTCAAAAGTTGACAGTTATTTCAAGAAAGCTGAACAAAGTCAAAACCTCGAGTTTTCATCAGACAAAGAGCAACAAACTTCTGAGTATCTTCAAACCTCGAGGTTTGGAACCAAAACCTCGAGTTTTGGTCAGACAGAGAGCAATCTGGAGTAAAGCAACCTCAAAACTCGAGTTTTGCAAATAAAACCTTGAGTTTTCATCTCAGCTTCAGAAAATCACCATTTCGAAAATCTTGATTCTTCTGATAAACATCCAGATGATTACCCAAATGATTTATAACACTTCTTAACATTATTTACATCATTTGTGGACATGTTTCAGATGATCAAAGCCTGTTAAACTGAAGATCAAAGGGAAAGTAAATGCTGATGTCATAGCTGGTTCAGAAAACGAAGTTCTAACGGCTAGTTCCATCTGAGTCTAACGACTATATTTCTTTATCCAACAGTCATTAAATCTTCAAACGGTCATATATTGATCTCTACCTATAAAAGAGGACAGATTCAAGCGTAAAAACGCAGAGACACAAGATTACACCTTCAACATGCTAATACTGTTCTTCATATCTTTTACTCTCTGTTTTTCAATGTTTAAATAGTTTATCATAGAGAGTGAAGTAATTTGTATTGTTCTTCGGTGTTTATTCATTCACTTCTAAGAGAGAAGATTTATTGTAATCATTCCTTCCATACTATCGAGAGTTACTCAAGATTGGGTGATCTTGAGTGGGAAACCCATTGTATTGATTACGACTTGTAAGGGGAGTAAGTTCTAGTGAGAGAATTACTTCTAGTACGAGTGTGTAATCAAGTGGGTGCATTGATTACGGTTGTAAGGGGGAGTGAATCCTAGTGAGAGGATTACTCCAAGTACGAACGTGTAATCAAGTTGAAAGAAGATAGTGGATTGAAAATCTCAAGTGGAGCTTGAGGATTTGGACGTAGGTCAAGGATCGGACTGAACCAGGATAAATCTCAATTTGCATATTCTCTTCCCTTATCTCTTATGTTTCCAGCATATATATTTGAATGACTGATTATCACTTTATAAATTATTTCTGTCACTCAAACAACTTTCAGTAAGTTGCGAAAAGAATTTCAAAGTAACCAAAGTTTAATCAAACACCCAATTCACCCTTAGGAAATAAAAGGAAACTTGCTTTTTCTACATAGATATATGTATGTGTATCACATTAAAGAAAATTTTATATGTTGTTAGTATTTATTAAACTAAAAATTTAAAGTGTTGATTATAATCAGGTAAAATACTAATTACCCTGTAACTAAGGTTATAATCCTGGATAGTACAGGTAGTGGAGCAGAGACACGTACAAGTAGTGGAGCAGATATGCGAGCCTGGAGGCGCACAAAGCCCAAGGACGAAACCCTAAAGGTAATCTCTATAAATAGGAGATCAACCTCATAGGTACACATTCTCTATTCATCTATTCTACTATTCAGTCTCACTATGTGTGACACTCATCTTAAAAGTGCCTTTCTTTATCAGAGTTTAAAAGCACAGGCATCGAAGTAGTTTGGACGACTTAATTGCGGAATAAAACTTTCTTAAAATAACTTAGTTTGAAAACATGAGGATAAGTTTTTCGCTAATCGAGTCTATCGCTTAGTGGGATCTTATTACATTAATCCAAAAATAGACAAATGATAAACGATAAATATTCAGTTCTTCCGTTCAAGACTTTCCAAATAGTTCCTTCTGCTGTAACCCTTACAGCTACATCTTTCCTTTTGATCCCGATCCACTACCTGTCTCCTTCATGCGATCTGGAGTTCAAATGAATGAACCCCAGGGGTAACAGTTAATCTCATATGCAAGTATGAAATGTAAATCACAGTATAACACATGTATATACATAGAATAATTCATAGTAACAAAACACACCGTAACCGCAGTTAACGGCCAAGGACCGCATGACCCCTTCGGACACGCAGCCCCGTGTTAGGACACGCAGCCCTATGAGACCGCAGCCTCAAAATCCATAGCTAGGAAATAAACATATAAATCATCTAGCAAACATGATCAGTCATACATGAATACATACATACAGGCTAACAAGATAACAGTTACCCACCTCAAACTTGAATTCTCAATTCGTCCGAAGGTGTTGGGATCAGCAGAGGTGTCGGGTATGCCTATAAACGTTTATCATTGTCATTAGTCACTTCTTGTGTCGCACAGCATCTAACTACGCGAATTATTTTTAGATGGTTAAAACTAGATAAATCCCTAACATTCCCCGTAATTTCCTTACCTTTAGACTTGACCTTAAATTCTCAAAATTTTCATTAATCTTTGAAAATTCATAACTAATTCTCTAGATCTCCGTTTGGGGTGATTCAAATTTCTATTCAAAGTTCTATAAATCTAGTATAAGGGACAAAAAGTCTTCAAACCAAATAATGGCTGTATAATTTTCAGGAATTCAAAAAGATGACGTTACTTAAATCTGCAACAGAATTTCTCAGATTTTCTGAACAAACTTTACTAAATCATAACTCTCATTCTACAATTCCGATTTAGGTGTTCTTTGGCTCGTTGGAAAGGGTGAGATGTATAATATTTACTGTAAAAGTTTCAAGCAAGAACTAAAATGTTTACTATTTCAAAAACAAACCCACAAATGACTGTTCATCAGAAGTACAGTAAAACTTTTCTGATTTTTTGTCTAAACTTTGAAAAATGATAGCTCTTATTCCTCACGTCCGATTTAGGTGTTCTTTGGCTTTTTAGAAAGCTTGGGCTGTATACTATGTACTGTAAAAGTTTCAAATAAAAACACAAAATTTTGCTATTTCAAAATCAAGCCCGAAAATCACTGTTCACCAAAAGTACAGAAAACGTTTCAGATTTTGGCTAAACTTTGGAAACTCGTATCTCCCTTTGTACAAATCCGTTTTAGCTGTTCTTTGGCTTTTTGGAAAGCTTGAGATGTCTACTATGTCATGTAAAAAGGTCATGGAAAAACACAAAGTTTTAGCTGGTCCGAAAGGCAACGTCATTTTGTTGCTCCAGAATCAAACCGAAAAGTTTCAGATTTGTAACTCAACTTCCAAAAATCATAACTGGAGTTGTAGACCTCCGTTTCGGGTGATCCAAAGCTCATTGTAAACCTTATTGAGTCTAATATATACTGTAAAATTTTCAAGGAAAAAAAACAATGGTTTACCCTAGACACAGAGCCACGAAATACACTCTGTTTGTGAGTTTGAAAACAGAGTACAGAAAATGCAGCAGTTTAAACCATGCGTTTTAAATCCTCAAACTCAGAAATAAACTTGTAAAAACTAGAAGGGAGAGGTGTAGGGACTCAACCTGGTCGATAGGCAAAGCTTACACGAACGGTTCCAACTTTCTTCCTTTCCTTCCGACTCTCACTCTCACGTTAACTTTTCGGTCTCTCCTCTCTCGCGTTTTCTTCTTTTTCTGTTTTGTGTTTCGCCTAGATAATAATGAAAGGAAGTGTGGAGTGTGGCTCAAAAGTATGGAACACGAGCTGCTATCTTTGCGGCCGAATGGGTGGTGACAGGTTGGCCGAAATAATGAAGGAACAAATGGAATATAATGGAGTGTTGCATCGTGTGCTTTGTCGTCCGAATAGGTCAGTATATTAGATAAATAAATGAATTGTAGTGCTGCCATATGCTTTATCCAATAAAATAAAAGTAGTGGAGATATTGTATGAACTCTTGTCGGCCGAAAGTAATGGGATGGAGAAAGCATATTTGCTGCCTTGCGTCTTCCTTATGCGCTTAATTATTTCCACATGCACAGTGGACCTTTGTGTTGTAGTATGAATATAATGAGGAATATGCTTGCATCGTCAACATCCACCGAAAAATGCACCGACCTAATTAATACTTGAATGTGTGCATTTGATCTCCAATATCCGCCTTATTCTACCGAACATAAAAGCTTATATTCCATTGCCACATGCATCGCTTCCATTCTCATTCCACGTAAGACCTCTAACCATTTATTGAACCAATAAATCGACCAAAATAGTGTAGTGGAGATCTCAACAATAATCTCTTGTCTCAGGAATTTTGAATGCTACGTTACTCCTTATTTGAATTTATTTTTTTTCCCAATAAATTAAGGAAAAATAAGCCTAAATCTCAAACAATTATTCTCATAATTATTTTAAGCCAAATTTCATAATTTAATCTCCATAAAATATTCTAAATCTCAAATCCCAAAATTTGGGATGTTACATTTCTCCCCGTTAATTTAAAATTTCGTCTCGAAATTTGAACATGTAAATGAGGAATAATTATAGACACTTAGCCTATTCTCGTTCCATTGCATACTTACTAGGCACACAACTTATCATACAAAGTTTTTATCCATTCTGTACCCAAATATAGTTCTCAACCATACAGGACTCGCTGGTCCATTCTCTAAGTACTTGGTTACTCAGGCTTCTTTGCCCGTTATGATACACCTTCTGGCTCATCCCATTATTACAGCACTGAATATCCTGGCCTTACTGATCAGGATTTACCTTTATGCCATAAGCATCTCAACTACCATCTGGTATAGTCTGAATATTCTGCCAGTCTCACAACATTCTCTAGACATACTAGTCCAATTACCCCAATACTCGTGAGTCATCCCACCAAGTATTAAGCACATAGGTCTTATAACCCCAAGCTTCCGCTCATCTATCTCATATCCGAGCTTCTTCAATCTAAGCTCGTGAACTACTTTCATCTCGTTCAGCACTATAGCTGGCTATTACTATCTGTCCTACCTAGTTCAGATCTCTGGACATCCTAACAGTTTCTGTTCCGATATCAATAAAATCATTAACTGCACCGTTTTCATTTTAATTGTGTTGTTTCATTTTCAAATTGTCACAAATTGAAAATTCTTATGGTTGCAGTACATTTCACAATCCGTACCATACTAACAGTAATAGTACTATCACCTCTTAAAATCAATCGCTTCCAGTTCAAATCTTTGTGAAAACAATTCACTGCCGAACTATTTTCAAAAATATTTATTACCGGCACACATTAATGAGCAGGATTATTCATTTCACAAATCTAACATTTGAAAACTTTTGCCACCACTTCAACCTTTCGGTACAGTGACATACCTCAATCTTTTCATACACAAACCACCACAGCGGCAATGCACTTGTTGGTCAATGTGGGAGAGTTTCCATCCCTGCTCGGAACCCAGTGTCCACACTGGCACACTAATGGGCTACCCCACCAGAATTCCCACCTATGAATAAGGACAATGTTCAGGAGCCCTGCTCCAAATGTCTGCGTAGGTCCCAACCAAACAAGGCAATACATTTCAGATTTGGTACATTTACTTCTGGTGTGAGTCTCAAAACTTATCCCTTCAAAAACTTTTACCACTGGCCAACGATTTAAAAATACTTTAAAACACATCTGGCAAAACCCAACAAAATTGAAAACCCAGTTTCAGATTTTTGGGTTCTAACAAAACCCTTTTTATGAGACAACAAATTTCACAAACTGACCATTCAAACTGGTCTCAAATTGAAAATATTTCTTTCGAAAACTCTATTTCGAAAATTTTCACAAACTTAGCAGGTGCATTGGAAAATTCAAAATTCAATTTTCAAACATAACCAGGAACCAGACAACTGTTCTAGAAAGTCATCATTGCTAAACACATTTTAGCCTGTGTCTTTGGCTATTCAAATAATTGATAGAACACTTGGTCTATTTCATTTCAGCCTTTCGGTCATTTTCAGGACATCATCCATGTCCATCGGGCTTTTTAACCCTTTCAACATCATCCGAAATTCATCATCCATTAACCATGGGTTCTAGCCAGTTTATGAACATATCCGTTCCACAGGACTTAGGGCTTCATTCATAATCAATCTAACGACCTATGAGCACATCAGTCCCAAAAGTCCTACATCGCCCACCATATATCTTTATCACAGATATATCACATCATAATTACACCCAATGGTAATCCACACAACACTAGAGCATCCCATGACGATACATTGCAACCATATAAACCTCCTCTGGGGTTATTTTGTATCTATGGACTACACAAATCAAATTCAACAACCAAAGGACAGACTAATCCCAATAGGTTTCTTTACCCACCGTACATCCTCAACATGAATGCACTCAGCTTTTTCCTATCCGGTATCCTACTATACCATAGGGAATCTATTAGCCACCTATATCTCTATGGTTATCTGTCCCAATCATGTAACCATAACCTGTGGCTACTGAGGTTCTAGCTATCATATAGTTCTATCAAGGAATTATTTCTCAATCATACACTCTAAGGGAATATTCTATAATCAAGATCTTTCCCCTAAGCTAGATCATCGTTAACAACCTCGAAATACCTCATTACATACAAAAGTACCATATTCTAATACCTCAATTCATTCGAATTAATCTGTACTATACTCTAGTACCACAATTCATTCAGTCAATTCAAATGCCTAAAGAATCAATTCAACTATTATCTGATTCATAGGTCACGATTTGGTTGGTAGCAATCCCTCTGGATGCCCAATTAATTCTTAGGTTAATCAACCAAATTCTGAAACTTTAATCATACTCAATAAATATGCTAACATTTTCAAGATTCATAACTTACAAGATTCGTGTACTATCCTCAAATATTCCCAAAATAACAACCATCCAAGTTTTCAATTCAATTCCTAGAACCTCAACATCTCGTTGAACTAAGAAATCATATTCATCATCAATACCCATTGTACATATTAGGATTGAAATTCACAATTCTTAGTCTAATCCTTAAAAATGACAAAGGCTATTCTCACAATGTCAATATTCTCACAAGGTTCTAACACTACCACAAAGGTAACCCTTATTCATGCCCAAATAAACATACAGTCAATGTCGCATCAATCAATATTCACACAGTTCCTACTCTCAAATATTAAAACCGAAAGTACAACCTCAATATCACTGAAGCATATACTAAACACTATGCTTTTACCTCAAGATTATAATCAATCATACACAAAGCATTGCTGACAATGCAGTACTACCCTCAAAATTCATACTACTTATACTTTGAGATACTAGATCCGTAAGCAACCTTGGTTACATTTTAACTCAACATTATTTCGACATAGATCAGATTCCAAACCTATCCTCATCTATACCACATTCAATGTAATACCTACTTAGCATCGTATGAACATCACCATGATTCATACTACGAAGTACTCATACCTTAAATCAAAAGGTTTCAAATTTCGAATTATTCCAAAGATTCACTCATCCCAAGATTATTCTTACCTGAGTACAATTAACCACGGAGTTCCACTAGAATCTCACTACCCAGTCTGTCATCACGATTCAATAGCGCACTCCAAGTCAAATTTCCCGGAGACACGCCATCAATCAATTACCAAGTGGCGTGCAATCGTCCAAACGACGTAGGCCTAGTAGTTACTAGGATGCATTAGGGAGCGATGCTACGACATCGCTCAATCAAAAGTCCACACGGTTATGAACTCGGCAATTTAATTTGGATTTGACGTTACTTAATTTTTTTAAAAAATTGTATAGTATCGCTCTCGTTATAAACCGAGGATGATACATACTGTATCATTCTCATGCATTTTCCACCTTTCGGAAATACTAGTTACTCTCTTACATTTTCCCTCATTCAAATCTTTCTTCTTACTACTTCAAACATGGCAGGTCCAAGCAACTATATTCCCGTTTCTGATTCATACAGCCCTTCGTTTCCCGAAGCTATATTCTATGATAATCAGCCTAACATATTGGCTGACTTATCTGGCAATGCGTCATTTTCATATTCTTCATTACTTTCTTACACTCCTTTAGAGGTGTACGTTCCTCCTTCTCCTCAATGCTTCATGTTCCAACTTCTCTTCCAGGGGTTAATGTACTTCATCCATCCCCTAGGATTCAAGATTCAACTCCTTTGATTACAAACAGAGAAGTATCCGCGGTGTCCATCAAGGCGACGGTCAAAAGATGTCATAACATGGCCGAACTCATGGAGTCTACTAAAACTTCTTCTCCAAGGAATCCTCGTCCCGGTCCGGCCGACACCACTAACCCTTTTTCATGTGGTTGTTGCCATGTTCTACGTGAAATTATTCATACTAATGGACTTCACCATCAGAAGCTTGAAGTTCATGGAAGGATTGGCATGATCTATCATGCTGTCCATAACCAGAATGTACAAGAAGGTCCTTCCACTATTAACAACCTTCAAATGTTTGACTTCGGTAAGAAAAATACAGAGGAAATCAAACATTTTCTGACACAATATTGCATAAATCAAAATGCATCAGGGTATGTCTTGGTGCCAGATCCATTATCATCCTATTATAAGGCTCTCAGTGTTGGTTTAGAGTGGACCGAGTCTCATAATGAACTCTTTGGTAGTTCAATCAACGTGGGAAATATATCTTCTAGAGGGAAAGAACCCGCACTTGAGGATGATTTACAAGATGATTATTCAACTCTCCGACCGAGTGTAATGTATAGAGCAAGACTTGAACAACACAAAAGAGCAGCAACAATGTCACTGAACAATTTTTGCAATTTCTTCTATTTGACCCTTGAGGAAACGAGTCATCAGATAAATTTGAGTATAGGTACCATAAAAAAATATGTCGTAGGGAAGGGTTAAGAGATTGGCCTCACAGAAGTCTTTCAAGACTTATGAGGCGAGTTGCTGCACTGAGGAAGGCATTACCTCAGCAAGATCCTGTCTCAAGAGAAATTACTCAAGAAGAAATTAACAAATGTCATCAAGAGATGATTCGTCTTTGTAATGGGGTTGTTCCGATTGTTTCTCTTCTTACTTGAAATAATATCACCTACAAAATTCAAGTTTATCAAATAATTTAAAATTCAAGCAGGACATTCTAACCCGTTGTTAGAACTTATGTTCTAACCGGACTTCTAAATTTTGAGCGGATAATTCTATTACCAAACTTGTCACTCGAATCTATCCAAGTATCAATTCAGATACTATTTACGTCATCCGAGCATACTAGCCAAATGCCAGAGTCTCAGTCGTACAATAGGACACGTAAGGTACGTTGAGGGGTAAGCCTCCTTCGTAAATCCTCATGATGTTTTCAAAACAACTACGTTTTGTTAAAACCTTTTTCAAAAACTTTGTCCAAACCTTTGCTCTGATACCAAACTGTGACACTCATCTTAAAAGTGCCTTTCTTTATCAGAGTTTAAAAGCACAGGCATCGAAGTAGTTTGGACGACTTAATTGCGGAATAAAACTTTCTTAAAATAACTTAGTTTGAAAACATGAGGATAAGTTTTTCGCTAATCGAGTCTATCGCTTAGTGGGATCTTATTACATTAATCCAAAAATAGACAAATGATAAACGATAAATATTCAGTTCTTCCGTTCAAGACTTTCCAAATAGTTCCTTCGCCGTAACCCATGTGCCTACATCTTTCCTTTTGATCCCGATCCACTATTGTCTCTTCATGCGATCGGAGTTCAAATGAATGAACCCTGTGGGGGTAACAGTTAATCTCATATGCAAGTATGAAATGTAAATCACAAGATATAACACATGTATATACATAGAATAATTCATAGTAACAAAACACACCGTAACCTAGTTAACGGCCAAGGACCGCATGACCCCTTCAGACACGCGGCCATTTTTGTGTTAGGACACGCAGCCCTATGAGACCGCAGCCTCAAAATCCATAGCTAGGAAATAAACATATAAATCATCTAGCAAACATGATCAGTCATACATGAATACATACATACAGGCTAACAAGATAACAGTTACCCACCTCAAACTTGAATTCTCAATTCGTCCGAAGGTGTTGGGATCAGCAGAGGTGTCAGGGTATGCCTATAAACGTTTATCATTGTCATTAGTCACTTCTTGTGTCGCACAGCATCTAACTACGCGAATTATTTTTAGATGGTTAAAACTAGATAAATCCCTAACATTCCCCGTAATTTCCTTACCTTTAGACTTGACCTTAAATTCTCAAAATTTTCATTAATCTTTGAAAATTCATAACTAATTCTCTAGATCTCCGTTTGGGGTGATTCAAATTTCTATTCAAAGTTCTATAAATCTAGTATAAGGGACAAAAAGTCTTCAAACCAAATAATGGCTGTATAATTTTCAGGAATTCAAAAAGATGACGTTACTTAAATCTGCAACAGAATTTCTCAGATTTTCTGAACAAACTTTACTAAATCATAACTCTCATTCTACAATTCCGATTTAGGTGTTCTTTGGCTCGTTGGAAAGGGTGAGATGTATAATATTTACTGTAAAAGTTTCAAGCAAGAACTAAAATGTTTACTATTTCAAAAACAAACCCACAAATGACTGTTCATCAGAAGTACAGAAAACTTTTCTGATTTTTTGTCTAAACTTTGAAAAATGATAGCTCTTATTCCTCACGTCCGATTTAGGTGTTCTTTGGCTTTTTAGAAAGCTTGGGCTGTATACTATGTACTGTAAAAGTTTCAAATAAAAACACAAAATTTTGCTATTTCAAAATCAAGCCCGAAAATCACTGTTCACCAAAAGTACAGAAAACGTTTCAGATTTTGGCTAAACTTTGGAAACTCGTATCTCCTTTGTACAAATCCGTTTTAGCTGTTCTTTGGCTTTTTGGAAAGCTTGAGATGTCTACTATGTCATGTAAAAAGGTCATGGAAAAACACAAAGTTTTAACTGGTCCGAAAGGCAACGTCATTTTGTTGCTCCAGAATCAAACCGAAAAGTTTCAGATTTGTAACTCAACTTCCAAAAATCATAACTGGAGTTGTAGACCTCCGTTTGGGTGATCCAAAGCTCATTGTAAACCTTATTGAGTCTAATATATACTGTAAAATTTTCAAGGAAAAAAAACAATGGTTTACCCTAGACACAGAGCCACGAAATACACTCTGTTTGTGAGTTTGAAAACAGAGTACAGAAAATGCAGCAGTTTAAACCATGCGTTTTAAATCCTCAAACTCGAAATAAACTTGTAAAAACTAGAAGGGAGAGGTGTAGGGACTCAACCTGGTCGATAGGCAGGCTTACACGAACGGTTCCAACTTTCTTCCTTTCCTTCCGACTCTCACTCTCACGTTAACTTTTCGGTCTCTCCCTCTCTCGCGTTTTCTTCTTTCTCGTTTTGTGTTTCGCCTAGATAATAATGAAAGGAAGTGTGGAGTGTGGCTCAAAAGTATGGAACACGAGCTGCTATCTTTGGCCGGCCGAATGGGTGGTGACAGTTTGGCCGAAATAATGAAGGAACAAATGGAATATAATGGAGTGTTGCATCGTGTGCTTTGCTGTCCGAATAGGCTGTATATTAGATAAATAAATGAATTGTAGTGCTGCCATATGCTTTATCCAATAAAATAAAAGTAGTGGAGATATTGTATGAACTCTTGCTGGCCGAAAGTAATGGGATGGAGAAAGCATATTTGCTGCCTTGCGTCTTCCTTATGCGCTTAATTATTTCCACATGCACACGGGTGGACCTTTGTGTTGTAGTATGAATATAATGAGGAATATGCTTGCATCGTCAACATCCACTGAAAAATGCACCGACCTAATTAATACTTGAATGTGCGTGCATTTGATCTCCAATATCCGCCTTATTCTACCGAACATAAAAGCTTATATTCCATTGCCACATGCATATCGCTTCCATTCTCATTCCACGTAAGACCTCTAACCATTTATTGAACCAATAAATCTGACCAAAATAGTGTAGTGGAGATCTCAACAATAATCTCTTGTCTCAGGAATTTTGAATGCTACGTTACTCCTTATTTGAATTTATTTTTTTTCCCAATAAATTAAGGAAAAATAAGCCTAAATCTCAAACAATTATTCTCATAATTATTTTAAGCCAAATTTCATAATTTAATCTCCATAAAATATTCTAAATCTCAAATCCCAAAATTTGGGATGTTACATTTCTCCCCCCGTTAATTTAAAATTTCGTCCTCGAAATTTGAACATGTAAATGAGGAATAATTATAGACACTTAGCCTATTCTGTTCCATTGCATACTTACTAGGCACACAACTTATCATACAAAGTTTTTATCCATTCTGTACCCAAATATAGTTCTCAACCATACAGGACTCGCTGGTCCATTCTCTAAGTACTTGGTTACTCAGGCTTCTTTGCCCGTTATGATACACCTTCTGGCTCATCCCATTATTACAGCACTGAATATCCTGGCCTTACTGATCAGGATTTACCTTTATGCCATAAGCATCTCAACTACCATCGGTATAGTCCGAATATTTACGCGGTCTCACAACATTCTCTAGACATACTAGTCCAATTACCCCAATACTCGTGAGTCATCCCACCAAGTATTAAGCACATAGGTCTTATAACCCCAAGCTTCCGCTCATCTATCTCATATCCGAGCTTCTTCAATCTAAGCTCGTGAACTACTTTCATCTCGTTCAAAGCACTATAGGCTATTACTATCCGTCCTACCTAGTTCGATCTCGGACATCCTAACAGGTTTGCTCCGATATCAATAAAATCATTAACGCACCGTTTTCATTTTAATTGTGTTGTTTCATTTTCAAATTGTCACAAATTGAAAATTCTTATGGTTGCAGTACATTTCACAACTGTACCATACTAACAAGTAATAGTACTATCACCTCTTAAAATCAATCGCTTCAGTTCAAATCTTTGTGAAAACAATTCACCGCCGAACTATTTTCAAAAATATTTATTACCGGCACACATTAATGAGCAGGATTATTCATTTCACAAATCTAACATTTGAAAACTTTTGCCACCACTTCAACCTTTCGGTACATGTGTTGACATACCTCAATCTTTTCATACACAAACCACCACGGCGGCAATGCACTTGTTGGTCAATGTGGGGAGAGTTTCCATCCTCGCTCGGAACCCAGTGTCCACACTGGCACACTAATGGGCTACCCCACCAGAATTCCCACCTATGAATAAGGACAATGTTCAGGAGCCCTGCTCCAAATGTCTGCGTAGGTCCCAACCAAACAAGGCAATACATTTCAGATTTGGTACATTTACTTCCGGGTGTGAGTCTCAAAACTTATCCCTTCAAAAACTTTTACCACCGGCCAACGATTTAAAAATACTTTAAAACACATCCGGCAAAACCCAACAAAATTGAAAACCCAGTTTCAGATTTTTGGGTTCTAACAAAACCCTTTTTATGAGACAACAAATTTCACAAATCGACCATTCAAACGGTCTCAAATTGAAAATATTTCTTTCGAAAACTCTATTTCGAAAATTTTCACAAACTTAGCAGGTGCATTGGAAAATTCAAAATTCAATTTTCAAACATAACCAGGAACCAGACAACTGTTCTAGAAAGTCATCATTGCTAAACACATTTTAGCCTGTGTCTTTGGCTATTCAAATAATTGATAGAACACTTGGTCTATTTCATTTCAGCCTTTCGGTCATTTTCGGACATCATCCATGTCCATCGGGCTTTTAACCCTTTCAACATCATCCGAAATTCATCATCCATTAACCATGGGTTCTAGCGCTTTATGAACATATCCGTTCCACGGGACTTAGGGCTTCATTCATAATCAATCTAACGACCTATGAGCACATCAGTCCCAAAAGTCCCATCGCCCACCATATATCTTTATCACGAGATATATCACATCATAATTACACCCAATGGTAATCCACACAACACTAGAGCATCCCATGACGATACATTGCAACCATATAAACCTCCTCTGGGGTTATTTTGTATCTATGGACTACACAAATCAAATTCAACAACCAAAGGACAGACTAATCCCAATAGGTTTCTTTACCCACCGTACATCCTCAACATGAATGCACTCAGCTTTTTCCTATCCGGTATCCTACTATACCATAGGGAATCTATTAGCCACCTATATCTCTATGGTTATCTGTCCCAATCATGTAACCATAACCTGTGGCTACTGAGGTTCTAGCTATCATATAGTTCCATCAAGGAATTAATTCTCAATCATACACTCTAAGGGAATATTCTATAATCAAGATCTTTCCCTAAGCTAGATCATCGTTAACAACCTCAAATACCTCATTACATACAGGGTACCATATTCTAATACCTCAATTCATTCGAATTAATCTGTACTATACTCTAGTACCACAATTCATTCGTGTCAATTCAAATGCCTAAAGAATCAATTCAACTATTATCGATTCATAGGTCACGATTTGGTTGGTAGCAATCCCTCTGGATGCCCAATTAATTCTTAGGTTAATCAACCAAATTCTGAAACTTTAATCATACTCAATAAATATGCTAACATTTTCAAGATTCATAACTTACAGCATTCAGGTACTATCCTCAAATATTCCCAAAATAACAACCATCCAGTTTTCAATTCAATTCCTAGAACCTCAACATCTGTTGAACTAAGAAATCATATTCATCATCAATACCCATTGTACATATTAGGATTGAAATTCACAATTCTTAGTCTAATCCTTAAAACAGACAAAGGCTATTCTCACAATGTCAATATTCTCACAGGGTTCTAACACTACCACAAAGGTAACCCTTATTCATGCCCAAATAAACATACAGTCAATGTCGCATCAATCAATATTCACACAGTTCCTACTCTCAAATATTAAAACCGAAAGTACAACCTCAATATCACTGAAGCATATACTAAACACTATGCTTTTACCTCAAGATTATAATCAATCATACACAAAGCATTGCCGACAATGCAAAGACTACCCTCAAAATTCATACTACTTATACTTTGAGATACTAGATCCGTAAGCAACCTTGGTTACATTTTAACTCAACATTATTTCGACATAGATCAGATTCCAAACCTATCCTCATCTATACCACATTCAATGTAATACCTACTTAGCATCTGTATGAACATCACCATGATTCATACTACGAAGTACTCATACCTTAAATCAAAAGGTTTCAAATTTCGAATTATTCCAAAGATTCACTCATCCCAAGATTATTCTTACCTGAGTACAATTAACCACGGAGTTCCACTAGAATCTCACTACCCAGTCTGTCATCACGATTCAATAGCGCACTCCAAGTCAAATTTCCTGGAGACACGGCCATCAATCAATTACCAAGTGGCGTGCAATCGTCCAAACGACGTAGGCCTAGTAGTTACTAGGATGCATTAGGGAGCGATGCTACAGATTACTGCTCAATCAAAAGTCCACACGGTTATGAACTGGCAATTTAATTTGGATTTGACGTTACTTAATTTTTTTAAAAAATTGTATAGTACTGCTCTCAGTTATAAACTGAGGATGATACAGGTATCATTCTCATGCATTTTCCACCTTTCAGAAATACTAGTTACTCTCTTACATTTTCCCTCATTCAAATCTTTCTTCTTACTACTTCAAACATGGCGAGGTCCAAGCAACTATATTCCCGTTTCGATTCATACAGCCCTTCGTTTCCGAAGTTATATTCTATGATAATCAGCCTAACATATTGGCTGACTTATCTGGCAATGCGTCATTTTCATATTCTTCATTACTTTCTTACACTCCTTTAGAGGTGTACGTTCCTCCTTCTCCCTCAATGCTTCATGTTCCAACTTCTCTTCCAGGGGTTAATGTACTTCATCCATCCCCTAGGATTCAAGATTCAACTCCTTTGATTACAAACAGAGAAGTATCCGAGTGTGTCCATCAAGGCGACAGTCAAAAGATGTCATAACATGGGTGAACTCATGGAGTCTACTAAAACTTCTTCTCCAAGGAATCCCGCTCCCGGTCCGGGCCGACACCACTAACCCTTTTTCATGTGGTTGTTGCCATGTTCTACGTGAAATTATTCATACTAATGGACTTCACCATCGAAGCTTGAAGTTCATGGAAGGATTGGCATGATCTATCATGTCGTCCATAACCAGAATGTACAAGAAGGTCCTTCCACTATTAACAACCTTCAAATGTTTGACTTCGGAAGAAAAATACAGAGGAAATCAAACATTTTCCGACACAATATTGCATAAATCAAAATGCATCGTGGTATGTCTTGGTGCCGAGATCCATTATCATCCTATTATAAGGCTCTCAGTGTTGGTTTAGAGTGGACCGAGTCTCATAATGAACTCTTTGGTAGTTCAATCAACGTGGGAAATATATCTTCTAGAGGGAAAGAACCCGCACTTGAGGATGATTTACAAGATGATTATTCAACTCTCCGACCGAGTGTAATGTATAGAGCAAGACTTGAACAACACAAAAAGAGCAAGAATGTCATCGAACAATTTTTGCAATTTCTTCTATTTGACCCTTGAGGAAACGAGTCATCGATAAATTTGAGTATAGGTACCATAAAAAAATATGTCGTAGGGAAGGGTTAAGAGATTGGCCTCACGTGAAGTCTTTCAAGACTTATGAGGCGAGTTCTGACCGAGGAAGGCATTACCTCAAAGAAGATCCGTCTCAAGAGAAATTACTCAAGAAGAAATTAACAAATGTCATCAAGAGATGATTCGTCTTTGTAATGGGGTTGTTCCGATTGTTTCTCTTCTTACTTGAAATAATATCACCTACAAAATTCAAGTTTATCAAATAATTTAAAATTCAAGCAGACATTCTAACCCGTTGTTAGAACTTATGTTCTAACCGGACTTCTAAATTTTGAGCGGATAATTCTATTACCAAACTTGTCACTCGAATCTATCCAAGTATCAATTCAGATACTATTTACGTCATCCGAGCATACTAGCCAAATGCCGAGTCTCGTCGTACAATAGGACACGTAAGGTACGTTGAGGGTAAGCCTCCTTCGTAAATCCTCATGATGTTTTCAAAACAACTACGTTTTGTTAAAACCTTTTTCAAAAACTTTGTCCAAACCTTTGCTCGATACCAAACCGTGACACTCATCTTAAAAGTGCCTTTCTTTATCGAGTTTAAAAGCATGAGCATCGAAGTAGTTTGGACGACTTAATTGCGGAATAAAACTTTCTTAAAATAACTTAGTTTGAAAACATGAGGATAAGTTTTTCGCTAATCGAGTCTATCGCTTAGTGGGATCTTATTACATTAATCCAAAAATAGACAAATGATAAACGATAAATATTCAGTTCTTCCGTTCAAGACTTTCCAAATAGTTCCTTCGCCGTAACCCTTACGCCTACATCTTTCCTTTGATCCCGATCCACTATTGTCTCCTTCATGCGATCCGGAGTTCAAATGAATGAACCCCGGGGTAACAGTTAATCTCATATGCAAGTATGAAATGTAAATCACAAGTATAACACATGTATATACATAGAATAATTCATAGTAACAAAACACACCGTAACCGCTTAGTTAACGGCCAAGGACCGCCCCTTCGGGACACGCACCTCGTGTTAGGACACGCAGCCCTATGAGACCGCAGCCTCAAAATCCATAGCTAGGAAATAAACATATAAATCATCTAGCAAACATGATCAGTCATACATGAATACATACATACAAAGCTAACAAGATAATGTTACCCACCTCAAACTTGAATTCTCAATTCGTCCGAAGGTGTTGGGATCACAGAGGTGTCGGTATGCCTATAAACGTTTATCATTGTCATTAGTCACTTCTTGTGTCGCACAGCATCTAACTACGCGAATTATTTTTAGATGGTTAAAACTAGATAAATCCCTAACATTCCCCGTAATTTCCTTACCTTTAGACTTGACCTTAAATTCTCAAAATTTTCATTAATCTTTGAAAATTCATAACTAATTCTCTAGATCTCCGTTTGGGGTGATTCAAATTTCTATTCAAAGTTCTATAAATCTAGTATAAGGGACAAAAAGTCTTCAAACCAAATAATGGCTGTATAATTTTCAGGAATTCAAAAAGATGACGTTACTTAAATCTGCAACAGAATTTCTCAGATTTTCTGAACAAACTTTACTAAATCATAACTCTCATTCTACAATTCCGATTTAGGTGTTCTTTGGCTCGTTGGAAAGGGTGAGATGTATAATATTTACTGTAAAAGTTTCAAGCAAGAACTAAAATGTTTACTATTTCAAAAACAAACCCACAAATGACTGTTCATCAGAAGTACAGAAAACTTTTCTGATTTTTTGTCTAAACTTTGAAAAATGATAGCTCTTATTCCTCACGTCCGATTTAGGTGTTCTTTGGCTTTTTAGAAAGCTTGGGCTGTATACTATGTACTGTAAAAGTTTCAAATAAAAACACAAAATTTTGCTATTTCAAAATCAAGCCCGAAAATCACTGTTCACCAAAAGTACAGAAAACGTTTCAGATTTTGGCTAAACTTTGGAAACTCGTATCTCCCTTTGTACAAATCCGTTTTAGCTGTTCTTTGGCTTTTTGGAAAGCTTGAGATGTCTACTATGTCATGTAAAAAGGTCATGGAAAAACACAAAGTTTTAACTGGTCCGAAAGGCAACGTCATTTTGTTGCTCCAGAATCAAACCGAAAAGTTTCAGATTTGTAACTCAACTTCCAAAAATCATAACTGGAGTTGTAGACCTCCGTTTCGGGTGATCCAAAGCTCATTGTAAACCTTATTGAGTCTAATATATACTGTAAAATTTTCAAGGAAAAAAAACAATGGTTTACCCTAGACACAGAGCCACGAAATACACTCTGTTTGTGAGTTTGAAAACAGAGTACAGAAAATGCAGCAGTTTAAACCATGCGTTTTAAATCCTCAAACTCAGAAATAAACTTGTAAAAACTAGAAGGGAGAGGTGTAGGGACTCAACCTGGTCGATAGGCAGGCTTACACGAACGGTTCCAACTTTCTTCCTTTCCTTCCGACTCTCACTCTCACGTTAACTTTTCGGTCTCTCCCTCTCTGCGTTTTCTTCTTTTCTGTTTTGTGTTTCTGCCTAGATAATAATGAAAGGAAGTGTGGAGTGTGGCTCAAAAGTATGGAACACGAGCTGCTATCTTTGCTGGCCAGAATGGGTGGTGACAGTTTGGCCGAAATAATGAAGGAACAAATGGAATATAATGGAGTGTTGCATCGTGTGCTTTGCTGTCCGAATAGGCTGTATATTAGATAAATAAATGAATTGTAGTGCTGCCATATGCTTTATCCAATAAAATAAAAGTAGTGGAGATATTGTATGAACTCTTGCTGGCCGAAAGTAATGGGATGGAGAAAGCATATTTGCTGCCTTGCGTCTTCCTTATGCGCTTAATTATTTCCACATGCACAGGTGGACCTTTGTGTTGTAGTATGAATATAATGAGGAATATGCTTGCATCGTCAACATCCACTGAAAAATGCACTGACCTAATTAATACTTGAATGTGCAGGCATTTGATCTCCAATATCCGCCTTATTCTCGAACATAAAAGCTTATATTCCATTGCCACATGCATACTGCTTCCATTCTCATTCCACGTAAGACCTCTAACCATTTATTGAACCAATAAATCTGACCAAAATAGTGTAGTGGAGATCTCAACAATAATCTCTTGTCTCAGGAATTTTGAATGCTACGTTACTCCTTATTTGAATTTATTTTTTTCCCAATAAATTAAGGAAAAATAAGCCTAAATCTCAAACAATTATTCTCATAATTATTTTAAGCCAAATTTCATAATTTAATCTCCATAAAATATTCTAAATCTCAAATCCCAAAATTTGGGATGTTACACTATGCACACACCCCACCCCATTTTGACTATTGGCCATATTCTCGTGCACAATGATCTTCGGACACTCTTTGGTATCTTCCTTGTAGATATCACTGAGTACTCATCTTCTCTTTGGTGTCTAACTAATAGATATCTTGGAGGAACCATTTGATCCGATATAAACGACCTACTAATCCCTTGAGATTAGACATTTATGTTCTACACCACATAACAGAGTTCAATGTCTAACGGCTATATTTGTTACTCGTAACGGATTCATTGAAGCTTCTTAACGATCATTATAATTGCAACAAGCAAATATAAGGTGAAACATTCAACTCAAATCACCTACCGAAACATTTACGCTCAAACGAATTTATTGCAATTACTGTTTCATTCATTACTGTGTAATATCTTTGGATATTTTTGTACTTCAGTGATTATTTATCTACTCTGTAAGAGAGTTATCATCTGATCATTATTTTTGTAAGAAACTCAACGTAGAGGGACCTTGAGAGTGGGTGTATCGATTACAACTTGTAAGGGGGAGTGAATCATAGAGAGAGGATTACTCAAGTTACAGAGTGTGTAATCGTGTGAAATTGATAGTGAAAAACCCAGAGAGTGTGGAGACTAGACGTAGATCAAGAGTTTGGACCGAACCAGTATAAACCTTATGTGTCACTATATTTCTGTCCTTGCTCTGTCATTTTATTAATCTACCTTAATTGCGAAAGTTTTTGAAATCATCCATTTCACCCCCTCTTGTGGTGATATTTTGTCTTCAACTTTTACAAATGAACTATTATCAAAAGAGATAAGCTTCTGGTAATCTAATTAAGAAATTGATAGTATAATGGGTGCTAGCCTTGAAATTATGATATTAATAAATACTCAAAGCGAATATCATACACATATACTTATTTAATCTCAAGATAAAAATTAAAGTTTTATTACTTCTAGCCATTTAATGATTAAATAAGATAGAAAATATAAGTTATAGAGCTTCTAACCAAATAATAATGTAAAAAACAAAAGTTATATGGCTTCAGACCACTTAGTTTCAAAATATAAATCAAAGGAATATGGCTTTATTCCATATTATGTCGAAATAAAAAAATTAAAATGATATGATTACTGGTAATATAATTTTAGAATATGAAATTAGAGGGGTATAGCTTCTGGACATAGGAAATCAAAGTTAAACTAGCTAGAGTAAATTGTTAAAGGTATCCAAGTTACGAAAAGACAACAAATTGCATATTCCTAATGATTAAGTTGTTTAGGTTTAACTATTTTAATCTAAACAATAAATATTAACCTTTTGCTTGTGAAGATAGATAATGCTTATAAGTTCACAATGCATGTGTTTATATACTTTTATTTCAAATGTATGATTTTTTAGCACGTAAAGCAAATCTTTCATAATCAAGAGAAGGAAAAAATTTCTTAAACCTTAGAAACATAAAGTCAATCAGACCACACTAAGGCATCTAAGTTCTAGATAAATCTTCAAGATAAAATTAGAAAAGTTTCAATTGTGTTTAAAATAAAAGATCTATAGACATATATAGATTTAGAATGAATATATGCTATTATGAATGATATAATTTTAAAAATATTTATTTAATTAATAAACATGACTTGTTGTACGATGTAATTTGATGCGCTTGGGTTTGATTATCAAAAAGAAAAAAATGGAAAAAAAAACTTCAAGGCAAATTAATTTCGTGTGTGGCCTATTTCGTAGGAGTATTTTTTAAAAATCTATAGTTGAAGATGATAAATTAATTAGGAGGAAAATATAGTGTACCTTAGTTAGAGCCTCGTGCTTTTTTTTTTTTTTTTTTTTGGGCTCAATTCTAGGATATTTCATTACTACCAGAAAAAGCTATTACAACTGAGAGAAAACGAAAACATATGAACACTGACAGAGGAGCTATATGAAGAACCGGCTATCACCCAATAGGGGGGGTGAATTGGGTGTCTGATAAAACTTTAGATAACTTTGAAAATCTTTTCGCAACTTACTAAAAGTAGTTCGAATGACAGAATTAGTTTATAAAGCAATAATCAATTATTCAAACATATATGCTGGAAATGTAAGAGTTTAAGGAAGAGAATATGCAACCGAGATTTATCCGGTTCCGCCCAATCCTTGACCTACGTCCAGTCCCCAAGCTCCACTTGAGATTTTCAATCCACTATCTCCTTGTTTAACCGGGCACAAGAGAAAGCCTTTACAACCTCACAAGTTTAGTCGGGCACTTGTGTAGCCTTTACAATCTCTTACTGAGATACTCCCCCTTACACACTGTAAGGATACAATTACACACTTTGTAAACGAAGGATGATCCTCTTACTCTTGGA
Source organism: Acacia melanoxylon (assembly GCA_019022615.1). Taxonomy (NCBI): domain Eukaryota; kingdom Viridiplantae; phylum Streptophyta; class Magnoliopsida; order Fabales; family Fabaceae; genus Acacia; species Acacia melanoxylon. The sequence continues at coordinate 1,619,794 of JAFJYJ010000014.1, forward strand.
CTCACTCCCCCTTACAAGTTGTAATTGATACACCCACACTTAAGGTTCCACAACCTTAAGATTTTGACAACTAAAAGAATTAAATGGTGTTTAAGAACTCCTCACTGAGTAGATAAAAGTTAATCACTGAAGTACATAATCATTCATCTCACTCTCTACTGTAAACTATATAAACATTGAGAAACAGAGTGTATGAACTATCGACGGTGAAGTAGTAAAATCATTTCGTTGGCTTTGTCGATTCATTCATCAATCGTCGTCACTTCTTCTGGTTTGAAGACATCGCCATTTATAGGTTATTGTGTTTCGACCGTTGCGAGCATTCGACCGTTGGAAATCAGTTGGAAGTATCCGTTGAAGCTTTTGTTGCTTTTTGACTGTTGAGCTCTAATCCAACTTTAATCATAAAATGTTTATCGTTGACTTCATTAATGCTTCGTCTTGAGTGTTGTATTTATGGCCATTGGAGAAGCTTGAAGATTAATTGTTGTGACTCATGAATATAGCCGTTAGACAGATGAAGTTTTGTTTCGGCTTAGCATTTAATGCTTCTCTGACACACAAATTGCTTTATGCCAATTTGTTGTTAATCCATGTCTAAATAATCTGAAACTCATAAACACAATCGTTAGAAGCATTTGGTAATAACAATGTGTAATAATCTAAAGTAATAACAAGATTTAAGATCTCTGGTGTCGAAGATTTCAAAATAGAGATAACTTGCTCAAGCAAATAATCCATGCTTGCTTGGGCAAGTTTTCCTTGTATTAGTTGAGAATGATTTTGGATGCTGATGCTCGAGCAGAGTTTCTTCGCTTGCTCGAGCATGGTGCTCAAGCACGAAAATGTTCATGTTTGGGCAAGCTTCTCATCAGTCAAGGAAGAGGACTTCTATTTGACGTTGCTTGATCAAGCCAACATTCTTGCTCGGGCAAGGCATAGACAGAGACGAAAACTAAAGGAATAGCCAAGCTGCTCGGGCAAGCTTTTTCTCTTACTTGAGCATGGTGCTTGAGCATGTAAGATTACATGCTCGGGCAAGCTTGATACAAAGGTGAGGAGTGCAGTTGAGAGATGTTGCTCAAGCACAAATTTTGTCTTTGCTCGAGCATGGTGCTCGGGCATGCTTTCCTGTATGCTCGAGCAAAGCCTTTAGACTTTATCATTTTGCTTTTGTCTCGATGCTGCTCGAGCAAACATTTTCTCTTGCTTGGGCATGATTATTCAACTTATTCATTTTGCTCTTGTCTCGACGATGCTCGAGCAACCCAAATATCCTGCTCGAGCATGACTATCAAAATCATGTTCTTTATCTTGTAAATCTGATGATGCTCGGGCAAGTGCCAATTGTCTGCTCAAGCAAGCTTTCTGCCTTCGTCTGACTCGAGACACAACGCATATGAACTTGAGGCAGAAGATCTTATTAATTTTCTCTCTACTTCTTCTTGACTCGAGGCAATAATTCAATTCAACATGAGTTGTTCTCTGCTTTTCAGAATGCAAGCTTATCATCAACACAAGGGTCAATTTCCAGTGAATGTAGCATCCTTGATATAACTCCCAATTTGGAAAACCACTTATCCCCATATAGCTCTTTGAGTCTTCTTTCCAATGCAAGAAGAATCAGCTCCAAACTCATTGTATTTCGTCCATTATCATCAGATGTATGGAGGTTGTTCTTGACCAGCGTTTTTGCAGCATTCTGAACATACCATCAACTTCAAAACATCATATCTCCTTCAAGTGATCTTTTTTTTTCATGATTTGGATTTTTTTGGAAAGGTAGGTGAGTCTAGTTTAAAATGGCACCGGTTTCATCTCAGTCGGAGTTTTCGTTTGTGAGATATGCTCAAAATACCAAAGCTGGTTCTGATTGTGACGGTGATGTTTATGGCAACTTGTAAAAATCATAGCTCTCTCATATGAAATCCTTTCAGGATGAATTTTATATCAAAATGACGCATTGGGAGTCTAGTTTCATATGCCACTAGTTTCACGTCAATCTGATTCCTGGTTTGGGAGATATCGTTGAATTACCAGAGGTCACCTGAAACAGAGCTGAACAGAGTATGCTGAAACACGACCTTGCTCGAGCAAGAATTTTTCTCTGCTCGTGCAAGCATTTTCTTATGCTCGAGCAAGAGCGGAATTTGAGCGAAAAGGCACCATGCTCGAGCATGAATTCTGTTGTGCTCGAGCAAGCCTTCAGGAACTCAAATATAGCTTATTTTAACTCCAAATTGAGCCGTTCCAACTTCTATTTGATCATGAAGACTTCCAGAATCAATCTTGAAACTTGTATAAAGATATTTTCATTCCATTCATCAAGTTATTTCATCTCGAATCTCCATTCTTCATTATTTAACCTTTACATCTACATTAAATATAAGAATTAGTCAAAGTATAAGATAAATGTAGTATGCAAACTTTTTGCTCTTAAGAATGACATGTATACAAGACATCATCAAAACTAATCATAACCAACACTATATGCTAGGAAAAGCAAAACGAGAATTAAATAACGAAGAACTAGTGACGAGAGACAAAACACACAACAAAAAACGAAAGCACTGAATCAGCCAAAGTCCGCTGATCTGGACTAAGAGGGAGCACTGTTCGTCTGACTCCTTGAGTTCTTAGCATCTGTTTCCAGTACCGAAAGCAGAGGGGGTAAGGGTACATCTACCCACCCAATGGGGCACACCCCCTTATCAGTAAATGCAGCAAGAAGGTCCGCTGCTTTATTCCCTCGACGAGGAGTGAACTGAGTCAAGAAATTGGATTCAGAGTTTAACAACCCTAGGATGTCATCTAGGATGCTCCGGGAATGCCATTCACATAGATTTGGCCGATTCTTTTCCACACAACATGCAAGGAGCTGACATTCGGTCTCTATGATAACGTTCTTGTCTCCCAGATCCTGAGCAATCATCAACGCTCTCTTCATGGCTAGAGCTTCGGTCATGAACACTGAGATGGACTTCACTTTCTCTACAAATGCCCATTTCATGTTTCCCCAGTGATCCCGACAGATACAACTAATGGCTTATGCTTTTTTATTGTCGTGGAAACTCCCATCCACATTTATTTTGAGCTGGTTAACAGGTGGTGGTTCCTATCTTGCTATAGGTGGCAGCACTTGATCAGTAGTGTCGTTGTGCTTAGTGGTGTAGTTGGCTTTCCAGTACTCTAGCACATTCTGGTTTGCACAATCAATCACGTCCGCAGGATTAGGATTTGCTCCGTTAAAGACTACTTCGTTTCTACATTTCTAGATGAACCAGAGTATCCAACTGATGTGGGCGGCATCGAAGTCTGTGAGTGGGCTGTTGGGGGCCACGATCTCAGTCCACCATTCCTTAAAAATTTGAATTTGAATCGGGTCACTTTTCAAGGTGAATCAACAGCCAAACCATATGCACCTTACCTATGAGCAGTGGAAAAAGAGGTGCTCTATAGTCTCACTCTCAGAGTGACAAATAGGGCAGGTGGACACGTCACCCTTTCTTCTTGAGAGTAACGCTTCCTTGGTAGCAACAACCTTAGATAGGAGTCTCCAAATAAAATTGGTAACTCGCAGGATCACTTGTAGCTTTCAAGTTTGTTTCCAAATAGCACTAGGAAGAGGAACCAAGGGGCCAGCATTATGGGGGTTCACGGCATGGCTTGCATTGGTGAGGTGGAAACCAAGCTTGACTGAGTATACAACATTCTTCGCTGGCGTCCACATAAGCCAATCATCGGAAGGCACCCGTAGGAGTGGGATAGCAGCAATGGCATCACTGGTATGGTCGTCGATTAGGTGATGCAGAGAGTAGAGAGCCTAGCCTCGGTTTTCGGTAGAGATAAGGGAGGCCACCGTTTGGTGGGACTTTTTTAGCTCCTCGTCCTCCATGTGCAGTCGTTTAGGGGATAGGGAAGGGATCCAGTTGTCCTGCCATACTCTCACTGATTAACCATTGTTGATTTGCCAGCATAAATCATCTTTAATGAAGTCTCTTCCCTCCAAAACACTTGACCAACACCAAGAGGACTTGTGCCCTTTTACTGCATCAAGGAAAGAACAATTAGGGAAATAGAGGCCTTTGAGGACTTGTGCCCACAAATCATGTGGATTTTGGAGGAGACGCCATGCTGTTTTTACAAGTAAAGCATTGTTGAATTTTTCAAAGTCCCGAAAGCCCATGCCTCCTTCAGTTTTAGGCTTTGTTAGTTTATGCCATGCAACCCAATGAGTCTTGTTTTGACCTCCCCACCAGAAGTTTGCCACCAAGCTGTTTAATTCTTTACATGTCTTGACTGAGAATTTGAAGCACGTCATTGAAAATATAGGAATAGCATTGATGACGGCTTTTATCATAACCTCGCGGCCAGCAAAGGATAGGTGCTTGCTGCTCCAGCTTAAGACTTTCTTGTTGATTTTCTCACGAACATATGCAAGGGCCTGATGTTTTGTTTTCCCCCATATGCTAGGGATCCCCAAGTATTTGCCTTGATCTTCACTTTTTCTGATGCCTAGAATGTTGCAAATATCACTCCTTAATGAGGTAGGGGTGTTCGCAGAGAAGACAACACTGGATTTTTCCAAATTAGCTAATTGTTCGGTTGCCGAGCAGTAGTCATTGATGATCTTAGTGAGGGCATGATAGTTCGGATATCTGCATTCATGAAAAACAAGGCATCATCTACGAAGAAATTATGAGATATTATGGGATAGGGGTTACTTAATTTGATCCCTAATAAATGACCCTGATGTAGAGATTTATTAATCATGCAAGATAGGGCTTCTAATGAGAGAATGAAAAGATAGGGTGATAAGGGGTCCCCTTGTCGGAGCCCTCTACCAGGGCTTGTTGAAGCAATTTTTTCTCCTACAATACAAAGATTAAGATGGACAGTCTCCACACAATTCATAACAAGGTTAACCTATTTTTGGGAGAAGCCAAATTTCAACAACACACACCGCAGGAAATCCCATTCAACTCTATCATAAGCCTTGCTCATATCCATTTTTAGGGCAAATTAAAATTTATTCCCGGTTTTTTTACACCTTAGATAATGGAACACTTTATGAGCAATGGTTATATTATCTTGAATTAATCGGCCTGGAACGAAGGCACCTTGGCTGGGGGAAACACATTTATCAAGACAACACTTCATCCTATTTGCCAAGACTTTAGAAATAATTTTGTAAGACAAAATTACAGAGGCCAATAGGTCTGAAGTGAGACACTGATTCAGGTTTATCTACCTTTGGGATAAGAGTGATATTGGTCCCATTTATTTCCTCCAGGGGGAGGCTTTGCTCAAAAAAGTCGTTTACCATGGTAACAATTGTATCACCAACCTCGTCCCATGAGAATTGGTAGAATTTACCTGAGAAGCCATCAGGGCCTGGGGCCTTAGATCCCCCTAATTCAAAGACTGCAGTTCGAACCTCCTCTCACATGATAGGCCTAAGTAGCACCTCATTTGCACCTTCATCAATTTTAGTCTCAATAGCATCAAGAACATTAGAAAATTGATGCGGCCTTGAGGGAGATAAAAGATTAGTGAAGAAGTCAGTAAACATTGTATTAATGATTTTTTTTATCTCTGGTCCACACTCCGTTCTCATCTTTTATACTCAGGATCACATTCCTTCTACGTCATATTACCATAGAGAGATGAAATAATTTTGAATTTTTATCTCCTACTGTGAGCCAAGAGATTCGCGAGTGTTGCCACTAGTAATTTTCCTCCTGATCTATCAGCTCCTCAATACGTCGTAATAGAGCCATTTCTTCACATTTGCTCTCCTTTGTTTGGTACCCCTGTTTCACAATACTTAGAGAAGATGTTAGTAGTGCCAATGTCTTTTTGCGATTGGGGAAGGTTTGCTTGCTCCAATTAATGAAATATTTCCGACAATTATTTAATTTTGAAGCAAACTGAAGGATAGCATTGTAGTCATATAAAGCTCCCACTCTCCAGCTATCATTAACCACCTGCATATGATCATTGTGAAGAGTCCAATAATCCTCAAACCTAAACGGTTTAATTTTATTAGAAGAGACATAATGAAGATTAACAAGTAGGATATGATGATCAGAGCCATTGGCTCAATATGAAAAACTTGGGAAAGAGGGAACTTGTGGTAAAAATTTTCATTTCCCATGACCCTGTCGATTCTTTCACGGATGGTAGCCTCTCCCTGCCGCCGATTGTACCAGGTAAACCATGAACCATCGAAACCCAAATTGATGAGCGAGCAATCAACAATAAATTTCTGGAAGTTGAGGATTTTCCTGATGGCTCTTAGGTTGCCGCCTTGCTTTTCCTGATGAGATGTGATGTCATTAAAGTCACCTAGGCAGATCCAGCTCTCAGCTCTACATTGTGCAAATTTGACAACACTTTCATAGACAATAAGCATGTCCTTCTCTGCTGGGGGGCCATAGACAAAGGAGATGTATTGCGGAAAATCAACCGACGGATCAAAGATTGATGTATGGATTGAATAATTGGTGGACTCAAGGATGTTCACGATAGTTTCCTTATCCCAAAAGAGAGCAAGACCACCACTACGACCCATAGGCTCAATAATCCATTCTTCATCAAAACCACATCGTTGCCTGATCTTGCTAACATACTTATGTTTCTTTTTAGTCTCCATGAGGAAGACTATTTGGGGTTTTTGTTTGAGGCATATTTCTTTAGGGTACTTAACTGTCAGAGGAACCCCTAACCCCTGACAGTTCCACGATAGGAAACTCATGGTGAACCGATGGCTGCTTGGTGGCAACCATCGGCGTTATGTGAAGTTTTGTGGTAAGGAGAAGAGGGGGTATCAACCATATCATTACAGCTATCCACTGCCAGGGATGATTTGAAGAGGGCGTTGGTTTTGAGCTCAACTACCTTGGTTCTTCGTGTTCCTTGTTTACCACGCATGAACTTCTTGAGCTTACGCATGTTGGCACGTGAGGTCCCAACTGTGGAAGGAGCATTATTGGCATCAGGTGGGACTAAGCTTTCCTGTTCATGGAAGACAAGTCTTCTTTTTGATTATATAGGCGGCTGCTCCTCCTCCAACGGTTCATAGCCCCTTTTTAAATTTATTCTAGTCAAACCTGTAGTCACCGTCATTAAAGGAGACAAACAAGCAAAGGGAATAATGGCTGATTGGCTATCACTCTCGCTGGCAGGAAATTCCACTCTGTAAGGAGGCTGTTTAATGTGATTCTCCAAATTATGGCTGATTGGTACCGGATGGTCATGAAGACAAGTGATCGTGTTATTAATTGGGTTGCTTGCATCCCTTTCGGGTTTGCACTAGGCCATGGGCTCGGGCTGAGACTTCGGGCTTCCTAAGCTAACATCCACAATTATTGAGAATTTGGGTATTAAAGATTCCATGCATGGTTGCTTACTAATGAGGGCTTCCACGTGGCTTTGGCTGTTTGCAGTAGGTTCTTGGCGAGGCAGTGAGACAATAATTGAGGATTTGGATATTAAAGGCTCCTTACATGATGGCGCTATGATGACGGTTTCCATTTGATTTCGGCCAGTAACAGTAGGATCTTGGCAAGGCAGCGAGACATCTATCTTCACTCCATGGATGTCGCTATTGCCATTTATTGTGCGATATGCTATGATGATTTCCCTATATGGTTCGCAGTGATGAAAGCTTCCACGTGGTCTTGACCGTTAACAGCTATATCTTGGCTACGTAGCGGGAAATCCGGCATCATTCCATGAATCTCGATGTTTCCTTTTATTGTATGATCTCCTATCCTTCTCCGGTTCAGAGCTTGGCCGGTCTCCGGCGGCGGTTTCCCGAACAGCAGCTTCGCCTCATCCCAGCTCTTATCATACACCACAAGAGCTTCTTCAATGGTCTTGACGTGGGCCGTGCCTAACCCATTAGCTGCGCATCCTTCTGCAGTATCCTCTTTAGTGATTTCCTCCTGATATTTGCAATTTCTCACCTCATGTCCAATGAGACCGCAGTCGTAGCAGTAGTTCTAGAGCCTCTCGTATCGAACAGTGACCCAGATAGGTTCCCGTTGTGGCCGAGGGACCCAAAAACTGGTGATGAGGGGTTCAAGGATATTAATGAGAACTCTGGTTCTGATGAAGGTACGAGAGAGCCGTCATGGATTTTCGGTTATTCAAATAAAACAGTCCTACCCACAGCATTGCCTAATTTGACAGCGTTCTCTCGGTCGAAGGCAGCTTGGGGTAGTCCATGGAACTGGACCCAATATGGACACCAGTCAAAACATACCTCCTGAAAGACAATATAATCATCCCACGGCTGGATGTTCAAAAGTGCTCCTTGGATTGCCCACGGGCGGCCTTTCAAGACTCTTTTATAGTCATCATGTTTAGCGAACCTAAATAGGTAGGCATTCTTCTCGGGCATCTCATGGATCTCCATTTCCTTGTCGATACCCTAGCCTTTCTTGATCATTGCACTCACAGTGCCTCTATTCAAAATCTTGTTCGTCTCCAATTGACCAATAAGGGCACGACCTTTCTGACCCATGGTTGGGTCGCTTAGATCCAATAACACTTCTTTGTCTCGTTGGGTACCACCACTATATTGGCTTCTCTCCATTAGAACATCGCTTCAAGAGTAGCGCTTAACAGTGGTTTATGAGGGGATAAGAGGGAAAACAGGGTGTAACAGAGTTATGGGGTAAAGAAGATGTGGAAACAGGGGATGAGGGGGGCACTCAGAAAGAGAAGGGAAGCTCACAACCGGGGCGAGGAAGGGCGCTCACGGAGGAGGAGGAGGGACTCTCACGGCGGAGGGGGAAGAACTCTCCCAGTGGAGAGGAAAAAGCTCTCACAGAGGAGAGAAAGTGACGTTAAGGTAATCCAATACACAAATGTTAGAGCCTCGTGCTGATAACCTTTTATAAATAAAAGGCAAAGATAATAAGAGAAAGAAAAAATATGAGAGTAAGAGAGGATAAATCTTATTCATAGTTCAAGGTGTGTCAAATAAATAGTACATTCCTTATAAATGTAGTCACTTTGCAATGTCAATAAACTATATCAATATCTACAAATTTAATGACAATAACAGATAATTGTTAGATACTGGAGATAATAAAGATAATTGGGATATATGGATATCCATACAAATATTTTATTCATAACATCTTTCTATTTTCTATTATATTTTATATGGGGTTTAAACTTCTCATGTTGCATGAGAAGAAGAAGATTCATACACACACATGAAATGGTGTGACCCATACACACACACACACACATATATATATATAATGCTAATTATATATATATATGTGGGTCCCACCATTTCATGTGTATGTGACATGAGAATACACTTCTTCTACGACATGAGAAGTGTTTTTCCCATTTTATATATGGGTAAAGGATTTCTCCAGTCACTGGAGAAAACTTATCTCCAGTAACCCCTAAAACTACGTCATTTTGGATTAATGAAGGGTGTTTCCGTAATTTTGTTTACTTTTTTATCATATAAATTTTATCGAAACACCCTTCATTAATTCACCTAAAATTACAAACAGACCCTTCATTAATTCAAAACGACGTAGTTTTAGGGGTCGAGATAAACTTATCTCCAGTGACTTGAGAAATACTTTTCCCTTTATATATACTTTATATTATTGTATCTATAAATTATAATAGCATGTTTAATACATTCTTCTCAACCCCGCAAATGCATTAATGAAATGATTACAAGTAAAATTTTGAAATATTAAATTAGAAAAAATTAAAATTTTTCACACACTTTCCCTCCTTAGTTATTATAATAACTCCTCTTTAAAATTTCAAATAGAGAAAAGTCCAAAAATCATGCCACTTCCGTGACTCACAGTAAACCCAGCATGTCTTAACAATATATTGTTTTACACTATCATGCCGTATTTGTTGAGATACACTTGGTTGAATTCTATTAATTTTTTTTTTTTTTTTTTTTATTGGCACGGTTATCTTTCTATATATAGGAGCTAATTATGTTTGTGACACTATCAAACCCAAACCCTAAATGTCTACACCTCTCATATCTTGAAATTTTATATATATTTTTTCAAATTTTGAAGTTTAATATATTTTTTCAAATTTTCTATTTAATCCTTTCTTTAGATTTCAACTTAATATGTATCATTTATGTTTGAAATTCTATATATATAGCACAAAACAAAATTGTCTATCTTACCATGGTTGATTGTTATAAATTTGTCCAATCAGAAATGTTAGACTATAAAGTTTCACATATTTTTAAATTTTCTACTACCTCCGTTCCTAATTATAAGAGCTAGTTGACTTTTTTGGGAGAGATTAAGGAAGCTAAATAAGTTACTTAATCATTGGTTTTCTTTGATTATATATTAGTTTATTAGTCAAATTATTAAGTTTGAAGAAAAAAATAAAAATAAAAATACTCTAAGCTAATTTAATTAGCTTCCTTATAATTAGGACCTGAGAGAGTACTTCATTAGCATATTTTTAAATTTTCTACTTCATTAGCATTTAATATTTTAATTTCAGTTTCTTAGAAATTTAAAGGTGAAAAATAGATAATTTCGAAGTAATTGAGAGTATTAAAAAAAAGGGTTAATGTGCGATTTGGCCAAATTAACTATTAAATTTAAGATGCCGATAAAGACAATTAACTATTAATAGGACCTTAAATACCAACAAACTATTTAAAATGCTAAATTAGCACAAAAACGTTATTTTCCCAGTTAAGTCTGTTAGTTGATTTCTTTTTTTTCTTTTTTTTTGTTGATACAATTGAGAACCCAGACATTATCTATCCTTTATCATCGGTAAGAAACCTCCCTAATTCCTCGTCAGATTGCGAGATCAAATGGAAGCCAGGCAGAGCAGATATTTGGCTAGGTGATCAGCCACAGCGTTCCTCCAGCGACTGATGCGACGAACTTCAACACACCAGGCACGATCAACTAAACCTTTAATTTCAGCAATCAGTCGTCTGCCTTCATGCATTTCGTTCGTCGGACATTTAATCAGCTCCACCACGTCTGCAGAGTCAACCTTGAGAATGACTTTTTTGAACCCCATGGCTCTTCGACAACTTCTTATTCCCATCCCCTAGGTTCAAACGGTTCTGTGCCTCATTCAAACAAATCCTGAATGCATTAACGCTGGATAAAATAGAATGGTTCGACACCCTCTTTCCTTCAAAGACAGTAATGTTGCAACGCCTCCATACCCACCAGCAAGTGATAACAAAAACCTGCTGCCATTCATCTGCCTTCCTCATTCCACCTCAGTTGATTTCTAAGTTGTACTATGGAGTGAGGAACCTCCCCACCTATTAAATTACCAGACAAATTAAGAGACTCAAGTTCAAAAGCCTGAAAAAGTGAAGAGGGAAGAGACCCATTAAGTGAATTTCCAGAAAGGTCGAGAATTCAGAGGTGGTCAATCAATCCCAGATCATAAGGAATTGATGCCACAAGTTCGGAAGAGACAAGCCAATCACTCGAGCTTGAGCCTTCTGTTCTGCACTTGAAATATTCGAACATGTAACTCCATTCCATGAACAATGTGTATCGTATTACTCCTCCATGTAAGAAAAGTGAGAGAGAAGAGAGAGAGGAAGAAGGTTAGAGAGAGTTATGATGGAACACAGACCATGGAGGTGCAATACAGAGAAGGAAAAAGAGTAGCAGGATAAATTAAGCTGCTCACCAAAACTAAACCTATCTTTCGGTCAGTGAAGCTACGCAGAGCTTGCTCAAATAGTTTATTTGCTCTTCCCACTGGTTCAGCTGTCTCGCTCTTCCCATTGGTTTAGCTGTCTCGCTCTTCCCAAATATAACGGACTTAACTTAACGGAGATTAACGTTTTTGTGCTAATTTAGCATTTTAAATAGTTTGTTGGTATTTAAGGTTCAATTAATAGTTAATTGTGTTGAACCGTCCTGAGTCAATAGTTCATGGGCCAAATCGCACCTTAGCCCTAAAAAAAATAGAGGAGTGAGGCTAGGTGTTAAGGCTTTTAGTGATTCCTCAGTCTTGTAGGATAGGATGTGGAAAGCAAAAATTACTCAGTTTCTTTAGGATAGGGCCTGGAAAGCAGAAGAGATTTCAAGGATCAATCATTTTATAAGGGGTTTATTTCTTTCCCTCTTGAGGAACGAAATTCAGCGGCAGATTTTATTGTAAATGTGTCGATTTTTTAATTCATTTTTTTATTAGTTTGAAGCTGGACATTTTTTTTTGTATTGAATATTTTAGTTTCTTTGTGTTCATAAAATGCAAACTCCCCTATAATAAAAAAGTCTTAAAAGTTTTGTTTGTTTATTATATACTTTCAATAGTTGTAAGTAACATTTAAGTTCCTATGTGGCAATAAAATGTAAATCTTTCTGGCTATGGAAAAATCGCGCAAAAACATACGAGATTTTCTTAAAAGTATGACCACCACAAATGGTTTTAAAGACAAAGACAATTATGAACTTCTAAAATAGGTGCAAAAATATATATTGACAGTTTGTTTGAATTTTTTGGACTAAAAATTGTAATATAGAGAATGACATAGATGATTAAAAAACAACCTAGAATAATAATTTGCTTACTAAACAAGGAAATTAATTTTCACCTAACCGTTTATCTCCACCTCATCAATTTATCTCGACCTAATCCTTCCTCTCCTCTCCCTCTTTCTTCCAAAAAGAAGTGATGAGGTGGGGATAAATAGTTAGGTGGAAATAAATTTTACCTTTCCCATCAACAAATAATTATTCCAGGTTGGAGAAATACTTATATGCTCCAAGAGTATCACATTATCTGAATTATATCCAATAAAAGCATAACAACTTATATTGTTTTCATCCTAATTTGCTGATGAATCATTTGAAAAAAAAAATCAAATTTTATGTTGTTTTTTAGGAAAAAAGATCTTAATTTAAAAATAAACTAAAACAAAAGGATCAACCAATATTGTTTTTAAAAACAGGATACAATTTGATTTTTTTTTTCAAACGAGTCATTAGCGTATTATGTTTTCATTGAATAAAGTTCAGATGACATGATACTTCTAAAGTATGTAGGTATTTCTTTTCATGTTGTTTCTTAATGATCCACATCATCCTCAATGTCACAATTTTTAGTCAAAAAATTCAAACAAGCAACTAATGCTCAACGTGTATTTTGCCCCTATTTTTGAATCTCATAATTACTTTTACCTGTAAAAAAAATAATTTGTATGATGCACATTTAGGAAAATCTTGCATCTTTTTTTTGTTGCACCTTAATCCTTAAAAAGTTTAAATAAATGGTCAGCTAACGGCCAATATACATTTTTTTTTACCTATTTTGAAAGTTTATAATTACTACATATTTTTGAAAAAAATCTCGTGCATTTTTTCACCTTAACCCTAGGTTAAGTATATCAAATAAAATTACTTGCTTACATCTTATCAAAAGAAATTAAAGTAACATATACTATAATATTTTCCTAATCAAGAGAACACTGCATAATCACTTTCAGTTCATTTTCTTTCCTCACAAAAATTTCAAAAATTATTATATTTATTCACCCATGCAATTGCATTGGGACTATACTAGTTACTACATATAAAATATCAATAACCGCATGGTAAAATTTACCCCTAACTACTGTGTTGAACAAAAAGTTGCTTCAACAAGGGTCTAGTAAAACAAACAATAATAAATGTTTCTTTAAATTTCTAAAGTTACACTTAAAATAAAACAAAAAAAATTCTCCAAAAAAAGAATTATACTTTGAAGCAGAGGAAGCACTCTCTAAGGCCTCGTTTGGATCAAAGAAAATTGGGAGAAGGAAAAGGAAAATGGGTATTTTTCATCACGCGCGACTGTTTGGTTCGCATTTTCTCAGCAAAATGTTTTCTGACGGCGGGGCAATTTTCCCTTTTACATGGGAAAATGGGTTCCCACCAATTTTGATGGTAACCATTTTTTGGCGGAGCAAGAAAATCGAAGAAGATGAACTTACCCTTTGCGAGCTTCTGTTGCGTATTCAATCCGCGACACATCTCTCTAGTCTCCAGCTCTTAAACTCATGGAAGGAAGAAGAAGGAGGTCAATGGTCCTCTCCAGCTCTTGTTTTCACTTTCCTTTCGATCTGGTCTCCCCTATCTTACGACTCCAACTCCGATCTTTTTCTTAGGTTGCCGATTGTCTGAAAAAGCGGATTGAAGAATAGAGAAGAAGCGACGGAGGAGAATATACACTCAAATTGAGTGTGCACCTCAATTAGTCTGCACATTTGTGCACACTCGAGTAACAGTGCACTGTGAGTGGGTGGTTTTAAATAATATTTTATAGGTAAAATGGTATGTTACCTTATTTTCTTTCAACTAAACAAAAATTTTCTTATCAACCCATTTTTTTTTCCAATGCGAACCAAACGCATCGAAGCAAAATATTTTCCATTCCATTCCATTCTCACCTTTTCTTTGATCCAAACAGGGCCTAAGGTCTCATCTTATTTTTAAGAGGAAAAAAATTTATGGTTTTCACTACTTGACAGTACAAAGGAATCATTTGATCATTCAAACAAACACTATCTTACATGAAATGACATAATTTTACAACATATTCTACTTTATACTTTCACACTTATTCTTCCAATTTTACTGCAACACAAGATAGCCAGAGGCACACTCCAAACTGGATACCTAGGTATACATGTACTATCACCTATTTCAACATTTTCAAGAGAATGAAAAATCAAAGGAAAAAAGGAAAAAGAGATCGTGTCAATCATAAGTTTGGCACCTAACATTTTAGAAAGTTCCTTTATGATTGGCTTCTCCTTAAGATCTCCGTCTCTTTCCAAACGCCATTTCTTATTCATATTCTCAGCCTGCACACCCAAGTAATTGCTCATTCTCATGCCATTAAAGAAAATTACATAGGTTGAGAGAGATATGGTTTAGTAGCCTACCCAAATTTTCAAGGAAGTTAATTGCTCTTTGATTGTATCGAATTTTGGCTCAACAGCATCTTTTCCTTTAATTTTGACGTCATTGATCTATCAAAATATAACGGCTTCATGTAAATAAGTATTCATATGATCCTATTTATAAGTCATTCTTAACATGTAACATCGAAACCAAGGAAAACCTTAAACTTCATTAACTCAGCCTTAGAATTTAACAACTTTCAAACGTTACCCCTATCAAATTACACAATACTCTATGAGAACAAAGTCAACATCATAATAAATAAAGGGTAAAACTATAAATTCACATAAAAAATTAATGAAACAAAAAAACAAAACATTTCTATGCCTTATAGGGATGAAAATAGGCTAGACTAGGCTTTAGCTAAGGAGACATGGGTCTGCGATGGAGATCCAAAGCCTGGGCCAAAGCTTGTACGTAGGCTTTTTTTTTTTAAGGCCTGAAGCCTATTTAAAGGCCTACTTAAAATGTAGGTATTTACACAAGCTTAAAGCCTATGTATCTAAGTTCATATATAATTCATCAAGCCTATTTAAATGCCTACATTATGTCTAGTGTAGAGATTCATTCTCATATAAAATAAAAGAATTAGTAAGAGAAAGAAAAGAACACCTAATGACAATTATTGTCTAAACAAGTATGAATAAGAAAAATCAATCATCTATTGATTAAGAAGATATATTTTTTAAAATCAAGCAAGCACGACAAGTGGCATGTAAAACTAGATTTTACCTTTTGTTTTTCTTACAAAAAATGAGACAAACTCCTCTTATTGGGATCATTTTCATTTAGGCATCACTAAATAAACTTACTGCAATTATTATGTTGCATCAAATGACATAAATCAAGGGAGAGATAGTGAGTTAGAATTGTCATCTCGATCGATAAAAAATAAGAAAAGAGAAGTAGATGTGATCAATTGATAAATGAAAATGTTCAGCTTATTGATGATATATGATGAAATATGAAATTTTGGTTAAGAATAGTTATTGATTTTATAAATAATTTACAAAATTAATTTAGATTAAATTATACATAATCTTGCATAATAATACATTTTCTTAAATAAAAACTAAATAGGCCAGGCTTGTTTAACTAAATAAGCCTGAGCCTGACCTATTTACTAAATAGGTTTAGGCTAGGCTTAAAGTAGGCTAGGCCGTAGGCCCTTGATAGGGGACTAGCCTATTTCCATCCCAAATGCCTTATAAATAGTACAAGGGGAGTATTTAATATAATCATTTCCCATACCTAAAGGAGAACAACAAAATGAAAAGACTCAATGGCTCATAACCACAATCCTGATGCTATATACATCTGGGAGTTGGAACAGAAAGGAAAGGAAGAAATCCAATGATTTTTTTTTTTTTTTTTTTTTTTTTTTTGATTTCTCTGCCGAAATTTGGCGCTACTAGCAAATCCAATAAAATTTCTATATCTCTAAAAGCAGACAACATATTTATATTCTTAACGGTAAAGTGAAAAATGTTAATCAAATATATGATTTGGTTGAATAGTTTTGAAATTTAAACAAATAATTACTGGTTAATATTTTGATTTACCCAAATGTTAGATCAAGACCAACAAACTATCTTTTTCAGTAGATTGCCAATCAGTCCAGTTTCAAAAACAAAAATAGTTTAGTTGTACTTACGTTTTTTAGATCTAACTTGGAAGCTACCATTCCAAATACCAATGTAGCTCCACCGAATACTATTGCAGTGGCAATTGCAAATGCCTTTCCAACTACAAAAACCAAAATGAAAAATGAGCAACATTATAAGAATTGGTCTCTAAGGGATATCCCCCAAAGAAAGCTCAACAACAAAGAAATGGTGCAAATGCGAAAGGCATTCCTGATGTAAATGAGGTAATTTTTTCAATGCATTCTCTCAAAAACTAAAATTGTAAGATATGGGTGTCTTCATATATGAAAACTTAAATATATGAGGAATTTTTTCATTTTCAGAACAGTAACTACTCGATTATACCATTTTATTTGTTGGCAGAGATTCCATTTCTGTTCAAGTTTTTCTTTGTTTCTTTTCCTTTTTGCTTTATTTTCAGAAATTCGCTTATTCTAGAAGGTCTTTCCAACCAGGACTTCTTTTGTTGTATTGGATTGAACTTTATAGGAGTAACATTGCCAGCAAGAATGTAGAGCTTTCTTTGGCACCAGCTTTGAAAGCCACAAGTCAGAAGTACAGAGCGTTCTGTTTAAGAAAGTTTTATCACAGTCAATTCTTTCAAGCATGAATCTTTGGTAGCTTTTAATGTCAAACTCAGAAATCATTTCATCCTATTTCTTTTGAAAAGATTTTAAAAAAAAAAAAAAAAAAGCTTTCTTGTTCTAACTCTATTGTTAATCATGTTATTACTTTCTAGAGTCAAAACCTTCAAGCTAAATGCATATTTCCAAAAGAAACCCACAGAGACTCTAATAACTTGTTTCATTTACACACACAAACTTATATTAATTCATAATTTCTCTATGCAAATACAGAACCTAAAACTAAAGCTCAATCTCAACCTACAAGACCCCTCTAATAGTATAAACAATATTTAAATTATGCCTCTGTTTATTAGATGTAATGAATCAGGCAACCTATTTTTGACAAAAATAAACATTTCCTTCCTTCATGTTGCTTCAGAAATAGAATTCCAAGATTCCATCTTTGTCTACCTCAATTTTCAACAATTGCTCCTATCAAGTTTAGTTATATTTACTCCCTTAGGTCCTTTTAATAAGCAATTTTTATCCTTATTGCACGAAACGAACTGGAGGTTAAGATTAGTTACAAACAATAAATGTGTCAAAAATGTCATGTTTCTTCCAAATATGCCTCTATTTATAAAAAGAGCATAGGAGAGTAAATGCCAAGAAGGATAAGCACCTATAGAAATGCAAAACCAAATGACCACTTTTGCCCCATAACAAGACGTAGAGAACAACAAAATGTACCATTTGCAAGCCCTTCAGCTGCTGCTTTTATCTTCTCTGGATTGACAGGTCTGGGGTGCCTGTCTTGATTCAATTCATTAGCAGTTGAGGCTGAGACCAAGTTTGACATTTCAGGCAATTCCCATCTGCAACCATTAAGTTACAAAACATTATTAGCAACTCTCATTTAAAACCAAAACCAAAAAGGAGCATTCACCACATGAAGAACAGAAAAGGAGAAGAAAGCCTAGAAAATGAGTAAAGCACTAAAGGCAACAAATTAAATATATCAGCAAGGTTAGAGACTTCAAGTTTTGGTTTACCCATGTTGAAAAGAAATGACAATAAATGTTGAAGAACCATCAGAATTCCTTCTCCAACAGGGCAAAACAGAATCACAGCAAAGACATTGATATGCATGTAAATGAGCACCAATAACGGATATGTATTCTCTCAATTTCCTGAGAAATTGATAGTTTCTATCAATTACAATGCGTGCAAATCAACACACCAGTTGTAGAATTCGCCATTTAAATGACTCCACACATGCTGGATATATTTCTCCCGGAAATTCACACTTCAAATAGTCAAATTTAGAAGAAATTCAAAGCATCAAATCCAGAAAAAATGGATCACTACCCAGCATTTCCCTTTTAACCCTAAACAAACCCAGAATCAAGATCAAATTCTAGAATATTAAGCAACTGAAAATATAATTACGAACTACAAAATGATTCCCAATTCCCATACCACCACATAACCTAAACAGAGAGAGAGAGAGAGAGAGAACCTTTTGGGGCCGAACGTGACTTGAGGGAGAGAAACATAAGCTCGGAGAGGATTGAGAGCATCGGGAGACACAGAAGAAGCAGATTTGGATTGGGAAGGAAGGACCCATTTGGAGGGATTGACGAGGGCAGAGGAGGATTCCAAAACGGCGTCGCTTCTGAAGACCTTCGAGGGCAAGGAGTGTCTGAGGACCTCAGGAAGCACGTCGGTGTGATGTTGGACTTCGTGCTCCGCCGAAGAAGTGACGGTGTCGAGGCTTTTATTGGCGTTGGGATTTTTCTGCACTAATTTTCCCACCACTTGTTTCGATTCCTGGAAAAAATAAGCTGCCTGCTAACCTTCCCGCGAGAAAACTCATTTTCTACCCTGCCCGGTTTTGCACCAACAGAAACACTATGGATCGCTCGAGGTTTACTTTCGTCAATGGTTCATTACTCCCGACGTCGGTGTGTGTGTATATATATATATATATATTTATATTATCAGGTTAAAAGAATTTATCCATTCCCCATGTGTTCGTATAATATGCGTGGGTACCAAGCTCCTGGAAAGGACCGTTGTCGTAAGAATACAGATGTATAGTCCTATAGGACTAGTATGTTGATCTAGGATCAAATAGCTCTCTCTTAGATATCTATGGATGAGATACATGTTATGGATCCAAATAATAGGCCTGGAAAGGTCAGGCCTAAACAAGGACACAAGGGTACCAAGCTCCTGGAAAGGACCGTTGTCGATTTATATTTTAAGGAACTTGTTATGTCATAAGAACACAGATGTATAGCCCTATAGGACTAGTATGTTGATGTAGGATCAAATAGCTCTCTCCTAGATATCTATGGATGAGATACCTGTTATGGATCCAAATAATATGCCTGGAAAGGTCAGGCCCAAACAAGGACACAATGGCAGTTGTCACGAAATATCAGGGAAGTCCCCATTATCCCATAACTAGATAGTGCAGGTAGTGGGAGACGGAGCATGTGAATGATGGGAACGTGCAACCAGGGGAATCGGATCCTCTTGACCTCACTATAAATAAGGAGATATTCTCCAGGTGAACAGTACACACACAGAAAAAACCCTGACTATTTACATTTTGTCACACTAAGCACACACCCCACCCCCTTGACGGAATTCCGTCTTCGTGTAGCTTGGTGATCTTCTTATTCGAAGTTATCTCATCTATAGATAGCACCGGATAAGCCTCTCTTGGATGTCTGATCATTGGTACATCCTTGGGAGCCATTAGATCCTACATCAATATTCCACTAACCCCTAGAGGTTAGACATCTGTGTTCCATACCGGAACATTGGCGCCGTCTGTGGGGATCCTGTAAAATTTGATTCCCAGATCATTAAAAGCTACAAGCTCACTGCTGAGAATGGCAAACACCCGAAGTCGTAATCCGATAGCACGATAAGATCACATGTCAGGAGAACAACCACAACAACCTCAAGATCACTCCGCTCCACCAACAAATCTCATGGGTCCCGAGAGGGAGCATGTTGCTATACTAACAGAACCAGAGACCTCAGAAACAGATAGCTCTCCTCTTCCCGAGAACGTGATAATCCAACAGGTGGGACCGGCGATTGCCTCACAAGACCCACCGTTAGAATTCCAGACAATAAACCCCGACATCCTTATGTTACAAACCACCCTTGGTTTTGTAATGAATCGGATGGAGGAAATTGAGACTCGTAACCGTCTCCAAAGACAAGAGGATATTTGACGTATGAGGGAAGAGATGCAACATCGCAATGTAGAATGGAAACAGCTGTTCAACGAACATACTAGACGGGTTGACCAACCAAGTCGAAATGAGGGAAAGACGTCGCTGGCCCCAGCAGAACCAACATTTCAATGTCAACAAGCGCCAGGACGTCGGCATTAGAACCTCAGGAGAACGAAGGAGAGCGAGAAGACCAAATCCGAGATGCCAGGCATGACACATTGAAGATACAGTCGATGGGTAACTTGGCAGGCGATACCGTTAATGCAATTAGAAACTCAACTGGACCTAGTCACAATGTGATTGCAACCACTCAAGGTGGGCGAAACCAGACTCTGAGGGAGAAAAGGAAAGGACCAGTCGGAACTCGGAACTCGTCAAAAGACAATGATACACCATAATCATCCGGTTCGATTTCCGACGATGAAGATAATATTCCCAGTCCATTCTCTACCAAAATCATGGCCGCCGCTTATCCCAAAGGACTAGACACCAAGGATTTCCCGAAGTATGATGGGAGTCAAGATCCGCAAGTGCATGTCGGGAATTTCAGGTTGGAAATTATGGTGAAAGGGTACACAGGACCCATGATACCCCGATTGTTCGCGGGAACGCTGAGGGAAGCTGCCCAAATCTGGTTTAATTCTTTACCAATGGACTCAATCCCAGACATGAAGGATATGGAGAAGAAATTTCTGCGGAATTTCGCCATAGCAGGAATCAACCAAAAACAGAGTTTCAGCTTGATCAAGTAAAGCAACTACCTGGAGAAACGTCACAAAAATATTTGGAGCGTTTCAACATCACGGCGTTGCAAGTGCCGGGGTTGAAAGAGGAAATACATCTACATTGTATCATTGCAGGATTGGACAAGTCTTCTCGATTAAAAAAAAAAGTTATGAAGAATCGCCCCAAAACCTTGGCGGACTTCCGAGACCGATCCAAACAATACATAGAGCTTGAACATATGGAAATCATTAGTCAAGCACCAAAGGAGAAAGGTAGGAACTCGCCTTCTCAAGATAAGGAGTAGTACGGGCAAAGAAGACAAGACTCCCGAATTCGTGGAAGGGATAACAGGCCAAGAGGGGGCAAATCGGAAGGAAGATATGACCGAAATGCCCCTTTGAAGGTGTCTCTAGCGCAAATTTGGAAGGAGGTCTCAATGACCGAGATGAAGAAAGTGGAGCGACCACAACCATTACAGAATGAAGCAACTTTGGACAAATCTCGGTATTGCCAATTTCATGATCAACATGGTCACACAACAGATGTCTGTTGGGACTTGAGGAATGTAATCGAGAAATTCATCAGGGAAGGAAAATTACGTCGATATTTTATTCAAACACAAGGGCGGCAAAACAAACGCCCAGGGGACCGAAGTAGAAGCCCACCTCCCGACAAAAGAAGACGGGAACAGAAGAAAGTGGTGCAAGGTAGCGATGATGAATTCCCAAATTCAAAGTATAATTGCAACGTGATCGTTAGAGGTTTCGGTGGAGGAGGAGATTCCATCAGTCGACGAAAGAAGTACCTTAAAGAAATTCTCTCTGTCCGAGACAAACCAGACTTTAAAAAAGAATCCTCAAAGTCAGAATCACCGATCCTCGGGTTCACGCAAGAAGAGTTGGAGGATGTGGGCCTAGGACATCACGATGGACTGGTCATCACGGGGATAATTGTGGATTGCCGCGTTAAGAAGATCTTCATAGACAATGGCAGTGCGGTTAATATAATCCTCTGGGATGCGTTCAAGTGTATGAGATTTGATTCTGAAGATTTGAAGCCTTGTAAGACTACTTTAACGGGCAGGATACTCGTCCTAAAGGGTTCGTCGATCTGAAGTTGACTTTAGGAACAAAGGAGGCGTTTAAATCAGAAATGGTTCGATTTGTTGTGGCCAACTTTCCTTCTCCCTATAACATTATCATGGGACGGCCCACTATTCATGATTGGGACATGTTAGTATCCTTGAAGCATCAAAGGCTGAAGTTCATCAACAAGAAAAACCAAATAGTCACTGTTAAAGGTGACCAAAAAGATTCCCGGCAATGCTATTTTGAGGCGGTCAAAGAAAATAAGAATTCAAAGATCGGAGATGCATATAAGATGAAAGGAAAGCCGGATATTAAATCCGTTCATACAGTCGAATTGGACCTAAGGGAAGAAGATAAAATGCAGAGGGCGGAACCAAATGAAGAACTAGAAGATTATATCTTGGGAAATGAGCCCGAACAAATTACAAAAATTGGGAAGACGCTGGATCCCATGATCCGTGTGGACTTAGAAAAATTCTTATTGGACAACAAAGACGTGTTTGCATGGAAGTCTTTCGAAATCCCGGGTATAGATCCCAAGTTTTGTTGTCACAAGTTGGCAATTTATCCCGGTTCAATGCCAATTGCACAAAAGAAGAGGAAGCAAGGCTCAGATCGAGGTCAAGCATTGACATTGCATGTCGAAGAATTGATGGAGACCGGATTCATCAGAGAAGTGCAATATACAACATGGCTTTCCAATGTAGTAATGGTTAAAAAATCAAATGGAAAATGGCGTGTTTGTACGGATTACACAGATTTGAACAAGGTATGTCCGAAGGATGCATTCCTGATGCCCAACATAGACCAAATTTGGTTGATAAATCGTACGGCTTTCAAATTTTATCTTTTATGGATGCCTACTCGGGATATAATCAGATCCCCATGCATCCCGATGATCAAGAGAAGACAACTTTCATCACAGATAATGCAAACTACTGCTATAACGTGATGCCGTTTGGTCTCAAGAATGCCGAGACAACTTATCAAAGGATGATGACCAAGGTGTTTGCAAACCAGTTGGGAAAGAATGTAGAGGTATATATTGACGACATGATAGTGAAGTCCAAAGAGCAGAGTGATCACATTCGTGATTTGCAACAGAAATTCGAGAAGCTGCGAAGGCATCAGATTCGATTGAACCCGGCGAAATGCGCCTTTGGTGTACCATCGGGTAAGTTTTTGGGTTTTTTATTGACCAATCGAGGTATTGAGGCCAACCCGGAAAAAATGTAGAGCCGTGATGGAAATGAAAGCTCCGGTCAACAAGAAAGAGGTTCAGCAATTGACTAGGCGGTTGGCGGCTTTGACAAGATTCTTACCAAAGTCAGCTGAGAAATCACTTCCTTTCTTCAAGCTTTTGAAAAAGCAAGCCCAAGGAGGATGGAACTCGGAATGTGAAGATGCATTTACCAAAATAAAGCAATGTTTGGCATCCCCACCGATTTTGTCCAAACTTGAACCCGGGGAAAAATTGATCTTGTACCTGTCGGTCGGTGAAGAGGCCGTAAGCGCCGTGTTGGTTCGAGAGACTGAAGGACAAAAACCAGTATATTTTGTAAGTCGGGCTTTACAAGGTGCTGAATTGAGGTACCAAAAGCTGGAGAAGATGGCTTTTGCGTTGCTAACTACGGCGAGGCGACTTCGCCATTATTTTCATGGTCATTCGATCATCGTCAGAACGAATCAGCCCATACGGCAAGTGTTGCATAAGTCGGATTTAGCCGACCGAATGATAAGTTGAGCAATTGAATTGTCTGAATTTGATATTACATATGAAGCCCGACAAGCTATTAAGTCACAAGCTTTGGCCGATTTCTTGATGGAGTTGACTCCCTCGAACAAGCTAGAGAATGCAGGAGTGGAGCCGTGGAAAGTGTTCGTTGATGTGTCGTCAAACTTAAAAGGAAGTGGTGTAGGAGTCATTGTAGAAAGCCCTGAAGGAGTGGCACTGGAACTCTCCCTCTGACTTGATTTCCCAACGTCAAATAACCATGCCGAATATGAGGCCCTGATTGCCGGCTTGCTACAGGCAAAGGAAAATGGAGCTCAGCAAGTACACGTATCCACTGATTCTCAACTAGTAGCTTCTCAGATCCAGGGAACTTATCAAGCAAAGAGACCATTGATTGCCAAATATTTGATAAAGGTAAGAGATATTATTACGAACTTTGATGAGGTGACAATTGCGCATATAACTTGGACGGAGAATGTAAGAGCCGACATACTTTCCAAGCTAGCCAGCACGAAAAGTCTGGGAAACCTCCGTACAATAATCCAGCAGAACCTCATGGAGCCGAGCTGTGTGATGCTCATATCAAATTCAAGTGATTGGAGAAAACCATTTGCTAATTATCTGGAGAGAGGAGTCATCCCGAAAGATGTTGCTGATTTAAGAAAGCTGGTGAGAACAGCGATCGCCTACATGATGGTGGAGGATCAATTATATCGCAAAGGTATACATTCCCCTATGGCTAAATGCCTTAACGATGATGAGGCCCGATATGTTTTAGCAGAAATCCATGAAGGCATAAATGGACAACACATGGGCGCAAAAGCGTTAGCTCGGAAAGCAATACGAGCCGGGTATTATTGGCCTACCATGGCACAAGATGCAAAAGACCACATCTAGAGATGCAACAGTTGCCAGAAACACGATAAGATAATATGGCTTTCGTCGATAGACCTAGCACAGATCTCGGCTCCATGGCCATTTTACAAATGGGGAATGGACTTGTTGGGACCATTTAAAGCGGTTCCAGGACAGTTGAAATGGTTGATCGTTGCGGTGGACAACTTTACAAAATGGATTGAAGCCGAACCTCTGGCAACAATTACCTCGGCAAGGGTGCAGAAATTTATGCAAAAGAACATAATATCGCGATTTGGAATCCCGACAGAAATAGTCACAGACAACGGATCCCAATTCGTTGATAAAGGCTTCCAGAGAATGGTGTCCGATTTTCATATAAAGCATCATTTTGCTTTTGTTGAAAACCCACAATCCAATGGGCAAGCTGAAACAGCCAATAAAGTAATTGTTACTGGACTGAAAAAGTGAATGGAGGAGGCCAAGGATAGCTGGGTGGAGCATCTATATTCGGTATTATGGGGACATCAGACCACCGTGCAGACATCCACTGGAAAGACTCCCTTTAGATTAACCTATGGATGTGAAGCAATGATCCTAGTCAAAGTCGGCGAGCCCTCATGGAGAAAATTGAGAGCCTCACATGAAGAGCAAAAGAACAATGAAGCTATCGCAATCGAGTTGGACTTGATTGATGAAGTCAGAACCACGGCTCACTTTTGGGATCTAGCCTCAAAACAACTCATCGCTGCTCGATATAATAGAAAGGTAAAACCACGATCGTTTAAAAAAGACAACTTTGTACTTCGAAGGGCCGACATAGGCAACAAAAATGCATGGGATGGAAAGCTCGTTGCAAACTGGGAAGGTCCTTATTGTTGGAAATTATGCCCTAGGGGCAAATCATTGTACAATGAACGTTTAGGATATTTATAGTATTCTCCTTTTGTTATCATTTTCGTTTGCATGTTTGTATTGATAACTGCATCCCTGGATATATCTTATAGATTATCCTAAATGTCCCGGGTCGGTCATCTACGCGGAGCGAAGATGAGTTAAGACCGATATGACTTTGATGAGATATGGAGATACAATCGAGTCATGGGCACTTGTAAGAGTACAAGGTCTTTGGACCGACCCACTATGAGAAAGCTACATGGATCTAGTCATTAGCTTGTCTCATGTATAAGCTAACGTCACAACGCCCTATGACCGAGATCATCATGGATTCCTACATGATGAATCATTAATCTTTGACCTAGTCAAAAGTCACCTTTGAATAGGGTGATGATAAAGGCGGGATCGGGATCGGTGGTTTTCATGCGAGAGGAATGTGAATGGTCAAGATGGAATTTGTCCCTCACATTTGTAGAGAGATAATCTTTGGGCCCCTCGATGAGTGAGTCTAAGAAATGTATGGCCATACTATGTTGGAAAGGAGTTTCCATTTCACTTATTAGACTACTCGAGAATCGAGAAAGTAATGGACAAGAATAGGAAGTTGACATTGTCCATGCTTCATCCTTGACCAAATTATCGTGTGACAAAAGGGACGTGACATGGTTGTATGATAAGGTTGTATCGTGATATCGATCCCCATTTGAGTTGGGTAGTCGCAATGTCTTGCTAGAGGCCGCTTGCGACTTGTGGGTGATACGATTTTGGCCCACCGCCAATCTCATATGGGCTCTGGTCGCACACAAGAATAACCCAACACGAGCATTTGTGTCCGGGTTCATTGAATCTCGATTAACTGGAATTAATGAATACTAAATTTAATCTAGGATAAATATATATTTATATATATTTATTAAAATTCGAAATTAATATATATATTAATATTATTAATGGAGATTATAATATTATTATATATAATATTTGTTTTGTATTTAATTTATTTGATAAATTAAATATCTAAAACAAATAGAGATATTGTATCTCGTTTAATATTCGAATAAGAATATCATATATCTATTTAGATTAAATTGAGATATGGTATCTCATAATTAATTAAATAGATGGATATTATTTCTCGATTTGATTTATAGAGATAAATTAAATCGAAGGTTTTTAGTTTGCATTAAATAAATATATTAGATTAGATCTATCGATAGATTTAATTAATATTTTTTTAATTCAAGAATTCGAAATTGATTTCAAAAATCAGTTTTTGAAATTCAAAATTCAAACTTAATGCGTATTGATTGTACATTAATGCAGATTAATTGTACATTAATACGTATTAATACGGATTAATAGAACATTAATACGTATTAATGCACAAAAAACGGACAGAAGCTTTTGAGGCTTTTGATGGTTGTCTGTATGGATAAGCCAAAAACGAGAAACAAACTGATCTGGTGGTGAAGAACCTAGAGAGACACATAAGAAGCGCTAGCACACTGCCGTAGCGGTGTTCGGGAAATTGTTCGTGTGGATACCAGTAGAGGAAGCCGATTCAACGAGTCGTCTTCTATTGATTGAGGAGGTAGCCCACCAGTTCAAAGGAAACGAGACGCGAACGGGTTCACCAAAGGTAATTTCGGATTCCCTTAGTCTTGATTTAAACGCACCTAAGTGATCCTCGGGACGGGATTCTTAAAATTTTAATCCGCTGCGTTGTAAGAATTCCTACACTTATCGTATCAGAGACGAATTCGGACGGGGTGCATACACGTTGGAATCATTGAAGGGAAAGATAGTTAAGAGAACCTGGAATGCGAACAAGCTTAAAGCCTACTACAGTTGAAGTTATAAGGGATAAGTCTATAAAGCTTTTTACTTGTTTTCATTTATTTTCCGCAATTCCTTTTATGTAAACTTTATTTTCAAACAACTCGGTCGCGAGTAAAGGTAAATTCCCAGGGAAATCCTATCTGATGTAATACTGCTGACCGAATTAATAAAGAATGCCGGGTCATGGAACCCGTACTTCGCAATTGAAAGCAAGGAAAACTAAACAAAGAAACATGTATGAATTGAAGTTTAAAACTCTTTTCATAGATCATGTAGCGGCAAAGCCGCCGATAAAAGCGAGCGAAGACTTGGGTTATCCAATTCGTGGTTATCGTATCGCAATAATGGCAAGAAACATGTATGAATTGTAGTTTAAAACTCTTTTCATAGATCATGTAGCGGTAAAGCCGCCGATAAAAGTGAGCAAAAACTCGGGTTATTCAATTCGTGGTTATCGTATCGCAATAATGGCCAAAAATAATAAACATGCACAAACTCGAGCAAACGCCCGCTTTTGTGAAACATGTAATAGCGGCAAAGCCGCCAAATTCGGTATCATGTGTACATAACATGGTAAAGAAAAAGATGTGTTTCTCTAACTTTGATCACGTTGGATTTGAAACCTTCATTTTGCAATAAAATTGTTAACTCGGACAAACGAAGAAGCAATTATGGAAATAAAGATTAATCCGGTTAAGCCGTTGATTCGATAAAGATAAATATGATATTACTTAAAGTTGATTACAAAAAAGCCCTACAAGGGCATGTCAGAGTCAACAAAAAAGTAAGGTCGCTTGAAAGCGACGAGTACAAAAGTTAATAAAAGCAGCGGTTACAAAGTTTCGGGAGCGACGAGGTGCAAATTATGATTGGCTGGGAGGAGGAGATTGGCCTTCACCGTCATCTTTCGGGGCCACTTCCGAAATAGGAACGGATGGAGCTGGGATAAATTTCTCGTCTTCAACATACGCGTTCACATGAATCCCCTTGAGGTCCAAGACCATTGTCGGATTCCGGAATTGAACCTGCTCCAAGGCGTTGTGAAAGCCGTCCTCGACACCAGATTTCATCTTAGAAATATCAGCCTGGGCGGCAGTAAGGGCCTCTTTATAGGAATCAAGCTTCGATTCCAATCCAGTAATTATGGCCTTGTGCTTGGCAATGGACTCCTCGTTGTTCTCGTGAATCTGTATCCTCCGGGTAATTTTGGATTCGGCTTTATACAGATTATCACGAGTTACGTGAAGTTCCTCCAGTAGACTCTCCTTCTCGGCCCTTGCCACTTCCAAATCTTCAAGGGCCTGGGTACATGACTCGTCGGCCTTTTTCTTCTCAGCCTCAATAAAGTCCAGATCTTCTTCATTAAGGCCGACCTTTTCCTTCAGATGTGCGACCAATTGACAGAGGCCGGCGTTCTTCAAATTGAGATGTTCCATCTCTTTGAGTTCTTTAACTTCAAAGTCCGCCAATCTTTTCCTATCAAAATAGTGTGAGGGTGGACGGATAGCTTTGCGAAGATTCGTGGGAACTTTTTTTCCCAAACGAAAGAGATTGGAAGCCGGATTGCAACTTCAGGAGCAAACACCTGGGGTTCGGGTTGCTGAAGGCCGGAATCAAGAATTGGAGAAGACGGAATGGTAATAGTTTCATTCGTCGAAGGGACGGCGGACTTCTTCTTCAAAGTCTTGGCCTTCTTGGCGGCAGCTTGTTTGGTGGGCTTTTCGCCTGGGGCCATTCGTTTTTCACCCGCAGTCGGGCGAGATGCAGGCACTGCCATCTCCTTGGAACGGCATGTTACATCAAGATAGGCAGGTCTCTTGCCCATTTGTCTACCTGAAATGAAAAAACAAGGCATGAGTCAAATGTCGGGATGAAACGAACATTAAAATAGCATAGAAACAAAGTTACCATACCCGACACGAGCCGTTTTTTAATAGAAGATGAAATATAGTCGGCCGAGTCCACCAAGTTGCTCGTCTTACTGGTGAGCTTGGTAAGAGCAACTATGGCTTCATCCTCGGAATCAGAACATCGGGAGGCTGAAGGTACAAAGTCTTTAGTATGAAGTCTGTGGTGTCCATCGCACCAATACAAAGGGAAGCGCTCTTCAATATCTCCAGAGGAAAGGGTTTGAAGGAACCAAGGGGTTTCCCTGGGTTTGGCGACGACTTTAAAGAATGAGTTTTTAAAA
Source organism: Acacia melanoxylon (assembly GCA_019022615.1). Classification (NCBI taxonomy): domain Eukaryota; kingdom Viridiplantae; phylum Streptophyta; class Magnoliopsida; order Fabales; family Fabaceae; genus Acacia; species Acacia melanoxylon. Next base: position 1,649,557 of record JAFJYJ010000014.1, read on the forward strand.
CCCTTCCATGAATCGGTGAAGGGCCTAAAAAATTTACGACCATGAGAAGCTCGGAGCGATGTCCAGCCGTACCACATCTTTTCCTCCTCTGTGGTGGTATTAGTCTCCAAAGGAGAGAAAAAACTACAAAAAACGGGGACGGAGAACTTGATCTCATGTTTCAAGCAGTAATTTTCAAAAGCTATGGCGAAAGCCCATCCATTGGGGTGCAATTGTGAAGGGGCAAGATGTAGGTGGCGAAGAAGGCACATTTGGAAGTCGGAGAAGGGAAATTGTAGGCCAAGACGGGTAATTACATCCCGATAAAAAAAGAAGAAATGGCAATCCTTGTCGCTTGACTGACCAGAGGCCACTGACTTGTCCACTTAGGGCAGACATATGTCATACCCCTCCCTACCTCGGATGGTACGTGAAAGCTCTTTCACAAACATTTTATTCTTGATCTGAGTCACGGCGCTACTCACAGTATATTCCTTGATAAGAGACATTCTTGAAGACCCAGAAGGGGCAGACTCTCCGGTCTCGAATTGATTTGTTTGGTGTGAAGATGAAGACATCTAATACCTATAATAAAAAATACAAAGGCTAGAGTCAGAACCATGAAGTATACCTGACATAACAGGGATGTCATGGCGAGTATCAGAAAACAATGGAACAGGGGGAGTCCGCAAAGCAACAGATGAGGAAGTCTGGAGTCCGACGTTGCAACGACACTTATCCAAGAGTAACTCGGCATCTCTCTCATGGCCAAGACGGACGAGCTCCATCGCTTTATGGCAATATTCTTCACAGAGAGCAGAATCCTGAACCCTTGGACTCGGGAGGGGCTCCTCGGAAACTGGAGGAGAAACTGGCAAAGGAGATAAAGGAGTGGCGGTTGGCTGAGAGATCGATGAAGGGGGAACTCGGATATTTGCCCTACTTCCACTTCCCCGTGAAGGGCCTAGCAAACTTTCCATCCTTTCTTTCTCACTAGGGAGGATAGACCAAAGCCAGAGTTTAGTTCGGCCAGAGGCTCGTTCAAGAATTTCCCTATCTTCCTCCGGGATGGGCCTACCGTACATGTCTACTAGCATGTCGGGTTGGGGATCCATCTTAATGAACAACCGATAAGGCACATTAAAAGCACAAATAAATGTATGCATACAAAACCCAGAATCCCCAGAATGCAAAGAACCCAGTACAGATTGCAAAACCCAGAATGCAAAACAAGCAAAATAAGCACAACAAGCCCCAGGCCCCAGGGTGTTGCAGAGACTCAGACTGACAGGGATAGAATGCTTCACAATGGTTTTACATCATTTTCTCGTTCTGAGAGGAATTCAAATGTGGTCATCACAGTCCGTCAACACCCAGGAAAACTCAAAAACAGGTATAAGGAAACAATCCCCAAAAGGAAGAATGCATTATAATCATGAATGAAAAAGGAAAATGTAGCAGAGGCAAAGAACAAATGAGGAACTTGAAGTATACCTGGCAGCAAGAGGATACAGGGGGCTTGAGCTTACAAGAGAGGGCTCTGTCAAACTTTTGCAGGAGAAAGCAAACTTGTGTAATATGGTGATGAGAGGCAATGCGGGGTATTTATAAACGCGCTAGAGTCTTGACGTTTGGGAGACCATTCGTCTCGTCAGTTACAAGAAGATCAAGGGGAAAACCCTAAAAAGGAGCAATCATGACGAAACGACGTGAGACATTAATGAGCACGATAACCAATGGCGGCTCTTGAGGGTATATGGATTTAAATGTCAGGAATAACGGTTATACGATGCGACGCGGGCAAGCAAAAAGACACCATGTTAAGTGAACAGTCATACCCGCGAGAATCTCGGTACTTTTACATAATACCCCCGACAGGGATGGAAAGTGCATAAAGATAAGCGAGAAGAACTCGGATAATAATCTTGGCGATGTGAAGTCGAGATGTCAAGAGATCAAAAGGAAAAAGAAGTTATGATGTTTCATCGAATAGTCCGACACCAAAACCAAAGCAAGTTGGTTACCACCAGCCGAGAGGGCCAAAGAGGACTCTCACCCAAGAAGTCGGGATCTTATGCTTGAACAAACTCGGCAGTTCGGAAACCCGAGCAACCGAGCTTGGGGGCAACTGTTATGGATCCAAATAATAGGCCTGGAAAGGTCAGGCCCAAACAAGGACACAATGGCAGTTGTCACGAAATATCAGGGAAGTCCCTATTATCCCATAACTAGATAGTGCAGGTAGTAGGAGACAGAGCATGTGAATGATGGGAACGTGCAACCAGGGGAATCAGATCCTCTTGACCTCACTATAAATAAGGAGATATTCTCCAGGTGAACAGTACACACACACAGAAAAAAAAGCATTCTCCCTGACTATTTACATTCTGTCACACTAAGCACACACCTTACCCCCTTGACGAAATTCCGTCTTCGTTTAGCTTGGTGATCTTCTTATTCGAAGTTATCTCATCTATAGATAGCACCGGATAAGCCTCTCTTGGATGTCTGATCATTGGTACATCCTTGGGAGCCATTAGATACTACATCAATATTCCACTAATCCCTAGAGGTTAGACATCTGTGTTCCATACCAGAACAATACCCATGAGAATGGAGGATAACTGTACACAAATATGAAGGCTCTTCGCCAAGGGGGATGGGGGTTGTGTTTTGTGGGAGAGTGCACAGTGATCGGTCGAATAGTAAAAGAGAGAGTTCAGAATCTGTGTACCTTTAGGGGTTACCATCTATTTATAGAAGGTACCTTAGGTTAGGGTTTGGATTGATGGGCCTCTTGTGCCTCCAAGTCCAAATGTTCTGCCATCACATCTGTGCAATATTGGTTGCCTCTTGTTGGGCCACACCTTGAATGGGCCTAATATTTTATTCCATAATAGTTGCCCCCAACCCGGTAGTTCAGGTCTCTGAGCTGTCGGGATGTATTATTTGTCTGATATGAAACGCGGACTTGGCCGAGATGTATCCAGCTTATCCGGGTTGTGCGAGAAGAAATAAAATCTCTTGCTTGATTTCGTAGCAATTTTTCTCGGTCTATATTCCTGCATTTAATAACATCTAAGTAGATCACATTCAATGGAAAATACTTACTGTTGCATTCTGGTTTGCCTTAATCCTGGCTATTGAAAATCATGATTTTCTACTAACAACCCATGTATGTTGCCCCCCAACCCAGTGGTTCAGGTCTCTGGGCTGCCGGGATGCAGAAGGACTTGGACGAAGTCAACCCTACTCGGAGCAAAGGTATTGCTCTTAATACTGTGAAAGAAAAGGAAGACAAAGACGAAGAAGATGACAAAGATGAGATGGGCTTATTCGTGAGAAGATTCAAGAAGTTCTACAGAAAGGATCAAGGCTTCAGGAATAGGTTCCAGAAAGGTGGTTCCAGTAACATACGAGAATTTAAAGATAAAGATCAAGTCATACATTACGAATGCGAGAAGCGGGACACTACAAATCGGAATGTCCCCAGCTGAAAGATAATGGTAAAGAGAAGAAGAAAAGGTTCAACCACTTCAAAAAGAAGGCCTATGTATCAGCCATATGGGGTGATAGTTCCTCAGAAGAAGAAAGTGAAGAGGAAAAAGGAACTGCAAATGTCTGTCTAGTAGCAGAGGAAGAACAACCGGATAATGACAAAGAGGTATATGAATCACAACCTACTTATGATGAATTATTTGATGAGTACAATGAAAACCAAGCTGAATTTGAAAAAGTAGTTGAGGAATGTATAACCTTGAAAAGGGAAAACATGACTCTTAAACTACAAGTTGAAAATCTTTCCTATGGAAAGCTAGTCTGTGATGATTGCCTGGATTTGGAGAAAAGAAATTTATCTCTTACGAAAACACTTGAGAAATTCACTAAAGGAAGTGAAATGCTCAACGTTATTTTGAAAGCACAAAAATTTACAAACGATCGATCAGACATTGGCTACAATCCCATTTTTGACAAAAAAGAAAGGGAGAAAGAAAAGAGGAGGAAAGTCTTATTTAAACTATTTTTAAAAAAAACTGTCCATTCCTCAAATCTCTTTGCCCATTGTAGCTACTGTAATCGAAAAGGGCATAATACTTCATCATGTTTCCACAAGAAAGATAGAAGAGATAGACCAGTTGGCAACTATAAGTGGGTACCTAAGGGAATTTATGCTCCTAAGGCCCAAATTAACCCTAAAGGACCCAAGAAAAAATGGGTACCTAAAGCTTAATCTTTTCTGATATGTAGATGTGTTTGAGAGCATCAAGGATCAACAAGTGGTATATTGACAGTGGAGGCTCAAGACACATGACGGGGGATGCGGACAAGTTTGTTGCAATGAGATCAAAAGATGGTGGCAAGGTCACCTTTGGAGGGGATCAATCCGGAAAAATCACTGGGATTGGCGAGATCAGTGACAAGAGCGGGCCTCTAATTCAAGACGTGTATCTTGTTGAAGGACTTTGTCATAACCTCCTAAGTGTGAGTCAAAGTGCTGATAAGAACAACTGGATTATCTTTGACTCAGACGAATGTCTCATTGTCAACAAAGATGATTTCCCAATTGATAAAGGTAAGCTTAAGGTATTATTTAAGGCTCCTAGAGAAGGTAATTGCTATACCTTAGATTTACCTAAAGTTAGTTCTGAAAAATGTTTTGTTAGCAACTTGGATGAAAGTTGGTTGTGGCATAAGCATTTGGCTCATGTGAACATGTTCCAACTAGACAAGTTGTTAAGAAAAGATTTAGTTGTTGGTTTACCTAAATTACGTTTTAAAAATGACATGATCTGTGATTCTTGTCAAAAGGGTAAACAAACTAAATCGTCTTTTAAAAACAAGCCCGAAATCTCGACCAATCGACCTCTTCAACTACTTCATATGGATTTAGTTGGACCGGCGAGAGTAAAGAGCCTTGGTGGCAATCTGTTTACTCTAGTCATTGTCGATGATTTCTCGCGTTTCGCCTGGACTATCTTTTTATCTTCTAAGGATGATACATTTGATCTGTTTGTTGTGTTTTCCAATAAGGTGCAAAACGAGAGAGGTATCTGTATTACAGCCATTCGAACAGATCATGGAGGTGAATTCAAGAATCAAGCGTTCAGAGAATTCTGTGATGCTCATGGGATCGATCACAATTTCTCGGCTCCAAGGACACCACAACAGAATGGTGTGGTCGAAAGGAAGAACCGTGTACTAACTGAGATGGCTCGTGCTATGTTAAATGAAAATCAGGCATCACAAGTCTTCTGGGCAGATGCTATGAGCACGACTAGCTATATATCAAATCGAGCCTATCTCCAGAAGAAACTTAACAAGACTCCATATGAGCTCTACAAAGGAAGGAAACCAAACTTGGCTCACCTTCATATCTTTGGCTGTAAGTGCTTTGTTCACAATAATGGTAAGGACAATTTGGGAAAGTTTGATCCCAAATCCAATGAAGGTATATTCCTTGGTTACTCAAATAGAAGTAGAGCATATAGAATTTTTAATAAGCGTACTCGTGTTGTTGAAGAATCAATACATGTTGTATTCTGTGAATCTAAAATGGATGAGTCTGATGATGAAGAAAATGTTTTCAGAAACCAATTCTTTTTGAAAATCACTCTTGCTTCTATTGAAAATCCAGAGGATGTTTTTGAAGCTGATCCTCAGAACAATTTAGAAAATCCTGATCAATCTCAACCTAAAGCTTGGAAGTTCATTAGGAATCATCCCTTGGACCAAGTAATAGGTGACATCAATCAGGGAGTAAGGACCAGAAATAGCACTTTAAATAAAGTAACTTTTTTTGCATTTATTTCTCACATTGAACGCTCTAAAATTGACGAAGCCCTCTCAGACAATGATTGGGTGATAGCAATGCAAGATGAGTTACATCAGTTTGATAGAAATCAAGTTTGGGATTTAGTACCTACGCCTAAAGACCATCCGGTTATTGGCACTAAATGGGTATTCAAAAACAAACTTATGAATCTGCAATTATAGTCCGTAACAAGGCTAGATTGGTTGCCAAATGCTATAATCAGGAAGAAGGCATTGATTATGAGGAAATGTTTGCTCCAGTAGCCAGATTGGAAGCAATACGTGTACTTTTAGCCTTTGCGTGTATCAAAGGATTCAAACTTTATCAAATGGATGTAAAGAGTTCTTTCTTAAATGGTTTTATTCAGGAGGAAGTATATGTTGAACAACCTCCTGGTTTTGAAAATGAACATCATCCAGATCATGTTTATCACCTTAAGAAAGCCTTGTATGGTCTTAAACAAGCTCCTAGAGCTTGGTATGAACGTTTAAGTAAATTTCTTTTAGAACAAGGCTTTGTTAGAGGAAAAGCATATACAACATTGTTTATCAAAACCAATAAGCTTAATGAAATTCTAGTCATACAAATATATGTAGATGACATAATATTTGGTGCTACTAATGATTCTCTTTGTGAAGAATTTTCCAAGAAAATGCAGGGAGAATTCGAGATGTCCATGATGGGTGAATTGAAATACTTTCTTGGCTTGCAAATCAAACAACAGAAGGATGAAATATTTATCTCACAAACAAAATACCTCCGTGATTTGCTCAAGAAGTTTGGACTGGAAAATTGCAATGGTGCAGACACCCCAATGAGCTCAACTGTTTCTTTGGACGCTGATGAAGAAAAGGGAAAGGACTTCAACATAACTAAGTACAGAGGAATGATTGGATCTTTGTTATACTTAACTGCTAGTAGACCAGACATTCAATTCAGTATAGGAATGTGCGCAAGATTCCAATCAGCTCCAAAAGAATCACATGCCGAGTATGTTAAGAGGATCTTTCGATATCTTTCAGATACAAAGGAATTGGGTCTTTGGTTTCCAAAAGGTCAACAAGAATTCCTAGTTGCATATTCAAACTCTGACCATGCGGGCTATAAGACTGATAGAAAGAGTACGAGTGGTCAATGTGAATTTCTCGTAGGTTCACTTGTATCATGTTTAGCAAGAAGCAAACGAAGGTAGCCGTATCCTCTACTGAAGCTGAATATGTAGCTGCTTCGAGTTGCTGTGCTCAAGTGTTGTGGCTCAAGCAACAACTATCCGACTTGAGAATTCATCTGAAAGAGATCCTAATCCTCTGCGACAACACCAGTACAATAAGCTTGGCAAAGAATCCAGTTCAAAACACAAGAACGAAGCATATTGATGTAAGGCATCATTTTATTCGCGATCATGTTCAAAGAAAAGATGTCAAAGTAATGTTCATCCCTACACATCTTCAACTGGCCGACATCTTCACCAAGCCACTTGCAAAAGAACAGTTCAACTTTATCTGAAGAGAATTGGGAATGGAAAATCCCAAAGAACAGTAAGTAATGTTAGTTCAATGAAATTACTTATGTTTTGATGATTAACAAAGACTAACTTTAGCATCGGAGTATCTAGCTAATATTGTTGCAGGACTCTGTTATGATACAAGAAAAGCAGAGTTAATCAGAGAAGTCGTTACCTCGAGCCAACCAAGGAGATGCATCGAGTCTCTGTTCAAACCAAGCTTAGAGAAATTGAAACAAAGCAATGTGCCTCGAGCCTGAAGAGTAATCTCGAGTCTAAATGAAGGCAGAGAGTTAGACAATTTGAGAAGGATTTTTGCCTCAAGCCACACAGTTTACCTCGAGCTAAATGACAACCAGAAAGTTTGAAGAATGCAAAGCACTTTTTGCCTCGAGTGGGTAATGGGAACCTCGAGTCAAATTGAGATCCTCGCTATCCAGGTTAGTACATGTTCTTCGTCACCTCGAGTTAGTAAGTGAAACCTCGAGATGGGTACCTCGAGGCAAACACACTAGCCTCGAGATAAGTTTTAAATTCTGATTATATGTCTTCCTGTGTCGCTTCGCTCCTCATTTCTCCCACGTCTCTTCATACGTCTCCTTCATCTCTCTCTCTCTCCAAGAACCCTGACCCTAACTTTTCCTCAATGACTCCCAAAACAAAAAACCCCTTGTCTCCGAAGAAGCCTAAATCCAAAACCCAAGACCCAGATTTTGTGATTTCTGAATCACCTTCCTCTCCTCAGTCAGAACGATCAAAGCGAACAAAAATGCCAACAAAGACGTATCGCCCTAAGTTATCATTTGATGAAGGAGATTCAAAGAAGCCAAAGAAATTGAAAATTGAGGAACCTCCTGTTGTTCCTCCAAAGAAATCCATCGAGAAGGAAGCATTTGTTGAAAAACACAAAGAGGTGGTGGTCGTTGCTAGTCCAAGTGCGCCAAAGAAGAAAATGGATGTCTCAGCTTATGATTTTCGAGGCACTTCCAAGAGCCACCCAGTCTCGGTCTCAGGATCAAAAGCTTCAAAGGATTCTACTTCTGTGTTCAAGGCATCTATGTCTGCTTCCAAGGGCTCGGTTCACCAATCTGGGTCAAAGGTATTCGAAATACCATCTTTGTCTCCATTTACCATGCTCCCACCTCTAACCCTCCAATAGATTTTATATGTGGTCCCATTCTATCCTCCTCTGAGGATGGAAAGAAATTTAGCAAAGATTATGCTCTCAGGACTTTCTGTACTGTGGTGTATGTTGTTACACCCCTACTGGCCTCGCCCTTTCAGGTGGCGGGTTAGAGGGATCCTTTACACTTATTGTCTTTCCTTGTTAATTTTTCACGTTTAACAAACATCAGAGTGTGCACAGCAGAGCATATGATCGGTTTGGACAACTACAATATACTGGTAAAGTTACATACAATTACATAAAGTAATTCCCGTAGGGTTAAGGGTACAATCGTCCAAAATAAATTCTGAACAGTAAGTATAAATCTTACAGTGATTCCAAAAATTCATATACAACACATGATAGGGCATATCCTATTTCTTCAGTCTTCCGCACCATGCCCTGCCTTCTCCAACCTCCGTCTGCTACTGCCTGACCTCTGTGCCTCCACAATGGTCTGAAGTTTAAAGTTGAACCCCAGAGTAATTGTTAGACTCATATACAATATGTATACAATGCATGCAATGCAAATCACAATCAGGAAGTACAAATAAACCTGCCTCTGTCACAACAAACTGGCATGTAGTATCTTCGTAGGACCGCCTGGTCAAGACAAGCCCCTCGGAACAGCGCGCTCAGGGGCCTTAGTAGTCAGGGTAGCCAAACCCTAACAACCTACCCCTCCAAAGGCCTCAGTAGCAACCTATGAACACACAGTCACATAGGCCCCACCTACCTCACATATCTCGGTACTGCAGCAACACCCTAAGGACACACAGTCCAATAGGCGCCGCGGCCCCGATCCTACATGCCCTCGATGATCGTAGCGAAACCCTAAGGACACACGGTCCAATAGGTACTACAGCCCGATCTCGATGCAGATCGTAGCGAGAGGCACTACAGCCCGATCTCCTACATCATGATAAAACACACATGCAAGAGCAACATAGAGTATGCAAGTCAACAGTTACTACCTGGCACGCCTTGCAAAATAATGAACTCTTCCCTTGACGTTGGAGATACGTCCCACACGTGCTATCACCCTAAACATAGCCAAACATCATGCTTTCAATCAACCATTCAAATTTTACTTCAAGTTTCCTAAAATTCGCATAGCACCAGAATTTCCAAAATCTCTGACCCTACTTTTTTGAATCCCAATCTTGTAGCCACTGGTCCAAAGCAAGGTTCATGTTTTTAGGTTATTTTCAACAGCAAATAACTCTAGCTAAGAGAATCAGAATGACACTAAATCTTAGTCTAAAATCATCCTTAGGATGGATACTTTCACCATGTAAAATTTCAAAGCAAACGGAATCCATTTACCCATTCAAAATCACCAATTAACCTTTGCTGCCCAAAAACTGAAAGAACCAACAGATTTTCATATAACAAAGACTTAGATTTTTAGAGTTCAGAAAGAGGTGCTCCCACTTGACCCTACAAAAAAACATCTTTTGGACCCATTTAAGACCTCAAAAATATGAAAAACCTGTTAGTTCTCTATGTGTTTTGATGATGTCTAACAATTGTAGAAAGTGTTTGATTAAATTGACAAAATCTTGGTTGTAGACAGATTGCAATTTAAACTTAGTTAAATGTTTTTGAAAAATATGTAACTCAAGTTGTTGAGAACAACTCAAGTTACCTGCTGAAACTCAAGTTTTTCATAAGCCTAAAACATTGCATAACTCGAGTTGTCACTTAACAACTCAAGTTATGTACTTCGTACTTCGATTTTCAAAAAGCTTTCGCAATATCGAATTTCGATATCGATATAACTCGAGTTACGGGCTTGAACTCGAGTTATCAAATCGCCTAAAACTCTCTGTCGATTTCAACATCGATAAAACTCGAGTTGTAGATACTAACTCGAGTTACACAACTCAAGTTATGTTTATAACTCAAGTTGTATTTTTGCGAAAGTTTTTCTGAATAATTTAATTTTAAATTAAACTCGAGTTGGGCTTTGTAACTCGAGTTCGACAACTCCAGTTATCTTAACAACTCAAGTTATGTCTTTACGGAAAACTTTCGAATGATTTGATTTTCAAATGAACTCGAGTTATCCTAAGTAACTCGAGTTGGACAACTCAAGTTATGACCATAACTCAAGTTATCCTAGTTTCGAAGATTTTCGTGAATAATTAATTTCTAAAGGAACTCGAGTTGTATATAGCAACTCGAGTTGTGGAACTCGAGTTAGTAACGATAACTCAAGTTCTGTTCTTCATTCAAATGTCTTCTGAACTAAAAGTAACTCGAGTTATATGAAGCAACTCGAGTTATTCATATCGATTCGAACAAGTCTTTCGCGCATTCGATTTCCTTCGATTAAGTCTTGGGTGTTTCATGTATTTGATTCTTATTATTTCTAACCAAGTTTAATCAGTTTGCTAGTGTATTTCAGATACTTCTAACATGTTTTTAAAACTTGAAATCACGAAAAGCAAAAGTGTGTCAGAAGCATTAAATGCACCTCCAGACTTCAATGCTCAAAGAAGAAATAAACCTCTGGACATACAAAAAGCATTACGGTCGCTTCCCAGAAAACATTCTCACTGTCTCCCAACGGACATATCGAACAAAGAATGTTAATAAAGAATAACGGTCGAATGACGGAAGAAATACGAGGAGACGAGCAAGTGATTTACAACGGATATATTCATTACTCACAACGGCTCATTTATTCTTCTCAACGGTCATCAATGCTACCAACCTATAAATAGAAGAAGCATTCAAGTCTCCAACTACCGAAACGCTGTACATTCAATTAGTCATTAAGAACACTTACTGTTTCGACTTACAGAGAGAATATCTTCGGATATATTAAGTTTCAGTGATTATTATTCTACTCTTTTAGAGAGTCTTTCATTGATTATCTTTTCTTGTAAGAATCTCAAAGTATTGGGACTTTGAGATTGGGATAATTGATTACAACTTGTAAGGGGAGCAAGTTCTAGAGAGAGAATTGCTTCGAGAGTTACAGAGTGTGTAATCAGTTGAAGTTAGTGAAAATCCCGGAGAGTCCGGGACCGGACGTAGGTCAAGGATTTAGACCGAACCAGGATAAATCCATTGTGTTCAATCTCACTTATCCCTACTCGTTTATCTCATTTTTACATTCGGTTAAAAGAGGATTCTTGCGAAAAATTTTATGTCTCCAATTCACCCCCCTCTTGGTGATATTCCTTCTTTCATTTGGTATCAGAGCAAGGTCTTCTATGAAGAGATTAACATCTCGAGAAGGATCACTATGGAAGGTATCCTACCTGATGGAGCTTCGATCAACCGACCACCGGGATTTACTGGAGAGCACTACTCATTCTGGAAAAACAAATTCAAAGTCTTCGTAATGGCTTCGAATATGGTCTCGGAGAGTGTTTGAAAAAGGAGACTATGTTCCTTCAACTACTAAAGATGGAATAATAACCCCAAAGAAAGAAGAAGAATACGATGAGAATGACCGAAGCGAGATCGTGCTTAACAAACAAAGCCATTCTCATGCTCCGAGTGCCTTAAGTCAGAGTGAATACTTTCGAATATGCTCCAAGACTTCTGCTAAAGCAATGTGGGACGCATTGGAGTTGGCTCACGAAGGAACCACTGGAGTCAAAGAGAATAGAGTTAACACCCTTATGACTGAGTACGATCTTCTTCGTATGAAGTCAGGGGAATCGATTGATGAGTTCCGGCTTAGATTCACTCATCGATCAATCAACTTGCGCATTGGGAAAAACCTATGATGAACCAGTTCAAGTCGAAAAATCTTGAACATTCTCAAGAAGGAATGGGAAGCCAAGGTTACGCCATCGAAGAAGCTCATGGTGTATCAATGCAACGGTAGCAGCGTTATTTGGTAGCTTATCAGAATATGAAGGCAAAATCAAGTTCAGAAAGGGACTTGATGAAATCCATAGTAAGAGCAAAGGCATAGCTCTTAAGTCTATCAAAGAAGCTAAAGAGACAGATGATGATGATGAAGAAGAAGACAAAGAGAAAGAGCTTGGCATGATCGTTCGAAAATTCAAACGATTCTATCGGAAGGATCAAGGATACAAGAAATTTCACAAAGGTGGCTCCAACAATGAGGCAAAGAAGCTGATCATATGCTACGAATGTGAAAAGCTAGGCCATATCAAGTCTGAATGCCCTCAGCTGAACAACAAGGACAAAGAAAAGAAGAAGTTCAATCGATTCAAAAAGAAAGCCTATGTCTCGGCCATTTGGGGTGATAGCTCATCGGATAAAGATGAAGCGATGAGGAAGATAAGGCAAACATCTGTTTAGTTCTTTGAGGAAGAAGAGCAACATGACAACAATGAGGAGGTATACGATTCAAAACCATCTTATGATGAATTGTTTGCTGAGTACATTGTTGTTCAAATAGAATTTGATAAACTTGCTGATAAATATCTTGATTTGAAAAGGAAAAATACAACTTTAGAAATGCGAGTTGAAAAATCATCTTCAAGTGAAAATACTGTTTGTGAAGATTGTTCTGATCTAAAGAAAAGGAATTTACATCTTACAAAGGCACTTGAGAAATTCACTAGAGGTAGTGAAATGCTCAATGTTATTTTAAAAGAACAACGATTTACAAATGATAGATCGGAATCGGTTACAAACCAGATTTTGATAAAAGAAAAGGCAAAAAGAAATTTGGAGAAAAGAACTATATGAACTATTTTAGAAAAAAACAGTTCACTCTTCAAATCCTTTTGCACATTGCAATTATTGTAATCGAAAGGGTCACACTACTTCTTCCTGTTTTCATATAAAGGAAAGAAGGAGTAAACCCATGGGAAACTATCAATGGGTGCCTAAGGGATCTTACAAGATTCCTAAGACACATACTAACCCCAAAGGACCCAAGAAAAGATGGGTACCTAAGACTTGATCTGCTATGTCTTTTGGTGTGTCTAAGAGCATCAAATCCCAACAAGTGGTACATCGATAGTGGATGCTCAAGACATATGACGGGAGACCAATCCAAATTTGTCTCAATCAAGCCCAAGAATGGTGGCAAGGTGACTTTTGGTGGAAATCAATCTGGAAAGATTGCCGGCATTGGTGAAATAGGAAACAATGAAGGACCACAAATCAAAGATGTCTACCTTGTGGAAGGACTTTGCCACAATCTCCTCAATGTAAGCCAAAGCACTGACAAAGGTAACTTAGTTATCTTTGATTCTGAGGAATGCTTGATAGTAAGCAAGGATGTTCTCTCTTTAGAAAATATAAAATCAAAAGCTTTATTCAGAGCTCCTAGAGATGGAAATTGTTATACACTCAATTTCTCTAGAAATGGCTATGGTTCTGAAAAATGTTTTGTTAGTGATCTAGATGATAGTTGGTTATGGCATAAGCGATTAGCTCATGTCAATATGATCCAACTTGACATATTACTCAAAAAGGATTTGATTATTGGTATTCCAAAACTTTGTTTCAAAACGACATGATTTGTGATGCTTGTCAAAAAGGAAAACAAACCAAATCCTCCTTCAAATCTAAAAATGAAATTTCAACTAATAGACCTCTTCAACTACTTCATATGGATCTAGTCGGACCAGCTAGAGTAAAAAGCCTTGGTGGCAACTTTTATACCTTGGTCATAGTTGATGATTTTTCTCGATTTGCTTGGACTATATTTACGTCATCGAAAGATGAAACCTTTGATCAATTTGCTTTGTGTTTGCCAAAAAGGTCCAAAACGAGAAAGGTATCTCAATTTCGGGTATAAGAACGATCATGGTGGAGAATTCGACAATCATGCATTTGAAGAATTTCGTGAAGCCCATGGGATAGACCACAATTTTTCTGCTCCAAGGACTCCTCAACAAAATGGTGTTGTGGAGAGAAAGAATCGAGTTCTCACCGAGATGGCAAGAGCAATGTTAAATGAGAATCAAACTTCTCAAGTCTTCTCAAGGCGGATGCAATGAGTACGGCATGCTACATCTCAAATCGTGCATACATCCGGAAGAAACTTAAGAAGACACCTTACGAAGTGTACAAAGGAAGAAAACCCAACCTCGTCATCTACACATCTTTGGATGCAAATGTTTTGTGCACAACAATGGTAAGGAACATTTGGGTAAGTTTGATTCTAAGTCGATGAAGGTATATTTCTTGGTTACTCAAATAGAAGTAAAGCTTTTAGAGTATTCAACACTCGTACTCGTATTGTTGAAGAGTCAATTCATGTTGTATTCGGTGAAACTAAATGCGAGAAATCTTTGGATGATGATGAAGAAAATATTTACGTAAATCAGTTCTTTTCAAAAACTACCCCTGCCTCTCTTGAAAATTCTGAAGATGTTTTTGAAAATACTTCTGAAAATGATTTACAATCTCAGCCTAAAGCTTGGAGATTCATTAAGAATCATCCTCTGGATCAAGTTATAGGTGATGTAAATCAAGGAGTTAGAACTAGAAATAGTACTTTGAATGAAGTAACCTTTTCCGCATTTATATCTCACATTGAACCCTCTAAGATTGATGAAGCCCTTTCAGACAATGATTGGGTGATAGCAATGCAAGAGGAGTTACATCAATTTGACAAATCAAGTTTGGGATTTGGTACCTAGGCCTAAGGACCATCCGGTCATTGGCACTAAATGGGTATTCAAGAACAAACGAGATGAATCAGCAATCATTATCCGAAATAAGGCAAGATTGGTTGTTAAAGGCTATAATCAAGAAGAAGGAATTGATTATGAAGAGACTTATGCTCCAAAGTGGCAAGATTGGAAGCCATAAGAGTTCTTCTTGCCTTTGCATGTGTAAAAGGGTTTAAACTATATCAAATGGATGTAAAAAGTGCATTTCTAAATGGTTTTATTCAAGAAGAAGTTTATGTAGAACAACCTCCCGGCTTTGAAAATGATCATCATCCCGATCATGTTTATCGTCTCAAGAAGGCCCTATATGGCCTTAACCAAGCTCCAAGAGCTTGGTATGAGCGATTGAGCAAATTCCTTCTTGATCAAGGTTTTATAAGAGGCAAAGCTGACACAACTCTCTTCATAAAGAGTAACAAGCTTAATGAAATTTTAATTGTCCAAATATATGTTGATGATATTATATTTGGTGCTACTAATGATCTTCTTTGTGAAGAATTTTCCAAGAAAATGCAGGGAGAATTTGAAATGTCTATGATGGGGGAATTGAACTACTTTCTTGGCTTGCAAATCAAACAACGGAAGGATGGAATATTCATCTCTCAAACAAAATATCTCTGTGATTTGCTCAAGAAGTTTGGTCTAGAAGTTTGCAATGGTGCAGACACCCTAATGAGCTTCCGGCTTCACCGGATGCGATGAAGAAAAAGGCAAAGATTTCAACATAACTAAGTATAGGGGAATGATAGGTTCCTTGTTGTACTTAAGCGCCAGCAGACGGACATCCAATTCAGCGTAGGAATGTGCGCAAGATTCCAATCCGCTCCAAAAGAGTCACATGCGAACATGTTAAAAGGATCTTTCGCTACCTTTCGACACAAAAGAATTGGGTCTTTGGTTTCCAAAAGGGCAACAAGAATTTCTGGTTGCATATTCAGACTCTGACCATGCGGGCTATAAGACTGATAGGAAAAGTACAAGTGGGCAATGTGAGTTCTTTGGTGGCTCACTAGTTTCATGGTTCAGCAAGAAGCAGACAAGTGTTGCAGTATCTTCAACTGAAGCCGAGTATATAGCTGCATCAAGTTGTTGTGCTCAAGTTCTTTGGCTCAAGCAACAAATATCAGACTTGGGGATCAACTTGAAGGAGATTCCAATCCTCTGTGATAATACAAGTACTATAAGTTTGGCCAAGAATCCAGTCCAACATACTCGAACCAAGCACATTGATGTGAGACATCACTTCATAAGAGATCATGTTCGAAAAAGGATGTTAAAGTGATGTTCATCCCAACACATCTGCAACTTGCTGATATCTTCACCAAACCCCTGGCCAAAGAACAATTCATGTTCATAAGAAGAGAATTGGGAATGGTAAATCCCAATGAATTGTAAGTTAAATCTCTTCCAATAATGTTAGTTATATGTTTTGATGAGTTAAAAGTCACTAACTTAAGCTTCGGAGTGTCTATAGAATGTTTTTGCAGGAGTGTGTGAATATCTAACAAGCTTTTCCTTCACTGTCGTTGCTGTCAAATATGTGGATACTGATAGAATTTGAGTTACTCACTCAATTCGAGTTGTCAGACATAAGCTAAATCGAAGAAGGCAAATAAAAAAACTCGAGTTCTTAAGAGCAACTCGAGTTACCCAACTCGAGTTATTAACACAACTCGAGTTCCTGGTATGACTTTCAAAATTCCCTGTTCATTTTCTTCACATACAACTCGAGTTACACTTAATAACTCGAGTTTCTCTGCTGTCATATATATATGCCTGTCGAATCTGCACTTTCATTATCGCAACTTTCAAAACCCTAACTCGGGAACTCTCTCTGATTCTCTGTCACTTCCTCCTTCTCAATCATTCGAAATGGCTCCGAAACCTTCGAAGATCTCCAAAACCCAGAAAAAAAATCATCATCGAGTATGCTCCCACCGGTTCCTCCACTCACCTCCTCTCACGAGACCATCCAGAAAGAGGAAACCCTCTTCGAAAATCCAAAGTCCGTCAATAGAGGAATCACCGGCAAAGAAATCAAAGGAGCAAGAAACTCATGTGTTGCCCACTCGAAAAGAAGCAGAACCCTTGATCGCGAATCGAAGAGACAAAGAGGTTGTCGTGGCACCTCACAAACAGAAGAAGCGCGTATCCATAGCTCCTGAAGCTCAAGGATCCAAGAAACCTTCTGTCTCCAAGTCAGCAGCTTCTGGTTCAAAGGATCACGCTGGTCCTAGTATGGGTGATTCGGCTCCCAAGGTATCTCAATCCCAACCCTATGTTTTCAATCCTCCGAACCTAGTCAAACCACCTTCCCATGAATTTGTCTGTAATCCCACTCCCACTCCCATGACCAATGCTCAATTCTTAGATTACCAAGAGAAATATGCCAATCGTGGTTTCTGTCCCACAGTGTATGTGGACCTGGCTAAACTTAAGGAGGAGTGTAATCTTGACTTATCTCCTTGGCTGAGTCAATTCAAAAATCTCCTAGCTATAAACACAGCCTACTCACCTTCTTTAGTCAGACAATTCTATTACAATATGACCATGGCAAATGTGGTTGGTAGGAAAGGTGTTTTAGTTGAGGATAAGTGTATCACTTCTGTTAGAGGGAAGTCCATAACTATCTCCTCTGACATAATTAACAACCTGCTATTCATTGAAAATCCTCCTCTTGTACCCAAAATTAGCTATGATAAGGAGAGATTTTTCAAACTTCTTAGGCCTGATCAAGTGTATGAGGGCCAGTTAAACTTTTCCCCAGTTGATATGCCTCTTGTTCATAGGGCTCTATGGTATGTATATTCTAGAAACCTTGTCCAAAAAGGGAAGAATTACACCCACTTCAATTCCACAGACTATGCTCTGTTTGCTTCCTTACTGGGTAAAGTCCCTTTTAACATTGGGCATTGGGTTTATCAAGAAATGAAAAGGTTTAGGTTTCTGTCTTCAACTCCCAAATCCACTATACCTTTTCCTAACTTGGTGTCTATGATCCTATATACCAACAAGATTTGGTACCTTGAACTAAATGAGAAATCTGTCAAGCCAAAGATGTTTGGGCAAACTCATCTCAACTATATGAATTTGTCCTTTCATGAGGGATCAGATCAATCCAGAGCACCTTCTAGATCTAGAGCCTCCAGAGCTTCATTTTCTAGACATACAGAGGCCCAATCAATGCCTGCATCAGCTGAGTCCCAGCCTTCACCTCAAGCTGCTAATCTGAGTGACTCCATCAAGAAGATTGTGGAGAAGGCTATGCAAGAGACATTTGGCTCTCTCCGCACAACTCTCACTACTCAATACTATGAGTTGTCTGAGAAACTAGAATCAGAAGTGGGTAAATTGGTTGAGAAGGTCTCATCTACCGAAGAAAAGGTGGACTCTATTGATGATAGACTCGGAAAATATTGAAGGCCACTTTGGAGATATGGGCCGAGATTTGACAATATGCATGTGCTCTATCAACTCCGGACTCCAAGCTAGATAGGCTTCGCAGCAAGACCGGCGGTGTCCTTCAAGGAAATTCCCTCTTTCAAACACTCCCCTCCTATTTCTCCCGATACTCTCCCATCACCTCTCCTATCCATCACTCACCACCTCATACTTCACCTATTCCACCTTTCGCCACTCCCATCTTACTTACCCCCACTCCTCTCCACCTCATCCCGAAGCAACTCCCATTTCGCCCACTCCACCTTCATCTCATCCGATGCCACTCCTATTCTTCCTACTCCCGGTTTATCCACCCCACCTATTTCTCGCTCCCTTCATCTCTTCGCTCCACCTACTGTAATTCTTCCTACTCCTCCTCTTTATCCTGCCTATTCCTCTTCAGGAGATACAGCTGATCTCTTTGATGAGCGTCTTCTCTAGCTCCTCCTCCACTCCACATTCTCCCAGAACCTCTTCACCCTTAACCCCCACTTTACCTCCCGCACCTCCCTCTCTATCCCTTACACTTTACTCACCACTTCCCATCCTTCAAGCTGCGTGCATCTCTCGACCCTACTCCACCCATTTTGCCTGATGACAAAGGGGGGGAGAAAGTGAAGAAATGAGAGTTTTTGATGTTTTGTTGTTTGCATGTTTGCAGATGCTTTTGATTTCTAGCTTATCTCTACACTAACATATGTATCTTGTTATCTATGTCTTTTGTAATCTGTGCAAGTAGCTAGAATTATTTATGCTTGAAAAACTTATCTCATTATGGTCTTTACAATTCTTAAATGCAAGTCTTTTGCTCTCTGATATTGTTTCTAATATGATTGGTTTGCAATTTTTTTTTTCAAAAACTCTGCAAGTGTTGTCATCATCAAAAAGGGGGAGAATGTTAGTTCTCTATGTGTTTTGATGATGTCTAACAATTGTAGAAAGTGTTTGATTAAATTGACAAAATCTTGGTTGTAGAAAGATTGCAATTTAAACTTAGTTAAATGTTTTTGAAAAATATGTAACTCAAGTTGTTGAGAACAACTCAAGTTACCTAACTCAAGTTACCTGCTGAAACTCAAGTTTTTCATAAGCCTAAAACATTGCATAACTCGAGTTGTCACTTAACAACTCAAGTTATGTACTGTACTTCAATTTTCAAAAAGCTTCTCGCGATATCAGAATTTCTGATATCTGATATAACTCGAGTTATCAAATCGCCTAAAACTCTCTGTCTGATTTCAACACTGATAAAACTCGAGTTGTAGATACTAACTCGAGTTACACAACTCAAGTTATGTTTATAACTCAAGTTGTATTTTTGCGAAAGTTTTTCTGAATAATTTAATTTTAAATTAAACTCGAGTTGGGCTTTGTAACTCGAGTTCGACAACTCCAGCTTATCTTAACAACTCAAGTTATGTCTTTACGGAAAACTTTCTGAATGATTTGATTTTCAAATGAACTCGAGTTATCCTAAGTAACTCGAGTTGGACAACTCAAGTTATGACCATAACTCAAGTTATCCCAGTTTCGAAGATTTTCGTGAATAATTAATTGCTAAAGGAACTCGAGTTGTATACAGCAACTCGAGTTGTGGAACTCGAGATAGTAACGATAACTCAAGTTCTGTTCTTCATTCAAATGTCTTCTGAACTAAAAGTAACTCGAGTTATATGAAGCAACTCGAGTTATTCATATCGTTTCGAACAAGTCTTTCGCGCATTCGATTTCCTTCGATTAAGTCTTGGGTGTTTCATGTATTTGATTCTTATTATTTCTAACCAAGTTTAATCAGTTTGCTAGTGTATTTCGATACTTCTAACATGTTTTTAAAACTTGAAATCACAAAAAGCAAAAGTGTGTCGAAGCATTTAATGCACCTCCCGATTTCAATGCTCAAAGAAGAAATAAACCTCTCGGACATACAAAAAGCATTACGGTCGCTTCCCCGTAAAACATTCTCACTTGCCTCCCAAACAGACATATCGAACAAAGAATGTTAATAAAGAATAACGGTCGAATGACGGAAGAAATACGAGGAGACGAGCAAGTGATTTACAACGGATATATTCATTACTCACAACGGCTCATATATTCTTCTCAACGGTCATCAATGGTACCAACCTATAAATAGAAGAAGCATTCAAGTCTCCAACTACCGAAACGCTGTGCATTCAATTAGTCATTAAGAACACTTACTGTTTCGACTTACAGAGAGAATATCTTCGGATATATTAAGCTTCGTGATTATTATTCTACTCTTTTAGAGAGTCTTTCATTGATTATCTTTTATTGTAAGAATCTCAAAGTATTGGGACTTTGAGATTGGGATAATTGATTACAACTTGTAAGGGGGAGCAAGTTCTAGAGAGAGAATTGCTTCGAGAGTTACAGAGTGTGTAATCAGTTGAAGTTAGTGAAAATCCCGGAGAGTCTGGGACTGGACGTAGGTCAAGGATTTAGACCGAACCAGGATAAATCCATTGTGTTCAATCTCACTTATCCCTACTCTGTTTATCTCTGTTTTACATTCGGTTAAACAGAGGATTCTTGCGAAAAATTTTATATCTCCAACTCACGCCCCTCTTGGTGATATTCCTTCTTTCAAAACCCACTGCATAACCACGAAACACCATAGGGAAGAAGTGAAGAGAACTTAGTTGCCGGTTTAGGGACTTACCTCGGGATGTCGGTTGCGTATGAGCTTCTTCACTTCCTGAACCAAAGGCTTCAGCTGAGCACTCTCATACTCTCCTTGAGCTGGTGGTTGAGGTGGGGAAAATGAAAGGAGGAGTGCCCTATTTATAGGCTCCAAGGATGCAATCTTTTGTCCAACTTTGGTTATTGTCCATTGGGTAAAAGGGTGTTTCGGATTAATTTAACATTTCCCTTGCTTGGCCATCAAGTCTTCTAGAAGCTTTCTAGAGCTCTCCATGGACAGATTGTGGTGCATTTCAAGGCCCAAAATGGAGTTCCAGATTTGCCCCTAGGTGGTCTTAGTTGTAGGTTTTAGGTGTAGGGGCAAAATGGTCATTTTACACCGTTCTTCTTCCAAAGCCGTGGGGCCCACGAAATCTGCCCTTAGATGTGCCATAATTTCCCTTTATGAGTCATAATTACATGTCACTCTAATGTCATATCAAGTTTAAATTGTGTGGTCCAGATTAAATCGGGTTATTTTATTCTTTCTCTCTCTTCATTATGACCCTGATGTGACATTCTCTCTCTTCATTATTACATGGGAAGATATTTTCTCTCTCCTATGGCCCACTAAAATTTCACCCCATATCAGTGTCCTGTCCCTGGGCCCGACTCCGAGAAATCCTAACCGGTCCCGCTCAGCTCCCTGCTGCCGGTTACACATTTCCCCGTAATGCGTGCCCTTCCACTGGACTTGTGAGAGCTCTGATCATCAGTCTCTTCTCCCTAACCACAGGGGGACGGAATATAATACCTTGAAGATCCAGAAATCCATATTTCAATATCCCATAACCACCTTGTACTACGTGCTACCTGATAATCTGACTTCTGACCCCGAAACGCCACGTGTCCGACGTAGCACTACTACTACTGACTCTTCCTTCTATACTTGGTCCTTGAGCACTTGGTCAAAATACTCATGCAAACAGGAGTGTAAAATGTCTGAAAATATGCCAAGAGGGTACTTAAAAATTCCCCAAACCAAATGACCAAAGTACCCTTACAAAATATCCTCTTAACTTGGCTTACTTTGCAAGTTTTGTTGACTTTTCTCTCTCCTCCTTGTTTTGCACGAATTTAGAGAAATTTCTCTCTCTTCATGATGACTTGATTTGACCTCTTACTCCTGTAATTATGAAGGGACACGTGTCATGCTTTTACTGGTCCAACACAAAAGTAACTTTTCCCTTGTAATGATGACGGGACACGTGTCATGATTTTATTGGGCCAACACAAAAGTATGCCATCATTAGTCATCATGATAGTACTTTATTAAAGTTACTTTATCAGTATTTGCCCGAGATCTTGCCCGGGTTTACTCGGGTTTTCTTCACGAATACCGATGCTTTCTCAAAAACGCAGGGCATACGCAACTGCCCTGAAAATGCCGTGTACTTTCTTATACCGGCCCATTTTCACTCACTAATTGTCCTATACCTCAGGACATAGTTGGGTGGCATCCTTTCCACCAGATTTACGCCGTATAGACCTTCTGTGTCCCATTTTCACTGGCACCTTAATTTCACGGCTTATGCATACAAGGTCCACTGACCCGTATCGTCGAGTTACTTAATCCCAGTGGGGCATCCTAACTCTCGACATTCTTGGGACTCTTCCCAAACTAGGCTTAGTCATCCGCCTACTTTAGCCTTATTCTCCATTTTCAGGGTCCAAAATTTGGGGTGTTACATATGTAGACCTAGCCAAATTGAAATCTGAGTGTAACCTAGATCTATATCCATGGTTCAAAGATTATGCTTCGTTTTTATCTATCCATGCTTCATATAGTCCAAAACTTGTTAGAGTATTCTACTTTAATATGTTTGTCAATACCCTTTTGGATAAACACAATCACGTAGCTAAAGAGAGAATTTTCACTTCTGTTAGAGGAAAGAGAATTGAGATTACTCCTGCTTATTTGAATAACTTACTGCAAATTTCAAATCCACCTCCTGTCCCTCAGTTTCACTATGTCAATGAACAAATCTTTCAAATCCTTCGTCCAGATGAGACATTGAGTGAACCTGTTGGGTCTCTTAACTTCAATCTTGTTTACATGCCACCTATACATCGTACCTTGTGGTATATGTACAAGGAACTTTGTACAGAAAGGCAAAAAATTTACTCATTTCACCCAGCGTGATTATTCTATGTTTTCATCCATTGTGGCCAAAGTTCACCATAACCTTGGTCACTGGATTTTTAGTGAAATGAAGAAATATGTCTTACACTCAAGAAAAAACTCACCAATCCCATTTCTAAGCTTAGTGTTTATTATCTTATTCCATGAGCACATATGGTATTTGGAGAAAGATGAGGTAGCCAAGAAACCTGAAGAATTTGGGCAGCATATTCTCAATCTAATGAAGATCAATTTTCAAGAGGGATCTGGCCAATCTAGAGCACCAGCACCCTCTAGATCCAGAGCTTCCAAACCAAGAGCCCATGTTTCTGGTCAACATAATCACCCTGAGCCTAGCCCAGAACTGACCTCCCAACCTGGTCCTTTCTCAATGGGAGCTCACATCAAGGCTATTGTTGAAAAGGCCATCTCAGACAGCTTGGATCCACTCCACATATCCTTGGCTGCTCAGAACTCACTGTCTGTGAAATTGGAGTTTGAGATTGGGAAACTAGTTAAGGAAGTTACTACCATACGCGAGAATAAAAAAGTATTGGCTGAAGAAGTTGACAACTTCAATGGTCATCTGGTTGATCATGGAGCCTCCATCGCCAATTTGCACAACTCATTCTGGTCCCTTAGCAACAAAGTTGAAAAGCTTATTTCTCAGTGTCAGTCTGGCTTGCTTTTGGACTTTCCTCTCCTATCCTCTCCATTGTTCCATATTCTCCATTACCTTTTCCCACCTCATCTCATCCCTTCTCTTCTTTGTTCCAGAAGCCTCCTCTATGATCCCCACTTTTTGATAGATGCCAAAGGGGGAGAAGTGAAGTAAAGAAGCCGTAGCCAAGAAAGAGATTCATGACTTATGTTTTAAGTGGTGTTATTTATTTTTTTGCTAATTGATAGTCATTTGGCAAGCTTTTGTATCACTTTGCCTGCTGAAGTTTTGACTTGGACTTCTGGTGTTAATCTGACAATCTGTTCTGGTGTTCACTTTTTAGTTAATCATCTGGTTCCAAGTGATTTTGTCTTCAATTATAGTGAAACTTTCTCTTAAGGTTAAATCTATTTTGGCTTCTTTCTCAAATCTTGTCATCATCAAAAACGGGGAGAATGTTAGTTCCCTATTAGTGTTTTGATGATGATCAAGGCTGAAACGAAATTATATTCAAGGAAGATAAGCAAAATAGCTTTAACTCAGTCAAAATCACGTTTTATCAGAAATAATACTTTGTTGTAGCCTCGAGTTGATTGCTTAAAAATGCATCAACAAAATTTCATTCTGACTCGAGGCTAATAGAAGTACCTCGAGTCTGGGTCGTGACTCGAGTCTACCTAGTTGTAGCCTCGAGGCAATTATGTTGTTCTTTTGAAATAATTTCTTATAACGGGAACAATTAACTTGAGTCCAGCTTTAAGCTACCTCGAGGTTCAGTCCAGACTCGAGGCTGAGTCCTTTGTGCCTCGAGTCAATTTGTGCTATCACTTATTCCTACTGTCTTTATCGATGCACTGACTCGAGCCAAATCATTTACAGCCTCGAGGCGAGTTCATATTTGAATTTTTCTTACTATCTATCCGATGGGTTATCTTGAGCCTTACCTATTTATGCATCGAATCTAAGACGTAACTCGAGGTGAGGAGATCTGTGCCTCGAGTTAAACATCATTTTCAAATATATATATATTGTCTTTAACACTGCAGGAACTCGAGGCAAGGTTGCCTCTGTTCTAGCGAATGTTATCTAAATTTTCATATCTCTCTGCATATGCTTATAGATTCATCATATCATTTTGCATTAACTTTCTTGACCTGTTTTAACAAATTTATTGGCAAGTTTCAGATATCTAAACACAGATTATCTCTAGATTTTAAATAAAGCAGTTGATGTGTCAAAAGCATTTAATGCACTTACCTGTTCGAAACCAACAATCATCATACATACCACCTCTGCTATTTGAAAGATGTTTTTAAGTTACATTCTCTTTGCTGTGCTACCAACGGTCATGAGCATAGGAACAAAAGAATATTTCGAATATGTTATACAGACTTCCATTTCATCTCTAACAGACATATTACAGAGTCTCAACGGATATCTCTTCAAGCTTCTTCATCGGTCATTAAATGTAACATCTATAAATAGTCGAAGCATTAAAATCACCAACTATCGAAACGATGTGCAATCAATTCGAGTTCAATATTATTCGCTGTTTCAACTGTTTCATTATTATGTACTTCAGTGTTCAATACTTTATCTACTCGTGAGGAGTTCATAAACATTTACTTTACTATCAGTTGAATCTTAAGGTTGAGGAATCTTAAGAGGGGTGTATCAATTACAACTAGTAAGGGAGAGTGGAGTCTGAAAGTGAGAGGATCATCCTTCGTTTACAGAGTGTGTAATTGTTCTTGAAAGATAGTGGAATCCCAAGTGTTCTGGGGACTGGACGTAGGTCAGTGATTTTGGACCGAACCAGTATAAACCGTCCTGTGTCTACTTCACTTCTCTGCTTCATTTCTCTGTTTCTGTTTTTACTTGTCTTCGTGTGGGTTTGCAAAAAGAATTTGAGATCACCTATTCACCCCCTCTAGGTGATATTCTATCTTCAATTCCTTCCAATCTCTCGGCTCAGTGGTGAAGTTTAAGCCATTAGAGATGGTTGCAGGTGAAGACAAAGGTGGTGATTTGACGAAGGGAGCGTCGACGGTGAAGATTGGTTGGTGAAGTTGATGGTAGCTCTCTCCTCCTCTCCATTTTCTATTCAAAAATTGACCTCCCAGGTGAAGGTCCTTGGTTCCCGACAGTGAGAGCAAGCTTGGCGTGGTAGTGGTGACGGAGAGAGGATGGCAATGATGACGATGAAGCTTTGTTTGTTCTCCCTCTCTCCATTTGCTGTTTAGCTTTCAGCAAGTATACGAGTTGCAAGTAGTATAAAAAGTATTCATTCCCACAAGGATTAAGGCAAAAGTAGGTTAATTAATGCAATTGTGCTCTTATTAGGCTGGGCAAAGTCATTTGAAGTATTTCAATTTGAAAGAGCAATTTTGATTCAAAACAACTAAATTGGACTTAGGCTGCATTTGGATGAGCTCTTTTTTTTTTTTAATTAAAAAAGTCTTTTTTTGTTATTTTATGTGTTTGGATGGGGGCTTTAAAAAAAGAGCAAAAGTCACAAAAAAAGCCCAAACTTTTCCTTTTTTTTGAAGCTCCAATTTGAAGCTTAAAAAAAAGTCCATACGGTAGATGAGAGAGAAAGTAAAACAATTGACCGGTTATTTGGATTTGAGGAGAAAACACCACAAATGGCCCTAGAAATTCCATCACGTGTTCGCACCTATATTCCTGATTTCATAGAATATTTAAATAGAAATTCCTCTATAGCATGTTTTTTTTAACACTCCTCTACAGCATGTTTTTTTTAACACTCCTCTACAACATGTTCACATCTATACAATGATATACTCCTCAAATTTTACTCATTCTTTTATATTAAATAATAATAAAGTTTTTATCGAAAAAATAAGAAAATTGAAAGAGTTATTAAATTTTAAAGTAAAATTAATACAGTAAGATTAAATATTTTTATTTAAATTTTATAAAAGTTAATTTATTATTCCATATTCAATTATATTATAATTTTAAATTCAATTATTGAATATAATATTTCTAAAATTTTAACATAAGTGCTTTCTTATCCAAACAAATGTAAAAAAAAAAAAAAAAGTGATTTTATATGTCCATTTCAGTAATTTTACTAATAAAAAAGTGCTTCTCTATTTTAACATCCAAATAGCTTTTTTTATTATTTAAAAGTGCTTTTTAAATTGTGTATCCAAACGTAAAATATCTTAATTTCTAATTAAAGCACTTTTTTAAAAAGCAATGAAAAAAGGTCTTTTTTTTAAAAGCTCATCCAAACGGGCCCTAAGTAAATTTTGGTTCTAACTTCAAGAGAATAAAGCTCTAGGATCACTTCTCTCCTCTATACTTCATAAGACTGATTATATCCTTGTCAATTAGCTTTAATGAAAAATCAAGTGTTTGTATAATATTTAAAAGTATTGGAAAAGCTTTCTCAAGTCAAAACCGAAATCTATTTTTAAAGAACTCATTCAATCTCTTGCAACAAGTTAGTGAAAATATTCATTAAGATCCAATCTTATAATAACAATACTAGGTTAATAGGTAAATCTCTTTTCCATTAGCAAACTATCCATTCAAACAAGAATTTCAAGACTAGTATGATTTTATCAAAGTTCCTCAAACAAGATAATCTCTCTCAAGCATCATCTCATTAAACAAATCAACCAATGCTGGCTAAACACATAGAAGCATTAAGCACACAATAAAATCAACTCAAAATAATTCATTAAATGCTAGAAAAGAGAGAATAACTTCTCAATCCATATAAAGGTTCAAAGTAACCCTAAAATGAAAGATTTAGCTACTCGTGTTCAAATGTAAAGAAAATCAATACAAAATAGTTGAATACATGATAAGTTAAGTAGAAAAGAGAAGTAAATTATGAAAAACCAAGAATGGAGGCCCAAAATCTCTTCAAGACCACTAACTAAACTCCAACACCTTCAAGTCTTCTCTCCAAGCTCTCACCTTTCTCAAAACTCAGTCAAACAATGTAAAATGATTGATTTTTGGCGCATCCCCTCAATAATAACCCTAAAAATCAACTTCAAGTGAAACACATAGTTGTACATTTTTTGCATTCACCTTGGCAACCATGTTTGTCACCAAGGCACATGACATAGTAAGTCTTTTTTTCCTCAGTCACCCCAGCAACAATGTTAGTCACCAAGGCATGTGCCACAGAAACTTGAAATTTCCTTATTAGCCTCGTCAACGATTTTAGACATCTAGGAAATTGTGAAAAAAGCTCTTACTTCCTTGACATCCCTTATTCGCCTTGGCAACCATGTTAGTTGCTAAGGCAAGTGCTACAGAAAGCATATCCTTCATCATCGCTCTACTTGCTTTGCAACCATGTTAGGTGCTGAGGCATGCGACACAATTGTTCTCTTTGCAATTTAGCAAGTTATTTTTCATCTCCTTAACTTCAATGGCCCTTTCCTATCTTCAGTACTGTCTCTATATCTTCCTACAAGAGGGAGATAGAGAGAGAAAGAGAATTTACAGGCAAGGCAAGAGAGGTATGAAACCACAAAGACCTTACATTCCTGCAAGATGGCTGAAGGTGCATCAGTTAGTCCTCATGTGTTGAAAATGAAAGGCTACATTGATCACCTTGAGAGGCTTGGATTTCCCATGAGCCAGGAGTTAGCTACAAATTTGATATTGAACTCACTCCCAAAAAGTTATGACCAGTTTGTCATGAACTACAACATGAACAACATGGAGAAATCAATTTATGAATTGCATGGGATGCTCAAAACTGTTGAGCAGAGCATTAAGAAGAAGCCCAATACTATTTTGATGGTTCAAAAAGGAAAGCGTATGAAAAAGAAAGGCAAGGGCAAAAGAAAGGGTAATGGCTCAGCTGGTAAGACCAAAGAGTCAAACAGGCCCGAAACTAAGCCTGCAGCCAAAAAGGCAAAGCCTCCGAAGGACGGGGTCTGCTTATTCTGCAATGAACCTAGTCATTGGAAGAGGAACTGCAAACTCTACCTTGAAGATCTGAAAAAGAACAAGAAGGATAGCGAGGCTATCGCTTCAGGTATTTATGTTATAAACATTCATTTTTAGGTTATGGTGCAGATTGGCCAACCAAGTATTACGCTAGGAGTATCGAGCACAAAAATGTTTTTAAGGTATCAAAAATACCAATAAACAATTGAACGGGAGTAGAAACACCAATGAAGAATTTAAAACTTCAGGGAATAGACCAAAACGGGGAATGTGCTACTTTCATCAGGATTTAATTTTATTTGGTATTTTTGCTCGCTTTGAATTGTTCATTGGTATCTTTGATACCTTCAAAAAAAAATTTGCCCGATGCTCCTAGCGTAACACTTGGTTGGCCAATCTGCACCTTAACCCTTCATTTTTCTACTTCCTCTACATGGGTATTAGATATTGCATGTGGTTCTCACATTTGCATAAATGTGCAGGGTCTCAAGGATAGTAGAAAGTTGAAGAAGGGCGAAGTGGACCTACAGTTGGAAACCGAGCAAGAGTCGCAGCCGTAGGCACTTATGAATTAGTTTTTCCCAGTGGGCTTTTGTTAATTTTGAACAATTACTTTTATGTTCTTGCTTTGAGTAGTAACATTGTTTCTCTTTCTTATTTGGATAAGGGAGGTTATACTTCCATTACTAGGAATGGTAAATGTTCTATTTATCGTAATGACATTTTTTATGCTGATGGTGATTTGCATGTTGGTCATTATTTACTGAATTTAGAACATCCTAATAATGGACATATATATAACATAGCTACCAAAAGGATCAAGTCAAATGATTTGAATCCGACCTATCTATGGCATTGTCGTCTAGGCCATATAAATGAGAAACGCATTTCAAAACTCTATCAAGATGAACTTCTTAACCCATTTGATTTTGAATCATTTAAAACATGTAAGTCTTGTTTATTAGGAAAGATGACAAATGCACCTTTTACTGGGCGTAGTGAGAGGGCTACTGACTTATTGGGCCTTATACATACTGATGTGTGTGGACTAATGAATACATCTGCCAGAGGAGGTTATATGTAATTCATTACATTTATAGATGATTTTAGTAGGTATGGATATATCTATATAATGAAACATAAGTCTAAATCTTTTGAAATGTTCAAAACATTCCAAAATGAAGTGCAAAACCGCTTGGCAAAACAATTAAAGCACTTCGATCTGATCGAGGTGGTGAATATTTGAGCCAAGAGTTCATTGACCATCTTAGGAGTTGTGGGATAATCTCACAACTAACTCCTCCAGGAACACCACAATGGAATGGTGTTTCTGAGCGGAGGAATCGAACTCTATATTGATCTATGAAGAGTCAAACAGATCTTTCTAGAAAGACTGTTTATCTCTAAAAGAACAAATGGGAGTGAAGTACACCTCGAAGAAGTTCGAGAGCCACAAGACAACATAGAACCACAGATGGAAAACGGAGAAGACTCACAACAAATTGAGCCTATTCAAGTAACACAAGGCCCACGAAGATCCGATAGAACACATCTATAGCCTCGGAGATATGGATTTCTGATTACTAGAAGTCGTGATGTTTTGCTCATTGAGCAGAATGAGCCAACTACTTATCGAGAAGCCATAGTGGGACCAAACTCCAAAAGATGGCTAAATGTCATGAAGTCTGAAATGCAATCCACTTACAACAATAAGGTATGGACCTTAGTCGATCCACCTGAAGGTGTAAAAACTATTGGGTGTAAGTGGGTTTGCAAGGAAAAAACTGACATGGATGGAAAAATAAATGTCTTCAAGGCACGACTGGTTGCAAAAGGATTCACCCAAACTTATGGTGTGGACTATGATGAAACCTTTTCCCCAGTTGCAATGGCCAAATCAATCAGAATGCTTCTTTCCATTGCAGCATATTATGACTATGAAATATGGCAGATGGACGTCAAAATAGCCTTCCTTAATGGAAAGCTCATTGAGGATGTGTACATGACACAACCTGAAGGCTTTGTGCGTCCAGAGGACTCTGGTAAAGTATGCAAGCTTCATAGATCCATTTATGGATTGAAGAAAGCATCTCGAAGCTAGAATCATCATTTTGATAAAGTAGTCAAAGAGTTTGGATTCATTCAAAACATCGATGAATCTTGTGTTTACAAGAA
This sequence comes from Acacia melanoxylon, assembly GCA_019022615.1. Taxonomy (NCBI): domain Eukaryota; kingdom Viridiplantae; phylum Streptophyta; class Magnoliopsida; order Fabales; family Fabaceae; genus Acacia; species Acacia melanoxylon. Next base: position 1,680,683 of record JAFJYJ010000014.1, read on the forward strand.
GGTTAGTGGGAGCACAGTTGTATTTCTAGTGCTTTATGTAGATGACATCCTACTTATTGGGAATGACATTCCTACCTTGCAGAGTGTCAAGTCTGGGTTTGGAAAGTCTTTCTCAATGAAAGACTTAGGCGAAGCCACTTACATCGTAGGGATCAGGATCTGTAGAGATAAATCCAAGAGGCTAATAGGCCTAAGTCAGAGCACATACAGAGACAAGATATTGCATAGATTCAGCATGCAGGATTCAAAAAGGGTTTACATGCCCATGTCTCATGGCATCCATCTCAGTAAGGATCTGTCTCTTAGTACACCTGATCAAAGAGATCACATGAGTAAGATTCCATATGCCTCCGCCATTAGATCTATCATGTATGTCATGTTATGTACTCGACCAGATGTCTCATTTTCCTTAAGTATGACTAGCAGATATCAATAAGATCCCAGTGAGGGTCATTGGACTACTGTCAAGAATATCCTAAAGTATTTAAGAAGGACAAATGACTTGTTCTTGGTATATGGTGGATTGGGTGATGAGCTTTGTTTGACTGGTTACACAGATGCGAGTTTCCAAACTAACCAAGATGATCTTAGATTGCAATATGAATATATATTTCTTTTGAATGGTGGTGCGGTAAGCTGGAAGAGCTTTAAGCAAAGCACTGTAGCTGATTTTGCAACAGAAGTTGAGTATATAGCAGCATTGGATGCAGCTAAGGAAGCCGTTTAGATCAGAAAGTTCATTACTGAATTAGGGGTGATGCCTACCATCTCAAATCCAATAGATTTGTTCTGTGACAATAGCGACGCTATTGTGTAGGCCAAGGAGCCTAGGTCACATCAAAGGACCAAGCATATACTCAGGCGATTTCATCTTATCAGAGAAATCAATGATAGAGGTGATAAAAAAAATATGAAAAGTACCAGGAGAAGACAATGTTGCTGTTCCTTTTACTAAGCCGCTTGCGCAAGTAAAACATGAGCGTCATGTTAGGACAATGGGAATTAGGAAAATTAATGATTGCACCTAGTACAAGTGGGAGTCTGTTGGAAAATTTTCCCTAGGGGCCAATCGTTGTACTTTAAACATTATTGTTATTTAAAGTATTTCCCCATTTTGTTATCATATCATTTGCATGTTTATTATGATGACTGTATCCTTGGATGTATCATAAAGATTGTCCTAAATGTCCCTGGTCGGTCATCTATGCGGGAACGAAGATGAAATAAGACCATTATGACTTTGATGAGGTATGGAGATACGAATCAAAGTCTTAGGCACTTGTAAGAGTACAAGGTGCTGGACCGACCCACGATGAGAAAGCTGCATGGATTAAGTCATAAGCTTATCTCATGTATAACCATGTCACAATGCCCATTGACCTAAGATCATCATGGATTCCTTCATGAGAGTCGCTAATCTTTGACCTAATCAAAAGTCACCTTTGACCGGGTGATAATAAAGGCTTCGATCAGGATTAGTGGTTTTCTTGCAGAGGAATGTGAATGGTCAAGATGGGATTTGTCCCTCACATTTGTAGAGATATATTACTAGGCCCCTCAATGAGTAAGTGTGAGAAAAGTATGGTCATACTACGATGGAAAGGAGTTTCCATTTCAATTGTTAGACTACTCAAGAATCAAGAAAGTAATGGTCAAGAACAAGAGGATGACACTATCCATGCTTCACCCTTGACCAAATTATCGCATGACAAAAGGGACGGTATAGTTGTATGATAGGTTGCATCGTATCATCGATCCTCATATGAATTAGGTAGTCGTAATGTCTTGCTAGAGGCCGATTGCGACTTGTGGGCTGGTACAGTGTTGGCCCGCTGCCAATTTCATGTGGGCCTACAGGGTCGTACACAAGAATAGCCCAACACAAACTATATTGTCCAGATTCATTGAATATAAGATATGTGTAAGATTTAATGAATACAACATTTAATCTAGGGTGGATGGATATATATATATTTATATATATATAAAGATACAACAATGATTGGATGAAGATAGGAGAAATAATAAATGAGGATTGAATTAAAAATGATTTTGAATTTTAGTTTAAGAGATGAATGTGATCCATCATCTTAAATTATTATTCAATTAATCAATTAAGATATAAATGTGATCCATCATCTTAAATGGTTGACTCAATCAATCAATCAAGAAATTAATGTGATCCATCATCTTAAATAATTTATTCAATCAATCAATCAAGATATGAATGTGAAAAAACCCTTCCTCACAAATCATTAATTAACCATAATGATTTCACAAAACCGAATTAATAAATGATTAAGGAAAACCCTTTTCTTAATTTCATAAAGCTAGCATATTGGAGTCCAGGGCACAAATTCCGCCCACAAACTCACTACAGAAAATTCTTAACTCTGGGCACAATTATCAAACAGAAGAATACACAGGCCACGAGTTAAAACAACACCAAATTCACAACAAAGGGTTTACACCAAAACATTTCCATACAAGTTCTGACTGTGGATCCACTAAAATATTATAGCGTACAACATAAAACCTTTGGTTAAACAGTAAACAACAGTCACCACAAAATAGCTAAAATAGTATTCTCAAAACATGTGGGCCCTAAAATAGCAATATATAAACTCATACAACCCCAGTACCAAGAGAGGCTTACAAAGTTCACAACTATTATGCCTTCGGTTGCTTCCCTTGACTTTGACTTTTAGTAAAACTAGAGGTCTCGCCTGAAAAATATGGACAATGACGGGGTGAGACATAAAGTCCCAGTGACCAAAATTAATTTATCAAATATGCAGGAAAGGATTGCAAGTAAGAGAAGCAGGTTTACTAACATATTTATAAGATCAACAAGAAGTAATTAATTAATCCATAATTAATAAAAATAAGTAGAACCATCCCCACTCATCCATCCTACTCTTCCTTATATCATCTGGACATGGTATAGCTTATCAGTGCTAGTATACCTGGCCAAGGTTAGCGAGTCACTTCAAGAATACTATCCCCTCCCATGTCACCACCGATATACCGTAACAGGGAGGTGTCCGCCCAAAACACTCAACTCAAATTCCGAGCCAGGAATGAGAGAGCCGATGGGCACAATTTCACCCTAAATCTCTTCCACACAACCCAACATCTTTAAAAACAGATAAACAATATCTCACTATAATTTTCAGAAAGATAGTACAATATATTACTCCATATACAACAACTCACATCAATTATCACAACAGCCACCACATCAACAATTTCAATAACAAGATCCACTCATACATACATGTAGAATAGAAAATACACTGCTTCACTGAAATAACTCCATATTCAAATATACACATAATTTTCAAAACACCAGTCAGTAATTTATATGAAAATAAGGTTTAGTAAACACCTTACAGTCCAAAACAAGCATATGAAATAAATTAACCCTGGTTACCTCAACTCCAAGCTAAACCTTATCTTGAGGAGTAAAATGTGAATAATCACCGATCACAGGTAAACTCTACATCACCACAATTATAATTTCATATATCTTAAATTACGCAAGTTCAAATAAATAAATATTATTATAATAAAAACTAAACATAACAGTTTAATCATTTATATTTCAAACTAACTGATTAAAATCTCTGTAATTCCTCTATTAACCCAAAATAGAATTTATATAACTTTTAATCGTAGAAATATCTGGTACAATATAAATTATGAATTTCTTGAGTAGAAAAATTAATTTAAATTATTACAAATTGGAGTGCATGAGTCGAGTTAAGCATTCTAGGCTCGAGTCACTGGATCATCTTCTTTGAAAATAAGTTTGAAGTTTGAATGAAGATGTCTCTATATGACTTAGGCTCGAGGTTAAAATGTTACACTCAAGTGCATGACTCAAGTCAAATAAGGTTAGCTCAAGTCAAGCTCTTCTTTCACAAATGAACTTTGAAATAGCATTTTGAAAATGGTTTGAAATTGCGTCAGCTCGAGTCACTAAGAGACTAACTCGATTAACTAATTCATTAGAAAATATGTTTCAAACACTATGCTCGAGTCAAAAGATACAGGCTCGAGTTAGGGACTTCTGAATTTGAAAATAAGTTTAAGTCCAGAAAATATGACTTGAGTCAAATAGTACAAGCTCGAGTCACTGTTATTTCATAAGATATTTCATAAGAGCTTATGACTCGAGTTAAGCATGACTTGCTCGAGTCAATATAAATTTTAAATACTTTGATAGCTTTCTGCCTTGCATTGACTCGAGTTTTTCAACCAGACACTCAAGTCAAGATAAATTCAAATACTTTGACAAACTCTCTATCTTGTGTTGACTCGAGTTTTACAACTCTAAACTCGAGTCACGTTTGACAGTTAGTTACTGGTTAAGTTTGAACAAGTATGAAAACATATTTAACTTAACCATTAACTTTATTTTGTTTACAATTGTCAGTTATCATCAAAACACATAGATAACTCGGAACATGTCATTCATATCAGCAGGCTTGAACTTCAAAGCACCATAGGTTCACGAGGCCTCAGAATATTGAAAATCTCATTGTCGAGCAATTTTTTAGGATTCTCAGTGGGAATGTCAATGACCCTGAGAATAGTATTCAGATCATTAGCAGTGATCTTAAGATGCACACCTCTAAATGAAGTTACCAAAACATCCTCGTAATCTTCATCCTCTTTTTCAGCAATCCTCTTATTATAATAAAAGAGTTTCAGAATATATAACAGAGGCTTATACTGCTAAAGCCATGGTGATAAATCAATATTGCATTCAATTCTTAGTGACTTTAAATCCACATACACAGTCGGATAAACCAGCAGGCTTGATCAAGAAAGAAAACAACAGAATTATTCATACCCAGAGGATAGACCAAAGGTTGATGAGTCAGTAGCGTCTGAGAAGGAGAAGGACCAATTGAACCAAACGCCTGTGAAGCATGACTACTACAGGCCTGAGAAGGTTGAGACTGTCTCTGAAGTTTCTCAGCATTGGACTTTGAACGTCCTTCCTCAAGTGGATCCACTGTCAGCTATTTGTCTTTGCCTTTCCTGAAAGGAAACGACAATGTCTGTTGGCAAGTGGTAGGCCTCAATGATTCCTGAATCACAATCCCTTTGGCTTGGTTTTTGGTTGAGGTTTATCAGTTTGGACTTTTGGACGATAAGGAGATGAGCGAGGTTTCTTTATGGGTGGTTGAGGAGGTGATTTCGGTGGCGAGTCTAGTAGGGTTTCAGAGCCAAACCCCACTTTGAGGTTTTTAGTCCAAGCCAGAGAAGAGCAAGATATTGGTCAGGAATGAGGATTTGTAGAAGAGTAGAGAGTAAGGGTAATTGATAAAGAGTTTCGATGATGGTAGTGAGAAATTTGGGAGTTTAAGGGAATTTATGGAGGAAATGAAAAGGGGTAAGTGATGAGAATATGAAATCGAAGAGTTCGTTGGGAGGAATTGAAATGATACTTCCAAACGATAACGAATTTAAAACAGGAAAGGGAAATGGCTTAAGTCATTCGAGAGAAAATGTGAAATGGAAGATTAAACGGAGTGAGTAAATGAGATGTGAGACTAATTTAAAGAATGAATTTAACCCATCTTTGCTCGAGCACATTCGACTTTTCTCGAGCATGAATGCTTTGCTTGAGGAAAATTGAGCTTGTTTGAGTAAAGATGATATATAGGTCATGCTTGAGCAAACACTAACGTGCTTGAGCATGATTGCAAAAAATGCAAAAATGTGAAATACCTTACTTCAAGTGTGTTCTGTAAACACTTAAACCCCTTTAAAGAGAATTTTGATCTTTGTGATTTGATTTTGTCTTTCAAATTTCATTATTATCAAGTCATTTGAGGGTTGCTTGAGCATGACTGGAAGATTACTTGAGCAAACTTGTTATGTTGCTTTTCATTACATGCTTCTTCACACCCTTGCTCGAGCATGCTAGTTCTTTGCTCGAGTACATCGTCTAGATCAACTCTTGCTCGAGCACGTAAAGCCTTGCTTAAGCACTCTACTCGAGCAAGCTTGCTCCTTGCTCGAGCAAGCTTACTCTAGTAACCTGAAAACACCAAGAAGCTGGATGATTCCTCGATATTACTCGAGCAGGTTATGATATTGCTAGAGTATAAAATGAATTTTTCAAATGATTCAAAGGCAATTTCCTGATATTTCTCGAGCATCTAAATGTGTTCTTGAGCATCATAACTCTTTGTTCATGATCACTTACTGTGCACAGACTCCTGAGTCAAGTAAAAGTCATCCAAGCTTGACCAGTCTTATGAATGACTAATCACTTGTAAGGGATTGATTGTGAGTCTTGTTGGCATGTCCATCTATACTCAAGTTGTTACACCCCTACCGGCCTCGCCTTTTCGGGTGGCGGGTTAGAGTGATTCCTTTTATTTAATTACCTTTCCTTATTACTTAGTCCATTTAATATTCAATAGAGTGAGCAGATCACGGGACCTGGTTTGGACAAGTTCAACGTACTAATAAACATATAAAATCCAACAGTAGATAAGTCTCCGAAGAGTTAGATACAGTCATCCATAGCAAAGTATTGATCAAAAACAACAATTATCCAACATATTAGTACATAAAGCGATAGGGCATTCCCTATTTCTTCATTTCCCCGCATCACACCCTACTTTCCTCATAGCCTCCGACTGCTACTGCCTCACCAATGTATCTCCAAAATGGTCTGGAGTTCAAAGTTGAACCCCAGAATAACTGTTAAACTCAAGTACAACATGTATACAGTGCATGCAAGTAGCCATAATCAGGAAATCAAATCACATATTATAAATGCATTCAGAATCACATCACAATCACAACAATGTACCATCGAGCTACCTTACCAAGGCAAGCCCCGGACACCCGCGTACCGTTGAGCTACCTTACCAAGGTAAGCCCCGGAGCTCGCGTATCGTCGAGTCACCCCACAAGGCAAACCCCAGACGCCTGCGTACCGTCGAGTCGTCACTCAAGACCGACCCCGGACGCACACATCCTCAACGCTAAGATCAACACAATAGCTAGGAAGTTTAACCCTAACTACCCCGAATGCATCTCAGGCTCGGTAGCGACCTATGGCTATTGAGGCCTCTTAGCGCTATGGTTTTTCGGGGGCTTGTCTTGAATATGCAGTCCTGCTGGTATGTGGTACATGCCATGTTTATTTTCCTGATTGTGATTTTCATAACATGCATTGTATACATATTGTATATGAGTTTAACAGTTACTCTGGGGGTTCATTTTTGAACTCCAGACTGTTTCAAAGAATACAGGTATTAGTTGCTGAGCTGTTCGGAAACAAGGAGGTAAAAGCCTGGTATGGAAAAATGAAGAAATAAGGGCCCTATCATGTTTTGTTTATCTATTTTTGGGATGACTGTATGATTTATACTCACTTTTAAGTATTTATCTTGGACGATTGTACCCTTAACCCTCTGGGACCACTTTATGTTTTTTTTTTGGTTTTTACCAGTATATTGTAGTTGTCCAAACCGATCATATACTCTGCCACGCACACTCTAATATATGATAAAAAGGATTAATTGAAAAGGATCCTTCTAACCCACCACTCGAAAGGGCAAAGCCGATAGGGGTGTAACATTCTACAGCTCCGTCTAACTTCTGAAACAGATTATGTCCTTTCTGCAACTCTCTCAATGAATCCTCATCTCTCAACACAGTCATGTCATTTCAATTTCGTTCTTTGTATTCTCGATTCTCTGACTCTCAACTCCACGATTTCACGATATTTCTAGGTTTATCCGTATTTTCCTTTTATAACTAGGTCCTTCGTGCCGTACGTCTAGTGAGCTGGGCTTTCCTATTCTATTAGGCTCGACTCTCAAGATTCGGTTGATTGATCCTTTTAATTACATGGAATTCTGTAGATCTTTCATTCGATTCTCCGCATCTTCTATTTCCATCTCTATCAAATCAACCGCCATCTTAATGTCCAATTCGATAACCTATATTTATTTCCTGAAATATCTCAAGAAAATATCAGTGTAACACATTGCATAATAGATCGTCACTTATGATGCTATAGCATTATGGGGACATTGTGCTGCTGGTTCAGAGTAAAGATCCCAATGCTTTAGCATTACATTAGTTCCGTTACGCAATTTCATAATGCGTCAAAATGCAACATTTTCTTCTACCTATATGCGAGATAATGTTCAAAATGCAATAGCTTACTACATCTATCCTATATTTCCACAAGTACATGAATTCCAATATATTTCGTTGAATAGCACACATTAATGAAAGAAGGAATATCACCAAGAGGGGGGTGAATTGGGGATATTTTTTTTTTTGTAAGAATCCTCTGTTTAACCGAATGTAAAACAGAGATAAACAGAGTAGGGATAAGTGAGATTGAACACAATGGATTTATCCTGGTTCGGTCTAAACCCTTGACCTACGTCCGGTCCCGGACTCTCCGGGATTTTCACTAACTTCAACCGATTACACACTCTGTAACTCTCGAAGCAATTCTCTCTCTAGAACTTGCTCCCCCTTACAAGTTGTAGTCAAGTATCCCAATCTCAAAGTCTCAATACTTTGAGATTCTTACAAGAAATATAATCAATGAGAAACTCTCTAAAAGAGTAGAATAATAATCACTGAAGCTTAATATATCCGAAGATAATCTCTCTGTATGTCGAAATAGTAAATGCTCTTAATTGCTAATTGAATGCATAGCGTTTTTCAGTAGGTGGTGACTTGAATGCTCCTTCTATTTATAAGTTGATTGCATTGATGACCGTTGAGAGGAATTAATGAGCCGTTGTGAGTAATCAATATGTCCGTTGTAAATCACTTGCTGTTTCCTCGTACGCAACATTTCGACATTCGACCGTTTATTCTTCGTTGACATTCCTTATTCAAATTGTCCGTTGAGACACGTTCGAATTTTGCGTAAGGTATGGCCGGAATGCTTTTTGCTTGCTCGAAGGTTTCTTGCCCAAATGGTGAATGTCTTTACTTTGCATTTAATGCTTCTGACAAACCAAAGTGCTTTACTTTAATCAGCTGGTAATTTGTGCCTTGATGATCTGAAACTCACTAATACACTGGTTAAAAGCATTTGGTATACTTAATAAGTGATAATCCGAAATAATAAGATAAACTTAATGATTTCGTAAATTGTCCAGAAGCGATTTTCAAAACAGGGGCAACGTTGCTCGGGCAATAACTCAGGCTTGCTCGAGCAAGCACTTTAGGATTTAGTTATAAAGACCTCATACTCGCTGATGCTCGGGCATGGATTTTCCTTGCTCGCCAATGATCTTTGGGGCATGGTGTTTATGATGCTTGGTCAAGCTCTTCAAAATACTGGAAGTATTGTCTTCCAGACGATGTTGCTCGAGCAAGACTTCCTTCTTGCTCGGGCAAGGTTCAGGCAGAGTCAAAACTAGGAAGAGCTCCAAGGTTGCTCGGGCAAGTTTTTCTTCTTGCTCGAGCATGTGCTCGGGCAAAACGCTTTCTTATGCTCGAGCAAGGACTATGACATTTGGATCCTCGCTTCTGTTTCACTTTTGCTCGGGCAGACCAAGTACCTTGCTCGGGCAAGGTGTTGCTTTCAGGTGTTTCTGGAGTTTGCTCGGGCATATGGCTAGTGCTTCCCCTTAACTTCCCTCAACGCTCGATGTTGCTCGAGCAAGCTCGTAACCTTGCTCGGGAAAGGTATACTTTCTGGCCTTTTGCGGGGGATGCTCGGGCAGGTGTTTGTGCTTTCCTTATTTCTTCAGTGAGCCCGTCGTTGCTCGAGCAAGCTTCTCACCTTGCTCGGGCAAGGTCATGCTTTTGCCTGTTTTCAGGGAGTGCTTGGGCATGATCCTCTATGCTTTCCTTCTTCTTTTCACTGAATCCCGATATTGCTCAAGCAAGCTTACCATCTTGCTCGGGCAAGGTTACTTTCAAATCAAAAATACTTAATTCAATACTTTGAAATTGTGATCATCAAAATCCAGGAATTTACAATTAAAGGTCAGAATTACCATACAAAGTAGTCATAACACATAGGAAATATATGGTAGAAATATGAATTTTCAAAATACAAATGGATTTGACATGATTTGAAAAGCATTTATTGAACCATAAATGCATGTAATGTATTGGCCAAAGAAGGAAGAAGAAGGATTAATGAAACCTCATATTTACCACATGCTAAAAGTCATGCAATTAATTCATGTTTATCCAAACTTGCCATGCGTCACACTAGGAAAAAGAGTCAACTAGTAAAAGGGACACCTAAGCATGTGTGATAAAGGCAAGATGATAAGTCACAAGCTTCCCCAAGAAGCTTTAAATCTCGTCCAAGTAAGGGCAAGAAAGAGAAAGCAAAGAGATTTATCATACTTTGCACATGTAGGATGAATAAAATAATAGAAAAAGAGGAAGGGCAATTTGGTCTAAATAATTAGGGTCATAAGAGCTTGTCCTCCAAGTCATATAAAGCCCTCTAAAAACTCCTTCTTGCATGCATATTTTGACCAAACAAGGAGGTGTGAGGGGATAAATGAAACTTTATGTAAGATCATGCCACATGTGAGGCCAAAAAGTTAAGGCAATTAATTCCCCATTGCCTTAGATTTTGGCCACTTGTCTTGTTAGGGTAAAAAGATGACTTCCTAATAAATTATTTGCGTATGTATCTTCAAGCTAAGAAAGGAAATAAAACCCAAAAAAAGGGCCCTAATTTTGGATATGAAGAGAAGGAGAGAGAACAAAATGATCACATGTTAAATTGCAAGAAGCATAGGTCAAGATAAGCATCATTTTGATCTTCCATCAAGGGCCAAGATTTTGGCCACTTGTCAAAGCAAGAAGGGAGGAGATAATAAATATCTTTGACCCATTTTGTAGAGCATCTAAGAATCCTCCCACAAATGGTAAATATTTCATCCAAGTGGCCAAAAGGGAGAAGGAGCACATGGGTTCAAGTTTGACCAAGGATAGTTGGAATACAACTATATTGCAACTAAGGGCAAATTAGTAAATAATTCATAGTTAAGGGAAAAATGGTAATCCTCCCTCCCTAACCGACTTTGGACCCTTAATATCTCTTTAATGCATTCTCAAATTATCCAAAATTCGGCGACAAGAGAGAGCACAAGGAAAAGCAAGCCGAAAACATAAAGAAGAGAAAAGAAAGAGGAAAACTCATGGGAACAAGGTGAGTAATGAACTCAAGCTTCTCATCTCTTCTACTTCTTCAACCTTGGTGACCTCTAGCCCTAAAAAGTTCTCTTTCTATGGTGTTTTAAGGAAGAGGCTGAAATCCCTAAAGGCCAAGAGGAAATAGAAAAGTTGCAAGAACACAAGACCAAGCCAAGGTAAGAGAGGTACTTGACTCTATTGTTGTGTTCTTGGACTTGTGTTTGTTTGTGGTGGCTTCTCCTTCCTTTCTTGGAATTTTGGAAGTCTTAAACCTTAAGGGGAGATGTGTTAGTCGATTTCCTTGATGGCAAGTGAACCAGTCGAACAAGTAATAAAGTGTAAGTAGAGTATCGTCCCACAGAGACTGAGATACCAAAAAGTGACGCTCGATTGCTATGATAGTTGTGCAAACAGAAAGTAAATATGATTGGTTTGAGCGGTTTTTGTATTTATGCTAATAACAGAAATAAACAGAGTATCGTAGTTTTAAGAAGATATCAGTAAGAAGTTAGGCTAAACTCGGAATCACCCTTAAGTGCATCAATCCCCCAGTTGCTCTACCCATTGCTATAGCATCCATACTGCACAACTTCTGCAATGCTACAACATAGCTACTAACTACAACACTATTCGGTTAACCCACCACTATAATCTATCGAAGCTTCCGCGTCCGATACATATGATACTAGCTATACTCCTTCCATATTCCTATGGCAACTTTCTAGTTAGATCTACATTACACATAGGGTGTCATGGTTATGAGAGGTAGACCCATTCCTGAAGCCTACAATAATAGGTCAAGCCTTGCACCGGCTGCCTAGCAAACACTGTTTCTCAGAGGTCTAACCTCGACTCCTTGCCAGTAAGCCGAGGCCACAAATCTAGCCCTTAGCTTCCGCTAATTGACTAATAATTAATTCACTAATAAGAAAACTGAATCTATTAAATTAAGAACTTGCAACGGGGTTCATTTAACACTTAAGAATTCATCCTCGTTCAGCCATAGGAAAATCAGTTCATGACTGACAAGGGAAACACAAAACATATAGTAACAGAATGACCCATTGATAATTGAATATTTTATACACTTTTTTTTATCTCTTGATTAATAATTTAGGACTCTTTAGTTAATAAACAATGGCTTTTATACTTATTTGGGCTTTGGGCCTTTGATTATATTTTAGCCATTTTTAATAATAAAATTCCAGTTTTATATTGCTTCACTATTCCTACCATAACTCTTGAACCAGACATCAGATGTGCCTCATTTTTGTTTCATATTTCAGATGATTCAGATAGCTACAATTCTTATGAAGATATGAAGGGCAAATTCTGACAAGAGGGCAGTCGATTTTGGAGCCGAAGTCGGATTTTTATTTGGGCTCGAATTTGTAATTAAAGCCCTTTTTTCTGTTTTGGGGCCGAATTGTGGATTGGAGCCCCATTTCGTTTTTCCATTTTAGGTTAAGTGTGGCAGCAGCCACAAACACCTTATCATTCACGTTTTTACTCATTTTAGGATTAAATATAGAAGTTTCAAATTCTCTCAAATGTTCTTCGTGTTCTTCGTCTTTTCTTCGTTTTTCCCAACCATGTTCGGCTAAACTTCTGTGATTAACCCAACGTTGAGGATTCCATGATTCTTTTAGAGAACTTGTGCTTAATCGGTAACTTTACTCGTTTCTGTTTTCATCTTAACGGATTCGATTTCTGGAAATAGTTTGAATATTAGATTTAATATTCGGTTTGGTTCATCCCAAGGACGAGTCCGAACTAGGTTCTGATGTTCTTTGTGCGATCGCACAGTGAGATGCCACTGTTCGGACAGATTCTAGGCGATCGTCTAGTAGAGGGATTTCTGGACGAACGCAGAGATTTCAGTTCGTCTAGAACCAAACGCGAGTTCGTTTATATTTCGTTCAATGAAGAAAGTTTCTGGAATCTAAACATTGGGTTGATCATTTTAACCTGTTTCTGCATATTTTGTTCTGTTTCAGTTTGTTTATTTTCGTTTTTAATCTGTTTAATTCAAAAACCCCCAATTTGTTAATGTTTTGTTTTATTGTTGTTTGAATCGAACCGACTGTGAATTCGTTGGGAAACGACCCAGGTTACATTATACTACAAATCCTTTTCTAATCTGGTTATTTTGGAGATCACGGAAAATCTCTGTCACCCATGATCTAAATACTAAAATAAAAGGAAAAAATAGAAAGCTTGACGAAGTTCCGACGGCGTGGAAGAAGCCCTATCACGTCACCACTCCACGTCTTCTTCTCTCCGTCTTACTGCAAGGAAGGATGCTGGGTTATCCTGGAATTCTCGTGCTTGTGAAATCTATCACTCTTCTTTCGAGTCTGCCGAATGTGAAATCTCGTTTTGGCTCTGCGTGACTCTCCTAGGGTTGACTTGCTGTTTCCTTTTATAATCAGACTTTCTTATGGCTCAAGTTCCAGCGAGCTGGGCTTTCCAAATCTGTCGAGATCCATCGCATCTTCTGACTATAGTAGATTGATTCTGCTGATCCTGCGGGATTCTTCAAATCTTTTAGTTTTGATCCTCCACATCTTCTATTTTATTAGGTCAGCAATCTACCTGTCGTTCTCGACCTTCATTATTATCCTTGAAATTATCTAGATAGAAAGGTCAGAAAATATGCCACATAGCATTGCATCCTTTACTTTGCTATAGCTTTCGTGATGCCTTTTATTGCACTTTGAGTTGCTGTCCGAATGCTATAGCATAGTATCAGCTTTGATATACGTTCTTTCTTAAAAACAATGTAACTTGCTCCTTTCTTAGCACATGTTTAGGATGTAAATGGTTTCTATCCTTTAGTTCCCTATATCATGAATATATGCCTTTTTGTTTGGATTGTTTGCAGTTAAGCTTTTATTTACCATACAATTCAGTCATGAAATATAGGGAAAATATGGCATAATTTGTGCTCATCAAGATGCTCTCCAATTTTACTAAAATGGGCTAAGGTTTGAGTATGGCCTAAACAATTAGTTAGAAGGTGATTAGAGATCAAATCATGTTGTTCTTGTAGTGAAAATTGGCAAAATACTTTTGGATATTTCTAACCCTAATTTTTGGCCAGAACAAGGGACTTATGAGGAGTGGGATTTTTTCCATTTTGATGCTTCTAATGTGTTTAAAATGAAAAATTGTGTAGGAAAGAGGTTGGACAATTATTTTGGAAGCATAATGATTAAATTGTGAAAAACCTTAAAACTGACAAAATGGAAGTTCTGTGAGGCCGTCGGATTGTTACATGTTTTTGTATAAGTAGATGGTGTCCAATGTCTAATTTAAAGTAGACCTATTGGGCTTTAATTTGATAGGTCATTTGTTTATTTTGGACTTGTGTACAAAATGTTATGATTTATTGAAAATGACCTATGATTCTGTAGTTCTATTCTGTACAGTGGTACTGTTCTATTTATTCTAGAATACTAAGAATATGTCTGACTACCAATGGTATTTTTCCTTTTAAATATACATGATAAAGGTTCCATAGCCTTTGGAATCACCTAAATTAGACACTTGTGTAATTAGATATGAATTTTCAACGTTTGGTGAAAATTCTAGAAATTTCTTGTTAAGGTCCGAAAATGAATGAAAATTTGGTCAAAAGTCACCACTTATCATTAAAGGGTTGTAGTGAGTCCTAAATGATAATGAGAACACTTTTGCTATGATTGAGAATGATAAACTTGATACTCTGGAATTATGGAGGGATGGTATAAGTAACAAACAATCATCCACCATTATGTAATTATAGGGATTTGCAAGTGCTTAGAAGCCATCCAAGTGCCTAAACGTATTTGTTATAAAGCAAACAAGTAGTAACTTTAATCTCATATGCCTTATGTTGGTCAAAATCCTCTCGTAGCAAGCAAACCAGCTGAACAAGTAATAAAGAGTAAGTAGAGTTATCGTCCCACAGAGACTGCTAATACCAAGTATGAAGCTGATTTCCTTGTGAAAGTAGTGTGATGAGAATAAAGTTGTTGTTGTTTTGTCTATTACTAATGGCAAATAAAAGTAAATAAATGATCATATGTTCGATTGAGAGTATTAGTTCTCTATGTGTTTTGATAATAACTGACAATTGTAAATCCAAAAGATTGTTTTTGATTGAAGCCAAAGTTTTTATGTTAAAGAAAACTTGTTTCAAAAACTGACTTAAGTCTCTGTGTAATTGTGACTCAAGTTAAGGGATATGTGACTAAAGTTACGTATCTTGAATCTTAGTCCAAATGTGCTTTTGAACTTGACTGACTCGAGCTCTCGAGTTAGCCTTGAGGTGACTCGAGCTACAGTCTTTGTAAAATTCCTTATGATAAGCTTTTGACTCGAGGTGCAAATATGTTGACTCGAGTTAATGGATTGAATTTTCAAACTTAGCTTTTCAAATATTTTATAGCATTCAAAAGTGACTCGAGTTAAATCACTTAATGACTCGAGTCAGTGTGTGTTTTCAAATCATTTTCAAGACCAAACCCGATAACCATTTTTGTTAAAATTAACTCGAGTCATCTTGTTACAGAGACATCTTCACAAGTGAAGCTGAAGATGTTGACTCTAGTTAAGTCCTATGTGACTCGAGTCAATCTGTTACAGAGACATCTTCTCTTTTTTTTTTGAAGAGAAGATGAAGTTGTGACTTGAGTCAAGATTAAGTGACTCGAGTCAGCCTTCTGTGTTTTGTAAATCACCGTGTTCATAAACTCTAAATCATTGATTGAGATATTCATACTTCGTATCTTTACTCCTTACTATTCCTAACTATGTTTAATCAGTTTGTTAATGGGTTTCAGATGATTTTGACATGGATTAACACCAAATTGCATTAAAGCAATTATGTGTCAGAAGAGCACTTAATGCTCAACAGAAAGCGAAGCTTCAAAATGGCAAAGAACATCTGAGCAAGCCAAAAGCCTTTCAACTAATTTCATTCCTCATTCTATGCTAAGTCTCACTGGACAAGTGAAATAAGAATGTCAAACAGCAGTTGACGGCGATCATCTACAAAAATTGAAGCGTCTAAGTAACATTCTTTATTCAAGCCTAACGAAAATTTATTATTCTCAATGGCTTCATTGAATCTTCACAACGACCATTAATTGCCTTCACCATATTTTAGATGAAGCATTCAATTCGTTCCAACCACCGGAAACACAAAACGCTCAAACAATCAAGACACATTTACTGTTTCATTCATTGTGTAAATATCTTCAGATATATATAATCTTAAGTGTTTATCAATATGCTCTTTTAGAGAGTTTCATTTCAGATTATAAATCATTGTAAGAATCTCAAGTTGTGGGACTTTAAGATTGGGTTATTAGATTACAACTTGTAAGGGGAAGTGAATCCTAGTGAGAGTATTACATTTGAGTACATAGTGTGTAATCCTTGGAAGAGTTAGTGAAATACCCAGAGAGTTTGGGGACTAGATGTAGGTCAAGAGTTTAGACCGAACCAATATAAATCTCTTGTGTCGATATTTCTCTCTCTACTCTGTTATACTCTGTTGTGTGAGTGCGTTTCCAGAGATTATCAAAAAGATTTGTTAATCACCCAATTCACCCCCCTCTTAGGTGATATTTCTGTTTTCATTTGGTATCAGAGCCATGTTATCTCCTAAGGATTAACATTTGAGATAAAGAGATCCTATGGAAGGAATATTGCCTGATGGAGCTTCTTTCAACAAACCTCCAGGTTTCAGCGGTGAACATTACTCATTCGGGAAAGCAAAGTTCTGTGTGTTTGTAATGGCTAATGAATACAGTCTCTAGCAAGTGTTCAAGAATGGAGATTATGTTCCAATCAGAGTAAAAGATGGAATTAATGTGCCAAAGATTGATTCGAAGTTTGACAAAAATGACAGAAGGCAAATGACTTTGAACAGTAAGGCTACTCTTATACTTCAAAGTTCATTGAGTCAGGAGGAATATTTCCGCATATGCAATTTGGCAGCAGCTAAAGAAATGTGGAAAGCTCTAGAGATTTCTTATGAAGGAACTTCTGGGATTGAAGAAAATAGAATCAATACTCTCACAACTGAGTTTGATCTTCTTCATATGAAGCCTGGAGAATCCATTGGAGAGTTCCAACTAAGGTACACTCATCTGATCAATCAGCTATCTACTCTGGGAAAGACCTATGATTAAAATCCTCAAGTTAGAAAGATTCTAAATGTTTTGACAAAGGATTGGGAAGAAAAAGATACAGCTATTGAAGAAGCTTGTGGTGAGTCAATGCAATCTGTGACTACTTTATTTGGAAGTCTTTCTGAGTATGAAGGAAATATCAAATTCAAGAAAGGTCTAGATGAGATCAACAACAAGCATAAGGAAATTGCCCTTAACACTATGAAAGAAGACAATGAATCAGATGAAGAGCTTGGCTTGATGGTCTGGAGATTCAAGAGATTCTACAAGAAAGATCAAGGATTCCAGAAATTTCACAAAGGTAGCTCCAACAATGAGCCAAAGAAACCTATTATCTGCTACGAATGTGTAAAGCCTGGCCATATCAAGTCTGAATGCCCTCAGCTGAAGAACAAAGAGAAAGATAAGAAGAGATTCAAAAAGTTCAAGAAGAAAACTGGTGAAAGAAATTATTTGAACTATTTTCAAAAATCAATTTATTCTTCAAATCCTTTTGCTCACTGTAATTATTGCAATCGTAAAGGACATACTACCTCTTCTTGTTTTCATAAGAAGGAAAGAAAAGTTAAACCTGTTGGTAATTATAGATGGGTGCCTAAGGGATCTTATGAGGTTCCTAAGTCACAAACTAACCCAAAAGGACCCAAGAAAATATGGGTACCTAAGACTTGATCTTTTGTGTCTTGCAGGTTTGTCTAAGAGCATCAAAATCCAACAAGTGGTACATTGATAGTAGATGCTCTAGACACATGATAGGAGATCAATCCAAGTTTGCTACAATCAAGCCTAAGGATGGTGGCAAGGTTGTTAGTTCTCTACATGTTTTGATGATAACTGACAATTGTAAACTCAAATTGAAGTTTGTCTTTGGTAAGTTGAAAAACTTACTGTCAAAGGCAAACTCGAGTTTGGGATGTCAAACTCGAGTTTGGACTTGACAGAAAGTAGCTCAAACTTTATGAACTTGGCCAAACTCCAGTTTGCTTCAACAAACTCGAGTTTGTGTGATACAGAGAGCACTCTAATTTTTTTCAAGTTAAGACAAACTCGAGTTTGTATTTGTAAACTCAAGTTTGTTCAAGACAGAGAGCTATCAATATTTTTGAACTAAGATAAACTCCAGTTTCCATTTGGAAACTCTAGTTTGTGCTTGATAGAGAGTTCTCAAGTTTCCCAAGCTTTCAAGGAAACTCAAGTTTGTGGCAAGCAGAGAGCTTTGCTCCATTCTGAACGTGAAAAAACTCCAGTTTTGTTTTATAAACTCCAGTTTGTGTTTGGCAGAAAGTTTCAAAGTTTTCTCTCTTTTGAGGAAACTCAAGTTTGGTGTTTCAAACTCGAGTTGGATCATACAGAGAGCATCTCATATTTCTGAAGTTTTGGAAACTCCAATTTACCTTTGCAAACTCTAGTTTTCACCATACAGAGAGTTTTCCATTTTTCCTAACTTTTATGGAAACTCGAGTTTAGTTTTGTTAACTCGAGTTTGTACCAAGCAGAGAGCTTTGCTTTATTTTGTGATTTTGAAAACTCCAGTCTAGATTTGAAAACTCCAGTTTTGAGCTTTTGGACTTAAACGTATCTTTCATTATAAAAGTCCAAAACTCGAGTTAGTCACTAATGAACTCGAGTTTTGCTCCTATTCAAAACTTGCTTCAAAGATCAAATCGTGACGCCCTTCTCTTGATGAAGTAAACTCGATTTTAGGTTTGTAAACTCCAATTTAGGCTTCTAAAGGAAAACTACAAACTCGAGTTTGTGTCGCCTAGTCTAAAAATCAAATTGCTCAAATTTGTGAAATCTTCTTGTTTGATCTAGATACTTCTTATCATCACTCCTTACTATTCTTAACTATGTTTAATCAATTTGTTAGTGAGTTTCAGATGATTTAAAGAGTATTAAATGAAGATTCAACTTAAAGCAAAAAGTGACGTCAGCGCATTTATTGCAAAGTCTAGAAACCTTGCATCGTTTTGGACAATCATTCTCTACACGTTGCAAAGGGATTAATGTTTTTCTTTCCCTATCAAGAAGCTTCTCTTCCAACGGATTTAATTCAAAGGAAGTCAACCATAAACTTCTGTGCACCTGGATTAACTAAAGAGTAGAGAGAGAAGTAACCATATTGTTCCTTATCGTCTAGTCCAATGTCTCCAATGGTTACATTGATCAATCCAACGATCATATAAGGCTCTCTTCATATATAAGGAGTTGCATTCAAGTCTTCTCAACAACAAAAATCTGCAGAAAATGAAAAGAATTCAAAGTTTCAACTACTCTTTCAGTTTTCTACTCTTGTAAAGTTTCTTTTGATACATTTGTAGTTCAGTGATTATTTCATCTACTCTTAGAGAGAGTTTCATTTATTGAAATCATTCTTGTAAGAATCTCAAGTTAAGGGGACTTGGAGATTGGGTATATCAGTTTACAACTTGTAAGGGGGAATGTATCCTAGTGAGAGGGTAGCTTCGAGTACAAAGTGTGTAACTGATTCTAAGTGATAGTAAAAATCCTAGAGTGTCTGGGGACTGAACGTAGGTCAAGGATTTTGACCGAACCAGTATAAATTTGCTGTGTCTTGCTATTCTTTTATCTCCTCTATTTTAGCGTTCAATTTCAGAGAACTTTAAAAAGAATTTTTTAAAATCCCCAATTCACCCCCTCTTGGTGATTTGCTTCGCTTTCAAATGTGACTTTTGGTGGAAATCAATCCAGAAGGATTACTGGGATTGGTGAAGTTGGAAGCAACGATGGACCACAAATCAAAGACATCTACCTAGTAGAAGGCCTATGCCACAACCTCCTCAGTGTGAGTCAAAGCATAGACAAAGGTAACTTGGTTATCTTCGATTATGAGGAATGCCTGATTGTGAACAAGGATGATCTACCCTTGGATAACATTAAGTCCAAAGCCTTATTCAGGGCTCCTAGAGAAGGTAATTGTTATACTTTAAATCTTCCTAGTAATAGCTATGTTTCAGAAAATTGTTTTATTGGTAACTTGGATGAGAGTTGTTTGTGGCACAAGCGATTAGCTCATGATAATATGTTCCAACTTGACAAGTTGCTGAAAAAAGATTTGGTTATTGGTTTACCAAAACTTCGTTATAAAAATGACATGATTTGTGATGCATGTCAAAAAGGTAAACAAACCAAATCATCTTTCAAATCAAAAAGTGAAATCTCAGCTAATAGACCACTTCAACTACCCCATATAAATTTTAATTGGACCATCTAGAGTGAAAAGCCTTGCCGGCAACTTATACACTTCGGTTATTGTTGATGATTTCTCAAGATTTGCTTGGACCATATTTTTATCTTCTAAAGATGAAACATTTGATCAGTTTGTTGTCTTTACCAAGAAGGTCCAAAACGAGAAAGGTTTCTCTATTGCAGGAATTCGTACTGATCATGGTGGTGAGTTCAAGAATCATGCTTTCAGAGAGCTTTGTGATGATATGGGGATTGATCACAACTTCTCAGCCCCAAGGACTCCTCAACAAAATGGTGTTGTTGAAAAGAAGAATAGAGTACTCACTGAGATGGCAAGGGCAATGCTAAACGAGAATCAAACCTCCCAAGTGTTTTGGGTTGATGCCATGAGTACGGCTTGCTACATGGGTATTCAAGAACAAATGTGATGAATCTGCAACCATTGTCCGTAACAAGGCAAGATTAGTTGCAAAAGGCTATAATCAAGAAGAAGGAATTGATTATGAAAAAACTTATGCTCCAGTGGCAAGATTGGAAGCTATAAGAGTTCTTCTAGCCTTTCCTTGCATCAAAGGATGCAAGCTATATCAAATGGATGTAAAAAGTGCTTTTCGGAATGGTTTTATTCAGGAGGAAGTTTATGTTGAACAACCTCCCAGTTTTGAAAGTGATCATCATCCAAATCATGTTTATCGCCTCAAGAAAGCCCTATATGGTCTTAAGCAAGCTCTTAGAGTTTGGTATGAGCGATTAAGAAAATTTCTTCTTGATCAAGGGTTTGTTAGAGGCAAAGCAAACACAACTCTCTTCATAAAAAGTAATAAGAGAAATGATATTTTAATTGTTCAAATTTATGTCAATGATATCATATTTGGTGCCACTAATGTTGCTTTATGTGAGGATTTCTAAAAGACAGTGCAGGGGGAGTTTGAGATGTCCATGATGAGAGAACTCAACTATTTCCTTGGATTGCAAATCAAGCAACGGAAGAATGGCATCTTCATTTCTTAGACTAAATATCTGAGAGATTTACTGAAGAAGTATGGACTAAGCGAATGCAATGGAGCTGAGACACCAATGAGCTCAACTGCTACCTTGGATGCTGATGAGAAAGGAAAAGATTTCAACATCACAAGATATAGAGGAATGATTGGAACATTACTCTACCTGACAGCAAGTCACCCTGATATCCAGTTCAGTGTGGGAATGTGTGCAAAATTCCAATCCTCTCCCAAAGAGACTCATGCTAAACATGAGAAGCGGATATTCAAATATCTTGCTGATATGGAGGAATTGGGATTATGGTTTCCCAAAGGTCAACCTGAACATCTTGTAGCTTATCCAGATTCAGATCATGCTAGTTACAAGATTGATAGAAAGAGTACAAGTGGCCAATGTGAATTTCTTAGTGATTCACTTGTCTCATAGTTCAGCAAGAAGCAAACAATCGTCTCAGTATCATCAACTGAAGCTGAGTATATTGATGCATCAAGTTGTTGTGCTCAAGTGATGTGGCTGAAGCAACAAGTTCAAGATTTGGGAATCACCTCAAAGAAATCCCAATCTTGTGTAACAACACCAACACAATAAGCTTGGTGAAGAATCCAGTGCAACATACTCGGACCAAGCATATTGATGTTAGACACCACTTCATAAGAGACTATGTTTAGAAGAAGGATGTCAAGGTGATGTTCATCCCAACTCATCTACAACTTGCTGATATATTTACAAAACCTCTGGCCAAGGAGCAATTTGTGTTCATCAAAAAGAATTGAGAATGGTAAATCCCAATAAGTTGTAAGTCATCTCAACTTAATGTTAGTTATATTTTTTTGATGATAAATATCCACTAACTTAAGCTTCAGAGTTTCTAGATTTTGTTTTTGTAGGATTCTGTGATGAAGAAATGTATCAGAGGAAAATTGAGTAAGAGTTACTCAAGTCAGTAAATGGATAACTCGAGTCATATCGGGTATTCTTATTTTTGAAGAGGATTTCTTAAATAACTCAAGTCAGTTAATGAAATAACTGGAGTCATTTGATTTATGTGCATTAACTTTTTCTTTTGAAAAGTTGTGTTGACTCGAGTGCAGGTGAAGGTAACTCGAGTCACCTCCAGACAGAGAGCAACCCAAGTTTGTACAAGTTCTTAACTCGAGTCATGGAATGGATAACTCGAGTCATTCTCAGATAGAGACAAAGAAGCTGATAGGGCTAGTATGTAACTCGAGTCAAGACTGTCTCAACTCAAGTCAATCGAAGACAGAGAGCAACCAAGTAGAAAATGACTCCTTAACTCGAGTCAGGTATACCTCAACTCGAGTCAAAGGTATTTTCAAGTGTTTTCATCGACCACAGGTTAATGTATTTTCATATCTAACTCAAGCTAACCCTAGGAATAGAATAGGTGTTCACTTGAGGATCTATGATAGGGATCATGATCATGAGGACTCGAGAACACTGCATGTCTATTGCTTGAAACTTGTTCCTAGTCTTGAATCACCAAGAAAGGGCATTGGTGATCTCAATAAGACTAGCACAACATCATCTACTATAGAGATACAAGGTAAGATTGCTGACGTAATGGAATTATGCCCTATAGGGGCAAGTCATTATACTTTAAACGTTTATGTTATTTAAAGTATTCTCCTTTAGTTATCATTTCATTTGTATGTTTATAGTGATAATTGATCCTTGGATATATCCTATAGATTATCCTAAATGTCCCTGGTCGGTCATCTACATGGGAGCAAAAATGAAATAAGACCAGTATGACTTTGATGAGTATGGAGATACGAACCAAAGTCATGGGCACTTGTAAGAGTACAAGGTGTTGGACCAACCCACTATGAGAAAACCCAGCTTTTCTCATGTATAAGAAAGCTTTGACTCGAGATCATCATGGATTTAGTCATAAGCTTTTCTCATGTATAACCGGGATCGTGGCTTCGATGAAGACCTTTTATCATTAGCCTTGGGGTCCACAATCAACAATTAACCAAGGATTGCGTATAGGCAAACCTAGGATCGTTTCTCTCTTTTCGAGGAGCTTTTTATTGAATCCTAAGTAATCTAGATGATCAAATGAAATAAAAACAAGGGGGGATTGGGTTTTGATGGATTCCTAGAAATTGACAGAATGAAAAGGAGAGATTAATCAAATGAAAAAACGATCAACTCAGAATTGGGATTCCAAGACCTTCCATTTGACCGTGATTGAGTCAAAAGTCACATTTGAGCTCCCTCGACTAGACAATCGCCTAGCATATGATAAAGGCTTGGATCGCAATCGTACAACGTTGGCGGTCCGACCTAAGTCCTTGGGATTTCAATCTAGATATTAAATCTAACATCCAACTGTTTCTAAACTCGAATCCGATTAAAGTAAACGAAACAAGTCGCTTATCGATTGAAGCATAAGTCCTCCGGATGACACCATGGAATCCTCAACTCATGGGTCGATCACAAAAACTTAGCCAAGCATGGCTATGTAAGATGAAAATGTAGAAATAAAGATGTTCATCATGACCACGAAGAACATGAACAAGTTCATCATGAACATGAAGAACACAAAGAACAATTAAAGAAAATGAAAGCTTCTATTCCAATATAAAAGTAAATATCAAAAACATAATGAACGAATAAAGGAAAAAGATGAAGAACATAAAATCAAAATAAAATAATTAAAAGGAAAGATTAAAACTAAGCCATACCAAGT
This sequence comes from Acacia melanoxylon, assembly GCA_019022615.1. NCBI lineage: Eukaryota > Viridiplantae > Streptophyta > Magnoliopsida > Fabales > Fabaceae > Acacia > Acacia melanoxylon. The sequence continues at coordinate 1,704,965 of JAFJYJ010000014.1, forward strand.
AGGAGGCAAGAAATTAAAGACAAGAATTAAAGACAATACATGAAACTAATAAAGCAAAACTAAGCCATCCCAAGTAGGAGGCAAGAAATAAAAGAAGGAACTTAGAATGGGAGAGATCTTGATCTCTTCAAGGTGTGTTTTGCTCTTGAAAACATCTATGTATTTATAGGAAAATTGGAAGAACTATTGAGCCACAATTCTTGACTTTTGTGCTCTAAAAACGCGTCAACTTTCCAGCCTGTGTTACACCATGAAATCGGTGGAGTTGGACCAAGCTGTCTTCATACGAAATGTAGTACTGGATGTCAGCTGTCCGGTCGTTCAAACCGCACCGAATTTGGAGTTCTGTAGCACCAGTTATGGATCAAACACCGAACATTGTTCCAGAGTCCAGTGCCAACGCCTTGTCTCGGATTCAAAGCCCATTTTGGATCTCTAAACATCTGGTTTAGCTTTTGGGCTCTTCATAAGAGTTGTAGGTATATCTTTCAGCTTTCCTACAATATAAAGTGCAGATTTATTTGAGGTCTAGAACTCAAGATATTATTAAAATACGAAACAGTGTTCTTTACTCAATTGTAAAAGAGATGAGATTTAAGCCCAATTTTGATCCAAACTACAAATATGACCAAGATTAATGCAAATGAAGTCTAAAAACTCATTATGAAGATGAAATCACATATTTAACTAATTGTTCCATTAAAGCATGACAATGACAGAGTTTTTAGCTCCTTTTTGCATCAAAAATAATATAAATTTAAAGGAATGTGAATGGTCAAGATGGAATTTGTCCCTCACATTTGTAGAGAGATAATCTTTGGGCCCCTCGATGAGTGAGTCTGAGAAATGTATGGCCATACTACGATGGAAAGGAGTTTCCATTTCAATTGTTAGACTACTCAAGAATCAAGAAAGTAGTGGTCAAGAACATGAAGTTGACATTATCCATGCCTCATCCTTGACAAAATTATCGTGTGACAAAAGGGACGTGACATGGTTATATGATAGGTTGTATCGTATCATCGATCCCCATATGAATTGGGTAGTTGCAATGTCTTCCTAGAGGCCGCTTGCAACTTGTGGGTTGGTACAGTATTGGCTCATTGCCAATCTCATGTGGGCCTGCAGGGTCGCACACAAGAATAGCCCAACACGAGCAAAAGTGTTCAGATTCATTGAATCTTAGATATGTCTAAGATTTAATGAATATTGTATTTAATCTAGGATGAATATATATATATATATATATATATATATATATTATTAAATTTGAAATTAATAATGATATTTTTTATAGATAATAATAATATTATATATAGTATTTAATTTATTTGATAAATTAAATAACTATAATAAATTGAGATATTGTATCTCGATTTAATTAAATAAAAAGATATCATATCTCATATTTAATTTATAAAGATAAATTATATATGTAGGCTTATAATTCGGATTAAATAAATATACTAGATTAGATCTATTTGATAGATTTAATTAATATATTATTTTAATTGAAATTCGAATTTCACAATTGATTGGATTAATTTTGAATATTTTAATACGGCTTATTAGGGTTTTAGAAACCCTATAAAAGATCTAGTCGTATTAAGAAGACGGATGACTTAGAAAAGCCGCGAGAAACCCTAGAGAGACGTGAAAATATTGAAGGCGCTAGCACGCTGCCGTCGGTGTTGGAGGCTATTCGTGTGGATATCGGTAGAGGGAGTAGATTCGAGAAGTCAGCTCCTGTTTGATCAAACGAGATGGCACCACGTTAGAGACGTATGACGTCCGAGACGCACATGAGATCAGACTGGACAAAACGCTCACGAGTTCGCGTAGGTACGGTTTCTAATGAACCTTGATCTAAATGACGTTGATGGATCCTTAGATGGGATTCGTAACAGTTTTAAATTCCAATCGTGTACGGATCCCAATAGTGGCATCAGAGCCAGGTCAACCTTGCATTTAGATTGGGTTTTCTATATGTGATATATTTGTTTAGAATCGAATCTGTTATGCGTTTTGAAAAGATAGTTCGCGTTAGGGTTTTACGAATTGATAGTCAGATTTTGGCGGCCGTTTCTGAATTGTTCAGATCAGATTATGCGACTGATTCGTGTGGATTTGAAGCGTTCAGATCCGACGTCGATGAATGTCGCACTGGGGTTTTGTTCGACGTGAGGACGCTAGGGTCATGTTCGACATTAAGGACGCTAGGGTAACGTTCGTACGTCAACCATGCTCAAACGTCTTCCACACTTGGACGACGCTGTTACTCGAACACGTTCGTTCTCTCTTCGAACGTTAGGGTTTGTCCTTCAACTTTGTCTTTCTGAGCTGTCTAGATTCAACGACGGTCACGTTCGACTTGACCACGTGCGGGACCGCCGTAGGGATCGGTTGACTGTTCGTAGCGCGAGAATTTAAATCATGATATTATATTATATATATTATATTATATAATATAAATTGTAGAATTTAAATCATGATATTTTCTGTCATAATATATGAATTAATATATGTTGTGATTTACCTTTCAAATGTTGTTTGGGTATGGTGAACAACATGGCTCTAGAGTTTTACAAGTGTTGTAAAATTTAAATATGGCCTTTGAGCCATGCCTCTCTCTAAATATTTTTGATGTACATTCTCTTCTCATCCCACTCCTCTCGTATGTTGAAACAAGGTTTCTCCTATTTATTTCTCTTTTCTTATTTAGAGAAGTCCCTTCATTGGCTTGAGAGGATTCTAGGTTAGGTGAGCCATGTTGTGTCACGTTTTTTTTTAATTATGTTTTGATTTGATCACTGCATGATTAGTTTAGAGATTATATGAGATACAATCGCGATTGCATTCATATAAGTAGAATTAATAGGATTAATTAGATAATATCAAAAATACCTTCTAAATAAAATCTTAAGTCGTAATGCCGTCAATTAATGAATACTTGTCAAAACCTAGATCGCCCATTTGTATGTTCCACCAAAGTGGATGCACTTGAGTTATCTTGATGAGAAAAGACTGAGTAATGGTGATACTCAACATTCATTATTGTCTTGACTTAATTGAGATTATCAAAACGGTTTTGGATCTCAAGGCATTAGATGGGAATAAACGTGCCAAGTCATATGATGATTGAATCCCATAAAGATCTAAGAGTTACATGTGATGTAATTGGCAAAGAGGTTGCCTACCTAAATAACTTGATTTTAAGCGTCCTACTAAAGCGGACTTAAATTTAAGCCAAATATGGATCTTAGCCCACTAATTATAATGAGGGTTCTTAATTCAGTGGGAGATTACTAATTAACTTTGCATATCTTTTAATTGTAATCATATTGACTAGTAACACCGCGACACTATCACTGCAATGAGTCCTTGAGAAGGACAAACTGAATGGGACAAACTTTCTTGACTGGTTTAGAAACTTGAGAATTGTTCTCTAGCAGCAAAGAAAGGCTTATGTCCTAGATCAACCCATTCCTGACGAGCCTACAGCTGATGCTCCAAGAGCTTAGAAAGATGCTTACATGAAGCATCAGAATGACTCTGTGAATGTAGGATGCTTGATGCTTGCCACTATGGTTCCAGAGCTTCAAAGAGATCTGGAGCATATGGAGGCTTTTGAGATGATTGTTCATCTCAAGGAAATGTTCCAGCAATAGGCAAGGCAAGAGAGGTATGAGACCACAAAGGCCTTACATTCCTCCAAGATGGCTGAAGGTGCATTAGTTAGTCCTCATGTTTTGAAGATGAAAGGCTACATTGATAACCTTGAGAGGCTTGGATTTCCCATGAGCTAGGAGTTAGCTACAGATATGATCTCTAACTCACTCCCGGATAGTTATGACTAGTTTGTCATGAACTATAACATGAACAACATGGAGAAATCAATTTTTGAATTGTATGGGATGCTCAAAATAGCTTAGCAGAGCATTAAGAAGAGGCCCAACACTGTTTTGATGGTTCAGAAAGGAAAGGGTATGAAAAAGAAAGGCAAGGGCAAAAGATGGGGTAAAAGCTCAGTTGGTAAGACCAATGAGTCAAACAGGCCTAAATCTAAGCCTGCAGCCAAGAAGGCAAAGCCTCCGAAGGATGGGGTCTGCTACTTCTGCAATGAACCTGATCATTGGAAGAGGAATTGCAAACTCTATCAAGAAGATCTGAAAAAGAAAAAGAAGGATAGCAAGACTATCGCTTCAGGTATCTATGTCATAGATATTCATTTTTCTACTTCCTCTACATAGGTATTAGATACTGCATGTGGATCTCACATTTGTATAAATGTGCAAGGTCTCAAGGACAGTAGAAAATTGAAGAAGGACGAAGTTGACCTACAAGTTGGAAACCGAGCAAGAGTTGCTGCTTTAGCCATAGGCACTTATGAATTAGTTCTGCCCAGTGGGCTTTTGTTAATTTTGAACAATTGCTTTTATGTTCCTGCTTTGAGTAGTAACATTATTTCGCTTTCTTATTTAGATAAGGAAGGTTATACTTCCATTACTAGGAACCGTAAATGTTCAATTTATCATAATGACGTTTTTTTATGCTCATGGTGATTTGCATGCTGGTCATTATGTACTTAATTTAGAACATCCTAATAATGGACGAATCTATGACATAACTATTAAAAGGTTCAAGTCAAATGATTTGAATCCGACCTACCTATGGCATTGTCGTCTAGGCCACATAAATGAGAAATGCATTTTGAAAATCCATCAAGATGGATTTCTTAACTCATTTGATTTTGAATCATTTGATACATGTGAGTCTTGTTTATTGGGAAAGATGACAAAGACACCTTTTACTGGGCAAAGTGATAGGGCCACCGATTTATTGGGCCTCATACATATTGATGTGTGTGGACCTATGAATACATCTGCCAGAGGAGGTCATTTGTACTTCATTACATTTATAGACGATTTTAGTAGATATGGGCATATCTATCTAATGAAACATAAGTCTGAATCATTTGAAATGTTCAAAATATTCCAAAATGAAGTGCAAAATCAACTTGGCAAAACAATTAAGGCACTTCGATCTGATCGGGGTGGTGAATATTTGAGCCAAGAGTTCCTTGACCATCTTAGAAGTTGTGGGATCATCTCTCAACTAACTCCTCCAGGAACACTTCAATTGAATTGTGTTTCTGAGCGAAGGAATCGAACTCTATTAGATATGGTTCGATCTATGATGAGTCAAACAGATCTTCCCCCTTCCTTTTGGGGCCATGCCCTAAAAATAGTTGCGTTCACACTGAATCGTGTTCCATCGAAGGCAGTTGAAAAGACACCATATGAGATATGGACTGGGAAGAAACCCAGTTTGTCATTTCTTAAAATTTGGGGATGTGAGGTTTACGTTAAAGAGCAAGCCTCCGATAAATTATCATCCAGATCCTCAAAATGCCTTTTTGTGGGGTATCCTAAGGAAACTAAGGGATACTATGTCTACAATCCCACGGATCACAAAGTGTTTGTTATGCACAATGGTATCTTTTTGGAAAAAGATTTATCTCTAAAAGAACCAGTGAGAGTAAGGTGAACTTCGAAGAAGTTCGAGAGTCACAAGACAATGTAGAACTACAGATGGAAATCGGAGAAAACTCACAACAAGTTGATGAGTCTACTTATGTAACACAAGGCCCACGAAGGTCTGATAGATCACGTCTACAGCCTCAGAGATGTGGATTTCTGATTACTGGAAGTCGTGATGTTTTGCTCATTGAGCAGAATGAGCCAACTACCTATCGAGACGCCGTGGTGGGACCAAACTCCGAAAATTGGCTTGATGCCATGAAGTCTGAAATGCAATCCATGTAAGACAATAAGGTATTGACCTTAGTCGATCCACCTGAAGGTGTAAAAACCATTGGGTGCAAGTGGGTTTTCAAGGAGAAAACTGACATTGGGTGTAAAAACTGACATGTTTTCCTTGTATTTCATGACTGAATTGTATGATAAATGAAAGCTTAACTGCAAACAAACCAAGCAAAAAGGCATATATTTATGAAATAGGGAACTGAAGGATGGAAACCATTTACATCCTAAACATGTGCTGAGAAGGAGCAAATTACATTGCTTTTAAAGAACGTATAGCAAAGTTGATACGATGCTATAGCATTCTGACCGTAACTCGAAGTGCAATAAAAAGCATCACGGAAGCTATAGCAAAGTAAAGGACACAATGCTATGTGGCATATTTTCTGACCTATTTATCTAGCTAATTTTAGGAATAAACATAAAAGATCGAGATCGACAGGTAGATTGCTGACGTAATGAAATAGAAGATGCGGAGGATCAAAACAGAAAGATTTGAAGAATCCCACAGGATCAGCAGAATCAATCTACAAACAGAAGATGCGATAGATCTCGACAGATTTGGAAAGCCCAGCTAGCTGAAACTTGTGTCACACGAAAGTCTAAGTATAAAAGGAAACAGCAGGTCAACCCTAGAGGGAGAGTCTCACAGAGCCCAAACAAGATTACACATTTGGCCGACTCAGAAGAAGAGTGAGAGACTTCACTAGCACGAGAATTCCAGGATAACCCAGCATCCTTCTTCGCAGTAAGACGGAGGGAAGAAGACGTAGAGTAGTGACGTGACAGGGCTTCTTCCACGCCGTCGGAACGTCGTCAAGCTTTCTATTTTCATTTATTTTATTTTAGTAGTTATATCATGGGTCATTCTGTTACTATCTGGTTTGTGTTTCCCTCGTCAGTCATGAACTAACTTTCTGATGGTTGAACGAGGATGAATTCTTAAGTGTTATATGAACCCAATTGCAAGTTCTTAATTTAATAGATTCAGTTTGCTTATCAGTGAATTAATTACTAGTCGATTAGAGGAATCTAAGGGCTAGACTTGTGGTCTCGGCATCGGCAAGGAGTCGAGGCTAGACCTCTCGAGAAAGTGTTTGCTAAGCAGCCGGTGCAAGGCTTGACTTATTTATTGTAGGCTTCAGGAATGGGTCTACCTCTCATAACCAGGACACCCTGAGTATTATGCAGATTTAACTAGAAATTTTCCATAGGAATATGGAAGGAATATAGTTAGTATCATATGTATCGGACACGGAAGCTTCGATAGATTATAGAGGTGGGTTAACCGAATAGCTTTGTAGTTAGTAGCCATGCTGTAGCATTGCGGAAGCTGTGCAGTGTGGATGCTATAGCAATGGGTAGAGCAACTGGGGGATTTATGCGCTTAAGGATGATTCCGAGTTCAGCCTAACTTCTCACTGATATCTTCTTAGACTTATTTTGTTTACTTCTATTATTAGGATAATTACAAAAACCTCTAAAACCAATTATATTTACTTTCTGTTTGCAACTATCATAGCAATTGAGCGTCACTCTTCGGTATCTCAGTCTCTGTGGGACGATACTCTACTTACACTTTATTACTTGTTCGACTGGTTCACTTGCCATCAAGGAAATCGACCAACAAGTTTTTGGCCTCGTTGCTGGGACTGTTGATACCTTCATTGACGACGCCCCTTTTGCTTAATAGTTGTAATTTATGTAATAAAAAGCTCACCTTTTCTCTGTTTTTGATTTTCAGCTACATTCTGTAGTGCATGCGCAACTCGCCCTCAGCCAACCTAGAGCCTTATGATCCTGAAATAGAACGTACTTACAATCAAAGGTGCAGGAAGCAGAAGCGATGAAGTCAACCCTTTGACTCAGCAAGCATGGCGGATATGCCTGTCAACCACGAGCAAAATCAACGAGAGCCAGTAGTAACAAACGAGGATGACTAGGTCTCTCTACCCCCAAAACCAGATGTGAACAAAACCATCAAGGAGTTCGGGATGCCGGACCTTCATAAGCTGAATTTGGCTATCATATCCCCAACCGTCAAAATAGGACATTTTGAGATCAAGGGTGTCATGATTCAAATGTTAAATGCTGCCGGACAATTTGAAGGACTGGCATTTGAAGATCCTCATTCGCACCTTAGAACTTTCATGGAGATCTGTGACTCATTCATTATCCCAGGAGCCACGCCCGATGCCATTCGAATTAAACTGTTCCCATTTTCTCTACGGGACAAAGCTCGAAAGTAGCTCAACAATTTACCAGCCAATTCAATTACCTCCTGGGAGGATCTCGTGAGAAGGTTCATGTTTAACTTTTTCCCACCAACAAGAAATGCGCAATTGAGGAAAGATATAGCCAGCTTCAAGTAACAGCCTGGGGAACTGGCACACGAAGCTTGGGATCGATTCAAGAATCTGCTCAGCAGATGCCCACAAAATGGACTGCAAGAGTGGGCTCAACTGGAAACCTTTTACAGTGGACTAAATGGCGAGACACATTCATTTGTGGACGCTTGCGCAAACGGATCCATTCTCATGCAGCCATATAAAAAGGCATGCCAACTGATGGAAAAGATAACTGCACAAGGTTATCACTAGGCTGACAACATCATGATCACTCGTAAAGAAGTCGCCAATATCAGCACGATAGATGCATTAACTATCCTCACAACCCAGGTGACAGTTTTGACCAATGCAATCCAAGGATTAATCAATCTAGTCACACAAACCAATCTCCAAGATGCATTAGCCCACAACCACTGTTAGAGAAACTCAGATCCAAAACGGCACCTTGTTGACATTTTGAAGGACCACATAACGAGAAATAACTCAGAAATTCTAAGTCAGGAGCTGACCCTTCAGAAGCTAGAAAACCAAATTAGGCAAATTGCAGCACTCATTGAGAAATGCTCAGAACTGTTGCTTCACAGCAAGACGGGTGAAATCGCTGAGGATAATGAGAAAGAGGTAACGCTATGGTAGGGTAACTTGGTGGACAAAACTATTGCATGCTTCCCATCGGTGGAAATAAACCAATGTATACCAGAGTCACGGGGGAGTGATACTACTAAGATAAGAGCACAGGACGAAACCAGCAGACAAACTCAAATGCTACCACAAGTCTCCAGTCAAAACCTTTGAAAGTTTGTGGAGCTAACACAATAGCTCCATGTTCACTTGGCACCAGCAGTAGCTGTGGGACAAATGGCTACCTACGTGAAGTTCCTTAAAGACACCCTATCCCAGAAGGAAAAACCGGTGAAACTTGAGATCATCCCTTTGACCCAAACCTGCAGCATTTCTTGCCAACCAGGTACACCACTTCAACTGCAAGGTGCAGATCACTTCGAAATTCCATGCATAATAGACAATCAAACCACCATAAGGGCAATATGTGATCCAGAATCTCAGGTAAGTTTAATGCCAAGAGAACTATCTCAACGACTAACCACCGGTAGCGAGAAAACTGCTACAGCAAACTTGCAATTAACGGACAGAACCATGATCTACCCAACGGGTGAAGTCCACAACGTCCTGATTCAAGTCGGAAAATTGATATTCCCCATGGATTTCTTTGTACATGATCAATATGAAGGATACTAATTGCTAGTGGTGCTGGGACGGCCGTTCTTAGCTCTGGGGCAAGCATTAATGGATGTACATGAAGGGGAACTGACACTAAAGGTAAGTGACAAGGAAGTCAATTTCAACCTATTCAGAGCAATGCAACACACAGACGATACAGAAACATGCTATGCGCTAAATACGGTGGACGAAGTTATACGGGAGGCCTTTCAAGAATCATATGGCAGGGTACCCGGAGAGTTGGAACTGGCTGCAAGAGAGGAAGTTATAGGTCAGGCCACAATGCTAAGTGGTAAGGATCATGCCCACCTCAACATGGTAAAGAGCGCGATGTTTGAATCATTAGAAAGTGACCAACATCAGAAGTACCCGGTCAAACCATCCATAGATGTGCCACTAACCTTGGATCTAAAGCCGTTGCCTAACAACTTGAAATACGCTTATCTAGGAGGTAACCAAACTTTGCCTGTCATTATTTCTGCACATCTCACAAATGACCAAGAAACCCAACTTCTTGCAGTGCTTACTGAATTCAAGAAAGCCTTCGAATGGACACTAGCTAACATAAAAGGAATTAGTCCATCCCTATGCTTGCACAAAATACGCCTTGAAGAAGGGTGTCGGAACTCAGTGGAACAACAGAGAAGGTTAAACCCCATCATGAAGGAAGTAGTGCGGAAGGAGATTATCAAATGGTTGGATGCAGGAATTATCTACCCTATCTCTGACAGAGCGAGTGGGTCAACCCTCGCACCTAAGAAGGGAGGAATTATGGTAGTAGAGAATGATAAGAATGAACTAATCCCCACACGCACGGTCACTGGGTGGAGAATATGTATGGACTATCGGAAACTTAACAAATCCACCCTCAAGGACCACTTCCCATTACCATTTATTGATCAAATGCTGGACAGGCTGGCTTGCAAGGAGTACTACTGCTTTTTGGATGGTTATTCCGGATACAATCAGATTGCTGTAGCACCCCAAGACCAAAGATAAAACTACTTTTACCGCCCGTATGGTACCTTCGCGTTCGGCGAATGCCCTTCGGACTATGCAATGCACCAGCCACATTTCAACGCTGCATGATGGCAATATTCTCTGACATGGTGCAAAAATCCATAGAAATTTTAATGGACAACTTCTCAGTGTTTGCAAAATCATATGATGACTGCCTGCAAAACCTTGAGTCAGTCCTTCAACACTGTGAGGAAACAAATCTGGTGCTAAACTTGGAAAAATGTCACTTTATGGCCACAGAAGGAGTGGTACTGGGGCACAAAATTTCTAAAATAGGAATTGAAGTTGATCGTGCGAAAATAACCGTTATTGAGCAATTACCGCCTCCAACAACAGTAAAGGGAATCAGGAGCTTTCTGGGACATGCTGGTTTTTACCGACACTTCATTAAGGATTTCTCCAAAATTACCAAACCGTTATGTGTACTACTCGAACTTAACACTCCATTCAACTTCGATACAGCCTGCATGGAGGCATTCCGAACCCTAAAAAAGAAGCTTGTTACCGCCCCAATCATATTAGCACCTAACTGGAATCTACCCTTTGAGCTCATGTGAGACGCCAGCGATTTAGCAGTTGGAGCAGTACTAGGTCAAAGACATGACAAGATGTTCCACTCCATCCACTATGCAAGCAAGACTCTATCCAGTGCCCAGATAAATTACACCACCACCGAAAAAGAGCTGTTGGCAGTGGTGTTCACATTTGAAAATTTCCGATCCTACTTAGTGGGCACTAAGGTGATAGTCTTCACGGACCACTCGGCCATAAAATACCTATTAGCAAAAAAGGATGCCAAACCAAGACTAATCAGATGGGTACTGCTACGGCAAGAGTTTAACCTGGAAGTTCATGACAAAAAGGGGACAGAAAACCAAGTGGCAGACCACCTCTCACGCTTGGAAAGACATTCCTCAGATAAGCCAAACATCCCAATTCAGGAATTCTTCCCAGATGAGCAACTTTACGCCATTGCATGCATCCACACCCCAAGGTATTCAGACATCGCTTATTTTTTAGTCACTGGAGAAGTCCCAATAGATTTAACATACCACCAAAAGAAAAAGTTCCTATACGACAGCAGGAAGTTTTTTTGGGACGAGCCATACCTGTTCAAACAATGCCCTGACTAGATGCTTCGACGTTGCATACCAGATGATGAATTAGAAGATATCCTGGACACTGCCATTCATCCCCCTATGGGGGGCATTATGGAGGTGTTCGTACGGCCGCCAAGGTGCTTCAGTCGGGATTTTATTGGCCAACCCTCTTCAAAGACGCCCATTAACTTGTGTCCAAATGTGACAAATGCCAAAGGACAGGGAACATATCTCGTCGACATGAAATGCCTCTAACACCTATTTTAGAGGTCGAATTGTTTGACGTATAGGGCATCGACTTCATGGGCCCTTTCCCTCCGTCGAAGGGCAACCAATACATACTAGTGGCCAGTAACTATGTCTCAAAATGGGTCGAAGCAGCCGCTCTTCCAACAAACGACTATAGAGTCGTTAGCAGGTTTTTGAAGAAGCAGATATTCACAAAATTTGGAACTCCTCGAGCCATAATTGGTAATGAAGGCTCTCATTTCTGTAGTCGCCAGATCGCAGCCTTGCTTGCTAAATATGGAGTAAATCATCGAATGGCTATAGCCTACCATCCTCAGTCAAATGGTCAAGCAGAGATCTCAAACAGAGAGGTAAAACATATCTTGGAAAAAGTGGTTCATCCCAACCACAAGGACTGGTCCGATAAGCTCGATGAATCCTTATGGGCATACCGCACAACATTTAAAACACCTTTGGGGGTCTCCCCATACCAACTGGTGTTCGTGAAAGCCTGTCATCTTTCAGTCGAATTGGAACATAAGGCCTATTGGACAATAGCACAGCTGAACATGGACCCCACCATAGCAGGCGATAAACGGCTGTTACAAATGCATGAACTGGAAGAATTCTGTTTGCATGCATACGAGATTGCAAAGCTTTACAAGGAAAAGGTCAAACGATGGCACGATAAGCGACTAATCCCGCGCACTTTTGAAGTTGGCCAAAAAGTCCTGCTGTACAACTCTCGTCTGAAATTGTTCCCGGGGAAGCTCAAATCCAGGTGGGCAAGACCCTTTGCGACCGATGCCCTAACATCGCACGACGCAGTTGAGCTTAGAAACCCAAAAGCTGGGAACATCTTTAGAGTCAACGGTCAGAGAATTAAACATTACTGGTCGGATCTGGTTTTAAGAAACAAAACAGCTATTGACCTCAGATCACCCTAAGTAACAAGTACTATGTTTGGCTGATGACTTTAAACCAAGCGCTACAGGGAGGCAGCTCGAACGAATTGCTCTGTTTCAGTTTTCACAAGTTTCATTGGAATGTCTGTAGGAGTCCTCCCATCACAGGTTTGAGTTAACTAGTTCTTTTGCTGTTTTTTCTGCTTTTGGTTTGGTTGTCATTGGATTGTTTCTATCTCTTACTACTGCTGCAATAGGGCATTGCATCGTTCAAGTGCGGGGGAGGGATTAGTTAGGTGATATAATCTGCTTCTGCTATTTTTTTGTGTGCAATCTTAATTACTCTGCATTTAGTTTTAAGGCACAAACTGAAAAATTTCTCAAAATTGCATGATGAAGTATGAACAGAATACTGTAGAAATAGAAGGAATGTCTGAATAACGAAGCATAGCATGATTGCCTAAGAAAACTGAACCTTTAGGCTTGGGAAATTGACAGTGCTAGCTAATCTGATGCAGGGTAAAGTGACAGTGAGGAAGTTTAAAGGGAAGAACCCCCGATGGAAGGAGTAAATTGAGCCTAATTGTTATATTTTTAAAGTGTGCATGTCTGCTAGTCCATGTTTGATCCTTGATTTGTCTTAGTTCTTTGATAAACTATCTGGCATCTGAGTTTGAAGTTCGTAGGATAAAGGCATTCATATAAATACCCATCAATCCCATACACAACACATTTATCATTATCTCCATATTGCTACCCCATTGAGCCACACAAGTTTGCTATAGAAGAACAAGATAGACAGAAAAAAAAATAGAAGAGAACTGTGAAAAATACTATGGCAGAGTGCTTCATTGAAAGGCTGCGAAAACGAGCTGCTACCTACTTGAAAAAAAGGGGAAAACCCAGAAAAAGAGCAACAAGAAAAACAAGTACAAAAAGGAGCACTCGGCTAAAACCAAGATATTTTGCTACTTAATCTGCTATAGCATTCACCAACATTCCCCATCTTAAACTCCTATCTATCCTCACCATTATGACCCAAAAGGTCCTTTTGATGAACGAATACTCATGTGCTAGGAAGCAATCTTAGAACCTTGACACGGCAGCCGGTGCAAGGCTTGCCTATTTATTGTAGGCTTCAGGAATAGGTCTACCTCTCTTAACCAGGACACCCTGAGTATTATGCAGATTTAACTAGAAATTTGCCATAGGAATATGGAAGGAACATAGTTAGTATCATATGTATCGGACGCGGAAGCTTCGATAGATTATAGAGGTGGGTTAATCGAATAGCTTTGTAGTTAGTAGCCATGCTGTAGCATTGCGGAAGCTATGCAGTGTGGATGCTATAGCAATGGGTAGAGCAACTGGGGGATTTATGCGCTTAAGGATGATTCTGAGTTCAGCCTAACTTCTCACTGATATCTTCTTAAACTTATTTTGTTTACTTCTGTTATTAGCTTAATTACAAAAGCCTCCCAAACCAATTATATTTACTTTCTGTTTGCAACTATCATAGCAATTGAGCGTCACCCTTTGGTATCTCAGTCTCTGTGGGACAATACTCTACTTACACTTTATTACTTGTTCGACTGGTTCACTTGCCATCAAGGAAATCGACCAACATGTACATGACACAACCTGAAGGCTTTGTACCTCCAGAGGACTCTGGTAAAGTATGTAAGCTTGAAAGATCCATTTATGGATTGAAGTAGGCATCTCAGAGCTGGAATCGTCGTTTTGATGAAGTAGTCAAAGACTTTGGATTCATTCAAAACATCGACGAACCTTGTGTTTACAAGAAGGTTAGTGTGAGCATAGTTGTGTTTCTAGTGCTTTACATTGATGACATCCTACTCATTGGGAATGACATTCCTACCTTGCAGAGTGTCAAGTCTTGGTTAGGAAAGTCTTTCTTAATGAAAGATTTAGGCGAAGCCATTTACATCCTAGGGATTAAGATCTGTAGAGATAGATTCAAGAGGCTGATAGGCCTAAGTCAGAGCACATACATAGACAAGATACTACATAGATTCAGTATGCAGGATTCTAAAAGGGGTTGCATGCCCATGTCTCATGGCATCCATCTCAGTAAGGATCTGTGTCCTAGTACACAAGATCAAAGAGACCGCATGAGTAAGATTCCATATGCCTCCGCCATTGGATCTATCATGTATGTCATATTATGTACTCAACCGGATGTGTCATTTGCCTTGAGTATGACCAGCAGATATCAACAAGATCTCGGTGAAGGTCACTGGACTGCTGTCAATAATATCCTTAAGTACTTAAGAAGGACTAAGGACTTATTCTTGGTATATGGTGGCTTGGAGGATGAGCTCTGTGTGACTGGTTCCACTATGAGAAAGTTGCATGTAACGCTCCCTTATAGCTCCCGATCATTATCAGAGTTCATACACAGAGAGCGTGCGGATCCGGTTTGGACGAATGAGTAACTGATAAAAGCGAAAAATTTAAAACTTAACTTGGTTTTGAAATAGACTTAATCCCTCTGGGATATTTAAATACGTACAGTCATCCCAAAATAAGGTGAATACAAAACACATTATCCCAAAATAAACAAGCACCAAAACAAAAAGGAACTCCTCTTGAGTTCAACCTTCTTCTGCCCCCGCTCGCAGCACCGCCTTCACTTTCTTCACACTTCCGCTACTTGCGGCTTTGTTCAAATCTGAGATTCACGAATGAATCTCAGAGTAACATGTTAACCTCTATGCATGGAGTATAAGTATATGTAATAAATAAACCACCATAATCAGGAATACCATAAAGCATACAGACAGTATAAAAACAGTTCAAAATCCCAGTGCTAGGAAACCATGCGTAGAACCTACCCGGTTAAAAATTCCATAGTGCTTGGAAAGACAAGCAGGACCTACCCGATCCTGTGTCCATCTCTCCGAGGCCCGACCCAGAACGTACCCGGTCCTGAGTCCCTCAGCACAAGGAAACCACAATACAGAACCTACCCGGATCTGAATTCCTTAGCACAAATGTGTATGGCCAACACAAACATACTGTATTCAATCAAATATGTTTATAAAACACATTTCACAAATCATGGCATTTAAACATACACAAGTACACTCACAAACATAGAAGGTTAGAGTTACTACCTGGTGCGTAGTAACCTTAACTTTGTCCAAATAATTTCTTGGGGTGCGTGCGCTTGAGAAATTACCTATAATTTGGGATAACCGGTTATTAATATATCCATAAATATTAAACATGATAAAAATTTCCTTATTATCATGTTTGTTCCCTTTTTAACCTTTTTTCATTGGGGGTTTAATTTAATAACCCAAACTTGTCAAAAACCTTAATTACTCTAAAAAAATGCAGTCCATTTAATCGTTTCTAATTAATTGTAGGAAAATCATTTCTGCGTGATTCCAACTCTCACATGCTCTATGAATTCTATAATTTGAAGGAAAAATATTTTCAGAGGTCCAAATACACTATAAAAATCTCGGTTTCCAATTTTGTCCCTATTGTTCAGATTGGTGTCCAAAACCTTGACTGATCTTTAAAAATACATGATAAATCGTACATAGCTCCAATAATTGCAAACTTTATATCAACTTAAATATTGACCAATCCTCTACCAATCTGGAAAATTTCCGAATTTATCAAAATACCAATCATTCCCAGTTTTAAAAACAATGCAGACTGTCCAGTGAGTTTTCCAAACACATTAGTTGACTTTGAAAATTAGAAAAGCACTTATCAGAGCTTCATAAATTACAAAATTTACATTTTCCGAACGCTTAATGAGACCTCTGTATGCATGTAAAATTTCACCCCATTCTAACCACTTTAACTCATACAAATCACATGCTTAAATCTTCTGCCCAGTTTTGATGTATAGGACGCAGGGTCATTTTTGAGAATTTATTACTCTCTGCCCAGATATCACAATAATGTAAACAAACCATCAATTTAAATCTGTGGATGTCCTCTATCCCCTGGAATATGTTCAGAATTTTTAAAAGACATTAACCCAGTCAACACACACCCACAAGATGCCTGGGTTCAAAGGTTCAAAACTGGCAGATTTGACTTTTCCTTTGAGCTCTTTATTTTATGCATAAAAATACTCTTAAGAATTCACAAAAAAATATTTTTCCCACACAATTGTTCATAAGGAAAATGATGGTAGCCTCAGAGTTCCCAAATTCCAACGTTTTGTTGGTGTTTACCACGATTTTCCAGAACTTGATTTTAAAACACAACTCAGAAATGTTGAAGAAGAAATATAGATGCTTACCACTAGGCTTGCCTTTTGATTTGTGGCCTCTCTTACCACACTACCCTTGCTTAATCTTCAGCCTAGACTTGAGAAATTCACATGCATGTGAGTTTTGGACCATTAACATTAACATGCATGTAGTAAAATCCAAAATACCATGATAAAGTTCAAGTTTTCTTACCTTGAACTTCTTGTATCTCTTCTTCTTCCTTCAAACCAACCTTGAAGGTGAAAGAATAATTGAAGTTGATGGTGAGGAAGATGAAGCCGTGGAGAACAAGAGGAGACCGTGGGAGTTGAAAGATGATTAAGAGAAGTTGTTGTATGTATAATAGAGGAGGGAGTGTACGTCACGGTGATTTAAAGGGAAGGATGAAGATTTGATGAAGCGTTGAAATGGATATTAGTTTATGTGAGTGTATATAGCTACGGATAGGAAGGGAATAAGGGACAAAAATCTGATTGCATGGATATATATTTGTTGCTTGTGCCGTGGAGAAATCAATGGAAATGAAAGATTAATATTGAATGTGTATGTGTAGTGTGATACGGCTTTAAGAGAAGGAAAAAGATAAAAATGAAAATCTGAATTGCGTGTGATTATGCATGCTTGACAAATGTTTTAGAAGTTGCATGTAATTGTGTGTTGTCTCTAAAATATGACACCATGTGTCATGGTTTTTGCATGTGTGTGACAAGTGTCACACATGCAAGGTGACATGTGTGCGTGTTGTCTTGGTTTACGTGCTTGGGTTCCGGTGTAATTGTCTCGGTTTGCGTATTTGGTTTTCAATGTCGTTGTCTCGGTTTGCGTGTGTTTATGTTCCGATGTTGTTGTCTCAGTTTGTGTGTTGGGTTCCGGTGTTGTCTCGGTTTGCGTGTTTTGGGTTCCAGTGTTGTTGTCTCGGTTGGCGTGTTTGGTTTTCAGTGTCGTTGTCTCAGTTTGCGTGTTTAGGCGACGGTGTTGTTGTCTCGTTTGTGTGTTGGGTTCCGATGTTGTCTCGGTTTTGCGTGTTTTGGGTTCCAGTTTGTTGTCTCGATTGGTGTGTTTGGTTTTCGGTGTCGTTGTCTCGATTTGCGTGTTTAGGTGATGGTGTTGTTGTCTCGGTTTGTGTGATTGGGTTTTCATGTTGTCTCAGTTTGCGTGTTCGGTTTTCGGTGTCGTTGTTTCGATTTGCGTGTTTGTGTTATAGTGTTGTGGTCTCAATTTGCATGATTAGTTTCGGTGTTGTTGTCTCGGTTTGCGTGTTTAGGTTTTGTTGTGGGTTTTCGTTGTCGGTTTTGTTGCACATTTTTCGAGGAGGTATTGTTTAGGTCATGTTTTAGTGTTTGATGTCTAATTTCTCCCACAAAGTCAATATTCAATAATAAATCATATCACACAGGATATTCAACCTTGGCATATATTATTGAATTTTCTCAACCATACAAGGTCTTTGGTAAAGCAAAAGCCAGTACATTACACTGCATGGATTAAGTCATAAGCTTTTCTCATGTATAATCGTGTCACAACGCCCTTTGACCTGAGATCATCATGGATTCCTACATGATGAGTAGCTGCTCTTTGACATAGTCAAAAATCACCTTTGACCGGGTGATGATAAAGGCTTGGATCGGGATCAGTGGTTTTCATGCAGAGGAATGTGAATGGTCAAGATGAAACTTGTCTTGCATTTGTAGAGAGATAATACTGGGGCCCTCGATAAGTGAGTCTGAGAAATGTATGGCCATACTATGGTGGAAAGAAGTTTCCATTTCAATTATTAGACTACTCGAGAATCGAGAAAGTAATGGTCAAGAACAGGAAGTTGACATTATCCATGCCTCATCCTTGACCAAATTATCGCGTGACAAAAGGGATGTGACATGGTTGTACGATAGGTTATATCGTATCATCGATCCCCATATGAATTGGGTAGTCGCAATGTCTTGCTAGAGGCCACTTGCGACTTGTGGGCTGGTACAATATTGGCCCGCTGCCAATCTCATGTGGTCCTGCAGGGTCGCACACAAGAATAGCCCAACACAAGCAAAAGTTTCCAGATTCATTGAATCTTAGATATGTCTAAGATTTAATGAATAAAACATTTAATCTAGGATGGATATATATATATATATATATATATATATTATTAAATTCGAAATTAAATATAATAATATTATTTAATAGAGATTATAA
Organism: Acacia melanoxylon; assembly: GCA_019022615.1. Classification (NCBI taxonomy): domain Eukaryota; kingdom Viridiplantae; phylum Streptophyta; class Magnoliopsida; order Fabales; family Fabaceae; genus Acacia; species Acacia melanoxylon. The sequence continues at coordinate 1,724,076 of JAFJYJ010000014.1, forward strand.
TATTATTATATAATATTTGTTTTGTATTTAATTTATTTGATAAATTAAATATATTAAACAAATAGAGATATTGTATCTCGATTTAATTTTCGAATAAAGATATAGTATCTCGATTTAATTAAATTGAGATATAGTATCTTATATTTAATTAAATAAAAAGATATCATATATCATATATAATTTATAGAGATAAATTATATATGTAGGCTTATAATTCGGATTAAATAAATATATTAGATTAGATCTATTTGATAGATTTAATGAATATATTATTTTAATTGAAATTCGAATTTCAAAATTGATTGGATTAATTTTGAATATTTTAATATGGCTTATCAGGGTTTTAGAAACCCTATAAATAGATATTGATCTAGTCATATTAAGCAGACAAATGAATTAGAAAAGCCGCGAGAAACCCTAGAGAGAAAAGTGAGACGCGAAAATACTGAAGGGGTTAGCACGCTGCCGTCGGTGTTGGAGGCTGTTCGTGTGGATACCGGTAGAGGGAGGAGATTCACAGAGTCTGCTCCTGTTGATCGAGAAGGTAGCCCAACAGATCAAATCGAAAGAGACGCTTATTAATTCGTATAGGTATGATTCGGTTTTCTTAACCTTGATTTAAACGCGGTTGAGAGATCCTCTTCTTGGGATTCGTAAAGTTTTTAATTCCGCTGCGTGTACGGATCCCAACACTTTTTCATGCATAACCGCGTCACAAAGCCCTTTGACCTAAGATCATCATGGATTCCTATATGATGAGTCGTTGATTTTTGACCTAGTCAAAGGTCACCTTTGACCGGGTGATGATAAAGGCTTGGATCGGGATCAGTGGTTTCCATGCAGAGGAATGTGAATGGTCAAGATGAAATTTGTCCCTCACATTTGTAGAGAGATAATATTGGGCCCCTCGATGAGTGAGTCTGAGAAATGTATGGTCATACTACGATGGAAAGAAGTTTCCATTTCAATTGTTAGACTACTCAAGAATCGAGAAAGTAGTGGTTAAGAACAGGAAGTTGACATTATTCATACCTCATCCTTGACAAAATTATCGCGTGACAAAAGGGAGTTGACATGGTTATACTATAGGTTGTATCGTATCATCGATCCCCATATGAATTGGGTAGTTGCAATGTTTTGCTAGAGGCCGCTTGCAACTTGTGGGCTGGTACAGGATTGGCTCATTGCCAATCTCATGTGGGCTTGTAGGGTCGCACACAAGAATAGCCCAACACGAGCAAAAGTGTCCAGATTCATTGAATCTTAGATATGTCTAAGATTTAATGAATATTATATTTAATCTAGGATGAATATATATATATATATTATTAAATTTGAAATTAATAATGATATTATTTATAGATAATAATATTATTATATATAGTATTTAAATTATTTGATAAATTAAATAACTATAATAAATTGAGATATTGTATCTCGATTTAATTTTCGAATAAAGATATAGTATCTCGATTTAATTAAATAAAAAGATATCATATCTCATATTTAATTTATAAAGATAAATTATATATGTAGGCTTATAATTCGGATTAAATAAATATATTAGATTAGATCTATTTGATAGATTTAATGAATATATTATTTTAATTGAAATTCGAATTTCAAAATTGATTGGATTAATTTTGAATATTTTAATACGGCTTATTAGGGTTTTAGAAACCCTATAAAAGAGATTGATCTAGTCGTATTAAAAAGACAGATGAATTAGAAAAGCCGCGAGAAACCCTAGAGAGAAAAGAGAGAGACGCGAAAATACTGAAGGCGCTAGCACTCTGCCGACGTTGTTGGAGGCTATTCGTGTGGATACCGGTAGAGGGAGCAGATTTGAGAAGTCAGCTCCTGTTTGATCAAACAAGATGGCACCACGTTCGATACGTACGACGTCCGAGACGCATGAGGTTTGAGAGGCACACGAGATCGGACTGGATGAAACGCTCACGAGTTCGCATAGGTACGATTTCTAACGAACCTTGATCTAAACGCCGTTGATGGATCCTCGGATGGGATTCATAAAATTTTTAAATTCTGCTACCTGTACAGATCCCAACAACAACATCCTAATTTTTTGTGGAATACTCAAGGTCAACAAGCAGCGGGACAACCATCAGGCCCACAGTACCAAAACAGACCATCAAACCCACCAGGGTTTACCCAGCAAGCAAGGCAGCAGGGCGGTGATTCAGAACCGCAGCACTCCATGTTGACCCTTCTGAAGGAATATTTGGCGAAAAATGATACAATAATTCAAAATCAGCAAGTAACTCTGAGAAACCTTGAAAACCAAGATCAACAACTAGCTACTGCCCTCAACAATAGACCCTCTGGATCTTTGCCAAGTGACACTGAAGTCCTCAGAATCCAAGGAAAAGAGGAAGTCAAGTTAATACAGCTCTGAAGCGGCAAGAGTCTTGAACCCATGAGAGTAACAAAGCAAACTACGGTTGTTGCTGACTCAAAATTTGGGAAAGAAAAGGAGGGACACGAAAGTAATGACAAATTCCTTGAAGACGAGCAAAGGCACCCAAGGCTGTCACAACATGAACAAGATATTAATGCCGCGACCCTGCCTCCAACTGCCGCACTAGATGATCACGTGCAACACCTAAAAAGGAATGCTACCACATCATCATGGCGTAACCATGATCTCGGGTCTTCAAAGATGCTAAAGCAACCCCCGCCTTTCCCCCAAAAACTTCAGAAGCAAGGTCAAGAGAAACAATTCAAGAAATTCCTTGACATGCTATGACAATTGCACATTAATATCCCTCTGGTGGAAGCTCTGGAGCAAATGCCTAGCTATGTGAACTTTATGAAGGAAATTCTAACCAAAAAGAGATGACTGGAAGAGTTCGAAACAGTGGCATTGACCCAGGACTGCAGTGCTATGCTAACAAATCAGCTACCGCCAGAATTAAAAGACCCTGGCGACTTCACCATACCATGTGCAATTGGACCTCAATATTCAGGGAAAGCTTTGTGTGACCTCGGTGCCAGCATTAATCTCATGCCTGTCTTTCTTCAAAAAGTTGGCAGTTGGGGAAGCCAGGCCCACAATAGTTACGTTGCAACTAGCCAATTGCTCCATCGTTCTACCTGAAGGAAAAATTGAAGATGTCTTGGTAAAAGTGGATAAATTCATCTTCCTTGTGGACTTCATTATTCTTGACATCGAAGCAGATCGCGATGCTCCAATCCTCCTGGGAAGACCCTTCATGGAAACTGGGCGGGCGCTGATCGATGTGGAAAAAGGAGAACTTACTATGCGTGTTAATGACGATTGGGTCACCTTCTCAATCCTCAAGACTGCTGGACTCGAAGACCCAGCTGAGAAGTACTTAACCTCTGAAGACGACGGCCAAGGCAGTATAGAAACATGCAACCCGCCTGCCATACCTCAGCATTAAATTGTTATGGCAAAGTCTGGCTGAAGACTTTAAAGCAAGCGCTATTGGGAGGCAGCCCAACTTTTTGTTTTTCTTTTTATTGGCATTGCAGCAGAAGGGATGAGTCAGGAATGGAAAAATGTTATAGCATCATAAAAGGCTCCTCGGCCTCAGTACAGCAGTGCGGCATAAGCCCACTAAAAGCCAGGTACGCACCCAAATCTCTAAACATTATGTGCATAAATTTTGAATAAGTGGGCCACCTCCGCTGGGCCCACTCCGCGCCAAATCACTTTACTGCATAACTTAAGAGACGTAACACGTCACATTCAAAATTCTGTCTATTCTCTACATCCATTTGCCCCGTGTCTTTTCGCATTCCTATGATTCTCCTTCCCTCACCCACAGACACACCATGCCTAGAGTCAAGAAGACGACGCAGCTTCACCAGGCACCCCCACCGGTCTACGCCCGCCGTCAGCCCAATCCACCACCCGCACTAGCACCTCCCGTCCCTGTACCCACTTCTTCATCCTCCTCTTACTCTACCGACTCTTCAGCTTCCACGGGCCCCGCCTCCGAGTATGACAAGGCATACATGATTGTCGCACTCCTGTACTGGCACCTGGACACCGACACAAACTCAACAAGCAGGTTCCTCAAACGTCTTCGCTGACTACGCATAGAGTTGAAGACCATTCACAGCGACCCACGCGCGTTCACCGCTGCCCATCGTCGTGGCTCGCCAAAATCCCTCTCGCTCTCACAGTCACATTCAGGAATCCCGATTGCCAACGGGGTGGACGACACTTCTGCTGAGGAGGACACGGCCAGCAGTGCCTCGCCCCTCCTGCTACTCCTGTCCCCTAGTTTTAATTTCTTTTGTTAATTCTGTATATTTTTTGTTTTTTCTAACAATCTACCAATGCCCTGGGCTTTTACCCCAGGGCCATTTTGTGAATGATGCTGTGATTAATTCTGCGTTCTTGTGCTTCTCTTTACTCCCCGCTGCCCCCATGCACATCCTGTTCATGATTACCCCTCGTTCTATGCTTTTGCAATGAGGGCATTACATCGCTCAGGTGTGGGGGAGGGTTTAGTTATGTTGATCTGGATATAATCTGCTGCTGTTCCAATGTGATTAAATTACCCTGAATTTAGCTTTTACATAAATTGAAAAAAAATCAAATTGCATGATGAAGCATGAACAGACTTTTGTAGCAATAGTATGAATATCTGTATGATGAAGTATAGCATGATTGCCTAAGGAAACTGAACCTTTAGGTTTGGGAAATTGACAGTGCTAGCTAATCTGATGTTGGGTAAAGTGGCAGTGAGAAAGTTTAGAGAGAAGAACCCACGATGGAAGGATTGATTTGAGCATAATTGTTTTATTTTGGTGTGCATGTCTGCTAACCCATGTATGATCCTTGATTTGTCTTAGTTCTTTGATAAACTGTTTAGCATCTGAGTATGAAATTCGTAGGATAAAGGCATTCTTATCATACCCATCAATCCCATACACAAACCGGTTATCATCATCCCCATTTTGCTACCCCATTGAGCCCACACGATAGTGCCATAGCAGAACTAGTTTGACAGACAAGCTTGAAAGAAATTATGAAGAATGCAAGAGCCAAGCACGCCTACAGAAAATGCTGCCAAAAAATGTTAACAAAAGAGCTGTAGTTTGCTTAAAGTGCTAATCAAAAAAAAGAGAAGGAGAAAGAATAAAGAGCAGCAAGGAATATGAAGTCCAGAAAAAGCACTCGGTTGAAGCCAAGAGACTTGTCTACATGTCCGGTTATAGCACTTTTCACCACTTCTCATCTAAACACCTATCTATCCATACCATAATAAACCAAGAAGTCCTTTGGAAGAATGGAGACTCAGATGCTAGGTAGTAATCTTAGAACTTTGACAAGGCTATGGAACTCTAGGTTAGCATGACAAGAGAGAAAGTTGAAATCCCCTGGGTGAGAGAGTGTAAACACTGAACCTGAGAGCCTCTCGATGCTTCTTCGCCTAAGCAATACCACACATCGCGAGCCGCTAGTACTGGGCAGTGGGATTGCCGAATAGGGGACGAGAACTGAAAGCAGTTGTATAAGCGGAGTTATACATATAGGAGTGCTACGACCATGAGTTTTTGTTAGCATCATCTTATTTTACCCAGGAGTGCAAAAAGCTAAGTGTGGGGTATTTGATGAGCACAATTTATGCCATGCTTTCCCTATATCTTATGACTGAATTGTTTGGTAAATACAAGCTTAACTGCAATCAATCTAAGTAAAAAGGCATTAATTCATGATTATAGGGGACTGAAGGATAAAAACCATGCACATCCTAAACATGTGCTAAAAGAAGAACAAGTTACAAGGTTTTATGATAAGAACGTATAGCAAAGCTGATACTAGGCTATAGCATTCTAACAGCATATCAAAGTGTAATACAAAGCATCTATGAAGCTATAACAAAGTAAAGGATGCGATGCTATGCGGCATATGTTCTAATCTTTTGCCAAGATTGTTTCAAGAAATATTGTGAAGGTAGAGAAAAGACAGGTAGATTGCTGACGTAATGGAATAGAAGATGCGGAGGATCGAAATTAAAAGATTTGAAGAATCCTGCAGGATCAGCAGAATCAATCTACTACTATTGAAAGATACGATGGATCTCGACAGATTTGGAAAGCCCAGCTCGCTGGAACTTACGTCACAAGAAAGCCTAACTATATAAGGAAACAACAAGCCGACCCTAGAGGATGAGTCGTGAAGAGCCAAAACGAATTCCACATTCGGTCAGACTCAAAGAAAGAGATAGAGAATTCACGAGGGACGAGAACTCCAAGAGAACCCAGCATCCTTCCTTGCAGTAAGACGGAGAGAAAAGACGTGGAGTGGTGACGTGACAGGGCTTCTTCCACGCCGTCGGAACTTTGTCAAGCTTTTTGTTCCCTTTTGTTTAATCTTTTGATCATGGGTCATTTTGCTGTTATTTGTTTTGTGTTTCCCTCGTCAGTCATGAACTAAATTCCATATGGTTGAACGAGGATGAATCTTTAAGTTTTGAATGAACCCAGTTGCTAGTTTTTAATTCAATAAATTTAGTTTGCTTATCAGTGATTTAATTACCTTGTCAATCAGTGGAAGCTAAGGGCGAGAATTTGTGGCCTCGGCTTACTGGCAAGGAGTCGAGATTAGACCTCTGAGAAACAGTGATTGCTAGGCAGGCTGGTGCAAGGCTTGACCTATTATTGTAGGCTTCAGGAATGGGTCTACCGCTCATAACTACTACACCCCGTTTTGTAATGTTGATCTAACTAGAAAAATGCCATAGGCATATGGAAGGAGTAAAGTTAGCATTAGAAGTATCAGACGCGGAAGCTCCAATAGACTATAGTGGTGGGTTAACTGAATAACGTTGTAGGTAGTAGCTATGCTGTAGCATTGCGGAAGCTGTGCTAGTATAGATGCTATAGCAATGGGTAAAGCAACTGGGGGATTGAGATATATAAGGATGATTCCAAGTTTAGCCTAATTTCCTACTGATATCTTCTTACAACTACGAAACTCTGTTTACTTTTGTTTGTTACTTAGCGTAACCACAATAACCTCTCAAACCAATTATATTTACTTTCTATCTCTCACAACTATCTTAGCAATTGAGCATCACTTCCTGGTATCTCAGTCCCTGTGGGACGATACTCGACTTACACTTTATTACTTGTTTGACTGGTTCACTTGCCATTAAGGAAATCGACCAACATAGCTCTCTGTCTTGACCAAACTCGAGTTTCCAATTACAAACTCAAGTTTGTCTTTAACTTTAAAAACTTAGAGTGCTCTCAGTATGCCACAAACAGGAGTTTGCCTACACAAACTGGAGTTTTGGCTTGGTTCATTAAATGAGCTACTCTCTATCAAGTCCAAACTCGAGTTTGCCTTTGACATTAAGTTTTTCAACTTACTAAGACAAACTTCAATCTTGAGTTTACAATTGTCAGTTATCATCAAAACACATAGAAAACTAACATTCTCCCCTATTTTGATGATGACAACACTTGTAAACCAAGAGTTCCAAGAGTTTGACAGATTGAGGCATTTTGAAAATATTTTGCACAAACAATATGAGATTTCATCTTCCTCCTCTGGTTCCACCGAATCTTCCACTTCGTCAGACCCCACTAACTCGTCTGACAAGGCCTACATCCTTACCAATGCCCCCCTCTACTAGCGCCCAGACACCGATACGAACTCCATGGGAAACTTTCTCAAACGTCTTCGCTTACTGCGCTCGGAGCTGAAGACCATTCAACGCGACCCATGCGTGTTCCTCGCAGCCCATCGTCGTGGTTCGCTGAAGGCCATCTCCCTCTCTCATTCCCACTCAGGGAATCCGATCACCAATGGCGTGGGCGACACATCCTCCGATGAGGATACGGCCACCAGTGCTCATGACCTCGCTGCCCCTCCTGCTCCCTAGTTTTTATGTTGATTTTGTTTTGCTTTCTTCAACTTACTATATGATGCTGCCCTGAGCGTTTGTCTCAGGGCCCTTTTGTGAATGCTGTCATGAATGCCTTGGTTTACCTATGTTGTCTACGCCTCACATCCCTATTCCTTTGCATATTTTATTGTGTTCCTTACATGCTGCAATGGGGCATTGCCTCGTTCAATTTTGGGGGGAGGATAATTTACTAATTTACTCTGTGCTTACAAATTGGTGCTCAAATTAACCCCTGAAATTAGCTTTTGCACACACTAAATTTTTTTATGCATAATAGAGCATGAACAGAAATCAGTAGCAGTAGGATAAGTATTTGTATGACTGATCGTAGCATAATTGCCTAAGGAAACTGAACTGATAGGCTTGGGAAATTGACAGTGCTAGTTAACTTGATGTGGGGTAAAGTGACGATGAGGAAGATTGAGCCTAATTGTTTCTATTCCGGTGTGCATGTCAGCTAACCCATGTATGATCTTTGTTTTATCTTAATTCTCTGATAAACTATCTGGCATCTGACCGAATAGTTCATAGGATAAAGGCATTCATATCGTACCCCTCATTCCCACACACAAGCCATAAAACATCACTTTCACACATTGCTACCCCGTTGAGCCTTATCGACTATGCTATAGCAGAATTAGTTAGACAGGCGAGTATTAGGATGATTGCGAAGAAATGCTATGGCAGTGTTCCTCTACAAAAAGGGTCGCAAGAAATATTGTTTATTGCTTAGTTTTCTTACGATTTAAAAAATGAAAAATAGAACAGAATAAAGAGCAGCAAAGCAAAACAAGGTTCAAGGAGGCATTCGGTTAAGCTTAGGAAATCTATCTAATACCCTACTATAGCAATGACCTTCGTTTTTCATCTCCACACATATACAGCCATCCACTCCATTACAATCCAAGAAGCCCTTTTGACGTATGAAAACTTAGATGATAGGAAGTAATCTTAGAACTTTGACAAGGCTATAGAACTTCTAGGTTAGCATGATAGGAGAGAAAGTCAAGTCCCGAAAGAGATAGTAAACATTGAATCCTAGACTCTCTAGACATCCCCTCATGTAAGCAATATCTTGCATCACAAACCGCTAATACTGGGCAGTGGGATTGCCTTTTGGGGACAAGAACTAAGGGCAATTATGAAGGCATAGTTACATAGATAGGAGTACTACTGCTATTGGTTGACATTCTGCTCTATTATCTCTATTCTTATTTTGCCCAGGAGTGTAAAAAGCTAAGTGTGGGGGTATTTGATAAGTGCTATTTATGCCATGTTTTCCCTATATTATATGACTGTTGTATGGTAAATATGAGCTTAACTGCATTCAATCTGAGCAAAAAGGCATTAATTCATTATATAGGGAACTTAAAGATAAATCTCACATTTATCCTAAACATGCGCTGTGAAGAGAATAAGTTTCGAGGTTTTATGAAAAAGGCGCATAACATAGCTGATACAATGCTATAGCATTAGGACAGCTTCATCGAAGTGCAATACAAATCATCCCTGAGGCTATAGTGGAGTAAGTAAAGCAATGCTATGCGGCACATATTTTGACATTTTGTCGAGATTGTTTCAGGAAATATAGTGCTGGTCGTTAAGTAACGGTTAGATTGATGACGCATTGGAATAGAAGATGCGGAGAATCGAAACTAAGATTTGAAGAATCCCACAGGATCAACAGAATCAACCTACCGAGATTGGAAAGAGAGACCACGATTGGACTTCGACAGATTTGGAAAGGCCCAGTTCACTGGACGTACACCGCAAGTAGACCTGAATATATAAGGAAACAATAGCCAACCCTAAAGGTCGTTGAAGTCGTCGAGAGTCAAGGACCATTCCATACGGCCAGACACGAAAGAAGAGTGAGAGAAGTTACAAGGCACAAAATCTCCAAGAGAACCCAGCATCCTTCCTTACAATGAGATGGAGACAAGAAGAGGTGGAGTTGTGACGTGACAGGGCTTCTTCCATGCCGTCGAAACCTCCATCAAGCTTTCTGTTTTTCTTCTTTAATTCATTCTAGTTAATCTTGTGGTCATGGGCTATCCTGTTGTGCTTTGTTTAGTGATTCCCTCCTCAATCATGAACTAAACCTCCTATGGCTGAGTGAGGATGATTTCCTAAGTTTGGAATTAACCCAGTTGCTAGTTTTTAATTCAGTACATTCAGTTTGCTTATCATTTTGGGATCCGTACACGTAGCAGAAGGATTCTCATCCATTAAAACTTACAGATCCCTCGAGAGGATCCATCAACAGCGTTTAGATCAAGATTCATTTGAAACCGTACCTATGCGAACTCGTGAGCGTTTCATCCAGTTCGATCTCGTGTGCATCTCGAACCTCGTGCGTCTCGGACATCGTACATCTCGAACGTGGTGGCATCTTGTTTGATCAAACAGGAGCTAACTTTGCAAGTCCACTCCCTCTACCAGTATTCACACGAACAGCCTCCAACACCGACGGCAGCGTGCTAGAGCGTTCAGTATTTTCGCGTCTCTCCTTTTCTCTCTAGGGTTTCTCGCGGCTTTTCTAATACGTCTTGCAAAATGTCCCGTAGATTTTTCAAAACCCAATAGGCGTATTATATTCAAAATTAATCCTTATTAATCTTGAAATTTGAATTTGAATCAAAATAATATATTAATTAAATCTATCCAATAGATCTAATCTAATCTATTTATTTAATCGAATTAAAAGCCTTGTGATTTAATTTATCTCTATATATTAAATATGAGATATGATATATTTCTATTTAATTAAATCGAGATACTATATCTCAATTTAAATTAAATCATATATATGATATCTTTATTCAAAAATTAAATCGAGATACAATATCTCAATTTGTTTTAGATATAATTTATCAAATAAATTAAATACAAAAATAAATATTATATAATAATATTATAATCTCTATTAAATAATATTATTATATTATTTTCGAATTTAATTATATATATATATATATATATATATATATATATATTCATCCTAGATTAAATACTCTATTCATTAAATCTTAGACATATCTAAGATTCAATGAATCTGGATACTTTTGCTCGTGTTGGGCTATTCTTGTGTGCAACTTTGCAGAGCCACATGAGATTGGCAGCAGGCCAATACTATACCAGCCCACAAGTCGCAAGCGGCCTCTAGCAAGACATTGCGACTACCCAATTCATAAGGGGATCGATGATACGATACAACCTATCGTACAACCATCTCACGTCCTTTTTGTCACGCGATAATTTGGTCAAGGATGAGGCATGGATAATGTCAACTTCTTGTTCTTGACCATTACTTTCTCGATTCTTGAGTAGTCTAACAATTGAAATGGAAACTCCTTTCCATCATAGTATGGCCATACATTTCTCAGACTTACTCATTGAGGGGCCCAGTAATATCTCTTTACAAATGTGAGGGACAAATTCCATCTTGACCATTCACATTCCTCTGCATGAAAACCACTGATCTCGATCGAAGCCTTTTTCATCACCCGGTCAAAGGTGACTTTTGACTAGGTCAAAGACCAGTAACTCTCATGTAGGAATCTATGATGGTCTTAGGTTAAAGGGCGTTGTCACGCACTTATACATGAGAAAATCTTATGACTAAATCCATGCAGCTTTCTCATAGTGGGTCGGTCCAGGACCTTGTACTCTTACAAGTACCCATGACTTTGATTCGTATCTCTATACCTCATCAAAGTCATACTGGTCTTATTTCATCTTCGCTCCGGTGTAGATGACCGACCAAGGACATTTAGGAAAATCTATAAGATATATCCAGGGATACAGTTATCACTATAAACATGCAAATAAAATGATAACTAAATGGAGAATACTTTAAATGACATTAATGTTTAAAGTAGAATGACTTCCCTCTAGAGCATAATTTCCAACAGACTCCTACTTGCACTAGGTGCAATCATTAATTACTCTAATTCCCATTGCCCTAACACGACGCTCATGTTTTGCTTGTGCAAGCAGCTTTGTAAGAGGATCAGCAACATTGTTTTCTAGTGGTACTTTGCATACTTTTATATCACCTCTATTATTAATTTCTCTGATAAGATGAAATCGCCTGAGTATGTGCTTGGTCCTTTGATGTGACCTAAGCTCCTTGGTCTGCGCAATAGCACCGCTATTGTCATAGAGCAAGTCTATTGGATTTGAGATGGTAGGAACCACTCCAACTTCAGTGATGAACTTTCTGATCCAAACGGCTTCCTTAGCCGCATCCGATGCTGCTATATACTCAACTTCTGTTGCAGAATCAGCTACAGTGCTCTGCTTAGAGCTATTCCAGCTTACCGCACCACCATTCAAAACGAATACATATCTAGATTGTGATCTTAGATCATCTTGGTCAGTTTGGAAACTCACATCTGTGTAACCAGTCAGATAGAGCTCAACTTCCAATCCACTATATACCAAGAATAAGTCCTTAGTCCTTCTTAACTACTTTAGGATATTCTTGACAGCAGTCCAGTGACCCTCACCGGGATCTTGTTGATATCTGCTGGTCATACTTAAGGCAAATGACACATCCGGTCGAGTACATAACATGGCATACATGATAGATCCAATGGCAGAGGCATATGGAATCTTATTCATGTGGTCTCTTTGATCTTGTGTACTAGGACACAGATCCTTACTGAGATGAATGTCATGAGACATGGGCATGTAACCCCTTTTAAAATCCTACATACTGAATCTGTGCAGTATCTTGTCTATGTATGTGCTCTGACTTAGGCCTATCAACCTCTCGGATCTATCTCTATAGATCCTAATCCCTAGGATGTAAGTGGCTTCGCCTAAATTTTTCATTGAGAAAGACTTTCCTAACCAAGACTTGACACTCTGCAAAGTAGGAATGTCATTCCCAATAAGTAGGATGTCATCTACATAAAGCACTCGAAATACAATTTTACTCCCACTAACCTTCTTGTAAACACAAGGTTCATCGATGTTTTGAATGAATCCAAACTCTTTGACAACTTCATCAAAATGATGATTCCAGCTCCGAGATGCTTGCTTCAATCCATAAATGGATCTTTGAAGCTTGCAAACTTTACCAGAGTCCTCTGGATGCACAAAACCCTCAGGTTGTGTCATGTATACTTGACATCCATCTGCCATATTTCATAGTCATAATATGATGCAATGGCAAAAGGGATTCTGATTGATTTGGCCATTGCAACTGGGGAAAAGGTTTCATCATAGTACATACCATGAGTTTGAGTGAAACCTTTTACACCCAATCGTGCCTTGAAGATATTTACTTTGCCATCCATGTCTGTTTTCTCATTGAAAACCCACTTGCACCCAATGGTTTTTACACCTTCAGGTGGTTCGACTAAGGTCCATACCTTATTGTCGTACATGGATTGCATTTCAGACTTCATGGCATTAAGCCATCTTTCGGAGTTTGGTCCTACCACAGCTTCTCGATAGGTAGTTGGCTCATTCTACTTAATGAGCAAAACATCACGACTTCCAGTAATCAGAAATCCATATCTCTGAGGCTGTAGTCGTGTTCTATCGGACCTTCGTCGGCCTTGTGTTACTAGAGTAGGCTCATCAACTTGTTGTGAGTCTTCTCTATTTTCCATCTGTGGTTCTATGTTGTCTTGTGACTCTCAAACTTCTTTGAGGTACACCTTACTCCCACTGGTTCTTTTAGAGATGAACTCTTTCTCCAGAAAGACACCATTCCGGATTACAAACACTTTGTGATCGGTAGGACTGTAGACATAGTATCCTTTAGTTTCCTTAGGATACCCCACAAAATGGCATTTTTAGGATATGAATGATAATTTATCAGAGGCTTGGTGTTTAACGTAAACCTCACATCCCCAAATTTTAAGAAATGACAAACTGGGTTTCTTCCTAGTCCATATCTCATATGGTGTCTTTTCAACTGCCTTGACGAAACACGATTTAGTGTGAGCGTAGCTGTTTCTAGGGCATGGCCCCAAAATGAAGGAGGAAGATCTGTTTGACTCATCATAGATCGAACCATATCTAATAGAGTTCGATTCCTCCTCTCAGAAACACCATTCCATTGAGGTTTTCCTGGAGGAGTAAGTTGTGAGATGATCCCACAACTCCTAAGATGGTCAATGAACTCTTGGCTCAAGTATTTACCACCCCAATCAAATCAAAGTGCCTTAATTGTTTTGCCAAGTTGGTTTTGCACTTCAATTTGGAATATTTTGAACATTTCAAAAGTTTCAGACTTTATGTTTCATTAGATAGATATTCTCATATGTACTAAATCGTCTATAAATGTAATGAAGTACAAATGACCTCCTTTTGCATATGTATTCATTGTCCACACACATCAGTATGTATGAAGCCCAATAAATCAATGGCCCTTTTACTACTCCTAGTAAAGGTGCCTTTGTCATGTTTCCAATAAACAAGACTTACATGTATCAAATGATTCAAAATCAAATGAGTCAAGAAATCCATTTGTGATGGAGTTTTGAAATGCGTTTCTCATTTATATGGCTTAGACGATAGTAACATAGGTAGGTCGGATTCAAATATTTCGACTTGATCCTTTTGGTAGTTTATGACATAGATATGTCCATTCAATTTTCTACTGTCCTTTGGACTCTGCACATTTATACAAATGTGAGAACCACATGCGGTATCTAATACCCATGTTCAGGAAGTAGAAAAATGAATATCTATGACATAGACACCTGAAGCGATAGCCCCGCTATCCTTCTTGTTCTTTTTCAGATATTCGATGTAGAGTTTGCAATTCCTCTTCCAATGACCAATTTCATTGTAGAAGAAGCAGACCCTATCCTTCGGAGGCTTTGCCTTCTTTACTTTCCGTTTCATAGCCCTTCCTTTCTGAACGGGCAAAACAATATTGGGCCTCTTCTTAAGGCTCTGCTCAGCAGTTTTGAGCATCCCATGCAGTTCAGAAATTAATTCCTCTTCGTTGTTCATGTTGTAATCCATGACAAAGTGTTCATAACTTTCTGGGAGTAAGTTCAAGATCACATCTGTAGCTAACTCCTGGGAGATGGGGAATCCAAGCCTCTCAAGGTGATCAATGTAGCCCTTCATTTTTGACACATAAGGACTAACGAATGCACCTTCAGGCATCTTACAGGAAAATAAGGCCTTTGTGGTCTCATACCTCTCTTGCCTTGCCTGTTGCTGGAACATTTCCATAGGATGAACAATCATCTCAAATGCCTCCACATGTTCTAGATCTCTATCGAGGTCCGGAACCATAGTGGCAGGAATCAGGCATCTCTATCGTACAACCATGTCACGTCTCTTTTGTCACGCAATAATTTGGTCAAGGATGAGGCATGGATAATGTCAACTTCCTGTTCTTGACTATTACTTTATCGATTCTTGAGTAGTCTAACAATTGAAATGGAAACTTCTTTCCATCGTAGTATGGCCATACATTTCTCAGACTCACTCATCGAGGGGCCTAGTATTATCTCTCTACAAATGAGAGGGACAAATTACATCTTGACCATTCACATTCCTCTGCATGAAAACCACTGATCCCGATCGAAGCCTTTATCATCACCCGGTCAAAGGTGACTTTTCACTAGGTCAAAGAGCAGCGACTCTCATGTAGGAATCCATGATGATCTCAGGTCAAAGGGTATTGTGACGCGGTTATACATGAGATAAGCTTATGACTAAATCCTTGCAACTTTCTCATAGTGGGTCAGTCCACCACCTTGTACTCTTACAAGTGCCCATGACTTTGATTCATATCTCCATACTTTATCAAAGTCATATTGGTCTTATTTCATCTTCGCTCCTGCGTAGATAACCGACCAGGGACATTTAGGAAAATCTATAAGATATATCCAGGGATATAGTTATCACTATAAACATGCAAATAAAATGATAACTAAATGGAGAATACTTTAAATGACATTAACGTTTAAAGTACAATGACTTTCCCCTAGGGCATAATTTCCAACATATCAGTGATTTAAATTCTTGTCGATTAGCGAGAGCTAAAGGCTAGATCAGTGGTGTTGGTTACTAAGAGGGAGTCGGGGTTAGACATTTGAGAAACAGTTATTGCTAGGCAGGAGTTGGTCGATTTCCTTAATGGCAAGTGAACCAGTCGAACAAGTAATAAAGTGTAAGTAGAGTATCGTCCCACAGAAACTGAGATACCGAAAAGTGACGCTTAACTGCTGTAATAGTTGTGTGAACAGAAGGTAAAATTTGTTTGACTTGGGGGTTTTTTTTTGTGATTACGCTAAATAACAAGAAAGTAAACAGAGTGTCGTAGTCGTAAGAAGATATTAGTAGGAAAATAGGCTGAACTCAGAATCATTCTTAAGAATATCAATCCCCCAGTTGCTTCACACATTGTTATAGCATTTATACTGCACAGCTTCTACGATGCTACATCATAGGTACTATTTACAATGCTATTCAGCTAACCCACCACTAGAGTCTATCAAAGCTTCTGCATCCGATACATGTAATACTAAC
Organism: Acacia melanoxylon; assembly: GCA_019022615.1. Classification (NCBI taxonomy): domain Eukaryota; kingdom Viridiplantae; phylum Streptophyta; class Magnoliopsida; order Fabales; family Fabaceae; genus Acacia; species Acacia melanoxylon. Next base: position 1,740,500 of record JAFJYJ010000014.1, read on the forward strand.
TTTGTTTCTCTCATATGCCTATGGCAAATTTCTAGTTAGATTAACATTACAAAGCAAGGTGTTTTGGTTATGAGCGGTAGATTCATTCCTGAAGCCTACAATAATAGGTCAAGCCTTGCACCATCTTTCCTAACAATCACTGTTTCTCAGAGGTCTAACCCGACTCCTTTCTAGTAAGCCGAGGCCACTAATCTAGCCCTTAGATTCCACTAATCGACAAGAATTTAATTCACTGATAAGCAAATTGAATTTATTGAATTAAGAACTAGCAATTGGGTTCATTCCAAACTTAAGAAATCATCCTCGCTTGGCCATAGGAGATTTAGTTCATGACAGACGAGGGAAACACAAAACAGATAACAACAAAATGACCCATGATCAAAAGATTAAAATGAAAGAAAATAGAAAGCTTGATGAAGTTTCTGACGCGTGGAAGAAGCCCTGTCACGTCACCACTCCACGTCTTCTTCTCTCCGTCTTACTGCAAGAAAGGATGCTGAGTTCTCTTGGGGTTTTGGTGCCTTGTGAACTCTTTCTTTCTTCTTTCGAGTCTGGTCGTATATGAATGGGATTAGACTCTCAACGACTCGACCTCGCTTTTGGGTTTGCTTGCTGTTTCCTTATATAATCAGGCTTTCTTGCGGAGTAAGTTCTAGCGAGCTGGACCTTCCTAATCTGTCGAGATCCAGTCGTATCTCTCTTTCAAATCCTAGTAGATTGATTCTGCTGATCCTGTAGGATTCTTCAAATCTTTAGTTCCGATCCTCCGCATATCCTATGTCGTTACATCAGCAATCTACTTGTTGTTCTCGACCTTCACTATATTTCCTGAAATAATCTTGACAAAAGATCAGAACATATGTCGCATAGCATTACGTCCTTTACTTTGCTATAGCTTCAGAGATGCCTTGTATTGCACTTCGATAAGCTGTCCTAATGCTATAGCATAGTATCAGCTTTGCTATACGTTTTCCTTATAAAATCTCACAACTCATTCTTTTCTTAGCGCATGTTTAGGATATGTGTGAAATGCATCCTTAAGTTCCCTGTATAATGAATTATTGCCTTTTTGCTCAGATTTAACACAGTTAAGCTTATATTCACTATGCAATTCTGTCATTTGATACAAGGAAAACATGGCATAAATTGTGCTTATCAGCAGGCTGGTGCAAACTTTGACATATTATTGTAGGCTTCAGGAATGGGTCTAGCGCTCATAACCATAACACCTTGAATTGTAATGATAATCTAACTAGAAAATCGCCATAGGCATATGGAAGAAGTAAAGTTAGGATTGTACGTATCAAACGCGAGACCTTCTATAGATTAGAGTGGTGGATTAACTGAATAACATTGTAAGAGGTATGTATGATGTAGCATTGCGAGAGCCGTGTAACATATGTGCCATAACAATGCGTACAGGCAACTGGGGATTGAAATGATTAGAAAGGATTCTAAGCTCAGCTTATCTTTTTACTGATATCTTCTTATGATTACGATCATCTGTTTATTTTCTTGTTTATTTAGTATAACTATAAAAACTCCCACCCAATCAGATTTTATACACAACTAATTTTGTAGTTTGGCGTCATCATTCAGTATCTCAGTCTCTGTGGGACGATACTCTACTTACTCTTTATTACTTGTTCGACTGGTTCACTTGCCATCAAGGAATTCTACCAACATTATCCAGACACGTATAAGGCATCTTTTGTTCCCCAACCCAGCCAATGTGGGACATAACACTCTACCCACCTTGGGGCCCAGTGTCCTCGTTGGCACATCAGCCCACATCGACCTGAGCCTAGCTCTGATACCAATTGTAACATCCCAGTGCCTCGCTCTCGATATTGTCCACTTTGTGAGCCATCACCCCCTCACGGCTTTAAAACGTGTCGAGAGGGGGAGGTATCTAGACACTTATAAGGCATCTTTTGTTCCCCTCGCCAGCCGATGTGGGAAATAACACTCGAGTAAAGAGGTGCAGATAAGTAGCGTATGTGTGAATAGGGACTGTGGAACCAAGAGAAACACATCAGGGGAGCATAGAGGGATAGAGAAGACACTTAGCCCACAAAAGGGGAAACAAATAAAATATATGGTTTTTTTTTGTTTGGCCCCTACTGCTAGTCAACAGGGGAATGTGGGTAGGAGGTTATAAGATTGAATCAGCAAAACAAGTGTATTAGAAAAAGTATCAAAAAATTCGACCAGGTAGTGGCCGTTGTTAATTTACTCTTCGCCCAAACGGGTAGTGCTAGTAGAAGTTGAACCTTCATCGTCCCCAGCAGGCTCTGATGCGGAATCCTCAGTAACCGCTCCTTCCGGGCTCTTACCTCGCCTTCACTTATGGGATCCAGAGGGATCTTGGTTAGGAGGCCTATCGGCCGGTCCATTCATCTCGAAGATCGCGTTAGGGAATGGCAGCATGGGGTATATCTGGGTTTGTTGGCCAGGAGGTTGGCTACTAGACAGCGATCGTGGTTGGCAATGTACTGCAGACTTTCTTCTATTGGAGGAGTAGAGCGGACACTGAGCGCTGTAGGGTCGCAACTTGTTCAGCTAAGCCATTGGCGTCAAAAGCTGGAGGAGCTGATGTTGAGGAGCCTGCCGGAGAATTGGTCGATTGAGCCTTAGGAATGGTGCTTGAGGGTTATTGAAAGTTATATCCTTTCCTCTGTGGCGTCGAAGAGGACGCCAGCGTCACGGCAAAGTTCAATCATGGGGACTGGAAACCAAAGGTTTCCCAAAGTCGACTTCAGGGCGGCATAGAGCTTGTGGTAGATGATGGCGTCGACATCAATTGGCTTCCCCTCAAGATGTAATAGAGAAAGAAAGCTCGATCCTATGATATTTTCTGAGTAAGCAGCCTCAGCAAGATGCGGTAGCGGAGGAAGTGGAACCACACTCAGGCTTCGAGCAGAAATCGGCTTCTGGGGAAGGAATATGAACCTTCATTTAAAGAATGCCACTCAGAGCTTGGGATGAATAGCCAAGTAATGATTTGGGCACAGATTCGTATATCCATACCTCATCAAAGTCATACTGGTCTTATTTCATCTTGGCTCCCGCGTAGATAACCGACCAGGGACTTTTAGGATAATCTATAAGATATATCCAAGGATACAGTTATCACTATAAACATGCAAATGAATTGATAACTAAAGGAGAATACTTTAAATAACATAAACGTTTAAAGTACAATGACTTGCCCCTAGGGCATAATTTCCGACAAAGCATACATAGGAAAGAGTTAGACGGAGTGCCTAGAATGATTCCCCGAGGTATAGATGTTCAAAAATTTCAAGGAATGATATCACATAATGAATCCTCAGACTATGATCTTTTGCCAAGTGAGCTAGCTCGATACAAAAAGTGAATTTATTGTCACCAATAGAAGACTTGAGAAAAAAGATACTGGATGAAGCTCATAAGAGTAAGTACACTATTCATCCCAGAGCGATTAAAATGTATCACAACTTGAAATCAGAATTTTGGTGGCCTGGAATAAAGAATGATATTATGTGGTATGTAGCTAAATGCTTAACTTGTCAAAAGTTAAAATTGAGCATCAACGACTAGGGGGACTCCTGAAAGGAATAGGAATACTTGAATGGAAATGGTAAGATATTACCATGGATCTGATAGTGGGTCTACCCAAGATTAGGCACTATGATGCCATCTGGATAATTGTTGATCGCCTCACGAAATCTGCACACTTTATCCTTGTGAGCGTGAATTATTTTTTGAAGAAATTGGCAGGGATTTATATCAAAGAGATTGTCCGACTCCATAGTACACCGAAAAGTATCATTTCTGACAGAGATCCCCGGTTTACTTCTCGATTCTGGCAAACCCAACATGAAGCAATGGGGACAAAGTTAAAATTCAGCACTTCTTATCATCCTCAAATTGATGGTCATTCAGAGAGAACTATCGAGACACTAGAAGATATGTTACGTGCTTGTGTCTTGGATTTCAAAGGCAGTTGGGATTGATACTTACCTCTGGCTGAGTTTGCTTATAATAATAGTTACCATTCCAGTATACAAATGGCTCCTTACGAGGTCGTATACGGGAGAAAGTGTAGATCTCCTATTTGTTGGACCGAATTATCTAAAAGGAAATTGTTTGGGCTGGAGATGGTTGAGAAACCTCAGACCAAATTAAATTAATCCAAAAAAGGCTTCTCGCAGCACAGAGTAGACAAAAAAGTTATGCTGACAAAAGAAGGAGACCTTTAGAATTTAAGGTAGGAGATCATGTATTTCTTAAAATATCTCCTGTTACTAGAATTGGAAGACCGATAAAGCGGAGAAAACTAAGTCCTCGATACATTAGACCTTTTGAGATACTTGCTAAGCATGGACCAGTGGCATATCCATTAGCGTTACCGCCAAATCTTAGCGGATTACATGACGTCTTTCATGTCTCCCAGTTGAAGAAGTATCAGCCAGACCCGGAGCATATTTTAGAGTATGAAGACGTGGATGTTCAGGATAATCATACTTTTGTGGTTGAACCTGAGCGAATTGTTGATTATCATGAAAAACAACTCCAGCAAAAGAATATTCCTTATGTTAAAGTGGTCTGGAAGGGATTGTCTCCCAGGGAAGCCACGTGGGAAACAGTTGAAGACATGAAGAACCGCTACCCTGACTTTATGTCCCGAAATATGATCAGTGTCTAGTCAAAATTTTGAGGACGAAATTTTTTTATGAGGGGAGAAATGTAACACCGCTACTTTTGTAAATGATGTATTTGTACGAACTCATAAAGTAATGAGAAGTTTTGATTACTGTTTGAATTATTATTAATTTTTTGTAATATTTTATAATGATAATTATAAAAGAGAAGTTGGTAGACCATTAGGGGACAGATTATGGAGCCCCAGATAGGCCAAAATTTTTGCCTAATAGAGCCAATGGAAAAGAAATGATGATTGTACTCTAATTTGGAAAGAAAGTGAGCCAAACATAAAATACTGAAGCAGTATAAGCCAGTACAATAAATAAGGGACCGAGAGTATTAGCAAAGTACAAATTCTATCCCTGCACAGTATGTATGCACCACCTATAGACAAGAAGAGGAAGAGACACTGCAAAAATCACATGCTGAAAAGAAAAAGGCAGTTGTAATCATTACTTGAGGACACGTGTCACTGCAGGGTTAAAAAGGGAAAAAGTAAGGGTAGAAAAGTCAATTCCTTACCCCTTAAGAAGAAAATTTTGACTACATGAGATCAAGGGAGAACATCAGATGATTTTATCTGTACTTAAGCCTAAACACAAAGTACAGGCCCTAAAGGGAGCTAATCGGTAAAAAAGAGACCAATAAGGACCAATTAGGGACTTCTTTTTGGATTAAATGGAACAAATATTAGGCCATCTCGGAGTGTATAATGACGCCACATATGAAGGGAAAACCAGGGAAAAATATCTGAAAATGTGAAGAAAAGTGAACAGGGGAGCACCCTTTTAACCAGCGATGCACTATAAGGACCAGTGGGTAAAGGGTGAACTGGACAAATTGAATAAAAGCATGTGGATCGTATTTTTTTCCAGGCCTTGAATGTGCCACGTATGCCCCTGAAAATATCTGGAATTACTTGGAGAAAAAGAAAAGAGAAAACAAGCCAAAAACCAGGGTACATGCTTTTAACCACTAGACAAAAGGGAGTTTTGGGTAAAATAGGTATTTTGCACATGTTGAAATATAAAAATCTGATTCTTAAAGTCAGAGTTTTGCAACATCATCATCTTCTGGAACCCTCTGGATTTTCTTGGGAAACAAGTAAAGAAACCTTAGTTCATGCTATTAACCAGTGGACAAAAGCCTAAACCGAATAATTTAATGTACCCTGATTATTTTAAAAAGACATAATACTCATTTTCTTGGCTGTTAAGGGCCAAAACCAACAAAGGAAGAGAAGGGTCCAGCAAATTTCCAACATCCAGAGGAAGAAGCCAGATCTTCGATTAAAGCTCTGAATTCAGGTAAACACCGAAAAACTAACTTCTGAAGTTTAAAGATTAGGGTTTTCGTCCATCTGACTAGGGCGTGAAGTTGTGGTCTGATTTTACAATTTTTGAAGGTTCCAATGGGTTTAAAAAAATATTTTGTATGGGTTTAGGTTAGAGATAAGATTTACGAACCCAAAAACATCGAAAACCCAAGGAAATATCTTTCTGCTAGCTTCAAGATTTTTTGGGTAGTGAAGCTTCATCGGTCTTTTTAAAATAGTAAATGAAGTTCGTTTACTTTGAAATTTTACAGGCTTAAATTATACTTCCTGAGCTTCATTTTCATATTAAATTTGGTACCTTTTAGATTATTCTGTTGAGAGAAATAAATTTTTGAAAATTGCTCAGCCAGTACTTTTCTGATCAGCGAATGAAGTTTGGGCTGGGTAAATAAAATAGAAACCCTTTTGGACTTTGAGATTATTTTTACCATAAACTAGACATCCAAAGGGTTCAGATTCCATCAATTTCATGTCAATTGGATTTTTTTGGAATTAGTTAAAAATGTTTGAAGTTGAATAAAAGTCACCAGAATTCTGGAATTATGAAATTAGGGCTCGGATTTTTCAAAATAAGAAGGGTATTTATGGAAATACTAAAAATATGGTATATTGATGTTACATAGGGTTAATACATATCCAGAGAGGCTACCAGGCACCATACAAATTTATAAGTTGGTGAACAATCCACAGGTAGTTACTATTTACTCACGTACTTAATATGTAGTTGTTGTATGTTTGTTTGACATGTGTGTTTTTGCCAAATATGCATACCGAATAATTGGGATTCAAGTCCCTAACTATTATGATGTTCCTAGCGCTGAGGATTATTCCAGGGCTGGCCTGGATTGGCGGCTCAACGGTTTGTAATTCCGTGGCTGGCCTGGTTCAGGCAGCTCAACGGTTTGTGATTCCAAGATTTGCCTTGGTAAGGCAGCTCGATGGTTTGTGGTATTTGTTCTTGTGTTATGTTTCTGAATGCATATTTGGTATGATTGACTTGTTGAATGTGATTTTCATGACATGGTTGCTTAACACTTCATACATATAAGTACATGAGTTTGACAGTTACTCTGGGGTTCATTTTGAACTCCAAACCATTAGTTGATACAGGTGACCGCCCGTAAGTTGATAAGGCCTTTTTGGAAAGGTAAGGGCATTCAATGGCAGACTGAAGAATAGGGAATGCCCTATTAAATTTTGTACTTCTATTTTGGGATGACTGTATTTATTCCCATTTCCAGTATTTTATTTTGGATAATTGTACCCTTAACCCTTCGGGGACTGATTACTTTTTGATTATCGCTCTTTTACCAGCACAATAGGTAAGTCCAAACCAATATAATGCTCTATTGCACACACTTTGATATATGATTAAAGGAATAAATAACTAAGGAAAGGTAATAGATAAAAGGGACCCCTCTAACCCGCCACCCGAAAGGGCGAGGGCAGTAGGGGTGTAACATACATTAATTCTCAGATTTAGCATTTAAAACAGTCAAAACACATAAGGAAAATATGGCATAAATATTGCTCATCAAACTCCACACACTTGGCTTTTTGCACTCCTGGGCAAAACAAAGACAAAAAGGTCGGTCAGAAAGTAACCTTGCAGCTGTGCCCTTGTCTTAGGAACCATGTACCCTATTACTATCTTTAGTTCAATTAATTCGTCTAAACAATCCCACTACCCAATTCTGGTGAATGTAATGCAGGGCATTGCTCTAGCAAGGGAGCATTAAGAGACCCTTGGGTGAAGTGTTTATTCGCTTTCTCACATAGAGGGACTTATTTCCTCCCTGCCATGCTAGTTCAGAAGTTCTATAGGCTTGTAAAAGTTCTAAGGTTGCTTCCCAGCATCTAAATTGAATTACATCAAAATGACTTTTCAGGTTGTAATGTGAGGAGTAGCAATGTGTGTGGGGATGGTTAGTGGAATGAAGTGTGCTATGGCAAGGTTCCAGACAAGCTTTTAGAACAAGTAGGCATGATGTTGCCATTTAATTTTCCCTATTTAGTGTTGATACCTTGTGCTAACAAATTTTTTTCCAAGTATCACTTTGTCAAGATTTTGGTACTATAGGCGATATACTACAGCATTACAACACGTATCTTTTCCTTACCTACTTGTCTGGCATCTACTATACTAGTATGTGTGTGGCTCAAAGGGGGTGACAATGGGAGTATGATAACCGTGGCTTATGTATGAGATTAGTGGGTGAAAAATGAATGCCTTTGTCCTATGCAGTTTGATTCAGATACAGGATATCAAACTAGAGAAATAAGACAAACCAAAGAAAGTTCTTAATACTAGCAGGCATGCTCATCGAATAATGAAAATTAGGCTCAAAATTTCCTTCCATGCGAATTAATTATGTACTCTCTCTCACTGTCACTTTGCCCTACACTGATTAATCCAGTACCATCAGTTTCCCAAGCCTGTACGGTTTAGTTCCCTTACGACAATTTTATTCTACCTGGTTATGCAAACAATTGCTCTACTGCTATAGCTTGTTGTTCATGCTCTAAATATAAATTTTAAAGTTCAAAATTTATCCTTTGCCCAAAATTGCATAGAGCTAATTTAACCATTCAGAATTTAGAAATTCATACACAGAAACATACAGCCCTCCCCCACACTTAAATGCTACAATGTCCCCATTACAACTATTAAGGGAATCAACGGGATAAATGCTTAGCATACAAAGAACGGTGCGTGAAGAAGGTAAACAAATGAACCACTAGTGGGGAATTGCAGAAAGATGAAGGAGAGGAACAAAGATAGGCATAGGCTATTTATATCACAGAGTTTGTTACTCACCTACCGGCCTTGCCCTTTCGGGAGGCGGGTTAGGGGGATTCTTTTTACTTATTATCTTTCCGTTGTTAATTAAGCCTTTTTAACTTAAACCAAAGTGTGTGCGGCTGAGCACTTAATCGGTTTGGACAATCCACAATGTACTGGTAAAGGTACGATAATCAAAAGTAAATAGTCCCTATAGGGTTAAGGGTACAGTCATCCAATAGTAAGTACTAAACAGAAGTAAATCATACAGCCATCCATAAAACATAAAGTACAAAAAGTGATAGGGCATTCCCTATTTCTTCATCCTCAATTCCAAGCCCTACCTCAAGTCTGTAGATCTGCTTAACCAAAAACACATGTATCTTTAAAACAGTCTGGAGTTCAAAATTGAACCCCAAAGTAACTGTTAAACTCATATACTATATGTATGCAATGCATGTATGCAAATCACAATTAGGAAAATAACCATGGCATGTACTACATACCCGCTGGACCGCCTATTCAAGACAAGCCCCCGGAAATCCATAGCGCTAAGAGGCCTCAATAGACAGGGCTTCAAACCCTAACCACCTACCTTAGGCTTCAGTAGTAACCTAAAGACACATAGTCCAATAGGAACTACCTACCTTATATACCATGGACTTCAACAATGACCTAAAGACACGCAGTCCACTAAGCACTACAGTTCTACATGCCTCAAGCCTCACTAGCAACCTAAGGACACACAGTTCAATAGGTACTACCTACCTTATATACCTCAAACTTCAGCAGTGACCTAAGGACACACAGTCCTCCAAAAACTACATCTCGAATTCTCAATCATGATACAACACACATGCGAGAGTAACATAGAGTATGCGAGTTAACAGTTACTACCGGTGCTTTCCCCGGAATAAGTAAAATCTTTCCTCGGTGCTTGGAAAGTATCCCTGACGTGTCTCAACCCTAAATACAGCAAAAATACCATGCTTTTAATCTCTTAAACAGATTTTACTTCCAACATCATGAATTTCGCCCTCTTCTAGAATGCCAGCAATAATGTTCTGACTTTACAAATTCATAGTAAATTCAATAAAAATCCTATTGATGTGATTCTAGCGGCCACTGAACTTTTATTATGTCTAGTTTACAATAAAAATAATTTCCAAGGTCATCCAGCTTCATATACTTTCCTTATTCTCAAACCCTAGCCACTGGTCAGAGAAAGAGTTCAGGTTTTAGGGTCGTTTTCAAAAATACATTTCTCCTAGTAGAAAAATCGAAAAGTTACAAAATATTATATCAAAATGAAGATTAGGATGTCTAATTTAACCCTGTAAAATTTCAAGGAAAACTAACTTCGTTTACTATTTAAAATCCATTTATTAAACATCGTTTGCCCAGAAAACACTATAGTTGGCAGATTTGCTTTGTTCTTGAGACTTAGGGATTTTTGAGTTCGTAAATCTTATCTTTAACCTATTCCCATACTGAATCTTGTTTTAAACCCATTGGAACCTTTAAAAATATCAAAATCCCATTGTAACATCATGTTAACACCATTGGACAGAAATCCTAAGGTTACAACCACCAAGTCACAGCCCAAGTTTTCATACACAGGTTTTGGAAAACCCATTGTTTCCATACATATATATATACTACCCAAGTTTTCCTTCTCCTTATTGTGATTATACAACGTTGATATATGTATTTTGGAAACAAAATCTATATTTCTTCAACACAGCCCCGATTGACAGTTTATGCAGCAGAGAATTTCTTATGGCTTGATTTCTACGGTTTACTACTCAAAAATTGCGTTGGAAAATAGATTACCTTCAGTTTGCTAGTTTGCACGTTGTGATCTTTGCTGGAATCACACACCCCTGATTTCGGTGCAAAACACAGAGAAAAATGAACGAGGATTATTCACAGCTGACCCTCTCCCCTCTCTCTCTCTCTCTCTCTCTCTCTCTCTCTCTCTCTCTCGTTCTTGGTCTCGGTTTTGGTTGTAGCAAGGCGAGTGGATGAATTTCCAGGAATAACAATTATCTAAGGACCTAAGGTCCGGTTCGACTGGAATTATTTAGTCGAGTTTCTGAATGGAAACTGTAGTTTTGCTTAGTTCATTAAAATTGATTTATTCTCTGTCAAGTAAAAACTTGAGTTTTCAAACCAAAACTCAAGTTTGCCTTTGACAGTAAGTTTTTCAACTTACCAAAGACAAACTTCATCTCGTGTTTACAATTGTTAGTTATCATCAAAACCCATAGAGAACTAACAGGTATCCAGTCGGTGTTGGATACCCATCATCCACCAAATAATATTTATATAGATGAAAAAAATGATTAATGTTAATACATATGTTGGTAGTTATAAATAATTAAATTGTAGGAATTATAAACATAACTATAGGTGGATGGGAAAAATTCAAGGAAGGAGTTGTGGTACTAGAATATGGTATCAATTGATCTAAAAGAATTAAGGCACTAGAATGTGGTATCAACGTGTATGAGGTATCTAGATGTTGCTAGCTGCTAATTTAGCATAGGAAAAGATCTTAATATCAGAATATTCACTAATTAAAATGATTGAGAGATTGTTCCTCTAAGGAACTAAGGGGGTAGCTCAAACCTCAGTAGCCACGGGTTATGGTTTCAAATATGCTAGTGGCTAATAGTTTCCCACAAGGATGTGGGTTGCATACCTGATACAGAAAGTTGAACCTGTGACTATGCCTGGAGCTAGACTTATATCGAAAGTCCATATAGAATGACCTAAAATGTCATGACAGAATTATCAAACAGGGACCTTGTAAGCTTTGGGTTTCCTAAGGAAAAGGATCTATGTGATCCAGTGTATCACTATGGGGTACTCCAACATTGTGTGTTTATTATTGAGTGCATTTGTGACATGAATATCTGGTGGGCAATGAGACCTATTGGAATAAGAATTATTTTGATGGGATAAGTTTGAGAGGTTGATACCCACACTTGTAATATCCTCATTTTTCTCTGAAAATTTCATGTATGAAGTATGTGTAAGTGGAGAAATGAAATAGTGAAATTTTGACAAAAGTCAAAATTTTACTCAAATTACCCGATTTCACCGAAACTGAAAATGTTGAGACAATTGTTGGCACCAATGAGACACATGAAATTACTATTTATTATCTCCAATTTAGAGTGTTAAATATGCCCAAAAGGAATGAAAATAAGTTGCAAGTAATTTATTAGGAATTATGAGAAACATTGAAGGAAGGTCAAAATTACGACTTTTACAAATTTGTGCCGTAAGTCTCATAAATATTTAAAATTTATGGACACATGAGTATGGATTATAAGCTAACAAAATAGATTAAAATCATCATAAGATTGGTCCAAAAATTTTGGTAAAAAAGGATTCAAAAGGAAAAGTTGGATTTCAACTAAAAGTTAGCTGTAAGAAAAGAGTGGGAATGAAATTAACACATGGAGGGCCAAGTTGAACTGTTTCTTTTCTTTCATGAACATAACATTGCCTTGTACATGTGAGAAAAACAATCTCATTCCTAACCGTTTTTAAAAATTTTCACATCTCAAATATAAATGTAAGAGTAAAATACTCTAATAATCTCTTTGTTTTACTTAAATTACATAAACCTCTCATCTATTTTGAAAACGTATATAAACCTTTCTTGAAATTAAAATATGCGTTTGATGAACCTTCCTTGTATATTTGAATTTCTCTTTCCATTTTTCAACATTTATATTTAAAAATAATTTTTATGCAATAAAAAATAATTATAAGAAAGACAGTTTAAATTATTAAAATAATTTTATTGTTCATATTTTAAAATTTTTTATTGTATTTTAATATTCCTAGTTAAGTAATTTTGTCTTAGTAATTTCAAAAAAAAAAAAAAATGAATGCATAAGTTGGCTAAAATAATATTTGAGAAATGGATCATAAAAAGCTAAAAACTCAATGAATTAAGATTTTAATATAATAATGATAAATTATTAATTATAATTTATGCTTATTTTACTTTTATTTTTTTTAATTTTAATATATTATCGTAAGTATTACCCAACTGAAAATTAATTATCTGTATTATAGTAATTAACTGTATTATAGAAAATTAATTATTCACTTACGGAAGAGGAAGCGTAATTAATTATCGTAATTTTTCCCTTAGTATGAAGGTTTTATAATATTCATGTATTAAAATATTATCAATGTTTTTTAAGATTCTTAATATTGGAGAGAGGGTTTATATACAATTATATTATAAGGGAAAATTAATAAGTTTAATAAGCGAAATAAGTTTTAGTCTTGACGAGCAGAAAATTAGTCTAAATAATATCTTAGAGATGATTATAAAATATCATTTAGAATTAGTGGTAGCCTAGAATTGATACACGCAAGGAGTATATAATAAAATAATACTAACTCTAGTCCTAATTATAAGACCTAGTTGACTTTTTTTGGAGAGATTAAGGAAGCTAAATAAGTTACTTAATCATTTTATATGTTATGTATCCTTATATTATATATTAGTTTATTAGTCGAACTAATTAGTTTGAAGAAAAAATAAAAATAAAAATAATCTAAAGTAATTTAATTAGCTTCCTTAATCTTTCCAAAAAAATCAACTAGACCCGAGGGAATAATTTAAAAGGAGCAACTAGTTCTAAAATTTTATTCTATATAAACAAAACAAAGGGGAAAAAAGTACAAATCAAATACCTTCTTAAAATAATTATTTTAAATATATGGGTATGTGTGTGAGGATATATCTTATCATTGAAATAAGTAATATGAAAAAAGGGGCAGTCTAAATATGACCACCAAATTATTTATTTATTATTTTCTAAAAAAAATAATTATTTTTCGGAGAGGAGTCAAGCCTTAGATGTACTAGATCCCATTAGGATTAGTTTTTGGAGAATAACTTTTAGAGAAAAAGTGGTAAAAGGGCTTTTTCAGAATAGATTCCGTGAAAAAAGTGATTTTGATAAAATGATAATGTTTGAATATTGTTATCAGAATAGTTTTTTCAAGGTCAAATTTACCAAAAAGGACATTAACTTTTGGTATAATTGCATATAAAAGATAATATTGTATTTTAAATAATTTTAACATCAAATTTCAAAATAATTACAAAAAATTACAAAAATTTGTTAACAAAATTAAATTTAAACCATTAGTAAATTATGTAACATGATAAAAATTAGATCAAGCATATATATATTAATAAATTGTTAATTGCTTCCCCAAGTCAAGAACTTGGGTCAGAATCCACGCTTCCATATTTAAGCCCCGAGCTCACTGGACGACTATTGCTTATTGGTGCCAACGTTGCCTCTGCTGGCATTGGAATTCTCAACGGCACCGGAATCCAATTTGTACGTAATTTGGACTATTTAATATGTTGTGATCGTTTTTGGAGTATGTAGCACTTAGTTTCCTACCTAACATAGGATGTACAATGGATTAATATTTCATGCATGAAGCAAGTAAATTTTGCAGGTAAACATCATCCGAATATACAGACAGCTAGAGTACTTCAAAGAATACCAATGAAGGGTGACTGCCCTGATTGGAGCCGCAAGAACGAAGCGATTAGTGAATAGAGCATTAGTGCTCATCACTCTTGGAGGCAATGACTTTGTGAATAACTACTACTTGGTGCCTTACTCGGTCAGATCTCGCTAGTTTGCTTTGCCAGATTATGTTAGATATTTGATCTCCGAATACAAGAAGATTCTACGAGTCAGATTCTTAATTTGCGTAGGCATCCATGCATGCATGCTTTGATCTTCAATTCCTTTTATTTTCATACAAAAATATCTGAGATGTATTAGAATGAATTAGAAAAAGTCTAGCATCAACTTATTAGGGTAATTCATTGAACGCATATAACCTTGAGGGAGGACTTATTAAATTATTGTCTTAAGTTATTTTAATAAATAGATAAACATAATACGACTCTACTATCTGAGTAATTTGAAAAGAATGAACCTTTAATACCGGATCTTGTAAAAGATCCGTTCTTAAAACTAATATTTATTAAGAAAAAATTCTTACTTTTAAAAAAATTGAATTGAAAAAAATAAATGAATTCTAGGACCGGATACAAGGTAAAAGGTCGGTCTTAAAAGTGATTGCATTGATTGAAAAAAATAATAATAGACTTTTAGGACAGGATATATTATAAAAGGTCGGTCTTAAAATCAATTGAATTGAAAAAAATTAAATAATAGAATTTTAGACCGCATATTTATTAACTCCTCATACCTCTCAGTCCTTATTAAACTCCTCATACCTCGTAACTCCACACTACGTGGCTCTTAAAGTATATAAACTCCTCATACCTCGCTGTCCTTATTAACTCCTCACAATTTATATCAAAAACTTAACTCCTCACAATCTCATAACTCCACACTACGTGGCTCTCTGCCCCAACTGCTCGAACCATGGTTAGATACAAGAGAATCGCTCGTAGGGGTACTCTTACTCCTGATGCTCGTGCCTTCCGTAGATCATTATACAGTGCGCCTCCTCCAGCGAGAGTGCGTTCTATTGTGACAGAAGAGTCTCGGGTCATTGGACCCATTGTTATTTCGGATGATGAAGAGATTGCCGCACCCCCCTCCAGCCTTCAGACCATGAAGAGGTTCTTGCTCCCCCTCTCCAACCAGTTGGCCCCAGTGCGCCTACCGCTGATCCCTCTCCTCTTTCTTCTAATGATGCATTGCGGCTGATGCGAATAAGACAGGAACTTGTTGATCTCCAGTGGGAAGTTAACGCTGCTCACGCCGATATCGCTAAGGCTTTAGAGGATAATAAGCTTTAGGATGTTTAGTCAGATTCTTGTTTTTGATAATTTTCTGCTTGTTTTTCTTTTGTATTTTTTCTTGTATACGTGCATATTCACCAGTAATGTATGAAGCATTAAGAACTAAGTTTGTGTCTTTTTTTTTGTTCATATTCTCCAGTAATTAAAGAAGCTTATTATCCAGTTTTTCTTTAATTGTTATTCATTCGATTCTTCTTTGCGCTCGCCAAAGCCAATCCTCTTTTTTTAAAAAAAAAAATGAGGACTTTTATGACCGGGTGTTTAATAAAACTCTGGTCTTAAAATTAAATGAAAAATAAAAAATTAAGACCGGTGTCTTTTAAACCTTCGGTCTTAAAAATTTAATTATATATTTAGGACCGGCTACTTTATAACTAACCGGTCTTAATAAAATCCAAATTAATAAAACATGTCTGTGTCGCGCGGAATATTAAATTTCCCTCTCTGAACTTCTCTTGTTGCGCCGAAAGTGATTACTCAGGTTCTGTCTCCAGTGTTTGTGGGTTGCTTCGTCGCTGCTTCGCGTTGCTCTCTTGACAATCACTTTTTGGTTCCTTAGCTAAACGTCTATAGACCAAGCTGTAAGAGGTGTTTCGGTTATATAACTTTATGATTTTCTAGGTTGAACAAAATCGATGAAATGTTCGTGTGGGTTTCTCTGTTGTTAATGAATATTATATTTTGAAGATTATATTTGCACTTTAAACCTACCCAACTGACCAACAAATGTTTTTAGGTTACTCTTGCTGTCTGCAACATCAACGTTCATGGCGGGAGCAAGTTTGAATCAGCAAACGCATTTGAATTTATATGCTACAGGTGAGCCCACAAAACCGTCATGCGATGCATTTAATTTCCTCGTCATGCATTTATTTTGCTTCTTTGATTCACTGTGATACATTTATGACCAAAAGTGATTCTTCGTTATGCATTTAATGGGCAAGTTTCTCCGTAATTAAAAAAAAACAAAAGACATAACCGACATTGAGCATAAATATGCATTTGGTGTTGCCTTATTTTATATGCAAGTGTCAATTTTTTCGGATTATGTATGTTAAATCTTTCCGTCTATAGGAATTATACTATGGATCACAGTTGGATAACTGAGTTACAGACAAGTGTTGAATATCAGAATGGGGTGGAGGACTTTATAGAATTTGCTAAACAAAATGCCCATGATGATAGTGGGAAGTTTTATTGCCCTTGTGTAGAATGTTTGAATGAGAGGTGACTAAGTCCTGAAGTTATACACACACATTTAATTTGTGAAGGATTTTGTAAGACTTATACAGTATGGGTATGGCATAGTGAAAAAACACCAAGTGGGTCTCAACATGGGGATGTGGCCTTTGATGATAATGACATGGATATGGATGATCACATAGAGGACATTATTCGTGATGTAGGAGAAGAGGTTTTTCATCAATCACATGCATATGGTAATATGTGAGTGATGCAGAGACCCCGCTATACCTTGGGTGTAAAAAATACCAATTGTTGAACGCTGTATTGAAATTGGTAAGCTTGAAGGTACGTCATGGATGGAGCAACAAGAGTTTTTTTGAAATGCTTGAGGCTTTTAAGGACATGCTTCCGGATGAGAATATGTTGCCGCATCGATACTATGATGCTAAGAAAATACTTTGTCCACTGGGGATGAAGTACAAAAAGATCCATGCATGCCCGAATGATTGCGTATTGTATAGAAAAGAGTTTGAAGAGAAGCAGAATTGCCCGATATGTGAAACCCCAAGGTACAAGTCAAATAAGGGGCCTGCAAAAGTGTTGCGGTATCTCCCAATCATACCAAGGTTCAAGCGGTTGTTTGCGAATGAAAATGATGCAAAAAATCTGAGGTGGCATGCAGATGAGAGGGTTTCTGATGGAAAGCTTCGACATCCGGCCGATTCTTCTCAATGGAAGAAAATCGATCATTTATTTCCAAACTTCGATGAAGAACCTAGGAACCTTAGGCTTGCCCTTAGCACGGATGACATGAATCCATATGGAAGCCTTAGTAGCATACATAATTCATGGCCTGTGCTCCTTATTATTTACAACTTATCTCCTATGTTATGCATGAAACGAAAGTACATCATGCTGTCTATGTTGATTTCGGGACCAAAACAACCCGGAAATGACATTGATGTTTACCTTGAGCCCTTGATCAAAGACTTGAAGGAGTTGTGGGAAGAAGGTGTCGATGTTTTTGACTCTTTCAAGAAGGAGGTGTTTAAATTGCGAGCCATGATATTTTGTACTATAAACGACTTCCCAACATATGGGAACTTGTTAGGGTATAGTGTAAAAGGCCATAAAGCATGTCCGGTTTGTGAAGAAGGCACACGCTACCATCAACTTCAACATGGAAGAAATACGGTTTATCTTTGACACAGGAGATTTCTTCGACGGGACTACCCATATCATCGATTAAAGAAAGCCTTTTTTGGTGGCCAAGAGTATGAAGATGCTCCGGTGGCATTGATTGGGGAGCAAGTTTATGAAAAGGTGAAAAATATCAGTGTTATCTTCAGTAACACTGCAAAGAGTAGAAAAGAAACAAATATATAGAAAAAGAGATATGTATTCTTCGATCTTCCATATTGGCGCAATCTTGTTGTGAGACAATGTATTGATGTCATACATGTGGAGAAAAACGTATGTGATAGTATTGTTGGCACGCTTCTCAACATATAAGGTAGTTCCAAGGATGGTGTGAAGGCAAGATTGGATTTGCAAGTAATGGGAATACACGAAAACTTACATCCAAGGCCATACGGGAAGAGAACTTATTGTCCCCGGCTTCTCATACTTTGTCTAAGGATGAGAAAAGAAGTTTTTGTGAGTGTTTACATGGCACAAAAGTTCCCTCAGGGTATTCTTCAAATTTTAATAGGCTTGTATCGATGAAGGACTTGAAATTAGTAGGCCAAAAGTCTCATGATTGTCATGTCTTGATGCAATAGCTACTCCCAGTAGCTATTCGAGGCATCCCCGAATATGATCTTCGGGTCGTTTTGACTAGACTTTGTGTCTTCTTCAATGCGGTTTGTAGTAAGGTTTTCGATATTGAAAAGTTCGATGAATTGGAGAATGAAGGATATCTTATCTTGTGCCACCTTCAGAAGCTTTTTCTTCCTACATTCTTTGACATCATGGTTCATCTAATTGTTCATCTAGTGAGGGAGATAAAGTTGTGCGGCCCTATCCATTTACGGTGGATGTACCCAATTGAAAGATCTATGAAATTCCTAAAAGGGTACATGAAGAACGCATACCGGCCAGAAGCATCAATTGTTCAAAAAATATGTTTCTGAAGAAGCCATGGAATTTTGTCAAAATTATTTGGCCAAAGTAAGACATATTGGGCTTCCAAAACGTCGCATGTCTTTGAAGGGGTAGACGAGGGGCTTCGGTAAAGAGTGTGGATCCTGATGAATTGTCACAAGTCCACTTATACATCTTGAATAATGTTGATGAAGTTCAAGCCAGCATAGCTGCACATAAAGAAGCTGTAAGGAAAGAAAATCATCGAATGACTGAACAAAGGTTGATTAGGGAGCATGATATGATTCCCGAAAGAAAAGGATGATTGGATCAACTAGGAATGGAATTTCGCACCGAAAATTCAGCCTCCAGCACGTCCTGATACGAACAGACGTATCTCGCGCTATAGACCTCAGATTTGAGTGATTCCAAAATGAGGTGAATGATGGCTTTCCAAAACACAATTTTGGCTCAAGAAACACCGAAAAAGGATAAGGGAATCTGGAGATACGAAACCAAGAAATACAGAACGAAAACAGAAGTTTGGATTATAGGTAGGCGCCACAATTCCAAAGAATTGATAAGCCCAAGAACGCCACAAGGATTGATGCCCTTGATAAGTTCAGAGATTCTCAAAAGAACCCTAGAGAAGCTTGTCTCTCACCAAAAAGGTTAACTGTGAATTCTGCCGTCAAAAAGGCTATGGTGTTCCCTTATATAGTGGACAACATCCATATTGAGTTTAACCTAAATTTGCTTACACACAAAGGAAAATAAGAAAGCCCAATAAGCCAGCCCAATAAGCCTTATTACAAAAGTTGAACTAAATGTAAGAAAAATAAAACTACGTGCAGAATTTGGGCCAAGTAAAATGAAGGCTTCATGCATATCGATTGAGGCTTATTCTTCAAGGTCTTCAATCTGAATTAAGTGTATCATTTCGGTCTCTTCTTCCTTTAGACTTGGGCTTGTCTCAAGTAAAGTGGCCACCAAGAGATTTAGAGCCTCTTTAGCCTTTTTAGCTTTTGCTCTTGTCATTGGGCCTCGAAGACCTTGAATGTCCTCCAAGTTTGTTGCCTTGGTGATGCCGCCTCCTATGTCCTCATCAGAGCATAACAGAACTTTTGCAAACTGGTTCAAACAAAAGGTCGAGGGAGAGGCATGTGTTTCTGATACAATCAAATGGTTGATGTCATAAGTTGGAATTCGTATGTGATCAATGGTTATACATTTTACACAAAGTCCCTAGATGATAGGAACACCGTCCAGAACAGTGGTGTTATGTTAGAGGTTGAATCTATGCACTTCTCCAGTTTGAAAGACAAGAGGCCTTTATTGGCAGTCATGCCATATTATGGGGTTATTGAAGAGATTTGGGAGGTGGACTATGTTCAAATTATGTTTCCCATTTTCAAATGCAAGTGGGTTAACATCAATAATGGTGTTCAGATCGATCAGCTAGGATTTACATTAGTCGATGTCAATGGTAGAAGTTTTGGAGATGAACCTTTTATTATGGCAGACTAGGCGAAATAAGTGTTCTATATCACTGATCAAGAAAATAAAATGTGGTCTGTAGCTCTCCAAGGAAAAGGGTCATTGATATTGATGAGGAAAGTCATTCAAATTATGGTCTTCCTGAGAGTACTCCTTTTTCAAGGGGTCTACCGGACATGAAAGAAGAAGATGAAGCGGATAATGAACCCGACATAAGAAATGATCATCAAGAAGGAATATGGGAGGATATCGCTTTATAAAAGAGTCAATTCATAAGGTAATATTTATATGCAGAATTCTTTATCAAACTTTAAGGTTTTAACTATATTATATTCCTTCTTTGTTCTTAAACAATGTCACTGACTATGAAGTTTGTTGATGTTTTATTTTTGTGGCAGGATCCGATCCAAAGGGGCATGTTATAAAAGAGGATGTTACGTTGTTGGGTGGGATAAGATGAAGGCATGGTGAATATTACATTGGGCATGTATGTTGTATTTGTAACTTATTGTATTTGCATTATATTGTAAGTAAGTTATCTTATTGTATAAATTAATTTAGGTGTTGTAGTCATAGTATAATCATTAATTAAGAAGCCACATAACTCATGGTGAATAATATTTGTATTCTTTTTCCCAATTCAATTTATTCATAATTGTTCATAGCTTGTAGCTTAAAGTATTGATTTTTATGTGCTGGATTGGGTGGTGGATTTTGAAAATGGAGCAAAATACCCAAGATAGGGGTGAATTGGGTATGTTTAAAAATCTTTTTGAAACTTGCTCTATTTTTGTAAAATAAAAACAGAGATAGATAGAGAGAGGAGAGTAGAAGAGCAAGACACAAAGATTTATACTGGTTCGGTCCAACCACGACCTACGTCCGGTCCCCCCACACCGGGATTTCCACTATATCAAAAGATTACACACTCGTACTCAAGAGTAATTCTCTCACTAGAACTTACTCCCCCTTACAAGTTGTAATCAATGAACCCAATCACCAAGTCCCCTTGACTTGTGATTCTTTACAATAAATGATTTTCAAGTAAGAAACTCTCTCTAAGAGTGGATAAGAATGAACACTGAAGCTTAATGTATCAACAGATACTCTACACAGAAAAAACTCAAGAGTAGTTGGGAACTTTGAATGATTTTCGTTTTCTGTGGTCTTGGTTGTTGAGAGAAATTGAATGATACTCTATTTATACTAAGAGAGCATTAAAGATCCGTTGCAAGCTCCATTATGACTGTTGGTGCATTAATCTAGCTGTTGGAGGCATTTTGGAGTCTTCTCTCTCTACTCTTCACTTAATCCAGTTGTACAGAAGTTCATAGTTGACTTCGTGAATATTAATCCGTTGGAATAGCAGCTACTGGATGTGGTAGGTAGACATTAATCCTTTGTAAGCATGTGCAGAAGGATTACCCAAAAGTATGCAACTTTCTGGGTTTAGCATTTAATGTTCTGACATGCTTATTGCTTTTGCTTTAAATCTTCATTTAATCTCTTCTAAACAAGCTGAAACTCACTAACAAAGTGGTTAAACATAGCTGGGAATATCAGAGAATAATAATGACAAGTATTAGGATTAAATAAAGAAGTTTTCACAAATTCGTTAAACTTGATTTTCAAAACTTCAAAACTTGAGTATGTTCTTCAATACTTGAGTATGTCACTGTGCACTAATGTGAATACTTGAGTATTCATGTCATTACTCGAGTATTCCTCTTCCAGAGAAGAACTTCAAGTTTTGAGCTTTGGACCATATCTTTGAATAATGTCAATACTCGAGTATTCAAACCAATACTCGAGTTTTGAACTTTTTATGTGAAAATAAGTTTAAGTCCAAAACCTCAATACTTGAGTATTCAAATCAATACTTGAGTTTTTAAAACATTTGAAAAAGAGCCAAGCTCTCGTATGTCCAATACTCGAGTATTCAACTCAATACTTGAGTATTCAATTTGTTTGAAAACCTTTGTGAAATCTTTTCCAAGTCAATACTTGAGTATTCACTTTAATACTTGAGTATTCAAATCACTTGGAAATAGAAAACCTTTTTGTATGGCCAATACTCGATTATTCAACTCAATACTTGAGTATTCAGATGTTTTCAAAAACTAGGAAAGGTTTCTGCCAATTCAATACTTGAGTTTCCATTTCAATACTTGAGTATTCATAAACATGTGTAAAGTTTGAAAACTTTCTGTTTGTCCAATACTTGAGTATTCAAATGTTGGAATACTTTGGTGACTTTCTGTATAACCAATACTTGAGTATCCAAATGGATACTTGAGTATTGACAATTTTGCTTTTTAGTGAAAAAGTCTCTGTATGATCAATACTCGAGTATTCAAACCAATACTTGAGTATTGACTCATTGTGAAAAACTTGGAATGCTCTCTCGTAACCTCAATACTTGAGTATTCATGGGAATACTTGAGTATTGCTCATCTTTGTGACAAGTGAGCCATTCTCTGTCAACTCAATACTTGAGTATTGAAACCAATACTCGAGTATTCACTTGACAGCAAGTTTCTCAACTTACCAAAACACATTTTAATTTGCATTTACAATTGTCAGTTATCATCAAAACACATAGGGAACTAACAGATTTGTGTATATATATGATCAGGAAGAACAGAACAAGGAAAAAATTCGGGAAAATTTAGACCGGAAATAAATACGTCGGTCTTAAATGTTCAACTGTTAAGACCGGATGTATTTATATGTCCGGTCTTAAAGGTCACATGTACATATTTGATATTAAGCCGGTCTTAAAAGTTGGTCTTTTAAGACCGGTGTATTTATACGTCCGGTCTAAAAATCCAATTTTTAAGACCGGATGTATTTACCATCCAGTCTTGAAAGTCAGTCTTTTAAGACCGCGTATAATTAGTCGTCAGGTCTTAGAAGCCACTATTTTTCAGACCGGATTTATTGTTGTCCGGTTTTAAAATTATAATCTTTTAAGAGCAGCTGAGTTTTTGTCTGGTCTTAAAAGTTGAGTTTTAGGACCGAACAAAAAATATTTCAGCTTTATTTAGTACGACTTTTAAGACCTAATATTTTAAATGTCCGGTCTAAAAGAGTTTCTTTAAGACCGGTTCGTGTCTGGTCTTAAATCTGGACTTTTAATACCGGCCGGAACAAGACCGGTCACTGGTCCGGTCTTACGATGCCTCATTTGTCAGGTCTTAAAACCCTTTTTTGCACTAGTAAATAAATAAATAAACACACCCCTGAATGAATCGAAAAGCACAAAATTTAGGGCTTGCATATATGTAACACACGTGCAATTTGGTAAAACGTTGATTGTCAGGTAAGATTCTTTTGTTGATTTTTTTTTTTTTTTCCTTCTTTGGTATTGTGAAATCTCATGGAAGCCCTCAATTGAAAGTGGGTTTTACCAAGGTTTTGAAACCCGGACCGGACCAGACGGTTTGGACCGGAAACCGTCTAACCAGCCGGAAAACCGGTCTGAGTTAGGGTCAGAACCGAGGTTCCGAGTTGACCCGGAGTTAACTCGGTCAACTCGTCCTAAACCGGCCGAGTTGGCCGAGTCAGAGCCAAAAAGATTTTTTAAAAAAAAAAAAAAAATTGAACTGAACAAGAAGAGAGGAGAGTGTCGGTGGTGGTTCGTTGAAGGTCGAAGATCCGCAACCAAATCCTCCATCCTCGGCGAAGGTCCTCTACCGTGACAAGCCGAGTGACCTCCTTCAGCGACAGCGGCGACGGACCTTTACCAACGACATTCCTCTGTCTTCTTTAACATCCGCCCCCGCTTTAATCTACAATCTTTGACTAGCGACGGCTCTCCAGTACTGAACATGTTTCCATCCTCATCTTTCTCTGGTAGCAACACCAACTTCACTGTTGGTGGGAGGACTGGAAAAGACGATGAAGATTGAAGAACAGATGAAGAATGATGAGAGAGGGAGTGAGAGAGTGAAATAAAGCAATACACGATACACCACACACGTTTGACACCCGTGAGAGAGAGAGAGTGAAGGTTAGTACGGTTACTGACTCCATCCATCAGATAATTGATCTTCAAAGATCTCCATTTTGAAAAAAAAAACTTATAATATTACACATATCACATCATATCCTCTTATATTTAACCACAAAATATTTATTTTATAAAATATGAATATTTTTTATCTATTTTAATTAATACCGGTCTGACTCCAGTCTGACCCATTGACCCTTGACCCAATACCTTCACCAGTTCACTGACCGGTCCGAGTTTCAAAACCTTGGGTTTTACTAATGAATTTCGGACTTTGTGGGGATGATGTAAAATTCAGTTGCTATCTGGTTTTGCTTTAACTATGTATATATTGTAAATTGTAATTTGACGTTGATAGAAGAAAGATGTTGTATTCTGTGGCAGCAATTTGTAATTGATCAGTTAGTGTAATCATAGTATCGTCATGTAATTGTTTGATTATTGTTATCACAATTATTGACGACTTGTTTTCAATGATATGCAAATGGATAAGTAAATTCAAGGTAAATATTGTGTACCATTGCATATTCAGCATCACGGCATCTGGTTTAAGGTTTACAGAACATTAGTAGTAGCCTAAAATGATGAAATATTGTTCTATATCAATCAAAACCACCTAAAGTCACTTAGTTCTCTATCATGGGAACTAAAGATTGTTCTGAATATTAAAATAGGTAACAAGAAAGATATGATATATATACAAATACATATTGAAACATGTGTTCTCCTGACATAAAAGGGAAATCCAAGAAGCGAAGAGTAGAAAGATTTTAGATAACTCTGAAACTGTGATTTCAAAAGCCCTTTTCCACAAGTTGAGACAAAAATCCTCTCACATACTTACCTCATAAATCGTAAAAACTATTCTCTAAAAACTAATTCAAACACACACTAATGAACTTAAAAATTTGATGGCTTGAATAATGAGTTTGAACAATGGGAAACATAGTTTGAGTAAGATTCTGATATCTGTTGCACACATCAATAATTTTTGTCTTGACTAAAGATAAATCTAGTCAAATAAAAAAAAAAGATAAATCTAGACTCCGAGAGGAAAAAATGAGGCTGGAGCTCAGAAAAGAAATTAAAGTTTAGTAAAGAGAAGTCAAAGAAGGAACCATGAGATATATAGTTTGAATAATGAGTTTGAACAATGAGAAATATGGTTTGAATAAGATTCTGATAACTGTTGCCCACATCAATAATATTTGTCTTGATTAAAGATAAATTTAGTCTCCGAGAGGAATAAATGAGGCTGGAGCTCAGAGAAGAAATTAAAGTTTAGTAAAGACAAGTCAAAGAAGGAACCATTTGATGCAACTTTCGCTACAAATCTAAGTAATCTCAGTACGCATATTAACAAATCTACATTATACATATTCAATATAAGAATAAGCAGAGATCTGGAGCCATAGATGTTTATTATAAACTATGAATATTTCCTAAAAACTGTTAGAATAGTAAAAATAAAATTACACTAAAGCACCGTTCAGGGAAATTTTTAGAAAAAATAAATAGATGATCATACAAATAGCAGGCATATGAGAATTTGAAACCTTGCTCTTATAACATGTTAGAATTTTGCTATAAATTAAAACCACATGAGCATATAAAATTCTTACAATATCAGAACCGTAGCCGAAGACTTAAAATTATAAATGGTTGCTTAAATTTGTTGATGTATTGATAGAGGGGAAAACTTAAAAATATTGCATCTCACCATTATATTGATGCATTAATTGTTTTCCTGGCATTTGTTTATATATTTCAAAATTTATTGTTATTAATTTTTTGTGAACTTTTGTGATAGAATAGTTCAGCTACAGGTGAAATAAGTAAGAGTAATTATTTGTCAGCCAGGGTGGATGCAAATTTAAAAGTCGTGAATTTGGGGCGAAAATTAATGGCAAGTAAAGTTGGCAGTAGGAAAAGAGTGGGAATGAAATTAACACATGGAGGGCCAACTTGAACTGTTTCTACTGCCAACTTATTATATCATGTGTAGTGGTTGACATTTACTCTTTCTAGAGTTTAGTATAAGACTGAAATAACTAATTTGGGTGATTAAGAAAGGTAAATAAATGACTTAGTTATAACATATATGTTACACTATCTACTTGAAATACTTATGTGTATTATTATTATATACAAGTTTATAAGTAAGATAAATTAGTCTAGAGAAAAATTATAAATACAAATACTTTAAATTATTTTATTTTACTTTTTATTATATCATGAAGTCCTTTATATGTGTAGCAACTACAACGATTCTCAAGTTTAGTAATATCTTTCTTTGGGGGAAAAAAGTTTAGTAATACCTTTCATCATTAATATAAAAGCTAAATAACTAATTTGGGTATATTAAGGAAGTTACTTAAGTCCATTATTTGTAATAAAAATGGGTTGATTTTCTTAAAATACCATATTTCATCACCATTGGAGGGACTCTCTTAATATATGTGCAATCAATAGGGATACTTTGAAAAAAATTATAAATATAGGAGATAAAGTGGGTTGAAGTCTCATATTTAAAATTAAATCCAATCTCCAACTATTATATTAATTAGCTGCGCAAGTTTGGTCACTCAACTCAATCGGTTTGGAATTATTTTAAAAAAAAAATTGGTTTGGAATTCTCTATATTAACAAAATTAATTACACATATTACATGGGATTGGCGAAATATCAATACTTTTAAAAATTTTCACGAACATTATAAGTAGTTTTCAATATTTGTGTAATAGTATTGTTTATGTCAGCTTATATTTAATATTTTTAATATATATATTCATTGTGAATACAATCAAACTGTCAACTAAAATTGTCAACTGAAAAAAACATTAAAAAAAAAAAAAAAAAAACAGTTTACATAACGAACGTTACATAAATGAATACACCACAAACTGTAAATTAAGTCAAAAATTGATTTTGTTTATAAACGCGGGCAATGTTTACTTAACAATAGAACTTCTTGTTTTATTTACAACACGTGCTTTAATTAATTTCTAACAAGTGTCGTAGTTTGGTAACGTCTCCAAATTAATCTTATACGGCGAAAGTAAATTTTGCACAGTCAGCTTCGGTTTATAAAATATACATATTAAATCCTCCCAAGGGACCTAGTTATATAATGAATAAGCCTTTCCCAAGTGTCAGCCGTATTTGTGGTTGGCTATAAAGAGTGGGCACAGATTAAAAGAATAACGGTAGAGCATGAGTAGTTCCAACTTACAAAGTGGAAATAATGATTACAATAATATCAACAACACCTATATAATACCTATTGCCATAGTTGAGTTGAAGCATCGAAGAAGCTGATTTCTTATTTGCAGAGCTAAGTCTGTATCAGCTTCTTCACTGAAATTAATTAGCAATCCAATTATATTGATCCATGGCTAGCTCTCTGGCTTTGATCAAGATCTTGAGTGTGGTCATGGTCATGGCAATGGCAACAAGCAAAGCCGAGGGTGCTAGGGCTTTCTTTGTGTTCGGTGATTCTCTCGTCGACAATGGCAATAACAATTACTTGGCAACCACAGCTCGTGCTGACGCTCCTCCTTATGGCATTGACTACCCGACCCGGAGACCAACCGGCCGATTTTCTAATGGCTACAACATTCCTGACTTCATCAGTAACATCCAACACAATCCTCAATTAACTTCATCATATGTATTTATTTGCGTTTGCTCATGCCTATCACTAATTAACTTATTAATTGCTTCGCCAGGTCAACAACTTGGGTCAGAATCCACGCTTCCATATTTAAGCCCCGAGCTCACTGGACGACGATTGCTTATTGGTGCCAACTTTGCCTCTGCTGGCATTGGAATCCTCAACGACACCGGAATCCAATTTGTACGTTCATTGGACTATTTAATATGTTGTGATCTTTTTTGAAGTATGTAGCACTTAGTTTCCTACCTAACATAGGATGTACCATAGATTAATATTTCAAGAAGCAAGTAAATTTTGCAGGTAAACATCATCCGAATATACAGACAGCTAGAGTACTTCGAAGAATACCAACGAAGGGTGACTGCTCTGATTGGAGGCGCAAGAACGAAGCGATTAGTGAATAGAGCATTAGTGCTGATCACTCTTGGAGGCAATGACTTTGTGAATAACTACTACTTGGTGCCTTACTCCGTCAGATCTCGCCAGTTCGCTCTGCCAGATTATGTTAGATATTTGATCTCCGAGTACAAGAAGATTCTACGGGTCAGATTCTGAATTTGCATAGGCATCCATGCATCCATGCAATTCCTTTTATTTTCTTATAAAAATATCTGAGATGTATTAGAATACATTAGAAAAAGTCTGGCATCAACTTATTAGGGTAATTGATTGAACACATATAACCTTGAGGGATGACTTATTAAATTATCGTCTTAAGTTATTTTAATAAATAGATAAACATAATACATACCTACTTCTAAAACAATCTAATAAGATGGACGTGATTTTAGAGATTGCACGATATTGGAGCTCGAACAGTCTTGGTGACAGGAACTGGTCCACTCGGGTGTGTGCCAGCAGAGTTGGCGCAACGAGGCAGAAACGGTCAATGCTCGGTTGAGTTGCAGCGAGCTGCATCATTATTCAACCCACAACTTGTACAGATGTTGGGTCAACTCAACCGTGAACTTGGCTCCCAAGTATTTATTGGTGTCAACACACAACAGATGCACCTCGATTTCATCAATAACCCTCAAGTATTCGGTATTTCCATAAATATTACTACCTCTGGTCTTACTATAGAACATACTTTGTAGTGTAATTTGCACTATAAACTATGTCTTATATTTTGGACCGGATATTTTTTAGAAAATTTATCTTCTCTATATTTTACTTGGGTGAATAAACTTAAATATAATGATGCGTTGAGGATTTGATTATTTAATTTGTTCTGTTGGAAGCAGGATTTGTGACATCAAAGGTGGCATGTTGTGGTCAAGGACCGTATAATGGCGTTGGGCTGTGCACCATAGCATCCAACTTGTGCCCAAACCGTGATGAGTACGCATTTTGGGACCCATTTCATCCTTCGGAAAAAGCCAATAAGTTGATTGTTCAACAAATCATGTCAGGCACCAACGAGTATATGAACCCCATGAATCTCAGCACCATCTTAGCCATGGATTCCCCCAACTAATAATCATTCATCTATTTTGCTTCCTTTCCTTCATTCTACTTCTTCCTTCGATTTTGTTTTTTGGTTTTTTTCATTTTGTTTGGTGTGGGAGGGTTTCATATTTCTGTCCTCTTATTTCTTATTTGTATTTGTTTCGGTCATCATCATCCTCTTTTGGAATTTGAGTCAAAAAAATAATGATCACATATGTGATCAGACAAAAGTTTTCTCACTGAATGAGTTGATACAAAATATTGAAGCTCAAGTGTAGCTGAGAGCGATTAATCGGTAGTTTAGAGCATTTGAAGCATTTGAGCCGTTTGACGTACATAAAGCAATTGCCAATTACTCTGATGAAAAAAAAAAAAAAAAAAAAAAATCCGCTGACAAGAAAACTGGCAGTTTAGGTATACTATAAATTAAAATAAACGATCAGAATTGCTTGACAAGAAATCTTTTATATATGATTACAATAAACTAATCCTACATAATAATTTTGACATAGCCTTCAACAGTTCAACCCTTATTTACACAGCCCTGGTAACAATGAAACATCCCACCAGTATTTCTATCCAAGAATAAATCTAGAAGAACGCATTGAAAAATCACCAGTGTTTTGAGCTGGAGGTATGAGTTGCTTCTGAATAGTCATATTTCTAAAAATCACCGGTGTTTTTGGCAAAAACTTCAAAGTAGGCATCCCCACTGGCTCAATTCCTTTTTCTTTTAATTTTTGTCTTTGCAGCTTTCTTTTTCTTCCCCTCTTCGTCCTCTCTCGTCCTTCCTTCTTTCTTTCTTTTCTTATGCGGAGCGTGAGTTGGAAGCAAATTTAACTGTATTTTTTGCCACATAGGATGGATTATAGATTATAAGGACAATAATATAAAATGAAAAGGTAAGGTAATAAGTCATAGAGGGACTGAATCACACTGAGTCATACATAAGGGACTAACTATATTATGAGTTAAACGTTGAAGGATTAAGAGATTGATTTTCCCTAAAATTAATAAGGCAATCAGGTGAAATGAAATTGAAAAGAAAAACAAAGATAAGACCTGATAAAATACAATCATGTTTCCAAGAGACAAAAGATCTGATAAATTATATTACAAAGGTGGATACACAAAAAGGAAAAAAAAAATCTGAAAATCTGAAAATCAAAAAAAATAATTATTTTTATTATTATAATGAAACAAAATATATTTTTTTATCTATATTAGAAAACATGTACACAATAAATCCTTGATAATAAAATATCTAAATTATTGAAATTTACTTATCTTTTAAAGTTCAGGCCATTAACGTTAATCTTTTACTAGTATCTTGACATGGTGTCTAATTATTTCAATTTATTAGTGTTATTTGACCAATATTGTCAGCACTCAGCGGCGAAAAGTGAGGATCCAAAAGCACCATCATAATTCATAACAAATGTTTTAATGTAATGAGAATTAATAGGCTTCCGATAACGAATACATAAAGGAATGTCGTAAGAGGAATTACTATTTTAATTTAATCACATGCGCTAATGATATCAATTAACATATCTAGGGTAGGATATTGTTCCGAGGCGGAACACAAATGTCTATCCCCTTAGGGCTAGTCGATAATTAATATAGGATCTAATGGCTCTCAAGGATGTACTAGTAATTAATCACCCAAGAGAGATGTTTAGTGATTGGCCACCATTAATCATGTTTTGGGGATTTAAGATTAAACTTGAGGAAGGAAATCTTAAATTGACCTTGGATTAAATAATGTGGAATTAGAATTTAATCTAATTTGCGTCTAGGATAGACATATACCTAGAAGCTCCATATAATAAAATTAGAGTGAGCCCAATTTGAATTGCATCTTAATTAATTGTGTGAGACATTGCATAATTATTTGAGGTGGGTGTATAAGTGGACCGACAGACATTTATACACATTAATACTCTAGATTAGCTGATTATGTTAAGTTAAAATTAATTTAATTTAGTGGGAACAATTTCTAAGAAACAAGCAAGGGATTAGTATCTCTAAGTTGTCCACCTTGATATTTGAATTCTCTCCTTGGTTGAAAGTTTTTGTTTTTATTAAAATTCTGTTTTTACTCTTATTGAAAACAATTCTGATTTGCTTAACTTAAATGAAAAAAGGAAATTTAATATCTGATCACTATTTTGATTGAGTCTCTGTGGGACGATATCTTTCTTATCACTTTATTACTTGGTACGGCCCGTGCACTTGTGGAGTTTATAGGCTTTAAAGTTTTCCCCTACCAAGTTTTTGGCAAAAACTTGATAGGACAAAACTTTGTAGCCTAAAAACTCCGCAAGTATACGGGCCGTACCAAGTAATAAAGTGATAAGAAAAGTATCGTTTCCACGAT
The DNA here is from genome assembly GCA_019022615.1 of Acacia melanoxylon. Lineage (NCBI taxonomy): Eukaryota > Viridiplantae > Streptophyta > Magnoliopsida > Fabales > Fabaceae > Acacia > Acacia melanoxylon. The sequence goes on from JAFJYJ010000014.1 coordinate 1,772,426, forward strand.
GACTTGGTATCACAAACTTCGGTTAAGCATTAATTTTACAATTTCGTTTCAATTGAGCAAACCAAATTGAATTTAATTCAGAGAAAAGAAATTAAAACTAGAATCAAAATAAACAAACTATCACAAATATTAAATGAGCAACCTAGAGTCACTAATCCCTTATTAGTTTCATAAACCTTGATTTCACTAATTTAATTAGCCTTAATATCAATTTCGTTAATCTAGAGTATAAATAGCCATAAGTGCCTGTCGGTCCACTTACAACCATCTCTTGAGTATAATTTGTTATGTCTAACATAATTACTCAAGAGGCAATAAAACTCGAACACACTCCCCAACAACTATATGGGGCCATTAGGTATATGTCTATCCTAATCGCAAATTAAATTGTAATCTAATCCCATATTACTCAATCTCAGAGCCTAATTAAAATCTCCTTCGTCAAGGTAAATCTTAATTCTCAAATTCATATTCAATGATGGCCAGTCACTAATAGATAAATCTGAACAAGATTAAATAACCAAAATTAATGTTAATTATAACTAATTAATAAAAACAAAGTCTAATCCACACCTATAAGTTCAAAGTTCCTCTAGGTTGCAAAGAGAAATTAGCCAAACATAGCTTTAACAAAAATCAGAACAGCACATAAAGAGATAAAATCCAGATTCAAAAGGGCAAACAGAACCAAAAGGATCAAGGAACCAAATCTGCCTCTGGATCTTCTAACCGCGGCTGTGTGTCTGAGATGGTGCTCGCCGGCGGCCCATGGTCGTGAATAACGCCGCCGGCGAGAGAGGAAGAAGAAGGCTGAAGTCTGGAGGTCGCACGGCGCTTCCCCGATCTCTGTTTTCTGTTCGCCTTCAGCTCCCAAATGTCCGCTTCTGCCCAGCGTCTTTCTCAATTCGTAATCGTCCTCTGTTCTCTTCTTTTTATTCTTTATTGCCGCCTCTGCCTTTTAGGTTAGATTAGGTTTTCCTTTTCTTTTCAATTCCAAACGGTGTCGTGCCTCCTCTACCATTTAATCAACTCCAAAATCAAATAATAGCATTGCCAAAAACGCGTGTGTGGCACTGTGTGGGAAAAAAAATTTAAAATACTAATAACAATACTAATAACAATAAATATAAAACTGATTTTTATTTTTTTAGAAAACTTCCTATTACTATTATTTATTTTCTAAACTCAAAAACCTTTATTTTAAATTGAAATCCCCCAAATAATGCATCCAAATTGATATCTCTTGAAATCTCAATAAAATCTCTTTAAAATAGTATTAATGACTTCTCAAATATATGAAAATATATCTCAAATCTATTAAAAATGAGAAGTCATCACACCCCCATACTTGCATCAAATCTTGTCCTCAAGATTTTTAAATTCTAAAACAATCAAATTCAAGAAAACCATGGAAGCAAGATTTTTAAAGCGAGCACTACAAAATCGAAATCAATTCGAATATTCAAGAATCAAATTTCCTAGAAATCTTTTCCACCTTCCAAAAATGCAAGTAGCAAGACAATTGATTTGGCAAAGATAAATCACAATAAAATGTCTCTCACAAGTCAAGTGTTTACACTCATCTCTCAAAATATTCAAGGGCTTGTGTTTTACTCAATTCCACCTATTGCAACTTATCTACCATAAGCTTGTTTATAATCTCAATCTCCACTTTATACATTATCCAATTGCACATTCAAATCAAAAGGACTTTCTCAAGGTTTTAATGATCAAGGTAGGATAATGAAATGAAAATGATCAAATGGTATGGGAGAATACTTTAATTAGTGCTAAGTAATTTAATGAAATTCATGATGAAGAATGAAGGAATACCTACCAAGAGAAAACAAACTCACTAACACTATATACAAACAACCTTTATTCTTTTGACCTCAACAATCTTTGTTTTTTATTTCTTTCTTTCTTTTTCTGGATCTCTTTTTTTTATTCCTTTTTTCTATCTTTTTCTTTCTTCCTTCCTTTTTCTTTTTGTTTTTGTTCTTTTTTTTGTTCTTTTTTTTGTTTTTTGTTTTTGTTTTTTTGTTTTTCACTATCTACACGTACTCTTGAAGTGTTGACTTTCTAACTCCTTCACTCTTTTAAATTGGTTTACTTAGCACTTACTAAAGTTAGAAAAATGAATGGGAAGAAAAAGATATAAAAATTGCATATCTGAAGCAAAGGGCTATTTATTCTATGCAATTTTTTTTTTTTTAAAAAAAAAAATAGAGGCTCAAATGGGGTAAACAAATGATTTTCATGTGATAAGGATGGACATTTGGCCAAACTAGCTATGAAATGGATGCCTAAATCATCTTTGTGCATGCAAAAGGATTTCAAATTTCAAAAGAGATTCAAGACAAGTTCTAGTGATGAAATCACAATAGGTGTACTCCCTCTTGAAAGAAATGAAACTTAGGCTCAAATTCCTCACAAGTTCTTTGACATCCTAGAGTAAAGTACCCAAACCAAATCTTTACCTCTTTACTAACATTCAAAGAACATAGAATCAATTCCTAATCAAATTCACTCCTCTTCATGTTCAAATCAAACCAATTGTGACAATGCTCATGAATAAAATTCGAACTTCCATAGGATTTTTTTTTTTTTTTGGAAAAATAATTAAGGACAAACCAAGTTAAAGTCAAGGATACTACCCTCACCCCCACACTTAAATGTCACATTGTCCTCAATGTGAACAAGTAACAACAAGTAATGGAGATGAAGAGCAACCATATATGAGTGTAAGGGTAACACCAATTTTAGAGATTTCAATTTTTCACCAATTAACCAGCTCAAGTGCTAACAGTCACTCAATAATCATCACAAACAGTCATCACATGCATATCCAACTAAGACCAACACTCATTCCCAGCAATATATCATCAATAATCAAATAGAAAAAATCAAAGAAAAGTAGAAGAAAACTCCTCTATTTGTCTATGACTTGCGCTTTCAATCCTTGCTATCAAAGTGGAACACCTCATCATGAGATTTCAACAGTCCTACAAAATCAAAGAAAGCATCAAATCAAACCTTGGGTTGCCTCTCAAGAAGCGCTTGGTTTAAAGTCTTCAACCAGACTTTTCAAAACAACTTCTAATCATAAGTATGAAACACCATAATTACCTTGTCTTCATTCCTTTTCAAGCAACAAGGTATCACACACCAAAATTGATCATTCAAGTTAATTACTTGTACTTCCTTAATCATAGACAATCTCGGAGTACAAGTATTCATTGAATTCAAATAAAGCAGAAAATGCATATCCTTGAAAATAAACATAGGCACATCCAAGAATTTAGAGCATCCAATAAAATCAACTTGACTCTCATCAGTAAGAGTCAACACTTCAATAGGAGAGTCATGAACAATAACTCTAGGGACATCCACATCAAATTGATCATCAAAATCACAAACCTTAGGCTCCACAGGCAGAACCTCTTCTAAACATCCAATATTCTCATCTAAATCAATGTCAAGCTCACAATCACTTTCTACATTATCCATAGTCTCATGTAATTCCTCATCTCCAACTTCCTCATAATAATCATTATAAGCATAAGAAGTGGTCACCATGTTTAAGGAATTATCTTTCCCCATAGTCTCAAGGGTAGAAAGAATTTGACTCGCATATACCCCCATATTTTGGACACTTACCCCAATATCTTGGACACTTGACTTAAGACTAGAGGCAATCTCCTTTTGCTCTCTACTAGATCTCTCTAATGCTTCCTCACACTCCTCAAATAATCTTTCGAAATTAGATTTTTCCTTGTACTCAATGGTGTGTTCTTCAACATATGGATAAGAGTAAAAAGGAGGGGTATTTTCATGAGAACAATAGACATGTGGATCCCTAAAATTTTGTTGCTCAAAACTTTCACTATGACAAAATGAATGATCAAAATAAGCTTGGTTCCTAGCAAAATCATCCCCCACAAAATGACTAGTTGTACTATATGGACACTGCCGGATAAATGATTCCCTCCACAATAAAAACAAGACATGCAAGCATATTGAGAAGAATCAACATATGAAATACAACCATCATTTATGCTCCTATTATATTGCCTATCATTCAAAGAATTTAAAATAGCAATCAATCCATCTTGTATAGGAGACAAAGAATTTATCTCCTTCTCAATATTAAGATCGGTTGGTTGCCAATTGAAATCCATTTTTTTCTATAAAAATAAAAATAAAAAATAAAAAATAAAACAAAATATTTACGAACTCAAACTTAAACTTCTAATACTCAATCAATTCTAACCAAGAAAATTGTGGCACACAAGTCCCCGGCAACGGCGCCAAAAACTTGGTAGGACAAAACTATAAAGCCTATAAACTCCGCAAGTATACGGGCCGTACCAAGTAATAAAGTGATAAAAAAAGTATCGTTCCCACGAGGACTTGGTATCACAAACTTCGGTTAAGCATTAATTTTACAATTTCGTTTCAATTGAGCAAACCAAATTGAATTTAATTCAAAGAAAGGAAATTAAAACTAGAATCAAAATAAACAAACTATCACAAATATTAAATGAGCAACCCAGAGTCACTAATCCCTTATTAGTTTCATAAACCTTGATTTCACTAATTTAATTAGCCTTAATATCAATTTCGTTAATCTCGAGTATAAATAGCCATAAGTGCCTGTCGGTCCACTTACAACCATCTCTTGAGTATAATTTGTTATGTCTAACATAATTACTCAAGAGGCAATAAAACTCGAACACACTCCTCAACAATTATATGGGGCCATTAGGTATATGTCTATCCTAATCGCAAATTAAATTGTAATCTAATCCCATATTACTCAATCTCATAGCCTAATTAAAATCTCCTTCGTCAAGGTAAATCTTAATTCTCAAATTCATATTCAATGATGGGTCACTAATAGATAAATCAACAAGATTAAGTAACCAAAATTAATGTTAATTATAACTAATTAATAAAAACAAAGTCTAATCCACACCTATAAGTTCAAAGTTTCTCTAGGTTGCAAAGAGAAATTAGCCAAACATGGCTTTAACAAAAATCGAACAAAGACATAAAGAGATAAAATCCAGATTCAAAAGGGCAAACAGAACTAAAAGGATCAAGGAACCAAATCGCCTCTAGAGCTTCTAACCGCGGCCGTGTGTCCGAGATGGTGCTCGCCGGCGGCTTGTGGTGAATGACGCCACCGGCGAGAGAGGAAGAAGAAGGCTGAAGTCCGGAGGTCGCACGGCGCTTTCCCGATCTCTATTTTTTCGTCTTCGCTCTTCGCCCCCAAATGTCCGATTCTCGCCGCCGTCTTTCTCAATTCGTAATCGTCCTCTCGTTCTCTTCTTTTTATTCTTTATTGCCGCCTCGCCTTTTAGATTAGATTAGGTTTTCCTTTTCTTTTCAATTCCAAACGGTGTCGTGCCTCCTCTACCATTTAATCAACTCCAAAATCAAATAATAGCATTGCCAAAAACGCGTGTGTGGTAATTGTGTGGGAAAAAAATGTAAAATACTAATAATAATACTAATAATAATAAATATAAAACTGATTTTTATTTTTTTAGAAAACTTCCTATTACTATTATTTATTTTCTAAACTCAAAAACCTTTATTTTAAATTGAAATCCCCCAAATAATGCATCCAAATTGATATCTCTTGAAATCTCAATAAAATCTCTTTAAATTAGTATTAATGACTTCTCAAATATATGAAAATATATCTCAAATCTATTAAAAATGAGAAGTCATCAAGAGACCTATCCAATGCTATCTATAGATAAGATAACACTGAATAAGAAGATCACTGTGCAACACGAAGACGGAGTACCGTCAGAGGGATGGGGTGTGTGCACAGTGTGACAGTATGTAAATAGTTAGGGAGAATGTTTGTGTACCGTTCACTTGGAGAATATCTCCTTATTTATAGTGAGCTTATGAGAATCCGATCTCCCAAGTTGCACGTTCCCATCACTAGCACGTTCTATCCCCAATACCTGCACTACTACATGATCGTGGGATAATGGGTCCTTTCCTGATATATCGTGACACCGGTCATAGTGCCCTTATTTGGGCCTGACCTTTCCAGGCCCATTATTCGGATCCATAACAGTTGCCCCCAAGCTCGGTTGCTCGGGTTTTCGAACTGCCGAGTTTATTTTGGCGCAAGATCCCGACTTCTTGGGCCCGAGTCCTCTCCGGCCTCTTCCTCGGATGTTGACTGAACTTGACTACGGTCAAGTTTTGCATCTTGTCCCTGGTTTGTTACTGACTTGCACAGGTTTTAGTGCCGAATTATTCGATAGAACTCTAGAAATTTTTGCTCTCGTGACGCCCCGGCATCATTTCGTCGAGATGCCTATCCGAGTTCATCTCATTTTATCGTCATGAATTTTCATCTCCTATCCGAGGTACCACGTAAAAGTGCCGACATTTCCGCGGGCACGACTGTTCGCCTAGCAGGGGGTCTTTTCGCTCACCCGCGTCACAGTGTATAACCGCTATTTCCACATTTAAAGTCATGCGCCCTCAAGAGCCGTCGTCGGTTATCGTGCCCATTAATTTCCCACGTCATTTCACCTTGATCCCCTCATAAACGATGAGACGATTGGCATTCTAAATGTTACATCTCTAACACGTCTATAAATACTTCGCAGTACTCCTCATCATCACTTTACACAAATCTGCTCTCTCCCGCGGAAAAATTTGATTGAGCCTTCTCTCTTCAAAGCTTAAGCTTCCTTTATCTTCTCGCTCCCAGGTATACCCTTCTCTCTTCAAAGCTTAAGCCTCTGTGCTATATTTTCTTTCCTTTTTGGTTCCAATCCGACTGTTGTATATGTCGTTCGCAATCTCTACTGCCTTCTTCATTTTGGTGTTTCTTTTCTTACGCTTGTTTTTGAGTTTGCCTGGGTGTTGAAGGACTGTGATTACCCACACGAATTCCTCTCAGAATGAGAAAATGTTGAAAATTCATTGTGAAACATTATCCCCGTTAGTCTGAGTCTCTGTAACACCCTGGGGCTTTTTGCATTTACTTTGCCTTTTTTCTTCGACGTGCTCTGGGTTGCTTATCTTGCATTTGTGTAATCTTGGTCTTCTGTCTGTACTGGGTTCTTTGCATTCTGGGCAGTCTGGGTTTTGTATGCATAAATTTATTTGTGCTTTTAACATACCTTGTCACTTGTTCATTAAGATGGATCACAAACCCGATGTGCTAGTAGACATGTACGGTAGGCCTATCCCAGAGGAAGATAGAGAAATACTTGAACGTGCCCCTGGCCGAACTAAACTCTGGCTTTTGGCCATCCTCCCTAGTGAAGAAGAAAGGATGGAAAATTTGCTTGGTTCTTCTCGGGGAAGTGGAAGTAGGGCAAGTATCCGAGTTCCCACTTCACCGATCTCTAGGCCAATCGTTACTCCTTTATCTTCTTTGTCAGCTCCTCAATCAATCCCCGAGGTTCCTACACCGACTCCAATGGTTCAGGACTCTACTCCCTGCGAGGAATGTTGTCATAAGGCGATTGAGCTTGTCCGCCTTGGCCACGAGAGAGAAGCCGAGTTACTCTTGGACAAGTGTCGTTGCAACAGCGGACTCCGGACTACTTTAGCTGTTACTTCGCGGACTCACCCTGTTCCATTGTCTTTTGATGCTCGCCATGATATCCCTGTTATGTCAAGTATACTTCATGGTTCTGACTCTAGCCTTTTGTCTTTTTTGTTATAGGTATTAGATGTCTTCACCTTCAAACCAAACAAATCAATCCGAGATTGGAGAGTCTACCCCTTCTGGGTCTTCACGAATGTCTCTTATCAAGGAATATGTTGTGAGCAGCGCCGTAATTCACATAAGGAATAAAATGTCTGCACAAGAGCTTTCACGTACCGTCCGAGGTGGAGAGGGGTATGAAATATGTCTGCCCCAAGTGAGCGAGTCAATGGCCTCTAGTCAGTTAAGCGATAAGGATTGCCATTTTTTCTATTTTTACCGGGATATAAATACCCGTCTTGGTCTACAATTTCCATTTTCTAACTTCTAGATGTTCCTTCTCCGCCACCTACACCTCGCCCCTTCACAATTACATGGTTGGGCCTTCACTATAGCTTTTGAAAATTACTGCAAGAAACATAAAATCAAGTGTTCCGTCCCTGTTTTTTGTAGCTTTTTCTCTCCTTTGGAAACTAATGTCACCACGGAGGGGGAAAAGATGTGGTTTGGCTAGACATCGCTCCGAGCTTCCCATGGCCGTAAATTTTTTAAGCCCTTTACCGATTCCTAGAAAAGTTTTAAAACCTCTTTATTTAAAGTCGTTGCCAAACCCGGGGAAACGCCTTGGTTCCTCCAAACCCTTCAATCGGGGGAAATTGAAGAGCACTTCCCTTTGTACTGGTGCGATGGGCACCACAAACTTCTTGCCAAAGATTTCTTACCTTCCGCTTCCCGATGTTCCGATTCCGAGGATGAAGTCATAGTTGCCCTTACCAAGCTTGCCAGTAAGAAGGGCAACCTGGTGGACTCGGCCGACTATATTTCACCTTCTATTAAAAAACGTCTCGTCTTGGGTATGGTGACTTCTTGTTCTGCTATCTTAATGTTTTGTTTGTTTTATCCCGGCATTTGACCCATGCATTGTGTGTTACAGGTAAACAGATGGGAAAGAGGCCCGCCTATCTCGACGTAACGTGCCGCTCCGAGGAAATGGCAGTTCCCAATTTGCGGCAAGCTTTCCATCCCATGCATTTTTGTTGCCTACGTCAGCCCTTCGAAGTACCAAGTCGTCTTTTTTAAACGATCGTGGTTTTACCTTCCTATTGTACCAAGCAGCGATGAGTTGCTTTGTGGCTAAATCCCGAAAGTGAGCCGTGGTTCTGACTTCGTCAATCAGATCCAACTCTATCGCAATAACCTCATTATTCTTCTGCTCTTCATGTGAAGCTTTCAATCTTCTCCATGAGGGCTCGCCGACTTCGATCGGGATCATTGCTTCACATCCATACGTTAGCCTAAAAGGGGTCCCTCCAGTTGATGTCTGCGTGGTGGTTTGATGTCCCCATAATACCGAATACATATGCTCCACCCAACTATCCTTGACCTCTTCCATTCGTTTTTTCAGTCCGGCAATAATAACTTTATTGGCTCCTTCAGCTTGTCCATTGGATTGTGGGTACTCAACAGAAGCAAAGTGATGCTTAATATGAAGGTCGGATACTATCCTCTAGAAGCCTTTATCCACAAACTGGGTTCCGTTGTCTGTGACTATCTCAGCCGGGATTCCAAATCGTGATATTATGTTTTTTTGCAGGAATTTCTGTACCCTTGCCGAGGTGATTGTTGCCAGAGGTTCGGCTTCAATCCACTTGGTAAAGTAGTCAACCGCAACGATCAACCACTTCAAATGCCCTGGTGCCGCTTTAAATGGTCCCAACAAGTCCATGCCCCATTTGTAAAATGGCCATGGAGCCGAGATCTGCGTTAGTCTTCAATCGGGGGAAATTGAAGAGCACTTCCCTTTGTACTGGTGCGATGGGCACCACAAACTTCTTGCCAAAGATTTCTTACCTTCCGCTTCCCGATGTTCCGATTCCGAGGATGAAGCCATAGTTGCCCTTACCAAGCTTGCCAGTAAGAAGGGCAACCTGGTGGACTCGGCCGACTATATTTCACCTTCTATTAAAAAACGTCTCGTCTTGGGTATGGTGACTTCTTGTTCTGCTATCTTAATTTTTTGTTTGTTTTATCCCGGCATTTGACCCATGTATTGTGTGTTACAGGTAAACAGATGGGAAAGAGGCCCGCCTATCTCGACGTAACGTGCCGCTCCGAGGAAATGGCAGTTCCCGAATTTGCGGCAAGCTTTCCATCCCATGCATTTTTGTTGCCTACGTCAGCCCTTCGAAGTACCAAGTCGTCTTTTTTAAACGATCGTGGTTTTACCTTCCTATTGTACCAAGCAGCGATGAGTTGCTTTGTGGCTAAATCCCGAAAGTGAGCCGTGGTTCTGACTTCGTCAATCAGATCCAACTCTATCGCAATAACCTCATTATTCTTCTGCTCTTCATGTGAAGCTTTCAATCTTCTCCATGAGGGCTCGCCGACTTCGACTGGGATCATTGCTTCACATCCATACGTTAGCCTAAAAGGGGTCCCTCCAGTTGATGTCTGCGTGGTGGTTCGATGTCCCCATAATACCGAATACATATGCTCCACCCAACTATCCTTGACCTCTTCCATTCGTTTTTTCGATCCGCAATAATAACTTTATTGGCTCCTTCGGCTTGTCCATTGGATTGTGGGTACTCAACGAAGCAAAGTGATGCTTAATATGAAGGTCGGATACTATCCTCTGGAAGCCTTTATCCACAAACTGGGTTCCGTTGTCTGTGACTATCTCAGCCGGGATTCCAAATCGTGATATTATGTTTTTTTGCAGGAATTTCTGCACCCTTGCCGAAGTGATTGTTGCCAGAGGTTCGGCTTCAATCCACTTGGTAAAGTAGTCAACCGCAACGATCAACCACTTCAATTGCTCTGGTGCCGCTTTAAATGGTCCCAACAAGTCCTTGCCCCATTTGTAAAATGGCCATGGAGCTGAGATCTGCGTTAGTTCAGCCGGCGGGACCCATATTATCTTGTCGTGTTTCTGGCAACTGTCGCATCTCTGGACATGGTCCTTGGCATCTTGTGCCATGGTAGGTGATAATTGAATATTTTATACACTTCTTTTTATCTCTTGATTAATAATGTAGGACTTTTTAGTTAATAAATAATGGCTTTTATACTTATTTGGGCTTTGGGCCTTTGATTATATTTTAGCCATTTTTATTAATAAAATTCCAGTTTTACATTGCTTCACTAATCTTACCATAACCCTTGCACCAGACATCGGATTTGCCTCATTTTTGTTTCATATTTCAGATGATTCAGAGAGCTACAATTGTTATGAAGACATAAAGGGCAAATTCGGACAAGAACGTGGTCGATTTTGAAGCCAAAGTCAGATGTTTTATTTGGGCTCGAATTTGTGACTAAAGCCCATTCTGTATTATTTTCTGTTTTGGGCCTGGATTATTGATTGGAGCCCCATTTCATTTTCCAATTTAGGTTAAGTAAGGCAGCAGCCACAAACACATGGATTCACGTTTTTATTCTGTTTTGTGGATCAAAATAGAGTTTTTCAGATTCTCTGAAATGTTCTTTGTGTTCTTCGTCTGTTCTTCGATTTTCCCAGCCATGTTCGGCTAAACCTTCTGTGGTTAACCCAACATTGAGGATTCCATGATTCGTCCAGAGAACTCGTACTTAATCGGTAACTTTACTCGTTTCGTTTTCATCTTATCGGATCCGATTTCGGAAATAGTTCGAATATTAGATTTAATATTCAGTTTGGTTCATCCAAGGACCGAGTTCGAACTAGGTTAGAGTGTTGTTGTGCGATTGCACAAAGTGAGACGCCATGTATTCGGACAGATTCTAGACGATCGTCTAGTCGAGGGATTCTCGGACGAACGCAGAGATTTCGGTTCATCCAGAGCCAAACGCGAGTTCGTTTATATTTCGTTCAATGAAGGAAGTTTCGGAATCTAAACGTTGGGTTGATCGTTTTAATCTATTGCAATCTCGTTTTTATATCATTTCGCATATTTCAGATCTGTTTAGTTTAATTTCATTTTAACTGTTTCAAATCAAAAACCCCAATTTTATTGTTGTTGTTTTTTTCTTTGTTCGTTTGATTTAAACCCACCGCAAATTCCTTGAGAGAAACGACCCAGGTTACATTATACCGCAAATCTTTTCTAATCTGGTTATTTTGGGAGATGAAGGCAAATCTCTGTCAAAATATGGCGCCGCTGTCGGGGAATTTGCATCGGTTTCGTTAAGCAACGGTAGTTTTTGGTGGTTCGGGTGGCTGGACGTAAAATATTTTTGACCCAGATCACTCAAACCAGGTCTTATTCACAAGGAATTGGGCATTTTAAACAAGAGTCGCTCTCTTTGGGAGTGAGGTCTGCCCTATTTTCCCCAAATTCCAACGTTTAGACCTCGTTTTCACTGTTTTAAGTTTCTATTTTGTGATTTCTACTAGGACAATTTTTCTGGAGTATCTCCGAATGACCTGAAATTTTTACAGGCGATAGAAAATGGCAAAAATCGTTGGGCACACCAGAAATCTTGATTTCTCGTGTGGTATGCTCAGATTTCCCAAATTCCATCATTTAGACCACTTTTTCATTTTTTTGAAGTTTTTTTATTTCATTTTTGTGTTCCCCAATTGTCTAGGAGTTGCCCTGTCCAAGTCCCATAAATTTTAAAAATCATTTGATGCTGTTTTGGACTTGTTTTGGTCAAATTCCAACATAGGTTTTTGTGTTTTTGTGTCATCTTAGTGTTTTCTACTTTCTACCACTTTTAGTGGCATTTTCGTAATTCTGATTTTCTCGCCAACCCCGCCTTGTGTTTCGCCTTGTGTTTGTGTTTATGCCGCATGAGTACTAGGAGTACTATTGATCCGAAGACTTGTTGCCACTTGATCCCGAAATTGAAAGAACAATTCTCACCGCTAGAGGAATTGTTAGGCTTAGTCGTGGGATTGATACCGAATTTGACATTGAACTTGAGTCTCGAGTCGATTGTGTCCATTCCGTTGATCTTGACTCGATAGTACTTCGCTAGTCTTGTTGTTTTCACCGATTCTAGTAGCAATTTTGCTAACTCGACATTATGGCGAGAAGAGCAAGTAGCTCGTCCCACTTTGAAAGAATTAGCTACCCCGATGTGGGTAATCGAATTTGTGTATTCAATATCCCGAACTTGCCGCTAACTTTGAATTAAAATCTGGTCTTATCCATTTGTTGCCCAAGTTTCATGGTCTTGCGGGTGAATGTCCTCACAGCATCTCAAGGAGTTCCATGTGGTATGCAAAGACGATGAAACCTCAAGCAATTGATGAGGACCACATTAAGCCGAGAGCTTTTCCATTTTCCCTAGATGGCGTGGCTAAGGATTGGCTATACAATTTGCAACCCACATCTGTTGGGAGTTGGAATGATATGCGAAGTTATTCCTAGTGAGGTTCTTTCCTTCCTCAAAAGCCATTGCTATTCGAAGGAGATCACTAGTGTTAAACAAATCAATGGGGAGACCATGTATGAGTATTGGGAGAGATTCAAGCGCTTGTGTGCAAGCCGTCCACACCACCGATTTCGACCAACTCCCGATTACATATTTCTATTCCGGTTTGTTACCGATGGATAAAAGTTTCGTGGATGCGTCCGGTGGTGGGGCCTTAGATAGCAAGACACCCGAAGATGCCCGAGAGCCGATATCTACTATGGTCGCTAATTCTCGCAATTTGGCACCGGGCCAATGGTACCCCGTTTACCATATTCAAACACCTCCGGTCAAAGACGATTCTCGAGATTGGAGAATAGACTTGATGATCGACTTCCCTTGTGAGGCGGTTGGCAAGTGACCCAAACAGTACAATCTTCCCCTCCTCATATTGGGTACTCCTGTGGGTTCTGTTCTGACCCTTGTCATTCTACTGATTCTTGCCCTACTTTGCATGATCCTGCTTGTCAAGACCAGTCGGTAGCTGCAGTGGGTGTTTTTCCAGGAAAGCCACAATACCAGCAGAATAATGCCTTCTCCAATACCTACAATCCTGGTTGGAGAAATCACCCCAATTTCCGTTGGAACCAGAATCAGAACCAGAACCAGAGTAACCAATATCAGCAGAATTCTGGGAATTACCAGCAGAGACAGTACATGCCACAAAATTTCCAACAACACTCTGCACCTCATTTGCCAGCACCACCTCCTCGACCAGCCATATGTGCACCTCCACAGCGGCACAACAAAGAGCTAGTACCGTAGCGGTGGTTCTTCACTAGAGGATATGATGAAGCAATTTGTCACGCCCAATATGCGTTTCAACAGAAAACCGACACTTCCATTCGACTTTACAAACACAAATTGGGCGTTGGCAACATCATTGAACCGGCTTCAACCTCGGGGATCCAACACTCTTCCTTCACAAACAATTCCTAATCCTAAAGGGAATGTGAGTGCTATCTCCCTTCGATCCGGCAAGCAATTGGAGGAACCTAAACCCTGTAGATGTGACTTCCACATCGAGAGAGAGTCGAGAAAATGTGAAGATTGACTCTAAAAATAAAAAGGCAATCCAACAAGGTGAAGAGGAAGACATTCCCATTCCTCTTCCTTTCCCTCGAAGAGCGCTTAAAACCAAGAAGTTGGCGCGAAAAAGCACAAGAGAAGGATATACTTGAGACTTTCGAAGAGTAGAGATCAACATTCCTCTCTTAGATGCGATCAAACAAATTCCAAAATATGCCAAGTTTCGAAAGAGTTGTGTACCAACAAGAGGCGGCGAAGGAAATGAACGAGTGAGTTTGAAGAATGTATCAAGACTCATCCAAGCCTACCATGCCTCGCAAGTGCAAAGATCCAGGGACGTTTTCTATCCCTTGCCTTATTGGTAATTATAAATTTGATGATTGCATGCTAGATTTAGGTGCTTCTATAAATGTCATGCCCGCATCTATTTATAGATCTCTTGGTCTTGGTCCCTTGCGTCCAACTTGTGTTATTGTTCAACTAGCTAATAGGAGTAATGCCCATCCTTCCGGTTTAGTTGAAGATGTATTAGTCAAAGTTAATGAATTGATATTCCCCGCTGATTTTTACATCTTAGATATGCGGGATGAGTCTTCTAGTAGTAGGTCACCAATCATTCTAGGGAGGACTTTCATGAAAACAGCTAGGACGAAGATAGATGTGTATTCTGGTGCTCTTTCCATGGAATTTGGTGATATTTCTGTGAATTTTAATATCTTTGATGCCATGAAACATCATAGGGAAGAACATTCTATTTTCTGTATTGATGTGATTGATGATCTTGTGGATGATGTTCTTCCGAATGGTGTACCGATTATCCCGATTTTTCCCGTGAGAGTGATTCGCCATTTGTGCATGTCGATAATGAATGGTGCTCTGTTTGTACTCATTTGGTTAATGCTGCATTATTTGGTGATTCGACTTGTTGGGTGATTATTTCGCGCATTACGTGTGGATTCGATATTGATTCCGAGTTTGAGCTTCATCTTGATCCCGATGTGCATCCCGATTTTGATTTTGATGATCTTAACTCGATTTTGATGAGCTGAATTCGATGTTAACATTGAGTTTGTGTAGACATAGTTCTTCTGCTTCTTTGAATGTGGTTTCAGGCATTTCCAGTGTGATGACATCAGAGTTGTTGCAACAACCACCCAAGTTTCTCCCATCTACTGAGCAACCACCCAAACTTGAGTTGAAATCACTTCCAGATCACTTGAAATATGCATTTCGGAGGTGGATGAACGGTTGCCGATCATTGTGGCAAATAACCTTCTTCCCGAACAAGAAGAGAAGTTTGCTAAGCTTATTGAGGGCGAACAAGAAAGCCATTGGGTGGACATTAGCCGACATAGTTGGCATCGCCCTTCCATGTGCATGCATCGAATTTTGTTGGAAGAGGACTCTAAGCCGGTGAGGCAACCCGCAGACGCCTTAATCCCCTTATCCTTGATGTGGTGAAGAAGGAGGTCACTAAGCTTCGCAAGCCGGTATCACCTATCCCATTTCGATAGCCGGTGGGTCGGCCCGGTCCGGTGGTTCCTAAGAAATCCGGAGTCACCGTAGTAGCCAATCGAAGAATGAGCTCATTCCTACTCGAGTTCGAGAATAGTTGGAGAGTTTGCATTGACTATAGGAGACTCAACCAAGCCACTCGCAAGGATCATTACCCTTTACCTTTCATTGATCGATGTTAGAGCGATTTGGAAAGTCTCATTCGCTTCCTAGATGGCTACTCCGGATACTTCCAGATCCATATTGCTCCTGAGGATCAGGAGAAGACGATCTTCACATGGCCCTTTGGAACATATGCCTACCGAAGGATGCCTTTTGGCCTCTCGCAACGCACCCGGCACCTTTCGGCGTTGTATGGTAAGTATTTTCTCCGAGTTTCTAGAGGATTGCATGGAGGTCTTTATGGATGATTTCACTTTGTATATGGGTCTGATTTTGATGCATGCTTAGCTAATCTATCTAGAGTTTTGCATAGGTGCATTGAGTCTAATCTTGTGCTTTGAATTATGAAAAGTGTCACTTTATGGTTGAGTCAGGTATAGTCTTGGGACACATAGTGTCTAGGAAAGGGATTGAGGTAGACCCTGCTAAGATAGATGTGATTACTGCTTTGCCTTACCCCGCATCTATGCGGGAAGTTCGTTCTTTTCTTGGTCATGCAGGTTTCTATCGGCGTTTCATTCAGGATTTCAGTAAGACTGCCCGACCCTTGTCCAACCTTCTGCATAAGGACACTGACTTTGTATTTGATGATGCTTGCAAGGCGGCCTTCGATCATTTGAAGCGTTGCTCGACTACAACCCCAGTGATCCGGCCCCCGATTGGTGCATCCCCTTTGAGCCGATGTGTGATGCTTCCAACTATGCGGTTGGTGCTATCTTGGCACAACGGGTCGATAGGGCATCTCATGTTATTGCATATGCCTCCAAGACTTTGGATCCTGCCCAGTCTAATTACACCACTACTGAGAATGAGTTGTTGGCTATTGTATTTGCTTTTGATAAGTTTAGGTCATATCTGCTAGCTAGTAGAGTAATTGTTTTCTCCGACCATACGCCGCTCCGAAATTTCTTTTGAAAAAGGCGAGATGCTAAGCCACGACTCATCCGGTGGATGCTATTGCTCCAAGAGTTTGATGTTGAGATTCGAGACGAAGCGGAGCACAAACCGGGTAGCCGACCACTTGAGTCGTATCACCCATTCTTCCTCTCACCCCTCTTCTATTCGGGATGATTTTCCCGATGAGCAGCTTCTACGCCTACAAGGTAAGCTTCCATGGTATGCCGATCTAGTTAACTACTTGGTAGCCGGTGTTTTGCCCGAAGATTCTACTAGGGCCCAAACCTTTAAATTAAAGAGTGAGTCTAAATACTATGTTTGGGATGACCCTTATCTCGTGGAAATTTTGTAGTGACCAAGTAGTTCGAGATGTGTGCTCGATCATGAGTTTCACTCTATATTGCATTTTGCTCATGCTTCGCGCTGTGGTGGTCACTTTGGACCCCAAAGAACTGCTAGGAAAGTGTTAGATTGTGGATTGTTTTGGCCTTCCTTGTTTCATGATTCCCATCTGTTTTGTAAGTCATGTGATAACTGTCAGAGAGCAGGGAGTATTCCTCGTAGGCATGAAATGCCCCAAAACCCTATATTGTTTTGTGAGATCTTTGATATTTGGGGTATTGATTTTATGGGTCCATTTCCCGCTTCATATGGTTATACTTACATCCCGCTAGCCGTTGATTATGTCTCAAAATGGGTTGAGGCGAAAGCCACTTGGACTAATGATTCTTCCGTGGTGGTGGATTTTGTTAGGTCTAACATTTTCTCGCGGGTTTGGCATTCCTAGAGCTATTATCGGTGACCGGGGTTCCCATTTTTGCAACCGAAGCATGGGTGCCTTGTTACGTAAGTATGGAGTGCTTCACAAGGTCTCCACAAGATACCATCCTCGACCAATGGTCAAGTCGAAGTCTCAAATAGAGAGATTAAGCAAATCCTTCAGAAGACTGTTAACTCTACCCGGAAAGATTGGAGTAAGCGATTAGAGGATGCTTTATGGGCCTATCGCACCGCCTACAAGACGCCGATTGGGATGTCTCCTTATCGGATTGTCTTTGGTAAGGCATGTCATCTTCCGGTTGAGTTGGAACATCAAGCCTATTGGGCCATTAGGCAGTGTAACATGGATTTGGCTAAGTCCGGCATGGAACGGAAGCGCAGCGGTTGCAAGAGTTGGATGAACTTAGATTGGATGCCTATGAGAGTTCGCGTTTGTACAAGGAAAAGACTAAGGCATTCCATGATAAGCATATTCGAGGAAAGAATTTTACGTGGGCCGAAAGTTCTTCCGTTTAACTCCCGTCGAAGTTTATGCCTGGTAAGCTTCGATCTAAATGGGATGGCCCTTTTGAGATCACTAACATATTTCCATTTGGTCTTGTTGAGCTATGTGATCCACCCACGGGGAGAACCTTTAAGGTCAATGGGCATCGCCTCAAGCAATTCCATGAGGGATCCCAGCAATAGCCTGAGGAAGCAGAGATTATCCTCATTGATGCTACTTATCCTCCTTAAACCCTTGGGGAGTATTCTTCTTCCCTCTCCCTCTTTCTCTTTTATTTGTTTTCATATTTGCAATTTGCTTTTCGAAAATAAATACAATCTATCTTTCTATGATTGCTATATATTATGAACTAGGACATTTTGGTTTTGATGGATCATTTCGTTTGGTCTCGTGATTATTGACTCTTCGATTACATATCTTGGTAGTTGATTTGATGTTGTTGATTGCCTAAGTTGGTACCGACCTTGTGAGGTTTTGGGCCTCCGCTTGAATGGAATTCATCTTTTCCCATTCTTTCTTTCATGTGTGCATCTCGCTCCCGATTTGTGTTCTCTAGAACTTGCTCCTTTTCTTGTTGAAACTATATTTTTCACTTACATGCATAAATATGATAGAAGCTTGTTTTCTTTCTTTTATTTTCCCCACTTTGGCCAAATAGCTTGTTTTCTTTCCTTTGCTAGCCCATTTGTGCCTTTTCGACTCATTCTTTTCTAAACCACATTACAAGCCTAAGCGTAAAACCATTTTATTCCGCACCTTGGAGATTTATTGAGCATTGGTTTCACCTTGGTTTTGTGTTTAAGTGTGGGGGTTGCTCAGGAGTGCAACAGTTTAAGTGTGGGGGGGAGATGTTTGGTTTTGTCATTGTGATTTTGTTTATAGTTCTGAAAAAAAAAAGCAGAAAAAGAAAAGAAAGAAAGACAAAAGAAAAAAAGAAAGAAAAGAAAAGAAAAGCAAAAGAAAAAAAAAGAGTCAAATAAAAGTTTTTTATATTTAGAGAATTGGGTTAATCAATGCTTTTTTTAATTTCTTGGGTGCTTAGCCTCTCATTCCATACTATTACCTACCTTCACCTTAACCCCATTACAACCTTTAATAATAAGCTCTCTTGATTTGTGCATGCATGCGTTATAAGTAGTGGAGACGTAGAAATTGAGCAAGCTTATGGTAGAACAATTTTCTTGAGTAGAATTTGAGCGATACACTTATTTACCTTAAACACTTGAGAGATTGATTGATTGAGCGCATCATTTGAGATACCATCATTTGTGATTAGCATCATTGATTGAGATTACCAGGAATTGTAATTTGAGATGAAAGGATTTTGGGTCTTGATTGATTGGTTCTAATGAAGCTCTGTGTCCCTTGTTCAATTTCTGCATTGTTAGCAATTTGTAGAAAAGAAGAGTTTCTCCTTTAGATCTTTTTTTTTTCTTTGAATTTTGCTCAGGAGTGCAAAAAGATAAGTATGGGGGAATTTGATAATTGAATATTTTATACACTTCTTTTTATCTCTTGATTAATAATTTAGGACTTTTTAGTTAATAAATAATGGCTTTTATACTTATTTGGGCTTTGGGCCTTTGATTATATTTTAGCCATTTTTATTAATAAAATTCCAGTTTTACATTGCTTCACTAATCTTACCATAACTCTTGCACCAGACATCGGATTTGCCTCATTTTTGTTTCATATTTCAGATGATTCAGAGAGCTACAATTGTTATGAAGACATGAAGGGCAAATTCAGAAAATAACGCAGTCGATTTTGAAGCCAAAGTCAGCTGTTTTATTTGGGCTCGAATTTGTGACTAAAGCCCATTCTGTATTATTTTCTGTTTTGGGCCTGGATTATATATTGGAGCCCCATTTCGTTTTCCAATTTAGGTTAAGTAAGGCAGCAGCCACAAACACATGGATTCACGTTTTTATTCTGTTTTGTGGATCAAAATAGAGTTTTTCAGATTCTCTGAAATGTTCTTCGTGTTCTTCGTCTCCGTTCTTCGATTTTCCCGGCCATGTTCGGCTAAACCTTCGTGGTTAACCCAACGTTGAGGATTCCATGATTCGTCCAGAGAACTCGTACTTAATCGGTAACTTTACTCGTTTCTGTTTTCATCTTATCGGATCCGATTTCTGGAAATAGTTCGAATATTAGATTTAATATTCGGTTTGGTTCATCCCAAGGACTGAGTTCGAACTAGGTTAGAGTGTTCTTTGTGCGATTGCACGGTGAGACGCCATGTTTCGGACAGATTCTAGACGATCGTCTAGTCGAGGGATTTCGGACGAACGCAGAGATTTCGGTTCATCCGAGCCAAACGCGAGTTCGTTTATATTTCGTTCAATGAAGGAAGTTTCGGAATCTAAACGTTGGGTTGATCGTTTTAATCTATTGCAATCTCGTTTTTATCTCGTTTCGCATATTTCAGATCTGTTTTGTTTAATTTCGTTTTAATCTGTTTCAAATCAAAAACCCCCAATTTTATTGTTGTTCGTTTTTTGCCGTTCTTTGATTTAAACCCACCGCAAATTCCTTGAGAGAAACGACCCAGGTTACATTATACTGCAAATCTTTTCTAATCTGGTTATTTTGGGAGATGACGGCAAATCTCTGTCAGTAGGCCAATAATAACCGGCTCGTATTGCTTTTCAGCTAATTCCTTTGCGCCCATGTGTTGTCCATTTATACCTTCATGGATTTCTACCAAGACATACAAGGCCTCATCCTGGTTAAGGCATTTTGCCATAGGGGAATGTACGCTTTTGCGATACAACTGATTGTCCACCATCACATAAGCGGCCGTTGTTCTCACCAGCTTCCTTGACTCAGCAACATCTTCATGGATGATTCCCCTTTCCAGATAATCGGTCATTGGTTTTCTCCAATCACTTGAATCTGATATAAGCATCACACAACTCAGTTCCAATAGGTTTTGCTGGATTATTGTGCGGAGATTTCCCAGACTTTTCGTGCTAGCTAGCTTGGAAAGTATGTCGACTCTTGCATTCTCTGCCCGAGGAATGTGTGCAATTGTCACCTCATCAAAGCTTGCTATAATATCTTTTACCTTCCCCAAGTATTTGGCCAACAACTGTCCCTTTGCTTGATAAGTTCCCTGGATCTGGGAAGCTACCAGTTGAGAATCAGTGGACACGTGTATTTGCTGAGCTGAGCTCCATTTTCCTTTGCCTGAAGCAAGCCAGCAATAAGGGCCTCGTACTCAGCCTGATTATTTGACGTTGGGAAATCAAGTTGGAGGGAAAGTTCCATTGTGATTCCTTCGGGGCTCTCTACAATGACTCCTGCACCACTTCCCTTTAAGTTCGATAAGCCATCTCCAAACACTTTCCACGACTCCATTCCTGCTTTCTTTCTCTTGTTTGAAGGAGTCAACTCCATTAAGAAGTCGGCCAACTCTTGTGATTTAATAGCTTGTCGGGCTTCATAAGTAATATCAAATTCGGACAATTCGATTGCTCAGCTTATCATTCTGCCGGCTAAGTCCGGCTTATGCAGAACCTGCCGTATGGGCTGATCCGTCCTGACGATGATCGAATGACCATGGAAATAATGGCGAAGTCGCCTCGCCGTAGTTAGCAACGCAAAAGCCATCTTCTCTAGTTTCTGATATCTCAACTCAGAGCCTTGTAAAGCCCGGCTCACAAAGTATACTGGTTTTTGTCCTTCTTCAGTCTCTCAAACCAACACGGCGCTGACTGCCTCTTCACCAACCGACAGGTATAGGATCAAGTTTTCCCTAGGTTCAGGTCTGGACAAAACCGGTGGGGACGCCAAACATTGCTTTATTTTTGTAAACGCATCTTCACATTCCGAGTTCCATCCTCCTTGGGCTTTCTTCTTCAAAAGTTTGAAGAAAGGAAGTGATTTCTCGGCTGACTTAGGTAAGAACCTCATCAAGGCCGCCAATCGCCCGGTCAACTACTAGACCTCTTTCTTGTTGGCCAGAACCTTGATTTCCAACGCTGCCTTACATTTTTCCGGGTTGGCCTCGATACCTCAATTGGTCAATAAAAAACCCAAAAATTTACCTGACGGTACTCCAAAAGCACATTTCGTCGGGTTCAATCGAATCTAATGCACTCACAGTTTTTCGAATGTCTGTTGCAGATCGCGAATGTGGTCGCCCTGCTCTTTGGACTTCACTATCATATCATCAATATATACCTCCACATTCTTTCCCAACTGATTCGCAAACACCTTGGTCATCATTCTCTGATAAGTTGCCCCGGCATTCTTGAGGCCAAATGGCATCACGCTATAGCAATAGTTTGCGTTGTCCGTGATGAAAGCTGTCTTTTCCTGATCATCGGTGTGCATGGCAATATGATTGTATCCCGAGTATGCATCCATAAAAGATAAAAGTTGAAAACAAGAAGATTTATCAACCAACTGGTCTATGTTGGGCATAGGGAATGCATCCTTCGGACATACCTTGTTCAAATCTTTGTAATCCGTACAAACACGCCACTTTCCACTTGGGTTTTTTTAACCATAACCACGTTGGAAAGCCACGTTGTGTATTGTACTTCCCTGATGAATCCGGCCTCAATTAATTCCTCAACATGTGCTTCCAGGGCTTGACCTCGGTCCGAACCTTGGTTCCTCTTCTTTTGTGTGACCGGCGTTGAACCGGGATGGATCGCCAACTTGTGGCAACAGAACTCGGGATCTATCCCTGGAATTTCTGATGGTTTCCATGCAAACACATCTTTGTTTTCCTTATCCGTATCCCTAATCTTTGAAGTCTTATTTTCTTTGACCGCTTCAAAATAGCATTGCCGGGAATATTTTTGGTCACCTTTGACGGTGACTATTTGGTTTCTCTTGTTAATGAACTTCAGCCTTTGATGCTTTGAGGATACCAACATGTCCCAATCATGAATGGTTGGCCGTCCCAAAACAATATTGTAGGGAGAGGGAAAGTCGGCAACAACAAATAAGACCACTTCTGATTTAAACGCCTCCTTAGTCCTTAAAGTCAGCTTCAAATCAACGAATCCTTTTGGACGAGTATCCTGCCCATTGAATCTCGTTAAAGTGGTCTTACACGGCTTCAAGTCTTCGGAATCAATCTCATGCATTTGAACGCATCCCAAAGGATTATATTCACCGCATTGCCGTTGTCTATGAAAATCTTTTTAACACGATAGTTAACCACTATCCCCGTGATGTCCTGGGACCAATCTTCCAAATCTTCTTTTGTAAACCCGAGCATCGGTGACTCCAACTTTGCGGATTCTCTTTTAATTCTGGCCTGTCTCTGACAGAGAGAACCTCCTTAAGGTACTTCTTTCGTCGACTGATGGAATCTCCTCCTCCGCCAAAGCCTCCAATGATCACATTGCAATCATACTTTGAATCTGGAAATTCGTTGTCGCTACCTCGCGCCATCTTTTTCTGCTCCCGTCTCCTCTTTTCGGGAGGTGGGCTTCTACTTCGGTTTACTTGGCGCTTGTTTTTCCGCCCTTGTGTTTGAATAACATAACGACGCAATTTCCCTTCTCGGATGAATTTCTCGATTGCATCTCTCAAGTCCCAACAGACATCCGTTGTGTGACCATGCTGATCATGGAATTGGCAATATCGAGACTTGTCCAAATTGTCCTCATTTCGTAATGGCCGTGGTTTCTCTACTTTCTTCATCTCGGTCATGGAGACTTCTTTCCAAATTTGAGCTGGAGACACCTTTAATGGGGCATATCAGTCATATCTTCCTTCCGCTTTGCCCCTTCTTGGCCTGTTGTCCCTTCCACGAACTCGAAAGTCTTGTCTGTTTTGCCCATATTTCTCCTTACCCCGAGGAGGCGAACTCCTACCTTTCTCCATTGTATCGATCTCAGAATTCCGCCAAGGTTTTGGGACGACGCTTCATAACTGACTTTTTTAATCGAGAAGACTTATCCAAACCTGTAATGACACAATGCAGATGTATTTCCTCTTTCATCCCCGGCACTTGCAAGGCCGTGTCCTTGAAACGCTCCAAATATTTCTGTAACGTTTCTCCAGGTAGTTGCTTCACCTAATCAAGCTGAAATTCGGTCTTTGGTTGCTTTCTGCTTGTGGCGAAATTCAGCAAAAATTTCTTCTCCAGATCCTTCATGTCTGGAATTGAGTTCATAGGCAAGGAATTAAACCAGATTTGGGCAGCTCCCTGTAATGTTCCTGCAAACAACCGGGGTATCACGGGTCCTGTGTAACCCTTCACCATAATTTCCAACTTGAAATTACCCATATGCACCTGCGGATCTTGATTCCCATCATACTTCGAGAAATCCTTGGTGTCTAGTCCTTTGGGATAAGCGGCAGCCATGATTTTAGCAGAGAAAGGACTGGGAATTTTATCTTCATCATCAGAAGCCGAGACCGGTGATGATGGTGCATCATTTTCTTTTGACGAGTTCCAACTTCCGATCGGTCCTTTCTCTTTATCCGTGGTCGGCTTCTCTCTGAGGGTCCGGTTTCGTCCACCTTGAGTAGCCACAACCGCAATGTGATTAGGTCCACTTGAGTTTCTTACTTCTTTAGCGATATTGCCTGCCGGGTTATCTAGCGACTGTATATTTAATACATCATCTCCATCACCTCGAATTTGGTCCTCTTCTAGCTCTTCTTCTTCTCGAGGTTCTAATGCCGATGTCCTGGCGCTTGTTGACACTGAAACGTTGATTCTGCTGGGGCCAGCGACATCTTTCCCTACATTCCGACTTGGTTGCTCAACCCGTCCAGTCTGCTCGTTGAACAACTGTCTCCATTCTGCATTGTGGTGGTCCATCTCTTCCCTCATATGTCGAATATCTTCTTGTCTTTGGAGACAGTTATGAGTCTCCATTTCCTCTATCCGACTAATTATAGAACCAAGGGTGGTTTGTAACATAAGAATGTCGGGGTTGGTCACTTGGAATTCTAATGGTGGGTCTTGTGACGCAATCGCTGGTCCCACCTGTTGGATCACCACATTCTCGGGAAGAGGAGAGCTATCCGTATCCGAGGTTTCTAGTTCAGTTTGCACAGCAACATGCTCTATCTCGGGACATGAAACTTTTCCGTAGAGCGGAGTGATCTTGAGGTTGTGGTGGTTGTTCTTCTGACACACGGTCTTGCCATATTACTTGATTATGACTTCGGGTGTTCGCCATTCTCAGCAGTGAGCTTGTAGCTTTTAATGATCTGGGAATTAAATTTTACAAGATCCCCACAGACGGCGCCAATGTTCCGAAGTGGAACACAAATGTCTAACCCCTTAGGGCTAGTCGATAATTAATATAGGATCTAATGGCTCTCAAGGATGTACTAGTAATTAATCACCCAGGAGAGACCTATCCAATGCTATCTATAGATAAGATAACACTGAATAAGAAGATCACTGTGCGACACGAAGACAGAGTACCGTCAGAGGGGTGGGGTGTGTGCACAGTGTGATAGTATGTAAATAGTTATGGAGAATGTTTGTGTACCGTTCACCTGGAGAATATCTCCTTATTTATAGTGAGGTTATGAGAATCCGATCTCCCTGGTTGCATGTTCCCATCACTAGCATGTTCTATCCCCCAATACCTGCACTACTACATGATCGTGGGATAATGGGTCCTTTCCTGATATATCGTGACACCGGTCATAGTGCCCTTATTTAGGCCTAACCTTTCCAGGCCCATTACTCAGATCCATAACAGATACATTTTTTTTGGTTACCCATCTGGTATCCAAAGCTTTGCCTCTGACTAATCCGAATCTGACCCGGGTCGTGCACTTGGCTATGGTGAGTGAGTCTTTCAGCGGGGCTTTTCTGCATTCACAAAGCTCGAACTCGAGACCTTGCTTAAGCGACACAAACTGCTTACCATTTGTGCCAACCCCTGTTGGTAGTGTAGGATCATTGTTGTCAAACTCACAAGTTGACTCACCGAGTTTAGCGATTTTACGTTTCTAGCTTACAAAATCTAGTCGAGTCTCTAGTAAACTCATGATCGTTGTAAACTCGATTAAACTCACAAGTTTCTATACTGAGTTTACCGTTTTTACGTTTCTAGCTTACAAAATCGTATTAATTCATCCTTAAACCCGTGTTAATTTCTTCAAATTGATCATGCTTAGCGGCTTTAAATATAAAATTTATGAAAGTTTCTTTGTTAAATATAATAAATTATGAATATTGATGGATTTAATTTCAATTATTTGGATTTAAAAAATATTTAAATAAAATTGTTGTTATTTATTGTTATGGAATTAAATATTAGGCTCATTCAAGGTGAGGCCCAATAAGAGGGAACCAAACCCTAACCCTAAGGTACCCACTATAAATAGATAGTGAACCCTAAGGTACACATCTTCCACACTCTCTCCCAATTTACAATACAGCGATCACTGTGCACATGCACACAAAACAAAACCCTCATCCCCCTTGGCGAAGAGTCTTCATATTTGTGTACAGTGATCCTCCATTCTCACAGGTATCTCATTCATAGATACTTAGGAGAGAGCTATTTGATCCTACATCAATATCCTAGTCCATCTAGGGCTAGACACTTGTGTTCTTTGAACAGAACATTGGCGCCGACCATGGGGATTCGGTAAATTCTTGATTCCCGTGACCCAAGATGGTCAGTGAGTTAGTGAAAATCAGTCACATCGTACCCTGCTGGTCGATTTCCTTGATGGCAAGTGAACCAGTCGAACAAGTAATAAAGTGAAAGTAGAGTATCGTCCCACAAAGACTGAGATACCGAAGAGTGACGCTCAATTGCTATGATAGTTGCAATCAGAAAGTAAATGTAATTGGTTTGAGAGGGTTTTGATGATTACGCTAATAACAGAAGTAAACAAAGTAAGTTTAAGAAGATATCAGTAAGAAGTTAGGCTGAACTCGGACTCCTCCTTAAGTTCATAATTCCCCCAGTTGCTTTACCCATTGCTATAACATTTATACTGCACAGCTTCTGCAATTGCTACAGCATAGCTACTAACTACAAAGCTATTCGATTAACCCACCGCTATGATCTATCGAAGCTTCCGCATCTGATACATATGATATTAACTATACTCCTTCCATATTCCTATGGCAACTTTCTAGTTTTTATTTGCATTATACTCAGGGTGTACTGGTTATGAGAGGTAGACCCATTCCTAAAGCCTACAATAAATAGGTCAAGCCTTGCACCGGCTGCCTAGCAAATACTATTTCTCATAGGTCTAGCCTCGACTCTTTGCCAGTAAGCCGAGACCATAGGTCTAGGCCTTAGATTCCGCTAATCGACTAATAGTTAATTTACTGTTAAGCAAACCGAATCTATTAAATTAAGAACTTGAAACCGGGTTCATACATGCTTAAGAATTCATCCTCGTTTAGCAATCAGAAAGTTAGTTCATGACTGACGAAGGAAACACAAAACATATAGTAACATAATGACCCATGATCTAACTACTGAAATTAAACAAATGAAAATAGAAAGCTTGACGGCGTTCCGACGGCGTGGATGAAGCCCTGTCACGTCACCACTCCACGTCTTCTTCCCTCCGTCTTACTGCGAGGAAGGATGCTGGGTTATCCTGGAATTCTCGTGCTAGTGAAGTCTCTCACTCTTCTTTTGAGTCGGCCGAATGTGAAATCTCGTGTTGGCTCTGTGCGACCCTCCTCCAGGGTTGTCCTGCTGTTTCCTTTTATATTCAGACTTTCGTGTGACGCAAGTTAAGTTAGCTGGGCTTTCCAAATCTGTCAAGATTTATCACATCTTCTGTTTGTAGATTGATTCTGCGGATCCTGCGGGATTCTTCAAATCTTTCCGTTTTTATCCTCCGCATCTTCTATTTTATTATGTCAGCAATCTTTTATTTCTATTCCTGAAATCAGCTAGATAAAAGGGTCAGAAAATATGCCGCATAGCATTGCGTCCTTTACTTTGCTATAGCTTTCGTGATGCTTTTTATTGCCTTTCGAGTTGCGGTCGGAATGCTATAGCATCGTATCAGCTTTGCTATACGTTCTTTAAAACAATGTAATTTGCTCTTCTTAGCACATGTTCAGGATGTAAATGGTTTCCATCTTTCAATTCCCTATATCATGAATATATGCCTTTTTGCTTGGATTGTTTGCAGTTTAAGCTTTCATTCACCATTCAATTCGGTCATGAAATACGGGAAAACATGGTATAATTTGTGCTCATCATACCCCTAGAAATTTTTGAATCCCAATAGTCTCTGGAGGTGTGGAATCAAAACTCTCTCAGCCACATTCATATTTTCCTCAATAAATAGACCGTGAGCCATCTGCAACTGCTCATACGATGCTTCAAATGGCAAAATCGTAGTGAGCACCGCGAAAATCACCCTCCACCGGCGGAAGAAGCACTCAAAGGTTCTTGGGGATTTATTACATCAGTTTCAGGTTTTCTTGGTCGATGGCAGCAGGAAAATCTCTTCTACGAATCCGTCAAATGTTAATAACTTTAGTGTTATGAAGCTCAGAATCACAGTTCTTGGGAAATTTCTTCAGCCACTCTACTCTTTGGTTGATCACAACGATTCTGTGGAAGCTGAAGGTGCTTCTGTAGAGGAGCATCCACTTCTTGTCACAACGATTCTGTGGAAGCTGAAGGTACCGAGATAGGCGAAGCCGGCAGCCGAGATGCACGTTACAAGTCGGCAGGCGAGATCATGTGAAGGATTCACGTTCTGGTGAAGGCCAAGATTACTGTCTTGAATAGCTGAGTCGAGATAGTTGAAGCCACCCCGGCGACATAACCGAGAATAACATAACATTGGTGTAGAGCCATCTCAAACGCAAACTCCAAGTCGGTCTCCCAGGATTTGGAGCTTTTCAATTTGGCTTTTTATAACTAAAGTCGGCACAGCAACGGCGATCTCGTCAAACCTATATAATGAAGCTGATATTACATAATTGAGATAATTAAAGCCAGCACGGTGACGGAGCTGAGGTCACTGAACCCGGCATGGCGATAGGGCTCGAGTATCCCAGTTGAATTTGCCGGCATTGAAGTCGGCAAGAAGAATCCGAGGTGTTATTGCTGAGAAGGGGCCGAACTTCTTGATAAATGTATTTATGTTCATCGGAAGCTTCGTAGCGGCTTTTGCAGTATTGTGGAAGCTAGTTCAAGAATGTGCCGAAAGCGCACTAGAAAAGGAATCCAAATCCTCCTCTCCTTTTATTTTTCATTCATGAAGCTTCTCCGATTTTCTTTTGCTATTGAGAGCTAACTTTGCACAATTCTCTGTACTAAATGTTGATTTTCATGGAACTCGGCATCTTGGGTGGAACTCAACCTTTTATGATCCGACTTCTTTGCTCCTGGAACTCGGCTTCCTGCATGGCGTGAGGAATTATCGCCGCTACTGGTTAAGCTGCATTGGGGAAAAGAATCATCATACGCAAAAATACACCTTGAATGGGTATTTCATTTTGGTGGCTTCCTGAATGTGGCTCTCCTGTGGGTCCAGGTTTTTTCATTTTGGTGCAAATTTAAATGTTGACCATGGATATTTTTTTGTTATGCATATGTTAGTTTATTTGAACACCTCTGATATGCTTGTTGAATCACTTGATAATTTCTTTGAGCTAGAATATTCACTCAACGATCTAAAGTATGTTGATGCCGCAAAACTTTATTTGGAGAATTTGCGTCAGCTTTCTTCAGATATATGTTCAAGCAACTCCGAATGCAAAAGAGAAGCCAAGAAATATAATTATTGTTTTCTCCTTCTTATTAACAAATGTCTCATGAAGATTTTCTCCTCTTTGTTCACAAATGGGGGTAGTGTTGGATACCAAATGGAGATTGTGTGGGGCCCATGGTGGTCAAACCTCGGTTTGCAATTTTGTCTGGGTCATAGCCATTGCATAGGACTTAACTGCACTGGTTATTGATCTGTCTCCCGAATATGGGTGTCCTGTGGTGCTTTTTTGCAAAAACGTTTGATTTCTTCAGAAATATTTTACTGATAATATTCCATGGGAATATTTTGCTGATGATAATACCATTTGCTGATGGTAATTTTTCAAAGTGATGCCATGGCTGTTGATACAGGTCCTGTCAATCTGCAAAAGACACACGAAGAACAAGTTCTTGATTCTTCCTTGACCAAGGCAGGTGTTTCTTGCAAGAGGCAAATTGAGGTTGACTTGGTTTATGATGATGCAAATGGTATTGTTAATAAAATTGGAGTGGCTTTTAATTGCAATCAATTTGGCAATGATTGTGCAAGATGAGGCTTGGAAATTAATTGCTATTAATTGTGAAGTCAAAGATGCTGTAGAAGGCGTTTTTTTTAAGACTTCCTAGAAACTTCATCCCTCACAATATTACTACACGTTCTCCGGTTGAGGGTATTTTTTAAAACTTTGCTTTATTTGCTTTTCTCTCCTTGTTGTTATCCTAATAATCTTGCGAGAAAGTGTATCACAACAAGAAAAATTAGCTAATATATAATTCTTGACTGGGAAATAAATTGCATCAAGCACATGACAATATCTCATGTCACATTCTTTGGGTTTGCAAGCATTAGTAAAGGATTCTCTTCCTGATGCATTACATAAATCTGACCTTATAAGGTCTGAATGGGCAACAAAGGTTGTGAAATTGTGATTTTAGTGTGACTATTCAAGCTTGGAGTTTTATTCTGATGTAATTGCAACCAAGAGTCTGAATATACATCTGAATGTGCTAACTTTCAACTTAGTTATCTAGGCCTTATGTAAGAAATGCCACTCAACAATTGCGTTCCTGATACATACACGTACTGTACACTAATGGATGGATTGTGCAAGTATAACAGAGTTGATGATGCTATTTCTCTTCTTCTCGTATAGATTTCTTGAGGAAATCTTACAATACCAGTCCTTCTTGGATGTGGATCTGGAAGTTTTCCAGAAGCATTGTTAAATTATTCTAGTAAGTGGAGTTGGGTTCATAAACATTAACAATTCCGATCTTTTTTATTCCAATCATTCTGATTGTAGAATGACTTCTATTGCAACCACCAAGAAAAACTACCCGAAGTAGTATTTATTATCAGCGGGTTCAGTAATAATGCAACTGGAAGATTACAAGGTTCAATAATAATTCTGCAGTATACTGCTTCCGGGTTGCTGCAAATGAATTTTCTTGAGCAAATAAGTGAACTCCTTGGCAATATGCTTCCTTAGCAGTGTGCTACCTCACTTGTTGAGATGCTTTTTAATGGTCGGGCAGAAAGTTCGATGGTCTGAATGGATTGGAGACTTTCCGAGATTAAGGCAAACCAGAGCGAAAATCAAGAAATCAAGCTCGGACAAGCATTCGAGTTCATAAGAAAGAAGCAAGCTGAATGATTTGCTCAAATAGTAAGTATTTTTCATTGATTATGATTTCCTTACATATTATTAAATGCAGGAATATAGACTCAGAAAAATTGCTACGAAAGCAAGCAAGGGACTATATTTCCTCTTGAGCAACCCGGATAAGCTGGATACATCTCGGCCAAGTTCGTGTTTCACATCAGACAATTAATACATCCTGGCAGCTCAAAGACCTGAACTACCGGGCTGGGGGCAATTGTTATGGAATTAAATATTAGGCCCATTCAAGGTGAGGCCCAACAAGAGGGAACCAAACCCTAACCCTAAGGTACCCACTATAAATAGATAGTGAACCCTAAGGTACACATCTTCCACACTCTCTCCCAATTTACAATACAGCGATCACTGTGCACATGCTCACAAAACACAACCCCCATCCCCCTTGGCGAAGAGCCTTCATATTTGTGTACAGTGATCCTTCATTCTCACATGTATCTCATTCATAAATACCTAGGAGGGAGCTATTTCATCCTACATCAATATCCTAGTCCATCTAGGACTAGACACTTGTGTTCTTTGAACAGAACATTTATTCTATTTTAATTATTTAACTATACACTATTAATATCTATTTAATGGTAAAAGTAAACTCTTACGAGTTCACGATACGAGTCTACCTCACTATCATGAGTTTACTTAAACTCGTGAGTTTAACAATCTTGGGTAGGATACATTATATGTAGAAGGAAGCATCCTCAATAAGTAGTATCTATATATATATATATATATTCTATAATACTTGTATTAACACCGTTAAATTCTGTTTTCATTTTAAGTAACACCGTTATGCTTTTATATTTTTTCATAATTGAATTTTATTTTATCTCCATAAATCAAGGAGTTATCATAATTTAAAAATATATGTTTTTCCAAAAAATATAAGAATCACTAGGGGATTTAATTTGGATCTGTTATGGCCCCATATATTGGGCCATCTGGATACCCGGCCCAACCAAGGGGCCTACAGTAGAACCGCCCGTTTAACCAGGTGAATGGTTAAACATTACTCCACCTTGTCTGTTATGCAGAGCCGTACAGGTAGTGGAGCAGGTAATGGCAGAACGTGGGAGGCGCATAATGGCTGGGGGATAAACACATTTGCATGGGAGTGAAACCCTAGGTAATCCCTATAAATAGGAGGTTACCCACCAGGTGCACTCTGATCTCTCTCAATTGATAGTTTACCATTCAGTCACACTGCACACACACCACTCCCTTTGGCGAAACGCCTTACCTGTGTTGCATTGTGGTCTGAACTCTCTCGCTGATATCTCCATTATAGATATCATCAAGCTGAAGCTTCTCTTGGGTTACTCATCTCCAGAATGTCCCTGAGAGGACTATCGACCCTATATCAATTATACCTAGCCCATCGAGGCTAGACATCTGTGTTCTATCAACGAACATTGGCGCCGACCGTGGGGACCGTAAACTTCGATTCCCAGACCATACAAAGCCACTGCTGATCGCTAAGGATGGCCGCAAGCACCAGAAGCCGTAGTCAAGCAACTCGCGGGACCCAGACCACCGCGTAAGAACCTCAACAGCGCCCACAGCAGGAGCACATCGTCCAGGACTCCGATTCGGTTATTCCAAATCCTCACCGCGTAACCGTGGTAACCGAGGAAGAGACTGAGGACACAGCTCATTCTCCTCACCCAAGTTTAGTTGCTCAACAGGCGCGACAACAGATTCAAGGTCTGAACATACCTCCCCCTCCCTGCGAGTTCCAACAAGTTCACCCCGACTCTAGGGTGTCACGTAATACGATGGATTCATTAATCCAAAGAATAGAGAGTATGGAAACTTGCCAACAACTCCAGAGAGAGGAAGATACCCGACTCATCCAGGAGAACCTAGATCTCTGAAACGTCGTTTAGCGACAAAAAGAACAAAGGCGGTTACAACAAGAATGGGAGGAGAGAGCAAGGCCAAAGGAGAAGCAGCCAAAAACTGCAAAGCGAGATGGTACTGGTACGAGCCGAGAAATGAACTCGACGTCGACTCACACCAGTGAGGAGGAGGAGCCTACCGAAAATCAGGAGGAGGAGGAAGACGTGGTCGCTCATGACCGGGGTAAAATCATCGAAGAAGACCACCAGGAGATCCTGGCTTTAAAGGAACGGTTAAGAGTGCTAGAGGGTCCCATTCAGGATACCAGAAAGCCCAACCGAACTAATGGCAAGACGATTGCTGAAGTCAATGGACGGACCCGCCGACCTCCTCTAGCTGACTCATCTCGGTCGAAAGAAAAACATTCGTTGGTCAACTCGGCCGTGAACAGGCATGAGGCGAATCCGCCGTGGTTCAATGTAAACATGGCAGACAAGGCAGGGCATGGAGGAGACGACCTATTACGCCAGTTTTCAAAGGAAATCATTGCCGCAGCTTATCCCAAGAAACTGGATTCTATAGAGCTTCCAAAGTACAATGGGAGTCAGGATCCGGTAGTTCACCTTAATAACTTCAAAATGGAAATTGGGGTGAAGGGAATCGTAGGGCATGTAATTCCTCGATTGTTTGCAGGAACCCTTCAAGGACCTGCCCAAACCTGGTTCCACTCTTTGCCGTTAGATTCTATTCCAAATATGAAAACCATGGAGTATAAGTTTCTGCTTAATTTCGCTACAAGCCAAAAGCAGCCGAAGACCGAGTTCCAGTTGGACCAGGTCAAACAATTCTCTAATGAAAGCCTACAAAAGTATCTAGACCGAATCAAGGAGATGGCGCTTCAAGTGCCCGGACTAAAGGAAGACGTTCACTTACACTGCGTCATAGCCGGTCTAAATTCCACATCTCGGTTGAAAAAATCGGTAATGAAGAATTGACCTAGTACTTTGACCGAGTTTACAGATCGGTCAAAGACATACCTCGAGCTCGAGCAGATGGACATGATGAGTCAAGTGGCAAAAGAGCGGGGCAAAAGTCCAGCCCCCAAGAGTAAAGAGCTGCAAGCCGGTCGTAAGCCAGAATCTCACGGACGGGGTGGAGGAGTAAGGTCTGTTAGTTCTCTAAAGGTTTTGATGATTACCAACAGGTTGTAAGCAAAGGATAAAGTTTTGCTTTGTAAATTAAAAAAACTTACTCAAAGCAAAACTCGAGTTTTGGATTCAAAACTCGAGTTTTGACCTTACGAGAGAAGAAACCAATTCTCCGATCAAAGCAAAACCGCGCGGTTTTACGGCAAAACTCAAGTTTTAACTACACGAGACTTCTCAATATTTTTGATAAAGTCAAAACTCCAGTTTTCATTGAAAACTCGAGTTTTGGACTCACGTAAAGTCTCCTACATTTTGAGATTTTGAAAACCTCCAGTTTTGGCTAAAACCTTCGTTTTCAAATTAACTTGAAATATTCCAAGTTTTCACCAACAAGTGAAAACTCGAGTTTTTTGAGTGAGGCGTAAAGGTTTCGTCTTTGGCACATTTTCAAAACCTCCAGTTTCTCAAGAAAACTCCAGTTTTGGTTTTGGACAATGTTTTCACAAGTAAAGTGAAAACTCGAGTTTTGATTTCAAAACTCGAGTTTTGATCGACGTAAAGTTCTTGGATTTTCTTAAACTCCAAAACCTCCAGTCTTCAACAAAACCTCCAGTTTTGGCTTTTCACAATGTTTTCACAACAAAAGTGAAAACTCGAGTTTTTATTCAAAACTCGAGTTTTGATGTGTCGAAAATCTTTGAGTTTTTCCGAGTTTTGAAAACCGCCGCTTTCTTCACAAAACCTCCAGTTTTGTCTTGGCGCAAATTTACCCAAGTTTTCATGTTTAAATGAAAACTCGAGTTTTGATAGCAAAACTCGAGTTTTGGCCAAGCAGTAAAGTCCGATGTTTTTGAACTATTAGAAAACCTTCAGTCTTGCAAGAAAACCTCCAGTTTTGATGTTTTGGACTTAAATCAATTTTACTCATCAAAGTCCAAAACTCGAGTTTTGAGAAATAAAACTCGAGTTTTCATTACAGAGTTTAAAATTCAAATCGCGAATCGTGAATCCTTCTTGATTGATCCCGATACTTTCTATTATCATTCTTGCATATTCCCCGCTATGTTTAACCACTTTGTTAGTGAGTTTCAGCTTGCTTAAACAAGATTAAATGAAGATTTAGTGGAAAAGCAAAAAGCATGTCGAACATTAAATGCTTCAACCGTAAAAGTTGCATACTTCGGTAATCCATCTCGTACACGCTTGCAAAGCATTAAAGAATGTTCTCCACTTCCAAACACGCTACACCAACGGATTGATTTGTCCGAAATCAACTCGACTTCCTACACATTTGGATTAAATGAAGACTAGTGAGAGAAAGCCCGAATTGCCTCCAATGACTAGAATAATCCCTCAACGGATATATGAAGTTGGCAACGGTCATTAAATGATCTCGAGCATAAATAGAGCAGCATTCAAGTTTCCCAACCAACACATCTCGCTGAAAAACGAAAATCATTCAAAGCTCTCAACTACTCTCTAGTTCTTCCGTGTGAAAGTGACTTTTGATACAAAGCTTCAAAGTGTTTATCATAATACACTCTTAGAGAGAGTTTCATTCTTGTAAAGCATTTATTGTAAGGAATCACAAGTCCGGGGACTTGGTGATTAGGTCATTGATTACAACTTGTAAGGGGAGTGAGTTCTAGGGAGAGAACTACTCTTGAGTGCAGAGTGTGTAATTCTTTGACATAGTGAAAATCTCAATGTGTCTGAGGACTGGACGTAGGTCAGTGGTTGGACCGAACCAGGATAAATTCGTGTGTCTTGCTCTTCTACTCATATCTCTGTTCATCTTTGTTTTTAGTGTTCAAAAACAGAGCAAGTTTTCGAAAATTTATACATACCCAATTCACCCCCCCCTTCTTGGGTATTTAGCTCCACTTTCAAGGTCGAAAGGAGAAAGGCCGGAAGGGAGATTCAACAGGTACACTCCCCTAAAATTATCCCAGGCCGAGATTTGGCGTGAAGTCTCAACAACCGAGATGAAGAAGGTTGAGCGACCCCGGCCAGTAAGAAGGGAAGCCAATCTAGATAAATCCCTATACTGTGACTTCCATGATCAGCATGGTCATACTACGGAAAAATGTTGGGACCTCAGGGATGCCATTGAAAAGTTTGTCTGGGAGGGGAAGCTCCGCCAGTATGTCATCCAGACACAAGGACGGCAAAATAATAAGAGATGAGGCGGGAGAAGCAAAAGCCCACCTCAGCCAGATAGGAAGAGGCGTGAGCAGAAAAAGAAATCCACAAACAGCGATGATGAATTCCCAGACTCCAAATATGACTGCAACGTAATCAGCGGAGGTTTTGGAGGCAGGGGTGACTCGGTGAGCCAAAGGAAGAAGTATCTAAGGGAAGTTCTCTCAATCAGGGACCGCCCAGCTTTCAAGAATGACGCAGCAAAACCTGAACCCCCGATCCTGAGTTTCACTAAGGAGGATCTCAAAGACGTACCCCCAGGACACCAAGATGCATTGGTCATTACGGGGACCGTGGTCAACTGTTGCGTAAGAAAAATCCTGATCGATAATGGGAGCGCTGTACACATCATCCTATGGGACGCATTTCAGAGAATGCGGTTCGACCCGGAAGATTTAAAGCCTTGCCGAACAACCTTAACCAGTTTCAATGGCCGGGATACATGCCCAAAAGGGTATATCGACCTAAAATTGACGCTCGGAACGAAAGGCGCTTTCAAGTCTGAGCGTGTCAGGTTCATCGTGGCCGACTTCCCCTCATCCTATAATATCATACTGGGGCGTCCTACCATTCACAATTGGGATATGTTGGTGTCCACAAAACACCAACGGCTAAAGTTGGTGAATAGAAAGAATCAAATTGTAACGGTCAAGGGCGACCAGAAGGATTCCCGACAGTGCTATTTCGATACGGTTAAGGCGAACAAAGTTGACCCAACATCCCAGAAGAAGAGAGCTAGAGCACCCACTGAAGAGGAAAAAGGGAAGTTGGTCAACCTCGTTGAGTTAGATTTACGCAAGGAGGACAAGATAAAAAGAACGGAGCCAGACGGAGAGCTGGAGGATTTCGCCTTGGGAACTGAGCCCGGGAAAAACACCAAAATTGGCAAGCATCTAGCCCCATCGATCCGAGCAGAACTTGAGACCTGCCTGAAGGACAACAAAGACATTTTTGCATGGCGTCCATCTGAGATCCCCGGGGTAGACCCCGCAATTTGCTGCCACAGTTTGGCGATTTTCCCAACATCAACCCCCGTGGCCCAAAGGAAGAGAAAGATTGGGACAGACAGGAAACAGGCCTTGGAGAAGCACACAGATGAGTTATTGGAAGCCGGTTTCATACGTGAAGCGCAGTATACCACCTGGCTATCGAATGTTGTTATGGTCAAAAAGCCTAACGGCAAGTGGCGAGTATGCGTCAATTATAAGGACCTGAACAAGGTTTGCCCCAAGGATTCTTTCCTTCATGGATGCATAGTAGGGTACAACCAAATCCCCATGGATGCATACTCGGGGTACAACCAAATGATCGATGGAAAAGACGGCATTCATCACGGAGAGGGCCAATTATTGTTACAATGTTATGCCTTTTGGTTTGAAGAATGCAGGAGCCACCTACCAGAGGATGATGAACAAGGTTTTCAAAGACCAATTGGGGAAAACGTCGAGGTTTATATCGACGACATGATCGTCAAATCTTCACGGACAGAGGACCATATCCAAGACCTTCAGCAAACTTTCGACAAGCTGAGGAAACATCGCTTGCACCTCAATCCAGCAAAGTGCGCTTTCGGTGTTCCAGCAAGAAAATTCCTGGGATTCTTACTCACCCACAGAGGGATTGAGGAAAACCCTGATAAATGTCAGGCTATCTTGGATATGCAGCCCCCCAAGAACAAGAAGGAAGTTCAACAGCTCACAAGAAGGCTAGCCGCTCGACCGGTGTTTTTACCAAGGTCAATCGAAAACTCTCTTCCTTTCTTTAGATTACTGAAGAAAGAAGCATCTGGAGATTGGAATGCAAAGTGTCAAGAGGCTTTTGCAAAGATCAAGCAATGCCTGGCAACCCCGCCGGTACTATCTCTCCCGAAGCTCGAGGTAAGATTGATCTTATACTTAGCTGTTGGAGATGAGGCGGTTAGCGCGGCATTGGTGAATGAGGAGAAGGACGGTCAAACTCTAGTATACTTCGTAAGCCGAGCTCTACAAGGGGCCGAGCTGAGATACCAGAAACTGGAAAAAATGGCATTCGCCCTACTCATGGCCGCGAGACGACTGTGCCCATACTTCCAGAGTCATTCTGTGGTAGTACGCACAAACCAACCAATCCGGCAAATCCTGCATAAGCCGGACTTGGCAGGGAGAATGGCTAGCTGGGCTATTGAGTTATCTGAATTTGATATAACCTATGAAGTGCGACATGCGATCAAATCCAAGGCTCTAGCCAACTTTGTGATGGAACTAACCCCGTCTGAAAATTCAGAAATGAACGACGATCACAGAGACGACTTAACATGGAGGTTGTTCGTTGACGGTTCATCGAATAAAAAAGGAAGTGGGGCAGGAATAATCATCGAGAGCCCGGAAGGAGTCTCTTGTGAGCTTTCCCTTCGGTTTGAGTTTGCAACATCAAACAATCAAGCAGAATACGAAGCGCTTATAGCCGGATTACGGCAGGCAAGGGAAAGCGGGGCAAAAAGAGTTCACGTATCTACGGACTCACAGCTGGTTGCATCCCAGATAGAGGGCAAGTACCAAGCTAAAGGCCCTTTAATGGTCAAATATCTGGGAAAAGTTAAGCAGTTGATGGCGGAATTTGATAACGTGGAAGTGATACATATTCCCCGGGAAGAGAATGTTAGGGCCGACGTGTTGTCAAAATTGGCAAGCACTAAGAACCCCAGCAATCACCGCACCATTGTCCAGCAGAACCTGTTAGAACCTAGCTGCGTGATGATAATCTCA
Source organism: Acacia melanoxylon (assembly GCA_019022615.1). Taxonomy (NCBI): domain Eukaryota; kingdom Viridiplantae; phylum Streptophyta; class Magnoliopsida; order Fabales; family Fabaceae; genus Acacia; species Acacia melanoxylon. The sequence continues at coordinate 1,811,706 of JAFJYJ010000014.1, forward strand.
TAGGCAAATGATTGGCGAAAACCAATAGCCGATTACCTTGAAAAGGGAATCCTCCCGGAAGACACCGATAGTGCCAAGAAAATAGTAAGGACGTCGGCATTGTTCACTATGATTGATGACGAATTATATCGGAAGGGTTTCCATTCCCCGCTAATGAAGTGTCTAGATTCGGCCTAGGCTGACTACGTGCTGTCCGAAATCCACGAAGGAATAAACGGACACCATATGGGCGCCAGGGCATTAGCAAGAAAGGCGGTGAGGGCTGGATATTTCTGGCCATCTATGGCGAAGGATTCTAAGAAGCATGTGCAAGAGTGCAATAGCTGTCAAAAACACGCCAAGGTCATACGCACCAACCCATCAGAGTTAACTAACATGTCGGCTCCATGGCCGTTCTATAAGTGGGGATTGGATCTGCTTGGCCCATTCAAGAAGGCCCCAGGACAACTGCGTTGGCTTATAGTGGTGGTAGATTACTTTACCAAGTGGATAGAGGCAGAACCATTGGCAACAATTACCTCGGCACGAGTTCAAAAGTTCTTTAATCGAAATATTATATCTCGGTTTGGAATCCCGGCCGAAATTGTAACAGTTAATGGAACCCAGTTCACCGACAAGGGTTTCCAAGACATGGTTGCTGATCTCCACATCATTCACCATTTCGCATCTGTCGAACATCCACAATCCAACGGCCAAGCTGAGGCTGCTAACAAGGTTATCTTGGATGGATTGAAGAAGAGGATGGAAGACGGTGATTCAAATTGGGTGGAAGAGCTATACCCGGTCCTTTGGGGACTCAGAACCTCAATCCAATCAACAACACAAGAGACCCCATTTAGGTTAACCTATGGGTGAGAAGCAATGATACCCGTTGAGATCGGTGAGCCATCTTGGAGGAGGGTTAAGGCCCTACATGAAGAAGAGGACAACAACCGATCAATCGCAGTGGAATTGGATCTCGTGGACGAGGTCAGGGTGAAAGCACATTGCCAAGAGCTAGCCGCCAAGCAACTTCTCACTAATAGATATAACCAGAAATTGGTGCCGTGCGCGTTTGCAAAAGGTGATCTCGTCCTTCGGCGAGCTGACATAGGCAACAAGAATGCCGACCAAGGCAAACTTGCACCAAATTGGGAGGGTCCCTACCGAGTTACAGAAAATTTGGGAAAAGGGGCCTACAAGCTAGAAACATTAAAGAAGGAGGCAGTGAAGCGGACATGGAACGCAGACAAACTTAAGACTTATTATAGTTGATAAGCTTTCTGTGAGTGTTTCATTTATGTTTTCTTTTGAAAGAGTTATGAAGGCCTCGGTTATAAGGCCAATCCTTAATGAATTCCGGGTCTTGGAGCCCGTTTTCAATGATACATATACAAGTTGCATAGCAATGGATCAAACGTGCGCGAAACCGAGATACTTTAACCCAGCTCCCAAGACCATGTTCCAATAAAAACATGTAGGAGTCAAAGGTATTCAAACCCGGCTCCCAAGACCATGTTCCAATTAAAACATGTAGGAGTGTGAGGTTTTAAAACCCAGCTCCAGAAACCATGTTCCAATTAAAACATGCAGGAGTCAGAGGTATTCTAACCCGGCTCCCAAGACCATGTTCCAATTAAAACATGCAGGAGTGTGAGGTTTTCTAACCCGGCTCCCAAGACCATGTTCCAATTAAAACATGTAGGAGTCAGAGGTATTCTAACCCGGCTCCGGAGACCATGTCAAAATGCAAAAGAATTCATGGACAAGAAACCAGTTTTCAATGACATTTTTAATGAGAAAGAACAGGGGATGTGTTCACCAGTTCAGAATAAGTTATGTTATGAACAAGCGTTAGCAAATTCACTATGAAGACTCCAGACCTTAGCGAAATTCATAAAGTGAAACGCTGGTATTGATCAAAAATCATACTGTCATATTTACAAATAAGCTGGGCTATGACCACGGCATCAAAAGACGGCCTCAAAAGCAAGAAATCGTAAATCAACCCATTTACGACCTTAGGAAGACGGGGGCGGGGCTTGTTCCTCCTCTTCTTCATCTTCGGCACCAGGAGGTATCAACTGTCCTTTCTTGTTGACATATGACTCATAGTTAAGACCAGACAGGTTAAGGGCGAGGCCGGGATTTAGGGCGCGGATTTGCGCAACAGCATTGTCAAACGAGAAAACCGCGGCATCAGCATATTCGTTTAGCCCCGCCTTGGCCTGGCCCAGTTCAACCTCCTTGGTTGCAAGTTCATTCACCTTCGCCGCAAGCTTGTCTTCCTTAGTTGCGAGCAGGGCTTTATAGTGATCAGCGCCAGATTGCGCCTTGTCTACAGCCATCTGATCGTTTATATGAAGATCCTCTAGGCGGTGGACGTCCAACTCTGCCTTCGATAGCTTCTCCTCCGCCTTTTTTAGGTCGGACCTAGAGGCTTCCAGTTCCTCTTCCAAGGTCCTCTCCTTAGAGATAAAGGACTTGATTTCTTCTTCCTGCTTGGCCTTAGCGGCCTACAAAGAATTGAAGTTCTGTTGCAGTTGGGCATGTACCGCCGTAAGGGCCGTCAGATTGACAACGGCTCTGTCCCGGTCCTCGGCAATCTTAGCCACCTCAGAAGTTTGCTTCAGATCGGCATTCTCCTTGCTCAGCACGACCAGCTGAGTGTACGCCATCCCATATTTTACCTTCAAGAGGGCATAAGAGCGAATCAAGGAAATACCTCGGTAACCATCTAGTTGCATTTGGGTTAGCATCTTCTTGGTAGGCTCCGACAGACCAGATGCGTCATGAAGGAAAGCAGGAGGTCTCATTATATCTAATACTTCTTAGCTCAATCCCTGCGCCCACAAGGCACCCTCGGGAAGATTGGCCACGGTAAGGTTGCCCAACACCGAGGTCGTAGCAGAATTCGTTGGCGCCGGGGAAGACCTGGAAGGGACAGGCGAACCCTAAATGGCCGGCGTCTCGAAGGGCTCCACGCCCGGATTGGGTGGCCCCACCACAACGTCTTTGCCCTTGACCTTTTTGCAAGCGGCATTTCCTTCGGCATCTGACGAAGCTAGTCGCTTCTGAGAAACATTTTCGGGGGCCGGACTCGATGGGTCATTGACCGGGATGACGGGAGCTTCTTCCGCAGCTCGAGAACGGTTTTTGAAGACGTTCAGTTGCTTGGGCCTACCCATAGCTCGACCTGCAAAAGAAAAAGGATATTAGAGCAATGGAAGGGAAACAAAAAGCCAATAAACCAAGTGTCAATACAATCATACTGCTTATCGGACGCCACCTAACTAGGGGCGTGGTTATTAACTCGGCCGGATCCATGGGATCCGTTAGACTGCCGACCAGTTTCACAAGTTCCAGCAAGGTTTTCTCCTCCTCGTCAGAAAAGCTTTTGGATTGCGGAATATAATCCTCGGGTCTAAGGGTATGATGGTGCGTCGACCAGTATAGAGGAAACCTCTCTTCGGTCTCTCCGCTGTCAGTCCTCCGCACAAACCAAGGTGCCTGGCCGGGAAGGGCTTCAACTTTTATGAAAGCCGACTTGAAGTTTTTCCAAGATTCACGAAAAGGTCTGAAAAGCTTCCGGTCACGAATGCTTCGGAGCGTTGTCCAACCAAACCATTTCGTTGAAGCCGTGGTGGAAACATTTGTTTCTAGCGGGGCGAAGAAGGACATGAAGGTCGGAACGCTACAGACTAAGTCTGAATGTCAGCAGTATATCTCAAAAGCAACCGCGAACGCCCAACCATTTGGGTGAAGTTGTGAGGGAGCGAGGTGCAAATGACTCAACAGTTCGATCTGAAAGTCGGTGAAGGGAAACTTCACTCCTAAAAGAGTGATCACGTCCCGGTAAAGGAAAAAGAAATGTGGATCTTTTTTTTGCGCACGGAGAGAATCTATTGATTCACGCTTTAGAGGCAATCGGACAGTATATCCCTCCCCGTCTCCAACCCCGAGTTGGCGAAGTTCGTCGACGATCAGTGAATTCTTCACTTGTGTAACAACGCTACTCACAGCAGGGGTCAAACTTAATGGAACTTCTGAAGAGGCGGAAGTACTTGTCTCTTCGTTCGAAGATTGACTGGGTTGATGTGATGAAGCCATGAACACCTAGATATAAAAAATAAAATAAGATCAGAGAGGGGCATATTGGAAAGCGCTTTCCCAAGCAAGAGACTTGGAACTACGGAAGGACTGGGTGGAGAAACAGTCGATAAACCATTATGAATAAACGTCTCGGCTCCATAGGAAGATAATTCCCAGAGCGATACCTTCTCGGGTCTGGGAGAGTTCCTAGGTTTTCCGGAAAGTTTTGGTAAAGGAAGATCACTGTCAGGACCTAGAGAAAGGTTTTCGGGCAGAGAACCTCCGGTTTTACAGACATACGGAAAGGCTCGGGCCATTCTGAGCACCTAGAAGAGAAAAAAGGAAGCTAAGAACCCACCCGGCAAAACCCAGAAACTCCCACTAAACCCAGAAAAACAGCTTAAATACATCCAGAGAAGAGCAAAAGCACGCCAAAAGATACAGAAAAGTGCGAAATGTGATCATAAACTACAGGTAAGAAGGCGAACAACATTACCTGTCGTAGGATGAAAGACACAGCAAACTGTAGAAGCAAAGGCAGAAACTTGAGCGCAAAGCAAGTGCCTCTGGAGCAGCGGAGATAGTAGAAAGTATGAAAGAAGACTAACTATCCTTGCGAAGGAATTGATATATACGTTAGGAATTTGAAAGATCAAGAGTCACAACGCCGTTACATCTCACTAACGGAGGGGGAAACCCTAGCGGAAGTGACGTTCCAGACGAAACAGCAGGACATTAAATGCGTGCGGATATCGAGGTCAGAGGGATAACACTACATATAGGCGACGGTAGACGTTCATTATGCGTTGAGGCACGCAACTGACAGGTGCCCAGCGCATAAAATTCCCTCAAAAACCCAATCAAATTCCAGCGCCAAAAATCAATCCGTTCTTGAGGGCGGTTAATTTTAACTTAGCCCGGATTGGAGGGCGTTTTGCTCCAAAAATCAATCCGTTATTGAGGGCGGATCCGTTCTTGAGGGCGGTTAATTTTAACTTAGCCCGGATTGGAGGGCGTTTTGCTCCAAAAATCAATCCGTTCTTGAGGGCGGTTAATTTTAACTTAGCCCGGATTGGAGGGCTTTTTGCTTCAAAAATCAATCCGTTCTTGAGGGCGATTAATTTTAACTTAGCCCGGATTGGAGGGCGTTTTGCTCCAAAAATCAATATGTTATTGAGGGCGGTTAATTTTAACTTAGCCCGGATTGGATGGCGTTTTGCTCCAAAAATCAATCCGTTCTTGAGGGCGGTTAATTTTAATTTAGCCCGGATTGGAGGGCGTTTTGCTCCAAAAATCAATTCGTTCTTGAGGGTGGTTAATTTTAACTTAGCCCGGATTGGTGAGCGTTTTGCTCCAAAAATCAATCCATTCTTAAGGGCGGTTATTTTAACTTAGCCCGGATTGGAGGGCGTTTTGCTCCAAAAATCAATCCGTTCTTGAGGGCGGTTAAGTTTAACTTAGCCCGGATGGGAGGGCGTTTTGCTCCAAATATCAATCCGTTATTGAGGGTGGTTAATTTTAACTTAGCCCGGATTGGAGGGCGTCTTGCTCCAAAAATCAATCCGTTCTTGAGGGCGGTTAATTTTAACTTAGCCCGGATTGGAGGGCGTTTTGCTCCAAAAACCAATCTGTTCTCAAGGGCGGTTAATTTTAACTCAGCCCGGATCATATGACTCTGAGAAGGAAAATCGGTTAACCGTATTCCAACATCTTCACAGTCATGCGCATAGGATTCAAAAACAAAGAACGAGCGATGGAAAAAACCAAAAGGGAAATCAAGCTATGTACAGCAAATATTTTCCATTAGTAAGTGAACAATTTACATCACGTTCATACAGAAAAATTAGCCAAACCCTGATCGCAAAAATGCGCAAAACAAAATCCTGAAGCAAGAGGCTCGTAGCCATGTGGAGAAATGGAGGATGAAGAACTCTTTGTGCCAAAGAGAACTCCCAAAAACGCATGAGCGGAGACCCTTGTGGGATGTTTGGATACGGCGGACCTAGAACCCTAACCATGGCATACCCATGGCATGACAGCTCCAGACGCAAGCCAACCCACACAAGAATCTCCGCATGTGTTCAACGGAGCATGTCTGAGATCCCAGTGGAAATATTTCGCCAGGCATGTGAAGATTGGCAAATACTCTCGGAACTCCAAACGCCCGTTGGAGGTTATGGATGAAGATTGGCAAATACTCCCGAAACTTGCTGCTGATACAGACCGCAGCTGGTATAAGGATTAATGTTCGTTTCTTCTTCCTTACTTTTCGCCCCCTTATCAAACGAAGTTTTTGAGGAAAGGGCAAAGGACTAGAACCTGACCCTCCCGGCACCAGCGGTTCCGCCTGTTCAGAATGGAACTTCATCATGCAAGATAGAGTAAAAAGGATAGGTATGCACAGGCTTATATAGAAAGACCCATCCAAACGGCATAACTATTTAATGCCTTATTCATCCTAATCTTCATGAAAAGCACAATCGTCAGGGACAATCAATGCCGTCTTCATGGAAAAGCGCAAGCGCCGGCGGGAATAAACGTTCCAAAACGCAAAAGTGTAATAATGGCCACATCGGGAACAGGCGCCGCAGTTAATGCGCACAAATTCCTAAAAGGATCGTTACCAAAAAGGCAGTGAATCCGAATCCCTAGGAGGATCAAATCACGCCTGAGTAACGCTTGAACAGCGCCACCTGTCATTTGCAAACCCATTATGACAACCGATATTGGGGGCAGCACGTGGGAGAAGCTCACGGTCCGGCTAAGACCAAGTCATAAAAGCAGCAGGGTCAATCCCGGTTATCATAAAAAAATGAGAAGACGGTTACGACAACAACCTGTGACCCAGGGGGCAGGTGAGGAGACGGCGGGGACATGTAAATGTCTAACGGCCGAGTTCACCATAAAAGCTCGGTCATGACCAAGGCCGTAATAACGGTTTCAACAAAGACCACTTACCGGCACATATTCCGATTGCGAGAAAACACAACTTGCGTCCCCTGAAAAGTAGCCTGTCATTCATGACGGAGAGCGATGAGACAGGGCGAGACAGGGCAAGCAGGAAGGAAGCCTTAAAGGATTCGTACGAAGCTCAAGTTTAGCCTAGATAGATGATGATCGGATTAGTCAACGAGCTAATCTCGGCACGTCAGGAACCTGCCATACCGAGCTTGGGGGCAACTGTTATGGCCCCATATATTGGGCCATCTGGATACCCGACCCGACCAAGGGGCCTACAGTAGAACCGCCCGTTTAACCAGGTGAATGGTTAAACATTACTCCACCTTGTCTGTTATGCGAGCCGGGTAGTGGAGCGGGTAATGGCGTAACGTGGGAGGCGCATAATGGCCGGGGGATAAACACATTTGCATGAGAGTGAAACCCTAGGTAATCCCTATAAATAGGAGGTTACCCACCAGGTGCACTCTGATCTCTCTCAATTGATAGTTTACCATTCAGTCACACTGCACACACACCACTCCCTTTGGCGAAACGCCTTACCTGTGTTGCATTGTGGTCTGAACTCTCTCGCTGGTATCTCCATTATAGATATCATCGAGCTGAAGCTTCTCTTGGGTTACTCATCTCCAGAATGTCCCTGAGAGGACTATCGACCCTATATCAACTATACCTAGCCCATCGAGGCTAGACATCTGTGTTCTATCAACAAACAGGATCCATTATCAATAAATATAATTTATTGATGGTTATTTTTTAATTTCTTTTTTATATTCCCTTATAACTGAATTTCTTATCTCCATATTAGTCAATAAAAATAATTTACATAATTGAGGCATCACATAGATATGAACTTTCTTGTGCAACGCATGGGTACCAATATTTGTTCAACGTATTTGGTGTGCATTTCACTATTATTTACACGGTTTAATTTAAATGTTTTCTGTATTACAGAAGCGTTCTACAACGAAGTAAGGAAAAACAAAAAACAAAAACAAAAATGACTAAGGCAAGATGAATTGAAAATGAAATAAAAAACAAATAACAAGACCTGATAAAATTCAATGACGTTCCGAACAAACAAAAGATCCAATCAGAAAAAGCAAATAGGGAATACGGAAGACGTTACAGAGTCCAACGACTCGATCAGATATCATTAAAATTTAATTAAATCATACCAATAAAACAAGCTTTTCACGCAAAATAGGTGTGCCGATGGGGCGGGGTCCGACAAGGAAGGAGGAAGAAGATGAAGAGGTGTGATGATGATGTGGTGGTGTGGGGTCCACATGTGAACTCCAACTGGCTCTTCCACATGGCGGTCCACGTGTCACCCTATCATATGTGGCACACGTCTGTTAGTCTAAGCCAACATTGATATTCTGAGCAAAAAAAAAAAGCCAACATTGATATGTTTTAGAACTTTAGGCGCGACATTGAGACCAAAAAAACTTTCATGCAACCTTACTCTCAATGGTGTACTTCGGCAAGAAATTGTTACTTAACCCTATTATAATTATATACTAGTTTATACGTAAGATAAATTAGTCCAAAGAAAAATTATAAATACAAATACTTTAAATTATTTTATTTTACTTCTTATTATATTATGAAATCCTTTATATGTGTAACACTAAATATGTGTAGCAACAACAACGATTGTCAAGCTTAGTAATACCTTCTTTGGCAAAAAAAAAAAAAAAAGTTTAGTAATACCTTCGATCATTAATATAAAAGCTAAATAACTAATTTAAGTATATTAAGGAAGTTAGTTAAGTCAGTTATTTGTGATAAAAATGGGTTGATTTTTTTAAAATACCATATTTCATCACCATTGGATGGAATATATTAATATATGTGCAATAAATAGGGATACTTTGAGAAAAATTATAAATATAAGAAATAAAGTGGGTTGAAGTCTCATATTTTAAATCAAATGCAATCTCAAACTATTACATTAATTAGCTGCGCAAGTTTGGTCAGTAAACTCGGTCCATCCACTCATCAACCTCCTAATTATTTTTTAAAATATTTGGTTTGGAATCCTCTATATTAACAAAATTAATTACAAATACTACATGGGATTGGCGAAATATCAATACTTCTACAATTTTTCACGAACATTATTAGTTTTCAATATTTGTGTAATAGTATTGTTTATCTCAGCTTATATTCAACATTTTTAGTACATATATTCATTGTGAATACAATCAAACTGTCAACTAAAATTGTCAACTGAAAAAAACATTTTTTTTTTTAAAAAAAAAAGTTCACATAACGAACGTTACATAAATGAATACACCACAAACTGTAAATTTAGTCAAAAATTGATTATTATTATTTTTTAAGAAAATGCGGACAATGTTTTCTTAATTATAGAACTTCTTGTTTTATTTACAACACGTGCTTTAATTAATTTCTAACAAGTGTCATAGTTTGGTAACGTCTCCAAATTAATCTTATACGAGCAACACACAACGCCAAAAGTTAATTTTGCCCAGTTTATAACATATGGAAAAAACACTTCCCATGTTATAGGAGAAGTGTATTCTCATGTCACAAACGAAATGGTGAGACCCACATATATATATATAATGAGCATTATATATATATGTGGGTCCCACCATTTCATATGTGTAGGAATCTTCTTTTTCTCATGCAACATGAGAAGTTTAAACCCCATAACATATACATATTAAATCCTCCTAAGGGACCTAGTTATATAATGAATAAGCCTTTCCCTAGTGTCAGCTATATTTGTGGCTGGCTATAAAGTGTGGGCACATATTAAAAGAATAACGGTAGAGCATGCATGAGTAGTTCCAACTTACAAAGTGGAAATAGTGATTACAATAATATCAACAACACCTATATAATACCTATTGCCATAGTTGAGTTGAAGCATCGAAGAAGCTGATTTCTTATTTGCAGAGCTAAGTCTGTATCAGCTTCTTCACTGAAATTAATTAGCAATCCAATTATATTGATCCATGGCTAGCTCTCTGGCTTTGATCAAGATCTTGAGTGTGGTCATGGGCATGGCAATGGCAACAAGCAAAGCCGAGGGTGCTAGGGCTTTCTTTGTGTTTGGTGATTCTCTCGTTGACAATGGCAATAACAATTACTTGGCAACCACAGCTCGTGCTGACGCTCCTCCTTATGGCATTGACTACCCGACTCGCAGACCAACCGGCCGATTTTCTAATGGCTACAACATTCCTGACTTCATCAGTAACATCCAATACAATCCTCAATTAACTTCATCATATGTATTTATTTGCGTTTGCTCATTCTTATCACTAATTAACTTATTAATTGCTTCGCCAGGTCAAGAACTTGGGTCAGAATCCACGCTTCCATATTTAAGCCCCGAGCTCATTGGACGACGATTGCTTATCGGTGCCAACTTTGCCTCTGCTGGCATTGGAATCCTCAACGACACCGGAATCCAATTTGTACGTGCATTGGACTATTTAATATGTTGCGATCTTTTTTGAAGTATGTATAGCACTTAGTTTCCTACCTAACATAGGATGTGCCATAGATTAATATTTCAAGAAGCAAGTAAATTTTGCAGGTAAACATCATCCGAATATACAGACAGCTAGAGTACTTCGAAGAATACCAACGAAGGGTGACTGCTCTGATTGGAGGCGCAAGAACGAAGCGATTAGTGAATAGAGCATTAGTGCTGATCACTCTTGGAGGCAATGACTTTGTGAATAACTACTACTTGGTGCCTTACTCCGTCAGATCTCGCCAGTTCGCTCTGCCAGATTATGTTAGATATTTGATCTCCGAGTACAAGAAGATTCTACGGGTCAGATTCTGAATTTGCATAGGCATCCATGCATCCATGCAATTCCTTTTATTTTCTTATAAAAATATCTGAGATGTATTAGAATACATTAGAAAAAGTCTGGCATCAACTTATTAGGGTAATTGATTGAACACATATAACCTTGAGGGATGACTTATTAAATTATCGTCTTAAGTTATTTTAATAAATAGATAAACATAATACATACCTACTTCTAAAACAATCTAATAAGATGGACGTGATTTTAGAGATTGCACGATATTGGAGCTCGAACAGTCTTGGTGACAGGAACTGGTCCACTCGGGTGTGTGCCAGCAGAGTTGGCGCAACGAGGCAGAAACGGTCAATGCTCGGTTGAGTTGCAGCGAGCTGCATCATTATTCAACTCACAACTTGTACAGATGTTGGGTCAACTCAACCGTGAACTTGGCTCCCAAGTATTTATTGGTGTCAACACACAACAGATGCACCTCGATTTCATCAATAACCCTCAAGCATTCGGTATTTCCATAAATATTACTACCTCTGGTCTTACTACAGAACATACTTTGTAGTGTAATTTGCACTATAAACTATGTCTTATATTTTGGACCGGATATTTTTTAGAAAATTTATCTTCTCTATATTTTACTTGGGTGAATAAACTTAAATATAATGATGCGTTGAGGATTTGATTATATAATTTGTTCTGTTGGAAGCAGGATTTGTGACATCAAAGGTGGCATGTTGTGGTCAAGGACCGTATAATGGTATAGGGCTGTGCACCATAGCATCCAACTTGTGCCCAAACCGTGATGAGTACGCATTTTGGGACCCATTTCATCCTTCGGAAAAAGCCAATAAGTTGATTGTTCGACAAATCATGTCAGGCACCAACGAGTATATGAACCCCAGGAATCTCAGCACCATCTTAGCCATGGATTCCCCCAACTAATAATCATTCATCTATTTTGCTTCCTTTCCTTCGTTTTACTTCTTCCTTGGATTTTTTTTTTCCATTTTGTTTGGTGTGGGAGGGTTTCATATTTGTGTCCTCTTATTTCTTATTTGTATTTGTTTCGGTTATCATCATCCTCTTTTGGAAGTTGAGTCAAAAAAATAATGATCACATATGTGATCAGACAAAAGTTTTCTCACTGAATGAGTTGATACAAAATATTGAAGCTCAAGTGTAGCTGAGAGCGATTAATCGGTAGTTTAGAGCATTTGAAGCATTTGAGCCGTTTGACGTACATAAAGCAATTGCCAATTACTCTGATGAAAAAAAAAAAAAAAAAAAAATCCGCTGACAAGAAAACTGGCAGTTTAGGTATACTATAAATTAAAATAAACGATCAGAATTGCTTGACAAGAAATCTTTTATATATGATTACAATAAACTAATCCTACATAATAATTTTGACATAGCCTTCAACAGTTCAACCCTTATTTACACAGCCCTGGTAACAATGAAACATCCCACCAGTATTTCTATCCAAGAATAAATCTAGAAGAACGCATTGAAAAATCACCAGTGTTTTGAGCTGGAGGTATGAGTTGCTTCTGAATAGTCATATTTCTAAAAATCACCGGTGTTTTTGGCAAAAACTTCAAAGTAGGCATCCCCACTGGCTCAATTCCTTTTTCTTTTAATTTTTGTCTTTGCAGCTTTCTTTTTCTTCCCCTCTTCGTCCTCTCTCGTCCTTCCTTCTTTCTTTCTTTTCTTATGCGGAGCGTGAGTTGGAAGCAAATTTAACTGTATTTTTTGCCACATAGGATGGATTATAGATTATAAGGACAATAATATAAAATGAAAAGGTAAGGTAATAAGTCATAGAGGGACTGAATCACACTGAGTCATACATAAGGGACTAACTATATTATGAGTTAAACGTTGAAGGATTAAGAGATTGATTTTCCCTAAAATTAATAAGGCAATCAGGTGAAATGAAATTGAAAAGAAAAACAAAGATAAGACCTGATAAAATACAATCATGTTTCCAAGAGACAAAAGATCTGATAAATTATATTACAAAGGTGGATACACAAAAAGGAAAAAAAAAAAAATCTGAAAATCTGAAAATCAAAAAAAATAATTATTTTTATTATTATAATGAAACAAAAAATATTTTTTTATCTATATTAGAAAACATGTACACAATAAATCCTTGATAATAAAATATCTAAATTATTGAAATTTACTTATCTTTTAAAGTTCAGGCCATTAACGTTAATCTTTTACTAGTATCTTGACATGGTATCTAATTATTCCAATTGATTATTGTTATTTGACGAATATTGTCAGCACTCAGCGTCGAAAAGTGAGGATCCAAAAGCACCATCATAATTCATAACAAATGTTTTAATGTAATGAGAATTAATAGGCTTCCTATAACGAATACATAAAGGAACGTCGTAAGAGGAATTAGTATTTTAATTTAATCACATGCGCTAATGATATCAATTAACATATCTAGGGTTGGATACATTATATGTAGAAGGAAGCATCCTCAATAAGTAGTATCTATCTATATATATTCTATAATACTTGTATTACCACCGTTAAATTCTGTTTCCATTTTAAGTAACACCGTTATTGTTACGGATCCCACTCAGGCCCAATATTGAACTGGCTCACTAGGGAATAGGCCCGATGACGGGATCCTCCTATATTTTTGGGAAATCCCACTATTATCTATTATATCGGGTATATCAAAATCCCTATCTTGGATATGATATAACGGCCATAGATCACGATAGATCCTAGATACCGGACCGAAGGTATCTTCTATAAATACAGGGGTCTACCCTTAAGGTGCACAGGTTCTAACCTTGAACTATTTACATTCAGTCACACTGTACACACACAGCACCCCCTTTGGTAGGCTCGTGTACAGTGATCCCACACTCTCCGGAGTATCTACCTCATAGATATTCGGGTGAGTCTATCTATCCAATATCAAAGCACTAGCCTTCTAGGCTAGACATCTGTGTTTTACACCAGAACATTGGCGCCGACTGTGGGGACGTTAAATTTTGATCCCCGTGACCGACGATGGCAAATACCAGAAGCAGCAGTCAGAACCCGCAGCCTGGAAATCAACAACAGGCTGAAGCAAGTCAACAACAACAATCGCAGGACATACCGGTGCCCGAGGACGTCCCGGAAGACAATGTCGCGGATAGGGGGAACAACGAGTCCGACACGGCCTCCTCCCCTGCAGTGACGGCCAAACCTCAGGGCGCGAAGGCACAAGAAGTCCCAGCCTCGAGTCCAGATCTTATTCTTCTACGAAAAACACAGGACTCAATGCTGAGGCAGATGGAAAATATTGAAAAACGCACCAACCTCCAACGTCAGGAGGATTTTAGGGTGATGTAGCAGATGATGGAGGATCGCTGCAACCAACTGGCGGCGATGATACAAAGATTTAACCGGGAGGACGGACGTGCTAGAAAAGAAAACATGGTCAGTGGGCAGCTGAGGTCCACACAACAAGAAACCGGAACAACTATTCCGAAGACAGATTTGGTGCGACCTCGAACCGGAAGCCAGTTTCCTCCAAGAAGAAAATGCACGCCGAGTCTACCTCGGATGATGATGAAGACCGAGGTCGTGAGAAACCACCTCGGCTCGAGGTCTCCCCAAAGAAGTACAAGATGAGATATGCGGTAGGCCGCAACAGTAGTGCGTTCTCGAACGAGATAGCAAACGAACCTTATCCAAAGGATTTCGACCTGGCGAACCTGCCCAAATTAAATATGACGGATCACAAGACCCCAGGACCCATCTGGATACATTCGAGTTGCTCATGTTCGTACGACGAATTGGAGGACCGGTAATTGGCCGACTTTTTGCCACCTCACTAACAGGACCGGCCCAGAAATGGCTAATCTCGCTACCAACCAATTCAATTCAAAGTTTCGAAGACCTTGGGACCAAGTTTGAGTCAAACTTTGTGACAAGTAAGAAACATCCCAAGTCCTAGTTCACCCTTAGCAAAATTAAGCAACGGCGCGGTGAAACACTCTAGAAGTATTTGGACAGATTCAAGGAGGTGGCATTGCAGGTACAATCCCTCCCAGAGAGCGTACACATACATTGCCCTCTAGATGGACTTGACCCATCATCCCGGTTGGCGAATTCCATATAAAATTCGTACAACATCATAGTCGTGGCCGAAGACTTAAAATTATAAATGGTTGCTTAGATTTGTTGGTGTATTGATGGAGCCGAAAACTTCAAAATATGGCATCTAACCATTATATTGATACATTAATTGTTTTCCCGGCATTTATTCATATATTTTAATATTTATTTTAATTAATTTTTTGTGAACTTTTATGAAAGAATAGTTCAGCTACAGGTGAAATAAGTCAGAGTAATTATTTGTCAGCCGGGTGGATGCAAATTTAAAAGTCGTGAATTTGGGGTGAAAATTAATGGCAAGTAAAGTTAGCAGTAGGAAAAGAGTGGGAATGAAATTAACACATGGAGGGCCAAGTTGAACTGTTTCTACTGCCAACTTATTATATCATGTGTAGTAGTTGACATTTACTATCTCTAGACTTTAGTATAAGACTCAAATAACTGGGGATTAAGAAAGGTAAATAAATGACTTAGTTATAACATATATGTTACACTATCTATTTGAAATACTTATGTGTATTATTATTATATATCAGTTTATAAGTAAGATAAATTAGTCCAGAGAAAAATTATAAATACAAATACTTTAAATTATTTTATTTTACTTTTTATTATATTATGAAGTCCTTTATATGTGTAACACTAAATATGTGTAGCAACAACAACGATTGTCAAGCTTAGTAATAACTTCTTTGGCCAGAAAAAAAAAAGTTTAGTTAATACCTTCGATCATTAATATAAAAGCTAAATAATTAATTTGGGTATATTAAAGAAGTTAGTTAAGTCAGTTATTTGTAAAAAAAAAAAAAACAAAAAAAAAATGGGTTGATTTTCTTAAAATACCATATTTCATCACCATTGGATGGAATCTCTTAATATATGTGTAATCAATAGGGATACTTTGAGAAAAACTATAAATATAGGAGATAAAGTGGGTTAAAGTCTCATATTTAAAATCAAATTCAATATTCAATTATTGTATTAATTAGCTGCGCAAGTTTGGTCACTAAACTCGGTCCATCACTCATCAACCTCCTAATTATTATTTTTAAAAAAATGGTTTGGAATTCTCTATATTAACAAAATTAATTACACATACTACATGGGATTGGCGAAATATCAATACTTTTAAAAATTTTCACGAATATTATAAGTAGTTTTCAATATTTGTGTAATAGTATTGTTTATCTCAGCTTATATTCAACATTTTTAATATATATTTTTGTTAAGGACTCATATATGAGGCCCACTGGTTGTGTGGCACAGCAAGGACAACTTGTACCAGAATCCCACCATAATCAGGTAAGATACTAATTGACCTATAATTAAGGATATAATCATGGAACATGCAAGTAGTGCGGCTGTGCATGGGCCAGGAGGCGCACAAAACCCAAGGTCCAAACCTTAAAAGGTAATCTTTGTAAATAGGAGGTTAACCTAAAAGGTACATACTCTCTATTCATCCTATCTACTATTCAGTCTCACTGTGCACACACTCCACCCCTTTTTGGCTAAACTCCATATCAGTGCACAGTGATCCATTGATATTCTTCGGTGTCTTCCTTATAGACATCCTAGAACAATCATACTCTCTTTGGTATGTACTGATAGATATCTTAGAGAGGTTCATTGTGGCTAGACATCTGTGTTCTACACCAGAACATTGGCGCTGACCGTGGGGATGATAAATTTCAATTCCCAAACAACTACAAATGGCTACAAATACCAGAAGCTGTAGCCAAATGCTTTGGCAGGACCAGATGTCAGAGGAACAACCATAGCAGCATCTGGAGCGAACGATTCAACATGAGGACTCAGTCGCCCCAAATTATAATCAAGTTATGGTGGAGACTGAGGGGGAAACAGCTGATACTACAACTTCTCCATTTGTTGCGGTTCCTCAAAATGGGACCGCCACGCTAATCCGGCCATAAGTTCAACAGTAGGACCCTCCTCCCCAATTTCATATAGAGAACTCGGACTTTCGTCTCCTGCAAAATACACTGGCTTCAATGTGGAGATGGATGGATGAGATGGAACTTCATAACCACCTCCCAAGACAAGAGGATATTCGGTTGATGCAAGAAGAGATGGACCGTCAAAATGCCCTTTAGCGGCAAGAAGAGAGGAGAAAGATGCAGTTGCTGGAAGAGCGTCTCGGAAGAATGGATGAACCTGTGCATGAGGTCAACCCGGATGGAAGCGGGCCCAGCCGGGTCAACATCGCATCTTCTACTCAAACTGGTACAGAAGACCCTCGGCAAACAAATAGCCAAAGAATGAGGTTACTTGAGGAGAGCCTCAGAAGAATTGAGAACCTGACTCGAAACAGGAACTGGGATGAACCCAGCTGGGCTACTGCCTCAGCCTCTGTGCAAGTCGGCATAAAAGACCCTCAGCATAATCATGCTGGAAATAACGTGATTAATCAGGATTAGGGTCGGACCCCCGAAACTCAGGGTCTAGATCATACATCCTTGAGGAACAAGCAGGTTGAGCCTAACTAGGATACTGCAATTGCGAGTTGAGATGCGCCACCACAAATGCTCAGCCTATCTTTTACTGATATCTTCTTACGACTAAGATAATCTTTTATTTTCTTTCCACAACTATTTGTGTGAGTTTGTGTCATCATCGCTATCTTAATCTTTGTGGGACGATACTCTACTTACTATTTATTACTTGTTCGACCGGTACACTTACCAACAAGGAATTCGACCAACAGCTCCCTACGAGGAGTTCTGATCGGAAAGGGCTACCTACGGAGGGGCTGACCAATCGAAGGGATTGAGTGAAGCACTGAGTGAAGTACCGTGGAGTAGAGCCACCGTGACGTCAAACTGAAGAATAGATCCATCATGACAACGAACCATAGAGTAGCGCTACCAGTGTATCGGTTCCCCAGGTAAGTACATCACAATGAGTGCCACGTCTAATAGGTTCCCTAGAGAAAAGGTGTATGTAATCCAGTATATCGCCATAGGGTGCTCCAGTGCTGTATGGCATATATTGTGTTATGGTATTCAGGAAGGAACTAAACTCGCACTAGAAGACATTCTAGTTGTGAACAAATTCCCTGAGATGTTTCTAGAAGTTCTCGGCGGATTACCACCAAGAGGGGGAGTTGAATTCACTATTGGGTTGATGCTTGGTACCGAACTAATATCAAAGTTTCCGTATTAGATGGCTCCAAATGAATAAGTTTTGAGGGACGAAAGCACAAACCGAAATGAATACACCAATCTAGCAATTATTATTCCTGCCACGTCAGGAGGGCGTATGGCCCATGATGATGGTCGACGCCGCTGATGCCTGGTGACTTAACTCCAGTTTGGTAGATTGGGAAGTGTGTGAGGCTAGAGGGATGCGATGGTCGTAGATAATTTGGATCCATTTGTTGCAGTTAAAGCTGCACGGGATTGGGGCATGTCCTGGTGAGGACGAAGTGGTGTTGTGTACCTCTCAAATGTTCATGGTGAGCAGTAAGACCTTTAGGACCAGTGTGTCTCTAGGTCGTTGGGCATGTATATGTTCGATGAAAAGCCTTAAGTCCTGTGATACTATTGTGTCTATAGGCTGGCAGAAGCCCACAGTTGTTAGACAACAAATACCAGGAAGTATCCCGAAAAGTTTGTGAAACCTGAGGATAGCAGGCAATGTTCGGAATAACCGGAAGACTAAAGTAGAATAGACTAAAGCATTCTACAGATGGCTTGAGTAGCCAAGGATAGAGGTCTGAATGCGTTTAGTTAGTGATGACCTTTTAAGATTAGTTGTCTCGTTCTTGAATAGGTTTAAAATTGAATTTTTTTTTAACTTACAAATACACCTGCTAAAAATCATACCAGTAGTGGAATGCACCCAATCCATAACATTTCGCCTTGAAGGGGCGCATGTTTTTTTCCTATAAGACCTTACTGTCTTTGGCTGGGTCGAGTTCCCGGTAGATGGGGTCGTTATTGAAGGCTCATGTAGGGCCTAACCATCTATGGCTGGACCAGTTATCGGTAGATAGGGTTGCTACTTTATGTGCCAGTGTGAACACTAGGTCTCTTATGGGAGGGCCGGAGGTTCTCCCACATCGTTTGACAGTGCCGTTAATGTTTGGTGACTTGACTTGAGGCCAGAGGGATACAGAGGCTGGATTTGGGGATTGGGATAGGGTGCTCACTATACCAAGTGGTTGAAGTGGTGGCGTGTGCTCTCAATTGTTAAAAATTGAGAATGAGACAACATAATGGGTAGCGATGACATGATTGTTGATGCTATTATGTTGAAAGAAAAGAAGTATAATTGGAAATAGTGATATAGGAATAGAAACTAATAGAATGGTCTAGGAATCTAAACCAGATGGGTTAGGTAGTAGTTGTTAGCTATAGTGCTAAAAAGCTTGAATGGAAAAAACTTAGATGAAATAGGTGTGCAGAGGCTTGAGGCAATAAGATCTGGTGTGCAAGTGTGCACGAGGCGGTGTCCTTAGGCCATAAGACCGATGTGTTAGTTTTCTATGTGTTTTGATGATAACTGACAATTGTAAACTAAATTGAAGTTTGTCTTTGTTAAGTTGAAAAACTTACTGTCAAAGACAGACTTGAGTTTGGAGTTGTCAAACTCGAGTTTGGACTTGACAGAGAGTAGCTCAAGTTTTTCAAAACTTAGACAAACTCGAGTTTACAGAGTTTGTGTCTTATAGAGAGCACCCTAATTTTTTTTCAAGTTAAAGCAAACTCAGGTAAGTTATGGCAAACTCAAGTTTATGTTAGACAGAGAGCCTTCAATGTTTTTAAACTTAACTAAACTCGAGTTTAGTATGCCAAACTCGAGTTTGTACTTGGCCGAGAGTCTTAAAGCTTTCTCATCTTTAGCAAATTCTAGTTTGTGAAGATAGAATATCACCTAGAGGGGGTGAATAGGTGATCTCAAAACTCTTTTTGCACACCCACACGAAGACAAGTAAAAAGTAAAAATGGAGAAATAAAGCAGAGAAGTGAAATACACACAAGGCGATTTATACTGGTTCGGTCCAATTTCACTGACCTACGTCCAGTCCCCAGAACACCTGGGATTCCACTATCTTCAAGAACAATTACACACTCTGTAAACGAAGGATGATCCTCTCACAGACTCCACTCCCCCTTACAAGTTGTAATTGATACACCCTCTCTTAAGGTTCCTCAACCTTAAGATTCAACTGATAAAAAGATAAAGGTTTATGAACTCCTCACGAGTAGATAGAGTAATGAACACTGAAGAACAAATCAATGAAATAGTTGAAACAACAAATAGTATTAACTCGAATTAATTGCACAGCGTTTCGGTAGTTTGCAGAATTGAATGCTTCTGGTATTTATAGTTGATAGCATTAATAACCGTTGAGAAGAACTTAAAGTGCCGTTGTGAGTAATGGATATATCCGTTGAGATTATGTTGCTCTGTTTCTTCGTATTTCTCCGACATTTGTCCGTTATTCTCTCTTGACATTCTTTATTCAAAATATCTGTTGGGATTAGTTGAGAATGTATGAGGAAAATAGTAGAGAAGCTTTAATGGTGCCAGGAGGTCATCTGCCAGAATGGTGAATATGTCTGCGTTGCATTAAATGCGTCTGACACATGCTTCCTTATTTTCAAATTAGCGTTAATCCCCATAAAACTCTTTTGAAACTCATTAGCAAACTTGTTAAACGAAATTTGTAATACTAATGACAGAAGATACAAAGTATATAAACCATAACAAGAGATTTGACAAAGATTGGAATATGATTTGTAAAATTGATACATTTTGGCAAGAGTCGGATCCTTTTAGCTAGAATCAACTTACTGTTGTGAACCATGCTAGGCTAGAGTCACAAGATTCTGGCTCAAGTTTAGGTCAAGACTCAAGGCATATTGTGAAGGCTAGAGTCAAAATGATCAAACACAATGTGGTAGGCTAGAGTCGAAAAATTCTGGCTAGAGTCTGGGTTAAAAACTCAAGGTGCTTTTGTGTAAGCTAGAGTCAAATTGTTCTAGGGAAGCATTCTAGGGTTGAGTTTCAAATCTTAGGCTCAAGTCTAGGTTAAAACTCGAGGCACATTGTGTAGGCTAGAGGTAAAAAGGTTATTTGAAAATAACGGTCAAAAACTTGGCTAGAGCCAATGCTCTTAGGCTGGAGTTTAAGACTTGGCTCGAGCCAGTAAAAGTTGGTTAGAGCCCAAATTTGTATTCTGAAAAATTTAGACAGGAGCTTGGCTCGAGTCTAATGAGTTAGGCTAGAGTCCTGGGCTTGGCTCGAGTCATCACAAATTGGCTAGAGCCAACATTTGCATTTTGTCAAATGTAGACAGGAGATTGACTAGAGTCAGCAGAGATTGGCTAGAGCCAATCTGACAGATAAAATGCAGATGTGAATTTTGCAAAGTAGAACATCTTGTTTTCAATCATAAGTAATACAAGAGGTTAGTTATCATCAAAACAAACATCTGGAGCTAACAGTTTGCACTTGGCCAAGAATCCTTAAAGTTTTTTTTTTCATCTTTTAAGCAAACTCGGGTTTGGGTTAGTAAACTCCAGTTTGTGGCAAACAGAGTGCTCCTCACTATTTTGAACTTAAGAAAACTCCAGTTTGGATTTGAAAACCCCTGTTTGAGCTTTCTGGACTTAATTTTATTTTCACTTCAAAAAGTCCCAAACTCAAGTTTGTCACTTAATGACTCGAGTTTGCTCCTGTTTGAAATTGTTCTTCAAAGCTCAATCGCGATGATTACCTGAGTAAGAACAAAACTCGAGTTTGTGTTTCTAAACTCGAGTTTGGATGTTTAGAAAATATTGCAAACTCCAGTTTGCTTGAACAAACTCTAATTTAAAGCGCTCTGTTTGAAAATCAGAGTACACGATTTAGTGAAATCTTCATGTATGATCTAGATACTTCATATCATCACTCATTACTATTCCTAACTATGTTTAATTAGTTTGTTAGTGAGTTTCAGATGATTTAAAGTGTATTAGATTGAGGATTAAGCATAAAGCAAAAGGTGACGTCAGCACATTTATTGCTGGTCTAGAAATCTTAGCACCCTTTTGGAAAATCATTCTCTGGACTTTGCAAAGGTTTAAATGTTTTCTTTCCCTCTATGGAAGCTTCATCTCCCAATGGATTAATTTGAAGGAAAATCAACAAGACTAGCTGAGTACCTGAATTAACGCTAAG
The DNA here is from genome assembly GCA_019022615.1 of Acacia melanoxylon. Classification (NCBI taxonomy): domain Eukaryota; kingdom Viridiplantae; phylum Streptophyta; class Magnoliopsida; order Fabales; family Fabaceae; genus Acacia; species Acacia melanoxylon. Next base: position 1,833,872 of record JAFJYJ010000014.1, read on the forward strand.
AAAGATAGAGAATGGATCAAGTTGCAATCTAACAACTACATTAATGTCTCCAACCGTTACATTAATGATTTGAACAGTCATTTAATGCTTCCAACATATATAAGTTGAAGCATTCAAGTCTCTCAACAACCAGAATACAGAAAATGAAAAAGCTATCAAGTTTCAATTGCATTTAGTGTTCTCTACCTACTTGTAAAGTATCTTTTGATACATTGTACTTCATTGATTATTTCATCTGCTCTTTTAGAGAGTTTATCATTGATTATCTATCATTGTAATAATCTCAAGGTTGTGGGAACCTGTGAGATTGGGATTATCAATTTACAACTTGTAAGGGGGACTATATCCTAGTGAGAGGATAACTTTCGAGTGCAGAGTGTGTAACTGATTTGAGAGTTAGTGAAAATCCCAGAGTGTTTGGGGATTGGACGTAGGTCAAGAGTTAGGACTGAACCAGTATAAATCTTGCTATGTCAAGCTTTTCTTCTCTCCTTTGTTTAACCTTGTTTTGCTGTTTGTGATCGGGTGTTTGAAAAAGAATTTTTAAAATCCCCAATTCACCCCCCATCTTGGTGATTTCCTCCATTTACACCGAGATGCTTAACACTATATGAAATGTTGATTGGCATGGTGACTTTAGACTAGTGTATCTAGAGTACATCTTGAGTCTAGCAAAACATTTGCTATACCAGGTAGTAGTTGCGATGCCTAAGACCTAAGAATGATTTCTTAGGTAATGAGGCTAGAATCCGCAGTGCTGTGGTAATAGATTGAGCCGGAAGGCCAATATATGTTAAGTCGGGAGGCTAAATGAGTCAGGTAGTGAGGCCTACATTGTTAGACCTGACTATCACCCAAGAGGGGAGTGAATTGGGTGTTTGATAAGTCTTTAGGAACTTTGAAAATCTTTTCGCAACTTCTAATTCAACAATTAGATATTCAAATAAGTATATACTGGAAATAGAAGAGATAAAGGAAGAGAATATGCAAACAGTGATTTATACTGGTTCAGCCCTTCCTTGACCTACGTCTAGTCCCCAAGCTCCACTTGAGATTTTCAATCCACTATCTCCATGTTTAACCGGGCACAAGAGAAAAGCCTTTACAACCTCACAAGTTTAGTCGGGCACTTGTGCAGCCTTTACAATCTCTTACCGAGATACTCCCCCTTACACACTGTAAGGATACAATTACACACTCTGTAAACGAAGGATGATCCTCTCACTCTAGGACTCAGTCCCCCTTACAAGTTGTAATTGTACACTCACTCTCAAAGGTTCCACAACCTTGAGATTTGATCACTAAATAGATAATCAAATAAGTGTTTGGACTCTCTCACAGAGTAGATGAATAATAATCACTGAAGTACATAATCGATCATCTCACTCTCTACTGTAAACTATATAAACTTTGAGAAACAGAGTGTATGAACTATCGACGGTGAAGTAGTAAAATCATTTCGTTGGCTTTGTCGATTCATTCATCAACCGTCGTCACTCCTTCCGGTTTGAAGACTTTGCAATTTATATGTTATTGTGTTTCGACCGTTGCGAGCATTCGACCGTTGGAGATCAGTTGGAAGTAGCCGTTGAAGCTTCTGTTGCTTTTTGACCGTTGAGCTCTAATCCAACTTTAATCATAAAATGTTTATCGTTGACTTCGTTAATGCTCCATCTTGAGTGTTGTATTAATAGCCGTAGAGAAGATTCAAGCTTTTTGTTGGAATGTTGAAACTATCCGTTAGACTCATAAGCTTTCCTCTGTTGCATTTAATGCTTCTCTGACACACAAATTGCTTTATGCCAATTTGTTGTTAATCCATGATAAAATCATCTGAAACTCATTAGCAAACTGATTAAGAGCAACTAGGAGTAGTAATGAGTAATGATATGTAGAAATGAAATCACAATCGATGATTCAGGAATTACGAAGACGGAAATTTCAAAACAGAGGTATCTTGCTCGAGCAATAATCCTTGCTTGCTCGGGCAAGCTTCTCTTGAATTAGTTAAAAATGTTCTTGGCTGCTGATGCTCGAGCAGAGCTACCTTGGTTGCTCAAGCATGAAGATTTTCATGCTCGGGCAAACATTTCGTTTGGCGATGGAAAAGGCTTCTACTCGTTGTTGCTCGAGCAAGCTAATATTCTTGCTTGGGAAACCCATAGACAGAGGCAAGAACTTGAAAGAATTCCAATGCTGCTCGGGCATCCCTTTTTCCATTGCTCGAGCATGATAATTTTCATGCTCGGGCAAGCTTTTCTTTATGTAGAAACAAAGTGTTTCTACTCGTTGTTGCTCAAGCAAACCAACATTCTTGCTCGAGCAAGACACAGACAGAGGCAAAATCTTGAGATTGATAGATGTTGCTCGGGCAATATTTTGGTCTTTGCTCGGGCAGCTTGCTCGGGCAAGCCTTCTTCTTTGCTTGGGCAAGACTATCTGACTTGTGGATTTTTGCTTCTGTCTCGATGTTGCTCGGGCATGCTTCATAAGTTTACTCGGGCAAGTTTTAGTTTCTGGTATAAATCAAAGTTTAGCAAATCATCCCATTTCAGAAAGCTCTTCAAATATTCTTTCCATTTCAATAAGAATCAGCTCCAAGCTAGTTGTAGTTCGTCCATTAACATCAAATGAATGGAGGTTGTTCTTATCCAGCGTTTCTGCAGCATCCAGAATAGACTGTCAACTTCAAAACATCATAACTCCTTCAATTGATATTTTTTTCTGTGATCTTGATGTTTTTTAAAAGGTAGTTGAGTCTAGTTTCCAATGGCACCGATTTCAGCTCATTTGGATTTTTCATTTGTGAGATATGCTCAAATTACCGAAGCTTGGTCTGGACTGTGACGGTGATTTTTGTGCCAACTTGAAAAACGCATATCTCTCTCATCTGAACTCCTTTGGAGTTGAAATGTATATCCAAATGACGCATTGGGAGTCTAGTTTCATATGCCACTGGTTTCACGTCAATCCAATTCCTGGTTTGGGAGATATCGTCGAATTATCAGAGATCGCCAGCTAAAACGCAAAACAGAGCTGAACATAGTGCTGAAAAATCGACCTTGCTCGAGCAGGATCTCTTTTCATGCTCGAGCAAGAGCGGTTTTGGGCTGAAAATGCACCTTGCTCGAGCATAACATTGTTGTTGCTCGAGCATGACTTCAGGAACTCAATTATATAGCTTATTTTAACTCCGAATCGAGCCATTTCAACTTCCATTTGACCATAGAGACTTCCAGAATCAATCTTAGAACTTGAATGATGATATCTTCATTCCATTTAGCAAGTTTTTCCTTCTTCCTTCCCCCAACTTGATCATTCTTCATCATTCTTCCCAGTTCGAACTTAACTTCTTAGTTTGAACTTAACATCCCAGTTCGAACTTCACTTCTTAGTTTGAACTTAACATCCAAGTTCGAACATATACAGACAGGCAGATAAACAATGTGCATAGATACGTTCGCCCATCTCGGCATAATCTTTCTTCTTTGGACTCATCATTCTCTTGAAATTCCACCTTCTTCAATATCTTTTCTTCTTCTTGATTATTCCCAAAATATTTTCATAACTTCTTGTTTTCTTGACATTCTCTGCAAGTTCTTCCTTCCGTAACCTCTTATCTCCTTCTTGATTAATCTCTATAATTCAACTCGGACTAATCTACATTAAATATACAGTAGTTAGTCAATGTATATGATATAAACTTTTTGCTATGAATAATGGCATCTATATAAGACATCATCAAAACTAATCATATCCAACAACATAACCAAGCGTTGTGAGGATGGACCAGCGGGTCCTGTGTTCGAATACTATACCTGGATACAAGATGAATGAGATTAGGGTTCGTGCTAGTTAGGCATGCATAGAAAGGGAATAGACTAGATGTCTAGAATTTTTCCCTAAGTTTATACGTTCAAATTTCGAGGACGAAATTTAAATTAATAGGAGGAGAAATGTAATACCCGATTTTTGATTTACCGAAAATCTTGTGTTTTAGGAATATGTTGCCATATTAATTTGGTTAACATATGTGACATAAAGTCACAAAGAATAATGGCTATTTTAAGTTCAAATGAGCCCTGGAAAAGTTATAAAAAAACACTTAATCAAATTAAGTGTCAATTAGAAAATACTAATTGGCAACTAAGTTTGCACTTATTGAGATTAGTGGCAAATACTTATAACTACCTATTAGGGCTATATTTTGGCCTAAATACAAGAGGTAGATAACAATAAAAATAAATAGTTATTTAAGGGAATAAAACACCTAATATTTATTGAATTTGTGCCACAAATACACATGTCAAGATTGGGATAAATATCAACTTGATTTTTATCCAACTTGTGCATTTAGCTTTAAATGGATAAAAGGCAATAAATACATACAATGGGGGCTGCATTTTTTCAAAATATTAAGGCCAATAAAGATTTGATTTAAGCTTGCTAATAATGCACAAATACTCTTGATTAAATAAGCAACCAATTGTACATTGGCATTTGACATTAAAAGATACTTAAGCACTTAATTAAGTCATTAAAAAGACATCATAACTTGCCCCAAAATTCAGCAAAAACGTGCAGCCAATGGGGAGAAATATAAGCCAAGTATTTCATGATAATTAACACAAGAATACACTTTGAAAAGTCAACAATTTCAACTATCCAATTAGAAGCTTCAACCATGGGATATTTTGTTAATAGAAAACACACATTAAATGGCCAAGAAAGAGAGGAGTATGTCGACCATGAAGCCAAGGGTGAGGATTGGAGCTCATAAAGTGATAGTTAATCTAATGGGTAGGAAGAAAGAAGGAAGATTGGATCACCTTAAGAATGATCCGTGATGTTCTAGCTTCTGGGAATATTTTTCCTTGAAAATAGACATGTCAAGGGTCATGAGGAATTTTGAAGCACTCAAAAATGAGTTTTGTAGAATTAATTATGATTTTTCAAAGTTAGTGAAAAATTTAGGCAAAATGCTGGAAATTGCATTTTTGAAGAAATGAAAGGATAAAATTGTAACAACAAATCCACCATGGGTAGAAATGTCAACAGTGGTGAAAATAACCCTTTAGGATATTATTCTAAGCAATATGATATTTATCACAATATCATATAATGAATGAAAAAGGAAATAATCCGACGGTAATGTTATAGGATACCCGAGAAGTGCGGGGTCGGATTCAAAAGGTTGGGCATTTTGGTAACTACACGGTGAAATGTACGTTCACGTACTGTAACTTTAACCGTCTATATCTTGTATGTCTATATATGATAGAATGATTCATGAAGTCGTGGACAAGACTAGGTCTTGGGACATGCACCGTGACTAAGTTATAGGGCTTAGGTCACGTGTTTATATACATTCAGCTTTGTCCAGATTATAGTCATAATTATACTGTAGGGTTGTTTTCCTAGTGCTGAGGACACGTGGATTTCGTGGCATAGGGTAAGTGCAAACGTTGTGAACATTACATTTGTTGTGTGTTGGGTGCAACGTATTGTTGTGTCATTAACATTACATGTGTTGTGTACTATGTATTGTTGTAACCTTACATCTGCTCTATGCTATGTATAGTTGATGCTGATATGTAATGAATATCTGTCATATATTGTTTATATCTAATATAGAGGTTAATTGTTACTTGAGATTCAATAGGTATTGAATCTCAGTCCTGACTAAAGGTTCAGGAAAGGAACCGGGATCTGAGAATGTAACATGGAAGGAGCCGCGAAGAGGCACCGATGGATGGAGCACGTGAAGAGGCACCGGTCAGAGCGAATGCTGGAAGAGGTTCATCAAAGCATAGTTTTTGGCATGAATCTGATATAGTTGTTTCAAACCGTTTGGTGATTAAACTAAGAAAGGGTTGGTTTATGTGGTTGAGTCATAAGTCACCGTGAAAGACGAGGAGACTTCCATTAGACTTAAACACCGGCCTGGTCAATGGGTTTGATCAATTGTGTTGGGTTCCAAGCCATAAGTCTAGTTAAAGCTTGGTTTAAGATTGTATAGTTACTATGTAAGAGTTGTAATTATACTCATTATAATTGTATAACATGAATATTCCTTCGGGATTTTTAAGTTAACCAACCTATGCTTGGGCATTTTATATGGGTACCTAAAACTTGATTTCTTATGTTTTGCAGCTTTGTCTAAGAGCATTGAAATCCAACAAATGGTACATTGATAGTGGATGCTCTAGACATATGACGGGAGATCAATCCAAATTTGCTTCAATCAAGCCCAAGGATGGTGGCAAGGTGACCTTCGGTGGAAACCAATCCGAAAGGATTGCTGGTATTGGTGAAGTTAGAAACAATGAAGGACCACAAATCAAAGATGTCTACCTTGCAGAAGGACTTTGTCACAATCTCCTCAATGTAAGCCAAAGCACTGATAAAGGTAACTTAGTTATCTTTGATTCTGAGGAATGCTTGATTGTAAGCAAGGATATTCTCTATTTGGAAAATATACAATCAAAAGCTTTATTTAGAGCCCGTAGAGAAGGAAACTGTTATACACTTTGTCTTTCTAAAAATGATTATGTTTCTAAAAAGTGTTTTATTGGTAACTTGGATGAGAGTTGGCTATGGCATAAGCATTTGGCTCAAGTCAATATGATCCAACTTGATAAGTTGCTGAAAAAGGATTTGGTCATTGGTTTGCCGAAACTTCATTTAAAAAATGACATGATTTGTGATGCTTGTCAAAAGGGTAAACAAACCAAATTATCTTTCAAATCTAAAAATGAAATTTCAACTAATAGACCTCTTCAACTACTTCATATGGATCTAGTTGGACCATCTAGAGTAAAAAGCCTTGGTGGCAATCTTATACTTTGGTCATAGTTGATGATTTCTCTAGATTTGCTTGGACTATATTCTTATCCTCTAAAGATGAAACATTTGTTCAGTTTGTTGTTTTTGCCAAGAAGGTCCAAAACGAGAAAGGTTTCTCTATTTCAGGAATTTGAACTGATCATGGAAGAAAATTCAAAAATCACGCATTTGTAGAGTTTTGTGACAACATGGGAATTGATCACAACTTCTCAGCCCTGAGGACACCTCAACAAAATGGTGTTGTGGAGAGAAAGAATCGAGTCCTCACTGAGATGGCAAGAGCTATGCTGAATGAGAACAATACTTCCCAAGTATTCTGGGCTGATGCAATGAGTACAACTTGCTACATCTCGAATCGGGCATATCTCCAGAAGAAGTTGAGCAAAACTCCCTATGAGTTGTACAAGGGAAGAAAGCCAAATTTAGCTCATCTGCATGTTCTCAGCTGTAAGTGCTTCATCCACAACAATGGTAAGGACAAATTGGGAAAGTTTGATCCCAAAGTAGATGAAGGTATATTTTTAGGTTATTCAAATAGGAGTAAAGCTTATAGAGTCTTTAATATTTGTACTCGTATTGTTGAGGAGTCAATGCATGTTGTTTTCTGTGAATCCAAAACTAATAAATCCTTGGATGATGATGAGGAAAATGTTTTTAAAGATCAATTCTTTTCGAGAACTACTCCTGCCTCTATTGAAAATCCTGAAAAATGTTTTCAAGGCTGATCCTCAAAATACTTTTGAAAACCCCGATCAATCTCAGCCTAGAGCTTGGAGGTTCATTAGGAATTATCCTTTGGACCAAGTGATAGGTGATGTAAATCAAGGTGTAAGGACCGTAAAACGGTACTTTGAATGAAGTCACTTTTTCTCGCCTTTATATCAGAGATTGAACCCTCTAAAATTGATGAAGCCCTTTCAGACAATGGTTGGGTGATAGCAATGCAAGAGGAGTTACACCAATTTGATAGAAATCAAGTTTGGGATTTGGTACCTCGGCATAACGACCATTCGGTCATTGGCACCAAATGGGTATTCAAGAACAAACGAGATGAATCAACAATCATTGTCCGTAACAAGGCAAGATTGGTTGCTAAAGGCTATAATCAAGAAGAAGGAATTGATTATGAAGAAACTTATGCTCCAGTGGCAAGATTGGAAGCTATAAGAGTTCTTCTAGCCTTTGCTTGTGTCAAAGGATTCAAGCTCTATCAAATGGATGTAAAGAGTACATTCTTAAATGGTTTTATTCAGGAGGAAGTTTATGTTGAACAACCTCCTGGTTTTCAATGTGATCATCATCCTGATCATGTTTATCGCCTCAAGAAAGCCCTTTATGGCCTTAAGCAAGCTCTTAGAGCTTGGTATGAGCGATTAAGCAAATTCCTTCTTGATCAAGGAATTGTTAGAGGAAAAGCAGATACAACTCTCTTCAAAAAGAGTAATAAGCTTGGTGAAATTTTAATTGTTCAGATATATGTTGATGACATTATTTTTGGTGCTTCTAACGATGTTTTGTGTGAAGAGTTTGCTAAGAATATGCAGGGAGAGTTTGAGATGTCCATGATGAGAGAACTCAACTACTTCCTTGGTCTGCAAATCAAGCAGAAGAAGGATGGAATCTTCATATCTCAGACCAAGTATCTCAATGATTTGCTAAAGAAGTTTGGGATGGATCAATGCAATGGAGCCGATACTCCAATGAGCTCAACCACTGCATTGGATGCTAATGAAAAGGGCAAGGACTTCAATATTACAAGATACAGAGGAATGATTGGATCATTGCTTTACCTCACAGCAAGTCGCCCAGACATCCAATTCAGTGTGGGGATGTGTGCAAGGTTTCAGTCTACTCCCAAGGAGTCGCATGCTAAGAATGTGAAGAGGATCTTCAGATATCTTGATGACACAAAAACCCTTGGCTTGTGGTTTCCAAAAGGTCAACCAGAACATCTTGTGGCATATTCAAATTCAGATCATGCTGAATACAAGGGATAGGAAGAGCACAAGTGGCCTGTAACATCCCATTTGAAAACGGCGGAATATTTTTTTTTTTAAAAACGTTTCCAAATATTTCACGCAGAGTAGTCAGAGTAGAGCATTGGAGCGAGTAAGTAATTTACATTACATTCAAAATATGGACCATAGTGTAAATGTATTGGATTACGGTCATCCGAATTCTCAAAAGTTAAAGGAACTTAAAGAAAACGGAAAATAACGTAGACACGTCTTGGCCTACTCCATTTGCTTGCCTCGATCTCCATGCATCGATCCTCTTGACCACGATGCTACGGGCTGAGATCCATTCCACATATGGATCTCGGGTAACGGTTAACCTTATGCTCAAATAAAAAAAGATACGTACAACGAGATATTCATTTCGATACAAAGATATCATCACAAAAGCAAAACAGCGAGATGTATGATCAATAACATGGACGAACATAAGCACAAAGCAATATGTAAGGTCTCTCTCGACTAGTTCGCACATATCCAAGTGCCACGCCACAACGTGTCCTCGCGCTAGGAATAACTCAAACGGCATTACCAATACTATAATCCGTGGGTAAAGTCAGTAAGTATCTCCGACGATTCTCAACAGAACCTCGTCTATGAACGTATCTTTAACGTAAAAGTATATGAGCAGCATAGAGTTAGGGTTACGACGCGTCCGTACCTTAGTTGCGATATCCGGCTCTTCCGGCTAAAATGGTACTTTTCGACGGCCGTACGTAAAAACAGCGAAACAGCGGCTCAACAGCGGCAAACAGCGGAACGATGAAATTTCGACAGCGGTTCGACGTCAGAAGTATTCTAATCAGAATAATAACACACTTATGAATATTTGGCAGCATAACAGGCATTTTAGGTGAAAAAGACCATTTTGCCCTTACTACCCCTATTTGGCGGAATTTCGCGTAACTTCGTTACTTTGACCGTATTCCATTTCAAAATTATCCCCACTATGTTTTTACCTCGTCGGGCATCTTTCAATGCAATGAGGCATAAAAACAAGCATAGGAATATATTCGAAACTTCCTAGATCAAAACAACGGTTCTACTATAACTACCGAAAGAACTACGGAAACTAAAAACTAAGGACGGAAGAACTTACTCGGAGCTAAGGCACAATTTTTTCCAGAGCTTCTCTCTCTAGAACCTCTCTCTAGGATCTGAATTTTGGTGTGAAGAATGAGAGCAAGAGAGCTTGCTATTTATAGAGAAAAATAGGGACAAGGTGGGAATTTCCAAAAAGTCTTCAGAAATGATTCTGGTGTTGGTTATGATTAGTTTTGATGATGTCTTATATAGATGCCAATGTTAAAAGCAAAAAGATTGAGTAGTATATTGAGTAATATATTTATCTCCTACATTGACTAACTGCTATATTTAATGTAGATTATTCCAAGTTAAATTAAGGAGAATAATCAAGAAGGAGATAAGAGATGAAAGAAAGAAGCTCTTGCAATATAATTGGAATATCAGAATGTCAAGAAAGCAAGAAGTTATCAAAGGACTTTGGGAATAAGCAAGAAGAAGAGAAGAGACTAGAGAAAGATGTTATCAAAAGAACTTGCACAATATAATAGGAATATCAACATTCAAGTTCTTGTGATATCGGAAGTCTCTATGATAGCGAAGTTGGAATGAAGCTTCATCACTTTATGGATATTGAAGAAAGTGTAAAGAATAATGAGTCCAAGTTCAATGATGAAGAATGATCAAGTTGGGAGATGAAAGAAGGAAGAACTTGCTGAATGGAATGAAGATATCGTATTCAAGTTCTTATATTGATGCTAGAAGTCTCCAAGATCATATGGAAGTTGGAATGGCTCAATTCGAGTTAAAGTCAGCAAATATGAGGTTCGGGATGAGAAACCTCGAGTTTAGGACACAAACCTCGAGTTTGGTACTCAAACCTCAAGGTTTGGAACTCAAACCTCGAGTTTAGATGAATCGGATCGAGAAACCTCGAGGTATCCATCAAAACCTCGAGTTTTCAAGTGTCTTCAGCATCTCCGGCGTCTCGGACTAGAAAACCTCGAGGTTTCGAGGTATCCATCAAAACCTCGAGTTTTCAAGTGTCTTCAGCATCCGGCGTCTCGGACTAGAAAACCTCGAGGTTTCGGTCAAAACCTCGACTATCGCTCTTGACTCCACACTGTTTCACGTTCAGCATGGGCGACGTCGGTAATTTAATGATATCTCCTAAACCAGAGATCGGATTGAGGTGAAACCAGTGGCATAAGAAACTAGACTTGCAATGCGTCATTTTGATATAAAATTCAAGCCCAAAGGAGTTCATATCAAGGAGTTATAAATTGTGGAAGTTGACAGAAACATCCACACCACACAGCAAACCAAGCTTCAATGTTTTGAGTGTATCTCACAAAATACAAATCTAATTGAGCTGAAATTGGTGGAATATGAAAGTAGACTCACAGATCTTTCCATCAAGAGTTAAACGGACCAAAACAGAGTTCATACCAGGGAGATATGGTCCCCGAAAGTTGACAGTTATTTCAAGAAAGCGAACAAAGTCAAAACCTCGAGTTTTCAATGGAAACCTCGAGTTTTCATCGAACAGAGAGCATCGAACTTCGAGTATCTTCAAACCTCGAGGTTTGGAACCAAAACCTCGAGTTTTGGTCGACGAGAAAGCAACTGAGTATTGCAACCTCAAAACTCGAGTTTTGCAAATGAAACCTCGAGTTTTCATCTCGGCTTCGAGAAAATCGAGTTTCGAAAATCCCGATTCTTCGATAAACATCCAGATGATTACCCAAATGATTTATACTACTTCTTAACATCATTTATATCATTTGTGTATAAATTTCAGATGATTAAAGTTTGAAATTACATCAAACTTGACAAAACCAAAATATGTCATAAGCTTGAAGATGAAGGTTCCGCAGATTTTCGAAACAACAAAGAAGGCGAATTGAACAACAAACTTGAAGAAACAAAGTTGAAAGCTCAACGGTAATATTGTTCAATGTATTCAAATGTTCAATATCACTCTGATTTGAGAAGATTTGAATTTGCTTTAAAGTCAAATAAAGCAACTCCATGAGCCACTTGTATTATTTTATTATATCTTCTTCTCCCAAGACAATGGTTTCATCTCGAAAAGTAGCACTACCATTCACCAAGGCGGCACAAACAAGGCTCCCACCAACAAAAGCTGAACATCATGGGAGACATTCTTGAAGAGCCAATATTCAAATATTCAAGTCTCGCAAATGTTCCCAACGACTATATCTCAAAAGCCATTTCTCAATGACTATATTCCACAAAGAATGCACACAATGACTATATTTTCGAATGGGTTCAAGTCCGAACGGATCTATAACGGTCATAAGCTTCAATTAGCATAAATACCGAAGATTTGAAGACTCCGAGATAGAACACACGAAATACAGTACACGGAAGCGTAAAAACGCGAGACACAAGCCGGCATCTTCAATATGCTAATACTCCGATTCTCATATCATTTACTCTGTTCTTAATGTTTACATAGCTTATCATAGAGAGTGAGATGACTTGTAATTGTGCTTCGGTGCTTATCCATCTACTTCGAGAGAGAGAAGAGTTATTGTACACATCCTATCATTCTATTCGTGAGATACTCAAGATTGGGTGATCTTGAGTGGGAAACACATTGTGTTGATTACGGCTTGTAAGGGGAGTAAATCCTAGGAAGAGGATTACTTCGAGTACGAGTGTGTGATCAAGCAAGTGTATTGATTACGGTTGTAAGGGGGAGTGAATCCTAGTGAGAGGATTACTTCAAGTACGATCGTGTAATCAAGTTACAAGAAGATAGTGGATTGAAAATCTCAAGCGGAGCTTGGGGACGGACGTAGGTCAAGATTGGGCCGAACCAAGTATAAATCACGGTTGCATATTCTCTTCCCTTAACTCTTACATTTCCAAAGCATATAAGTTTGAATGACTCGATTATCGCTTTATAAATTATTACTGTCATACAAACTACTTTCAGTAAATTGCGAAAAGATTTTCAAACTAATGAAAGTTTTATCATACACCCAATTCACCCCCCCTCTTGGGTGATAGCCACGTCTTTCATTTGGTATCAGAGCTAGGCTCTTGTTTAAAGGACTTAACCGTCTCAAGAGTTTCAATGGCTGATTTTGGGTGTTCCTGTTTTCTGAAGGTTTCGATTTTACCATTCCGCCGGTTTTCAAAGATATTGATTTTTGGTTTTGGAAAGCTAGAATGACTAGTTTTATCAAAGCAACTGATTTTTATATGTGGAATGTTTTTACAAATGCTTTTGATTTCAAACCAAGAAAGGATTGGACGAGAAAAGGAAAAGAAAATGTTTTCATTGAACATTAGAGCAATGAAATTTCTTTACGGTGCATTGACGAGAAAATGATTACGAGAAAATAAAATTTTGCTCTTGTGCTAAAGATATTTGGGATACTCTTGATTCTATGTATGCTTCTAACAAATATGTTGAAGTTGATAGTGTTGGAAGTTCATCTGAAGCTATAAGTTGTATATCCACGATTGATGAACAATTGGAAGTTGAGGATGAAGATGGAGAAATCTTAGAACACTTCCATGATTCAGTATACATGAAAGAACAAGAGAATGAGGATTCCCGGGAAGAGTTCATCATGCACGAATATGGTAAATCATTTTCTGGATTTCAAAATGCACATGTGGTAAACAACTCCAACCCTTCCTCTGTAGATTCGAAAAACGATTTTGAAAGTTTACATAAAATTGTTTTTCAACCATTTATCGATTCTATTTTGAAAAACAAAAATGTTTTCAATCATGCTTTGGAAAATCATATGGGAAGAAAGTATTTACAAATATGGGTCATTTGATATTGCATCCCTTGACCAATACAATTTTTGCAAAAAGCGCTCATAATATGCATCATTCTATTATTTGCAATTATTGTGGTAAATCTGGTCATATTTCTTACACATGCTATATTAGGAGAAATTCTAATGTGAGAAATAAACTTGTTTGGGTTCTTAAAGGACAATCAAGGTCCAATACTAATGTCAAGGACCCAAGTATAAGTGGGTACCAAAATGTCCATCAAGTGCCTTGTGTGTGCAGATTGATTCCATAAAGAATGGACATAAAGGGTACCGAGAAGATGAAGAAGAATCCAAGAGTTTCTCATGAGTCTAAAAGGAGATTCACAACGAGTTAGGAGAACTCGTGGAGAAGCCATTGTTAGAACTGTAAGGTCTAACCATCAAAAGAGGCAATGGATACAAGCAAGAAGAGTATGTTCCACCTCAAGAACAAACTATCATGAAGTACCATTCAACTATCTTGAGGAGAACAAGAAAAGGAGAATCTCTCAAGTTTCAAAAGAAGACTCGGAAGTCTTTATCTTTTGAGAGAGCTTTTGATCCCGACACCCATAAGAAAACATATGAATAATCGGTGGGTAAGCAAAACCAATCCTCCAAGTACCTAAGGTAAAGGTATACAATGGTAAAACCTCCTACTCTATCATGTGAAATATTCATTGAGGTTTTATATTTTGTGACATTAGGAATGAGCATTGCAAACTATTTGTTTTAAATTGGGTTTTCACAACCCGATATATATATTTAAACAGATTGTAATGTTCAATAGGTTGAACTCTTTATGCATACATGATGATTTGAAAAGAAAGTATTTCTTTATGCATAAAGTCATGTTTAATTCACTATGCTTTGTTGTTTCGAATTGACTATATTCATAAGAGCATGTGAATTTGATTTTGGTTCCTACAAGCTAACGATGATTGGATCCAAGTAAGGTTGGATACCAAGAAAGAAAAAGATTTATAAGGTTTTGTAGGATCAGAGAGAGCTTCTCAAGAATGTAACATAAAGAAATGATCCAAGTCTTGAGAAAGCTGAACAAGCTATGCTTAATATTGATGGTGATTGTTGGAAAATGAGTTATCTACATCAATCCATTTCAACCAAGCAAGTTTCTATGAGGACAAGAGGAATTACGGTGATATCTAATTCTTACCTCATACTATGATTATATGAAATTTATTTTTTGTTTTGCCTTTGGTTAAGTTAAAAGGTTTTGAAACTTATTCAATTTCAATCAACAACTTTACTGTCAAAGCAAAACTCCAGGTTTCCAGAGAAACCTCCAGGTTTCCAGAGAAACCTCCAGGTTTCGTCATTCGAGAGACTTTTCAATATTTTCTGGAAAATGGAAAACTCGAGGTTTCGTTAAAACCTCGAGGTTTGGACTTACGAAAGTCTCTTAAGTTTTGAAAACTTGAAAACCTCCGGTTTTTGTTGAAAACCTCCAGGTTTGAGTATAGCCAGTTTTCTCAAGATTGTGAAAACTCAAGGTTTGAGTACAAACCTCAAGGTTTGTCCAGGCAGAGAGGATATATGTTTTTTTTCAAGTTTATAAAACCTCCAGTTTTACTCTCAAACCTCCAGGTTTCTGTTTTGGTGCAAAAACTCAGAATTTCCACATTTGAGCGAAACCTAGAGTTTTGGTGAGAAACCTCCGGGTTTGCTCTTGGCGCGATTTTTTTTCAAAGGTTTCATATTCAAGTGAAACCTCAAGGTTTCGATAAAACCTCCGGTTTTTGATAAAACCTCAAGGTTTCGATAAAACCTCAAGGTTTCGGCGCGTCTTGAATTTCAAATTCTACGATTTTGTAAAACCTTCTTGTTTGATCTTAATACTTCCTATCATCATTCACTAATATTCCTAACTATGTTTAATCAATTTGTTAGTGAATTTTTGATAATCAAACAAGTGAACTTGTGCATAACTTTGTTGATTTTATATTTTTGAAATGCACAAGTGTAAAATCTGTTTGGATTTCAACTCACATTGTTTTGAGAAAATGCATACAAATGCTTTGAAAACATATCCATACTTTGATTGCATTCAAATAATGTTTCAAATTGGAAGTTAATATTGTATATTGAATGTTGGATATGCTTCAAGTTTTTCAAGTTGAGTTTTTCCTATCATTCACATATTGACCTTTGGTATTCAATATGATGCTTGAACTCCTCATTCTTCATTCTCAATCAAGTTAGATCTTATATCTAACAAGTTGATTATCTATATGAGTTTCAAGCTTATCTCAGAAAAGAATTCAATTTGTGAAAGTCTTATGCTTATTGGATAAGCTCTTATTGGTCAAGTTACTCAAATATACATTTATCTTCATCCATTTTCGAGTAACTATATTTATATTCTTGCCTTGAATATTCATATACTTCAAGACTCTATTCTAAAAGGCAAGATCATCTCTTAGACAATAGCAAAGTCATTGTGCTCATATATTTGTTGTGCAAAGCATGTTTCGAAAATGCTTTACCATTATGACTTTTGCTCTTGGGAAAATTCCTCTACATGTAAACTTCAATGTTTCACATGTTCTCTTAATCTTGGAGCATTTTGATCTATTCTTTAACATGTTGACTTCCACCATGTTTAAAATGAACATTGTTGTCAAACATGTTTCAAAAATGAATCTTTCATTCATCAAAATTTTGATTTCATAATGCATTATCATATTTTGAAAGAACATTCAAGATTTGAAACACTTTGCATATTTCATTATCATTCTTGAAAAATCTGAGCTGATTCATAAACTGTGAATTGATAAATATCTTTATGGATAAGGTTTTCTATGCTCTTTGATCAAACTTACATGCATTTTATCAATGACATCTTTTCTGCATAAAGTATATTTACAAACTTGTCATTGAGAAATAACATTTTTGGTATCATTTAGTTATTACCCTTTTTGATTCATTGACTTGAACTTACTTGATTGGGTAAAACTATGTTTTTGTTCTTTGATTGTTATACTCTTTGCTCCAATTGTTAAATTATATAAGAGCTTAAGAGTTGTTATGTCTAATCTTGTATGGACTCAAGAATCATTGGGTACCAAAGAACATATATTGTTGCAGGAGTTGATCAAAATGTTTGTTGTTGAATACAAAGAACATAGGCAAACAAAATAGACCATTTCAAAGTGGCTATGTCTCGCAAGTTACGTGACATCACTTGATTGACATTCCATCACAAGCAATAGGCTTAGGCCAAGATGATAAGGAGCATATTAGTTTGATGAGAAGCTATGAGCAGAAACTAATTTTGAGTTCTTATTCAAAGCTCATTTGGGATTTCTGATTCTAAAATGAATTCAAAGCAATTGGTGGGTGTAAAGACTCATTCGCCCGAAGCTCATCAATATCTGGGAGAGCCTCAATATTGATCACATCATCAGAAATTGGCTAGCCAGTGAGGTATCTATGGATTACAAATGATTATGACTCAAGTAATTACTATATTACTTGAGTGAGGTATTGTATTTTGAAATAATATGCATATATCATAAACATGCCAGGCTAACTTGATTTCATTGATTTCATTTTATTCATCACAAAACTCGAGCACACTTATTTCTAAAAAGATCCTTATGCTTTAAACATTTTTATCATCATAAAAAGTATAAGTGTTTTCCTTCATACCAATTTCAAGTCCACCCATGTGTACTTGAAAGTTCTTAATTCTGAGATACCATGTTATGTCCATTGGAGTTAGATGAATTCCAGACCTCATAACACTTGGTGTCACATCATTATTTGGTATCATTAAAGGGAGCTACAGCTGTTTTAATCATGCATTCATTAAGGGGGAGCTTCACATTCATATGTGTTTTATATTTTAAAAGTTCGTCTCCTTTATTTGAAGAAAACCTTTTAAGCATACTCATCTGCATTCACTATCTTTTATTAGTTTTGAAGATGAGTTAATATCATATTTTCCTTTCATTATTTTTTTTTTGAAAATATCACTTAGAAAGGAATACTTTGATATTTGGTTGCACTAACAAATCTCTTTTCGCAAAGAAAGTTTTTCAATGGTGCGAAACTTTTGTTATGTGTTACAACCTTCCTTAATGTACTACAAGGAGAAACTATTCAATTAAGGAAAGATGCTTTGGTGATCAATCATTGAAGTTGAGTACTGCCATAATCATTCAGATGAGATAACCCTCAAGAAGCTAGAACTTTCATCTTCACTTCTCAAAGGATATTCATGATCCTTCTATTGAGCACACTTCAAATGATTTCATACAACAAAGCAAGCAAATGGACTTCATCAATCATTCATCATTTGCAGAACCTACATGAGCATTTCTAATCTCTATCTTTTTATATTCAGTAGAAATGTTGTACATGTTTGGTATCTATATGCTTTAAGTGTGAAAAATTTCTTGAAAACCTCTCCAAATTCTTTCAAATTTGTTTTCATAAAAACATTCCAAATTGCTTCATATTTAGGATGAAAACACTTTCAATCAAGGAGAGAAAATCAGTTCTTTGACTCTTTTTAATTTGGTTCAATATTTGTCTCTCTAAGTATATCTTCTTTATACTTCAACTTTTTGCTAATGACAAATAAGGGGGAGAGAAATGGCAAGAAAAATATGTTGGGTTTTATGGAATTTCATATTCATACATATTTTTCTTAAAGTATTTGCCATCATCAAAAAGGGGGAGAATGTTGGTTATGATTAGTTTTGATGATGTCTTATATAGATGCCAATGTTAAAAGCAAAAAGATTGAGTAGTATATTGAGTAATATATTTATCTCCTACATTGACTAACTGCTATATTTAATGTAGATTATTCCAAGTTAAATTAAGGAGAATAATCAAGAAGGAGATAAGAGATGAAAGAAAGAAGCTCTTGCAATATAATTGGAATATCAGAATGTCAAGAAAGCAAGAAGTTATCAAAGGACTTTGGGAATAAGCAAGAAGAAGAGAAGAGACTAGAGAAAGATGTTATCAAAAGAACTTGCACAATATAATAGGAATATCAACATTCAAGTTCTTGTGATACTTGGAAGTCTCTATGATAGCGAAGTTGGAATGAAGCTTCATCACTTTATGGATATTGAAGAAAGTCTGTAAAGAATAATGAGTCCAAGTTCAATGATGAAGAATGATCAAGTTGGGAGATGAAAGAAGGAAGAACTTGCTGAATGGAATGAAGATATCAGTATTCAAGTTCTTATATTGATGCTAGAAGTCTCCAAGATCATATGGAAGTTGGAATGGCTCAATTCAGAGTTAAAGTCAGCAAATATGAGGTTCAGGATGAGAAACCTCGAGTTTAGGACACAAACCTCGAGTTTGGTACTCAAACCTCAAGGTTTGGAACTCAAACCTCGAGTTTAGATGAACCTCGAGAAACCTCGAGGTATCCATCAAAACCTCGAGTTTTCAAGTGTCTTCGCATCATCCGGCGTCTCGGACTAGAAAAGTCAAAACCTCGAGGTATCCATCAAAACCTCGAGTTTTCAAGTGTCTTCAGCATCTCGGCGTCTCTCGGACTAGAAAACCTCGAGGTTTCGGTCAAAACCTCGAGTTTCCGCCTATCGCTCTTCAGCTCCACACTTTGTTTCACGTTCAGCATGGGCGACGTCTGGTAATTTAATGATATCTCCTAAACCAGAGATCGGATTGAGGTGAAACCAGTGGCATAAGAAACTAGACTTGCAATGCGTCATTTTGATATAAAATTCAAGCCCAAAGGAGTTCATATCAAGGAGTTATAAATTGTGGAAGTTGACAGAAACATCCACACCACACAGCAAACCAAGCTTCAATGTTTTGAGTGTATCTCACAAAATACAAATCCAATTGAGCTGAAATTGGTGGAATATGAAAGTAGACTCACAGATCTTTCCATCAAGAGTTAAACAGACCAAAACAGAGTTCATACCAGGGAGATATGGTCCCCGAAAGTTGACAGTTATTTCAAGAAAGCTGAACAAAGTCAAAACCTCGAGTTTTCAATGGAAACCTCGAGTTTTCATCAGACAGAGAGCATCGAACTTCTGAGTATCTTCAAACCTCGAGGTTTGGAACCAAAACCTCGAGTTTTGGTCGACGTCCCGATAGAAAGCAACGGAGTATTGCAACCTCAAAACTCGAGTTTTGCAAATGAAACCTCGAGTTTTCATTCATCTCGGCTTCGAAAATCGAGTTTCGAAAATCCCGATTCTTCGATAAACATCCAGATGATTACCCAAATGATTTATACTACTTCTTAACATCATTTATATCATTTGTGTATAAATTTCAGATGATTAAAGTTTGAAATTACATCAAACTTGACGAAACCAAAATATGTCATAAGCTTGAAGATGAAGGTTCCGCAGATTTTCGAAACAACAAAGAAGGCGAAATTGAACAACAAACTTGAAGAAACAAAGTTGAAAGCTCAACGGTAATATTGTTCAATGTATTCAAATGTTCAATATCCCGCACTCAGATTTGAGAAGATTTGAATTTGCTTTAAAGTCAAATAAAGCAACTCCATGAGCCACTTGTATTATTTTATTATATCTTCTTCTCCCAAGACAATGGTTTCATCTGAAAAGTAGCACTACCATTCACCAAGGCAGACAGCAAGGCTCCCACCAACAAAAGCTGAACATCATGGGAGACATTCTTGAAGAGCCAATATTCAAATATTCAAGTCTGCAAATGTTCCCAACAGCTATATCTCAAAAGCCATTTCTCAACAGCTATATTCCACAGCAATGCACACAACAACTATATTTTCGAATGGGTTCAAGTCTGAACGGATCTATAACGGTCATAAGCTTCAATTAGCATAAATACCTGAAGATTTGAAGACTCTAGATAGAACACACGAAATACAGAGTACACAGAGCAGAAAAACGCAGAGACACAAGCTGGCATCTTCAATATGCTAATACTCTGATTCTCATATCATTTACTCTCTGTTCTTAATGTTTACATAGCTTATCATAGAGAGTGAGATGACTTGTAATTGTGCTTCAGTGCTTATCCATCTACTTCTGAGAGAGAGAAGAGTTATTGTACACATCCTATCATTCTATCTGTGAGATACTCAAGATTGGGTGATCTTGAGTGGGAAACACATTGTGTTGATTACAGCTTGTAAGGGGAGTAAATCCTAGGAAGAGGATTACTTCGAGTACGAGTGTGTGATCAAGCAAGTGTATTGATTACGGTTGTAAGGGGGAGTGAATCCTAGTGAGAGGATTACTTCAAGTACAGATCGTGTAATCAAGTTACAAGAAGATAGTGGATTGAAAATCTCAAGCGGAGCTTGGGGACCTGGACGTAGGTCAAGATTGGGCCGAACCAAAGTATAAATCGGTTTGCATATTCTCTTCCCTTAACTCTTACATTTCAATCATATAAGTTTGAATGACTGATTATCGCTTTATAAATTATTACTGTCATACAAACTACTTTCAGTAAATTGCGAAAAGATTTTCAAACTAATGAAAGTTTTATCATACACCCAATTCACCCCCCCTCTTGGGTGATAGCCACGTCTTTCATCTGGCCGTTGGATCTAGGGTTTTGTAAGATGCAATCTTGACCATTCAAGGTCTTGGCCGACCTCTTTGGCCCAAAAAGTCAAAGAATGAGTTGTCATCTTGCTTTATGGCCTCCGGTCCGATAAAGCTACCCGATCGGTGTCCGTTTTAGGATCGCGATTTCGCGAAACTCAAACATCCGGGCATGTAACTTTGAAGATCTTTTCATCCTCTTTCATATTATATATTTTGATCCTTTTTTTGATCATATCCAGGTATTCTCCGGTGCGTCGGAAGATATTCGGACAAACGCGTCCGGTTACATAAATCACTTCCGATAGAACCAACTTCTGGACAATAATTCGCTGAATCGTAAAACGTCCAGTTGTTGTCTAACTTAATCCTGTGTTTGAAAATACGCAATTGTTTCTATAGGTTCTCACTTTTCCTATCTGACTCTACTCTATCGATCGCTTTTCGTCTTATTTGAAATTAGGGTTTTCGGTTGCGGAAACAACGTCGATAAATTCTTTCTTCGTGTAAAAATTCACTTGTTCTTAATTTGATCAGTCTGAAAAGACTTTTACCTCCGGTTTACCTGTAGAATTTATTTCCAACTTTTCCCTGGGTGCGCCTATAAGTTTCGACTCACCGCATTATATTATTATTTTATTCTAATTATCATTTTAATTATTTAAACAATTCTTTTTAATTAAAAATACCAATAATTTCGCCCCCTCTTTTAAAAATTCAGATTTATTTATTTTTCTATAATTTTTTCCATTTTTTTAAAAATATAATATTTTTTACCAAAAATTCCCGTTTTACCCCCGCTTCGTTAAGGCTTAATCGGGCCTAATTTCTTTGTTTAGTGATCTTTTCGGGATCAGGTTTCTTCATATATTTATCTTTACTAATTTACAGTATATTGTTATCTTACAAACTTTTATACCGATATTGTCATTTTATATCCTATGTAAAATATTAAAAATGTTTACCTCATCGGTTACTTTATGGTTACGAAATGCTTTTTAAACTTTTCTTCATGTTATTTCCTCCGAAATAATTTATTAAATTCTCATAATTAGGGATAACACTTCCATATTTTTCTCATAATTTTTCATGATCTTTCGGTATTTATCATAATATTTTTAGATGTTTTTATCACCATTATATCATTTTTAGTCATTCTATTCATCGATTTTCCCGGAACTTTTTTGACAATTTACTCTATAATTATAACAATTTTCTATAACAGTTTTATGTCATGAATTTACTTTATTAAAATATTCATTAATTTTCCTTTATCTCGTAATTCATTTGCTAAAATCCGGTATTACATTTCTCTCCCCTTAAACAAAATTTCGCCCTCGAAATTTAATCTACACTAACTAGACTATGGGCCATAAACTCGGGTACTTCTCCTTCATGTCACTCTCGGTTTCCCAAGTTGCCTCGTTTGATGACAAACCCTTCCGGACCACCTTCACTATCGGTATAGTTTTAGTCCTAAGCCGTTTCTCCTGGTGTTCGAGAATTTGCTCCGGCTCGACTACAAAGGTGTTATCATGCCGTACTTCAACATCATCGTACTCTATGACATGATCTCGATCTGGTAGGTATTTCTTCAGTTGTGACACGTGAAAAACATCGTGGAGATTACTCAGGTTCGGGGGTAACGCTAGTTGATACGCAATCGGTCCTCGCTCGGCTAACACTTCAAATGGTCCAACGTAACGCGGACTAAGCTTCTTTCTCTTCGGTGTTCGCCGACACCGGTTCTCGGAGATAATTTCGAAACACATGGTCTCCGACTTCAAACTTCAACGGTCTTCTCCTCTTATCTCGCATAGCTCTTTCCGTCTACGTGTGTGAAGCAATGAGTCTCTTCTTTATCGAGTGATTTGCTCGGAGGTCTCTTTTAGCATATCCGGTCCAAGCAATCGCTTTTCGACGCATCGTCCAAAGATAAAGGCGATTGGCACTTTCGCCCATACAAAGCCTCGAACGGGGCCATTTGTATGCTTGAATGATAACTATTGTTATACGCGAATCCCGCTAGTGAGAGGTGTTCGTCCCAATTTCCTTTGAAATCCAGGGCACATGCTCGCAAAGATATCCTCCGGCGTACGTATTGTTCTCTCCGATTGACCGTCGGTTTGAGGGTGATAAGCTGAATCGAACTTCAGCTTGGTACCCATTCCTTCATGTAGTGCTTGCCAAAAGCGGGATTGGAATCGATTATCCCGATCGAGATAATACTCTTAGGGACTCCGTGCGGTCTCACGATCTCTTTGATGTAGATTGCAGCCAATCGTTCGGAGAGTAGTGGATGCTAATGGGTATGAAATGTGCCGACTTGGTTAATCGGTCGACGATTACCCAAATGGTATCGTGATGCCTGATCTTAGGTAGACCTACCACAAGATCCATGGTCAAATTCTCCCATTTCCATTATGGCAGTTCCAGTCCTTGCAGAAGACCAGGGGGTCGCCGGTGTTCAATCTTTACTTTCTGGCAAGTTAGACACCCTGACTACGTCGAGTTACGTCTCTTTTCATTCCAGGCCACCAAACTTCGGCCTTCAAGTTCTGGTACATCTTGACCATTCCCGGATGTAGAGTGTACTTACTCTTATGAGCCTCATCCAAGTATCTTCCGCTCAGTTCATCAACCGGCGGTATGTAAATGCGCCCTTGTGTCGACCAATCCACTCGATGAAAGGTCGTGGTCTTGGGTTTCACCTTGAGAGATCTTCTCCCGCATGGAGATTGCCCAATCATCTTGTCTCGAGCTTTATCAACTTCATCTCTCAGGTCGTACTCCCCTTGACTTACAAAAAGATTTGCAAGGTAGGCGTCACTTGGTGCGTTGAAATTCATGCAGATTTGGTTTGAAAGATTCAGGTCTCTGAAATCTTCAAGTAATTTTCGCTCTTGTATCATCATGTATGATACTTGCACCTTCTTCCCCGCTTAAAGCATCGCAACAACGTTTGCTTTCCCCGGGTGATACTTGATCTCCAGGTTGTAGTCTTTCAGCAATTCCATCCAACGACGTTGCCTCATATTCAGTTCCCTTTGATCAAAGAGATACTTCGGGCTCTTGTGGTCGCAAAGATAGTTCTACGGTCGTACGCCGTACCGCAGATAATGCCTCCATATCTTCAAAGCGAACACGATGGCAGCAAGCTCCAAATCGTGTGTAGGATAGTTCGACTCGTGCGGCTTCGGTGACGAGAGGCATAAGCCACCACTCGCCCAATTGCATTAGGACACAACCCAATCCTTGCCCACCGGCATCACCGTAGACCACGTAAGTCTCATCGGGATCCGGGATGATCAATGCGGTGTTGTAGTCAACCTCTCCTCGGTCTCGAAAGCTCTCCTCACGCTCATCTCCCCATACAAAGGGTTGATTCTTCCTCGTAAGCTTTGTCAATGGTAGGGCAAGACGCGAGAAATCCCGTATAAATCTGCGGTAATATCCCGCCAGACCTAGAAAACTACGTATCTCTGTCACTGTCTCTGGCCTCTTCCAGTCCAGAACTGCTTCCACCTTGCCTGGGTCAACAGCAACTCCGTCGCTAGATATCACATGGCCCAGAAATCTCACTTCCGCCAGCCAAAATTCGCATTTGCTCAACTTTGCGTAGAGCGCTTCTCTCTCGTATGTTTAATACTAAGCGAGATGTTCTTCATGCTCTTTTCTACTTTTGGAATAGACGAGAATATCGTCGATGAACACCACCACAAACCTGGTCTAGGTGTTGTCGGAAGATACGGTTCATGTAATCCATGAATACCGCAGTGCATTTGTCAATCCGAAAGGCATCACAAGGAATTCATAATGCCCATATCCGGTCTGAAAGCCGTCTTGGAAATATCATCGTCTTTGACTCGCAAGCGATGATATCCCGAACGTAAATCGATCTTTGAGAATACGGTGGAACCAGATAATTGATCCAAAAGATCATCAATCCGGGAAGCGGATATTTGTTCTTGACGGTTACTTTGTTGAGTTCACGGTAGTAGATACGAGTCGGAAACTTCCATCTTTCTTCTTTACGAACAAAGACCGGGGCTCCCCACGGTGATACACTCTGGGTCGGATGAACCCCTTCGTAATAGCTCTTCAAGTTGTTTCTTCAACTCCGCATCTCATTTGGAGCCATACGATACGGCGCCTTTGAAATTGATCATGTACCAGGCATCAATTCAATGGTGAACTCGACTTCTCTCGTAGGAGGTAGCTCGGTGAGATCCTCCGAAACACGTCGAAACTCGTTTACAACGGGAATGTTCTCAAGTGAAAGCTCGCCGGCTTTAACCGAGAAAAAGATCAAATATGTTTGGCATCCCTCCTTCATGCATCGTCGGCCTCCGTAGCGAGAGAGAAAATTCAGGCTCACATCAACTTTGTCTCGCTAGGTGAATCGAAGAACGTTATCTTCTTGCTGCTACAGTTGATCATCACACCGCTCGTTGCTAGCCAATTCAACCCGAGTATGACGTCTATGCCATAAAGTGGCAGTCGGATAAGGTCCACTTTTGAAACTCGTCCATCAACGCTCACGGTACAATCAATACATGCATCAGAAGCTAAGGATTTCAAGCCAAGTGGTGTAGATACTATCAGATCATAAGACAATCTAGAGGCATGCATTCCTAGACGATTTGCACAATCATAGGAAATAAACGAATGACTAGCACCCGTATCAAACAATGCTTGCAGTTGATTTCCGTTGATAATAACATTACCTTGCACCATCTCTGGAGACTCTCTGGCCTCCGCATCAGTCAGCGCAAAAACCCGGCCTTGGTTCTGCGGTCTTGCCACCGCTGCAATCTCGGACGAGTTCCGGGGCTGATATGCCCGGAGTTTTTGGCACTTGTAGCGCAGATCGGCTTCCCATCACAAACTTTGGATCCGGGATGGTCCTTTTCGCACTTTGGGCAAGTTTGGATCCCTGTGTGACCAGGATAACCTTGTTGCCCTTGTTGGAACGGCTTCTTGCCTCCGCCTCGGGAGTTGTTCCATGGAGCAGTCCTCTTCTGAAAGGAACCTCCGCGACTTGATCCGCCACGGTTTGCATTGTTGTTGTTGTTGAGATGTCGATCCTCCCGAGCTCCTTGATTACGCTCGACTGACGGCATGATTCAACCGCTTGAATCAGATCCGGAAATTCTTTGTGACACCAGCTTTTCCCGAATTTCAAACCTCGAGACCATCTACCAATCGACTCGCCTTCCGGTTTTCGTTGTCGTTGGTCTTCGGATATGACGAGTATCGAGATAGGTTGGTAAATCTGGCGAAGTAGTCCTCAAATGACTCATCATGGTTTTGTCGAATATGTAAGAACTCCGACTCTTTTATTACTTGTAACGAGGGAGGGAAATATTGTTCGTTAAACTTTTCCAAGAACTTCTCCCAAGTCACAGGGCAAACGCGTGCCCGTAATGTCACTGCCACGGTCTTCCACCAACGGTCGGCATCTCCTTCCGGTTGTAGATTGCCAACTGGGCCTTGCGGTCTTCGGGACAGTCTAAGACCACAAAGATCTTATCTAACCTCATCGCCCGTCTTAATTTGAATCGGTCTTACCGCGGAAAACCGGGGTTTCAACTTACGTAATTGAGTTACCCAATGTTGCATGGTTTCCACCTCTCTATTGCGTTGCGGTAGAACTACCAAAGCTCTATTCGGCGAAGGTGATCGAGATCCCTCCGACTCATCCGCCTCTTCATCAATGTCGTTTCTTTGATTTCTGGCTTGTCTTTCCTCCAAAAGTACGTTAATAAGAGCTCTTTGCTCTTGCAGCATTTGCTTTACTTCTTGCAGCTCAGTCTGCTCGGGTTGGTTATTCTCGGGCTCGGGTGTTGGACTTCTTTGAGGTCATGCTCGCCTCGACCACGTCCTCTACCTCTAGTTTGGCCTCGTCCACGACCCCTATTTCTTAGGTTCGCCATTCTTTAGGTTTATACCTTTTTATTTATAACAAGAGATAGGAATAAGGGAATTAGTACGAAATAAGCACACAAAACAACATATATTATTAATGCATCTTATTTGTACAAGTTGACCTCGACGTTGGTCATATCCTAAACTATACAAAATTCTACAATCCCTTTTATTCTAACAGAATATCTCACAATCTCTCAGGGCATTTAGAGAGTTTTAAAACAATACAATACTATATAGCCTCTATCTATGGTTCCATGGCTTTCTTACACCATCTCGCTCTTTCTACATGTCTTTGGTGCACTATGCTTTTCGGATAACGAAGATAAATACGAGCGTACGCAATAGGGCCTTCGTCCAGCAGTTCGTTAGTGAGTCTGGCCCAAAAACGGGTCACAGGGAAATAGAAGAGAGTTGATCTAACCCAGTCTCCGGGCGAATGTGGGTTCCTCTGGTTTAGGGAATTTCGAACTAAGTGAAGGAAGGTCAGATACCTTTCTTTCGAAGTGTTTGTAGACTGTTCTGCAAACAAGTAAAATGATTCTAATAGTTGGGTTAAGGCCGTATTACTGCCTAGCACGAAATGAAAATCGTCAAGGGTGACGTCTTCGGTATCAAGGTTTTGGATATCTGGGAGATCGAAGTTGTCTCCTACAGAAGAGTGAGTTGAACTATCAGGGGTTGCAACAGGTGCATCTTCAACATACATGAGTTCCGGGTCTTCCTCCGGGTCTTCCTCTGATTCTACCGGTTCGGGATCGTAAATATGATCTGGGTATTCCGGTCCGGGGTGATACTGGGGTTCGGAGTTATCGGGGTCCGTAACAGCATAGTCAACGTCATAAGCTGGTACATAATCGTATGCGGGCGGTACGGGTTGTACAAGCTCGGTTCGGTGGAGGGTAGATTGGATTAGGGTTCAATCTTCTTCCTATCATCTCGGTCCCCATCGACTTTCTAGCGGTCCGATTCCATCTCCCATACCGCCAAATGAACGGATTATCGTCTCGTTCATCTCTACACATTGCACTAGGTCATATCAATACTCATTTTCCAAAAAGTGCTCAAAGTTTTTGAAAAAGGCTAATTTGAACATAACTCCGTTAACCGAACGAATGGCGGATAAGTGTCTATCATGGGGACCTCACCAACTCTATGGCGACCGATTGGCCACACCCACATAGACTAGCCTTAACATTGTCCTACCATACGTCCGTAATAACATAGTCATATCAATGCCGGGACTCTTTGCTACGATACCAAAAATGTCTCCTTAGCAACCACGTGCCGTGACGACAAAAGATACCTCGGCCGCTAGTTTTACGCACCGCATCACTGCGCATGCAACCAGATTCCACTGGCCATGTCGGGGTAAGAGCCAATGATTCGCCACAGATCACACTGTGAGAACCCCCGATCATGGTTATCGTAACCAGCTCTGATACCAAAAATGTAACATCCCATTTGAAAACGGCGGAATATTTTTTTTAAAAAAAAAACGTTTCCAAATATTTCACGCAGAGTAGTCAGAGTAGAGCATTGGAGCGAGTAAGTAATTTACATTACATTCAAAATATGGACCATAGTGTAAATGTATTGGATTACGTCATCGAGAATTCTCAAAAGTTAAAGGAACTTAAAGAAAACGGAAAATAACGTAGACACGTCTTGGCCTACTCCATTTGCTTGCCTCGATCTCCATGCATCGGTCCTCTTGACCACGATGCTACGGTGAGATCCATTCCACATATGGATCTCGGGTAACGGTTAACCTTATGCTCAAATAAAACAAGATACGTACAATGATATTCATTTCGATACAAAGATATCATCACAAAAGCAAACGGCGGATGTATGATCAATAACATGGGAGAACATAAGCACAAAGCAATATGTAAGGTCTCTCTCGACTAGTTCGCACATATCCGAAGTGCCACGCCACAACGTGTCCTCGGCGCTAGGAATAACTCAAACGGCATTACCAATACTATAATCCGTGGGTAAAGTCAGTAGTATATCTCCGACGATTCTCAACGCGAGAACCTCGGTCTATGAACGTATCTTTAACATAAAAGTATATGAGCAGCATAGAGTTAGGGTTACTGAAGACGCGTCCGTACCTTAGTTGCGAGATATCCGGCTCTTAGGCTAAAATGGTACTTTTCGACGCCGTACGTAAAAACAACGAAACAAATGCGGCTCAACGGCGGCAAACGGAGGAACGATGAAATTTCGACAGCGGTTCGACGTCGAAGTATTCTAATCAGAATAATAACACACTTATGAATATTTGGCAGCATAACGGGCATTTTAGGTGAAAAAGACCATTTTGCCCTTACTACCCCTATTTGGCGGAATTTCGCGTAACTTCGTTACTTTGACCGTATTCCATTTCAAAATTATCCCCACTATGTTTTTACCTCGTCGGGCATCTTTCAATGCAATGAGGCATAAAAACAAGCATAGGAATATATTCTCGAAACTTCCTAGATCAAAACAACGGTTCTACTATAACTACCGAAAGAACTACGGAAACTAAAAACTAAGGACGAGAAGAACTTACTCGGAGCTAAGGCACAATTTTTCCAGAGCTTCTCTCTCTAGAACCTCTCTCTAGGATCTGAATTTTGGTGTGAAGAATGAGAGCAAGAGAGCTTGCTATTTATAGAGAAAAATAGGGACAAGGTGGGAATTTCCAAAAAGTCTTCGAAATGATTCGCCGTTGGATCTAGGGTTTTGTAAGATGCAATCTTGACCATTCAAGGTCTTGGCCGACCTCTTTGGCCCAAAAAGTCAAAGAATGAGTTGTCATCTTGCTTTATGGCCTCCGGTCCGATAAAGCTACCCGATCGGTGTCCGTTTCGCGCGATTTCGCAGAAACTCAAACATCCGGGCATGTAACTTTGAAGATCTTTTCATCCTCTTTCATATTATATATTTTGATCCTCTTTTTGATCATATCCAGGTATTCTTCGGTGCGTCGGAAGATATTCGGACAAACGCGTCCGGATTCTACGTAAATCACTTCCGATAGAACCAACTTCTCGGACAATAATTCACCGAATCGTAAACGTCCGGTTGTTGTCTAACTTAATCCGTGTTTGAAAATACGCAATTGTTTCTATAGGTTCTCACTTTGCCTATCGACTCTACTCTATCCGATCGCCTTTTCGTCTTATTTGAAATTAGGGTTTTCGGTTGCGGAAACAACGTCGATAAATTCTTTCTTCGTGTAAAAATTCACTTGTTCTTAATTTGATCAGTCACGAAAAGACTTTTACCTCTGGTTTACCTGTAGAATTTATTTCCAACTTTTCCCTCGGTCTGCCTATAAGCTGACTCACCGCATTATATTATTATTTTATTCTAATTATCATTTTAATTATTTAAACAATTCTTTTTAATTAAAAATACCAATAATTTCGGCCCCCTCTTTTAAAAATTCAGATTTATTTATTTTTCTATAATTTTTTCCATTTTTTTAAAAATATAATATTTTTTACCAAAAATTCCCGTTTTACCCCTGCCTTCGTTAAGGCTTAATCGGGCCTAATTTCTTTGTTTAGTGATCTTTTCGGGATCAGGTTTCTTCATATATTTATCTTTACTAATTTACAGTATATTGTTATCTTACAAACTTTTATATCGATATTGTCATTTTATATCCTATGTAAAATATTAAAAATGTTTACCTCATCGGGTTACTTTATGGTTCCGAAATGCTTTTTAAACTTTTCTTCATGTTATTTCCTCTGAAATAATTTATTAAATTCTCATAATTAGGGATAACACTTCCATATTTTTCTCATAATTTTTCATGATCTTTCAAGTATTTATCAAAATATTTTTAGACTGTTTTTATCACCATTATATCATTTTTAGTCATTTCGTTTCATCGATTTTCCGGAACTTTTTTGACAATTTACTCTATAATTATAACAATTTTCTATAACAGTTTTATGTCATGAATTTACTTTATTAAAATATTCATTAATTTTCCTTTATCTCGGAATTCATTTGCTAAAATCCGGGTATTACATGGCCAATGTCAATTTCTTGGTGGCTCACTTGTCTCTTGGTTCAACAAAAAGCAAACAAGTATGGCTGTGTCTTCTATTTGAAGCTGAATATGTGGCTGCCTCAAGTCAATTGTTGTGCACAAGTCCTATGGCTCAAGCAACAACTATCGACTTGGGAATCAACTTGAAGGAGATCCCAATATTGTGTGACAACACTAGCACAATAAGCTTGGCTAAGAATCCAAAGTGCAACATACTCGGACCAAGCATATTGATGTGAGACATCACTTCATAAGGGATTATGTTCAGAAGAAGGATGTCAAGGTCATGTTCATCCCAACTCATCTTCACCAAACCATTGGCCAAAGAACAATTCAATTTCATAAGGAGAGAATTGGAAATGGTAAATCTCAATGAGTTGTAAGTATCTCTATCAATGTTAGTTATGGTTTTGATGATTGTTAGTTACTAACTCAAGCATCAGAGTGTTTAGTTATGTCTTTTGCAAGATGCTTGAAATACTGAGGTGTGCTGTCAAATGAAGCAAACTCGAGTTTTAGAAGCAAAACTCGAGTTTATCGGGGACAGAGAGCTACCTTTGGGTTTTGGAGAAGTTCAAAACTCGAGTCATTAAGTGGGAAACTCGAGTTTCCATCAGATAGAGAGCAACTATGCTTTAAAGAGAAGTGCAAACTCGAGTTGGTAAGTAGAAACTCGAGTTTTGTAGCCGAAGTTCAAAGGTTCACATGACACCTTTGAAGTCCACGTAAGTTTGCATTTATGCAAACTCGAGTTTGATAATGGAAACTCGAGTTTGTCGCGTCTTATATATAGGTATTGCCTTGCCTGTTCGTCTACACTCTCCTCAAAACTCAAGTTTTGCCCTAGCTACTCTCTGCTTCTCACCATTCTCGACCAATTCCTTCCACCAGAAACCCTAAATGGCCTCCAAATCATCTGTCCAAACGTCACACAACGCTGAATTAGACTATGAGGCTCAAAATCTTGGTCTCCTCCTCCACCTTCTCCTCAGTGACCTATGAGGTTGAAATCAACCCCAAGATGCTATCACTATGGAGTCGACAAGAAAATTCTAGGGGTTCCCTCCTCTCAACCTGAATCGTCTCCTAAATCAAAGGGGGTTTCGTTCCAAGAACTACCTAAGGCTCAATCGAAGAAGCGTCAAGAACCAGAACTAGTTAAAGGGAAGGGAAAGAAGAAGGCTGGCGAATCCTCTAAGCCTCCCAAGCCAAAGAAATCCAAGCCTACTCCTGAATCTCAAGGCACGTCAACTGGTCAAGCATCTTCTGCTACTCAACCTGAGGAGCCTCAAATTGTGCCCGATGCCATTGAAGAGATTTACGACCATCACTCTCCTCCATCTGGGTTTGCTTCTACAGCTACTATTCTTTCAAATGAATTAGCTGCCAAATTTAAAGAGTCTTATCTCAATAAAGATTTATGTCCCTCTGTCTCTGTCGACTTAGCCCTTGGTTAAGAGACTATGAGTCATTTCTTTCCATCACTACCTCATACACCCCCAATATTGTCAAGATTTTCTACTTCAATATGGTTTATGACAATATTCTAAACTCTGAGGGAGATTTAGTTGAGGAGAGAGTTTCTACCTCTATGAAAGGGGTAACATTCACCTTTTCTGCTTCTACCATCAACACTATTCTAAAAATTTCCAATCCACCTCATGTTCCAACAATTCAGTTTAGCAACAGAGAGATCTTTGAAATTCTTAGACCAAATGAGCCTATCCCAGAAGGTCAGCTACACTCTCTGTCTTTTAAACCTGTGTCAATGCCACCAATTCATATAGCCCTTTGGTACATTTACTCTAGGAATTTCATTCAAAAGGGTGGCCATTTCACTCACTTTGCACAGAAGGATTACCCTCTATTTGCTGCCCTTGTCAAGAAAGTCCCTCTCAACCTTGGACACTGGATTTTCCAGGAAATGGTGAAGTTCAAATTTGCCTCTCGCAGACCTTCCTATATCCCATTTCCATCTCTCGTATCAGTGATCCTGTTCTATCACAAGATCTAGTTTCTTGGTCCTCCTAACTCCATCAAGCCCCTCCTATTTTTGGCAAATCTCAACTGAATTATATGAAAATTACCTTTAAAGGTGAGGGTTCTGGCCAATCAAGGGGTTCCTCTAGATCACGAGCCTCACATGTTAGAGCTTCTCAGGCCCAATCACAAGAAGCCCAATCAGCTCCACCACCTACTGATTTTGAATCAAGAGTTAAGGGCATTCTGGATGCTGCCATTGTTGCCATGTCAATAAGGATTGAATCTGAAGTAGGAAGACTAGTGTCTGAAGTCACAAGAGGCGATCATGAAATAGTGGATGCACAGGATGCCATGAAGGAGACCGTAGACAATGTTTTTGGCCAATGTAATGAGCTTAAGGAGAAAGTAGAGGATCTGACTGGTCATATGCTGGACCATGAAGCCAAGCTCACTACCTTAATGGTTTCTAATGTGAGTCTAAGTGACAAGCTGGACAAGGTCTTGAAGCACTTTCATCTTGGCTCCTCTTCTGGTTTTGGCACCTCTGCTGGTCTAAGTACTTCTGATCCTCATGACGACATTAAATTTGACCCTGAGCCCTCCTCCTCTCCATCATTCACATTCACCATTCCTCAGGTTCCTACCTCCTCACCTGAACCATCCACTCCCATAGTCACCTCATCCCTTATTCCTTCTTCCACACCTACCACTGAGATCATACCTCCCTCATCTCCCATTACCCCAACCACTGAGGTTATTCATCCCTCTCAGTCTCCCACTACTGAGGTTCTACCACCATCTCCCTCATCCACTGTTCACTTGGACTCACCTCCTCCTACTCCTCTCATAGACCCTTTCCATGACCCCGCTATCTCACCTCCACCCTCATTTGAAGATGACAAAGGGGGAGAGAAAAGCTAACAGTAGTCTTGAGTTTGAGTGTTTATGTTTGTGTAGTTGGTGCATTTTAGTTTTTGAACTTCATTTTGATATTGAACTGATGTAGCCTTGCACATTAATGAATGAATATGAAACTTTAGTATTTCAGTGTTCTAATGCAATGACTGATGAATGAATGCATTTTGTGAATCTTCATATGTTAACTGGCTTCTGTTGCTTATCTCAGATATGTCAAAATGTTGTGATTGTCTAATGTGCAAAACCAGTGTCAAAATGACCAAGCATTTTAAAATGTCTCTTCTTTCAAAAAAAATTGAAGTTTAAACTACTGTCAATTGCAAAACTCCATTTCAAATGCAAGATTCTTCAAACTCTTAAATGTCTTGGTTTACAAGTGTTGTCATCATCAAAAAGGGGGAGAATGTTAGTTCTCTATGTGTTTTGATGATAACTGACAATTGTAAACACAAGTTGAAGTTTGTCTTTGATAAGTTGAAAAACTTACTGTCAAAACTCGAGTTTGGAGTTGATAGAGAGCAGCTCAAAATTATGAACTAAAGAAAACTCCAATTTTCTTAGGAAAACTCGAGTTTGCAAGAGACAGAGAGCACTCAAGTTTTTCACACTAAGACAAACTCGAGTTTGGGTTTACAAACTCAAGTTTGTACCATACAGAGACACTTCAATATTTCCTGAAGAATACAAAACTCTAGTTTTGATTTACAAACTTCAGTTTTCATCTACCAGAAATTTTGTAAAAGTTTTCTCTTATGAGGAAACTCGAGTTTGGGTTTTGTAAACTCAAGTTTTGGTCATACAGAGAGCTCCCAAAGTTTTGAACTTAAGCAAACTCCAATTTTCATATGGAAACTCCAGTTTGCACCAAACAAAGAGTTTTGTCAAGTTTTGTAAACTTGACCAAACTCGAGTTTGTGTTTTCCAAACTTGAGTTTGGGCTTGGCATAGAGTCTCAATGCTTTTCATCCCAAACAAACTCCAGTTTGTTATGACAAACTCCAGTTTGCACATGGCCAAACTTTTTCTAAGTTTTCCAAAGATTTGAGGAAACTCGAGTTTGTATTTGGAAACTCGAGTTTGAGCTTAAACAAAAAGTTATCATGTTTTATCCACTTTGTGAAAACTCCAGTTTGTCTTAGAAAACTCCAGTTTTCACTTGGCATAGATTTTCAAAAGTTTTTTCTTATTTAAAAGAAAACTCGAGCTTACACCAGTCAAAGAGCTTTGCTCATTTCAGTAATTTGAAAACTCAAATTTACAATTGAAAACTCCAGTTTTGAGCTTTTGGACTTAAACATGTTTTCACTATAAAAGTCCAAAACTCGAGTTAGTCATTAACAAACTCGAGTTTGCTCAATGTTTCAAAATGTGCTTCAAAACTCAACTTGCGACATTCTTTCTCGGAAGAAGGAAACTCGAGTTAGGATTTGGAAACTCGAGTTTGGCCTTCTGAAACTCCAGTTTGTGAGAACAAACTCGAGTTTGTGTCGCTATGTTTGAAAATCAAATTGCACGAATTTGTGAAATCTTCATGTTTGATCTCAATACTTATTATCATCACTCATTACTATTCCTAACTATGTTTAATCAGTTTGTTAGTGAGTTTCAGATGATTTAGAGGATGTTAATGAAGATTTAAACAAAAGCAAAAAGTGACGTCAGCACATTAAATGCAAAGTCCAGAAAACTTGCATCCTTTTAGACAATCATTCTACACATGTTGCATAGGGATTAATGTCTCCTTTCCTCATCCAGTAGCTGCTCTTCCAACGGATTAATATTCAAGAAGTCAACCATAAAGTTCTGTGCAACTGGATTAACCAAAGAGTAGAGAGAGAAGAAGACCAAAGCTTCACCTAATCCTTCCTTAATGCTGGTAACGGTCACATTGAAGATTACAATGGTCATTTAATGCTCTCTTGGTATAAATAGAGCTGCATTCAATTCTTCTCAACAACCAATCCACAAAAAACGAAAATCATTCAAGTTTCCAACTACTCTTTGAGTTTTCTTGTGTAAAGTATCTTTTGATACATTTGTACTTCAGTGATTATATTTATCCACTCTTAGAAAGAGTTCATTTATTGTAAGAATCTCAAATCAAGGGACTTGGAGGTTGGGATATTGATTGCAACTTGTAAGGGGGAGTAAGTGCTAGTAAGAGAATTACTCTTGAGTTACAGAGTGTGTAAACAATTGAGATAGTGAAAATCCCAGAGAGTCTGGGAACTGGACGTAGGTCAAGAGGTTAGACCGAACCAGTATAAATTCCTTGTGTCGTGCTTCCTCTTCTCTTACTCTGTTGTGCTCTGTTTTTGTGTTCAAGTTTCAGAGCACTAAGCAAAGAATTTTTAAAATCACCAATTCACCCCCCCTCTTGGTGATTTGCTCCACTTTCATAAATGACCTTGGAAATTATTTTTATTGTAAACTAGACATATTAAGGGTTCTGTGTCCGCTAGAATCGCATCAATCAGAGTTTTTTGGAATTAATTAAAAAATTTTGAAGTTGGAACATTATTTCTGAAAAATTCTGTCATGGGCGAAATTGAAGATATTGGAAGGGGAATTTGTTTCAGTGATTAAAAGCATGATATTTTTGCTTTATTTAGGGTTGAGACATGCATAGGGCACTTTTCGAGCATTGGGGAAGAATTTACTAATTCCAAGAAAAAGCAACAGGTAGTAACTATTTGTTGGGATCCATACACGCAGCGGAATTAAAAATTTACGAATCCCAAAAGAGGATCGCTCAACCGCGTTTAAATCAAGGTTAAGAAAAGGAACTGAAACGTACCTATACGAATTAACGAGCATCTCTTTCGATTTGAACACGAGGGCTACCTACTCGATCAATAGGAGTAGACTCTACGAATCTCCTCCCTCTACGGGTATCCACACGAATAGCCTTCAACCCCGACGACAGCGTGCTAGCGCCTTCAGTATTTTCGCGTCTCTCTATTTTCTCTCTAAGGTTTCTCGCGGCTTTCTAATTCATCCGTCTACTTAATACGACTAGATCAATATCTATTATAGGGTTTCTAAAACCCTAATAAGCCATATTAAAATATTCAAAATTAATCCAATCAATTTGAAATTCGAATTTCAATTAAAATAATATATTAATTAAATCTATCAAATAGATCTAATCTAATATATTTATTTAATCCGAATTATAAGCCTACATATTTAATTTATCTTTATAAATTAAATGAGATATGATATCTTTTTATTTAATTAAATATGAGATACTATATCTCAATTTAATTAAATACGAGATACTATATCTTTATTCGAAAATTAAATATGAGATACAATATCTCAATTTATTATAGTTATTTAATTTATCAAATAAATTAAATACTATATATAATATTATTATCTATAAATACTATCATTATTAATTTCAAATTTAATAATATATATATATATATTCATCCTAGATTAAATACAGTATTCATTAAATCTTAGACATATCTAAGATTCAATGAATCTGGACACTTTTGCTCGTGTTGGGCTATTCTTGTGTGCAACCCTGCAGGCCCACATGAGATTGACAGTGGGCCAGTATTGTACGAGCCCACAAGTCGCAAGCGGCCTCTAGCAAGACATTGCGACTACCTAATACATATGGGGATCGATGATACGATACAACCTATCATACAACCATGTCACGTCCCTTTTGTCACAGCATAATTTGGTCAAGGATGAGGCATGGATAATTTCAACTTCCTATTCTTGACCACTACTTTCTCGATTCTTGAGTAGTCTAATAATTGAAATGGAAACTCCTTTCCATCGTAGTATGGCCATACATTTCTCAGACTCACTCATCGAGGGGCCCAGTATTATCTCTCTACAAATGTGAGGGACAAATTCCATCTTGACCATTCACATTCCTCTGCATGAGAACCATTAATCCTGATCCAAGCCTTTATCATCACCCGGTCAAAGGTGACTTTTGACTAGGTCAAAGAGCAACGACTCATCATGTAGGAATCCATGATTATCTCAGGTCAAAGGGTGTTGTGACGCGGTTATACATGAGAAAAGATTATGACTTAATCCATACAGCTTTCTCATAGTGGGTCGGTCCAGTACCTTGTACTCCTACAAGTGCCCATGACTTTGATTCGTATCTCCATACCTCATTTAAGTCATACTGGTCTTACTTCATCTTCGCTCCCGCGTAGATGACCGACTAGGGACATTTAGGATAATCTATAAGATATATCCAGGGATATAGTTATCACTATAATCATGAAAATGAAATGATAACTAAATGGAGATGACTTGCCCCTAGGGCATAATTTCCAATAGACTCCCACTTGCACTAGGTGCAATCATTAATTACTCTAATTCCCATTGCCCTAACATGACACTCATGTTTTGTTTGTGCAAGCGGCTTAGTAAAAGGATTAGAATCATTGTCTTCTCCTAATACTTTGCATACTTTTATATCATCTCTATCATTGATTTCTCTGATAAGATGAAATTTCCTGAGTATGGTCCTTGTTGTGACCTAGGCTCCTTGGTCTGCGCAATAGCGCCGTTATTGTCACAGAACAAGTCTATTGGATTTGTGATGGTAAGAACCACCCCAAGTTCATTAATGAACTTTCTAATCCAAAAGGCCTCCTTAGTTGCATCTGATGCTGCTATATACTCAGCTTCTACTACAGAATCAGCTACAGTGCTCTGCTTAGAGCTCTTCCAGCTTACCACACCACCATTCAATAGGAATACATATCCTGATTGCAATCTTAAATCATCTTGGTCAGTTTGGAAACTCGCATCTGTGTAACTAGTCACACAGAGCTCATCTTCCAAAACACCATATACCAAGAATAAGTCCTTAGTCCTTCTTATGTACTTTAGGATATTCTTGACAGCAGTCTAGTGACCCTCACCGGGATCTTGTTGATATCTGCTGGTCATGCTTAAGGCAAATGACACATCCGGTTGAGTACATAACATGACATACATGAAAGATCCAATGGCGGAAGCATATGGATCTTACTCATGCGGTCTCTTTGATCTTGTGTACTAGGACACAGATCCTTACTGAGATGGATGCCATGAGACATGGTCATGTAGCCCCTTTTAGAATCCTGCATACTGAATCTATGCAGTATCTTATCTAAGTATGTGCTCTGACTTAGGCCTATAAGCCTCTTGGATCTATCTCTATAGATCCTTATCCCTATGATGTCAGTGGCTTCACCTAAATCTTTCATTGAGAAAGACTTTCCTAACCAAGACTTGACACTCTGCAAGGTAGGAATGTCATTCCCAATTAGTAAGATGTCATCAACATAAAGCACTAGAAATACAACTGTACTCCCACTAACCTTCTTGTAAACACAAGGTTCATCAATGTTTTGAATGAATCCAAACTCTTTGACAACTTCATCAAAACGATGATTCCAGCTCCGAGATGCTTACTTCAATCCATAAATGGATCTTTGAAGCTTGCAAACTTTACCAGAGTCCTCTAGACGCACAAAACCCTCAGGTTGTGTCATGTACACATCCTTAAGCAGCTTTTCGTTAAGGAAGGCTATTTTGACGTCCATCTGCCATATCTCATAGTCATAGTGTGATGCAATGGCAAGAAGGATTCTGATTGATTTGGCCATTGCAACTGGGGAAAAGGTTTCATCATAGTTGACACCATGAGTTTGAGTGAATCCTTTTGCAACCAGTCGTGCCTTGAATACATTTACTTTGCCATCCATGTCAGTTTTCTCCTTGAAATCCCACTTGCACCCAACGGTGTTTACACCTTCAGGTGGATCAACTAAGGTCCAAACCTCATTGTCGTACATGGATTGCATTTCAGACTTCATGGCATTAAGCCATCTTTCAGAGTTTGGTCCCACCACGGCCTCTTGATAGGTAGTTGGCTCATTCTGCTCAATGAGCAAAACATCACGACTTCCAGTAATCAGAAATTCATATCTCTGAGGCTATAGCCGTGATCTATCAGACCTTTGTGGGCCTTGTGTTACTTGAGTAGGCTCATCAACTTGTTGTGAGTCTTCTCCATTTTCCATCTGTGGTTCTATGTCGTCTTGTGGTTCTCGAACTTTTCGAGGTACACCTTACTCCTACTGGTTCTTTTAGAGATAAACTCTTTTTTCAAAAAGATACCATTCCGAATAACAAACACTTTGTGATCAGTGGGATTGTAGACAAAGTATCCTTTAGTTTCCTTAGGATATCCCACGAAAGGCATTTTGAGGATTTGGATGATAATTTATCAAAGGCTTCGTGTTTAACGTAAACCTCACATCCCCAAATTTTAAGAAATGACAAACTGGGTTTCTTCCCAGTCCATATCTCATATGGTGTCTTTTCAAATGCCTTTGACGGAACACGATTTAGTGTGAACGTAGCTATTTCTAGGGCATGGCCCCAAAATGAAGGAGGAAGATCTGTTTGACTCATCATAGATTGAACCATATCTAATAGAGTTCGATTTGTCCGATCAGAAACACCATTCAATTGAGGTGTTCTTGAAGGAGTCAGTTGTGAGATGATCTCACAACTCCTAAGATGGTCAATGAACTCTTGGCTCAAATATTCAGCATCCCGATCAGATCGAAGTGCCTTAATTGTTTTTGCACTTTATTTTGGAATATTTTGAACATTTCAAAAGATTCAGACTTATGTTTCATTAAATAGATATTCCCATATCTACTAAATCATCTATAAATGTAATGAAGTACAAATGACCTCCTTTAGCAGAAGCATTCATTGGTCCACAGAAATCTTTATGTATGAGGCCCAATAAATCAGTGGCCCTTTTACTACTCCTAGTAAAGGTGCCTTTGTCGTCTTTCCAATAAACAAGACTTACATGTATCAAATGATTCAAAATCGAATGAGTCAAGAAATCCATCTGTGATGGAGTTTTTGAAATGCGTTTCTCATTTATATGGCCTAGACGACAGTGCCATAGGTAAGTCGGATTCAAATCATTTGACTTGATCCTTTTGGTAGTTTATGTCATAGATATGTCCATTCATTTTTCTACTGTCCTTGACCCTACACATTTATACAAATGTGAGAACCACAAGCGGTATCTAATACCCATGTTGAGGAAGTAGAGAAGTGAATATCTATGACATAGATACCTGAAGCGATAGCCCCGCTATCCTTCTTGTTCTTTTTCAAATCTTGGATGTAGAGTCTGCAATTCCTCTTCCAATGACCAAGTTCATTACAGAAGAAGCGGACCCCAACCTTATGAGGTTTTGCCTTCTTGGCTGCAGGCTTAGATTTGGGCCTGTTTGACTGATTGGTCTTACCAGTTGAGCTTTTACCCTTTCTTTTGCCCTTGCCTTTCTTTTCATACCCTTTCTTTTCTGAATGGACAAAATAGTGTTGGGCCTATTTTTAAGGCTCTACTCAGCAGTTTTGAGCATCTCATGCAGTTCAGAAATTGATTTCTCCATGTTGAGCATGTTATAGTTCATGACAAACTGGTCATAACTATTCGAGAGTGTGTTCAAGATCATATCTGTAGCTAACTCTTGGCTCATGCGAAATCCAAGCCTCTCAAGGTGATCAATGTAGCCTTTCATTTTCAAAATGAGGACTAACTAATGCACCTTCAGCCAACTTGCAGGAATGTAAGGCCTTAGTGGTCTCATACCTCTATTGCCTTGCCTGTTGCTAGAACATTTCCTTAGGATGAACAATCATCTCATAGGCCTCCACATGTTCTAGATCTCTATCGAGGTCTGGAACCATAGTGGCAAGCATCAAGCATCCTGCATCCACAGAGTCATCATTATGCTTTGTACAAGCATCAATCTGAGCTCTTGGATCATTAGCTGCAAGCTCGTCAGGAATGGGTTGATTGATGAGATACTTCTTTCTTTTGTGTTTAGGATCAACGCTTGAGTTCCCAAACAAGTCAAAAATGTTTGTCTCATCGAGTTCGTCCTTCTCAAGGACTGATCGCATTGATGGTTTTACAATATTACTAGACGATATGATTCTACACTAAAAGGATATGCAAAGTTTAATTAATAACCTCCCACTGAATTAACAACCCTCATTATAATTAATGGGCTAAGATCCATATTTGGCTTAGTTTTAAGTCCGCCTTGGCAGGACACTTAAAATCAAGTTATTTAGGTAGGCAAGCTCTTTGCCAATTACATCACATGTAATTCTTATATCTTTATGGGATTCGATCATCATATGATTTGGCATGTTTAATCTCATCTAATGCCTTGAGATCCAAAACCGTTTTGATAATCTCAATTAAGTCAAGACAATAATGAATATTGAGTATCACCATTACTCACTCTTGTCTCACCAAGATAACTCAAATGCATCCACTTTGGTGGAACATACAAATGGGCGATCTAGGTTTTGACAAGTATTCATTTATTGACGGCATTATGACTTAAGATTTTATTTAGAAGGTATTATCGGTATAAACTAATTAATCCTATTAATTCTACCTATATGAATGCAATCGTGATTGTATCTCATATAATCTCTAAACTAATCATGCAATGATCAAATCAAAACATAATTAAAAATTGTGACACAACATGGCTCATACTTAACTTAAAATTCTCTCAAGCCAATGAGAGAACTTCGCTAAATAAGACAAGAGAAATACATCGAGAGAAACCTCGTTTCACATACGAGGGGAGTGAGATGAGAAGAGAATGTACATCAAGAATATTTAGAGAGACATGGCTCGCAGGCCATATTTAAATTTACAATACTTGTAAAACTCTAGAGCCATGTTGTTCACCATACCCAAACAACAT
Organism: Acacia melanoxylon; assembly: GCA_019022615.1. NCBI lineage: Eukaryota > Viridiplantae > Streptophyta > Magnoliopsida > Fabales > Fabaceae > Acacia > Acacia melanoxylon. The sequence continues at coordinate 1,876,817 of JAFJYJ010000014.1, forward strand.
TTGAAAGGTTAAATCACAACATATATTAATTCATACAATTATGAAATAAAATATTATGATTAAAATTATAGAGTTTATATTATATTATATTATATCATGATTTAAATTCTCTAATTTATATTATAATATATAATATAATGTCATGATTTAAATTCTCTAATTTATATTATATTATATAATATCATGATTTAAATTCTCTAATTTATATTATATTATATAATATTATATCATGATTTAAATTCTCGCGCTACGAACAATCAGCCAGTCCCTACGGCGGTCCCGCTTTCAGAAAGATTTGAAAACATCATATTGTTTTAGAAAGATTGTTTTATAAAAAATAATTTCAAGAACAAGTTTTTTCAAAAAATAACGACCCCGGAGCTTTTTGAAAAGGTATAATCTTTCAGAAAGATTGTTTCCTTAAAAAAATGTTTAAAACCCGTTCGAAATCCACGATTCTGAACGTGGTCCCCATGCACATAGAATTTAATCTAGAATAACCCACGATTCTGAACGTTTATGTTCATAACGCAAATCAGATGAAAATCCTCAGAACCAATCAAATCCACGACTCTGAATGTGCGATCTGAACGTGCAAATATCACAGATCAAAACGTGACCATCGGCCATTTTCAGAATGTCCGATTTGAACTCTTCAGAACTACATGAAATGGCCGCGAGATCCAACTAGCTATCCGTACAAACCCTAACGCGAGTTTTCGACTTAAACCCTAACGCGAACTTTTCAATTTAACGCATCAAAATCGGTTTAACCATATATATCACATATATAAACACATGAAGAAAACTCAATCTAAACGCTCGGTTGACCTGGCTCTGATGCCAATGTTGGGATCCGTACACGCAGCGGAATTAAAAATTTACAAATCCCAAAAGAGGATCGCTCAACCGCGTTTAAATCAAGGTTAAGAAAAGGAACCGAAACGTACCTATACGAATTAACGAGCGTCTCTTTCGATTTGAACACGTGGGCTACCTACTCGATCAACAGGAGCAGACTCTGCGAATCTCCTCCCTCTACGGGTATCCACACGAATAGCCTTCAACACCGACGACAGCGTGCTAGCGCCTTCAGTATTTTCACGTCTCTCTATTTTCTCTCTAGGGTTTCGTACGGCTTTCTAATTCATCCGTCTACTTAATATGACTAGATCAATATCTATTATAGGGTTTCTAAAACCCTAATAAGCCGTATTAAAATATTCAAAATTAATCCAATCAATTTGAAATTTGAATTTCAATTAAAATAATATATTAATTAAATCTATCAAATAGATCTAATATAATATATTTATTTAATCCGAATTATAAGCCTACATATTTAATTTATCTTTATAAATTAAATGAGATATGATATCTTTTTATTTAAATAAATATGAGATACTATATCTCAATTTAATTAAATCGAGATACTATATCTTTATTCAAAAATTAAATATGGGATACAATATCTCAATTTATTATAGTTATTTAATTTATCAAATAAATTAAATACTATATATAATATTATTATTATCTATAAATAATATCATTATTAATTTCAAATTTATATATATATATATATATATATATATATATATATATATATATTCATCCTAGATTAAATACAGTATTCATTAAATCTTAGACATATCTAAGATTCAATTAATCTGGACACTTTTGCTTGTGTTGGGCTATTCTTGTGTGCAACCCTGCAGGCCCACATGAGATTGACAGTGGGCCAGTATTGTACCAGCCCACAAGTCGCAAGCGGCCTCTAGCAAGACATTGCGACTACCTAATACATATGGGGATCGATGATACGATAAAACCTATCGTACAACCATGTCACGTCCCTTTTGTCACGGGATAATTTGGTCAAGGATGAGGCATGGATAATGTCAACTTCCTGTTCTTGACCACTACTTTCTCGATTCTTGAGTAGTCTAATAATTGAAATGGAAACTCCTTTCAATCGTAGTATGGCCATACATTTCTCAGACTCACTCATCGAGGGGCCCAGTATTATCTCTCTACAAATGTGAGGGACACATTCCATCTTGACCATTCACATTCCTCTGCATGAGAACCACTAATCCTGATCCAAGCCTTTATCATCACCTGGTCAAAGGTGACTTTTGACTAGGTCAAAGAGCAACGACTCATCATGTAGGAATCCATGATTATCTCAGGTCAAAGGGCGTTGTGACGCGGTTATACATGAGAAAAGATTATGACTTATTCCATGCAGCTTTCTCATAGTGGGTCGGTCCAGCACCTTGTACTCCTACAAGTGCCCATGACTTTGATTCGTATCTCCATACCTCATCAAAGTCATACTGGTCTTACTTCCTCTTCGCTCCCGCGTAGATGACCGACTAGGGACATTTAGGATAATCTATAAGATATATCCAGGGATATAGTTATCACTATAAACATGCAAATGAAATGATAACTTAATGGAGATGACTTGCCCCTAGGGCATAATTTCCAACACTGTTAACTCGCATATTCTATGTTACTTTCTCATGTGTGTTATATCATGATTGAGGATTCGGACTGTAGTTCCTGGAGGACTGTGTGTCCTTATGCCGCTGCTGAAGTCCGAGGTATATGATGTAGGTAATACCTATTGGACTATGTGTCCTTAGGTTTCTACTGAGGCCTGAGGCATGTAGGGTAGGTAGTACCTATGGGAGTGTGTATCCTTAGGTCACTATTGAGGCCCAAGGTATACGAGGTAGGTAGAGTCTATTGGACTGTGTGTCCTTAGGTTGCTACTAAGGCCTCTTGAGGTAGGTAGTTAGGGTTGGAAATCCCTGGCTACTGAGGCCTCTTAGCGCTATTGGTTTTGGAGGCTTGTCTTGAACAGGTGGTCTTATGGGTTTGTGGTACATGCCATGTTTATTTTCCTAATTGTGATTTGCATAAAATGCATTGCATACATATTGTATATGAGTTTAAAAGTTACTCTGGGGTTCAATTTTGAACTCCAGACTGTTTCAAAGAATACAGGTATTAGTTGTTGAGCTATTCAGGAACAAGGAGGTAAGGGCATGGTGTGGAAGACTGAAGAAATAGGGGATGCCCTATCATGTTTTGTATATCTATTTTTAGTAAGCCGCTAATAGGTGAGGTCAATGGCCTTAGATTATAGGAAAGGAGTTAAGGTTAGACTTCTGCTAAGCTAGCTTGTGCAGAGCTCGATCTAAATTGTAAACTACAGAAATGGGTTTACCTCACATAAACAATACACCTAGGTTAAACTGACGTTCTAAGCCCGAAAATTGCCATAGAAATATGGGAAAAGTATAGAAAAGGATGTACTTACAGGATACGGACGCTTCTCTATAATTTAGTCGTGGGTTAAATGAATAACATTGTAATAGGAATTTTGCTGTAACATTACGGAAGCTGTGCCATAAAATGTTGTAGCAATGCGATATATGCAATATGGGGGATTAATGCAACTTAAAATGAAATCCGAGCTCGACCTATTTTAAATCTGCTTTTCTCAACCGACTTTCGATCATTTGTTTTCTTTTGTTTATTACTAGCAATAGATCAAACAACCATCATAACTGTTACATCCCAAATTTTGGGAATTGGAATTTGAAATATTATATGAAAATTAGGATAAAAATATAGTCTAAAATAATTATGAAAATAATTATTAGAATTTAAGGACCTATTTTTTTGAGAAATTCAAACAAAATAGTTAGAGGTTGATTTATAGCCCAAAATTTTTAGAGAAATTACTTTAAGGGTTAAAGAAGTAAATTAAGGAAGAAAATCCTTATAAAACATCAAGGATTCATTTCTAGCATTTATTTGGTAATTAAGAAATAATAAAGAGACAAAGGAATAATTAATTAGTAAATTATTTTTATATATATATATATATAGTTTCTAGCTGGATTACCAAGATCTTTTGGTGATAAAATTAGAGATAAACTTAGAACTCAATATGATGGCAACATACCTTGTGAAAACTTGACATATGAAGAATTAATTTCCCATGTTCAGAAAACTACTTTAAAAATCTGTCAAGATGATGGGATAAAACATCAACTTGCCAAAGAAAAGGTATAAACAGAAAAGAATTGGGTTCATTTTGTGAACAATTTGGTCTTCCTTCTTGTAAAAAGCCCAAACCCAAATCTTACAAAACCTCTCGTTTTAATCCCTCTTCTTCAAAAAATAAACGTTTTTATCATAGTCAACGTCCTTATCAAAAGGATGATATCCAAAACCCTCCAAGAAGATACAAAAAGAATTTCCATTCCAAGCCAAAACATGATTTTTCAAAGGATTTTCCAAACCGTGATAAAGTAACTTGTTACAGATGTGGTAAAATTGGTCATTATGCCAAATATTTCCGCTTCTCCAAAAAGATCAGAACATCCAAATCGAAGAACCTCTTCTTGAACAAATAAACAACCTCCTGATTGAAACATCTTCTGAATCTGAAGAAAACCAAAGTTTTTCTGAAGATCTCAACCAAATCCAAGATGATGAATTCAATTCAACATCTGACGATTCCTCTCCTCAAATAAATGTCATTACCAGAGAACATGATTTGTTCTTTGATGTCATCAGTAAACTTCCAGATTCTGACAAAGGTATATATCTTTCCAAATTCAAAGATATCATAGCACAACCTTCGTCTTCATCTACTCCTCCTTCTTCCTCTAAACTATCGGTTTTTCATAACAAATATGATCTGACCAAAACTTTGGAAAAATTCAAACATTCTGTTAAACCAACCACTATGCAAGATCTTCAATCTGAGATAAATAATCTTAAGGTTGAAGTTCAATTTCTCAAAACTAGTAGAGATACTCATGAGTCTGCCGTGTTGCAAATTCAAGAACTTCTTTCTTCAACTCAACACCATTCTGATGAGAATATTGATCGCGTTTTAGAAAATGGAGAAGATAACACGATGAAACACCTTTTTTAAACGTAATTTCAAGAATTTTTCTACAGAAGTTTTATATACAGGCAAAAATCATTATCAATAATGATCTTGTTATAGAACAATCTGTACTATTTGACACCGGTGCCCAAGCTAATTGTATTTTAGAAGGCTTAGTTCCTACCAAATATTTTGAAAAAACAACTGAGAGATATAGCTCTGTTGACACATCATCATTGACTATTCAGTACAAGATTTCTAATGTTGTTGTTCAAAATAAAAGTTTACGCATCAAGACTCCATTTATTCTCATGAAGAAAATGGGAGAACAAATTATTCTTGGAGCACCATTTGCACAACTTTTATTTCCTTATAAAACTGATCATGATGGAATATCAAAAGAACATTTTGGAAAAACCATTTTCTTCCCTTTTACTGAAAAACCCAAGCTCAAGGAGTTAAATTCTCTTTTTCTCAAACAAAACCAGATCAATTATCTCAAAGAAGAAGTTTCTTTCAAACGAATTGAACGACAATTCCAACAACCAATTGTTCAACAGAGGATTCAATCCTGTCTTGACAAGATTCATAAAACGGTTTGTGCCAATTTACCAAATGCTTTCTGGAATAGAAAACAACATTCGGTAGATCTTCCTTACGAACCAAACTTCTCTGAAAAAATAATCCCAACAAAAGCTCGACCTATCCAAATGACTCAGGAACTCCTTGAAACCTGGAAAAAGGAAATTCAAGATCTTGACAAAAAACTCATTCGTCCGAGTCGTAGCCCATGGTCTTGCGCTGCTTTCTATGTCAATAAAAATGAAGAAATCGAGCGAGGAACGCCAAGGCTCGTTATCAACTACAAACCATTAAACGAAGCTTTGCAATGGATTCGTTATCCAATTCCAAACAAGGTTGATTTACTAAAACATTTGCATTCTGCAAAAATCTTTTCAAAATTTGATATGAAATCTGGGTTCTGGCAAATTCAAATTTCAGAAAAAGATAGGTATAAAACTACTTTTACTGTTCCATTTGGTTAGTATGAGTGGAATGTTATGCCTTTTGGTTTAAAAAATGCTCCTTTTGAATTTCAAAGGATTATGAACGAGATCTTTAATGATCAAGGTCAATATATCATTGTCTATATTGATGACGTCTTAATCTTTTCAAATTCTTTAGAAGATCATTTCAAACATGTCTCCAAATTTATTCAAACTGCAGAAACAATTGGTTTAGTGGTTTCAAAAACAAAAATTAGTCTTTTCCAAACCAAAGTTCGTTTCCTTGGACATTGGATTTGTCAAGGAACCATAACTCTCATTGAACGAGCAATTCAGTTTCATCATTTAGTACCTCCTTTATGGAAGGTTTAGGAAATTTTAATTTCTTGTCTAAATTTATCTAAGGAGCTCTAGATCTAAAATTATACTAAATGTCCAACTAAACATTTTGACCGGTAAATTCTAGTAAATTTTTAATTAATATACCCCTATGGAACCTGAAGGTAATGACACTGATTGAAGAGAGATTTACAATTATTGTTTATCTCGTTGTTACTTTTCTTTTCAGTTCTTATCATCTGTGCTCTTATTCTTTACTTTCTGCACGTTACTTTCAGCAATTTTATATTCAGTCTGTTTACATTATGTCTTCAATTTTCCTCTCTTTTTCTCGTCGCTCATCTTCTTCTTCATCTTCATTCTCTTCTCCAAACTCTTCAATAAACCATGACGGAGCTTGCTCCTCAACAAACAACATCTTTGACGAAGAAATTCATTTCAGAGATTTGATTATTGGACTCTCCCTATCATTGACAATAAAGATGTTTTTATAATAAAAAAGACTTGGTTAAAGAAGTCTGATTATGTGATCAAGACTGTCGAAGAATCCATTTCTATCCAGCCTAAAAAAGAGGAATTTTTCCTTCTCTCTCCAAACTCCATCCATAAACATAAAGAGGATTACAACTTTTTACACATCGATTGTGTACAAGTTGCTCTTAAACCACTTGTTCGACGAGGCTTAAATGCCTCTGGTTTAGTCTGCCTTAGAGATGCAAGACATTACGATTTTGCATATTCTCTATTAGCTGCTGCTAAATTTGGACTTCACAATGGACCTGTTTATTTCAATTGTTACCCAAACTAAACGGTTGATTTAAAAGATAAAAACATCCTTGATGTCCTCAAACTCAATCTTAAACTTAATGGTTTCAATATGAAATCTGGGTCTATACCTGTTGCTCTAATATATAGGGTACAGTATAAGGTCTCCAACTCTTCAGCCTCAAATGTGGCCCGTCTTCCTGACAATGGTCAGATTGTTGTCTTCCTCACTGACCATTCAAACACAAACATCACAATTCCTCAAACTATCATGTGGAAAGAAGTTACCCTTCCAGATGATTGGGTTATGGATAAAGCTGTCCAAGCTATTCCAAGACCCGTGGCTCAAATTAGTCAAATTTCACAAACCCAATCGGGATCTGTTAGATTAGCTTTTGACAGACCTAGAAGTTCTACTTCATCTATGTCTTCAAGATATGAGGATTTTAGATCTGTAAATTTTGAATTACCAAGGCATTCTTGCTCCTCAGTACAATCACTACCCTCGGTTATTCATTTGCCTCCACCATCTCCACCAACTCCTCCTCCACCACAACCTGCAAATCTCTCAATTCAAGGAATTGACAATTCTGGAATAATTCCTCATGCAAACTATCAAAGAGAGGATTATCAAAATTCGGTAGACTCTTTGTCTTATATTGATTTAGGTGAACCTCAAACTATTGGTGTTTTAGAACATCATTTTCAAATTGATAAATAAAGTTTGCAAAAGGAATTTTACTTAGAACAAAATATTTTGCAAAGAAACTGGTTTTCAGAACATTTTAAAGGAAGATTGCGAAAACAGATTCAAGAAAAATTCTACAGTTTCCTTGAAAAGTATGAAATGAATATTCCATTTTTTGCTTGGTTTGAAGCTTATGCTTTACAACAAAAAAATAGAATATACATTTGTTCAAACAATTAATATGACCAAAAGAGATTGGAAAACCTCTGAAGGACAAACCATTTCCCCAGAAGTTCCTCCAAAAGGATCATATCAAATTCCTGGTCTTGTTGACAGTAAACAAAGTCTTGTTTTAGCCTCTCCTTTAAAAACTAATTAAACCCATCAATGATGAACCTACTAGTTCAAGGGATATCAAAAATCTCATGGAACAAAACAATTCACCAATCAGTATCTTCAAATCATTGGAGATCATGTCATCAAAACTCCTTCCTCTCCATCTTCTTCAAAATCTACTTCTACGACTCAACCTCTATTCAAACCTTTCCAACTTGATCCAAAAATCAAAGCAAGTTTGCAAAGGAAGAACAATGCCAGTCTTATAAGGCAAATTGATCAAAGTTTACAATATCAAAATCAAGTTACTACTAATTCTCAAACTCTCCTTACTCAGTTAAAACAAAAAATTGTTCCTGACACTCCTTCTGCATCTCCTTCTGATAGACAAGTTATGAATCTTGAAAAAAAATTCTGATGCTGAATCTTCAGAATCTGATTTAAAAATCAACCATCAACATTGGAAAAAATCTTCTTCACCTGTTTTCCAAAAATCTTCAAAGTTATATTATCCAAGGGCTAGTCCTTTAGATATTTTAACTGAAGAACGTCAAGATCAAACTTTCAACTCTAACAACATCTATGAGTGGAATATAGATAGACAGAGTGAATCAAATATTCTTCAAATCTTTCAACAAATGACTATGGTAAGTACTGCCTACCAAAAAACAAGTGATTATTCATATACAGAAATAACTAATCTTTTAGTTTCCGGTTTCACTAGACAACTTAAAGGTTGGTGGGATTAATATCTGTCTTCAGAAGAAAAATCAAACATTATTTCTTCTGTCAAAACTGAACCAGATGGAACTCCTATTATTCAAAATGGTGAGCATGTTCCAAATTCTGTTAATACCCTTACTTTTATAATTATTAAACATTTTGTTGGTGATCCAAACATTTAGAGGGATTGTTAGCTCCTAATGTTTTGATGCTAACAAAAGTCTAAGTTTTGAAAGTGTTTTTGAATCAAGTTTAACATGTTTAAAATTGTTTCTCAATAATTATCACTATTCAAACCTATCTGTGTTCAAGAGTTCAAGAAGAAATTCTCGAGAATGAATCCAGGATTCTCAAGAATTGATAGTAGATTCTCGAGAATGGTTCTCAAGAATGCGTCAGTAACTCTCGAGAATGTCTGAGTCAGAATCATATAACAGAAGAGTTCTCTGATGTGATTCTCGAGAATTGGGGATCAATTCTCGAGAATGGCTCTCGTGAATCAGCAGAAAGATTCTCGAGAATGGTCGAATGCCTCATCTGATCTTTACTAAGATAAAGTTCCCTCTAGTAATTCTCAAGAATTGGAAAACAATTCTCGAGAATTGTTCTCGAGAATCTATATGGAGATTCTCGAGAATGAACGGAAAGCGACCTGGCAAGACATACTTCTAATTTGAGATAAAGATTGGTTCTCGAGAATGAGCACAGGAATTCTTGAGAATACTCAAAATCTTTCATATGCGAGACGCTCTGTGCATTGAATTCCCGAGAACCTTAAATGTAATTCTCGAGTATCAGTGAAACTCACCTTCTGGATTAAGCTCTTCCTTGACAATTCTCGAGAATCATATGAACAATTCTCAAGAATACTTGTTGCCATTTTAAATGTCCATTGTCGTAAACTGTAAATCATTGATTATGCCTTGGGTGTTTATTATTATTGATTTATACTTCTTCTAACCAAGTTTAATCAGTTTGCTAGTCCTTTTCAGATATGATTAACATGTTTTAATCATCAAATTTCCATAAAGAAAATATGTGTCAGACGCATTAAATGCGAAATAGAGACGAAGCTCAAAAGTAGAATATGGACTTCTAAGCAACTACAAAGCATTTCAAACATTTCCAGTCAATATTCCATCTGAGTCTCAACGGACAAATCAAACAAAGAATGTCAACGGAGTATATTGACCAACCTTGGAAGATTACGAAGAAATAGAGCAACGGATATATTTATTACTCTCAACGGCTCATTAACCTTTCTTCCAACGGGCATTAATTGCTATCATCTATAAAAGCCAGAAGCATTCAAATCTACACCTACCGAAACGTTGTGCATTCAATTCGAACATATTGCAATATGCTATTTCATTTATTTCATTAATATCTTCGGATATGCATTGTTCTTCAGTGTTCATATTTTATCTACTCGTGAGGAGTTATTTAAACACTTATTCCATTTTCGGTTTAAATCTTAAGGTTATGGAACCTTAAGTGGGCGTGTACTATTACAACTTGTAAGGGAGAGTGAGTCCTAGTGAATTAGGATCATCTCGAGTACAGAGTATGTAACTGTAACCATTTGTGATTAGTGAAATACCCAAAGGATTTGGGGACTGGACATAGGTTGAAGTGTTAGATCGAACCAGTATAAATTGCCTTGTGTCTATTTCCCTTTTCTATCTCTGTCTTACTTACATCTGTGTGCAATTAGCAAAAAGTTTTTGAGATCACCTTTTCACCCCACTCTAGCTGATATTCCTATCCTTCATTTGGTATCAGAGCCAGGTTATCTTCTTGAGGACTAACATCCTAGATAAAAGATCCAATGGAAGGAATATTGCCTGATGGAGCCTCGATCAATAGACCGCCCGGTTTTAGTGGAGAGCACTACTCGTTCTGGAAAGCCAAATTCAGAGTCTTTGTTATGGCCACTGAATATGGCCTATGGAGAGTGTTCGAGATTGGAGACTACAACCCGACTGTTCTCGAAAACGGACTCAGAGTTCCAAAGCCTGAAGACACCTATAATGATAATGACAGGAGAAACATCACTCTCAACAGTAAAGCTATTCTCATGTTGCAAAGTGCCTTAAGCCAACAAGAATATTTTCGCATTTGCACATTGATGTCTGCTAAAGCTATGTGGGATGCACTAGAGATAGCCCATGAAGGAACAGTCGGAGTTAAGGAAAATAGAGTGAATACGCTCATGACCGAGTACGATCTTCTTCGTATGAAGTCCGGAGAATCCATTATCAAATTTCAACTGAGGTTCACCCATCTGATCAACCAACTTGCCGCCTTGGGCAAAAAGTATGATCAACCTTTCCAAGTAAGAAAGATTCTCAATATCCTCAGTAAGGAATGGGAAGCTAAAGCCATTGAAGAAGCTCGCGGAGAGTCAATGAGCTCTGTAGCAGCTCTGTTTGGCAGTCTGTCCGAATATGAAGGAAAAATCAAGTTTAGAAAAGGACTTAATGAGGTTAGCGGCAAGAACAAGGGAATTGCCCTTAAAGCTATCAAAGAAGCAAAGAATTTAGATGATGAAGAAGAAGACAAAGATGGAGAGATAGGGATGATGGTCCGGAGATTCAGGAGATTCTACAAGAAGGACCAAGGATACAAAAAGTTTCACAAGGGTAGCTCGAGCCTTGAGGTGAAAAAGCCAATCATCTGCTATGAATATGAAAAGCTTGGCCACATCAAGTCAGAATGCCCCCAGTTGAAGTACAAAGATAAAGAGAAGAAGAAAGTCAATAATTTCAAGAAGAAAGCTTATGTGTCAGCAATATGGGGAGACAACTCATCTGATGAAGATGAAGCTGAAGACGAAGAAAAAGCAAACATATGCCTTGTGGCTCAAGAAGAAGAGCAAACTGAAAATATCAACGAGGTATATGATTCTCAACCAACTTACGATGAGTTATTTGCTGAGTATAATCTTGTACTATCCGAATTTGAAAAACTTGCTGATAAATACCTTGCTTTGAAAAAGAAGAATTTAACTCTTGAACAGCAAGTAGAAAATCTTTCTTCTCCTGAAAAATGTTGTTTGTGAAGATTGTGTTGATTTACAGAAAAAAGAATGATTATCTTACAAAAGCACTTGAGAAATTCACTAAGGGAAGTGAAATGCTCAATGTTATTTTGAAACAGCAAAGATTCACAAATGACAAATCAGGAATTGGCTACAAACCTGATTTTTAAAAAGAAAGGCAAAAAGAAATTTGGAGAAAAATCTTATATGAACTATTTTAGAAAAGCTGTTCATTCTTCAAATCCTTTTGCTCATTGCAATTATTGCAATCGAAAAGGTCATGCTACTTCTTCCTATTTTCATAAAAAGGAAAGAAAGAGTAAACTTGTAGGTAATTATCAATGGGTGCCTAAGGGATTTTACAAGGTTCCTAAGACACAAACTAACCCCAAAGGACCCAAGAAAAGATGGGTACCTAAAACCTGATCCTTTGTGATTTGCAGGTTTGTCTAAGAGCATTGAAGTCCAACAAGTGGTATATCGACAGTGGATGCTCTAGACACATGACAGGAGATCATACTAAATTTGCTACTCTCAAGACCAAGGATGGTGACAAGGTGACCTTCGGTGGAAATCAATCCGGAAGGATTACTGGAATTGGTGAAGTTGGTAACAACGATGGACCTCAAATCAAAGACGTCTACCTTGTAGAAGGTCTCTGCCATAATCTCCTTAGTGTGAGCCAAAGCACAAACAAAGGTAACCTGGTTATCTTCAATTCTGAGGAATGCTTGATAGTCAACAAGAATAATCTGCCCTTAGTCAACATCAGATCAAAAGCCTTATTCAGGGCCCCTAGAGAAGGTAACTGTTACACTCTAAACCTCTCCAGTAATTGCAATAAAATCACTTCTGAAAATTGCTTTATTAGTAACTTGGAAGAAAGTTGGCTATGGCACACGCATTTAGCTCATGTCAATATGTTTCAACTTGACAAGTTGCTAAGAAAGGATTTGGTCATTGGCTTACCAAAACTCAATTTCAAAAATGACATGATTTGTGATGCTTGTCAGAAAGGTAAACAGACTAAATCATCTTTTAAATCTAAAAATGAGATTTCATCTAAAAAAACCCCTCTAACTACTTCATATGGTTTAGTTGGACCAACAAGAGTAAGAAGCCTTGGTGGCAATCTCTATACTCTGGTCATTGTTGATGATTACTCAAGATTTTGTTGGACTATATTTTTATCATCGAAAGATGAAACCTTTGATCAGTTTGTTGTGTTTTCCAAGAAGGTCCAAAACGAGAAAGGTATCTTTATTTCAAGTATAAGAACTGATCATGGTGGAGAATTCGAGAATTATGCGTTTGAAGAATTCTGTGAGGCTCATGGGATAGACCATAACTTCTCTGCCCCAAGGACTCCTCCACAAAATGGTGTTGTTGAGAGAAAGAATCGTGTTCTCACTGAGATGGCAAGAACAATGCTGAATGAAAACCAAACTTCTCAAGTCTTCTGGGCTAATGCAATGAGTACTGCCTGCTACTTCTCAAATCGTGCATACATCCGGAAGAATCTTAAGAAGACACCCTATGAGCTATACAAAGGGAGAAAGCCCAACCTTGCTCATCTACTGATAGGACAAAACTTTAAACTTAAAAACTCTGCAAGTATACGGGCCGTACCAAGTAATAAAGTGATAAGAAAGATATCGTTCCCACAGAGACTCAGTCAAAATAGTGATTAGGTATTAAATTTCCTTTTTTCATTTAAGTTGAGCAAATCAGAATTGTTTTCAATAAGAGTAAAAACAGAATTTTAATAAAAACAAAAACTTTCAAATAGGGAGAGACTTCAAATATCAAGGAGGACAACTTAGAGATACTAATCCCTTGCTTGTTTCTTAGATTTTATTCCCACTAAATTAATTTTAACTTAACATAATCAGCTAATCTAGAGTATTAATGTGTATAAATGCATGTCGGTCCACTTATACACCTACCTCAAATAATTATGTAATGTCTCACAATTAATTAAGATGCAATTCCAATCGGGCTCACTCTAATTTGATTATGCGGAGCTTCTAGGTATATGTCTATCCTAGTCGCAAATTAGATTAAAATCTAATTCCACATTATTTAATCCAAGGTCAATTTAAGATTTCCTTCGTCAAGTATAATCCTAAATCCCCAAAACATATTTAATGGTGGCCAATCACTAAACAATGAATAATCAAAACAAGATTAAATAAACTGAATTACTATTAAGCAAAATTAATTAGTGGGAACAATTTCTAAGTCTCAAACAAGTTCATAATACTCTAAGTTGCAAAGGAAAAATTAGCCACACATGGCTTTAACCAAATCCACTTCAACACAGCAAAATTTAGAGTTCAATAGCATACTGGAAAAGACTAAGAAACTAGAAACAAAGTCTAGTGAAATATTAAAACCAAGAAGGAGAACATAGACTCAGCAACAGCTTCTCTGATTCGGTGCTACTGGTTCTTGGAGAAGAAGATGAACAGTGCTCTGTGTTGATTCTTTTAAATTCCAAAGCAAGCGAAATCCCAGAATGCCGCCTCTCCAATTCGTTGCTCGCTGTGCGTGTCTCCCACAATTATTCAATGCCGCCTCTGGTCCCTCTTTTCTATTCGTGTCTCGCGTCTCTCCTTCCATAGGGAGAGTAATCCAAAATATATATCCGCCTCCTTTGTTCCATTTTTTCCTTTTCAAATAGCCATTAGGTCTTCTTCTTTTTTCATTCGCGGGGCCCACATGATTCCAATATTCAATTCCATATCAATTGCATCTCCTGGTGGTCCGCCTCTGTTTGCACAAAAAGGAAAAGGAGTTTAAATAATAATAATTATATTAATTATAATAATAATAATAAAACTAACTTTTTATTTCTTCTTTTATTTCTTTTTTTTTTAGAAAACTTCCTATTACTATTATTTATTTCCTAAACTCAAAAGCCTTTATTTTTAATTGAAATCCCTCAAATAATGTATCCAAATTGATATCTCTTTAAATTAGTAATAATGACTTCTCAAATATATGAAAGTATATCTCAAATCTATTAAAAATGAGAAGTCATCATCTACACATCTTTGGATGCAAGTGCTTTGTGCACAACAATGGTAAGGAGAATTTGGGGAAGTTTGACCCAAAATCTGATGAAGGTATATTCCTCGGTTACTCTAATAGAAGTAAGGCCTATAGAGTTTTCAATATTCGTTCTCGTGTTGTTGAAGAATCTATTCATGTCGTATTTAGCGAAACCAAATCTGATAAGCCTTTGAATGATGATGAGGAAAATGTTTATAAAAATCAATTCTTTTCAAAAACCACTCTTGCCTCTCTTGAAAATTCTGAAGATGTTTTTGAAATTACTTCTGAAAATGTTTGTGAAAACTTTGTTCAATCGCAACCTAAAGCTTGGAGGTTTATTAGGAATCATCCTCTAGACCAAGTGATAGGTGATGTAAATCAAGGAGTAAGAACCAGAAAAGGTACTTTAAATGAAGTCACCTTCTCTGCTTTCATCTCTCAGATTGAACCCTCAAAAATTGACGAAGCCCTCTCAGACAATGATTGGGTGATCGCAATGCAAGAGGAATTGCACCAATTTGATAGAAATCAAGTTTGGGACTTAGTACCTAGACCTAAAGACCATCTGATTATTGGGACTAAATGGGTATTTAAGAACAATCGTGATGAAACAACAATCATTATCCGTAACAAGGCAAGATTGGTTGCAAAAGGCTATAATCAAGAAGAAGGAATTGATTATGAAGAAACTTATGCTCCAGTGGCAAGATTGGAAGCCATAAGAGTTCTTCTAGCCTTTGCTTGTATCAAAGGGTTCAAGCTCTATCAAATGGATGTCAAGAGTGCATTTTTAAATGGTTTTATTCAGGAGGAAGTGTATGTTGAGCAACCTCCTGGCTTTGAAAGTGATCAACATCCAGATCATGTGTATCGTCTCAAAAAGGCCCTATTTGGCCTTAAACAAGCTCCTAGAGCTTAGTATGAGCGATTGAGCAAGTTCCTTCTTGATCAAGGTTTTATTATAGGCAAAGCTGATACAACTCTCTTCATTAAGAGTAATAAATTGATTGAGATTTTGATTGTTCACATTTATGTTGATGATATCATTTTTGGTGCCTCTAACGAATCTATGTGTGAGGATTTTTCTAAGAAAATGCAGGGAGAGTTTGAGATGTCTATGATGGGCGAACTGAACTACTTCCTCGAATTACAAATCAAACAACGAAAGGATGGAATATTTATCTCACAAACAAAATACCTCAGTGATCTATTAAAGAAATTTGGAATGGAGCATTGCAATGGTGCAAACACTCCAATCAGTTCAAATGCTTCTCTGGATGCCGATGAAGAAAAAGGCAAGGACTTCAACATAACCAAATATTGGGGAATGATCGGATCTCTACTATACTTAACTGCAAGTCGGCCTAATATTCAATTCAGTGTGGGAATGTGCGCGAGATTTCAATCTGCTCCTAAAGAATCACATGCTGAGCATGTTAAAAGAATTTTTTGATATCTCTCGGATACAAAGGAATTGGGTCTTTGGTTTCCAAAAGCTCAACAAGAGTTTCTGGTTGCATATTCAGACTCAGATCATGCTGGATACAAAACTGACAGAAAAAGCACTAGTGGACAATGTGAGTTTCTTGGAGGATCACTCGTATCATGGTTTAGCAAGAAACAAACCATTGTAGCTGTATCCTCAACTGAAGTTGAATATGTTGCTGCCTCTAGTTGCTGTGCTCAAGTCCTTTGGCTAAAGCAACAATTGTCTGACTTGGGGATCTATCTGAAGGAGATTCCAATTCTTTGTGACAACACAAGTACAATAAGCTTGGCGAAAAATCCAGTTCAACATACAAGAACCAAGCATATTGATGTGAGACATCACTTTATCAGAGACCATGTGCAAAAGAAAGATGTCAAAGTAATGTTCATTCCCACACACTTACAACTTGCTGACATTTTCACAAAGCCCTTAGCCAAGGAACAATTCAACTTCATTAGAAGAGAATTGGGAATGGTAAATCCCAATGAATTGTAAGTAATGTTACTCCAATGTCATCAATCATGTTTTGATGATCATTAGAAACTAACTTAAGCATCGGAGCTTCTAGATGATGTTTTGCAGGTTCCCTGTTGTTCAGTGAATCAAAAACCAGAAAGTTAGAGTCTGCTAATTCTCAAGAATGATTTCATCATTCTCGAGAATTGATAAGTACGTCTCATTGCAAATCCTAAGCATTCTCAAGAATTGGAAGTCATTCTCAAGAAATAACAGGATTTTTGGGTTCGCTGAGTAACAATGATCAAAGTAACATTACCATTCTCGAGAATTGACATTGCATTCTCGAGAATTGTCACAGACAGAGCCTTTTGCAAAATCAATGTTTAATGGCTCATTCTCGAGAATCACGCTGAACTCTCAAGAATTGACAAGTCTGGATGGTCTAATATAATAGTTTCAATCCAAGCTATTCTCGAGAATTCCCAACAATTCTCGAGAATGCTCGAATGTTGTTATGACGATTCATCTCTAGACACTATGTCGTTTCATTCAAGGGTCGTGTCGTTTTACTCCACAATCACCTTTGAAAACCTCATCGTCAAGCTCATTCTCTCATCCTATTCTCTCTCACTCCCGAGAATCCTTCTTCATCGCTCTTAGTCGTTTCACCATTTTCAACCCTCTCTGAATCCTATCTCCTCAACTCTGTATTAGACAATCACTCGCAATGGCTAAGTCTTCCTCTGAATCTCCTCAACAGCCACCAACCAAGAAACCTCGAACAAAATATTGCCCAAAGGTTCAAGCCTCTGATAAGATAGAGACACCGAAGAAGAAATCAAAGTCTGTGACTATCGTCGAATCTCCTCGGCCTACAACTCGCTCCCAAACTCATTCTCTGCCATCCAACAAAAGAAAAGGAAAAGAAAGCTCACAATCCAAGTCACAATTAGTAGGCTCTGAAAGAAAAAGCAAAGAAAGCTCACAATCCAAGTCACAATCAGTGGGTTCTGAAGGAAAAGAGAGTTCTCAATCCATGTCCGTAGATTCTCCCGTGACTACAGTGGGTTCTGATTTTGAATCTACCAAGACTTCAGACTTGTATAAAGACGATGTTCCACAATTTCACGAGCTTCGTTCAAAGAGCATAGAAGACAGAGTTCAGAGACCTCCTCACAAACACCCTGAACGAGAAAATCAACCTTCATTCAATGGAGCACTTCCTCCATTCGCTTCTAAACTGATTGGCCAAATCAGTGTCCTTGATTGCCCTCCTGGTTTTTGTGAAGACCCTCTGGTAATCCCATCTGACCCTACTTTTGTTCTTACGTATGAGGGAAGACCTTTTTGCCCTACTGTGTGGTTGAATCTGGATGATTTTAGAAAGGATTGTAACTTAGATCTCTCTCCCTGGTTGAAACCTTACATGCCCTTATTGGATATTCATACCCCATACTCCCCTCAAGTAGTGAAAGTCTTTTACTTTAATATGTTTGAGGAAAAGATTGAGGATGATGACATTGTGCTGCACACTCAGGTTCGGGGAAAACAAATTAAGATAACAGCCGATATCATTAACTCCTTTCTTGGTGTAATTGATGCACCTGAAGATCCACCTACATTGTCTGAGCCTGAATGTTTTAGTATCCTTCTGCCCACTCCGAGATATGATGGAAACCCTCTGAAATTCAAGCCTTCACAGATGCCAGATACCTACTGAGTTCTTTGGTACCTTTATAGTTGCAACTTGGTTAACAAAGGACAGAGTTTCACTCACATTGTGAACAAAGACTACCAGTTGCTGGCCTCCATTATTGCTAAGGAACCACGAAATTTAGGTAAACTGGTTGTTTCTGAGATGTCCAATTTCTTGTCCAATTCTAGGGTCTCTAAGAAGAATACTATTCCATATCCTAATCTAGTCTCTCAGATTTTGGGCTACAACAACATTTGGTACCTTCTCGACAATGACAAAGCAATATTCCCCAAAAAGTTTGGCAAAACTCACCTATTGTACATGAAGATATCCTTCACAGAAGCTACCGGGAAGAAGCAAGAAAAGCCTATTTCAATTCCTCAGCCCTCATCTTCCAAACCACCTGAAGAGGGTTAATCCTCTCAGGCTGGCACTGCCTCTGTCTTAGTTCCCTCCTTTGCTCAGGCTGCCCTTCAGACTCAGATTCAATCCGCTGTTTAGACTGCCATTGCTCCAATATTACAGTCATTGGAGACTTATACGAAGCTAACCGCTGAGATGATCAAAGCCATGTCTGCAGAAATGGTCAATCTAAAGGCTCATATTGATCTTCACATGGATTCTGAGCTTGAAGACTTCAAAAAGGAAATGGATACTCGCTTTGCTCAATATTTGAGCATCAACAGGAAATCAAGAGGGAAGTTGAAGATTTGGGTCAGCAATAACTTTATACCGAACAGATGGTTTCTGGATTTGATACCACTTTAGATACCATTGCGGCCAGCCTTGCTTCTACCTAGAAGACTCTAGCCTCTACTTCTTCTATGCCTCCTACTTCCACCCCTACAGTCTCTCCCCACTATGATCCTGAGATTGCTCCTGCTCCTGCTTCTGTTCCAGCTCCTGTCACTAAATCAGCACTTGCTCCTCTTGCTATGCCATCTGATGCAGATCCCCTTGCTCTTTCCCCTATTTGATTGATGACAAAGGGGGAGAGTAGTTGGAGAGTAGATGTAGAATGATAATAGATTGATAGATGATAGTAGATATGTGGCTTAAGTTATGTGCTATGAATGTTATTGATAGATGATTTTGGATTCCATGTATATCAGTCTGTTGTTGATTATATTTGTATGGACATCTGCTTTTTGATTATGAGCTAAGATCTGGTACTAGCACTTATACCAATCGCAATACATTCACTTATCCAATCAATTTTAAAATTTCCTTTCAAAACTCAAAATGTTTCTCTAAATGTTGTCATCATCAAAAAGGGGGAGAATGTTGGCTCCTAATGTTTTGATGATAACAAAAGTTTAAGTTTTGAAAGTGTTTTTGAATCAGGTTTAACATGTTTAAAATTGTTTCTCAATAATTATTATTGTTCAAACCTATCTGTGTTCAAGAGTTCAAGAAGCAATTCTCAAGAATGAATCCAGGATTCTCGAGAATGGTATTCAAGTTCGCCATCGCAAAGCACTCTATGCAAATGCTTCTCAAGAATTGATAGTAGATTCTCGAGAATACGTGAGTAACTCTCGAGAATGTCTGAGTCAGAATCACATAACAGAAGAGTTATCTGATGTGATTCTCGAGAATTGGGAATTAATTCTCAAGAATCAGCAGAAAGATTCTCGAGAATGGTCGAATGCCTCATCTGATCTTCACTGAGATAAAGTTCCCTCTAGTAATTCTCAAGAATTGGAAAACAATTCTCGAGAATGAACAGAAAGCGTACTAGCAAGACATCCTTCTGATTTGAGATAAAGATTGGTTCTCGAGTATCAGCGAAACTCACCTTCTGGATTAAGCTCTTCCTTGACAATTCTCGAGAATCATATGAACAATTCTCGAGAATACCTGTTGCCATTTGAAATGTCCGCTATCGTAAACTGTAAATCATTGATTATGCCTTGGGTGTTTATTGCTATTGATTTATACTTCTTCTAACCAAGTTTAATCAATTTGCTAGTCCTTTTCAGATATGATTAACATGTTTTAATCATCAAATTTCCATAAAGCAAATTTGTGTCAGACGCATTAAATGCGAAACAGAGACGAAGCTCAAAAGTAGAATATGGACTTCTAAGCAACTGCAAAGCATTTCAAACATTTCCAGTCAATATTCCATCGAGTCTCAACAGACAAATCGAACAAAGAATGTCAACGGAGTATATTGACCAACCTCGGAAGATTACGAAGAAACAGAGCAACGGATATATTTATTACTCTCAACGGCTCATTAACCTTTCTTCCAACGGGCATTAATTGCTATCATCTATAAAAGCCAGAAGCATTCAAATCTACACCTACCAAAACGCTGTGCATTCAATTCAAACATATTGCAATCTGCTGTTTCATTTATTTCATTAATATCTTCGGATATTCATTGCTCTTCAGTGTTCATATTTTATCTACTCGTGAGGAGTTATTTAAACACTTATTCCATTTTCGGTTTAAATCTTAAGGTTGTGGAACCTTAAGTGGGCGTGTACTATTACAACTTGTAAGGGGGAGTGAGTCCTAGTGAATTAGGATCATCTCGAGTACAGAGTATGTAACTGTAACCATTTGTGATTAGTGAAATACCCAAAGGATTTGGGGACTGGACGTAGGTCGAAGTGTTAGACCGAACCAGTATAAATTGCCTTGTGTCTATTTCCCTTTTCTATCTCTGTCTTACTTACATCTGTGTGCAATTAGCAAAAAGTTTTTGAGATCACCTATTCACCCCCCTCTAGGTGATATTCCTACCCTTCAGGGATCGCTCTTCTGAACTTATTTTTAACATCCGTTGTCGGACACTGTCTGATTTCAGATGGTATAAAGATACTTTTCAATCTCGAGTACTTCAAAGGGATGATGCCAATCAAGGTTTTTGGAAAGAAAAGTTTCTAGCTGGATTACCAAGATTTTTGGTGATAAAGTTAGAGATAAACTTAGAACTCAATATGATGGCAACATACCTTATGAAAACTTGACATATGGAGAATTAATTTCCCATGTTCAAAAAACTGCTTTAAAAATCTGTCAAGATGATGGGATAAAACATCAACTTGCCAAAGAATGAGGTATAAACAGAAAAGAATTGGGTTCATTTTGTGAACAATTTGGTCTTCCTTCTTGTAAAAAACCCAAACCCAAATCTTACAAAACCTCTCGTTGTAATCCCAGGCTCAATTTGTTGGAGATTTTTTACATGTGCTGGTTTTGCAACATAGGGAGTCTCCATTGGGTTAATAGCTGGAAGAGCTAATAACGGTTTTGTAGCCTGAGGCGGTTTTTCTAGGCTAATTGGAGAGTAAATTCAACATTAGCCTAATCATACTCTTGTTTACTGATTGCCTATGACGAAGAGGCAATTAATGCAAAGTAAGTGCTCTATCATATTCAAGTGCCTGGTTTTATTATCTTTTTTGGCTAATACTTCCTCCCATGTGTGGGTTGGAGGTTTCTTAGCATAGGACTCAGTAGTCTTTTTGGTAGATTTGTTGGAAGCGAGTCTTTGGGTTTGAGACTCATTTTTTGGAGTAGATGACTCCGGTTTGGGGGTAGATAACCCTGATTTTGTCTGAGATCTCGTTTGCAGTCTAGTTCCCTGAGTTTGGGGAACCGATTGGCTAGATGATCCCTGTGTTGATTGGCTGGGTAACTGCAACAATGGAGTTTGTTGCTGAAGTATTTGTTTGAGAATCTCCTGTAATTCTTGGCTGGAGATTGTTTTTGGGCATCTTGAGAGAAACCTTGATTATCTTCTTCCTCAAGTGGAGGGGTTGTTTATCTTTTGAATCATCACCTGGTTTTTTCTTTCTCGGCATTTTCTGGAGAGAAGGAAAGGGTTTATGGGTTAGTTGGCTCTCAATCCTAAGAACTACCCTGTAAAAACTCACGGGTAAGGAAATCAGGAAGAGAATTAGAAGTGCCTTTGATAATGTCAAAATCAAAAACACTCAAAATGGCATGCCAACAGGCAATAATCTGTTTTGAAGCAAGGTTTTTAACATCTTTTTGTAAAACATCTTTTGCGGATTTACAATCAATGCGAACTAAAAACCTTTGATTTAAAAGATCAGCTTGAAATTTTGAAACACATAAAACAATTGCCAAAATTTCTTTTTTGATCGTAGAATAATTCTGCTGAGCAGTATTCCAGTGTTTAGACGTTAAAGAAATGATTTGTTATTTTCCGTCAAAACGTTGTTTAAGAATACCTCCATAGCCTAATTCAGAAGCATCTGTTTGGACTATTTTAAAAGAAGATGGAATTGGAAGGTTAAGACACGGAAGTTCCTTAACCTCTCGTTTAATTTGTTTGACAACTTCAGTATGGACATCCATCCAAGGAGAAGGATTTTTGTTCAGACGTTGATGAAGAGGTTTAACAAAATTGCTAAGTTGAGGGATAAACTAGCGACATAGTTTAGACATCCCAAAAACCTTTGAAGTTGGGTTTTATCAAGAATTTGATCAGGAAATTTATCTGCAAACTAAATTGCTCATTCAATGGGAGTTATGGTTCCTTGACAAATCCAATGTCCAAGGAAACGGACTTTGGTTTGGAAAAGACTAATTTTTGGTTTTGAAACCACTAAACCATTTGTTTTTGCTGTTCGAATAAATTTGGAGACATGTTTGAAATGATCTTCTAGAGAATTTGAAAAGATTAAGATGTCATCAATATAAACAATGATATATTGACCTTGATCATTAAAGATCTCGTTCATAATCCTTTAAAATTCAGAAGGAGCATTTTTTAAACCAAAAGGCATAAAAAAAAACCAATTCTTTTTTGTTTATACCCTTTTCTTTGGCAAGTTGATGTTTTATCTCATCATCTTGATAGATTTTTAAAGCAGTTTTCTGAACATGGGAAATTAATTCTCCATATGTCAAGTTTTCATAAGGTATGTTGCCATCATATCGAGTTCTAAGTTTATCTCTAACTTTATCACCAAAAGATCTTGGTTATCCAGCTAGAAACTTTTCTTTCCAAAACAAAACAATTATACCAATCAGTATCTTCAAATAATTGGAGATCATGTCATCAAAACTCTTTCCTCTCCATCTTCTTCAAAATCTACTTCTACGACTCAACCTCTGTTCAAACCTTTCCAACTTGATCCAAAAATCAAAGCAAGTTTGTAAAGGAAGAACAATGCCAGTCTTATGAGGAAAATTGATAAAAGTTTACAATATCAAAATCAAGTTACTACTAATTCTCAAACTCTCCTTACTCAATTAAAACAAAAAATTGATTTCCCACAAAAGGTTTATATATGGTCTTCTGCATGTGATAACTGAGTTTTTTAGCGGGGATGTCTGAAGGCTGTAAGTCCCGTATGTTGTGGCAGGCAATTTACCCCCATATGTAGGTTATCATATGTCTGGGTTCATATATGTTCTTTTAAGTGGGAACTAGATTCATCATTTAGTACCTCCTTTATGGAAGGTTTAGGAAATTTTAATTTCTTGTCTAAATTTATCTAAGGAGCTCTAAATCTAAAATTATACTAAATGTCCAACTAAACATTTTGACTGGTAAATTCCAGTAAATTTTTAATTAATATACCCCTATGGAACCTGAAGGTAATGAAACTAATTGAAGGGAGATTTACAATTATTGTTTATCTCGTTGTTACTTTGCTTTTCAGTTCTTATCATCTGTGCTCATATTCTTTACTTTCTACACGTTACTTTCAGCAATTTTATATTCAGTCTGTTTACATTATGTCTTCAATTTTCCGCTCTTCTTCTTCTTCATCTTCATTCTCTTCTCCAAACTCTTCAATAAACCATGACGGAGCTTGCTCCTCAACAAACAACATCTTTGATGAAGAAATTCATTTTAGAGATATAAACCGAACAATTGATGATTGGACTCTCCCTATCATTGACAATAAAGATGTTTTTATAATAAAAAAGACTTGGTTAAAGAAGTCTGATTATGTGATCAAGACTATCGAAGAATCCATTTCTATCAAGCCTGAAAAAGAGGAATTTTTCCTTCTCTCTCCAAACTCCATCCATAAACATAAAGAGGATTACAACTTTTTACACATCGATTGTGTACAAGTTTCTCTTAAACCACTTGTTCGACGAGGCTTAAATGCCTCTGGTTTAGTCTGCCTTAGAGATGCAAGACATTACGATTTTGCAGATTCTCTATTAGCTACTGCTGAATTTGGACTTCACAATGGACCTGTTTATTTCAATTGTTACCCAAACCAAATGGTTGATTTAAAAGATAAAAACATCCTTGATGTCCTCAAACTCAATCTTAAACTTAATGGTTTCAATATGAAATCTGGGTCTATACTTGTTGCTCTAATATATAGGGTACAGTATAAGGTCTCCAACTCTTCAGCCTCAAATATGGCGCGTCTTCCTGAAAATGGTCAGACTGCTGTCTTCCTCACTGACCATTCAAACAAAAACATCACAATTCCTCGAACTATCATGTGGAAAGAAGTTACCCTTCCAGATGATTGGGTTATGGATAAAGCTGTCCAAGCTATTCCAAGACCCGTGGCTCAAATTAGTCGAATTTCACAAACCCAATTGGGATCTGTTAGATTAGCTTTTGACAGACCTAGAAGTTCTACCGAATGTTGTTTTCTATTCTAGAAGGCATTTGGTAAATCGGCACAAACTGTTTTATGAATCTTGTCAAGACAGGATTGGATCCTCTGTTGAACAATTGGTTGTTTGAGTTGTTGTTCAATTCATTTGAAAGAAACTTCTTCTTTGAGATAATTGATCTGGTTTTGTTTGAGAAAAAGAGAATTTAACTCCTTGAGCGTGGGTTTTTCAGTAAAAGGGAAGAAAATGGTTTTTCCAAAATGTTCTTTTGAAATTCCATCATGATCAGTTTTATAAGGAAATAAAAGTTGTGCAAATGGTGCTCCAAGAATAATTTGTGCTCCCATTTTCTTCATGAGAATAAATGGAGTCTTGATGCGTAAGCTTTCATTTTGAACAACATTAGAAATCTTGTACTGAATAGTCAATGATGATGTGTCAACATAGCTATATCTCTCAGTTGTTTTTTCAAAATATTTGGTAGGAACTAAGCCTTCTAAAATACAATTAGCTTGGGCACCAGTGTCAAATAGTACAGATTGTTCTATAACAAGATCATTATTGATAATGATTTTTGCCTGTATATAAAACTTCTGTAGAAAAATTCTTGAAATTACGTTTAAAAAAGGTGTTTCATCAGTGTTATCTTCTCCATTTTCTAAAACGCGATCAATATTCTCATCAGAATGGTGTTGAGTTGAAGAAAGAAGTTCTTGAATTTGCAACAGGGCAGACTCATGAGTATCTCGACTAGTTTTCAGAAATTGAACTTCAACCTTAAGATTATTTATCTCAGATTGAAGATCTTGTATAGTGGTTGGTTTAACAGAATGTTTGAATTTTTCCAAAGTTTTGGTTAAATCATATTTGTTATGAAAAACCGAGAGTTTAGAGGAAGGAGGAGGAGTAGATGAAGACGAATGTTGTGCTATGATATCTTTGAATTTGGAAAGATATGTACCTTTGTCAGAATCTTGAAGTTTACTGATGACATCAAAGAGCAAATCATGTTCTCTAGTAATGACATTTATTTGAGGAGAGGAATCGTCAGATGTTGAATTGAATTCATCATTTTGCATTTGGCTGAGATCTTCAGAAAAACTTTGGTCTTCTTCAGATTCAAAAGATGTTTCAATCAAGAGGTTGTTTATTTGTTCAAGAAGAGGTTCTTCGATTTGGATGTTCCTGATCTTCTTGGAGAGGCGGCAATATTTGGCATAATGACCAATTTTACCACATCTGTAACAAGTTACTTTATCACGTTTTGGAAAATCCTTTGAAAAATCATGTTTTGGCTGGGAATGGAAATTTTTTCTGTATCTTCTTGGAGGGTTTTGGATATCTTCCTTTTGATAAGGATGTTTACTATGATAAAAACGTTTATTTTATATATATATATACACACACACATATATCATATAGATTATAAACAAAACACCATCACACCCCATGACCCATATCCATCATCAAATTCACCTGATTCATCTCGGCCCATACGCTATTGGATCATCTTTTAGCCATAATTTTTATCTGCTGAAACACGCAGAGGCAGACCAAAACGCAACAAAAGGAAAAACTACCAACAAAAACACCTAACCACCATCATATCTCTTAGCCCAACACTCATATATTCTTTCAATTCAGCCAAGCTAAGACCGAACGTGACAGTAAAAGAGTGAGAGAACAAGAAAGAAAGAGGAGGGCCGAAAGAGAGAGAGGGGGGAAGAGAGTGAGAGCTTCAACCTTGCTCTATTTTGAAGACCCGAGAACAGAGGTAAGGCACCGGGTTCTTCTACTGATATACCATTGCTATTCTTATACATAAATACACTAGGTATATCTCTATCTACGTTAAACCTGCTGTCTTAATCGCTGCACTAGGAAAAGAATAAAAACCTTACTGTCACTATATAAATATATGTATGTCGCTAATCTAGTATAGGAAGAGTTTTTGTTGTTCATATATGTATAAGTAACGATGCAACCTTTGGAAAAAAGAAAAAAGAAAACTTGTTGTCGGTGTGTATACCCACTGCACATATATGTTAGTGTTGAGTCGCTGGTTTTGTTGTGAGAGTGTATATAGGTGCATATAGAACCAAAACTTGGAAATAATAAGGGAGAAACTGATTTAGTTTGCTGCATATGCTCACTATGTCATGAATATATATATATATATATATATATACCTGCGTTGAATGAATATAGGTATCTTTGTTGCTAGATTTCTGATGATATATGAATAAATATATGAGAAGGAAAAACACTACTATCTACATATATTTATCAAAACCTTGTATATAAGTAGAGAAAGAAGAGGAACCTTGCTGTATTATATATCTACATGTGAACCTTAGAAGACAAATCAAAATGAAGCTGATATATATATATATATATATATGAGTCTGCGTTCCTGCAAAAGAAAATAGAAGGGAAGCTTACTGTTATTGTTGCATGTGGAGAATAATGAAAGGAAACTTGCTTATATAAATATATAAAGGATTTGAGGAATAAAGAGGAAGCCTACTAAACTTTGCTGTTTTGTTTTAAACCTAAGAGATTAGCTGTCATGTTTATACATAAATAAGCGCTGCATACATAATTGAAAGAAAGGAAACGTGATTTGTATTGTTGGGATTATATATATGTATATATGTGTGTTCGTTACTGCACATAAAAGAGAAAAGAAGGGAACACCTTGCTATCTTATATATATATATATATATATATATAAGCATATCTATATTGCTGCACTTTTATATATAAGTATATGATCTATATTGCTCTTTTATATATATATATAGATAAATCATATTTTAATGGGTGTTAATATTTAACTCAAATTTCATGAAGCATATTTTATGTAGTATTAGTATTTATCAAAGGCTTTGGAAAACCATGAGAAACATTAAAGCATACTTTATGGTGTTAGTATTTATAAACTACTAATTTAAAGTGATAAGATAGCAACTAAGAGTTTAAAATAATGGTAGAGAAATAATTAAATTATTAAATTATTATTATTAGTATTATTAGGAAAGGGAATAAGTAATAAAGATAGATAAATAAATAAATAATAAGTAATATTATTATTTATTAAAAAGGGTATTATTAAGGGAATTCTTAGGGATTAATAATCATTTTAATCCTCTAAAAATAATTCGCGTAGTTAGTTACGTTGCGACACAAGAAGTGACTAATGACAATGATAAACGTTTTTAGGCATACCTTGACACCTCTACTGATCCCTGCACCTTCGGACGAAGTTAAGATTCAAGCTTGAGGTAGGTAACTGTTATCTTATTAGCTTGTATTTATGTATTCATGTATGACTGATCATGGTTGCTAGATAATTTGCATGTGTGTATCCTAGCTATGGATTGAGGCTGCGTGTCTCATAGGCTTGTGTGTCCTAAAATAGGGCTGCGGTCCTTGGCCGATAACTGCGGTTACAGTGTGACTTGTTTACTATGAATTACTCTATGCTTATACATGTGTTATACTGTCATTTATACTTCATAACGGCATATGAGATTAACGGTTATCCCTGGGGTTCATTCATTTAAACTCCATATCGTATGAAAGAGACAGGCAGTGGATCGGGATTAAGAGGGAAGACACAACTATAGGGGTTATAGCTAAAGGAACTTTTGAAAAACTATGAATAGTTGGACTATATTAATTCATTTATCATTTGTCTATTTTTGAGATTATTGTATTAAGATACCCCTATGGGATAGATATCACTCGCAAAAAATTTATCCACGTATTTTCAAACTAAGTTATTTTATGAAAGTTTTATTCCGCAATTAAGTCGTCGAAATTATTTTGATGCCTGTGCGCTATAACTCTGATAAATAAAGGCACATTTAGGACGGGCGTTACAATAACTATTTCAATAACGCAACTGCCAATTAGATTCTGGCTGTATAATCGGTGTTATAGTCTCTATAGGACGATACTCTACGTAATCTTTATTACTTGTTCGACTGGTTCATTTGCCATAAGAGGATTTGACCAACAAGCTTTTTGCGCCGTTGTTGGGGACTAAAAATACCTTTTATGTGTGTAAGTTTTCATTTGAATAGTTGCGTTTAATTCACTTGTCTCACTCTCTCTGTTTCTTATTTTCATGTACCTTTTGTCATTGTATGCGTAGCTCGTCTTCTGCTGATCCTGAGCCACACGATCCTAAGATTGAATGAACCTATAAGCAGATGCATAGAAGGCAGAGATAAAGGAGTCGTCCTAGTGACTTTGCACACATGGCAGAAGCACAAGTAAATCTGAATCTAGATTGAGAGGAACAATCCCTAATCCATGGGGATAGAAATTATATTCCACAACCACTACTACCAATGGCAACAATGATGATCTAAGCAGAGCTATCATGGAATTTGGAATTCCTAACTTGAATGGCCTCAACTTTGCAATTGCTCCTCCAGACATAACTACAATACAATTTAAGATGAAACTTGTCATGTTCCAGATGCTTCAAACAACAGGAGAGTTCAACGGATTACTAGCAGAGGATCCTCATCTGTTAGTTCTCATTGTTTGTTTTGATGATAACAGACATTTGTAAATAAAAAGAAATTAAAGATTCAAGTGAATATATTTTATCTTGATCAATTCTTGAAACACTAATTGGTTTGAAATGTTTGCCAGACTAACTCAAGTTAATGTTGGAAGACTCAAGTCAAGTGTTTTGCAACTTCAATCAAAATGAGTTTTAACTTTTGACTGACTCGAGTTATTCCTATGTGACTCGAGTTAAGACTTTGTGAAATGCTTTTATGAAAAGCATCAACTCAAGTTAAAATCCCCAATTCACCCCCTCTTGGTGATTTGCTCCGTTTTCAGATTATTCTCATAATCGAAATGTGTGAGTAACAAACGAACTCAATAGTCTGACGGCTACATTTATTACTCACAATTGATTCATTGAAGCTTCTCAACGGTCATAAATTCCAACCACCAAATATAAGCCGAAGTATTCAATTTGATTCTACCATCGGAAACATTTACGCTCAAACGAATTTATTGTTAATACTGTTTCATTCATTTACTATGTAATATCTTCAGATATCTGTACTTCAGTGTTTCTTAATCTACTCTGTAAGAGAGTTAATTTTTTGATCAATATCTTTGTAAGACACTCAAGGTAGAGGGACCTTGAGAGTAGGTCTATTGATTACAACTTGTAAAGGGGAGTGAATCCTAGAGAGAGGATTACTCAAGAGTTATAGAGTGTGTAATCAGTCGAAAGAGTCAGTGAAAAATGCAGAGTGTCTAGGGACTGGATGTAGGCCAAGGATTTAGATCAAACCAATATAAATCTCTTGTGTTGATTATTCTTCCTCTCATTGCTCTGTTTTTCTGTTAGTCTCTTGGGTTTTTCGTAAAAGTTTTTAAATCACCCGATTCACCCCTCCCCCTTTTGGTGATATTCTGTCTTTCATCATCTTCATCTCAAGATATTCATGGAAGTCTGTGATGCATTTGTAATCCTAGGAGAGCAAGTCGATGCCCTCAGGATTAAACTATTCTCTTTCTCACTCAGAGATAAGGCCATAACGTGGTTGAACATTCTTTCGACTCATTCAATCACTTCCTAGAATGATTTAGGTGGGAAATTCCTACTAAAATTCTTCCTACCAACAAAGAATGCACAATTGAGAGAAGAAATTACCAGCTTCCAACAACGATTTGGCGAGTTCACTTATGAAGCCTAAGAACAATTCAAGGATCTACTACGGAAATACCCACAACACGGAATTGTACCAAGGGTGCAACTAGAAACTTTCTACAAAGGCCTGAATGCCTAGACGCGATCAATACTCGATGCTTCTGCAAGTGAATCCATTTTGATGAAATCTTATATTCAGGCATATGAACTATTAGAGCGAATGGCCATGAACAGTCACTAATGGCTGGAAGACAGGTTACCTTCCACCAAAACTGTGGCTGGCGTTCATGAGCTTGATGCCATGACTACCCTCACTGCTCAAGTAGCTTCACTAACCAACATAATCAAGTCAATGAGTCTCCCTGCCCGCACCTAGTCAATTCAAACCGCACAGGTAGCCTTTGTTTATTGTGGAGGAGAACATTTTTACTCCCAGTGCTTTGCTAACCATGAAGTTGTTAATTATGTGAACAATTATAGCAGGGGTAGCAACAACAACAACCTGTACTCAAACACCTACAATTGAGGATGGCGAAAAAACCCAAAATTTTTATGGAATCCACAAGGACAGCAACCTGCAAGCCCTTCTGCCTGTCCTTCTTATTCCAACAGACCATAATACCCTCCCAAATTTACTCAACAACCCATATAGAGGTGTATGGAACCGTAACCTCAATCCTCCATGGAAAGCCTACTCATGGACTATTTGGCTAAGAACGATGCCATCATATAGACCAAACAAGTATCCCTTCGAAATCTCAAAAATCAAGTTGGACAACTTGCTACTGCGCTTAACAACAAGCCATTAGTTTCTTTGCTTAGTGACATTGAAGTCCCTATGAACCATGGAAAAGAGCAAGTCAAGGTAATCAAGTTGAGGAGCGCAAGAATGTTAAGCAGTAGAAGGTCACAAAAAACTTATTGAGGATGTCGAGCCAATGTCAGGACAAACAAAGAAAGGGTGAGAAGCCGCTAAAAAAAGCACATGAAATAGAGTAGCGCACTGCTATGCTGCAGCAAAGTGCTAGTGCCGCCAATGCTACAGCATTCTCACAGTATGCTATGCTAGAAGTGCACATACCCGAGAAATTAGATGATGTTATAGCAAAGCCGTCACAACATGTTACGTTATTGAAGCAGCAACCTCCTTTCCCGCAAAGGTTGTAGAATCAAAGCCAACAGAAGCAATTCAGGAAATTTTGGACATGCTTAAACAACTACATATTAACGTTCCTTTGGTCAAAGCTCTTGAACATATGCCCAGTTATGTTAAATTCAAGAAAGACATCCTGTCGAAAAAGTGAAAACTGGGTGAGTTTGACACAGTGGCAATGACTAAAGAGAGCAGTTCTATACTGCTTAACAAGCTACCTCCGAAGTTGAACGACCATGCCAGTTTCAAAATCCCATGTGCCCTTGGCCTGAACTACTATGGTAAGGTACCCTGTGATTTGGGAGCAAGCATCAACTTGATGCCAATGTCGATGTTTAATAAATTGGCAGTCAGGCATGCAAGACCCACTACCGTGACTACAGTTGGTTGACAGATCCATTGTTTACCCAAAAAGGTAAATTGAAGATGTATTGGTAAATATGGATAAATTTATCTTCCTTGTCGATTTCATCGTTATGGACTTCGAAGCTGACTGTGAGATACTAATTATTATGGCGAGACCATTCATGGCTACAACTGTGAATGATGAGAGTCAATGGTGAGCACGTAACTTTCAAAGTTTTAAGGGCAATACAGTATCCAGATGATGAGGAATAATGCTCCGCCCTTACAACTGTGAATGATGTTAACGCAGGTCAACCCCAGACGAGTTCCAGTACTAGTCCAATCAATGGACATCAAGTGCTAATATCGAAGCCACTGAATAAATTGGAATTCAGAATCTATTGGGATGGAAATGAGAATAAGGGGATGACCATCACCTCTCTTCATTACCTGAACTAATTACATGGCAATGTCAGGCTGAAGACTCAAAATCAAGCACTATTGGGAAGTAGTCATTTTTCCCTTCTTGATTTTTCTCTATAAGTACAATCCTCGCTATACTTCTCCCATATTCCTATGATGATTTTCCTGTTTAGACTGTCATTTTTAACCTAGGTATTTTGGTTATGAGCGGTGGACTCATTCCTGTAGCCTACAATTTAGGTGGAGCCATGCACAGGCTTGCCCAGCAAACACTGTCTAATAGAGGTCTAACCTCGACTCTCATCCGATAAGCTAAGGCCATTGATCTAGCCCTTAGCATCCACTAACCGACTATGTGTAAAATTACTGTTAAACAAACTGAGTATATTAAATTAATAACTTAGCAAACTGGGTTCATTCTACAACTTAGAAATCCATCCATACTCAGCCAATAGAAGTTTAGTTCAAGACTGATGAGGGAAACACAAAACAGAGTAATCCAGAATAGCCCATGGAAATAATTTTGAAATAAAATAAAAGAAGAAAACAAAGAAGCTCATCGGAATGATCGACGACGTAGAAAGCATCCTTTCACGCGATGTCTCTACATCTTCTATAGTCCATCTTGCTCCAGGGAAGAGTTGGGTTTTGTCTACAATTCTTTCGATCGGTAGTTCTCTCGTTCCTTCAGTATGAGTCCAGTCGGATTAGAATTGTATTCACTGCTCTGACTCTTACGACTTCGACGACGTTTTTAGGTTTAGCTGCACTTTCCTCTTATAGTAAGGTCCACTCGCGCCGTACATCCAGTGAGTTAGGCCTTCCAAATCTGTTAGGTCCAAATCCTTATATTCGGTTGATTGATTCTCCTTTAATATTGCAAGATTCTTCATATCTTTCCTTCAATTCTTTGCATCTTCTGATTCAATCTTGATCAATTCAGATGTTGTCTAAACTGTTGGGATCCGTACACGCAGCGGAATTGAAAACTTTTACGAATCTCATCCGAGGATCGCTCAACCGCGTTTAAATCAAGGTTCGTTAAGAAACCGTACCTATACTAAAACTGGCGTACGTCTCGTTCTAATTTGAACTCGTGTGCTACCTTCTCGATCAACAGAAGTCGACTCTACGAATCTCCTTCCTCTACCGGTATCCACACGAATAGCACTCGAACATGGACGACAACGTGCTAGCGCCTTCAGTATTCTCGTGTCTCTCCTTTTTCTCTCTAGGGTTTCTCGCGGCTTTTCTAATACAACTGACCAAATGTCCCCTAGGTTTTCTTAAACCTGATAGGCGTATTATATTCAAAATTAATCCTCATTAATTTTGAATTTGGATTAAAAAAATATATTAATTAAATCTATCTAATAGATCTAATCTAATCTATTTATTTAATCCGAATTAAAAAGCCTTCTAATTTAATTTATCTCTATAAATTAAATCAAATATGATATCTATCTATTTAATTAAATATGAGATACTATATCTCAATTTAAATTAAATCAAATATATGATATCTTTATTCGAAAATTAAATCTAAGATACAATATCTCTATTTGTTTTAGATATTTAATTTATCAAATAGATTAAATACAAAACAAATATTATATAATAATATTATAATCTCTATTAAATAATATTATTATATTTAATTTCTAATTTAATAATACACACACACATATATATCCATCCTAGATTAAATGTTTTATTCATTAAATCTAAGACATATATAAGATTCAATGAATTTGGACACTTTTGCTCGCGTTGGGCTATTCTTGTGTGCGACCTATGAGCCCACATGAAATTGGCGGTGGGCGATCTTGTACCAGCCCACAAGTCGCAAGCAGCCTCTAGCAAGACATTGCGACTACCCAATACATATGGGGATCAATGATACGATACAACCTATCATACAATCATGTCACGTTCCTTTTGTCACACGATAATTTGGTCAAGGATGAGGCATGGATAATGTCAACTTCCCGTTCTTGACCACTACTTTCTCGATTCTTGAGTAGTCTAATAATTGAAATTGAAACTCCTTTCCATCGTAGTATGGCCATACATTTCTCAGACTCACTCATTGAGGGGCCCAGTATTATCTCTCTACAAATGTGAGGGACAAATTCCATCTTGACCATTCACATTCCTCTGCATGAGAACCTGACCCCGATCCAAGCCTTTATCATCACCCGGTCAAAGGTGACTTTTGACTAGGTCAAAGAGCAACGACTCATCATGTAGGAATCCATGATGATCTCAGGTCAAAGGGCGTTGTGACGCGGTTATACATGAGAAAAGCTTATGACTTAATCCATGCATCTTTCTCATAGTGGATCGGTCCAACACCTTGTACTCTTACAAGTGCCTATGACTTTGATTCGTATCTTCATACCTCATCAAAGTCATACTGGTCTTACTTCATCTTCGCTCCCACGTAGATGACCGACTAGGGACATTTAGGATAATCTATAAGATATATCCAGGGATACATTTATCACTATAAACATGCAAATGAAATTATAACTACATGGAGATGACTTGCCCCTAGGGCATAATTTCCAACACTATGTCCTAGGGTTATACTTTGATTGTACAACTTTATCTGCCTGAGAATATGGAAAACGGTATACTCTTGGGTATGACTTGAATACATGAGTCTAAGACTACGAACTTGAGTTGTTCACTCGAGTCAAGTCTTTATCACTCGAGTCTGAAGATTTGTTTCACAAACAAAAAACTTTGAGTTATTTTGAAAAATGAGTTTAACTAAAGAACTCTCGAGTCTTAAATTGTTGACTCTAACATATGACTCGAGTGCACAAAAATCATAACTCGAGTTTCCAAGATTTGTTCACAGATAAGATTGAGAAATACATTAAAAATGATTTTGAACAAATAACACTCAAGTGCAAAAATGCTAACTCTAACAAGTAACTCGAGT
The DNA here is from genome assembly GCA_019022615.1 of Acacia melanoxylon. Taxonomy (NCBI): domain Eukaryota; kingdom Viridiplantae; phylum Streptophyta; class Magnoliopsida; order Fabales; family Fabaceae; genus Acacia; species Acacia melanoxylon. The sequence continues at coordinate 1,912,473 of JAFJYJ010000014.1, forward strand.
GTATAAAAATATTAACTCGAGTTTGAAACTTATGACTTTTGAAAAAGGCATTTGAGCGCGGGAGTTAAGTTTTGAAAAGATAAGTTTTAGTACACTCCAAGTCAACTCGAGTCAAACGCTGGTAACTCGAGTTGATACTTTTCATTCAAGCATACACATAGCCTTTCACTCAAGTCATAGACACTTAACTCGAATCAGTCAAAAATGAAAGTTGTTTTGACTAAGTTTTTAAAGCACTACCTCGAGTTCTTGGACCAGAACTCGAGTGTGTCTACAACAGACACATTAAAATATACTCTGATTCAAGATTTGATTGAATGAAGAGTATTCACTTAAGTGTCATTAAACATACACTTAAGTGACTTGAATCATTAAGTTCTATTTCTTTTACAATTGCCTATTATCATCAAAACATAGAGAACTAACAATTTATGTCAGTGATTAATTAGGCCTAATGGGTCACACACAAAGGGTTATTCTTGATTGCTTAAAATTAGCAAGCTTGGGCCAATAACTATTATTGGGCTTTCTCAAAAGAATAGTTGTATTTGGGTTGGAGTGGAATTCCAAGCCCAACATACTAAAATGGCGCCATATATAAGAAACCCCAAGGGTGTGGGCCAAAATTTAATAGCCTTCTTTAGCCATTGGAGAATTCGGCCAAGCATCAAAAGGAGGAGCAAGAGGCGTTATTGGTCGATTTCCTTGTGGCAAGTGAACCAGTCAAACAAGTAATAAAGAGCAAGGAGAGTTATCGTCCACAAAGACTGTCAATACCAAATATGAGCCGGTTTCCTTGTGAAAGTTGTGTGTGATGAGAGTAGAGTTGGTTGTTTATTTTAGCTATTACTACTGACAAATAAAGTAAATGAGTAATCGGAAGTCGGTTGAAAAATATCAGTTTAAGAATAGGTTGAGTTTGGATTTCATCCTAAGTTGCATTAATCCCCCAATTTGCATGTAACGCATTGCTAGAGCATTTTTTTTTGCATAGCTTCCACAATGCTACGGCAAAATGCCTTTAACAACGTTATTCAGCTTACCCACCACCAAACTATACAGAAGTGTCTGCATCCTGCAAGTACACTCATCGCTCTACTTCTCCCATATTCCTATGGTGATTTTCTAGTTTAGAATGTCAGTTTAACCTAGGTGTATTGGCTATGTGAGGTAGACCCATTCTTGTAGCCTACAATTTAGGTCGAGCCCTGCACAAGCTCTCCAAGCAAACACTATCTAACAGAGGTCTAACCTCGGCTCCCTTCCAGTAAGCCGGGGCCACTGATCTAGCCCCTTAACGGCCCACTAACAGACAAGATGTTAAATCACAATTAAACAAACTAAATATATTGAATTAAAACTTAGCAAACTGGGTTCATTCTACAACTTAGAAATCCATCCTCACTCAGCCAACAGAAATTCAGTTCATGATTGATGACGGAAACACAAAACAGATTACAGCAGAATAGCCCATGGAAATGTTAAAGAAGAAAATAAGAAAAAACAGAGAAGCTCGTCGGAGTGATCAACCGACGTCTAAACGTCCGTCTTGATGACCTGTATGTAATTCTTGAAAAACCCTCAAGGAAAAATCAGCGTAAAGTAGCTCATAACTCCGCATCACTTACGATGCTACAGCAAAATGGTCGCATCGTGTTGCTAGCACAAAAGTAATAATACCATATGATGTAGCATTATATTAGCTTTGTTATGCACTTTCATAGTAGATCATAAAGTAGCCCTTTTCTTATGCACATGTATAGGATAATAAGGGAAATGCAACAATTTAAAATAGTAATTTAAATTCAAATTTTAAATTCAAGAGGTTAGGTGATAAAAGATAATTCTGAATTATCCAAAACAATATCAATAAAGATTGGATAAATATCCAACAAAGATTGGATAAGGATTGGGCTTCTTATAAGGCATCATTCTTGGATTTGACCTTTCTAGTTGGACTAGGCCTTTCTAGTTAGACTGTGCGTTTCTTTAAGCACCAAAATTAGGGTTAATTTTAGTGGCTGATTAATTTTTGTGTACGTTTTGGTAAATAAGGCACAACTCTTGGAGGGTTCAAGAAGGCAAAAAGGTGCCATTTTTGCACAAGCATGCTGCCAATACAAGAAAGGTAAATCCTCCTATCTTGCCTCATACCTAACCTCAAGAAACCATCACCTTCTTGAGAAAAAGAAAACCCAAGAACTTGAATCCCCAAACTTGACATCGCTTAGCAAGCATCCAAGGAGAAGAAGTTCTTATTGCAATTGGGAGATAGCCGTGTGGATCAACATTAGAGGACGTCATAATCTTTGTCGTCTTTTCAATTGATCAAAGGTAATTCTAATCCTTTTATGTGCTTTAACGAGTAATTCTAAATTTATCTCATATGATAGTTATAACTCATGAGTACCATAAAGAATTACGGATTCTCATGTATACCATAAGGAGTTACGGGTTATAACTCATGAGTACCGTAAAGAGTTACAGGTTTCTCAATGTTAACTCCTTGGTCTAAAGCATTTGATTCTAACTCATGGATTATAACTCATGAGTATTATAAGTACATGGGGTTTCTCTGAGAGAGTTATGGGTTCTCATGAGTACAGTAAAGAGTTCCGATATAACGCATGATACCGTAAAGAGTTACGGGGTCTCATGAACACCATAAAGAGTTACAGATTATAGCTCATGAGAATTAACTTTATCATTCATAACTTTTAATAATAATCCAATTTCAGCTGCAATTAAGGAAAGACAAAAAAAGATTATGACCTCATGAGCAGTTGCTTGAATGTCAAGTAACACCTCAAAATTAACCTACACAGCAGCACTCTGTCTAACTTGATGTCACAAAACACCTCCGCTAAGAAAATTAAGACCATAAAAATAAAGCTCTCAGTGAGTAGAACAATTTTTGTGAAGAGTGTTAGTTCTCTATGTGTTTTGATGATAACTGACAATTGTAAATCCAAAACATTGTAATTGATTCAAGCTAAAGCGTTTTATTTTGAAAGATAACTTGGTTCAAATAACAATGTATCTTTCTGTGCTGATATGTCTAACTCGAGTCATACCTCTCTGTGTCAAAAGCAAAATGATCTTTTAACAAAGTGACTCGAGTCAGGGTCATATGACTCGAGTTACAGTTTTGCAAAATCAGTTTTTGAAAAGCTTTTGACTCGAGTCAAGCATGTGTGACTCGAGTCAGATGTCTGTTCTTCAACTCAGCCTTTTCAAATAATATCCATTGTTCAAAGATGACTCGAGTCAATCATTTAATGACTCAAGTCATGTCCTGCTTTCAAAGTTTCTCCAAGTCCAAACCCGATAGCAACTTTTTGAGAAACTGATGTGACTCAAGTCACACTAGATATGACTCGAGTCAAGCATGTTACAGGGAGCTCCAAATTGAAATTTGAAGTCAGTGACTAGAGTTTGGATGACTCAAGTCAATGTATTGCTAAAATTCTTCTCTGATTTGAAAATGCATCAGTGACTCGAGTCAGTATTCACAGCTTTTGAAATCTCTGTTTTCGTAATCTGTAAATCATTGATTATAACCTGGGTACTTCATATTATTGCTTATTGCTATTCCTAACAAAGTTTAATCAGTTTGCTAATAAGTTTCAAATAAGTTTAACATGTTTTAAACGTCAAATCTCTCTAAAGCTACTTTGTGTCAGAAGCACATTAAATGCTTAGCAGAGATGAAGCATGAAAAGGGAAATTGATCTTCTGAGCAACCATAAAGCATTCCAGCCATTTCCAGCCAACATTCTAACTGAGTCTCAACAGACAAATGGAATGAAGAATGTCAACAATGAATAAAGGCTAACATCGGAAGAATACGAAGAGTCTGAGTAACGATCACTTCAACGGATATATTAATTTCACTCAAAGGCTCATTGAATAGCTTCCAACGGTCATTATTGCCATCAACTATAAAAGCCATAAGCATTCAATTCTTCAACTACCAAAACTTTGCGCATTCAATTAGCAATATAAGCATTTACTGTTTCTACTCAATTAGTTAATATCTTCGGATATTTAAATCTTCAGTGTTTATACATCTGCTCTTTTAGAGAGTTCATTATTGATTATCAATCTTTGTAAGAATCTCAAAGTATTGGGACATTTGATTACAACTTGTAAGGGGGAGTAAGTTCTAGTGAGAGAATTACTCCGAGAGTTACAGAGTGTGTAATCATCTGAGTTAGTGAAATCCCGGAGAGTCTGAGGACTGAACGTAAGTCAAGGATTTGGACCGAACCAGTATAAATCTCGTGTGTCTAATCTTTCTCTATCCCTCTCTGTTATACTCTGTTTTTGTTAGTCGATTTCAGAGGTTTTAGAAGCAAATTTTAGATCACCCAATTCAACCCCCCCCCCCTCTTGATGATATTCCATCTTTCAAAGAGTGTTCTTGGATTTGAGGTAGTTATGTGGGAGATTAAGCCTTGTTTTTGTTTCTCTCTCTTCTACCATTTTTCCCTCCATTTTCACATGACTCAAGCTCTCTAACTCACTCTTGTTTGGTCGAAAGAAATTATAACGAGAATGGAGGAGAGATGGTGTTAAATTGAATAACTAAACCATATTTTGTTACACCTAAGTTCCACCAATAAAAATGATTCCCTTTTATTTTATTTTATTCTCCTAGCATATTAATTCTAGTTGAATCTCAAACAAGTAAACTTAGAAAACTATATTCTCCTTTTTCCCCTTCACTTGGCTGAAATTTAATGGTCTTGGGAGGATTAAATTATCTTCAATCTCATGCAATTAGCTCTTGTGTTGACATGTGTCTAAGTGATTCAATCTCAAGATGTTAAGTGTACTTAAAGCATCTTCTTCCCTTTTTTCTCTCTCTTATTAGACACCACTTTATGTCAAGGAAAGAAAGGGTTGATGAATTCCTCGAACTCAAGCACTAGGTGGCGTGTTCTAGAGATGCCAACACAAAAGTGGTGTCATCATTAGTCAACATAACTTTACTTTATTAAAGCTACTTTAATAAAGTTACTTTATCAGTGCTTACTTGGGATTTTACTTGGAATTGCGGCACACATATCGAGGCCTACCCAATGACGCCAAGTTTGAGTGTATGTGTGGGCCTCCACATGACTCCTCATACCGGTGTCTTTTCTGCAGGTACACATGTCTTGATCATTTTATTTCTCTTTTTTACTACCTAGTCTCATGCTTCCACAAGGCTTACTTTGTGTCCAAAAACTTATTTTCTCCTCCCTTCCTTCTTCTTGTCCAACTTTGGCCTTTGTTATTGGAGAAAATAAGAGCTTCTTGATTAATTAGCTAAATGATCATTTCAAGTGTACCAAAAATTCACCCTTTTATTCCATTTAATGTAACAAATGTACAAGGAATTTTGGTGAATTAAATTTGCGGTATTACATTTATTACTTAGCCATTGCCTACCCTCTTAGTTAAATAGTTGATTAGGAGTAAATTGGCCAACAGACTTTTATCTCAGGAGCGGTCAACACAAAAAAATTTTAAATGAACCATTAATACCAAAAGACTTTTTAAAAGGTAAAACTAACACAAAATCGTTACTTTGATGACCAACTCCGTTAGTGGGCCTGAATTTGGGGAAATAATGAATTTAAAAAAAAAAATTAAAAAGGCAGACGTGGCAGGAGGGTGAGAGACAAAAACACCAAAAGCAAAAGACAAACGTGGGTTCTGGTTCTAAGAGAAGAAAAGCGAAATCAAGTCTCAGCGAAGCCATCTTCGTCGACGGGATCATCGTAGCTGGAGGAAGGAAAAGTTTTCGAGAGCATCGGACCTGGTTTGTGCAAGCGATTGTGACTGTGGTTGAGGAAGCTTGGACGACAAAGGCGCACGGAAGGAGATAGTCGACGATCGGCTAGGGTTCTCGTTGTTCAGGTAACCTTCGATTTCTGGAAAAAGTTGTGCTCCATTGGGATTTTTCGTCTGTTACCGTCGATGTCTGACAGTTAATCGCATGCCTGAGTTCCTACAAGTGTAATGGCGGGGAAAGGGAAAGGGAAAGACAAAGACTGTGTGCAAGATGGGACAGAATCGGCTTTCGCTGTATAACCGTGAGGCGAATTTATTCATAGTATAGCGGCTAGCCAAGTTTATGCTGGCATTGGAGTTTCCTCACAGACTGGATTGACATAATCGCTTCCTTCTCTTTCTTCTTTGGAGCATCCGAAGACTATTATTGCTTTAAAGGGGCTTCATCGTCACTATTGTTTTTTCCCTTCTGTCTTCTTACCTTTGGGCTCTGTGCATTACATCAACATTCTTTCGCATAATATCTGAACTTCTATTCTTCTACATTTAATACTTTCATTGTAATCGGCTTCTTCCTTGGTTTATTGGTTTAAATGGCCAATGCATCTGGGTTCTTTAACCCTTCAGTACCTAATCGAATTGGGGTTCTTTACCCCTTCCTTAGAGGCCACGTTTTTCAGTCCCCTCTCACCCTCCTGCCACGTCTACCTTTTTTTTTCTAATTTATTATTTCCCCAAATTCAGGCCCACTAACAAAGTTGGTCACCAAAGTAATGATTTTGTGTTAGTTTTACCTTTTAAAAAGTCTTTTGGTATTAATGGTCCATTTAAAAGTTTTTTGTGTTGACCGCTCCTGAGATAAAAGTCTGTTGGTCAATTTGCTCCTTCACCCTAATAATAAATATATAAAAAGATATATGCTATAGATGATTATTAATCTTATAAATATGTAACAAGTGCTTTGCAGTCTTGTATAAATATTTTGTTGAAAAGAGGTTAATAGCAGAAACGTTATTAGGGGATGTTCTAAAAAGGATTGAAGCAAAGGGATTGATTTAAAAAATCCAATCAAACTATAGGGATCAAAAATAACAGCAGGTCGCAAGTTGGATCCTATTTGTGTGTATGGCCCTCTAATTGGAAATGTTTTTTTTCAATTTACTATTTCTTCACAACTTTTTACCCGCGCAAACTCTATTAGGTATTATATATAGATTTAAGTAATATCAGTTTAATCACGTTTTTTTTTTTTTGCCAACCAAAACTTAACAATCTATTTTGAAAAATTATTATTTTAATAAATTAGTCTAATCAAATTTTAATATATGTATATGTGTATACATGTGTGTACGTACATACATATATATGTGTGTTTACATATATACATATGTGTGTGTGTGATGTGTGTATGAGTGTGCATATACTTTTTATTACTTAATTATTTTTAATGAAAATTATTATTTCCTACAAAAAATAAAGTTAACAAAATGAGATAAAACATTTTTAGTGCTTCAAATTTTATCATATAGTCATTCAAGATGAAAACACATTATGCAAAGTATAAAGTCTAAACCCTAAACCCTAAATATGTGATATTCATTATATTATATTGTAAATATTTATATATGTTAAAATGATATAATATTAAAAATATAAAATTGAAAATATAAAATTTAATTTTGTCATGTACACAACAAAATATTTTCAAAGGCAGGAACTCTATATATACTCTGGCCAAATTCTCCTTGCAAATTTAAATGAAGTGAGAATTGGACATGAGAAGGAAAATAGGGCGAATATGTTTTGAAAAATAAATACTTGGGAAGGGTGTTTAAATGGCTAGCCGCTTTTCTGTCATCCCGTAAACAAGGGATTCAGATTACCTGCTCGTCCTTTGACGACAGGGGAGCTTCGTCCGTACGGACAAGCTCACGCCGTCAGATCCAAAGATCTCGACGGCTCAAATCTTTTTTTTTTTTTTTTCGTTTTTATTTTTTTTCTATATGAAAAAATTATTTTTTAAAAAAATGCTAGTTGAGAGATTATCTTTATTTTAGATTCTTTATCTATTAAAATTATTTTTGATAAAAAAAAAAATCAAATCTGGACCGTCCAGAGCTCGTCCGTACGGACAAGCACGGAAACCGGTTCCGTAAACAAGCCAAAATCCAATGAGCTGTCACTATCAGAATTCTCAGCGACAAACTATGTAGTTTTGAAACCCAAGCATGAGACAATACAATATGGAATAAACCAAAACTCAAACTGTCTTCTATTGTGTACTAATTCTTTCCCGTACTAGTCAAGGAAAATGACATCCTACAATTAACAAATCTAGAGGGGGAACTTCCAAAACAATGGAATGAGAACTCCTAAAGGATGGAATCTCTTCAACTTGGAGGAGGTAGCGGAGGCATGGAGGATTGAGGAAATGAAGGGGGCCACACACCCTGCTGCAGTGGTGGAGGGGGTGGCTGTGGCCGCCAAATAGGTTGTTGGCCTGTCATTGCAGCTGGTGGCGGAAGAGGCCTTGGGGGAGCTGGCACCGCCTGGGGAGGTGGAAGGGGAGGCATATTCAGGTGGGGTGGCCTGAACTGCTGGACAGGAGGCGGAGGCATCATAGACGGCGGAATTGTCTGACCCGGTTGCTGCTGGTGCCATGTTGGTTGAGGGGCTACCGGCATCGGTGGAAATGGGCCAGCTTGAGGAGGAGGTGGCAGTCGGAGGGCGGGAATAGCAGGGGGAGCAACTCCATTAGCATAGGGACGAGGAGGCACCGGAGGGGCAATGGCACCGTTAGCGGTAACATTGGGAAGTGTCGGAGGACCACTGGCAAACAAAGTGTGAGGCCTGTTCTTCTGCGCACCTGGATTGCTGGCAGCCAGAACTCTTTCTGCATCACAAAGCTATAAGCAGATAATTCAAGTGAAGAGAAGGATCCATGTAGGAAAAAATGGCTCACCAGCTGGAGTGCCATGCCTTTCGCCTTTCGTATCTTTCTTGTATGCATAAGACACTGTTATTTGACGATTGCAAAGATATTGGCCATTCATTGCCTAAGGTAGAAAAATCATTTATAATGTTGTTATTGTAAGTAAGGATCCAACAGGAGAAAACTTTATGCTAATTAAAATAGGCAAGGTTCCCCAATCAAAATTTGACATATGATGATTATGGCAAGCAATTGGGATTTTGATAATTTTTCTAACCTTTAAAGGTAAGTTAACACTGTTAGTGACATGTTAATGACTAGCATGACGTGTTTTTTAAATGTCCAAGTGTCAAATTTTGACTGAAGAACCTTACCAAAAATATACAACGTAAAGTATGTAAGTTTTCCTATCAAACATTCGGTAGTCAGCAGTCTTCAACATTTTGTAACTTGCATTATGAAAGCAAAAATACCAAAAAGAAGTCACCAAGAACAACCAAAAAAATTTACAAGCAGCATACGAAATAAATGGTGGACTGTTACCAGCCACAGCAAAATAAAGCTGAAACTGTATACAATTTTATATTAAAGTAGGAACAAAAATTTGTGGAAGGAGTGGTTCATTGCAGGGTTATTCCTTTAAACGATTCTAAACCAGAGAGAAATATATAGAAGTATCATCAATCAACAATGGCATACCTCAATAGCTGAATCAGATGCCTCAAATGAATCATAGCTAATGAAGCCAAATCCTCGGGAATTTCCTGTCTCGGGATCTCTCATGATCTGCAATAGGAATCCAAGACATCATCACATCATATGCTCATTTCTTGTAAACTATCTCTCTAAGGATGGAGAGTATGCATGGCTAAATGGTGTGCAAAGTATAACAAAAAATAGCCTTATCTTATTAGGTGGTGTCGGCTAAGCTACAAGCCTTGCATAATGTCATTATACTCAACCAACAACTAGAATAAATTATTAACCAAAAAGATCATGCTCAATAATTTTATTGAGTGTTCTCTAAGGACATGCAAAGTATACCATGCATCAAATTGAAAATTCCAAACCATAGCAAAATTTAACAAATACATGTCAACTACAAGGAAAAGTTTAAACAAATACTTCATGTTGCACTCAAACACTGCATAGATTGTTGTATCCCAAACCCACAAAAAAAATCAGACATCAGCATATTTAGAAGACTAAAAGATAATGAGGCAGTTCTCAGAGATGAAGAAAGTGAATAGATGGTCATTATCAACCCAAACACTACAAAATTTTCTCAACATACAAACGTTAGTGCTAAATGAAGAACTATAGAAAAAGGAAGAAGCATGGAAAGTAAATACGAGTAGCAGAATAAATTTTCTAAAATGACACAAGCATGATGCAATAAAACATAATGAAGAATTTAAAGAGCATAACCTTGGGATTTGTAACAATTACTCCAAAGGCACTGAATGTATCATGCAAGAGTTTCTCATCCAGATCCTGCAACAACAGGACCCATTGGAAGGTTAGATATCAAAGTTCATCATGTCAGGATTTTTTGTTAAACACCTAAAAAATCTGTGACTTACGGGATCAAGGTTTCCAATAAAAAGGTTTGCTCCCACATCCAAGCTCTTTTTGTCCTGGGTAGCCTAAAACCAAAAAATGTTGAATCATACTCTTACAAAACAAGGATGTTGAGACGAATACAAACACAACATGAATCCTACAGTGAAGCTAACTGATTCAAATATAGCACAAAAGAGAGAGGAGACGGTCACAGAAGGATCTTACTACCTTATTTACACGTATTGGTTTTCCATAAAGCTTAATCATATTAAGAACTTTGATGGCCTGCAATAATGTAAAATGAGAAGAACATAATGACAAATATTCAAACATTAGAGAGCAGCAAGTAGCATAAGAGTGTTTGCAACTTGCACATAGAACAAGCAAAGACAAAAATATAGTACTTGAGAATACTCACATAGTCAGCATCTTCTTCACTCCGGAATTCAACAAAACCATAACCTTGATGTTGGTTAGTCACTCTGTCTCTGGGAACATAGACATTAACTGAAACAAAGTAAAGGGGGCAAAATACAGATTGAATCACAAATATTCTACAAAAATTTTAAAAAGGAGACCAGCAGACCAATCTTATAGGCACTAGCCAAGTTGCAAAATATTAGAATCCAATTTAAAGTTACAGAAGGTTTAGGTGAGATAAACTCCCACAGTAGGAGTAAGAAAATTATGTAATTTACTTCATAAATGACAAGAGAAGTGAACAGCAGACCTATCTTATAGCCATACGTAAAAATTCTACAATAGCCAGAAAACTAAGGAGGGTATTAATCTAAAGGACAACAATATCATATTAGAAGCAATAATAAATCGACTACAGAAACCAGCATAAACATAATGATAAAATTTAAGGTTAAGGTGCAAATTTTCCCCAGAATTCGCTGAGGAGTAATGTTATTTTGGAAGTTTTTTTAGGTCCAACATTGCCTTGGAAGTGTTAAAATGGAGCAATGTTGCCCTTTTCCATTAAAAAGTTAATAGGCAACGTCAATTTTTTTAACAGTCAACGTTAGTTTCTTAACAGTATGGGGCAACATTACTATATTTTGAAACTTTCTAGGTGACATTGGACCTAAAAAAACTTTCAAAGCAACATTGCTCATTAGTGAAAACTTCCGAGGCAAATTTGCACCTTAACCCTAAAATTTATAAAAGTTTGTATGCAATTATAATACTCAAGTTTCATAAAAATTGGTAAGGAATATCAACATTTAAATAAAACGATTGAATAATATAAAGGAAAACCAAACATACCAACTGGACCTGCCTGAACAAATAGCTCCCATAATAACTCCTCAGGTACCTGGTAATTAGGATAGAAGAAATTCGGTTAGTCGTTGATTTATAGCAGCTAGACATAATATAAGCTTCAAAGTAACAAAAGGGAGAACATACACAGCCTAATCTCTCAGAAGAAGAAAAAAGAAAATAAGTCAGAAAAATTTGTTTCTGCTGTATATGAGGTCAAAAACATATGCAACTGGACTGCTGGAAGGTACATTAGCATTAGGTCATTCGCAAATAACTTTAAAGTTGTCAAGACATATGAGCAGGTGAAAGTTCAGAACATCAGTGTACTAGTTCAGAAATCAGTATCAGAATCCCTGAATCTAGTCTGAAATGTCAGCTCTACAAGTGGGTAGAACATCAGTGAACTAGTTCAGAAATTAGTACATGAATCAGTCAAAAATGTCATCTCTAAAATTGTATGTTTTCTATGAGAAAAACATATCTCTTAGGATTGCCCAAAACTTGCATTGGAAATTCCAACATCCATAAAGCTAGAAATCAATCCTTGTCCTCTTACTACATAAGAGCTACAAACCCTAGTTGTTCACTTCGTGGGCTATCTTAATCAAAAGTGAAAGTCAATTTCCAACAATAAAGATAATTTCAATTGCAAAGACGAATCAGTTTCTAACAAAATCTCAATCAGCTTCCAAAAAAAAAAAAAAATTGTTCACCTCTCAGCAGCTTAAGAATAAAAGTTCAAAACTGATAACAGCTCATCTAAGCCTCCTTCGCAGAGGAGACACCGAAGTGAAGATTATATAACTAGTAGCTATACAACATATGACCCAAAATATCAACAATGAGGCTGAAAGAGGAAGGAGATACAAGAACCTGGGGATCGAGATTGCCAACATAAGCAGTAGCATCTTGATTCCTCTCTGCGGCATGTTGACCCAGCAAGTTTGCTCCCACACCAGGCGCTATCCGAGTCGTCATCTCGCCCTACACAGAAGCTCCCTCTCCGGCTCTTCCTTTCTCGATTTCCAGTAACTATAAGGTACGGACTCTCAAATCGCACGGTGAAGTCTCGAAACTACGTTTTATGGCTTATGGGTTGGCAAGTGTGAAGAACAGAAATTGAAAATTAGAGAGTCAAAAAATAAGAGAAGAAGCAGAATCTTTAATATAGCAATTACCTTCCTTGCATCTACCGTCAAAGAAGGAGAGAAGAAGTAAGGCTTTTTTGACCATTTTGCCCCTAATTAAATAACTAATTACTGAAATGCCTCTGTCTGAAAATATATCATCAATCTGCCTCTGTTTAGTCTATTACACCCCGCAATGTAATCGACTAAACAAGCAGTTAATTTTTTTGAACTTGCCCGCGATGTAATCGACTAAGCTACAATACTTAGGCTCCGTTTGGTTTGAGGTGAGGGAGGGGAGCTCCCCTCCCTCGTATAAAATGACATATATAACCCTGATTTTAAATATTTGTGCGAAAAACGAGGTAAATCAGGGTTATATATGTCATTTCATACTAGGGAGGGGAGCTCCCCTCCCTCCCCTCACTTCAAACCAAACGGAGCCTTAGTCGATTACATAGCGACAAAGGGGTTTTTTTAAAACCCCATTTGCCTCAAATCAGAACCCTATACCCAACTAAAGCTTCTGTAACCTTTCCCCTCTGATTTTTTTGCCAAAACCTTGCTAAATCCATTGGTGGTGGGTTGCGAAGGGATTTCCATTTGCGTTGATTTTGATATATTCTCATCTTCAATCTAGTTTCACTTTGTTAAGCTTTTTTTTTTGTAATCTGAAACCCTCCCTTTTGCAGCTCCCAAATTCTGGTGTGAAGGATGAGTTCAAGTTCAAACACGCACGTTACTGTAATCTACCATAGTGGGAGGCATTTTGTAGGTCCCGATGGTGTTCAATTTGAAGGAAAAACGAAAATGAAAATCAAACGGGGCACTACGTACAACGAGTTCAAAGAAAGAATTTACCAAAAATTGGGGCTACTTGGCAGCCAATGCATTCATCGGTTGATTGCCAAAGTGGAGACTATAGTCGGTAAGGATAGTGTATACTACATTAGTAACGATGTATGTGATGATGAAGACATAGAGTGTGTCATAGATGCATTTGCTAATCAGAAGTCACAAAATTTTATTGAGATATATGTTGAGCTTGAATCTGGTGAATCATCATCTATACCCATGCATACAAGATCTCCGCAGTATTTTGGTCAAGAAGACAGACCTGTCGGTTTATCTGCACCTTCACAAGTCTTAAGTCAGATAACATTGACAGAGGATGAGGAGGATGAGGAAGACGAGAATATGAACAGCGATGAGAAGGGCGAATCTGAGAGGTTTATTCCACTAGGTGACACCTCAGATACTGATGTGGAGGGTGATTTTGATGCGCACACGAACCCAATAAACCCGAGTACCGCAACAATGCCACCGCTTTGTGTTGACCTAGTTAGCAGTGGTAAGTTAGTAAACTTGTATTTGTATTTGTACTTTTTATTTAGTGGTTCTGACAAAAAAAACATTTTGACAGATGTAGAGCCTGAGATTGAGCCATTTTGGAACGAAACCCCGCACTATTCCTTCATTAATTGGGGGCATTGTGATGATGACATGGAGATGTTGTATGGTGATGATGACGGGCAAGGTGGTTGGCATTTAGGTGATCCATTATATTTGTATCCACAGTTTCCTTCTAAGTCTGAAATGCAACATGCCGTGAAATTATATTGCATGAAGTCTCATCGTACAACCATAGTTGAAAAAAGCGATGAGCATAGGTTTGTGATGAGGTGTCGAAACCATGCTGACGGTTGTCCCTAGTATATGAGGGCAATGGTCCCCAAGAATGGAAACAGTTGGGTGGTCTGTAAGTGGGGTAAAGATCACACCTACCTGAACCAGAGTCTCGCCCGAGATCATAGACAGTTGGATTCAGATGTTATATATGCAACCATTATCAGTATGTTTTCTATTTTTTTGCAGTTACATTCGATTTTTTTTTTGACAATACATTTAGGATTTGCTTTGTTTTCACTAGGTATGTTAAGAGAAGATCCAGCTTTAAAACCAGTGCTGATACAAGAGAGGATACAGCGTCTGTATGTATATAATGTAACATACAGGAAGGCTTGGAAGGCAAAAATGAAGGCCATTGTGAAGTTATTTGGTGATTGGGAGGAATCATATGCATTCTTGCCCAATTGGTTGATATACATGACGCAGTGTAATGTGGGTTTTGTTTAGGGTTTTTTGGACATTTCACCAGACCATTGAAGCCTTCAAATATTGTAAGCCTATACTCCAAATTCATGGCACCCACTTGTACGGTAAATACAAAGGTACTCTTTTGATTGCAACTTCACAGGATGGTGATGGGAAGGTCTTGCCCATTGCCTTTACTGTTGTTCCTCTTGGTGAGAAGTACGATGATTGGTGGTGGTTTCTTTGTCTCCTACGTGATCATGTGACGCAGAGGCGGGGTATTTGTTTGATATCTGATCATCACGCCAGTATCATAAAGGCGGTTAAAGATCACACCATACTTGGCAACCTCCATATGCATATCATGTGTATTGCCTACGTTATGTCAGGAGCAACTTTAATACTAAATTTAGGGATATGCAATTGAAGAAAACAGTTATGAAACTAGGTATGAAATTTCACCTTTAATTTACTTCTTGCACATATTTGTAATCATTGATTTGTTTCCATTGTTATGAGTTTACATTCGCTGTTATGCAGGGTACACGAGTTCAAAGATCCAGTTTGACATGAGGTTTCAAGAGTTTATTGATACAAACCCACAGGTTGCCTCTTGGTTTGATCGGCTTCCAAAGGAGAAATGGTGCAGGTCCTATGATGAAGACGGACGGAGGTTTGGTCACATGACAACTAACCTAGCCGAGTGTGTCAACAAGGTCCTTAGGGGTGCACGTAATCTGCCGATAACGGCATTGGTGAAGATTACTTGTAGTAGATTTGTCGAATATTTTGTCACTAGGCATGTTGAGATTAGCAAACATATGGCTACAGGTAGGATAGTGTCAAAAAAGGTTGAAGAAGCGATACAAAAGATGGACCAGTTGATAGTCACGTACCGTGTGCAACTTTATGATAGAGAATTACAATTATTTGAGGTTGAGGACGCATACAACCAATCTACACATGATGCCGGTGACATAATGAGGGTTGACTTGATCAATCGCAAATGTCAATGTGGGAGGTTCATAGCAAGAAGGTATCCCTACAGCCACGTATTAGCAGTATGCAAGATCGAAAATTTGAACCATTACGATTATGTTGACCCGGTATTATCTCATACATTAGTCAGGTATATGCTGCACACTGGTATCCGATAGGCAATGAATTGTTGATTCAACAAGGAGATGGCCCAACCGTTATCCCGAACACAACTTTGTCACGCACACAGGGAAGACCAAAGTCTACAAGGATACAGAATGAGATGGATTGTGTGGAGTCTCAACCCTCAAGCAGTCAGCAAAGATGTAGGAGTTGCAACCAAGTCGGTCATAATATGTGTTGATCGATTTCCTTGATGGCAAGTAAACCAGTCGAACAAGTAATAAAGTGTAAGTAGAGTATTGTCCCACAGAGACTAAGATACCGAAAAGTGACGCTCAACTGCTATAATAGTTGTGTGAACAGAAGGTAAAATCTGATTGACTTGGGGGTTTTTGTGATTACGCTAAATAACAAGAAAGTAAACAGAGTGTTGTAGTCGTAAGAAGATATCAGTAGGAAAATAGGCTGAACTTGGAATCATTCTTAAGCATATCAATCCCCCAGTTGCTTCACACATTGCTATAGCATTTATCCGCACAGCTTACGCAATGCTACAAAGATAGATACTATTTACACTGCTATTCAGCTAACCCACCACTATAGTCTATCGAAGCTTCCACGTCCGATACATGTAATACTAACTTTACTTCTCCCATATGCCTATGGCAATTTTCTAGTTAGATTTTATTACAAAGTAAGGTGTTATGGTTATGAATGGTAGACCCATTCCTGAAGCCTACAATAAGAGGTCAAGTCTTGCACCAGCCTACCTAGCAATCACTGTTTCTCAGAGGTCTAACCCCGACTCCTTTCCAGTAAGCCGAGGCCACTAATCTAGCCCTTAGCTTCCACTAATCGACAAGAATTTAATTCACTAATAAGCAAACTGAATTTATTAAATTAAGAACTAGCAACTGTGTTCATTCCAAACTTAAGAAATCATCATCGCTAAGCCATAGGAAATTTAGTTCATGACTGACAAGGGAAACACAAAACAGATAACAACAAAATGACCCATGATCAAAAGATTAAAATGAAAGAAAACAAAAAGCTTGACAAAGTTTCTGACGGCGTGGAAGAAGCCCGGTCACGTCACCACTCCACGTCTTCTTCTCTCCATCTTACTACAAGGAAGGATGTTGGGTTCTCTTGAGGTTTTCGTGCCTTGTGAACTCTCTCTTTCTTCTTTCAAGTCTGGCCGTATATGAATGGGATTAGACTCTCAACGAATCGACCCCCTCTAGGGTTGGCTTGTTGTTTCCTTATATAATCAGGCTTTCTTGCGGCGTAAGTTCCAGCGAGCTGGGCCTTCCTAATCTGTCGAGATCCAGTCGTATCTCTCTTTCAAATCTTAGTAGATTGATTCTACTGATCCTGCGGGATTCTTCAAATCTTTAGTTTCGATCCTCCACATCTTTTATTCCGTTACGTCAGCAATCCACCTGTTGTTCTCGACCTTCACTATATTTCCTAAAATAATCTTGACAAAAGATCAGAACATATGTCGCATAGCATTACGTCCTTTACTTTGCTATAGCTTCAGAGATGCCTTGTATTGCACTTTGATAAGCTATCCTGATGCTATAGCATTGTATCAGCTTTGCTATACGTTTTCCTTATAAAATCTCGCAACTCATTCTTTTCTTAGCGCATGTTTAGGATATGAGTGAAATGCATCCTTAAGTTCCCTGTATAATGAATTAATGCCTTTTTGCTAAGATTTAACACAGTTAAGCTTATACTCACTATGCAATTCTGTCATTTAATACAGGGAAAACATGGCATAAATTATGCTCATCAATATGCGTACATGTTCAATGAGGATTAGACAAGCTTGAATTCTATGTAACGTGTTTTGTATTGAGTTTATGATGACTTGTTTTGATAATGACTCGAAAATTTGAACCATTGACTAATTCTGAGACATTGGTGGACCAAACCTATGCAACATCATTGATTGATGCTAAAAATACCTTCCCCAAGTCACATTGATATGTAAAATTGAGTTGGAATTGGTTTAGTGCAAGAAGCAAATCGAAATCAGGAAATGAGGGGGTCCTCTGGAGCTGATTTAGTCGACTAAACCATTATGGTGTACTCGACTAAATGGTGATTTAGTCGAGTACACCATAATGGTTTAGTCGACTAAATCAGCTCTAGAGGATCCCTCATTTCCTGATTTCGATTTGCTTCTTAGTCTAAACCATTACCAACTCAATTTTACATATCAATGTGACTTGGGGAAGGTATTTTTAGCACCAATTAATGGTGTTGCATAGGTTTGGTCCACCAA
Organism: Acacia melanoxylon; assembly: GCA_019022615.1. Taxonomy (NCBI): domain Eukaryota; kingdom Viridiplantae; phylum Streptophyta; class Magnoliopsida; order Fabales; family Fabaceae; genus Acacia; species Acacia melanoxylon. The sequence continues at coordinate 1,930,633 of JAFJYJ010000014.1, forward strand.
TGTCCCGAAATTAGTTTTATAGGTCTATAAACCGTCATTACCGAAATGGAAAAACTTAAACCACATAAATCGAAAGCATCAACATTCATTAAAAAAAGAAACACTAATTTCAGTACAAATTAACCCGACAAACAAACAAAAAAACATCAAGTCAAAAGATCAAGACTAAACATAAACACCGTAAACCAACAAATACAGGAACCCTGAATTTAATCTTCCTCTTCAGATGTGTCAAGATCCTCATCATCCTCATCAGAAACAGCAGCTCCCTAGTCATCATCACCGGCTGCCTCCTGCTCTCGTCCAAGCTACACCTGACCAAGCCTATCCTCTAACCCCTTCAACCGACCCTGCATCCACCTCCACCTTTCATTCTCTTTTTCAATGTGGCTCTTCCACCTCTTTTTCTGTTTCAATTCCATCTTACCTATCTTCTTCATGGTAGCATTGATGCCTTTCATGACATCACTAAAGGAGAATCCACCCTCCGGCTCAACTATGTCCTCCATATCAGCATCGTCATCATCATCATCATGGACCTCAAGAGTAACCATGTGTGGAACTGGGCCAGCATCAAGTATCTCGTCCTCACCAGTAGTGAATTGTCACACACCATTTGGCCCTTTGGAGATCTTGCACTGCTCCAATAGACGCTGTCCAAACCTAGCATTCCACATTGTCAGATTCTTCATTTGCTCAGTGTGCATAGGAACACCAAAATGCTCCAATATCCTCTAAACCAGATAAGCGTATGGGAGTGCAGCATTATCCTTATGTTTGGCCTTATACATCATCCAACAAATGATGGTCAAAAAGCCGAAGAAGTAAAATGAAGTCGTCCTTCTCAGCGCGACTTCACTTCCGAGTTCTAACCCCAACTCCGTCGTTTCAACAAATGGGGGAAAAGGACATAAAATAAGAAATTTGAAATGAAATAAAATAAAATAAATCAAAACCTCTTTTCTTATTTCAGAAAATTACTGTTGGTATAAAACTATAACGAGTCTTATCTTAAAATTTAAAAAGGATCCAAGTATATTGAGGTGATATACTTTAATTTTAATATTTCTTTTAAAGTTATCAACTTAGGTTAAATTTTCAAATATATTTTTAGTTCTTTAAACTTAAAAAAAAAAAAAATCATTTTAGTCCATTAACTTTATAAAATATACTTTTATTTCTATAATTTTAACACTACTAGTATCATTAATAAAAAGATGTTGATTTAGCCAATTTAAATGATAATTACACAATTGACAAAGTATGCTTAAATCTTAAACATAATTAATAATAATTTTAAAATCAATTTCACATAATAAAAAGGAAAAATTCCAGAAAAACATCATCAAAATCCAAAATTGGTTTTGTTTCTTACAATAGTTTAGGTATTCATTACTCTTGATTAGCCATTGATAACTTAATTTAGAAAGAAATTACTGATTTGATATTTTAATTGAAAAAAAAAAAAAAAAAAACTCATTTGTGGTTTTTTCTTACCTAATAAAACTATGACATGTATGTTTTTTTTATTTTGAAAGTAAAATATAATTAAAAAATGGGTTAAGGTGCAAAAATAGACATGTGCTTATCTCCGGGAGCGCCCAAAGTAGCAAATGCTTTTTTTAGGTACAAAAGTGACTATGTGGTTACAAATTAGGTGCAAAAATAGCGTTTGACCGTTAAGTTTGACTTTTTTTTGCCGATTTGGACGATAACGTGGCATTTCAAATATTTTTTTCGTATCCTTTTTAGTAGGTCAATACCGAAATATTTTTTCAAGATCCTAAAATAATTTTTCAAAATTATGAATTTTTTTTTTACCAATCAATTATCCGAAAATACTTTTTAGTACCCGATCAAGACACGAAATATTTTTTTCAAGTATCCTTTTAGTCTTAGGTCAATACACGAAATATTTTTTTAAGATTATAAAATTATTTTTGCACTTTTTGAATGCCACGTCATTGTCCAGTCAGCAAAAAACGTCAAACTTAACGGTCAAACGCTATTTTTACACCTAATTTGTAACCACATAGTCACTTTTGCACCTAAAAAAAACATTTGCTACTGGGCACTCCTCGGAGAAAATCACATGTCTATTTTTGCACCTTAACCCTTAAAAAATTTCAGTTTATCTCATAATATAATTATATACTCTTTCCCCCGTATTAAATAATTATGGTTATATTTAAATATTTTTATAAAAATATTAAAATTATATTAAAATCAGTCAATAAATTAATATCATTTTTTAAAATGAAAAAAAAAAAAAAAACAAGTATGCCTTGTCAGCTGTGGACTCGCCACTTATGTTGTTAAGTTGGCCTTTCCCATTTATTGACACTAATCGTACTAAAATTATAAGACTGAAAATACATTTTATAGAGTTGAGAGATGAAAATAAAAAAGAAAAATCAAAACTATTTTTTTTTTTACATGAATGTGGAGCAAAGCCCAATCAATCAGTCCTATATTACAACTGTGCATGGGTAAGCAACACCTACTTCATCTTGAAACAAAAAACCACTAACAGCATCAGGAGGTGTAGCAAAACAAACTTTTACATCCTCCAAACTAAAGCTAAAGTTAATTTGCTAAAGCATCTGCACACATGTTACTCTCCCTATAAACATGAATAATTCTAAATTTTACAAATTTCCTCTGAAATCTGCATATAATCGACACTAGACTAGAGCCAGTATCCTCAGCCACCTGCATATCAGCCAATATAGACACCACAGATAATGAGTCATATTCAACAATTATTCTGGAAATTATGACTAGAAGCTAATTCTAGGCCAGATAAGACAGCCCACAACTCAGCTTTTATGGCTGAGCAACAGCCCAATTTCCTAGCAAATCCACCTAACCATTCTCCACAGCTCCCTCGAATCAGCCCCCCACACCCAGCTGTTTGCTTCACCCCTTTAGAGGCCCCATCAACGTTGATCTTCACCCATCCCACAGGAGGCGCTAGCCATCTGATATACCGTTCTTGTTTAGGTCCAATGACCCTCCCAAACTCAACCCTTGCAGCATGAATATTTGCCACATACTTCAAAACAGCAGCTACCTGATTCTCTAGCAAAGAAAAATCGTCCTAAAAAAGACTCCTGCTTCTCCAACCCCATAAGAACTAGCAGGCAACACCAAACACCAACGCCCAATAATTATATGAGCTACTTAAATTCCAGGTAAACCAGCACCTCCCCTACAACATGAAAAATTCAGAATCAGACCCCTCATGCCTCAGCTTCATCCACATATCCCTCGCCACACTACAATCTCTTAAGACATGCATTATATGTTGGAAATTATGCCCTAGGGGCAAGTCATTGTACTTTAAACGTTAATGTCTTTTAAAGTATTCTCCTTTAGTTATCATTTCATTTCATGTTTATAGTGATAACTGATCCTTGAATATATCTTATAGATTATCCTAAATGTCCCTGGTCGGTCATCTACGCGGGAGCGAAGATGAAATAAGACCAGTATGACTTTGATGAGTATGGAGATACCAATCAAAGTCATAGGCACTTGTAAGAGTACAAGGTGCTGGACCGACCCACTATGACAACGCCTTTTGACCTGAGATCATCATGGATTCCTACATGATGAGTCGCTGCTCTTTGACCTAGTCAAAAGTGACCTTTGACCGGGTGATGATAAAGGCTTGGATCGGGATCAGTGGTTCTCATGGAGAGGGATGTGAATGGTCAAGATGGAATTTGTCCCTCACATTTGTAGAGAGATAATACTGGGCCCCTCGATGAGTGAGTCTGAGAAATGTATGGCCATACTACGATGGAAAGGAGTTTCCATTTCAATTGTTAGACTACTCAATAATTGAGAAAGTAATGGTCAAGAACAGGAAGTTGACATTATTCATGCCTCATCCTTGACCAAATTATCGCGTGACAAAAGGGACGTGACATGGTTGTACGATAGGTTATATCGTATCATCAATCCCCATATGAATTGGGTAGTCGCAATGTCTTGCTAGAGGCCACTTGCAACTTGTGGGCTGGTACAGTATTGGCCCGCTGCAAATCTCATGTAGGCCTGTAGGGTCGCACACAATAATAGCCCAACACAAGTAAAAGTCTCCAGATTCATTGAATCTTAGATATGTCTAAGATTTAATTAATACTGTATTTAATCTAGGATGGATATATATATATATATTATTAAATTCAAAATTTATAATGATATTATTTATAGATAATATTATTATTATATATAGTATTTAATTTATTTGATAAATTAAATAACTATAATAAATTGAGATATTGTATTTCGATTTAATATTCGAATAAAGATATAGTATCTTAGATTTAATTAAATTGAGATATAGTATCTCATATTTAATTAAATAAAAGATATCATATCTCGATTTAATTTATAAAGATAAATTAAATCAGTAAGTTTATAATTCGAATTAAATAAATATATTAGATTAGATCTATTTGATAGATTTAATTAATATACTATTTTAATTCAAATTCGAATTTCAAGATTAATTGGATTAATTTTGAATATTTTAATACGGCTTATTAGGGTTTTAGAAACTCTATAATAGATATTGATCTAGTCGTATTAAGAAGACGGATGAATTAGAAAGCCGTGAGAAACCCTAGAGAGAAAAGAGAGAGACGCGAAAATACTAAAAGCGCTAGCACGCTGCCGTCATGTTGGAGGTTGTTCGTGTGGATACCGGTAGAGGAGGAGATTTGAGAGTCCGCTCCCGTTGATCGAGTAGGTAGCCCACCGAGATCAAATCGAACGTAGGACGCTCACGAATTTCGCATAGGTATTGTTTCTAAGGAACCTGTATTTAAACGCCGTTGATGGATCCTCTCAAGGGATTCGTAAGTTTTTATGGATGAGAATCCTTTCGCTGCGTGTACGGATCCCAACATTATAGTCTCTGCCTGATCTATGCACCGATGAAAGCTACTATTCCCTCCCATAATTCGGCTTCTCCTTACACCCGTAAGCAGCCTTTCATGCATTGCAAGCCACATAAACACTTGCACTCTCCTCGGTCCTCTCCACTTCTAGACCTTATTCCACACACTCTCCTCCCCCCTTGCTCAGCCCTCATGACACGATACAGATCAGCAGCAACAAAGTGGTTATGAGCCCCGTTCCCCATTTTATGGCATCCTCACCATTTAAAATACTTGGTGGTTGAACAGCCATAATAAGACCAATACCATCCTCATTAACCAGCTCCCCAGTCCGAGCCATATCCCACTGACCATCCATATGTACCATGTTACTAACTCTTAAACTTTCTTCTCCATTTTCCAGCGGCCTAGCACACTTCCCAATCAGCGTCCTTCCATCACCCAGCCATACATCTGACCAGAAATTTACCCTCCTACCATTTCCCACCTCCCAACATACTTTACTTACCACACTAGGCCATATTCTGGCCAAGTTCTTCCACACAGCCGAGTCTGATTTTCTCCACACAACAACTTGCTTTAGATCCATTTGCCTCCCATATTTATTGCATAGAACCTTTGAGCACAAACTCTCAGGTTTAGTTATAGTGTTCCACACAACCTTCCCCAACAATGCATCATTCATTACATCCAAATCTCTTAATCCTTAGCCACCATTCATTTTCTCCTTACACAACAGCCCCCAACTCACCGCATGTACCTTCCTTTTCCCCTCTTCATTCTTCCAAATGAAATCATGTTGCAATTTCTCCATACGTTGTCTTACACTCACAGGAATGTGGGAATGCTGCATACTATACACAACCAACTGGTTTGTGACCGATTGGACTAAGGTAAGTCTCCCTGCTAATGGCAAGTGTTAGTTCTCTATGTGTTTTGATGATAACTGACAATTGTAAACTCAAGATGAAGTTTCTCTTTGGTAAGTTGAAAAACTTACTGTCAAAGGCAAACTCGTGTTTGGGTTAGCAAAATCGAGTTTGGACTTGACAGAGAGTGGCTCAATTTTAATGAAATGAGAAAAATCCAGTTTGCATAGGCAAACTCGAGTTTATAACATACTGAGAGCACTCCAAGTTTTTTCACATTAAGACAAACTCGAGTTTACACCATTCAGAGACTCTTCAATATTTTCCAAAGTAAGCAAAACTCCAGTTTGCGAGAGTAAATTCGAGTTTTGGTTATACAGAAAGCTCCCAAAGTTTTGAACTTAAGCAAACTCCAGTTTTCATATGGAAACTCCAGTTTGCGCCAAATGAAGAGTTTTGTCAAGTTTTGTGAACTTGACCAAACTCGAGTTTGGGCTTGGCAGAGAGTCTAAATGTTTTTCATCCTTAGCAAACTCCAGTTTGTTATGACAAACTCCAGTTTGTTATGACAAACTCCAGTTTGCACTTGGCCAAGTATTTTCTAAGTTTTCCAAAGTTTTGAGAAAACTCAAGTTTGGATTTGTAAACTCGAGTTTGTGCTTGACAGAAAGTTATCATGTTTTACCCACTTTGAGAAAACTCCAGTTTGTTTTGAAAACTCCAATTTTCACTTGGCAAAGATTTTCAAAGGTTTTCATTTTTAAATGGAAACTCGAGTTTGGTTTAGTTAACTCGAGTTTGTGCCTTCTGAGAGCTTTGTTCTTTTCGTAATTTCGAAAACTCCAGTTTTGAGCTTTTGGACTTAAACATGTTTTCACTATAAAATTCCAAAACTCGAGTTAGTCATTAATTAACTCAAGTTTGCTCAATGTTTCAAAAAGTGCTTCAAAACTCAACTTGCCACATTCTTCTCTGGAAGAAGGAAACTCGAGTTAGGATTTGGAAACTCGAGTTTGGCCTTCTGCAAACTCAAGTTTGTAAGAACAAACTCGAGTTTGTGTCGCTGAGTTTGAAAATCAAATTGCACGAATTTGTGAAATCTTCATGCTTGATCTTAATACTTTTTATCATCACTCATTACTATTCCTAACTATGTTTAATCAGTTTGTTAGTAAGTTTCAGATGATTTAGAGGATGTTAAATGAAGATTTGAACAAAAGCAAAAAAAGTGACATCAGCACATTAAATGCAATGTCCAGAAAACTTGCATCCTTTTGGACAATCATTCTGCACACGTTGCAAAGGGATTAATGTTTCCTTTCCTCATCCAGTAGTTGCTCTTCCAACGGATTAATATTCAAGAAGTCAACTATAAACTTCTGCGCAACTGGATTAACCAAAGAGTAGAGAGAGAAGAAGACCAAAGCTTAACCTAATCCTTCCTTAATGCTGGCAACGGTCACATTGAAGATTACAACGGTCATTTAATGCTCTCTTCATATAAATAGAGCTGCATTCAATTCTTCTCAACAATTAATCTGCAGAAAACAAAAATCATTCAAGTTTCCAGATACTCTTTGAGTTTTCTACTGTAAAGTACCTTTTGATACATTTGTACTTCAGTGATTATTCTTATCCACTCTTAGAAAGAGTTCATTTATTGAAAGTCATTCATTGTAAGAATCTCGGGTCGTGGGATTTGGATATTGGGATATTTGGTTACAACTTGTAAGGGGAGTAAGTTCTAGTGAGAGAATTACTCCAAGAGTTACAGAGTGTGTAATCATTTGAGTTAGTGAAATCCCAGAGTGTCTGGGGACTAAACGTAGGTCAAGAGGTTAGACCGAACCAGTATAAATTCCTTGTGTCTTGCTTCTTCTTCTCATACTCTGCACTACTCTGTTTTAGTGTTCAAAAACAGAGTAATTAGAAAAGAATTTTAAATCCCCAATTTACCCCCCCCCCTTCTTGGTGATTTGCTCCATTTACAACAAGGACTATTTTTTCCAGCTGCTCAATTTACTTTACATCTTATCAATTACATGCTGAAACCTCCTCTGACTACCACCTCCCTTCAAAATGTATGCCCCCAAATACCTCCCTAAATCCTCCACTTTCTTAAAACCCGAAAGCTCACAAATTTCCTTTTGAACTCTCCTATCTACATTTCTTGAGAATAACAAACTAGTTTTCTGAACATTTATTTTCTGTCCAGAGCATTCGTCAAACTCCTCCAAAACTTTTAATACCATACCCATTTGATAAATCAAAATTATTTTACCTTAGCCTAAAGATTATTTTCCTCGTGATATCAAGCACAAAGAGAATACTCTTTTCAGTTTTCAATTGAATTGCTCAATACTTTTAATCATTTTCTTTCGCAATAATATTGATTTATCATAAGTCATGACAAAGTTTCTAAATTACTAGTAAGTAAAACCTAAGGGTCCGTTTGGTACGTGTAAAATGAGGGAGCGAAAGGAAACATTAGCATGTTTCCACACAGAAAAACTGTTTGGTGCCCTAAAGTTACCGAAACTTAAATTCCCACCAGCGCCAATGTTTCCTTAAGCATGGGAATTTGAGTTCCCACCAAAAGTGGCCTCAACTCAAGTTCCTTTTGAGGAAGTAAAATTGAGGACAAATTTGCCCTTTAAAAACGTCATAAAAAAGGGAGCTGGGATGAGCTGAAGGCTTTGGTCAAAGCTGACAAGTTTGTGACGAAAAGCATCTGGAGGACAAAAGAGCGTAGCAGCAGTCGAGATTGAAGTTGGGTGGTGGGTGTGTATATTATGGTCAGCGAGTTAACTGTACATGTTCAATTATATTGTGGTTTGTTGATTCTTGGGTCGACGTGCGCATAGTGATACACACATAATGGCATTGCGAGTCTAGTTTTATTTCTTATTTACATAAAAGTATGCCCTATTTTTGTGTTTTCATTGTCCTCTAACTATTATTTACTGAACACAAATGAAAGAGTAAAGAACATTTATTAATTAATAATTGTATTAAATCATTCATTAATATGTTTTATGCACACAGTTGAGCTTTACGTCTTATCAAGCCCAAACTTTTTAACTGAGTCTTACTTTAGGATTTACCATAATAACCAAAATATACTAGAATACACCAAGTGAGCCCTATAATGTGGCAATATACAATAACCCAACATGTACCAAGAAGATGGAAGCACAGCTGTTAACAAAAGTAATTTAAGCTTTTGAAACCTTCCTTGATAGACCAACGCGAGAACTATCACCTGAAAAATGTTTGTAACCATTAATCTAACTCATTATAAATGCTAATATGTGCTCATGAGGTGCCAAGTGAAACATTTTATATAACAAAATACTAGATATATAATTTGTAAATTTATCAAATCACAAATTCTATAATAAAATTTTATATCAAATTTTATATAATGAATCACATATATAACATACCAAGCAAAAGGTTGATACCACCTAATCAAAATCATATCAAACTCTAATTTAAATTCCAATTCCCAACTTATAATTTCATATAATTCAAGATTTAGTAAAGCCTAACCTTTTAAACTGACAATAATACCTTTAGTAATCCAAATAAATGTCTTAAACCTCATTTAATCGGAATTATCGCATAGGACATAAATCCTAAATTCTTTTAAGTAAGAAATTAAATTTAAATTCCTACAACAACCAAATAATGATTTAAACCAATTAAAATTATCTATTAATCATGCTCTAAATATATATAATCATTTATTATCAAAACTTTAGCAAAATTCAAATCCCAAAATTTTAACTAATCAGTACTATATTACCCTTATTAGAAAGAGAAAAGTACTTAGAACAGCTTTCATGAAGAAAGTTTGTTGAAAAAATTAATTTAACTACCTAAATGATCTTATAAAATTAATAACTTACTTTAAAAACTTAAATAGTCTCTCTTTTCTCTCATTCCTTGCTCATCTTACTCTCAACCTCACTCTGCTCTCCAGCTCTCTCCTGGTCCCACACTCACACACGTAACTATTTTACACACACACTCAACAATCACACACACACACACATATATATATATATATATATGAGGAAGAGGCGGTGGGGATTTCCTCTTCCCCACGCCAATTCCCTCTTTCTCAAGAAAGGTGGCAGCTCGTGCTGACACCATATTAATTATTATTATATTATTTTTGCGTTTATACCAAAAAAAAAAAAAAAAAATTACAAGAGTATTCTCTATTTCTTGTGTGACGAGGGGCATTTTATTTGAATTAGTTCCGGTTTAAATGAGAAATGTTATTTAAATGAAAGCAAGCCATGTTTCTATGTTTCTATTGTGTTGTGGGTATTATTTACCGAACACACATGAAAGACTGACAGAGTTTTCCTATTTTGAATAAGATGAGAGTGTGCTCTGTTTGTTGTGTGACCAATGGCATTTATTTGAATTAGTTCCGATTTAAATTATAAATGTTTAAATGTGGTGGTTTGGAAAATGTACACAGTTGCTTATGATGTAAAGGAAATAGGTGTATGAAAACTTTTGAAGGTATAGATGAAAAATCGGATGAAATATTGTTTGAAATGTTGGTTGGGTGCTTAGCTTTGCTTCAAACAATAAGGAGGATGATTGTCACTATTATAGCTATTGTGGGAACAGGTAGACCGAGGCACATACAATATAGGTCATTTATATTAGATTTTCATGCCAAGAGAGCAAACTTGAGGGCTATAATACAACCAAAGTAGGATGTATCGGGTGACATTTGATAGATTATGTCATATGTTAGACACAGTTGGTGGATTGAGACCCACGAATCATATGTTAGTTGACGTACAAGTGGCAATGTTTCTGCACATACTGGGGAATCATGTAAAGAACAAAGTGATTCAATTTGAGTTTGGTAGGTTTAGAGAAACAATAAGTAGATACTTTAAATTTGTGTTGAATATGACAATTAAACTGCAATCAAGGCTTTTGAAAACGATTATATTTGATAAGAATAGAGTGTTTCTGCATATGTTATTGTTTCCTTTTTGGCATGTTTGAATATTCGATTATACTTGATACGAATAGAAGCATGATTTATTGTACCTTGTCTTTTAATTATATAATATTTATTAATGATTGAATATAACTGTCATGACAGTTGCATTTGTGATGAGTTGGAGTAAGACAGTTGCATTTGTGATGAGTTGGAGTAAGGAGGAATTTGTATGGTGAGATCTTTTACCACGTGGTATATCATCACTTAGTGCACAGTGGATGGCACTTGTGAGGGCCCCTTCTTCCATGTTTTCCTTTGGCCATGATTGCATTAGAGCTGTGGGACATATGACACCTCCTTAGTTGTGTTTTTTAAGGAGGAGAGCCATAGTTCATATTTAAGCTCTACACCTTTGGCCGGATGTATCTTAAGAACTTGTGAGCTTGGGACAATTCAGTCAAATAGATAAGTTTCTGTTAGACTATGTGTTAGTATATAGCTTCAATCAGCGGAATAAAGATAGAAGGTGATATAAGGGTGGATACATATTGCATAATTGTATATTACATGTTGTGATGAAAATAGAGATTGATACAGTGATGATTAATTTAATCTGTTTTATATGACGATTGTGATATATGTAAACATACATGTAATTATTTCCCTTTTTTAAATCATATGTGGTTTGCTTGTGTATTTTAGAAACTTCTAGTAGTTACTGAAACGTGGAATCTTATCCTATTATATTAACATTTTTCATGTCAATATTCTAAGTAAGAAGCAATGGAATGCACCTATAGAGTGAGCTTTGAAGGCTCTATTGGGCTCTTCGTGCGTCTTTATGCCATTTTATATTTAATTGCCATGACACTAGGATTATTTTTCATCCTAAAATATTTCAGTTGATAAATATTTGTTTGAGACTAAACCTTTGAAGTAATATTTGAAAGTATTATGTAAATGTTGTTCAAGTTTTGTTGGGATAGAGTCCCTAAGCTCATAAGTGACGTGTAACAAATTGAACATTAAGAATATATGTCGTTTTGGATGAGGTGTTACACACATTATATGTGTCTGAATCAAAGACACCTGGTGGCACAGTACCTTTTAACCCATTCACCCCATTCTCTATTGTCAGTGTCCCTGAACCAATTAACCCTCATCCTACGGAAGAGGATCCTCTCCTCATCCTTTTTCTCCATATCCCTCATAGCCCCATCTGGGCCGTTGATTGGAAAGAGGAGAAAAAAGTTTTAAAAAAATAATGTGACTTTTTAAATTTGATTGGATAGATATAATTTAGAGATTATGAAGAATGATGAAAGAAACTCAACCCTCATCCTCACCTCTAGGCAGCAATTCGATGCTCAGCTCCTCTCCTTCATTCCTACTCATCATTTTAGGACCCACCTTGCCGCTGAGAATGTCCCACATTTGTTCTCCCATCTTACGCCATTTGCTGCACAACCTCAATCTTCACGGGACAGAATGTTTGTCCCAAGAGGCGAATCATTGATGAGGCCAAGATCCCCAAAAAAAAACAGATTTTTTTTATACTAAAAAGTTTTACCCCCCCCCCATTTATATATATATATATATATATATATATGTGAGAAGACGTGGACGCTACTCCAATTAAATAGAAAGGAAGCAGGCAGAAATATCAACTTGCAGCAAATATATATAAAGATAAAATAGATAAAAGATTTAATTGAGATTGGATTGGAAGGCGCAAGCAGACTATTTATATTATATAGGCGAGACACACAGAACGTATGAAACTGAACGGCAGCAAGAACGGCCGAACAAAATTTCAAGAAGCAGAGGACATCAGCACAGACGCACATTCGGACGCACAGAGAGCAGCAATAGGAAGAGGGAAACTATTTGACGACGCACAAGACGGAAGAATTCCCATCTTATTTCTTTGCTCTGATTAAACTCCATATTTACTTTGTCTGGTGTCGGTAAATGTCGTTGATTATTTTCTTGTTTCTTTCTTTATTTCCTTCTTTCTTTTCATTCTTTCTAATTAGAATTTTGAACCCTGATTAGACAACTCTTTTTTATTAGCACTGCTGCCTTAGGGGCCAAAATTCAAGAATCCATGATTTTTTTCTATATTTATATTTAGTATGATAATAGTTAATTATTTTGTCTATATTGTTTATAGGTTATTTGGAAAGTGATAAAATCTAAGAATAGCTCAATGATGAAGAATAAAACAATTGATTCATTTTTCAAGAGGAAAGCTAGTGATCATATAGAGGAAGGTAACATAGTTTCTACATCTTTATCGGTTGAAAAGACTTGCCATAATGCTCTAAGGTTTGAATGTGAGGAGCAACCTTCTAAAATTCCGAAGGTTACTTCCAATGAGTTTGATATTAGTTCCTTAAAGTGTGATCCGGGTAAGCGCCCTCAAATATGGCAACATCATGTGAATCAATGAGATGAAGTTCGAAGGGCTTATTTAAAATGGGGTCCATACCAGTGTAAACTTCAAGGTTATCCTCTTACAATAAAGAATCATCCAAGAAGATTTCAATATTCTTGGTTTGGTATATTTCCTTCTTGGTTAGAGTATTCTCCTACTACAAATGCTGCTTATTGCTTACCATGTTTTCTTTTTACTAAACCAATTGGACGTTCTGGAGCAGATGTTTTTACTATTAAAGGATTTCTAAAGTGGAAAAAAAGTCCTTAGTGGAAAAAATTGTGCTTTTCTCAATCATATAGGAGAAGATTTTTGCTCACCACATAACAAAGCAATGAGGGCTTGTGAAAATTTGCTTAATCAACATGGGCATATTTAGAATGTCTTTAATGTACAAATTTCAAATCAAATTTTAAAGAACCGACTACGTCTTAAGGCTTCTATTGATACAGTACGTTGGTTGACATTGCAAGGATGCGCTTTTAGAGGTCATGATGAAACTTCGGAATCAAAAAACATGGGTAACTTTCTTGAGATGATAAAGTTGTTAGCATCATACAATGATGAGGTTGCAAAAGTTGTGTTGGAAAATGCACCATACAATTCCAAGTATACTTCACCTATAATTCAAAAGGAAATCTTGCATATCATCTCAAGCAAAGTTCGTAACAACATTCGTCAACAAATTGGAAATTCCAAGTTTTGCATAATTGTTGATGAAGCACGTGATGAATCAAAAAGAGAGCAAATGGCACTTGTTTTGAGGTTTGTTGATGAAAGTGGTTGCATACAAGAAAGATTTTTTGATCTTATACATGTTAAAGACACTATGGCTTTAACTCTTAAAAAATAATTGTGTGCTATATTTTCTAAGCATAATCTTGATATCTCTAACATTCGTGGTTAAGGTTATGATGGGGCTAGTAATATGAGAGGGGAATGGAATGGTTTGCAAACATTATTTCTCAATGATTGCCCTTATGCATACTATATGCATTGTTATGCTCATCAATTACAACTTATATTGGTTGCTGCTTCTAGAGAAGTTATTCATGTCTATCAATTTTTCTCAAATTTAACTTTCATTGTTAATATTATATGTTCATCTAATAAATGACATGATGAGTTATAAGCTACCAAGTTAGATGAAATTGCACATTTGCTTGAGATTGGTGAACTTGAAACTGGTAATGAGGCAAATCAAATTGGTACTTTGAAACGGGCTGGAGATACTCGTTGGAGTTCTCATTTTTACTCAATTTGTAGTATGATTAATATGTTTGCAGCAACTTGTTCTGTTCTTCAAAAGATTATTATTGATGGATCAACTTATTCTCAAAGAAGGGATGTTGATGCTGCTTATAATATTTTGACTTCATTTGAGTTTATATTGATCCTGCATTTGATGAGAGAAATCATGGGAATAACAAATCTTCTTTGCCAAGCTTTCCAAGAACAATCCCAAGATATAGTTAATGCCGTGGATTTAGTTGATACTACAAAAGTTCTCATTCAAAAATTGAGAGAAGATGGTTGGTCGGATTTATTGAAAAATGCGACATTATTCTGTGAGCAACATGAAATTGATGTTCCTAACTTTAGTGCTCCATATATAGCACGACAAGGATGCTCCCATAATCAAAAAGATCATATTATAATGGAGCATCATTATAAAGTGGAAATATTTTTAGTTACAATAGATAAACAGTTGCAAGAGTTAAATATGAGGTTTAAGGACAAAACTTTGGAGCTTTTGACACTTAGCTCTCATTTGATTCCTAAGGATGCTTATAAAGCGTTGGGTAAAGGAGCAAAAATACACATGTGCTTTACCCCCGGGAGCGCCCAGTACCATGTGCTTTTCGGAGGACCAAAAATACACATAAGCTTTTAAAAATGGAGCAAAAATACCAGTAGCGTTATCTAAACCTAACGTCCATCAACTTTTTTCTGTGGGGCCCACGGTCATGCCCATGTCAGCATAACGTGACCTCTTTTTCTTCTTTTTCTGCTTCTGCTTACCCTTATTCAGATTCAGCAGCTTACCCCGATTCAGCTTCTTCTTCTTCTTCCGCTTTTTCAGCGGATTTCGCTTCTTATTCAGATTCCGCAACTGATGATGCAGAAAAAAGAGTCTAACACTGCAAAACAGAGTCTGACGCTCATCTTTCATTGTTCAAGACCTGTCTCTGTCACCAAGCATCGCTGGAATTATAGAACTCAGATGTTGAGAATACAGCTGATCAAACATTTACCTCCTTTTTACCCATCCAGCATTTACCTCTTCAAAGAATAAACAGGGCCGAATGGACAGAAGCAAAGAAGCTCGAAGAAACACTATAGGCATCATCATTCAATTCACTCATTTCATCAAATTCCTAAAAACTCAAAAGGCATCCAATGAACTGAAAAATTATAGAACGTCTCTCCAATCTCTGAATATCCCTTTCCCTAAACTCTCAGCTTGCGGTGGTGATGGCAGACGATGGTGGTGAGCGACGGAGGTGGGTGTCGGTGATGATGGAGGGATGGTGGTCGGCGGTGTTGGTGAGATTGAAAGAAAGGAGATGATGAACGCCCCCGGTCTCCTGCTCACTCTCGCCTCTTTCTCCTTCTTCGCGGCACACCCTCGCGGTCACGATCGATTGAGATGGCGGTCGGCGGTGTTGGTGAGATTGCAGGCGGTGGATGATCAGGGGAATGCTCGGTGTTGGGGAGTATTTTTGTTTCTTTTTAAAAAAAATATATTAAAGAATTAATATTAGGATTTTAAAAAAATCTTTCTTCCAACTAGGATAATATTGTGCCACGTCAGCATCCACATCACACTTTTTGGTCAAACTGAATAAAGTTAACGGTCAACGTTTCGATTTGACAAAGACTTTGGTATTTTTGCTCCATTTTTAAAAGCTTATGTGTATTTTTGGTCCTTCGAAAAGCATATGGTGCTGGACGCTCCCGAGGATAAAGCACATGTGTATTTTTGCTCCTTTACCCTAAAGCTTTCAACATTGATAATATTTGCACTCTTATTGCAAAATACTATCCTGCTGATTTTACTGGGCAAGATAAGATAATTTTGAAGCCTCAACTTCAACATTTTGTTATTGATGCTTCTAGTCATCCAAATTTGAAGAATCTATCAACTCTACTTGAATTATGTTGTGCTTTGATGAAAATAGGGAAATCTAAGGTGTATTACTTGATTGATCGATTAATTCGCCTCTTATTAACTCTTCCAGTTTTAACAGCTACCATGGAACGCTTGTTTTCAACAATAAAAATAATTAAGAGAAGGTTGCGTAACAAAATAGAAGATGATTTTATTGCAGATAATATGATAATTCATATTGAAAGAGAAATAACTGATACTATTGATTCAATTATTGATAATTTCAAGTCATTAAAAGAGCGAAAAGCATTACTTTAAGTGAAGGTACTTTTTAATTGTTTCATTTAGTATAGTGTTTTATTAATTTTGTATTATAAATTACACGGTTAACTCTTAATATTTTGATATATAATATAACAAACAATCTTCTGGAATTTCATAATATCTTCTCATTTTGTAATTGATATGACATACATACTAGATAAAGGTATGTTATCTTATACATTAGAATTGTTAAAATATTTTTATTATAACTCTGAATATTTTAAACATGTTATATTTATAAAAAAAAATTATTTAGTTAATGAATATACATTTGGCCCCCAAATATTTATCCCAAGATCCGCCTCCCTGTCAACCTCCCTGATTCAGATACTGCATGGACAAGGACGTCTACTCCAAAGAAGTCTCCGGCCAAGACGAGGAAGAAGAAGAATTAGGAAGCATTTATTATAATTTGTCAAGGCACATTACTCTGACGAGAACGAAGCTTAATTATTGTGTCTTCAGTTTATAGTTTGAAGTTGCAGAAGACTAATTATTGTGCCGGTAGATTATTTGTTGAGTTTGCAGGTTACTTGTATGAATTAAGCTCTTAATTCTAGAGTTCCATGAATCTTCCTGAACCTTTTGGATGTAATTAAAACAAAAAATTCCCTCACTGCTCCACTCAAAAGTCACCGCTGGAACTGATAAAGGTGATGACGCAGCCCTCATTTCCCCCCTTCTCCGTTGTCCTTCCGACCTTCGTCCGCCACCCTCGTCATCGTCGTCGAAGGTCTCATCCACCACTCGTTCGATTTCCCACTTTTCCCCAACACAGGGCAGTTCTGGGTATACGATGTCCTGCCCAGTGCCCACATTTGTGTTTTCGATTTATTTAAAAAAAAAAAAAAAAAAAAAAAAAAAAAAAAAAAAAAAAAAAAAAAAAAAAAACGTTTTTCTCAAAAAAAAAATCATTACTTAGTTATAAGGTATTTCACAAATTCTTCTCCTTCCCCTTCTTCATTTTCTTTCTACCAAACATCTTATTTTTCGCTCAACCTATATTCTCTTCCCATGTCTACCAATTTTAAGCCATCTCCCAATATTCCCCCCCCCCTTTCCTTTCCACTTTTTTCACTCCCCTCCCTTTCCTTCATCATAAATTCCTTGTATTTGTAGTTACTTTCTCTTAACACTATCTTACTCTCAATATTTCAAGACCATCTTTAAAAAAAAGGGGGGAATATAAATCATGAGTATAAAATATCATAATCCTGAAAAAAAAAACATTAACGTATTGATAGCTACTTGGGTGAATTTATTTTTATTTTTATTTTTTTGGCTATAAAGAATTTTAGGAAAGGGTTGCCATTTCATTCATCGATCCAAAGCAGGACAGTTGCCTCAATCGTCAAAAGATTATTTGCGCCCTAACCCCGTAGACCCCTTGGATCTCCCCATCACTTTCGATTAATTCCAGGATCAACCCCTCCCTTTTGGTGAGGAAATCAAGCCACCCTTTCAAGTTGGAAACCAAGGACGAGGCGTCTACTTGGGTGATTTTGTCTATTCAATTTTTTTTCTCCTTACACTGTTCAGTTCTATTTTATTTCTTTTTGGGCTGACAAGTTGTAATTATTGCTAGAACTGTGAAGAAGCCAATCTACTAATTTGAGTTAGCTTTGCAGTTTATTTTATATAAATAAGATATAATTTTTTATTTTAAATTTAATCAGTATATTTACAGTATACAACTAAATAAAAATTCTCATTTCAAACGCCATTTCTTAAATTTGAATCTCATAAGATTAAACGTGTGAATATCATTTTCTCACGACATGCCATTTTCTAAAACTCAATAGAGCGGTTCTAAAGAAATTCACAAGTCACGGCATATACCATACTTAGAACAACCGATAAAGTTTCTTCAACTTCTGTCCAAAAATATATGAGTTTTCTTCAACCCTCTTTTTATTTTTCTCCTCTTCCTCTCCTCAATCAGTGGTCTGTTCAATCCCTCTTCCCACAAAATGCACCACCAAAGAGTCCCAATATAGAAACTCCATTCAAAACAGTATAAATTTAACACAGTCCTTTCTTGTTTGGGCAGGGGAAGGCTGTAAAAACTAGAAATAAAGGATTGAACTGAACTACGAACTATACAAAATAAAACAAAACAAACTTCTACGAAGTAGGAGCATTGCCTTCTGAAGGTCCTTGCTCATTTGCTGCACTTGGATTTTCTGTGGGCGTTTTATGCACCTTCTCTTCAGTTTCCGAGCTTGCACCCGCAGTTTTAGGAGCATCAGCCTGTGGTGGGTCAGTTTGCGCCTGATCTTTTGCTTTCACTGTTGGATTTTCATTCCCATCATGTGCAGAATTTTTGGACGCTTGTGTTGGCAGGACATTTTGAAATGGTAGCTCATAACTTGAGGCGGCTGCTGCCATGAGTGCTGAAGGTTGAGCAGCTACAAATCCTGCGGGTGCTGCTGCTGTTGATGCTTGAGCTTGAGACAGTACAGTCATTACTAGCTGAGCCAAGAGGACTTGTGGATCATTAACACCTTGTTGGACCTGAGTGTTTATTGAATTTGCAAGAGCATTGATGTCAATGGAATTAGACAAAGCACCGGTGTTAGATGGGGGAAGTGCTTGTGGCCCTGGTTCTTGGGGCACGGCTTGGTGCCCATGGACACGTTTAAGATTAGATTGGTGCTTTTTACCAGCCAAATGACTGTCATAAACAACTTGGGACTCACATATAACATTACACAACTCACATATGAAAGATAAAGCCTGTTTAGGTTTTGGAGGTTCCACTGGCCTTCTTGACCCGTCATTATTTCTCATGTATCTACCTCCTCTGCCTCCTCTCATCTTTCGCTTCAAACCACGACCCCTTGGAGCCAAATCATCCTTGGGTTTTTCCTCTTCATCAGCTAGAAATTCAGAAGTTTTCCCGGTATTGTTCTGCAAACCAAGTTCATTCTTAGGATTGTCTTCTGTTGCTTCAGAGATCTTATTTTCTTCTGGACACCCTTCTGTCTTCAATTCAAGAGCTTTCTCACCCTTGGTTTTTACATTCAATTGAGAAGAGGGTATCTGGCTGCTCTGTTGCCCATTTATAGCTTTGCGCCTCTGTAACTCCTCATGTACCTGCAAATTCTTTTTATGCCGCTTTCCATTCGTATGTTGCTCCATAATCTCAGCAGAATTACACTCAACCTTGCAAACTTCACACCATAAATCACGTGATGGAGGCTGCAATGTTGCAGCTGGAACAAGAGGCCTAGATACTGATGATGAAGGTTGTGCTGCCGATGTGTCTCCAGCAGCAGCAGGTACAAATTCTAAAGACTGGGAAGGAAAGTGCCTACCACCCCCATGACCATGTCCCCCACCACGGTAAGGCACACGGCCTCGGTGATTGAAACGGCCACGACCTCCCCGTCTAAATGGCCTACTGCCCCTGCCGCTGCCGCCTCTGTATCGAGACTGCCCAACCTATAGATACAAAATTCAAATATGAAGTGAAGCACATGAAATGGTTGCAATATTCAAGCAGAAGATCGATGTTCAGAATGACACAAATGACACCATAATCACATGGTTAATGCAGCAAGTAACACAAAGCAGCCACCATATTGGATGTTTTAAGTAATGAACATAAAACATTAAAAAGATACAAGAACCGCATTATTTACAAGCCATAATCAGCATAGCTCACGTTGGACTCTAGACAAATGCATGGAGAACACTAACAAATTGGTATAAATAAAGGAAAAGCATTTCCATATTAAGTAGTCAATTATGAACCATGAGGGTAAGTTTGGTGGGGCAATGGAGGGGAAAGGCAGGTTTCTTGAAACCCTTTTCTTGTTTGGGAATTAACAAGGGCAGGATATTAATGAAGGATTTCAAGTTGATCTCTCAAAATCCTCCCATGTTCATATTTATACATCCTCCAATTTGAGACATTTTGGAGGCAAGACTTTTTTACCAAACAAGGGAAAGAGATTATCATATAACAATCCCATCCCCTACCTTTTACCCCTCTCCTCTAATGGAATCCTTCCCTTCCATTCTCCCGCCAACTACAGAACATAACCGGATCATCCAAAGTAAAACTTTGATCCTCTGAAGCTTGCAAAAAACAAGGAACAAAAAGACTCAAAAGACATATATATATATATATATATATATAACAAACACATACGATGATAATGTAGCCTCTAAAATTGCTTTCGAGACAGCCTTTAAAACCATTCCAAATTGCATCAAAGTTAAATCTATATATCTAAAAATCCAATCTTTTCTTCTAAAGCATAGCCATGTTGACATTCTATTGAAATGCTCATAACCATAAATATTATAGAAAATGTAATCCGTCCAGAAGCTGATCAATGAACAGTTCAACAAGGGTCCACTTAGATCTCAGAATGAACAATGAAAAGGAAAGCATGAATTTGGCTAAGAACCTTGCCTCATAACCTAACAATCACTTTTTTAAGCTTTCCTTAACTTTGCTCATTCTTAAATTCCATCGTAGGATACTGAGAGCATCTTAGTCCAGCTTTCATTAATGCTACAGCATCGCATATCCTACTTGCCCTGAGGTCTCCTCACATTTTTAAGCAATATAGAACACAAAAATCGAAGCATGCAACTATGCAAGCGTGTACCCTAAACTAATCAAATATCGTATTTCCATTAAATGGAAACAAGGCTTGTTGCTGATAAGCCACTTGATCTATATGAACTTCCCTTATTATGGTTGAGATAATATCAATGTCCCAGACCATCTCTTCAGAGTCAAAAGATTCCAATAATAGACCCACCCACCGGGAATTCTGACCAAATAAACTCACTGCATCCATGCCCATCCACATTTTATCAGCCTCAAGATCCTGTCCATCAAGCAATCCCTGATAATGTTTAATTTAGAGCCTTGGAAAAATGCCCAATGCTTCCCTATGTCTGAAACCGAGCACAAAAGACCCTCTGACAAATGAAGAAATAACAGAAATTAAAGAAAAAATATATCCACAACAAAGAAATAAGTGAAAATTCTCCCTTACTTAACTGGAAGGCATCATATGATTAGTTGAAAGTGCCAGTCAGTTAAGATGAGAAACAAGAAAATAAGTGGCTCGGGATGAACATATTCACAAGCCACATTACATACAAACCCAGCTATCTGAATCAGCAAACTGGCAGTGTAGATGGGTTTGAAGATTAAATCAACATATTTAAAGAGAAAACTTGCAAAGGATGACCATATGCCCAAATCAGCTCTAAAGCAACCAGTAAAGACCCATCACAATGCATCATTCATAGGAAACCAACAGTAAGAGGGACTCTATAATGCAACTAATATCTTTCTCTGGTCACTTTAAGGAGCTGTGGCCAAGTTTGCAGTATTCTCAATATCTTCTGATCTGAGAGTTTTAGATGAAAAGCCGAGGATTTATACCTACCAAAATAATCCTTTGTCCAGAGATTGTCCCAAAAGACCTGGAGGGAGCAGGGCAAGATGCTCTATCTAAAAGCATAAAAAAATGTCATGAAATTGTCAGAAAAGGGGAAAATCTTCAATTAGTCCTTTATATTATATATTTTTAAACATTTTTCTATTTAGTAGTAAATTAAGGAAGCAGATATGCAGAACCAATTCGGGCAGCAATAGAACTATATCCAGTAATGGCCTAAATCAGACAGGAACTATCTCAAGGCATCCTCTTTCAGCTCTACTCAAGTGACTTGCCCAAATTAATCAAATAAAAGGCTAATTGGCTAAGAAGCATGGATACTTCCCAAGGGGAGTCACCTTCATGCCTACCACAGGTCAAAAACTCATTAGACTTTAGACATGGCATGTCACTTTAAATTACAAATAAATACTCAAGTGGCTTGCCCAAATTAATCAAATAAAAGGCTAATTGGCTAAGAAGCATGGATACTTCCCAAGGGGAGCCACCTTCATGCCTACCACAGGTCAAAAACTCATTAGACTTTAGACATGGCACGTCACTTTAAATTACAAATAGATACTTCAGAACATGTCATGTCAGAGTCTCCACGTATGGGTCCATGCTTCCTAACTAATTGGCATAATAGAACATGCCACTTTCGATGATCTCACTATAGAAAAATAAAAATTAGAGCCTACTCTGGATCTGAGGCATAATGATGTCAATCTGTAATTGGGAACAAACATATGATAAATCCACATGACTCTGATTAAACTAATCTCATTTACAGCCATCCTGCAATCAGACAAGAGAAGTCACAATGACTTTCCCTTTTCCCCAGCCATTTTGTCGAATGGGATTACTAGGAGTTGATGCAAAGATGATTCATAAATGTAAGCATACAACTCCCAACAATCAACGAATTTTCACATTTTTTTAGCAAGATTATATAGAAAAGAGAATCTATTTAGACAGGAAAAGTACAATTTAGTAGAACAATTAGAGATTCAGTATTATTGTGGTTAGAGAATACCATTTGATCATGCCAACCCACCACCAGAGTGAGGTGCAAAACAAGAAAAGAAAAACTATATACATGTCCAAACAAAACACACTGGGAGACACAGTAGAACTGGATATACGCTTTAGAATAATAATATAAATCCATAATCACTTGGCAAAACTCACGCCAAGAGGGAAGATAATATATGTGCTGATTGGCTAGCAAAATATAGCCTACTCTTCAACTGCAATTTGCAAGGGATGTCTTCCACAAGCCACCTACAGCATGGCCTCTGCTGCTTGTAACTAATTCTATCGTCTGATTTGTATATTTTCTCTAATTGCCTCAAAAAACGAGGGAAAATGAAAACAGGACTATTGAAGTAGGAATTTTAAAAACGATCAAAAGAAAGCACATACTCATGGTTGAAGGGGAAAATGAGGTGTTCCATATTAGGTATGAAGTTCTCTCACTATTTGTGCATACCATGTTCAGATATAGCAATGCCATGGTATATATTTGCGCTAAGGTGTAAAATGATACATTTACTTGAGTCATCTCTTGTGGCTTTTGACTTAAGCAAGAAGCGCATGCAAAATGATATTCCAATAGTTAAGATAATGAAAGTAATTACAACAAAGAAGAAATTCCAAGGGTCATTTCATATGAAGACATATCCAACTTATCATGAAGGACTTCTTAGAAGATGATATTTAATTCTATCATCTATGCTTGTGTTCTTTCACCTAGTTTCTTCAAACTTCTTAGTTGTGCGATGTTAAGTGGCTTATAGAAATTGTAGAAGGAGGGAGAAGAGACGAGAGGAAGAAGACGAGAAGAGGTAGAGAAGGAGAGTAATCCTGAATATTCTCTGTTTCATTCTATTCACAATTGACAACATAATCTGAGAACTGCCCCTCATATATATAGGCTATTCTCCTAATGGTAACTAACAGTTAGTTACTAACCGACTCCCTAATCCTATCCTTAAGGCGTTTATTGACATGGTAGAGCCCTTATGACCCCTATTAATATATTAGGGGTTTATTGAATTAGTATACTCGCCTAGTATATTACGAGCTACATACCATACGATGTCACTTATTTGTAATTGTGGAGATAGAGGAGACAGAAACAAATACTCAAATGTTAATAATTCTCTTCCATTTGCCAGAAGATATCAGCTAGAATTTAAGAGAAAGCTATATAGAAACAACACAGTGTTCACGGATATTGGCTTAAGGAAATCTTGAAAATCATCATGCTTTTATGAAGCTATGCATATCTTCTTTGCAAACCTTCCCCTTTAATTGATATCTTTTTAAGTCTACATGTTTTCATGGTAAAATAAGATAAAATTGAGAAAATGCATGCTGATTAAAAAGTCAGCATATTTGGAGGAAAAATGGGAGTCAACTCTAAATGCAACCACATAGCATTAATAACTTTCAAATCAGTATGGTTTTCACAGCTTCAACTTATAGTTTAACCAAGCTAACATGCAAAACAAAAAAGACAACAATAGAAAGGGAAAACCTGCAAAGAAAATATGCGTAGCTCGTAAAATCATTATCACCATCAAAATCTTTCATAAACCATCTATAAAAACATTATGATATTTATTTTGATACATAGCTTTCTCTAAAACATCTAACAGCTTCTGACAAGTGGAAAAGGATCATTAAAATTTAGAGTATTCGCTTTTATAGCTTTTCACAAACCAGTGGCAAACAATGCAACTGAAATGGTTGGAAAAACAATGTGAAAGAACACAAGTACGAAGAGTAACATTATATAACATTTTGTCTTTCTTCACTCTAAGAAGTCCTTCATGATAAGTTGGATAGGTTTGATATGAATGTTGACCAGCACAACATTTAAGAAAAGAACCTTCAAGAGTCTAGAGATTCATAATGAAATGATTCTTGCCATTTTCTTCATAGCAATCACTTCCAAAATCTTAGTTTTCGGAATATTATTTTGCATGCACCTTAAAAAAAGCCACAAAATGTATCAATTGGTACCTTAAAATGGATACACGACAAAGAGTTATTTCTACCTAAATTTTCAATTGACACTAAAAACCAATGGGAATAGTCACAATGACAACAAAATATATTAATTGGGGGAAGTGCTATATCAGTATCTTCATAGCATAAAGAAATTTCATTATATTGTATTTTTCATCCTGTGGTACATGAGAAACCCTTGCTCAGTAATCAGTATAACAATAAAAAGTTGTAATGGAAGTTTTACAAGCAGTATTCTTTATTGTTAATAAACCAAAAACGTGTGTAACAGGAAATCCCATGGTTTTTGTGGTATGAATGCCACTAAAATATTGTCATCTAATGACACCCACTAGCTTGGATAACAATACAAGCATAAGCAACTTAAATGACAACTGAGCCCCAACATATTGGGCTTGTTTGGGAGAGCTTATATGAGGAGCTTTTGGAGTTTATCAAAAGTGCTTATGAACTTTTTCTCAAAATTTATGTTTGGGTGAAAAAAAATTGGCAACAGAACTTATGGTTGAATCTGAGCTTATTTTAAAAGCTCCAACTCCTAGCTTGCAATAAGCTCTTATTTGAGAAGCTGTTGTTTCATCATACTTATGGACTAGTAATATTTATTTGATCAAATTATGTATTTTAGTATTGCCAAATTTTGTAATTTAGCATTTTTCATATTTTTGGTAATTTTAATTTTAATTTTTTTCTTATAATTATCTCAAAAGTCACTTATGCATAAGTCATTCCAAACAAGTTTGTACCCAATCAGACTTTTCCATAAACTACTTATGCAACCACCCATGCAAACATAAATCATGTTTCACAATCGGACTTTTACCCAATCGGACTTTTCCATATGTCCGATTGCCCACCGGTATCCCAAACAAGCCCATTAGGCTCAAGGTGATAGGTAGTTTACCAATCACTTCCCACACATGGATAATCACCAACAGATAGTTCCCATGAGGATTGGAAAGATTACAAGACGAAATAACTTAAGACCCCATCGTGTTGCTCTTACCCCAAAACAAAAAATACAAGGTAAACATATGGTTTTATCTCATGGAACAAAAAATTACAAACGCACCACTGATTGACCACAAGATGGTTCAAAAAAAAAAGTCAGCAATTATATAAGTGAAGATATGATTAAAAAGAATTTACATGAAGAAGATTTCAAGAACTTATTTCATATAAGGATTATGGTAGGCCTTTAAAACTAGGATTAGGGAGGAAAATGCTGGAAGAAATAACTTCTAGCCCTCTAAATTACATTGCATTCACAATTACATTGTTGAAGCAACGTATAGATGATTGTTCTCAACAAAACAGGGTGAAACTGACTTATAAGAATCCCATTCTATGTACATTGTCGGGTAAACAAAATATGCAGACCCGGCAAATGTACTTTACACAGGAAAGCTAACTCCAATACACACCAATCAACAACTGATCAAAGAAGAAAAGTGAAAAAGTTAACAAGAATGCCTCATAATAGCAGTTTTCAGTTTTAAAATGTATAAAATTATACAATTAGCTCAATTGTCTAAATTAGAAGTATCTTATTCCAAACAATTCATAATATCAGTTAGAGCTTGGAATTCATGGTCAAAGTTATTGTCTCAATGCATTTCATAGATGAAGCTAATATTTTCCTTTTTAGACCACATAAATGAAATTACCATATGTTCAATCTTCCAATGGCTTCAATGAACAGAGACATTGATGTGTGTATTGATAGTAAACATGCAAGGACGTGTGGATTGATAGTGAATATGCAAAACTTAAACGAGCAAAAGACATTGATATAAAACAAAAGCAATGTTAAAATCAAAATTTTATACCAAAGTAAAAAATTGAAAAACCCACTGTTATAAACACTAAAGAATCAAAGGGATTTATCAATATATAAACAAAGTATTAACACAACAATTGGACAATCTAATGTCACACTATTATAAGATCAGCAGCAATTCCAACGCTTTTGTCAATGCATAAACCAGATATTCAAAAGATTATGAGTGACTCTTGTTGCCAATTAGGCGAACTTGATAAGGGTTAGAGTCAATACAGGCATGCATCTAACGATGCATAATTGCAAGAACATAAAAATTTTACCGAAGGGTCTCCGGCAAACTGATTGAGCTGCGAGAAAGCAGCTATCGCCACAGCTGCAGCTGCTGGATTCATAGCACCACCAAGTGCTGCGCCTGACTCCTGGTTTGAAAACTGTTGATTTTGAATCTGAGCCTGTTCAGGAGGTATTGGAACTCCAGGAGGGTGAATAGAGGCGGCCTCTTGCTGGTATTGTTGGTGGGCATATGAACTTCCTTGATCTTGATTGGAATAGTATGCATATTGCTGGTCGTACTGTTGATTGTAGCCATAATAGGCTTGGGAAGATTGATCGAAGGCTTGATTTTGAGATGAGTCATAGCCTTGTTCTTGTTGCTGCTGATGTTGTTGGTAAGTGGAATAATCCATCCAGAGAGAGAATAGTGTTTGTGAAGGGTTTTCCTGAGAGAGAGGATAATGTTATCAGAAATTTGTGCTGATTCAACACCCAGGCACAACACATGAATACAAATATTATCCATTGACTCGTTTTATGCCACCATCATAAAATAGTCAAGGACTCACAAATCACAAACTCCATCATAAATAGATAAAAACAAAAAAAAAAGGTTATATTCAAATAACTACTTTATGATAATAATCTAACTTAACAGTAATGTATATAAGATATTGTTATGAAGGTTGTAGAGATTATAGAGGAGTTGGGAAGAGAAGAGAGAAATCAGAAGGTTTGGGAAGAGAAGAGGGAGAGAAAGGAGACAGAGACAAGAGACAGAACTGCTGTCCTTATCATTCATTCATACACAATGCAAAAACTGAGATCATACAATTAGCCTAGGTTCTTAGATATAGCCTTAGGCAGTAGGCACCCAACGGCTAGTTATTAGATTTCACTAACTAACTAAACTAACTACTAATCCCCTAGGTGAGGCCTCATGGAATTAATGTTGTGCCCTCACCTAATTCCCTAATTATTTAACCTAACTATTTATTTACACCTTACATAACAGATATCTTGAATTATAATATCCCATTAAAATACATAGCTGCTTAGGGTTATGGTAATGTAATAGAGCATTGTGAAAACTACGATTGTGGATATGTTTGTGATGGTGATTAATATGTGCAAGTTGTGAGTAGTACGGATTGTAAATATGGTTGATTATAATGAAATGGTGCTACTGATATAAATAATAAACTGTTGAATAGCAGAGGAAAGTCAGCAATAAGTGTAAAAGATAGAGGTTTTTTTAAATATTAAAGAAATTAGTTTAGTTAGTTATGAAATGGATGGTTGTTGGTTTTCCAAAAATATCCTATTTAATCATGTGCATCATAGCCCTTAGTGGAAATCACTTATTATGTGCAATCAATAAGGATACTTAAGAAGAAAAAAAAAAATCTGGGAGATAAAATGAAATGAAATATTATAATACTAATTAGGACTAAAGTAAACCCCTTGTATAACCCCTATATTTAAGACTAGAGCGAGTAAAATGTAAAGTATAGGTTAGGGGGTAAAAGATACAGAATGAGAAAGAGGGCTATGGAGAATAAAGAGGAAGTGGAATGAGATAATGGTGAAGGTGAAAGGCAAAAGAGCACTTCCCCCTTGACATGGAGAATTAATCTCCAAGAGCCCAGTTGTGGTTGGCCTGCCATAACCCGCCGCCTATGCGGTGCAGGCCTGTGCAGCCAGCACTTAGGTGCCTATTAATGTATATTAAAAAAATATCATCATAGCACATTTTGATTGCGAAAAAATTCATTCAACAGACCAGGCAATGTTAATGCAAAAGCACAGATGGAAGTGGTGTTTGAGAATAACGCAGAATTAACAATATCTATCCATATTTGCTTCTCATTGAGGGAAAATTTGGCTGAAACTGGATACACGACATTTTATTAATAGACATTGTGGAAGGATTATCACTTCATGCCTTCATGAGATATTGAGTTGAAGAAATTATTCCTGGGAAATCTAATCGAAACAATTTATAAGCTGTTTGACAGTTAAATAATATGAAATAAAACCAACATACAGGACTTGAAAAGCTAGAAAAATGAAGGAATTAAACTTGCAGTTGCTTCCGCTCTTGCAATAACTCAATGAATAGTTGTAACCTCATCGATTTAGAATCAAAGATAGCATATAATCTAACAGGAAGATGATATCTGGAGATGAAAAAACATGAGAGTAAGAATATGATGGAGAGAATTAACCAAAATACTGAATTACTTGTAGAAACATACCTGCAGCAGCGAGCTTCCAGCCTTCCACCTTCCAGTGTCTTTGACTTGCGAGAGCGACAGAGTCGAGAGTGAGAGAGGCAGCCGCAACCCGCGAGAGACGAGATGAGAGAGTGAGAGTCGGAGACAAGAGCGAGATCCGAGATGCGATGGGCGATTGGGGTCGGGGGATGGCCGGAGAGGAGAGAGTGAGAGATTGAGATAGTAAGAGACCGGAGACGAGAGTGACAGAGTCGGGAGGGAGAGAGTGGCCGGAGACGAGAGGGAGATCGTGCGAGCTGCGAGTGGGACTCTGGAGAGGAAAGGAGAGGAGAAAGTGAGAAACGAGAAAGGGATTTAGGGTTTGTAATTTGGGAGGAAATTTTGAAGGGGGAAAAAAAAACTTTGTCCTAAATTAGTAAATATAAGACTAATTAACTAAAAAAATTTGAGAAAGCTAATTATTATTATTATTTTGTCAAAAATTAAATTATTTAAAGGGAGGGCAATCGGTCAAGATTGGTTGGCTTAATTTTCTTTGGAGGATGTCGAGTCTCCGGATTTAATTCCATTTCTCGATCCTCCTTACTAGTCTTCATTCGCTTCCTTTGATCAGCTTGATCCTGGCGGAGTACGTCATGAGAGTAGGAGCGCGAGAATTTAATTGCTTTTAGTTTTTATTTTTTGGTTTCGTTTGTTTCAGTTTCGTTTGTGTATCAAAAAAAAAAAGTTATAATTATTTTTTTACCTTCAAACTAATTTATTTTATTTATAAATTTATATATAATTTAATTAAACACAATATATAATATGATTAAGTAACTTATTTAGTTTCCGTAATTCCTCTAAATCAATTAAATCTTATATTTATGATCGGAGTAGTAAGATGCGTGCAACAACACTTATAGTATTTTGTCATTTTTTAGTGTGAAACTGTATTCTATTGCTCAAAAAAAGAGCAATATCCAAAGAAATTAAACAAAAACAAAATATAACAACTAGGCAAGCTTCCTCATCTTCCACCTAAAAATAGTGAAGTATTTTTTCTGGTTGCAACCTGTGTACTAAAATTTTTTCTAGTGCAATTTTAACTGAATTAATTTTTAGTGCAATTTCATTCCACCTAACGCAAGTTTATCACTCTGGTTTTATTTATAAATTCCTTTTGATCAAAAAAATTTGGTCTTATTTATAAGTCATCTTTCATGTAATAAATGAGATTGTACTATTATGCCCATATTTATTATACCAATAGAAATAAAGAGAGAACAAAAAGTTGGAAGATACCTATTTATAAATGATGGCAAAATTGAAAATTTACCCTATAATCATTGAGGTAACTACCTTTCCTTGGCATATGTGATTTAGTTAAAAGGGACTTATAAATAGAACCAGAGTGATAATTTGACAAAGCCTTGACAAAAACTTGTCCATTTGACTTCTGAGTGGGACTATTTACATGGCAATATGTGTTTTATAGGCGCTACGATCCTCTGTTTTAAGATCATCGCGGCCCACTTCGCTTATACGTCAACGTATAAGTCGAAGTAGGACCGCATGATGGTCGTTTTTTTTGCCTTTTTTTTTTTAAGAAAAAGAGACTAATGCGTCCACTTCGACTTATCCTTCGACGCAGTTCTCGCCAAAGTGGGCCATGATGACGCTAAGGGCAGAAGATCGTAGCCGTTTCTGTGTTTTATTGAGTTTTACTTCCTAAGACTTAAACTTCCCTTCCAGCCTCAAAGGAAAGAAGAGCCCCCTTATTTCCTTTACCATTTGCTTTCCCTCCATTTTTTTTATTCCCATCGTCAAAACATTCAATATTTTATTATATAATATTTTAATAAAAGTATAGAGATGTGAACCATTTAGATCAAATTTAATTTAAATTTATTTATGTACATTTTTTGTTATTTAATATTATAATAATAATTTTATAATATATTGAATCTTAGCCTTTCAGAGTTAATTTAATGGTAAAAATAAAAATAAAAAAAATGAAGAGAAGTGATGGACAATAAGAAAAATAAAGAGACCCATCTCCTCAGCCAAGAAGATGGGTCTCAACTTGATTTCTCTCGTCGTTACCAATTTGGCTATCGGAAATACTCTCTCTGATCTCAAATTGGTGCAAAAACTTCAGTATGGGTTCATCTTTAATGGAAAGGAGGGATACCATGGGACAAATTTAAAAGTTAAAAACCCATTCACTCAAAGATATAAAATACTAAATCTTTTTTTTTTTGAAGAGATTAAGAATTTTAGGTATCATGTGATGCAGGTTTGTTACCATGAGATCAATCACAACCAACTCAGCCATTTCTGTAAACTTCTTCAGCTAGTTTGGTTTTGGCACAACTATGAATCAATTCCGATCGAGCTTATGCTAGGCGTGCCTTCTGAGCATGTGGATCTGTTCAATTCTGGGAGGCAATCATTGAGGATGGTGGTGTTGAGTTTATGGCTCTGTGATGACGATTAAGCTATGTTTCTGGGGAAAAAATCAATAAAACATATATTGCCATGTAAGCACTCCTACTCAGAAGCCACTTGGATAAGTTTTTATCAAAGTTTTGCCTAATTAGCATTTTGACGGTCAAAGCTAAACTTTTGCTAGGTTTGGATGAAATTGCACTTTAAGAAAATTTAGTTTAGAGTCGAAATTGCACTAGAAAAACTTTAGCAACACTAGGTGCAGCCGGAAAAATACTTCAAGGTGTTAACCGCAGCTTAACCCCCAAAAAAAATGTTAAAATAGTAAATATTTGGGCAGTTCAACTAGTCAACTTGCCTGGCGTGAGCTAGCCTCCTAACAACCCACGAGCTAGACGGTGCGCATCTATACAAGCTGCACTTTGCCGGACTGGCTAAATGCCTGACCACCTTTAGCATGTTAGCCAAACCCATTTTATCTTTCTTTTTTAAAGAATGATATTCTATTAACAATGAAAGAGTTACAATCTAGACCTAAAAGTCCAACCTATTTTATTGGTTCTAAATCTCGAACACGCCCAATTGAGCCACAGGCATCTTCCACTTGTGTCCAGAGCTGTCAATATGATTGGCTTCACAATAAAGGGTTGGCCCTTGACGAACTTGAGTTTAAAAGGGTTAGACCTAAAAAGTCCAGATACCTAAAATCTTGTTATTTACTAGTAACGTACCAATAATCGAACTGGCAACCTCTTAGTTTTTTTTTAATACAAAGCAAACCAAGATGACCAAAATTACAAGTAAATCCTGTTATTCTAAAGCTTGAATCTTGGACATTCAGGCTTAAACATTTTTTTATTAAATTTCAATTTTTTTTCTACTTTAAATGTCTATTTTAAGAAATTTACTTGGGAATGTGTGAACTTTTTTGCTTAGCCAACATATTCAAGCTTGAACCAAAGATATAGGCTTGATTCAGAGCATAATGCACGAAACTACAGAAATTAAACATGCTGCAAGGAACTATGCCACGAAAGGAAAATCAATCTTGTACTATTGATATGCCAAAACAACTTCTACATACTAACAACTTGGTTTTGTTTAAATAAACATAGAAAGAGTAACATGGAGACTCCAACAAATATAACAATTAAATAACTAAAGCCTTGAAAAGATTGCTGGTCTCACTATAACTATCTATATTATGTCACAAAAGTGTCGAAGTTGGATACACACATATATAGAGAGAGGGAGATTATTGATGTAAAAAAGACTTTGAGTTTGGTCACTAGATGATTGTTAGGGAAGAATTGAGCTGAATTAAGCGAATGAGATCAGAGTCAGGCAAGTTGAGAGGAGGGAGAGAGAAAGGGCTCTCTGTGGAGCTTCCTTGTCTGATTTCTTGCATTGTAAGCAACGTGGCGACTGTGCTCCTGAAGATTCCTTCTTCTGCAACTGTGATGGATTCTCTAGCCTCTTGTACTCTTTCTGCTTCTTGTTCCTCTATCGGTAATACTGCTTCTATCATTCCCTCACATTCCTTCACCAACTCTGATATCAGCTCTGTCATGAAGAATGGTTGCTCCAACACCTTCTGAATGAACAAGAAGCGTAATAAGCCGCCTGTTCTCTTGTCATATTTCTTCAAAATTTTAGCCAACCCTGTAAAATGATCAAGAAACAAACAGATTAGAGAAGAATGCTGCTTTTTTACTTTCTATATTAGACAAACTTAATCTCAGATTTTGTAAATTGTAGTTTTTCCTTATAAGCATTCAAATCAAAATTCACTCCAAGATCATATCTCCTCTCATTGGCTTGACGTTTCTAAGATTTAATATTCAGAGTTCTCTTTAAGAATTGGAGTGCACAGAATGGTTAGGAAAAATGCTCTTAGTCTCTATATCAACTGTTTTATTTCACTATAAACTTGAATTGAAGGGGGAAAAAAGGAGAGTGATTATTGCATTTTGATGTTTTCTCTTTTAGACATGCTTAAAATTAAAGGAGAAAAAAAGTATTACCTCCAATTCTTAATATAAGATTTAGCTTGTATTGAAAATTGTACTCAAAACTAGATTCTATATTAAGGAATAAAGGTAGTATAAGGGAAAAAAGAGAGGAGAGAACCTGTGTAATTAATGTTGCTGTAGTTGACCATGAGAACCATTTCACCGTGAAAGTCAACAATGTCCTTCCTGACTTTTGCCATCTCTTCCTTATAATCAATTTCTGAAGAATGAAGCCCATTGGGTCCCCATAATTCAATTACCCTTTTGATCCTCATTCTTAATTCCTGCACCCAAACATGTCAATTTCCCAAAGTCTTCATTTGAATAATAATAATAATAAAAAAAAAAAAAACTACAAGCACCACTCACTTGCTTTATCATTGGCAATCTTCTAAATCTTTAGTTTTAAGCGTAAAAACTAGCAGTCCAAATCACCGATTAAATAGTTCAAATCATATTGATGTCAGTAAAATGTACTAGGAATAATCTAAATTTATTTAAATAGTCTGAATTCCTAAATATTTGGCTAAAATATACTTTTAGTGTTTTAAGTTTTTAATGAGGTATACTTTTAGTCATATATTTCTAACACCGTTAATATTACTAATGAGAAAATGTTGATGCAACAGATTCAATTGATGACAGTGTAGCTAACATAGCATATTTAAGTTTTAATTTTTTTAATATAATATATTTAGATTATTAAATTAAAACAAACCAATAAATCGCTCTAAATGAAATTTTTAATATTTAGATTATTAAAATACTATATATATATATATATATATAATTTTTTTTAATACAATCGAGGTTTTGATATTAACTGTTTTATTAGGTTTTTAGATATTTTTCAATTTATACATATTTTAAATTTAAGATTAATAACATTTAATTACACAATCATCACTTGAGTTGATTGTGTCAAGATATTCCGTTAATAATATTAATAGTGTTAGAATTATAGGAGCAAAAGTATAATTTATAAAATTAAGGGACCAAAAGTAGACATCATGTAAACTTAAAAGACTTAAATTATGCTTTAGCCATAAATATTTTTTTTACCTTACAGTTAAATTCCTATTTCACAGTTCACTCATTCTAATAATATATGTTGAAATTCAAAAAGAAAAACTAATAATATAAATTAAATCATCCGAATCCAATTTATGTTGATATATTACTATTGAATTATGAAAAATAATCCATAAGTTCCCTTCAACAAAATTAGAGGAAAATATTGTAACTCAGTCCCTTTACTTTGATTCGTTGCAATTTAATTCATATAATTTTGATTCGGTTATGACTTAATCCTTAAATTTTGACTCACTACAACTCAATCCCTCTAGTTTTAACTATTTTATAATTTAATCCTCTTCTTCTTTGCGGATGATTTAATTCTGTTTGGGGAGGCATCTTGGTTGCAACTTGAGACTATGGTCAAGTGTATGAATTTATTTTGTGAAGCTTCTAGACAGAATATGAATAGGACTAAAACAAAGATCTATTTCTCCAAAAACGTTCATATCACTAGATCATTAGCAATGAGCGAGTCAACAGATGGAGGTAAGTCTAACAGGAGACCCGGGGAAGTACTTGGGGATCCCCTTGTTGCATTAGAAAGCCTCGTATATGCCATTTGCTCCTATTCTTGAGAAGACTAAAAACCGACTTGCAGGATGGAAGAAGAAGCATATGAGTCTAGCTGGCGTACTATGTTGATCAAATCGGTGATGTCTGCACTTCCCTCATATTACATGCAAACAATTCTTCTTCCTAAAGGATTGTTGAAAGATCTTGAACAGCATAGCAGAAGTTTTTTATGGGGAGAAGATGAGAATGGAAGAAAACTTCATTTCATTGCTTGGGATCAGATTATAAGAATCTTGCTAAGCAAAATGAAGCCTTCATCATAAAGTTGTGCTGGCACATATCGAATAATAAGGAAGCCTTATGGGTCAAAGTTCTCTGCTGTAAGTATAAATGTGGGGATCAAGAGCTCCCTAAAGTGACAAAGAAACAAGATGCTTTACTTACTTGGATGGGTATTTGCAAAGTATGGTCTGCTTTTAGAGATGGTCTAGGGAGGAAGATTGAGAATGGACTGACATCATCGTTCTGGTTTGATAGCTGGTCTGAAATGAATGCTCCGTCGATTGACTTAGTTCCAAATGTAGCAGGTAGAGCTAATGAAGCTGAGAAAGTTTCAGAGTACGCGAACCAAGCTGGAGAATGGGATAAAGACAAGATGTTTCTCTGGTTGCCTTCACACATTGTTGAACGAATTATTTGTGCACACCCACCCCGTAAGGAGAGAGGAGAGGACAAATTTTACTGGAAACCATCGATCGGTGGTATTTTTATTGTGAAAAATGCATATCATTTTCTTCTTGCAAGTACACACCATCGCGACGACAACATTTGGAAGCTCATATGGAGATGGACTGTCCTAGAGAAGATCAAGTATTTTATTTGGCTCCTCTCTCATGGCAGAGCACAAACAACTTAGATAGAGAAGAGAAATCAGTGTGATGACTTGCTACCCATTTGGGTGTGAAGTGGATGAGGACTCGATGCACCTCCTGTGAGACTACCACAATGCCAAGGAGCGTTGGCAATCAATCATCTCGCCAGCAACATGAAATACTTTCTCATCCTTACAGGGAGCGGAGTGGGTAAAATGAAACCTTCAACATGAGGCAAGGATGGCGCATACCAAGAAGATTCCATGGGCGACCTTATTTGGTTACACCTGTTGCGATATCTGGGTAGCAAGGTGTAATAAACTATTTAGAGGGGAGCAAATGAATGAACCATGAAATATTAATGGAAGCATCTTTCAGACCTATTTAGAGCAGGATTTGCTCAGACAATGTAAATTCTACAGGTCTAGAATAATCAAGGTGCAAGGGGAGCAAGAGGCAAGTGAAGGGTTCATGAGGCTTGAAGTTGCTAGATCGGTGCTAAGCGATGGATGAAGTGGATGCGGCGGGAGTCATTAGAGATCAATAGGAAAGATAGATTTGCGGTTTCAATAGCAAGCTCACATCTGTTCCATCAGCGATAGCTTGATAGGTATAATACATGGGCTTTGCTAGGCCAGAGGATACAGGAAAATACAACTTTTCTCAGACTGTTGGGAAGCTTTGAATCTAATTACACATGAGTGTGAAGTGTGTGACATCAGTCAGCCCTTCAAAGATATTGTGAATAAAGCTTGGATATTTTTATAAGGAAGACAATTGTTTTGCTGATTATTTTGCTAAATGTTCTCACAGTTTAGTAGGGAATTTTTATATCTTTGATCAACAACCTCCTCTTAATCAACAGACGGTCGTTTAATAAGGATTTTAGGTTTTGGTAGCAGCTTTTGATTTATTGCTCATTTTATTTGAGACAATAGTTTTCGTTTGCAATTCCAAAAAAAAAATCAAAAATCACTGGCTTAACTATAGGCGGCTTCGGGGGGACATGTCCCACATGATTTCCGCCGACATTTTTTTTGTCTATTATTTTTTTAAATATTCTAGCACAAGCACACGCTATTTCTAGTTTTCAAATTTCAACCATATGGATGAACGGGCGGATTTCCAAGGAGTCCGGGACCAATAATTAAAAAAGTCTTATTTTTATTACAAAAAAGACACCGTTCAACGGTTCTACTCCTATAATTTTATAAGCATTTCACATTCATTTACTGCAGATTTTTTTTTTCTAAACATAAAGTGGGTGAGTCCACTAATATTTTCTCTCTCATCTTTTTATAATGGGACCCCCTCACATATGAGTGCTACGGAAAAAAAAAACTTCTGCATTTAAATGCAGAAACATTAAACCCTTCATGATAGTAATATTATATTATAAAAATTATGTACCAAAAAAAGGCCCTGTTTTTTTTTTTGCCAGCCAAAAAAAAGAGAGACTCTGTTTAACGCTTGCGATATTTTTTCACAAAAATACTTCAACTTGTTCCCTAGGTGGAGGGGGTTTAAATTGTTATAATAATAAAAAAAAATCTGATAAGATTATGCGACAATTATGTACAATCATTACATTCTAATTGCCTTATGAGTTATGACCTCTCTTTTTTTGAATTTGGCTTTCCTCTTATACCCCTTACCATTCTTTTCCTTCTTTTTCCTTTTTTTTTATTGTTAGATTAAGATCTTAATGGTGTAGATTTACCATAATTTTTTACCATCTCTTTCCCTCATTTTCCCTTATAATAATATTTTTATCATATGATAAATCTGAACCGTTAAGATTTTAATCTACCGGTAAAAAAAAAAAAAGGAGAGAAAATGATGGTAAAGGGTATAGGACCAAAACCAAGTCCCCGTTTTCTCAGTGGGACTCTACGCATACAAAATACAGTATTTTTTTGTTTTTTTGTCCGTTAATGTAACGTGTGGAACTCATCGATCACTTAATTACACTAATTAGAGAGTAAAAGTGAGATGTTTTAGTCCAAAATAGAGTATTCAATTTTTTTTAAAAAAAAAAACAACAACAACAATTTATACAGTATAGTTGAGGGAAATTTTCTAATTAAATTGAATAAGCTGTTTTTATTTATTGAGGAAGTCATGTAAAGTTTGTAGTGCTCTAAAAGAAAGCAAATCGACTTCTAGACTTGAAAATAATAAACACCGTTATACTCATTTCTCTTATTTATATTTATTTATTTTTTTCCTTTTTTTAGTATTATATACAACAATAATATTGATGAAAAGTACTCCCTCGAGTCCTTTTCATAAGGAATATGATTATTAAAATCACGTTTTTCAAAATATTAGATAAAAACATTTTTTTTTTTTTCCAATATACCCATATTTATAAACAGGTCTTTTGCATTAGATGCATTGAGTAAAAATTTATTAAAGAGAGGTGATGAGTAAAAATTTATTAAAGGAAGATAATGAGTTGTTTATATTTAATGAGGTAAAAATAAAAAAAGAAATTTAAAAATTTTCAGACAAAATGATTTGTTTCTTATATTAAAGATCACAAGAGAATGTTCCTTATAAAAAAGAACATGAGAGAGTAAAAATAATAAAATAAAGAAAAGTTATTTCCTCTTATCACACTAACTAATAAATATTTTTGGTATTTTTTAGAAGGACTTTACAAGTTTTCAATGAGCATTTAATTTATTTTTCCATATCTACTGTAATAAGAGTAGTGTGAAAGAGTAATAATGAATACCACTATAATTCTATTTATAAATTCAAATTAATTAATTCTTACCTACTAAGGAGAGTTAGTTAACTCATTAATTATGAGTTAAATGTTCATTTTTACCTTTATGATTGGTTCCAAAAATCAACATAAATAAATTCTTTTTGTTTATTGTAATTAATAGAACAAAAATGTAACAAATATATTTATTATTTTTAAACTAAACTTATAATAAGTATCAATATTTTTTATCAAAATGAATTTATAAATAAGATTTGAGTTGAATGTGTTAAATAAAGTAACATTGAAAAATCACTTAACTGGTAGTTGGTTTTTAGTATAGAAAAATTGTAAAATTAAAAGAGTTAAAGAATAATTTGGCTAACAAACTATTATCTCAGGAGAGTTCAACATAAATAACTTCTAAGTACTAAAAAAATTTAAAAAATGTTCAATCAACACAAAAAAAACTTTTACTTTAAGAAACTTCAAAGAAAAAAAAGTTTTACTGCCGAGCACAAAAAAGTTTTACTCATTTTTTTATGTTAACCGCATATTTTTAAAAGTTTTTTAGTATTTTTGGTTCACTTAGAAGTTATTTAAGCTTCTAAGATAATAGTTGATTGGTCAAATTACTCCTTAAACCACAGGCTGAAATGACCGAAAAGCCCAAAACAGTGTTTGGCAAAGTAGATAAACTAGATGGCGATGGCGTACCTTATGCCGGATGATGAAATCCTCCTCTTGTTCCATGTAAAACGCATTGAACTTATCGATCTCATTGTTCAAAAAGTAAACGAACTCAGCCTCCGCCTTGCCGTTCACCAGCGATCCGTCCAGCAACGACGGCGCCACCGCTAACGACGACGACAGCAGCCGCACCAGCTGCTTCAGTTCCTTGTACGACAAGTACTTGTCTCTCCAACTCGGCAGCGTCGCCTGAATCAGCTGCTTCAGCCGCTTCCCGAACTTCATGCCCGATCGGAATAAATCAAAACGCCGGCGACGGAAACGGAAACACCGTTCAACGAAGACGATGAGGGACAGTGAGGATGATAATAGTCACAGAGAGAGAGTGTGTGTGGGGGATTTATGAGAGAAGATTTGCTGGAATATTAAAGGGCATATGCTTGGCGTGTGATGCTGTGGCGGGTAGAAATGGCAATAACCGGGTCGTTGAAAAGCATGAGAATTCTTTAAGGCATATTCGGTTATTAGTACTAATATTACATTAATTAAATGGAAGGGTCGTATACAAGAAAAGACCAAGGCATTGAAAATTTTAAATAAAGAACCTTCCTTTTGCCCTCTATGGTAATATAGCTGGATCCAAATCTTTTGATATCTTCAGGCAAAAAAAAAAAAAAAAATCATTTTCAGATATATATACCAAGATGAAAATATAAGATGATAATTAAAACAAAACAAAACAAAAAAAAAAAACTTGAATTATCGGATTTGCAAAGTCATACTGAAAAAGGAACAAAATGAGATTGGTAAGATTATGCAATGAATGATGTGAAAAATACTTCATTGCAAAATTTCTTATCTAAATGTACCTAATGATTAGGTCTTTTAACAAATGGAGCTCTTCTTTCATTGTGTGTAAGCTTGTTTCCTTAAATTTCAGATAATCTTTGTTGTTAACCGAGTATGTCAGGTTCGAATCCTAGTTATGCGGGAGAAATTTTCAACCTCCACCAACATGACACTCAAACATTGACAAGTTTAGGTAATTTTAGACAATGAATCTATGTCAGCAATTTTTTTCAATAAAATAAATATAGTTTTTTAGAAAATGATTTTGTATTCTAATTTGTACTCATTACTAAATGCATCCTGATAGGGTATATATTGCAAAGAGCCCGTTTGGGATGACATCAAATGCTGAAAAAAAATCTATTTAATGCTGAGTACTACCTAACGAACAAAAAAGTTATTATATTCAATTATTCATGATATAGAGTTTTTGATTTGAACAATGAATGTAATTCATGATAGAATTTCAATTTATGCTACAACCTTAGATCTATTCGTTATTAATTAGATCAATCTTTATTAATAAGTACTGTAGCATTTGAGTACTAATATTTAACGTGAAGACTGAAGTACCCTTTAATGGTTAATGGCATGTGGTTCCAAATAACTGCATCTATCGTTTTGCAATTTATAAGGCAGTATTCTTCTCATATATTTACCTTACACAACGCAAAATTATTTAAATTAAACTAATCCAAACTCATACAAAAACATGCATCTCATGCTTATAGTTTCTTACTAACTACCAAATGAAAAAAAAAAAAAAAAAAAAAAAAATAGAACTACCTTATACAAAGGGCATTCGAACAGGAAAATCACTACTACAAAAAATGTTTGTTGAGGCACTTCTTTTTATAATAACTGTGGCTCTTAGGAAGCACCATACATCCTAAATGCATGTGTGTGTGTGTGTAGACACACACATACGTATGTATATGTGTGTGTATTTTTTTAAAAAACACTTCATGTGGCGCTTTTCTACCACATCAGGAAGTTTCCTATGGCACTTTCTCAGGAAACATCACAATAAATGTATTTTTTTTTTTAATATTAAATTTTTGCTTCCTGTAACACTTTTCTATGGAACTGCCATAGGAAGTATTTTTTTTTAAGAAAAAAATTACTTTTTTTTGTATTTTTCTTTCAAAACTCTATAATTACAGTTGACAACCCACTTGAAATATGAAATTCTATATCCACAACAAAATGAAGAAAAACAAACCACAATTAAATAACTCCAAAATGATACAAACAAATAATTAATTAACAAAAACACTACTAAATATATTTTGAATGAAATACAACTAATTCTGTTAAATAAACAACACAACAATAAACAATAGTAGCTAGCCAGTGCCTGTTTGAGTTGACCTATTTAAGGTAGGGTTAGAAAAACACGTTCACATAAGTTAAGACAAATTCCTATCACATATTTACCTCGTCCATCATAAACATATCCAAAAAGCAGCTTCTATCCCCATCTCAAACATACACCAAATAACTCTTTAATTCTGAATTTTATGCAAGTCAAGGAAAATGCATTTTTCTTATGTGAGGAAAATGGTGTTTTCAAGGGTCAAAGGTGGGGGGCCCTTTTGAGCTGTGATGTGGCATGAGAAAGCTTGAAGAAGTAAGTAGAGAGAGGATCATTCCGAGGAATCTACTTAGAATCGTCCCTTGGAATGGAAAAGTGATCACTTTTCGGGAATTATAAAATTAAAATATAAATTAAATTGAATTAAAGTAAGAGACAATTATATTTAAAGCACGGTCTAAAATTAAACGTGGGTACCTTTTCTAATAAGGATTTAAACTTTAATTTATCATGATGTAAGGGAATAAACCCTCCTACTAAACTCAACCCCTTTAATTAATGTGAGACTTGCTCAATTGAGAAATGCTTTGTAAAGAGGAATCAAATGAGGAATATGTCGGTTTTAAGAAATTCATATTTTATTCTTCCCCTGTGGGCCCCCTCCAGCCCAATTTTCTGAGGGCATTAATGGCCTTGTCATTTTCGTAGGATTTAATCAATACTACTGGTATATGTTTTTTTATAAGAAAATACTACCCCTCTTATTTTTAATAGAGGATTTATTTATCTAATTTGATTAAATTAAAAAAAATAATTAATATGATATATTTTTTCTAAAACACCTTAGTCTATTTCTTTAATTTTCTTACTCCCTATCTTCTTTTATTATTGTTGAGAGAATGTCAATAGGGTAAATTAGAAAAAAATTTTGATAAATGTGAAAAAAATAAATCTTATATTTAGGATCAAAACTCTTATTACTGCCTTGCCCGTAGAATAAAAAAAATATTGATCTCATACTTTTCTAGTACGACAACCCCCATCGCAAATGTCTAGATCAGATCTTAGAATTAAAGGTTTTTTTTGTTATTATTTGATCAAGAGAATGCAAAGGGTTTTTATCACACTCAATAAGTATGTTTCTTGAGATTCAAGCCTGTATTCTTGTTCATATAGAAATAGCAAGGCTACTTGCCACATTAATGAACAACCTTTGGTAATAATTACAAGTCTAAATACAATCAATAATTTAATTCCGGTAACAAGATATAGAGGAAACGAAAAATGATTTTGTTGGCATGAAATTATAATATCACTCAATTATTATTATTATTATTATTGTTGTTATTATTACTATTACTATCAATATATTTCGGTAGGTAATATTTTTCTATAGCTCTCACATTCACATCAATCAAAGCCGATGGATCCTATACTCACAACAACAAAATTGTGGTTTCAAATGGAGCAAGTTCAAATTGATAGAACCGAAGCTAAGTTATGAATTAGGACAAACAGAAACGTAAGGCAATATTGGAAATGTAGATGAAAAGAAAACGACAATATGATTTCACAATTTCATTACGCAATAGGTAACTTAGCGAACATGCGAATGGATCTTTAAGAATATTCCTTATAGTAACTAAAGTTGCTTTTGTTAATTTTTGTATTGATAATGTTATTTAATAATCCATCAATCCATGTTTTAGTTGGATTGAGTAAAAAATTCTTATTTGGGTCGAGTCATACAAAATCTCAAAGTCTAACATGGTTATTTATCCATATATTAAAAAATGAGTTATTTATTAATAACTAATAATTTATAAATAGTAAGACCCATTTTATAATCCTTTGGACCATCTAGCAATAGCCATAGCTTTTTCTAGGTTTTATTGCCAACTATCTGAGTAATTAATTAATCTGAATTGAGACTTTGTCACTAAAATACCTTTAATCAATGATCTTTATTTAATGAGATGAGATTCGAATTCCATTTGCTTACATTGTAATTTAGCTAATTCACCACTAAACTAAGTATTATTCCCTTCAGTCCTAATTATAGAAGCTATTTACCAGAATTTGAAGAGATTAAGAAGAGAAGTTAAATTAGTTAATTATAATTATTCAATACTCCCTTCAGTCCTAATTATAAAATCTGGTTAACTTTTTTAGAGAGATTAAGAAAGTTAATTAAGACCAGAGATAGTAATATTTTATTTATTTATAGTTGGATAGGAGGCGTAACCGGCGGCTTTGTGAGTGATGGATAGAACCCACCGCCCCTATGAAAGGGATTACTTTGCTATGAGGATTTTGCATCAAGTTTAGGCCTTGTTTGGTCCCCCCCCTTTCTTTTGGAGGAAAGCAAAGGAGAGAGGAGGGATGGAATAAGCGTGTAATATTTTAATTTGGAGGAAATCACAGTCAGGTCCCAAAGACTAAAAAAATAGAAAAAAAGTTCCAACAGAAATTCACATATCAAAAAAGTGATATTATTTGTATGGAAACAAAATCCAGATTTTAAAATTTTGTTGTAAATATGACACTTCCTGTTGTAAATTTTTCTATTGTAAATATAGCACTTCTTGTTGTAAATATAGTCTTTTCTAGTTGTAAATGACCTCTGTACGCTTAAGGACTTAAGTTTGAAACAAAATCCAGGTGTTTAAATTTTGTTGCAAATATGACACTTCCTGTTGTAAATATAGCTTTTTCAGTTGTAAATGGTC
The DNA here is from genome assembly GCA_019022615.1 of Acacia melanoxylon. Lineage (NCBI taxonomy): Eukaryota > Viridiplantae > Streptophyta > Magnoliopsida > Fabales > Fabaceae > Acacia > Acacia melanoxylon. The sequence goes on from JAFJYJ010000014.1 coordinate 1,975,200, forward strand.
AGGTTTTTAAATTTTGTTGTAAATATAAGATTTTTCTCAGTAAATATAAGATTTCCCGTTGTTAATAGAAATAATATCAAAAAAGTCCCAGGTGACTTCGTAATTTGGTGATTTCAATGGACCTAATTGTGTTTATTTGTCTTTCTTGAGACATGCACGTGATTTTCCCTTGATTTGGGTGAACGGACCGGAGAGGAAGTTAAAAATTTTGTCATTTTCCTCGTTCCTTCCCTCCTAAGGGCTTGTTTGGGAGTTCCATTTTGGAGGGAAAAAAAAGGGAAGGAAGGTTTTTGGTAGTCTCTTTCCTTGTTTGCAAGTTATAAAAATAAGAGGGGAGGAAATCAAAGATTTTTAAAAATCCCCCAAAACCCTCTTTCTTCTAAAAAATAAAGTTTCCCCAATATGAGGGTTTTAAGAGGGAAAATATATTTATTACTTCCTCCGGTCCTAATTATAAAACAACATTTGAGAGTTCGTTTTGGTCCTAATTATAGGACAACATTTTAATTTTTGTCAATTTCTTCCTAAAATACCCCTATTTTATTCTCTTAAGTGTATTTGGTTTTTGGTGGATGTATGTATGTTAATGCGTAGACTCTTACAGTAAGTAAAAATTTTAAATTGTTGGATTTTAATTTATTTATCAATCAGCTGATATTAATTTTTCAATATATATATATATAGACACACACAGAGATATATGTGTGTTTGTGTGTGTGTCTACACACAAAAATATATAGACACACACACATTGTGTGTGTGTTTATACATATATGTGTATCTTTGTGTGTGTTTATCAATATGTGTGTACAGATATATATAAATGTGTGTGTGTGTTTATACATATATGTATATTTGTGTATCTATGTGTGTGTACATATATCTATATCTTTGTATGTGTTTGTCAATATATATGTATGTGTATATAGATATATATAAATATAATATGTCTATATATATGTGTGTGTAAATATATGTACATACACATATATGTGTGTGTATAATATATATATATACACGCACATATATGTTTATATAGCAAAACCATTATTTCAATTAGAAAGCATGTAGAAAGAAAAATTTTAGGTTGGAGAAGTATGTGGTAAGGGTTGTTGATTTACTTTTACTTATATCATTTTAAATTTATATGAGGGCATTTTAGGAAAATGAGTAAAATTAATTAATGTAACTCTTCTCCTTAATCTCCCCAAAATCGTTTAATTATGTCCTATAATTAGGACCGGATGGAGTACTTTTTTTACCCTCGTTCACCACCACCACCACCGCCGCCACCACCACCACCACTACCACCATCGCCACCGCCACCCCCACCCCCACCGCCGCCACCCCACCACCACATAAATAATTTTTTGAATATAAAAATTACATAAATATTTTTTTTTAGAAAATTTAAATTTATTTGTAAAGTATAATAATTATATTAATTATTAAAGAAAATGACAACATGGTACAAATATCTCATTAATCCTCCATCTTCATCCCTTACTATTTTTATTACTCCCAAACAAAGGATAAATATCCTTCATTTCCCTTCCATCCACTCCCCTCTATTCTCTCAGATCCCTTTCCTTCCCCTTCCTTCCAAATTGTCAAACAAAGTCTAAGGTTTTGTTTTTGCGAGTTCTATTTTGGAGGGAAAGGAAAGGGAAGAGAGGGTTTTGATAGTCTCTTCCCTTGTTTGCAAGTTTTAAAAATAAGAGGGGAGGGAATTAAGAGATTTTACAAATCCCCCAAAACCCTTCTTCTTCAAAAAAATAAAGTTCCCCCAATATGGGGGTTTTAAGAGAAGAAATGGATTAATTACTTTGTTACCCTTCTCCACCACCACGACCACCGGCACCACCACCACCACCGCCACCGCCACCACCATCGCCAACACCACCCCACCACCACCACCGCCAACACCACCACCACCACCGCGCCACCGCCACCACCACCGCCGACGCCACATAAATATTTTTTGAATATAAAAATTACATAAAAAATTTAAATTTAAATTTAATTGTAAAGCATAATAATTATATTAATTTTTAAAGAAAATGATAAAATAGTAAATATAACTCATTAATCCCCTATCTTCCTCCCTTACTATTTTTTTAACTCCCAAACAAATGAAGGAAATATCTTCCATTTCCTTCCCTTCCCTTCCCCTTCCCCTTCCTTTCCCTCAAAACTCCCAAAATTTTGGAGGGAAAGGAAAGGAGTCTCTTCCATTGTTTGCAAGTTTTAAAAATGAGGGGGAGGAATCGTAGATTTTTACAAATCCTCCAAAACCCTCATTCTTCTAAAAATAAAGTTCCCCCAATATATGGGGTTTTAAGAGGGGAAATAGTTTAATTACTTTTTTACCCTTGTTCACCCCCACTACCACCACCCTACCACCACCACCCCACCACCGCCACCGCTACCGCCGCACCACCACCGCCGCCACCGCACCACCACATAAATAATTTTTTGAATATAAAAATTACATAAATAATATGTTTAGAAAATATAAATTTAAATTTATTTGTAAAGTATAATAATTATATTAATTATTAAAGAAAATGACAAAATGGTAAAAATAACTCATTAATCCTCAATCTTCCTCCCTTACTATTTTTTTTAACTTCCAAACAAGGAAAAAAAATATCCTTCATTTCCCTTCTATCCTTTCCCTTCATTCTCCTTTCGATTCTTTCCTTTCCCTTCCTTCCAAACTCCCAAACAAAACCTAAGGCCCCATTTGTTATAAAGAAGATTTAGGAAAGGAAAAAGGAATGGAAATGAAAGGAAGATTTGAAAGATGAGGGAAGATATTTGAGTTGTTTGGTAGGAAGAAAATGAAGATGTGGTAGTTGGTAAAGAATTAGGAAATGTCTATTTTACACTCAAAAGGAATTAATTCAAAATAAAAAGAATTTTTTTTTGGCTAAAATATATTTTTAAAAAATATATTCTTGTTAAGTTCGAACTCGTGAAAAAAAAAATCGCCAAATTCAAACTTTCCCGCCAAATTTGAACTTTCCCGCCAAGTTTGAATTTCAGGGGTAAATCTGTCAAAAACACACTTTCCTGGGAAGATTGCAGCTTTCCTTCCAATTTCTGATGGAAAGCATCTTCCCTCAAATAAGGAAGATAAGACTCATTTGGAAGACGACTTGGGACTTTCTCTCTACCAAACACCCAAAATCCATGGGAAGATTGGGATCTTCCCTTTCCTTCCCCACCAATTCTTTGTAACAAACGGTCCTAAGGGTTTTTGGAGGATTGAGAAACAATTTTTCACATTGTGACTAAATTGCCCAAATCATTCTTGGGGTGTCCCCCAAAAAAAAAAACAGTACATGGTTTACCAACTTTTTTTAACACCCTTTGCATTACACAATTTAAGCATGTATTTGCCACACAAGTCTGAAATGATTTTCTAAAAGTTGAAATTGTGTTATGCACACACACATGTGTGTGTCTATATATATGTGTGTGATATATGTATGTGTCTATACATACACAGTAGTTATTAAATTAATGAGACAGAATGTTCAAATTTATCCTATTATATCTAATTCTGTGCTTTGATGCTTCTTATATATAGAACCACAAACACACACACATATATAATTACCCAGGTGTAGATATGAGCTTTTTTAAAATTTGATGCTAGCAGTTCACAACTGAATACTACCTAAGTCCGGAGTTTACAACTAAAAAATGATGGTTTTATAAAATACTGAATCTCGACCATTTATTTTTGGGAAAATTGGGGATAAGGACCTGGGTAAAATAATATTTATTGAAGAGCATCTTAAAAATCCTAATTATTTAAAAGGACCGAATAACACCATATAAATTTAAAATGACTAAATTATCTCAAACCAAATCCCTCTATTCATCTCATGATCAACCGTGGTCATCAACTAGCGGCAATCAATCTGATGGTCTGGCTGAGTTTAATACATAGGAACCTTTTGCCGGCCCAAATAGAAACGTTCCGATCAATTCCAACGTACCATCTACATGGCTTCTATACTCTTCTCCGTCTCTTTGATCTGCTTCGGAATTTCTACCTTAATTTTCGACTCATTTTTTGATCTCTTGTAATGAAACAATAAATCAATTTTGCGTAATGTAATGGTTATGGAGTGATACTTCAATTTTATAAGAGAAAGACGATGACCATTTGCCACAGTTTCCTGGCCTGCTACTGTAGGGACAGGGCAGGATTAAAACCTCGATACATATAAAGCTTTTCAGGCCAAGCCTGATGCTGGTGTCCCCATAGTGCATAAAATGGGAACCAAGCGCAAGATTGTTTGAATTGGAAGCCCCATTTCACCTGCTTAACCAATTTGCCATTTCCATTGATTGCAGTGTTTTTCATTTGGATGCACAAAGGGTTTTGATAATCGAAAGTGCAGTTTGCATAGTTTGATACCAAAACATGGAGCATATGAGATGCATCAGTAAAGTAAGGGATTTGGTTAGGGACAATTTAGTCATCTTAAAATTATATTTTGTTATTAATTAGAATTTTTAAGGTCCTCCCCAATAAATTTCATTTTTCCTAGGTCCTTCTCCCCAATTTTCCCTTTATTTTTCAACCCAACAAGCCTTTATTCTCCTACGTGATGTGCATGATGCATTAACATCACTGAAATCAATAGTCTAAAGCATATCCATACCAATTACCAACTCTAACAAAAACAAAAAGGCATACTATACTAAAATTACAATTCATATACAATTAATGATATTCATATTATATTGAAATATTAACTTTCAGGAATTGCTACGTCCAAAATAACACAAGTAAAAGTTTATTATTAATATTAATAAAAAATGCTTTGCATTTCATAAGATGAGAATAAAGAAGAAAAAAATATGAGACTGATGTTAATAGTCATTGCACGTTTTTCTTCTGAATCAATGACTGATGTTTTTTTTTTTTTTTTTTTTTTTTTTTTTTAAAAAAAAAAAAAAAAAAAAAAATCTTGCTTTTGTCGATTTCTTCCTTTCATCCCATTTTTAATTTGGTGATTGCTTTTGTCTTGTTTACTTTTTCTGAATCAACAATTCAGTCAAGGGCGGACCCAACCCAGAAATTTTATTGATAGGGGCGAAAATAAAAATAAAAATGTTACATCATAAATAAAAATACTTGAAATACGATATAAACTTAATATACAAAAAATTGAAAAAAATCTATTACAAAAATTAAGATTACTCCACTTGACTCTTAGTGCCTGTTTGACCTAAATTATTTTTAGCTTATTTCTACTTATAAGTATAAGCTAGGCCAAACGAGATTTTATATAAGCTCTTATAAATATAAGGGCTTATTTTATAATGAAGAAAAAAGAGCTTAAAAATAAGCTCCTATGAGAGCTTATTTTTAAGCTCTTTTTTCTTATAAGTTTTTTTTTAAAAAAAAAAAAAAAAAAAGAGAAGAAAAGAAAAGAGAATTTGTAATCTCAATCAATCGAACACCGCCGCCACCACCCGCCACCCTATTATAATATACTTTTTATGATAACTTTTATTAAAAAAATTGTTTATGACAAAATTTTTGTCAAACAACTTATTTTTAATTTTAGCTTTTAAGCTAAAAAATTTATATAATCACCAAACAGCTTTTAGTTTTTTTTTTTAAAGCTTAAAAGTAGCTTTTAATTTAAAAACAAGAGGATCTAAACGCTCTAACTCTACCTGCTTTCATGTTGTTAAACTTATCTATAATTGAATGTGTGCTAAAACTCAAAAAAAAAATCTTTTTTAATGTATGTAATCAAAGATCATCAAGAAATTGGTCTTTTTCAATGTTTGTAATTAAAGAATCATAAAAAATTGGTCTTCATGATAAAGAGCATGAATTATTTCATGACAAAATGGTTTTAAAAATAATATTAATAACAAAAGTAAACTGATTAAAATTAATTATTAGTCATCATCTATATTCTTATGCCATATTTTAACAAAAATCAAAACTTATCTACAATTTTAACCCAAAAATATTCTCTAATCAGTATAAAAGTAGTATCATTAGAAAAATTAAATCTTGTATAATAAATTTCATGAAGAAAATTTAATGAAAAGAAGTGATTTTGAGTTCCTTATTGAATTTTAAAATTTGTAAATAAGCCATTGAAAAAAATGGCGGACGAGTAGTGAGCGAGAGGAAGAAGATGAGCGCGATTTCGGTGGGGTTGGGATATATTAAATGTCATCTCTCTTGATATGCATATCAAATTACATCATTTTTTTTTTAAAAAAGGAAACTATAAGGCGATATAAAACAAAATAAATAAATACATAATAGGTATTTAATATATCTTGAACCCCATGTATATCTACCAAAGTAAACTCAGATAACTATATATCAGAGTACCCCATAATACTCTCCGTTCCTGTGGCTTAATGGTTAGAACATTTCTCTCACCTCACATGTCACAAGTTCGATTTCCACATGCATCTATCCACAGATTACATCTTCTTTTTTCTTAATTTTAGGGGGGCCCTGTGTCCGCCTATGAATTCAGCATAGTGCCTTCGGTCTCATTTTTTCTGATTTGCAGCAGTAAAAGAATGGAGATGGAGAGAGCAACCGGTTAACAGCGTTAATGCTGATGCGTTAAAAAAAAATCCAAATGGTACGTGCTAATTAGTGAACTGGTTACCCTGGATGTAAGTTTTGTCCTTATCTTGATCACAATTTAATGATTGATAGAGTATCTAATAATTGAGGCTGAATATTCCAAATCCAACACAACAGAGTAACATGTTTTTTGGGAGCGGTTACATGCAGTGGTCCAAAGTAAATTGGGAGTTATTGCAAGGTGGACGGCCCTGTATTTGCTGCTCCCGTTTTTTTGTTATAAAAAATCTAGGTGGTAGATATCTCAACTAGGTTTAAAGAGAGCTTACAAAGGTATTTATAGATCGCCTACAAAAAAAGTTTTCATATCGACCCATAAGTATTGAACCCCTTCCTTTTGGGGTGAAGATCAACGTCTCAACCAATTGTACCACTTCTGACCACAATAGAGTAATTTGTTTGTGCTTTTTTCTGACTGGTCTGGTTGCTAATGATCCTTCTCAAAGCCTTCGGATTTCGATAATCGAGAATTAGCCCAAAGTGGATCCTGCCTGGGCTCTGAAGAATTAAGCGCCCATAACAGATTGCAATATCCACCCCCGCCTCCAGACAAGGAATTTTTTTCAAGGGCCCAATAAAATTCCAATAATTGTTCTGACCTGACCTATGTAGTTCTCGTAGAAATCACAAGTGATAGTGACAATAAATATATTTAATATACCAACGTGGTTGGCTCAAGTGGTAAGCGGTTTGTGTCGTTTAAACAAGGTCTCGGGTTCGAGCCTTGTGAATGTAAAAAACCCCTTGGGAGACTCTCCCATCATGCTGCAAGGGTGCGCGATGCGGTCGGATCCGGACTTCGGGGCGGGGTGTTTCGGCGTGAACCTGTGGGCAACCAAAATAAATAAATAAATATATTTAATATAAGATATATCTATCTAATTTGATTAGATTAAAAAAGTTAATTAAGTTAGTTAATATGACATGTATTTTCTAAAATGCTATAGCTATCTTTTTTAATTCTCTCATTTCATATTTTCTTTGATTATTGTTAAGGAAACATCAATATTGGTGAATTAAGAATATATTGACAAATATGAAAGTTATGCTTATATTAATGATTGGAGGGAATAACATTAACTCTTGTCTTTAATATAAGATATACTTAATTAATTTAGATATATTAAAGAAATTGATTAAATTAGTTATTTGTTTAAAATATATGTTAGTTTTTTTTTTTAAAAAAATACCTCACTTTCATGGAAACAATCTATTGATACAAACTCCCTGCAATCAAGCAGGATAGTTTAGGGAGATAAATGATAAATATGGGGAGCAAAGTAGATTGAATCATTATAATTAAGACCAAATTCAATCTCAGTTATCTCTTATATTAAGTGGAGTGCTAGGGTAATATAAAAATATATTTTTATTTTTTTAAATTTCCCCAAAATTTTATTTTGATTTCTTAATTTTATAAAATATTGTTTTAGCCCTTTAACTTTAACAATATTAATTCCATTAATAAAAAATAATGTTACAGTTTACTCTCATTTTTATTTTAGTTCTTATAATTTCAAACAACAAACTTTAGTCTATAATTTATGTTTTAATTAAAATATAGAGATTAACATTTTTGATGAAAAGAGCTAACTATAAGTATCAAACATCGCATTAACCTTAAAAAATATTTACATCAAAATTTAGATTTGACAACATTTACAAAGACAAACATATTAAATATAAATTTTTTCAAATGATAATAATTGTAATATAATCATTGTCGAATACTAGTTACGTTGAGTTAAAGTATAAAAAAGGCAATTTATGTCAATGGTTTTGTAATGATATAAGAACTCTCTTATACATCTCGTTTATAACTTTATGCTATTAGTGCTTGTACTTTTAATTAAAAAAAAAGACACTTCATAAAAAATTTAGGTCAAAATCAAAATATTATACAAAGTTAATGTAGAAGGGTTTTTTGGGCAATGAATTACTGAAGAAGGTTAAAGTACAAATTTAATAAAAGGGTAAATGAGTAAAAATACACATGTGCTTTATTTCGGTCCAAAGATCATACGCTTTTTTTGGAGCAAAACACACACAAACTTTTTCAAATGGAAAGAAAAATACCATCTCCGTTAACCACTTTAAACTCCCTTACTTTTTTGGTTGGTGGCCCCATCACCTCTTTCCTCCCTTTATTCCGTCTGGCCCCAATACACTCTCTCTCTCACACCCCATTTCTCTCTGTTTGACTGTTTCTTCGTTCCGGCGACATATGTAATGGTTTTAGTTTATAATAAGATGGACTAACAGTAAAATAAGCAAAAGCTGCAATTCTCTGTATATATTCTATTGTGTCCACTGTGTAATTAGTTACAGGAACGATTACAGCAGCAATTCAGGTATGTGTACTGCAGAACTTTAATGGAAAAGCTGAAAGAAAGTGACAGAAGGAGAGATTTCAGAAACAAGAGAGAGAAGAGATTCCAATCATTTTCACGCCCATAACCGTTTCCTTGTCCTGCTATATAGTTGTCTCATCATCTAATTCACGTAGCTTTCTGGAAGGCTTTTTCATGCGCTGGCTACGTCTTGGTTGAAAGCTTTGGGTTATTTCATCTGTTATCGGGCCTGAGGCATTTGTTATTGGGCCTAAGGTATTTGTAGTTGTTACAAATATTATGTTATGCTTGTTCAATAACATATTTCAATAAAGAAAAAGAAAAGTCCGACATCTTACTTTGAGCAGTACATCACTTCCAGTAATATAACCAAAATTCTGGATCAAAAGGAAGAGCGGAAAGTCAAACAGTAAAATGCATATCAAGTTGAATATGCACTGACCACGAGTTTCTCGGCAGCTTCACAGATCTTGTCGACTTTTGCCTCCGATAATCCTTTGATGCCAGTCAGATGCTATGGAATATAATCATTTATTACTTAAAAGTTCAAAGATATAAAGAAGGCCAAAAAGTATGTACTGGAAGAGTTGTGTTATCATTAGAAGACTAAAATTGAGCCAATCACGTAAGTACTATTAGTCAGGAAATCTATTAAACCTTCTTTGTGTGCATCATCAAGCCATTGCAGGTATATATTCCTGCATCCTGAAGCTTCTTTACATCTCCGGCATTGATACCTTGAGCAACCACTGTATAAAAAAGAGAACGCATCTCTTTTAGCTAGACTAGAAAACCACTTAAAACAGAGATCGCGCGAACGGAAACGTAGAAACTGAATAAACAGATCGACTAAACAATGAAGCATTGACATGAAATCAAAGTGAAGTAGTGGATCGATTTAGAGCACAGATACATAAATAGCACTTCACTGAATGAATATAGGAAATAATGAGAAAAATAACAAGATATGTTGTTCTAGATTTACATTTGTCAACGGCTTCGAAGAGGTCTTCATCGTCCTCAACGTCTTCTCGTTCCACGAGCTGCAATTGGATCGATTCTTCCGATCTGGAAATAGTCAGATTACAGAACATTCATCGATCAAATTCAGTTGAATCACAAAACATAATTGTGAAGAAAACGTTTTCAAAGTCAAGAAAGAAGGAGATACACAGAACATGGTGTGTGTGGGGGGTTTCTTCTTCAGGAAAAAAAACTTGGTTGCTGATGAGAGGAGACGATTGAGAGAGAGAGAGAGGGGATGTCGCCGGAATGAAGAAACAGTCAAACAGAGAGAAATGGGGTGTGAGAGGGAACCACTTACGCAGGTAAGTTCGGCCTCTCCTAGCGGTGAGGATCTGATTTTTTTTTTTTTTTTATTTTTTTTTATTTTTATAAAAAATAATTTTAATAAGTAGAAAATAAAAAATAAAGATAATATCTCAATTAACGTTTGTTTAAAAAAATAATTTTTTATATAGAAAAATAATAATTAAGAAATTAAAAAAAAGATCCCGACCATCCAGATCAGATCTGGACGGCCAGGAGAGGTCGAACTTACCTGCTCGCCCTAAGTGGTTCCAGTATGAGAGAGAGTGTGTGGGGCAAGGGAGGAAAGATGTGAGAATTGTGGACCCACCAACCAAAAAAGTAACAGAGTTTAAGGTGGTTAACGGAGATGATATTTTTGTTTTATTTGAGAAAGCTCGTGTATATTTTTGCTTTCCAAAAAACATACGATGTTGGACGCTCCCAAAGATAAAACACATATGTATTTTTGTTACCCTTAATAAAATATATAATCATTTCCTAAACTTGTTATCATAGGCTCATAGCATCCCTGGAACGCCTCTGGAGTAAATGACTCAACGCCACCCTTAAACGGGACGAATATTCTCAAACTGACGGGACGACATGGAAAATTGAGAGAAACAGAAGCCATAAAAGACGACAAGTTGACTTTTTCTCAACGCTCTTGAAAATGTTAAGCAAGCATTCCCACTCGGAACCGGACTGTGCTCGCCATCGGCGGATATACATGCTTCTGTAATGATTGGTAATCTTCGAACCCAATTCTAGTTTCACGCTTCTTCATGGCTCACCACCAGCTCATCGACTCGCTCACCTCCCACATCTCTTTCTACAATTCCCAATCCCGTCCTTCGAATCCCAACCCTAACCCAAGGTCTGCAATTTTGAAATGGTTCTCATCTCTCTCCGTTCAGCAGCGCGTAGCTCATCTCACCATTGTCGATTCGAAGTTCGTTCAGGTTCTGATTCAAATGTTGTGCAAGTTACGATCTCAGGGTCATTGCTCCTTCATTATTCTTCCGGATCTTCCCTCGCGGGATCAGTTACCCAGCCTCTGCTGCAAGAAGTCTCGTGGGCTTTTGTCACGTGTGGCGGAGTCGAACGAGTCAGAGAGGTGGGTTTTTGAGTCCATTCGGTTATTTGGGTCGAGGGAAGGGGAAAATATAGAAGCTTGCTCGTGTTCAGTGAAGGGACTTGATGCAATGACTGTGACGGAGGGCTTCGTTGAGAATGTGGATCGGATGGTGGAAGCAATGGATATAATTTCAAATGGCGGTTTTTTGAGAGGTGAAATGAATGAATTAGGAGCTGATTGGGTGGAACTAGAATGGTTAAAATCAAAAGGGTATTATAGTATTCAGGCCTTTGTGGTGAATAGGCTTGAGGTTTCCTTGGGGCTGGCTTGGTTGAGCTGCAGCAACAATGGAAGAAAGAGAGGGGTGAAATTGAAAGAAAGGCTAATTGGGGCAGGGGTTTCAACTAATGTGTATTGGAGGATTAAGGGTTGCGTGGACTGGTGGGGGAATCTGGACGCTGCAACAAGGAAGAAGGTCCTGACGACTATCATGGGGAAAGCGGCCAAAAATTTGGTATTGATTGGGATTCTCTTTTATTATCGTTTATTTGATACCTATGCATGTTGGATTATAAATGCTTTGTACTTAGCTAGCCAACAGTTCCAATTGACAACGAAGAAGGGTTATGGTGAATTATTTACAAGGGTGGGTCCGACATCATCATTTGATTATCACGTTTTGGGTTAAATTTATATGTATGGATAATATCTATCACATCTAATATCGGCTTTAATTGACTCGCCCAACTTGTCCAATTTAGCCCTCTGGAATTTTTCACTCCTACCCATTTTTCATCTAGAGTTTTCATTTGGGAGCTCAATTATGGTGGGCTCTGCATCAGTAAACATATTTGAGAAAATTATACTTGAATCTGAGTCAAGAGTATCCTGAAAATTATTGACATTTGAAAAGAGTAAAAATGTATGAAAGCCATTTTGCTAATTTCCTAATCTTGAAAGGAAACAAAAAATTTAAAAAGTTTGTGTGGTACTTTATAACATTAACTAACTGAGGATTCAAATTAAATGCACATTGAACAAATCTTGGTTTAATTGATTCCTATTTTATCTGCCCGGATGTCTTGTGTTATAAGCTTGATTGAAAATATCATGAACAAAGACGCCTATGTTTATATTATGTATAAGCATTAGAATCCCCTAGCAACAGGGACTCTGTTATATGAAGGCGTTCCTTGTTCACAATGACCTTATAACACCTGGGACTTTCTTTTGCAAGTTCGTAGATAGGCCTTATCCAATCCCCTTGCTGACTTTTGATTTACAAGTTTTCAGATTTATGAGGTTTTCAAATTGGCAAATGATGCCTTGGAGGATGACATATGGCTATACAGTACAGGAGTTGGAAAATCACTGCCATACAACTATTCTGCATCAGCTGAAAGGATGATTCGGATATTTCCTGATGATTTAGAATTTGGAAAAAGCATCAGGCCACCCTCATTTTCTAGGAGACCTGCTCCTTTAGACAGAGCCTTTAATTCATTATTAGTGCTTCAGGATCTTAATAAAATGATGTCATTGTGTTGTAATAGTGATTATGATATAGAAAAGCTATTTTTTAGTTCCTTAGGTTCTGTCTGTACCATATCTGATTGTATAATAAGAAAGTTGCGAGGATTTCTGATGTTTATTTCGATTGACTCTACAAGACTTGAACTTTTAGGAGAGGAACCTGACAAGTCGTCATCAAGTATAGCTAAAGAAAAGCTCAGTAATTGTGGCCATAAAAAGAAAGGTCGGGTCCGCAATTCTAAAAAGCTAAACCCTGTGCCAAAATCACGTGTGAATGATATTTCACATAAAGTTCCTCCCAAGGTATTTATTCCCATTTAAAAAGGTGGCTGTAACCCGGCTATTATAGCCATACTGCCTGTTTGAATTGTAACTTGTTCCCTAAATGTTATTCTAGGTTGGCGTTGGTGTAGTGGAGAATCAACAGAAGACTGATTCAATAGGATCCATGCAACGTTCCGATGTATCTCTGGGAAAGGATGTTTCTAGGGGAAGCTCATCCTCAACTGCTGAAATGGTTGTGATTTAATTTTTTCTTCTTAAGTTTAAATCTTATTTCTAGCTAGTGATTAAAATGTTTTATAATGTGTCATCAGGACCAAAATCAACAATGGAATGTTGGGCAACGTCGAACTACTACAAGAAGAAGAAAAGAGAAAAATAAAAGTAGAAAGTCCCTTGTTGACTGTCAAGTTGGAGATTCTCAAAATTCAATTAGAGTTCCTGCCTCTTCACCTGTTTTTTCTGAAGTTGGGGTGGCAATCTCTGATAGCTTTTGTAATACTTCAACTGTTGAGAATGTTGAAATGGAATGTGCAAGTGGTACTGTCGTTTGTGATGTGGATTCAAGCTTCGATGATTCGCATAATGGACCTAAAAGTGAGGACAACTCTACCCAAGAAATTCAAGATTATGTTGGAAGTGTTTCTGAACGTTGCAATAGTGTAGGGGCTCAGCCTTGTCAATTGTTAAATAAAAAGGAAATTTCGTCTTGTATATTAGATAATTCACCTTGTGATGGAGATTCCAATGTTAAAACTCCATCCGTACCTGCGTTGAAGCTTGGTGGACTCTTCTGCAGTGAAGACACCAGTCCTTTGAATTCCTCATATCTTGCTGAATCAGATTTTAAGCCAAGTTTTCTAAACAAACCAGTTGGAGAGGCTCATTTAAAAGAACATCTCTTTTTGAAGGAGCAAAATAGAGGCTGCCTATTTGAAAGTCGAAAATCAGTTTTTTCAAAATATCGTCCATATGAGTGGCCTGGTGTGCCTTCTATGTATTTTCCATCAATTAATTCACACCTCCCTCCTGCTACTGATAGATTGCATCTGGATGTTGGACGCAATTGGCATAATCACTTCTGCCACTCTTTCGTTCCAACATTTCAGCAGGCAAGAAATACTCCTATTGATGGTGCATGCAACCCAATTCTCTCTCATCCTATTCCTATGAGTTCAGATTGGCCTCCAGCCTTTCGAAGTGGCATGGCACCAACATGTAATTATGACTCTGGATTCATGCCTGGGTGGCACTCTACACTTTCAAATAGCTTGGCTTCTCACGGTGTGCCGGTTAATGCAACATCTCCTGAAGAAGGAAGAAAATATCATGGAGACTTAATGGACTTACCTGATTTGATGAATGCACAGGAGCTAGCAGATGAACATGACAATCACTGGTTATCAGAGGAAGAGTATGAGGTTCATGCGGTTCCTGGTATAGACTATAATCAATACTTTGGTGGTGGCATAATGTACTGGGATCCTTCTGATCGTCCAGGAACAGGTTTCTCCCGAGCTCCGTCTCTCAGCTCAGATGATAGTGTTTGGGCTTGGCGTGAGGCTGATGCCAATAGGGCTGTGGATGACATAATTGCTTTCTCATCTTCATATAGTACAAATGGTTTGACTTCACCTACTGCTGCTTCATTGTGTTCACCGTTTGATCCAGTGGGAACTGCACCCCAGACTGTTGGATATGTGGTGTCAGGTAATGAAGTACCTGGAAAGGTGTTGCATTCTTCATCAGGGACAGATGCAGCAATGGAGGAAGATACCTCTGGGTCTCTTGGTAATAATTTACCTTGTGAAGTTGAAGGGAAGATAGGCGATTCACATCCGTACCCCATTCTAAGGCCAATCATTATTCCTAATTTGTCGAGGGAAAATTCAAGATCTGACTTTATGCGAAGTATAGATCATAAAAGCCCATGTGTTCCACGTACAAGACGGGATCAGCGTTGCATAAAGCGGCCACCATCACCTGTAGTGCTCTCTGTGCCACGGGCTCCATGTCCACCCCCACCTTCTCCTGTGAGTGCTTCTAGGAAACAAAGGGGGTTTCCAACAGTTAGATCTGGCAGTTCCAGTCCAAGGCACTGGAGTGTAAGAGGTTGGTATCATGATGGAAGTAATTTTGAGGAAGCTTGTTTAAGAGTGGATGGTGCTGAAGTTGTGTTGCCTTCTTGGAGAAGTAATAATCTTGCTGTGCGACCTAAGATCCAGCCTTTACCTGCTGCCTTGCTGCAAGATCGCTTGATTGCAATGACACAGATAGCACTTGATCAGGAACATGTAAAGTTTTCTAGACGCTGTTGTATTTTATTGATATGTGCCAGTGCTCATTGTTTAATTTTAATCATACAGCCAGATGTTGCCTTTCCCCTGCAACCACCTGATTCTCAGAGCTGTCCTACGAGGAGTGCATCTTTGGCATTAATGCACAGCCTCCTTCATGATGAGATTGACTCTTTCTGTAAACAGGTATATAATTTAGTTTGCCTGACCCTTTTCAGTCTTCTGAATAGTAGTTACGATATTTTAGAAACTGAACAATCAATGAATCAGACAAGGAATGGTACCATTTTATATTTTCGTTGGTCAAATTGTGGTCCAACTGCAGAACTTTATTAGTATTTAGTATTACCAAGTTTAATTATGAAGAGTAGACTAGGATATATCATGTACACCCAAGAAGCCCAAGGTTTTAGTCATTTGGTTGCTCCTTTTTAATAGTTTTTCGGGAGTAAATGACATGACAAATTAATAGGGAGCGAAATGCAATTTAATTGTAAAATAAAGGCTGTATGGGCCATACTGTGTAGATTTAATTTGGTATCAGTTTGATATGAGCTTTTAACTCATTCCACACTGTTCGAACTTTTAAGATTTAATATTCAAAACCAATGGAAAAAAGGATGTTCATGAATGTGGATTGGATTGGGTTGACCCTGTTTAAATCCACAATCTGACGTGTAAATGGTGGGTTGAAGGAATTTTAGGCCACCTCAATGAACATCCTTTGACTGAACTGTATTGGGCAAAGTGATTGGCTCAAAACTGTATGGTGTACACTATCTTTCATCAAAATAGGCATTACTCGTTTGAGAATGGTAATAGGATTGTTGCTTGGCTGGTTCCCATTTCATCTAGTTGATCTATCAAGTCGGGTACTTTGGTCCTCTATATTTCTGATCTATAGTAGAAAGCTATATGTCTTCATTTAGCCCCACAGGATAAAAGATTCCAATGTTATGATTTGCCCTGGTTATATTATAAAGTATCTGAGCAGGGGAGTAAGTGAGATATATTCTGTGAGGGAGGATGTGTAACTGGCCCGGACAGGAAGGTTAAGAGATATGTTGGCTTTTGGCAGGAGATTCTGTAAGAAGCATGTCGGGTTCAATAAAAAGAGGTTTTAGGTGGAGAATATGTATAGAATTTTAGAGATATCTAGCATCTAGAATAGCTTAAGAATGTTTTTCTATTTCTGTATTAGTTTCTGTTTTTGTGTAAAGGCAATTCTGCCTATTTGGCTATTTCTTTGGTGATATAGTTCCATTAATCCCACTTGTCCCATATACTTTTTATTGTATTTTTTTGGGTTTCATCATGTTACTTGACATTCATTCTTTGCATATATGATGCAACCAAAGGTTGCTGCAGAGAATATGTCTAAAAAACCATACATCAATTGGGCTGTCAAGAGAGTTACCCGGTCTCTACAAGTTCTATGGCCCAGGTCCAGGACACACATATTTGGTTCTAACGCAGCTGGTATGGCCCTTCCAACAAGTGATGTTGATCTTGTGGTTTGTCTCCCTCCTGTGAGAAACCTGGTAATTTTTCCTCTTTTCTTCTGTTGTGACATCCATGCTTTTATTTTGGTGGAGTAACTCCCTTTTCTTTTAAATATAATGGTTTAGGAGCCAATAAAAGAAGCTGGAATACTTGAAGGCCGTAATGGTATCAAAGAAACTTGTCTTCAGGTATATTGGCAATAAACTATGGCATGCCACTCTGACACCTTATGTACCTACTGAATAACATCTATGGTAACTTCGAGTATTATTGAATTTTTGCCGTAATTAGACAAAAGATTATGAGGGAAGTGCTCTAATACTTGTCATCTCATTGCTTGATTTCTTGGCCACGAAGAAAACTGGTTTTAAACTTGAGCAAGAAATGGAAATTACATTAAGTGAGGGAAGACAAAAATTGTGGGAGCCTGTACATATTCTTACGAATTTTATTTAAAACTATTCAGCTGTTACCAAAAAGAATAAAACGTCACTCTGGCCAATTACTTAGAACTTTGATCCTTTCTGCTCTGATGTCATAATTAAACTAAATTTACACATTAGGTGTGGTGGGTCTTTATTGCTCTCATGTTTGAGGCTCAAGCACATTTGCTCAAAGGCCTGCTCCTACTTAGCATTTTAAGCCTTTGGGAAGAAGTAGTTGTTGGCGGTGTATATATACACAATTCTCTGTAACAAAAAGTTGTCTTCAAAGAAAAAATGGGTCTATGGATGGAGGGTGTGAAACTAAATCCTATTGCAAGAGATGGCTACCCTAAATAATTTGACATTAGAATACTTGGTTTTATGTAAAATTGATCACACATTGTATGCATTTTTCATACCATAACCATTTATTTCTTTCAGTCTGGTTCCTGGTTGCTTTTGATCAAACATTTGATGAGGTTTAGGAGTTTATTGTGATGTACTTTGATAGTTTTCCTGTTTTGCCCTTTACTTATGGTATGATTAGAAGGACATCCAAGCGAATTTTCTATACTTTATCATCTTTTTCCTGTTAATGCAGTTATTTTGATTTTTTTTGAACATGTCACAAAATTTACCCTCAACTTTGTTGCTTTGCCAGCATGCAGCTAGGTATCTTGCCAATCAGGATTGGGTAAAAAATGATTCTCTGAAGACAGTGGAGAACACAGCTGTAACATCTCTTAAATTGTTCTTTTTTGTTTTTCTGTTTGAATTCTTTATATAATCTGATCTTATCTCTAATATGCTCTCATTCTGTTCCCTTTTGTTTTTAGATACCCATTATTATGCTTGTGGTGGAGGTTCCATACGATGCTATCACCTCTTCTGCTCCTATTTTACAATCTCCTAAAGGGAAGTCGACTTGTACAGATGGTGAAAATGGCAATGTTGTTTATTCTGATATGGTTCATTCAGATTCAACAGTGCTAAAATGCTCCCCAATAAATAGTGACACCGCAAAGGAGTCCAAATCAGTACGTCTTGACATCAGCTTCAAGACCCCATCACATACGGGACTCCAAACTTCTGAACTGGTAATTTCTTTTGATTATGGAACTTTGACTGTCTTTGTGCTGGTAATTTCTTTTGATTATGGACTTTGACTGTCTCACATTGGCCAAAAAGGAAAAGTGGATTTACCTGATTGCCTTCGATTGTGGATATTAATTATTCCCATCTTAAGCTATCGTCCATCTTATATCCAAGAGAAATTAAAAAGCATTCTGAAGCTTTGATATGATTAAATAACTGTAAGATGCTGGATATCCTGTTTGCTCTGATAATTTTTTTACAAGAGTTACTTCAGAAAATTTACAAAGGATGGATGGAGAGAAAAGCTATAAGAAGTGAAAATTGAATTTGATATCTATATTCTATAATTATTGTTAGAGCAAACCATTTTTTTATGGAAATGGAAAAAATGGGAAGGCAAATGGAAACCTGATAGTCTGATCATTAAGAAAATTGAAGTAACCAAAAAAAGAATGGGAAATATTTTTGTTGGAAATGGAGAAGGGTGTTGACTGTTGTTTTGGTGGGAGGAGAGGGGTATGATCTATGTTGTTAGGAGTAGAGATGTTAGGATGCATAGAGAAAGGCAAAATGTTTGGCAGTGGATGTGGTGACCACCACTAACATAAGGAGGGAGGAAAATGGGCTTTGTTATGTCCACACATTTATGAAAAACCCAGGGGGCGAACCTAATTGTCTTTAGGGTGGCAAATTAATCTTTTTTTTCTTCATAATTAATGTGATTTAATTGCTAATTTCATGAAGACCTGTCACTAACGTTCTTTGGTCCCTGGGTTGTTTGATTTCAGTTTGTTAGTTTTGCTGTCCCGGAAGCAGCAATCCTATCTCTTGTAACTGTTAATCCATTCATGTGTGCGTTGGTTTTGATTGGCCAATATTGCATTATACTGTTGCCTACAGGTTAAGGGTCTGACAGAACAATTTCCTGCTGTTACACCTCTTGCTTTGGTGCTAAAACAGTTCTTGGCAGATCGAAGCCTTGATCAGTCCTATTCTGGCGGCTTAAGTTCCTACTGTTTGGTATGCATTCTTAATATTTTCACATGAAATCTTCTTAGTTTACTTCTTTATATCCTTCTATCAAATTATCCAACACAGTTTAACTAGCAATTTTTTTTAAAGACTCAATCATATGAAGCTAAGTTGTAAAAACAATATACTTGTCATGTTTTAAATTTTAATTGAGTATTAAGTAACCTAATAATAAGGATAAGCAACTGCATGCAACATTTTTTCCCATTCTGTTGTCCAAAATTTGATGGACTTCTGTAAAATATCTTCCTTTAGTATTCAAGGAAGCTGGTTTCTCACCTTTTGGATGTTTATTACTATATAAATTTTCTTATTTGTGAAAAATGGTGCATAAGCTGGATTTCTATTATAGGTGTTACTAATTATACGCTTTCTTCAACATGAGCACCATCTGGGCCGGCAGATTGACCAAGTAAGATTTGGTCCCTCCATTACAATCCAAATTCGTTCTTATTGTAATATCTTTCTACTGATGATAAATGTGGATTTTACTTTGGTCCTAACCAAATATTAATGCTTATTATAATTATTTTTTGTTAATGACTGAGATTGTGCTTAATATAGGAGCTGGCACAGTTGAATGTAATTCATTCATTTGACCTCCCTATATGACCAGAGACAATGAAATATAAGCAAAATTAAAGGATGGCTTTTAGTTGCAATAAATTTAAATTCTTTCCTAATGAAGGGTTTTTCCAATAAAAATTGATTGCTGTGATGGTTACTTATACATAAACTTATTGTGATTGTGTTATTCTTTTTCATACCTGCGTAATCTAGCTACTATGTATCTCAATATTTCAGTGTTAGTGAGTGACTGGGTATTGATTTCAATGCTTTGTTTAAATTAAGAATGGAGAGTAATAATTCACAGAATTAAGAATGGAGAGTAATAATTCACAGATATTTAATATTTGAATCACTTGCAAGTGTTAAGCTCACACGATAACTGACTGTAACTATCAAATACAATTTCTCATTCTCATGCAAGGGACAAGTTTCTTCTTGACAAGTCAATTTGAAACTTTAATGCTCCATTTAAAATCAGATCCTTGGTCAGCAATAATTGAAAGTAGAAATACAAATGGCATGTAGATTTGATTGGCCGATATAATTTTTTCTCTTGACAACTTTCCCCATTTGATTTCTCCAGTTTCTAAACAACAAGTGGAACTATGTGTTTTATGATATTCTTTGGTTTGTCTGGTTGGGGAGTGATTTCGATATCTTCAAGGGCATATCCTTGCCTTCAAATCTGTTATGGTATGGAATTTTGCATTTGGCTTCCCTTTGGTGCTCTACGCATAAATGAGACAAGATGAAATAGAAACAAAGGCATATAAACCTTATTTCCTCGCATTCCAACTCTCTATCTCAATTTTACAGCACCATGTGCTCTAATTTATTCATTGCAGTCTGCAGAGGATCTGAACTATCGATTTAGAGTGATTTAAGGGATATTCAGTTTGTTTTTTCTCCCTGGACAATTATCATTCCATCTACTTGCACAGTTAAGAAGTCTCATAGCCAAAACTACCATATGTTGAGCCTGTCAACTGCTGATTTGCATATCTCTTTTCTCACTAACTCCTAGCTGCCAAAGCATTTTTAGTCTGTTTATCTCAGATTCCATGCAAAATGTATCCATGAAGAGCAAAGCTTTCTCATGGAGGCTTGTATTTAAAATAATATTGCTATCCCCCCCCCCCCCCCCCCCTTTTTTATTTTTTAAAAATATCCGACCATTATTTAATAAACTTGTTATTATTACCTTGCAGAACTATGGAAGCCTTCTAATGGATTTTCTTCACTTTTTTGGGTTAGTGAACTTTCTTGTTGCAAATGGTAAACCACTGATACCTTACCATCGTGGAGTTTTTAAGGAAGTTTTCTTTTCCCGCCTTTTGGTTTGCCCCTCTCCAGGAATGTATTTGATCCCCGCCAAATGAGAATTTCTGTCCAGGGAAGTGGAGTTTATCTGAAAAGAGAGAGAGGTTGTAGGTAATAGTGAACGCAAGCCTTTTTTTTCCTTTTTTGTATATGACGTGGTATCCTTTACACTTTATTCCTCCCCTGATATTGACGACCAACTAATTTACTTTGCAGCATTGATCCAATACACATAGATGATCCTCTTTTCCCAACGAATAATGTGGGAAGAAATTGCTTCCGCATACATCAATGTAT
This sequence comes from Acacia melanoxylon, assembly GCA_019022615.1. Classification (NCBI taxonomy): domain Eukaryota; kingdom Viridiplantae; phylum Streptophyta; class Magnoliopsida; order Fabales; family Fabaceae; genus Acacia; species Acacia melanoxylon. The sequence continues at coordinate 1,996,943 of JAFJYJ010000014.1, forward strand.
CAAGGTAATGGTTATATCATAATTACCAACCATGGTGTTTTTGTAGTCTAAAATTGTTTGTCTATGCTGTGATAGCTAGGATGATAAATTATCAATGAAGTTGGATGTCTTGATCTAAATTTCTCATTATAAGGCTTCAGAGAATTCTTAAAAAATTTAGCTTTTTTCTGCTTGGTTATTGCTGTATCTTTCATCCTTTTGGTGGTTATTTTAAAGTGTCGGGCTGATAATTTAGCCTTTTCCTAGTTATGTTTTTTATTTAAAATTTTTGGTGCAGGCATTTTCAGAAGCTTATTCCATTCTTGAAAATCAACTCCCATTCCTAAATTTTGATGGAAATGTTGAAGAGTCATGTTCAAGGCCACCTCACCTACTGCTTCCGAAAATCATCCCAAGTCTTGATGTATAATAGAGATTCTCATTACTGAAGAGTTTGTCTGGAAGGTACTCCTCCATTCATCAATGATGATATTTAATTTCAATTTTGTACTTAGGTCTTGCAATCTCTATGTACCTGAGAAGTTGCTGCAAAGAAAAAATAAAGGTTATTCACCTTCCTGTCGTACCACCACTACACCTTCATATCGTACCCTCGCCACCCCATCTTCACCCAACTCCGATGCCATTGTTGCCTACATTGATCTACAATCTTCTTCTTTGGTCTTCACCTTCTTCAGTCTCCTTCTATCTTCTCCAACCTCAACCTTGGCCTCCAATGGCAATCTTGGTCTTCATTGTCACCACCACCACCGCCTTATTTTGTTTGGTGTCATGATGGATGTTCAGTCTTTATCGTCCTCCCAGTTGATGAAATTGTTTTGATGGTCTTGTGAATCTGAATGTGATATATGTATTCTCTACCAAGGGCTTTATAGTAAATAAATAGCAAGGAAAAGTGCTCATTAGCTCAGAAGTTAGTTAGAAGAGAGAGAGAATTAGCAATGACGTGGCGAGACAGAGGGAATATATATGCTGTATTGTGAACATTGCCTTTTTTGTGAATGAATTAGCTTGTTTTCCTGCCGCCGGACACAAGATCCCAGGACTATCTTGGTGAGCTGGAGCACCGCATTGGGACGCTTCACACTACGATGCATACCCGCTTCAAACAGAGCTTGCAGGACATTGCTGACCTTAAGAAAACTGCTACTCGACTTGAGGAACTCATGCAAAAGCTAGAAACACGATTCTCCTTACCACCCAACCCAAATACTAGAAAACAGCCTATTGGTACTAATGGGAGTAACGATGGTGGATCTAGCTCCACTTTACAGTCTCGCATTCCTCCTTTTGGGTCCTTTCATGAATTGCATCACCAGCAACAACCTTCTTCCTATTTTATTCCCACAAAATAGAGTCACGTGGAGTGTCTGAGATTCGACGGTTCTGATTTTCGTGGTTGGGCTTATCGCTGCATACCGTTTTTTGAGGTCAATGGTACTCCATTGGAACATCGCATTTGTCTCTTGAGCATTCATTTGGAGGGTCATGCTCTTCAATGGCATCAGACATTCATGCGTCATCGCACCTTTGTTGAAGTTCACTGGGAGGACTATTTCAAGCAAATGGAGGACAAATTTACAAATGTTTGCAAAGAACATCCATTGATTGCTCTAAAGAAGCTTCAACAAGGCGATGGGCTTGTCGTGACTATGAACGCCAGTTTGACAAGTTGCTATTGGAGGTAGACATTTCGAACCTATTGCGATGAACCTGTTTATTTGGGGTCTTCGATTGGACATTTGCCAGTTCGTCCTGAATTTTTCTCCTCCGTTGTTGGCCAGTGTGACTTGCTCTGCTAGGTTGCAAGAAATGACGATCCGAACCCTCCATGAAAATAACCCAGCTCGTGATCATCGGGTCTCATCCACGGGCTTTTACAATCATGCCTTGGATTCGGGTTCCAAGTTCTCTACAATAGTGGGCTCAAGCCTAGCCCATTTCCTTCTAGCTTTTTGGATACACCAAAATCTCAGGTTCATTTCTCTAAACTAGTCACGACGACGTCTTCCTTAGGTTCCACCTCGATCCAATCTTCAACACCGTCTTTGGGATCACTCTCGAGACCTACTCGACACTTATCCAAACGTGAAATGGACGATTGGTGTTGGTAGGGGTTATGTTATTGGTGCCCTGAAAAATACTCACCCACTACAGATGTAAATATTCTCATATCTATATGCTGGTAATCGACGATGAGGATGAGCAATTTGAAGACTTGTTGGGTGATGCTCAGGGAACTGTTGAAGGTAGTTTTGATGCTATTGAGGGTCATCTTCATACTTAGACATTGAAGCTCCGTATGCGAATCAAGAATCAGCAGATCATCGTCCTAGTCGACATTGGTAGCACTCACAACATCATCGATGCCTCCATAGCTAGAAGACTCAATTTGAAGATGCATGAATGGGACCTCATTTGTGTGTCTGTTGCTGATAACCGTCAGGTTTGCATCTCTAAATATTGTCCTAATCTGAATTGGGAAATGGGGGGCTTGATTTTCTGTTTTGATTTCTTGGTCATGAAGATAGGAGGTTATGATGCTATTTTGGGTGTTGACTGGCTTAAGACCTTGGGTTGTTTTTTTAAATGGACATGGAATTACAACTTTTTGAGTTTCACCTAAATGGTCATCCTATTGCAGTACAAGGGTTGAATTCAGGGACTCGATTCTGTTCAGAGGAAGTCTTGACTCTTCGAGAATTTGTTGTAGCTAATGAGTTATACTCATTCACACACCTTCTCAATTGCAAGTGAGACTTGGTACTGATTCTACTCTCTCCCATGAACACCAACTTGAGTTACAGACACTCTTAGTTACATTTGCTGATGTTTTCAAAGAACCAACTGAGTTACCTCCATATAGGACCTGTGATCACTCCATTCCTCTCAAAGATCCCACTCCTATCAGTTGTCGACCCTATAGGTATAGACCTGTTCAGAAAACGGAAATTGGGAACCAGATTCACCAAATGCTTCTTAGTGGCATTATTCGTGAGAGTTCTAGTGCTTTTGCTGCTCCGTTCGATATTGGTTCAAAAGAAAGAAGGTACTTGGTGATTTTGTGTTGATTAACGTAAGTTAAACGAAGCCACTATCAAGAACAAGTTTCCAATCCCTGTTATTGATGAACTATTCGATGAGTTGACAGGAGCTACATTCTTTTCTAAGCTGGATCTACATGTTGGGTATCATCAAATTCAAATGAGGGAAGATGATATTGCCAAAACAGCTTTCAGCACTCATGAGGTATTATATGAGTTTTTGGTCATGCCATTTGACCTCACCAATGCTCCGGCTACCTTCCAAGGCCTAATGAACTCGTCTTCAAGCCTTTTTTACGCAAATTTATTTTAGTATTCTTTGATGATATTTTGGGACTTACAGTGCTTGGATACTACACTATCTGTTTTGAGATAGCAGCACCTATTTGGTAAAAGCTCTAAGTGTGTCTTTTCAGCCACTAAGATTGATTACTTGGGCCACTTGATTTTTGCTCATGGTGTTCAAGCTGACCCTCAAAAGTTAGAGGCTATTTCTTCATGGCTTGTACCATCTTCTTTTCGCGAATTACGGGGTTTTCTTGGTCTTACAGGGTACTACTGTTGCTTCATTAGGCATTTTGGTTCAATTAGTAAACCTTTGACTGACTTTTTGAGGAAGAATGAGAAATTTATATGGACTCTGGCTGCTGCCACTGCTTTTCAGACTCTCAAGGATGTTATGTTGTCACCTTCGGTTCTTGCCTTGCCCAATTTCAATGAAACTTTTGTTGTCAAGACTAATGCTTCTGGTTCTGGATTGGGAGCTGTTTTTTTTTTCTCAAAATGGCATTGGCTTATGCTAGTAAAGTCTTGGCTCTAACTAAGCGCCATTTATCTACTTTTGAGAGGGAAATCCTTGCTATTCTATTCGCCGCTAAGCAATGGCATTCTTAGGAGGTCGCAAATTTTTCATTCGCACTGATTATTTACCCTTAAAGCATTTATTGGAGCAGCGAGATCTAAATCAGGAGCAATTTAAATGGCTGCATATGTTATGGGGATTGCACTATGAGATTGTGTATAGGAAAGGGAGTGACAATGTTGTAGTTGATGCTTTGTCTCGTAGACCCGAAGGCTCTTGTTTAGCCATTTCTTTTTTTGATATAATTGTTTAGCCATTTCTACTCCAGTATCCCCTCTTTATGATCGAGTTCGTGATTTTTGGCTGATTGATACTTCTTAATAGAATTTAATCAAAGACTTGGAACAGGATCCAGCTTCTCATTCCAAATTTACTTGGCAGCATCAATTGCTTAAATGCAAAGGGAAACTTGTTGTAGCAGCTGATAGAGGTCTTCGTCGGGATATCCTTACTTTCATGCCGAAGGCATTGGAGGACACTCAAGTATCCATTCCACTTTTAAACGTCTTGCTTCAGTTCTCTATTGGAAGGGTTTGGAAAAGGATGTTCATAACTTTGTGCGTGAATGCACTACTTGCCAACGTTTTAAACCTGAATTAGTAGCTTCTCCCTTCCTATTCCAGAACATGTTTGGTCTGAATTATCTATGGATTTTATCAGTGGTCTTCCAAAATCTTATTCTAAAACCACTATTCTGGTTGTGGTAGATCGTCTTTTTAAAGCCTCTCACTTTGTGGCACTTAAACATCCTTTTACAGCTGTGAATGTAGCTAATATTTTCATGGATAATGTTGTGAAGTTGCAATGTTTCCCTAAGTCTATCTCGTTACCGATAGAGATCCAATTTTCTGTGGAAAATTCTGGAAGGAGCTATTTCATTTATATGGTGTGGATCTCCATTATTCTTCTGCTTATCATCCTCAAAAGGAAGTTCTTAATCGTTGTTTGGAGTGCTACCTCCGATGTATGACTTGTGACTTCCCTAAACAATTTACTAGTGGTGACATGGTTTATCTTAAATTACATCCTTTTCGGAAGAATTTGCTGAACAATTCTTCTCTTCACAAACTGGCTGCACGCTATTTTGCGCCGTTCAAAGTCTTGAATGCATCGAGTATTTCATGTTTCCCTTCTCAAGAAGCACGTTGGGCCAGCTGTTCCTATTACTCAGTCCCTTCTACTAGTTGATGATCAAGACCAATTTGCACTTGAACCAGAAGTGATTTTAGGTCGCAAGCTTGTACGCCGCAACAATCTTCCTATTACTCAAGTGCTAATCCAGTGGAAATTGATTCAACCTGAGGATGCCACTTGGGAAGACCTTTCTATCATTCAGGCTCAATTTCCTACTACTGCCAATTCTACTAATGAAATCCTTGTAGACAAGGATTCTTTTTAAGGGGGAGTAATTGATATATGTATTCTCTACTAAGGGCTTTAAAGTAAATAAATAGTAGGGAAAAGTGCTCATTAGCTCAGAAGTTAGTTAGAAGAGAGAGAGAGAGAATTAGCAATGACATGGCTAGGCAGAGGGAATATATATGCTGTACTATGACCATTGCCTTTTTGTGAATGAATTAGTCTGTTTTCCTCTTTTTTCTGTAATATCAGAATGTGTCATTTGATTTTCTTTTATCACTTGCATGCACACTTGTAGGCTTCTTGTTTAATGTTTTGAATGCAATTGATTCATAACTTGTATACTAAGAAATTAAATATAAATCTTGATTGGCAACATAACCTTCCTACTTATCAAACAAGTTTGATATGGTTTCCTTTTGTGATAGGTTTGTGAAAATTATTACCTACCTTACAAAAGTTGGCCTATTTGGTGGAAGGAAGCTATGCAGGTGAAATCCACTTAAGATTGGTAGACGTTTAAATAATAGATTAAACTTTGAAGTTTATTTATGGATAACTATGATTCTTTGATGTTTATCTTATTTATTGTATAAGTTGCCACATTTCCATGTTTATCTGTCATCATGTTTCCGGTTTTGGTTTATACCCGGCACAGATTCTGTCAGTCAAGTGAGCATATGGTTGTCCTTGTCTTTATAAATTATGTTATAATGTAGATTTGTTCTACGGAGGTTGTTTCATATTTGGTTAATTCCTTTTTAACATTTTAAAACCTAGGATTAAGAATTGTCTTTTTTAAAAGATAAAATTTTGGGATTTGAATTTGGATTTCTCATACGAATTTTCTATTTTTTTAATATTAACTGATTAGTTCACCTTCTTTGTTTGTTTAAAATCAGAATGTTGTCTGATTATATCCAATTTGCTGTGCCTGATTTCTGGCTGCTTCTAAGCTGTACTCACACCAATATTGGTTTACTGCAAGTGCAGCAACACATTGCGGCCACAGGCACCAACTGAATGATTCTGTTTCAAATGCCAGGTTAGACGTCTTCTAAACTTGTATTATCGTTCTATATCTGCAATATTTCATGTCGGTCAGGAAAAATCTGTTTGATCTGTTCAGAGAGAAACACCTTAAAATTTAAGCTTGTTTCATCTCTCTCATTTTTAGATGACTATCTAAACTCAAATATGATTCCAAAATTGACTATAATTACATTTAGTCCCTGCTGGCGGGGAGAGAAAGCAAGGTCTTTCAATGGTGGTTGTTGAGTGTTAATAGCAAAGTGTTATGGTCAGTCCCTTCCTTCTCGTTGTGCTTGTGTTTTCAAGAATTATTTGTGACACCCACTGAGAAAGATATCCCATATCATTAACTTCAATAATGTGGCTAATCTTTGATAATCCTTGGTGACTTATTTCTGTTTCAAATCAATTTGATTACTTTATTGGTTGAGTTTGAACTCAAATCCTTCAGCTTTAGAGATAGGATTAATGCCACTAAGCCATAGCTCATTGGCTGATCCTTACATTCTCTCTCTATACAAATGTAATTTGTTATAGTTGGAAAAAAAAATCTGATTAAGTACATTTGCTGCTACTTATTTAGTTTTTCTTCAAGACTATATGGTGGATCTTTATTTTGCTCCAAATAATGGTATTTTGAAGAATACCAGGGTTTGTACGAGGTATTGTTCGAGTTCACGAGTAAAAAAGTCTGGCTGATCCCAATAAATTGGAGTTTCAGGTGCATGATTCTTGGTCCTGAATCTGGTTGAGGTAACTGACTATCCGATGGAGGGATTTTTTTCCCCCTCCTTTTCAATCAGTGTATGTTTTTTCTCATTACTCATTGCTGGCTTTTCTTCATTTCAGGGATTATTTCAAGAATAGAGCTTCATCTCTGTGCATAAACGTGATCGTTACCTAATCGCCTTGTTTGGGTTGGATGAGCCAACTATTGATTGAGAGTGAAGCGGGTTAGGTGATAAATATCCGTGTAAAAAAATGCTGAACCAGCTCGGCCGTTATAATGTTGAATTTTAAAGAATGAAGGGAACGAGGCGAGGTAAAATTGTCCTAATCCATCTTGTGAATCTCACCCACATCTCACTCTAGTTCATGAGTTTTGATCAGACTGCGGAATCCCTTTGACAAATGAAGATTAGGGATTGAGATAGCGTGTAGATATTGCAAGGGATCCAATCCCTTCCTTTCTACAGCGGTTTATTATCTCATATTTGCTTTCCGTGAAAATAATACCAATTGAAGTGGAGGGTTTCTTCAAACAACAAAGAGCTGGGTCAACTATTCAATCAAATGATATTGAGCATGTTTCCCATCTCTTCTTGAGAAGCAAGTGGGCACAAAAGTAATCTCACTGTAGAATTGAAGGCAAACATAGCTTTGCTTATATCATGTGAAGAAAATGCTATGTGCAATGTACAGCTCTCAAAATGATTACATGGTTACATGATGTATGATGGGGAAATTTTATGGTGATATATTGCTATTTTGCCTTTGAGTAGTCAAAAGCTCGAGTATGAATTTCAAGGTAATAATTTTTGAGATCAAACAAACACTGCTTTAAATGCTAGAATTCAATGGTAGGAAATAATTATAAGGATCCAAATAAGCACTTGGCACAAATTTTAGATGTGTGTGATTCATGCAAGCAAAATGGAGTCTCTTCAAGTTGTAGTCGACCTGGGATGGGTTAGAGGTGAAATTCCTATCATTGTTTTTCCCACACAACATTCTTGATTATAGCTACTCTACCTCATCCTATCTTAAAGCTTTAGGGATTTCATTTTGCTTTAGAATCACACAGCTGAAATTTGTGTCAAGTGCTTGTTCGGATACTCATTATACTCCCATATAATGCACGTTGAGTTCTAGCATTTTAAGCGTAGTTTGATCTTTCCTACTCAAACAAGTCATTAACATCCAACTCGTGATTCTCATTTTCAACCATTCTTTTGTTTGCAACCTTGTAAATTGAATGTTGAGGTGTTTTTGCCTCCAAATTAGCCCTTAATTTGGGAATGAGTTACGGGTCACCGTAAGCTTCTCAATTCTAGACGGTCCGAATCTGATCAGGACTATTTGATTTTTTCCTTAAAAATTATTTTAATGGGCACACAATCTAAAATAAAGGTAATATTTTAACCATCATTTTTTGTGTGGAAAAAATGATTCCTTATTAAAAAAGCATCATTTAAAAAAAAAATCTAATATGTATCGTCCATACTTGACAAGCGTTTTATGCACCATAACTGGTTCCCCTAATTTGTGTATACTACAAGGTACTGCAAAAAGATGAATAAAAAAAGGAAAAATTTCAATTAGCCCCATTTCAGTCAGCCTCTAACAAAAATTAAAACCTCATTGGGTTAAAATAAAATTATGTGTAAAAAGACAATGATTCCCTTAAATTATTTATTTTGTGAATATCTTTATTTGTCTCTTAAATAGCAAAATATTTTTAAGTTATGAAGTTCTGTTGGATCCCTTTATTTGTCTTGTAGATGTTTTTATTTGTTTTGTTTATTTCCTTATTTTGTCTAATAAATAGCTAAAATTTCTTGTTAACTACATGTTTTTTTGTGAATCTTTTATTTGTCTTGTAAATGTCCTTATTTTTCTTGTAAATCTCTTCTTAAAAAAATTAAAGAATGGACATCATTGTCTTTTTACCCATAAAACTTAATTTCATTTTGATTCAAAGCGGTGTAGTGAAATTTCAGAATTTTTTGGGGTTGGACTGAAATAAAATCTCTTCCATAACGGCTAACTAAAATTTTCCCTGAAAAAAAAAATCAATGATCCAACGGAACAAAAATGAAAAGTTGATAAAACCAAAGCAACTATCATAAAAACGATCCAAGCTACCGGACTCGAGTAAAAAAAATAAACAAGAAAATAATTCAAAAGAAACTAAACGCTTAATCTCAAATTACTTAAACCCTCTAATTTAAAAAACCAATTGCTTTGATTCTCCAGCAATGACACCAAAAACTTGATGCACAAAAAATGTGAACACCTATAGATTGGATCAAGGGAAAAAAACATTTACCTATAGACAAGAAGCGACTGTCTTATTTTGCAGGCGAGAAAAACACATTAAAATTCCACGATAAGCTAGTAATATTTATAAAGCTTTTCAAGTTACCGCCGTGAATGGTCACTTCCTCCTAGTTTGACCCTCCTTTTTTCCGATTCCAGATTAAAATTTTGAAAGTCTTTCAAGCTGATGAAAGATTGTTAAAATATCGAAGTCTTTCTTTTCTGCTCGTTCGTGCATGATTAAGTTTCTCAAGCATGAATGCCGACAGCAAGGTTTCCAAAAGCTTCATCGCATGTCACCACCTCCAATAGATCACACTTCAGCCCTCAAATTCATCCAAGAAATCAATGTCTTTGGGAGGACCCCTTCGAAGTTTCTCTTGCAGATCAAGATTCTTGGGCAATACAAGTTCAACACCCTCACCTGACAAGTGGAAATATCTCTCCAGTACCATCTGCAAAACAAAAAAGTCAGATTTCAGTTACTGTGGAGCTGATACGATCATACAAATACTTGGAGAACCCAACAATATTTTGAATGTCCATATATAATCTGAATTTGCACATGTAACATGTACCAATATATATGGGCAACTCTTTTTGTTTTTATGGCCAGTACTTTGTAAATGCACTAAATGGTTTACCAGGGCATAAAATATAGAGATCTCAAATACATATGAATATTTGCAATCAGACATTGTATTCACTAACCACGGCTGCAAAAGCATCAAGTTTTCTTTGCTGAGAGGACTTGCTGAGGCCCCTGAAAGTTTACAGAAAAGTTAATTCCCCAATAAAAGAAAGAATATATGCCATACAAGATTTTTTCTGCTCATATTAACTCAGTGGAATCTGTTTATATATATAAAAAAACTCAGTGGAATCCGAACAGTTGCACTAGTGTGAGGTCAACGATTCATCTTTCACCATGGGGCAAAAAGGATTTACTGCTTACAGAAGTAATTCTTTTTCTAAATGCAATGTTGCATACTATAAGACAAAATTTTGGAGGTTGTGATGATTGTTGCCTGCATGATCCCCGTTAAGGGATTTCAAATAATTTGCTTTGCAAAGAAAATGCCATCAGGAAGTTCCAAGATTCTTTTCCCATCAGTTCCCTTTCATGCAGGACATACAAAATTAAAATTATATTGGTCATATACAGAATCTGCTCCTGTAAGCTTTACTTGATAGCACCCCAGGTACCAAAATTATTACACTAACAATGCCATAAATAGCATCACACAACACTCACCTTTATATTGTTCATGATACTAAAGGAACAAATGAATTCACACAAACAAGTAAATAATCCCAAAAAGAAGTACAAGAATCCACTAAGTTATATAAGTTCCAGAACATTTACATGTTAATCATTCGATTAATTGCTTCTGTTGTTGTCCCATGTTCATCCTGTAGATACACTCTCCAACCCCTGAAATTTAAAAGCTGAGTTATAACTTCAGCATTTTAAATGGCTACATCAATTCCAAGAACATAGAACATCCAAGCAGACATTGTTACAGAAACATCATTCAAATATAATACTCAAGTTTAATTAGATAAGCTTCATAATACATTCTTCACTGTTCTTCCCTTTGGTATTAGATCACACTTGAGATAATGAGTGATATTATATTATGATTTAAAACTGGCAGTGTCAAATCAGCTAGTTTTCAAAATGCCGAGGCAAGGAAATCATTTGCCAGCCTAAATGTGGAGGAACATGGAAACTTGAGTGATTCTCTGGTCAAGAACTTGGGTCTTTTACTTGGAAGCACGAAACAAGTGACTAGTTTAGCAACTCTGAGATGGATATGAAATATTAAACAGACACTAAAATAGTTATCAGCACATTATGAACATTTTAATCTATCTCCTTTTATGGAATTTGGAAAAAAAGCAAAAGCTGCATTGGTGTCTCTAACAGTAACCTCTCTGCTGCTTGAACTGCAAGCCTTCCTGCAACGCTGCGAACTTTGTTTGATTGTGGCGTTTCCTTCCCATCAGAAGATTTAGGAAGTCCAACAATAAACTCATCAGCTTCCTAACATAATTAAAACCATCTATCACTAAAACAACATATTTAAACTGCTATGGATCCTCAACCACAGAATTACAAGCAGTGAGAGAGAAAGAGAAAGTAAAGATTTGGACCTCCTGTTCTGCAATCTTAAGAAGCTGGACCTCAAGCTTCTGCCCTCGCAATTCCAAAACCTAGAGCAGCTATATGATTATGAAACTGGATGTATGATTAAACACAATAAATTTCATTGGTTGCAACAAATTAGTCACAGTTCAACATTACAACAACAAGCTTTATCCCGGTAAATGGGATTTGCTACATGAATTGCAATGTTAACAAGCCTTATCCCACAATGCAATAAAACTCCCATAAAAAAATCATGTCATAAGGATGTACAATATTCAATAACCAATGTAACAGGTACTTCTATCACAGTAAATGTATAAAAAGTGTAACTGATAAGCATGGGATTTACGCTGCATAAGGAACACCAGCAATGTCACACATTATCAAAACATGACATTAACTGCAACTTGTGTAACATGACTCACGTCAAAACTAAAACTACGCAGAGATTCCATATTAAAAATTGTTCATATTTGGGAATTACATGTCAAGAACTTTGCATTATCAACATACAAATAGACGCAGACAACAGTAATTTAGGCTCACGTGTTCTTATCCTTTTTCTGCAGACACTTCACAGTAAATCCCCACATAATTCTGATTTCAACATTCTACTTTCGAACCTTTTACTAGAACAGAGGCCATGGGGAGAAAAAGATAAAGGGCTAACAATTGGGAGCATTACGCTCACCACTTTGGACTATTTAAATGAACACTGGAATATTTTATAGTCAAACATTAAAACCAGGGTCATTGAAATTTTTAATTTCGAAACACATTGACATGGAGAATTTGAAATCCACCAGTTTTTATGGATAGAGATTTTTTTTTTTTTTTATTATATATATATATATATATATTTAAAAAAAAAAACCTATTTCAAGCTCAAAAGTTTGATTGATAGTTTTTAAATTACATGAGAAATAAAAATACTTATTTCATAATGGATAGGATATTGTCACTATCATTTTTTTTTTTCACTCCCAATATCACTACCACTTTTTTACATCTCCCTTTATCATTTCTCTCTCCTATAACGGTGAAAAAGTGGCAGGACAAAAAATAGTAGTGACAATATTCTATCGCTTTCATAATATATTAAATCTAATCAAATTTAGACCCAAACAGGAAAAAAGGAAGAAAGGAATCAATTGCTACCGTCAATGGACGAACAGCGAAGCCTTTACTAAGGGCAAGACCCGTGCGAGCCAATCCCAAGTCGAGTCCAAGGCTGAAGCCTCCCCTCCATTGTGGGTCTCTCTTGCGGCGAAGGGCATTAGGAGGAAGCTGTTCTAATGTCAAAATTGCCTTTGCTCCATTTTGAGATGAATACTGTTTCAAGGAAAAATAATTTCTTGTTGTTGCATTGAGAGGAACACGCAGTTTAGAGCAGAGCAACGGATTCGGAAGAGGCAGAGGTCGCAGATGTTGCGTCTGACATTGGAGATGGAAAGTCGACATTTGGTTTCACATTGAGCAAATCTCCTCATACCTGGAGAGGAATTTGAAGTGAGAGGTTGTCTCACCGTTTTTTTTCCCCAGCTATTTTCCTTTCTTTTCTAGTTTTCACTCCTCATTAAAATATGAAAAAGAAATTGTTTTTCTTACTATTTTTTCCTTCCCACATTTTCTTTCTATCTAAATAAGGATAAGAATATTATTTTTAGGTTTTTTTTTTTAATTTGAAGAAAACAATCTGTCATTATAAAATATAATTACAAAAAATTCCATTTAAATATCACATTTAAATCGCAAAACCCTAAACGCCTGTTAAAAACATTAAAGACTTAAATGTCAAAGACTAAATTGAGATTTTTAAATTTGGATGAATTTATCATTTTGTCCTCAATTTTTAAATAAATTAAAAAAGGAAAAGAAAAATGACCTTTGCCGAAGGGCCACCGTGGCCGTCGCCGAACGGCCCGCAACCAGCTGGCAACTGAGCTCCGGCTCCGATCACGGGACTCCGAGATCCGATGAGTTTTTTTTTTTTTTTTTTAAAGAAAAAGATTCAATGAAGATGAAGAAACCCACCCCACCTTCATGGGGTCCAAGTTGCCCAACCATTAGGCCACTTGGTTCTTTTGATATATATATATATATATATATATATATTATATATATATATATATATATTCTTCTTAACATTTTTGCCATCAAGGAACACACACTCTTGTAAATATCATTACTGAACTTGTAAATACCATTAACAAATTGGTAATTCTGATTATAAGATTTGTTATAATTGACTCTTATTTATTGTTTTATAAGATACGATTGTAAAAAACCTGAAGAAAACATTGTTAATTACCATTATGGAACTTGTAAATACCATTAACGAATTGGTAATTCCCATTAGAAGATTTGTTATAATTGACCCTTATTTATTGTTTCATGAGAGATACTTGTAAAACACCTAATGAAAGAACTGGTAATTACCATTATGGAACTTGTAAATATCATTAACGAATTGGTAATTTCTATTAAAAGATTTGTTATAATTGACCCTTATTTGTTGTTTCATGAGAGACACTTGTGAAAAATTTGATAAAAGCACCGGTAATTACCATTACGAAACTTATAAATACTATTAACGAATTGGTAATTCCCATTATAAGATTTGTTATAAATCATTTATTTTTTGTTAATACCATACCCTTCATTGATAATAACATTCTTGATTTACAAACACAATGTATACACACACACTGTTTAGTCTTGTGAATCTCATTATATAAATATTATATAATAAATATATATTTAGATATTAGATATTATATAATATATAATGTGTGTGTCTGTATTATATAATATATAATATATAAATATATATTTTTATATAATGAGATTCATAAGATGTGAACAATGTGTGTGTGTGTATACATGATGTTTGTAAATCAGGAATGTTATTGTCAATGAAGGGTATGATATTAACAAAAAATAAATGATGTATAACAAATCTTGTAATGGGAACTACTAATTTGTTAATGGTATTTACAAGTTTTGTAATGGTCATTATTAGTGCTTTCGTTAGATTTTTCACAAGTGTCTCTCATAAAACAATAAATAAGGGTCAATTATAACTAATCTTGTAATGAGAATTATCAATTCGTTAATGGTATTTACAAGTTCGTTAATGGTAATTACCAGTGTTTTCGTTGGGGTTTTTCACAAGTGCCTCTCATAAAACAATAAATAAGGGTAAATTATAACCAATGTTTTGAAAACCGGACCGGACCGGTCGGTTCAGACCAAAAACTGGCGAACCGGCCAGTAAGCCGGTCCGAGTTAAGGGGCGACCCCGGGTTCTGATTTGAACTGGGGTCAACTTGGCCAACTCGGCCGAGTTGACTGAGTCTCTTTAAAAAAAAAAGTGGCTTGAGAATCTGAAACTCGTTCTTCTCCCGTACTTGACGATGAGAAAAACTAAACAAAGCCGGAAATAGAAGGAGAAGGAGGAGAGATTTGAAGATTGAAGAGACACCTCCATCCGTGAAACCTTGTTCTGAAGGAGGACTTGATCTTGTTTCGTTCGTTTGGTGTTTCTTCAATGGTCACTCTCCGATCCGCCATGGGTAAGCTCAGAGTCGGATTTCAAGAAAGGAGCCATCGAGAAGAAGAGAAGGAGAGCTTACAGAGCGAGCATGGGTCTATTGGTCTGGTTGGATGATGGAGATGAGGGCATGTTTGATCTTTCATGCACCTCATAAAATCAAGGGTTCTAAGGGATTCTAAAAGTAATATCATGTGAAGGAGCATGTCATTAAATTGAATCAGAGAAGGACCACAGACTGCTACACACGTGTAATACCCGATTATTATGAATAATAATACATTTAAATAATAAATATAATAGTAAAAGTAATATATTTATATAATAATAATAATAATGATAATGATATAATAATATATAGCAAAATCTAAAAATTTATAATGGTTGTATTGTTAATTTATTAATTAGGAATAATTAAAGGGCCCAAATTTCGCAGCTAAAACCCTAAAATTTAAATTATAAATATAGGTTAGCCGCTCAAACCTAACCTAGAAAAACACTCGTTACTTTTCTCTCGCCGTCTTTCATCAATTACTCTCCGAGGAGGTTAGCAAAAGACCAGGTAATTCTAATCCCCATATCAATAAAAATCATTTGTTCATAGGATTGTATTTCCTTTAATCCTAAACCACTAATATGTTTTTATGAGTAGATCGTGGGAATTTCCCAACATGACAATCCTAAACCACTAATATGTTTTTATGAGTAGATGTGGGAATTTCGCATGAACATGACAATCCTAATCCCATGAGTCTTAGGTAAATTTTATATGAATCTTGATAGGTAATTCTAATTCCCATGAGTTTAGGTTAAGTTTTGATCTTGATAGGTAATTCTAATCCCTATGAGTCTTAGGTTAGTTTTATATAAATTTTGATAGGGTTCTTATACATGAAATATATTATATGTAATCTATTCTCGTGAGTAACTTTGCAATCAGTTTCTCGAATGCACGAAGTATGAATTGAATACACTTGACAATTGTTTTATTGTTTCGCCTCGATCTTTGTGCTTGAATCATATAATCCTTTCATTCATTGACAGTACCCAATTTTGGATGACTTGAGCATATCTGGACGTGTTCTATTTTTGTTTTCTTTCTTTTGCCTTGGATGCCTCGGCCTTCGTGTTGGGAATTATATATATATACACCTTCTACGTCTCATGCTTTTCGTGATTGAACCCGGGGTTTCTAGATTTTATCAATTATAATATATTATGATCATGAGTTTAAAGAGTGATAATGAGTAGAGCCATGGGTTTAAAAAGGAATAATGAGTAGAGTCATGAGTTTAAAAATGGACAATGGGTAGAGCCATGAGTTTAAAAAGGGATAATGAATAAAGCCATGATAGTCATGAGAATTTCTCATGACAACCTTTTAGAAACTTGTGAGAATTTACTTTATAGTTTAATTTGAAAATCCATTTTGTGTTATATATATACATATATATATATATATATACATATATATATATATATATACATATATATATATATATATATATATATATATGCATGTTGTTGGTTGTTGGTTGTATCAACACAACAATTGTATGTTGTGTTGATTACAATACAAGTGTTTCAAACACATATTGGAAATAATTTGGGATTAATTATATGTGTTCTTAAAATAACTTAACAAATGGGAGGATAGCTTTGGGATGATACCTCCCAAGGTGATGAACACAATTAGGCTTTATGCCTCCGATATATTATTTGATGTGAACCGATTATATCCGTTCTTCCCAAAGTGGTGTCGCGGGGTGGTTTCCAGGGACACTAGTAGCAACTTTGGGAAGATAGTTTTATTTTGTCTTTATTTTTATTTTCTTAAATAAGTCACATTTAATTGAGTTTGAATTTTCATTATTGTAATAAGTAGCCTTGCACTTGTCCCCGATATTACAACGGCGTAACACTCCTCAAGGTTGTTTAATTCGAAATTTCAGATTCATTTATAAAATCATTTAAATTTTATATTAAGATAATTGTTAGAAATTGGGGTGTTCAAACTTCAACTTTTTGAAAATACTTTGTGGGGCCCATTTCTATTAAATCTACACAGGAGGCAAGATATGATTTTGATCTTCTCTTAAAAAAGAGAATTAAATAAATATTATATAATCCGGTTTGATCTCGGTTCGACTCTCGGTCGACCCACGACCCTTAACTTGATCATCTGACCGGTTCAGTGACCGGTCCGGTTTTAAGAACCTTGATTATAACAAATCTTGTAATAGGAATTACCAATTCGTTAATGATATTTACAACTTCAGTAATGATATTTATAAGAGTGTGTGTTTCTTGATGGAACAAATGTTAAGAAGAATATATATATTTGTTAATTGCATATGTATCAAAGGAATAAAGTGACCCAGTGGTTGGGTCACTTGGACCCCATGAAGGTAGGGTGGGTTCGAAACCCACCTTCTTCATTTTCACTGAATCTTTTTTTTTTTCTTGAAAAAGATTCTACCCCACCTAAAAAATAATACCCTCGTCGGATCTCAGGTCGCTAGCAGACGGAGCCCAGTACATCCCGGCCAGTTGCGAGCTATCGCGGCCCGTGTGGTCCTCCGGCGAGGGTCAAATTTTTTTTTTTTTAAATTTATTCAAAAACTGAGGGCAAAAAGGTAAATTCATTTAAATTTGAAAATCCCAATTTGGTCATTGGTACCTTTAAGTCCTTTAACAAGTTTAATAGACATTTGAGGATTTTGGAATTTCATGTGGTATTTAAATGAAATTTTCCCATATAATTATATATTAATTATTTGGACAAAACATACATCCATTGACTTATAAGTTATAACTAGTTCCTTCAACATACTCCCTCTAGTCCTTATTATAATGTACCAGCTAGTAATTGTATTTGGTCTTTTTTATAAGGTACTTGCTTGTTTCCAAAGCACATTAATTATTTTTTTCCATGTATTCCTATAATCAATAAGGGTGTGGGTGGAGTAATAATTAATATAATATTAGAGTTTAATGAAATTAGTAGAGGTAATATTGGAAGTTACTTAAATTATACGACAACTTTATTAACTTTAATAATTTTTATTGGTTTGTAAGAATTGTTAGTTGGTGCTTTATCATAAGGACTAGAGAGAGTAATCAATAACTCTGTCATCCATTACTCCTCCATCTATCTCCATCTAGGGTTTTGTTTTTTAAATTTTGTTTTTGTGGGACTAGTCGAACCCTATATGTTGTTAAGTATCTCCAGCGGCGTTCACTAATAGCGCATTTTTGGAATAGTTGTGACATAAATGACTTTTTTTTTTTAAAAATGAAATTTTCTAGATGAGTGTTTTTCTAAAAGTTAGATTGTATATGTGATTTATATTTGTGATAGAGGTGGCAGAAGTGACTTTGTTTTCTAGATGAGCTCTTGTTTGACATAGCATTTAAAAAGTGGCGAAATGATGGTATGAAAAATGTATGTATGTATGTATGTATGTATGTATGTATGTATGTATGTATGTATGCATGAAATGACATGAATTGTATTGAATACTAATATGTATGTATGTATGTATGTATGCATGTATGTATGTATGTATGTATGTATGTATGTATGTATGTATGGCATGTATGCATGCATGTATGTATGCATGTATGTATGGTATGCATTGATGTATGCATGCATGGATGTATGTATGCATGTATGTATGTATGTATGTATGTATGTATGTATGCATGCATGCATGTATGTACATGCATGCATATATGTATGTATGTATGTATGTATGTATGTATGTATGTATGTATGTATGTATGTATGCATGTATTATCATGCATGCATGCACGCACGTATGTGATAATTTGGAATAAAAAATTTAAATGTAAATTTACTAAAAAAAACAATAAAACTACCATAAAAAAAATTACAACACAATGAAGTACTTAAATAAACCTAAAAAAAGAAGAAAGGAAGGGAAAATAAATATTTGGACACAAATCAAGCCATGTGGAAGCATTTTGGCCAAGTAAAAAAAAGAAAAAAAAATCATGTGCAAAATTCCATTAAATGATTATTATTTTAAGGAGGTGGAAATAGATATTATAAGAGGCCATTTAGCTCTACCAAGGGCCAAAATTTTGGCCAACTAGAAAGAGAAGAGAGAGCATAAGTTAGAAGAACAAAAGAACAAAGAGAGGAGACAAAGATCCAAGAAGAAAACTAGGTAAGTTTGTAATCCAATTTCACTTGTTCTTGCCTCTAAATCATTAGAAACCTCTTCTAATCCTCATATCCTTCTTGAAATCACATGAAGCAAGAAGAAAATCAAAGAGAACAGGGAGGAAAGAGACAGATTCGAAGAGAAAGGAGAGAGAATCAAGAGGTAATTCAAGAAACCTTGTTTTACTTGTTAATTTATAGTTGTTGTTGATGAATTGGTTGATTGTTACTACTGAAATTCGTATGAATCTCATTCCTTTCCAAAAGTTTAAAATTTCTTCAGCTAGAGGAAGCGGCTCCAAGGGTAAAGAGGTAGATATTGGCAACTGAGGGTTCCAGTCCTGTTTAAGTGTTGATGTTGGTTATCTGTAGTTTTATATTACCATTTTGGGATTTTTAAATATTATGTACAATCCGTGTGGGAATTCCTGTAATGTAATCCTATATCAATAAGTTTATGCTTTTTCTATTTGCCCATTGAACTCTGTGTTATTACTGTAATAAGTGTCGAAATATTAAGGGGTTTGACATGTATCATGTTACGTATCACCAGCCATATAACCTAGAGAGCTCTAGCTGTCTGAGTTTTCCATAGAGCTCTCCGGTTATATTGAGGATGATACGTAACATGACACTAAGCAATTAAGACATTTGCATTTTTTCATGTGGTTGACAACTATTTTCAAACCAATGTTTAGCTTCATGCTACAAATTCTTCATCGATAACATATGTTTTCATTAATTGTAGTAGCACACTAATTGAAACTTGCTGTCACAGTTCAAATTGGGAAGGCTATACAAGATGAAGCCAATCGATTGTATAGCTTTCCGAGTTTGAACGGTGTGAGCAGGTTTTCAATTATCGTATAATTAAATTTGTAGTTTTCTTAGAATGACACATTTGTAGTGGTTAATCATAGAAAGTGCTACAGAATGCAAAGAGTCTTGCACATTTGTAGCGGTTACTCCGAAAAACCGCTACAGAATGCAAACAATCAATCACATTTGTAGCGGTTAGATAAAATACTACAAAGTGTCACGATGAACGAGGTAGGGTTTCGTGATTTGTAGCGGTTTATATAAAACCGCTACAAATATTTACACTTTGTAGTGGTTGTATTGTAAAATCGCTACAAAGTTGAAGTGTTTAAACTCACGCCGCCACCAAACAAATAGTCACTCAAATTTGATTCTCACGCGCTGTCTTAAGACATTTAACTAAAGTATTTACAAAGTTATGGCTCCAGGGAGAGATTTAGAGAAGGGGAAGGAGTTGATATGTGCTAGAGCGCTTAAACTGGGGGGGGCAGTAGTAAAGGGGATGGTGGTAGTGTTGGAAATTGTGCCTTAGGGGCAAATCATTATACTTTAAACATTAATGTTATTTAAAGTATTTCTACATTTTGTTATCATATCATTTATATGTTTATTATGATAACTGTATCCTTGGATGTATCATAAAGATTATCCTAAATGTCTCGGTCGGTCATCTATGCGGGGAGCAAAGATGAAATAAGACCGATGGGACCTTGATGAGGTATGGAGATACGAATCAAAGTTATTGGCACTTGTAAGAGTACAAGGTCTTTGGATCGACCCACTATGAGAAAGCTGCATGGATTAAGTCATAAGCTTATCTCATGTATAACCACATCACAATGCCCTTTGACCTGAGATCATCATGGATTCCTACATGAGAGTCGCTGATCTTTGACCTAGTCAAAAGTCACCTTTGACCGGGTGATGATAAAGGCTTTGATCGGGATTAGTGGTTTTCATGTAGAGGAATGTGAATGGTCAAGATGAGATTTGTTCCTCACATTTGTAAAGAGATATTACTGGGCCCCTCGATGAGTAAGTCTGAGAAATGTATGGCCATACTACGATGGAAAGGAGTTTCCATTTCAATTGTGAGACTACTCAAGAATCGAGAAAGTAATGGTCAAGAACAGGAGGATGACACTATCCATGCTTCATCCTTGACCAAATTATCGCATGACAAAAGGGACGTGGCATGGTTGTATGATATGTTGCATTGTATCATCGATCCTCATATGAATTGGGCAGTCGTAATTGTAAGACCCGGCTGAACCCAAGAGGGGGGGTAGTGAATTGGGTGAAAGTTAAAATCTTGGAACTTTAAAAATCTTTTCGCAACTTACTGACAGCAGTTTGTATGACAGTAATGATTTATAAAGTGATAGACAGTCAATCAAACATATATGCTGGGAATGTAAGAGTTTAGGGAAGAGAATATGCAAACTAAGATTTATACTGATTCGGCCTAATATTTGACCTACGTCCAGTCCCCAAGCTCCATTTGAGATTTTCAATCCACTATCCTCTTGTTTAATCTGGGCACAAGAGAAGCCTTTACAATCCCACAAGTTCACCCAGGCACTTGTGAAGCCAAATCTCTCACCGAGATACTCCCCCTTACACAATGTAAGGTTACAATCTGTTTCCCACTCAAAATCGCCCAATCTTGAGTAACTCTCAGATAAAATGATTACAGTGAATCTTTTCTCTCAGAAGGGAATGAATAATCACTGGAATACAATACAAATTATTTCACTCTCTATGATGAACTATAAAGCATTGAGAACAGAGTGTGTATGAGATAAACGTTGGATTCATAATGTTGGCATTTTGATAGTGCAATCTCTTGTCATCGTTTTTCTCCATCTTGAATGTGTCTCTACTTATAGATGAAGATCATTTGACTGTTGATAATATGACCGTTGTGAATAGTAGCCATTGGAGATTAGTTGGAACTAGCCGTTAGAGCTTCTGCAGTGCATTTAATGTTCTGACATCACTTTTTACTTTATGCTTAAACCTTAGTTTAATGCATGTTTGATCATATGAAAAACACTAGCAAATTGATTAAACATAGTTAGGAATAGTAATGAGTGATGATATGAAGTATCTAGATCATACATGAAGATTTCACAAATTCATGAAAGATGATTTCAAAACAGAGATGACTTAAACTGGAGTTTGTTCAAGCAAACTGGTGTTTGCAATATTTTCGAAAAGCCAAACTTGAGTTTCCAAACACAAACTCGAGTTTTGTTGTTACTCAGGTATTCATCATGATTGAGCTTTGAAAAACACTTTGAAACAGGAGCAAACTTGAGTCATTAAATGACAAACTCAAGTTTGAGACTTTTGAAATGAAAATATGTTTAAGTCCACAAAGCTCAAAATTGGAGTTTTCAAATGGAAAGCTGGAGTTTTCTAAAGTTCAAAATAGTAAGGAGCTTTTTGCGACACAAAGCGGAGTTTGCTAACTAAAACTCGAGTTTGCTTAAAAGATGAAAAACTTTGAAAACTCTCGCAAGTGCAAACTGGAGTTTCCTAAGTCAAATTCGAGTTTTCTTAAAAGAGTAAATTCTTTGAAAGCTCTCAGCCAAACAGAACGTAAGAATATTATCAAGACGAAGATCAATTTATAGTGAGTGTAGCATCTTTGATATAGCTCTGAATTTGAAAAACCTCATATCCCCACAAAGCTATTTAAGTCTTCTTTCCAATACAAAAAGAATCAGTTCCAAACTCATTTGTATTCGACTATTATGATACGATGAATGAAGACTGTTCTTGACCAGTGATTTTGCAACATCCTGAACTGACTGTCAACTTTAAAACTTCATATTTCCTTCAATTGATCTTTTTTTCCCTGTGATCTTGATGTTTCTGAAAAGGTATTTGAGTCTAGTTTCAAATGGCATTGGTTTCTGCTCATTTCGATTTTTCGTTTGTGAGATAAACTCAAAATACTATAGCTTGGTCTGCTGTGTGGCGTGAATTTCAGTTCCAACTTCAACAGTTCATAGCTCTCTCATCTGAACTCCTTTAGATATGAATTTTATATCAAAATGACACATTGGGAGTCTAGTTTCAAACAAAATTGGTTTCACCTCAATCCGATTTCTGGTTTAGGAGATATCATGTTACACCTCCACAGGCCTCGCCCTTTCGGGTGGCGGGTTAGAGGGATTCCTCTTAACAGTTACCTTTCCTTCATTATAAGTTCAATTAAGAATTAATCAGAGTACATGCAACAGAGAACAAGATCGGTTTGGACGACTATCGCACTGGTAAAAGCATACATTAACAAAAAGTAAAGTCCCCGAAGGGTTAGGGTACTGATCATCCGGTAGTAAATGCGGAAATACAATATACTGTCATCCCAAAAGATAAAGTACAAAATACGATAGGGCATCCCTTATCCTTCAACAACACTGCCATCCTACCTCTCCAAAAAGGTCTTTCTCCTTTAAGCACGTCCCGCTGATTCAACAAAAGCTTCTGGAGTCCGGTATTGGCCCCCAGAGTAACCGTCAGTACTCATGCACTAAATGTGTGATGTGTATGTATGCAACCATGTAAATAAGAGAGAGTACAAGTAACATGCCAAATACACCATATATGCAAACAGATACACAAACGAACACGTCTTCGTACCGTCGGGCCGCCTTATCAAGGCAGGCCCCGGATTTACCGAAATTATAACCCTGTCTCCGTTGAGCTGCCCCTCAAGGCAGACCCCGGACCAAGCCACCGTGCGTGGGAACACAAACATCAACATGCTCTGTATGCATATTTGGCAACAGTATATACAAAAACACACACATGGCAAAAACACATAAAAGTGCCGGAGTACAGAGGTTACTACCTGATGAGATGAACACTGCTTTTGCTATCTTTATGTTTAGTGGCCTTTTCAAAAATACCCCTGACCTAAAAACATTAAAATACGCCATTTTCAGTATCTACAGAAATTCCCTTACATTTTTCTTTGCTAAAACCGAGCCTACAAGAAAATTCCAGAAATTCACTGTTTTTGTCCCAACTTTAGGGATTTTTCATAAATTCCAAAAACATCATATTTGCATGAAGTCGGTGCCATTAGAACCGTGGAGAAGTCTATTTCACAGGAAAAAAAATATTCAGACCCTGAAAGTACAATTATTTTGGCGTGTTGCTTACTTTTTCTCCTCTGGTCCAGATTCGCGTCACCGGTCCAAACTCCTTTTTCAACTATTTATTTCACCTAGTGAATCCTGACCAAATCTATCATATTATATATGTAAATTCATGCCCCGGATGTCTAGGTTTTTCATGAAACGTTTCGGCTTAAACCGAGTTCGTTTACCCCTTTAAAAACGCGTTAGAAGGTTCGCTGCCCAGATTCTCCAGAAACTGGCAGCACCCTAACTTAGGTGTTTTTGGTGTTCTCAACTTCGGCAACTTAACCCACAACTATAACCTATACAAAACCTCATTCCAGAGCCATTGGTGACCTTAAAATTTCAAGAATCCATCCTTAACCTTAAGCTTATACTATTTGCACGAATTTACACCACAAGAACACAATAAATGAAGTTGTCGGTGTTACCTTAGAATCAGAGAAACGGTAGATGAACTTGGGATCTTGACCTTGGAGCCTTGGGTTATGGAGGGCTGAGCTTTCTCTTTCCTTTTCTGGAAATTTCGTGCAAAGGGTGAAAAAGAAAGGTGAAAACACCTTTTTATAAAGGTGAATTTGACCCGGTGAATTCTGGAATTAACCGGTGTAAATTTCTGGCTAGCAGGGAGTAATTTGGATATGAGATTTGACTTAATTCTCAAGTTTTTCTAGAGAAATCCAGGGGTATCCAGCAGCTTCCAAGTGGCGCCTCCCCATCCAAAAATATCTAGATATTTTCCTACTTTTGGGGCAAATTACGCACTTTAGCCCGAAACTTTCACAAATTGCGATTGTGGCCCAAAACTTTTTAATAATTACCAACTTTTTGCCCAAGCTTTCTCCTGCCCTAAAGTACACATGGGATGCCACCTTGGGCCCAACACGGGCAGGAGAAAGCTTGTTGGACTACCTTGTGTTAGGCTATTCTTGTTGGGCCCAAAACTTTTGAGTGTATCTCACAAACGAAAAATTCAAATGAGTTGAAACCGGTGCCATTGGAAACTAGACTCAAAATGAGTTCAACGATAATTTGAACCACTCAAAATGAAGATCAATTGAAGGAGATATGATGTTTTAAAGTTGACGGTCGATTCGGGATCTTTGCAGAAAACGCTGATCAAGAACAACCTCCATTCATCTGATGTTAATGGACGAACTACAACTAGTTTGGAGCTGATTCTTCTTGCATTGGAAAGAAGACTCAAAGAGCTATATAGGGATAAGTGGTTTTCCAAATTTGGAGTTATATCAAGGATGCTACATTCACTGGAAATTAACCCTTGATGATATGCTTGCATTCTGAAAACAGAGAGCTAAATCACCAAGAGGGGGGTGAATTGGGGATTTTGAAAATCTTTTCGAGAATAGCTCGTTTTTGAACACTAAAACAGAGATGAGCTAAGATGAGAGTAGAAGAGCAAGACACAAGGATTTATACTGGTTCGGTCCAATCTCTTGACCTACGTCCGGTCCCGGACTCTCCGGGTTTTTCACTATTTCAAAAGATTACACACTCGTACTCAAGAGTAATTCTCTCACTAGAACTTACTCCCCTTACAAGTTGTAATCAATGAACCCAATCACCAAGTCCCCAAACTTGTGATTCCTTACAATAAATGCTTTACAAGAATGAAACTCTCTCTAAGAGTGTATTATGATAAACACGAAGCTTTGTATCAAAAGTCACTTTCACACAGAAGAACTAGAGAGTAGTTGAGAGCTTTGAATGATTTTCGTTTTTCAGCAGATGTGTGTTGTTAGGAAACTTGAATGCTGCTCTATTTATGCTCAGAGATCATTTAATGACCGTTGCCAACTTCATATATCCGTTGAGGGATTATTCTAGCTGTTGGAGGCAATTCTGGGTTTTCTCTCACTAGTCTTCATTTAATCCAGCTGTGTAGGAGGTCAGAGTTGATTTCAGACAAATCAATCCGTTGGTGTAGCAGAAGCTGGAAGTGAAGAACATTCTTTAATGCTTTGCAAGCGTGTACAGATGGATTACCAGAAGTATGCAACTTTTCTGGTTGAAGCATTTAATGTTCTGACATGCTTTTTGCTTTTCCACTAAATCTTCATTTAATCTTGTTTAAGCAAGATGAAACTTACTAACAAAGTGGTTAAACATAGCAGGGAATATGCAAGAATGATAATAGAAAGTATTAGGATCAATCAAGAAGGATTCACAGATTCGCCAGATTTGAATTTTAAACTCTGTAATGAAAACTCGAGTTTTGATTTCAAAACTCGAGTTTTGGACTTTGATGAGTAAAATTGATTTAAGTCCAAAACATCAAAACTGGAGGTTTATTTGCAAAACTCTGGAGGTTTTCAAAAACGTTGAAGTGTATCAAACTTTACGTTCGGCCAAAACTCGAGTTTTGATATCAAAACTCGAGTTTTCATTTAAACATGAAAACTTGGGTAAATTTGCGCCAAGACAAAACTGGAGGTTTTAGAAGAAGCGCGCGTTTTCAAGACTCGAAAATTCAAAGACTTTGTCAAATCAAAACTCGAGTTTTGAAATCAAAACTTGAGTTTTCACTTTCTTGTGAAAACATTGTTAAAAACCAAAACTGGAGTTTTCATGGAAAACTGGAGGTTTTGGAAGCCGAGAAAATCCAAGAACTTTACGTTCGATCAAAACTCGAGTTTTGAAAGCAAAACTTGAGTTTTCACTCTCTTGTGAAAACATTGTCCAAAACCAAAACTGGAGTTTTATTGAGAAACTGGAGGTTTTGAAAATGTGCCAAAAGCGAAAGCTTTACGCCAACTCAAAACTCGAGTTTTGCCTCAAAACTCGAGTTTTCACTTGTTGGTGAAAACTTGGAATATTTCAAGTTAATTTGAAAACGAAGGTTTTAGCCAAAAAGCGGAGGTTTTCAAAATCTCAAAATGTAGGAGACTTTACGTGAGTCCAAAACTCGAGTTTTAAATGAAAACTGGAGTTTTGACTTTCTCAAAAATATTGAGAAGTCTCGTGTAGTTAAAACTTGAGTTTTGAAAGAAAAGCGGCGGTTTTGCTTTGATCGAGAATTGGTTTCTTCTACGTAGGTTAAAACTCGAGTTTTGAATCCAAAACTCGAGTTTTGCTTTGATAGTAAGTTTTTTTAATTTACAAAGCAAAACTTTATCCTTTGCTTACAACTTGTTGGTAATCATCAAAACCTTTTGAGAACTAACAGATATGATGTTTTAAAGTTGACGGTCAGTTCATGATGCTGCAGAAAACGCTGATCAAGAACAACCTCCATTCATCTGATGTTAATGGACGAACTACAACTAGTTTGGAGCTGATTCTTCTTGCATTGGAAAGAAGACTCAAAGAGCTATATAGGGATAAGTGGTTTTCCAAATTTGGAGTTATATCAAGGATGCTACATTCACTGGAAATTAACCCTTGATGATATGCTTGCATTCTGAAAAGCAGAGAACAATTCATGTTGAATTGAATTATTGCCTCGAGTCAAGAAGATGAGAGAGAAAATTAAGAAGAGCTTCGCCTCAAGTTCATATGCGTTGTGCCTCGAGTCGACGAAGGCAGAAAGCTTGCTTGAGCAGACAATTGGCCATGCCCGAGCATCATCAAGCAATCTAGGAAATTGTGAAGTTTGAAGAGTCTTGCCCGAGCATAGAAGAAGTCTTGCCCTAGCACCATGCTCGAGCAGACCATCTATGATGCTCGAGCATCATCGGACTTAAAACGAAGAAATGCAAGATAGAGAGCCATGCTCGAGCATCAACGTGACAATCAACAAATTCACTGAGATGAAGAGTCATGCTTGAGCAGAGATGAAAGCTTGCTTGAGCACCATGCTCGAGCACCATCACTGAATTCACAAATCCTTTCCTCTGTCTATCTCTTGCCCGAGCAAGGATCATGTCTTGCTCGAGCATCAGCGAAAGGAGTTTTCTAAATCTTCACCAAGAGAAGCTTGCCCGAGCAAGCCTAGTTGGTTGCTCGAGCATGAGACGTTCATCACATCTACAATGTATCTTCTCAATGGTTGCCCGAGCAAGCTCATTGGAGTGCTTGAGCAGGGTGCTCGAGCAGTAGTTCCTTGTTGCCCGAGCATAAGACGATGATCTCTATTTACAACATATTTACACCTTGGTTGCCCGAGCATACAAACAAGAATGCTCGAGCATGATCATCTCTGGTTTTTCAAATCTCCGTCTTCGAAAATCTTAAATCATCGAATGTGCTCTCATATTCTTATATGATTACTCATTACTATTGCTAATTGCTTTTAATCAGTTTGTTAATGAGTTTCAGATGATTATATCATGGATTAACAACAAATTGTCATAAAGCAATTTGTGTGTCAGAAGCATTAACTACTACGTCAGAAAATAGAGGAAAGCTTCTGAGTCTAACGGATAGTTTGAACATACCAACGAAAAGCTTGAATCTTCTCAACGGCTATTAATACAACACTCAAGACGGAGCATTAACAAAGTCAACGATAAACATTTTATGATTAAAGTTGGATTAGAGCTCAACGGTCAAAAAGCAACAAAAGCTTCAACGGATACTTCCAACTGATTTCCAACGGTCGAATGCTTGCAACGGTCGAAACACAATAACCTATAAATTGCGAAGTCTTCAAACCGGAAGAAGTGACGACGATTGATGAATGACTCGACGAACCCAATGAAATGATTTTACTACTTCACCGTCAATAGTTCAATAACTCATACACTCTGTTTCTCAATGTTTATATAGTTTACAGTAGAGAGTGAGATGATCGATTATGTACTTCAGTGATTATTATTCATCTACTCTGTGAGAGAGTCCAAACACTTATTTGATTATCTGTTTAGTGATCAAATCTCAAGGTTGTGGAACCTGTGACAGTGGGTGTACAGTTATAACTTATAAGGGGGAGTGAGTCCAAGAGTGAGAGGATCATCCTTCGTTTACATAGTGTGTAATTGTATCCTTACAGTGTGTAAGGGGGAGTATCTCGGTAAGAGATTGTAAAGGCAGCACAAGTGCCCGACTAAACTTGTGAGGTTGTAAAGGCTTTTCTCTTGTGCCCAGTTAAGCAAGGAGATAGTAGATTGAAAATCTCAAGTGGAGCTTGGGGACTGGATGTAGGTCAAGAAAGGGCTGAACCAGTATAAATCACAGTTTGCATATTCTCTTTCCCTATCTCTTATATTTCCAGTATATGTTTATTTGAATATCAAACTGTTGATTTAAAAACGCGAAAAGATTTTCAAAATGTCAAGTTTTTAATTTTCACCCAATTCACCCCCCTCTTGGGTTTAGCCGGAATTTCATAAATGCATAAATAATGCATGTAAGAAAAACCATAATTAAACAAATACCACATAACATTCAATATCAAGGCACACAGCCAAATCCAGAACTAGCAGTCCTAATAGCACACAACACATACTGCAGTGGTCCTAATAGCACACAACACAGACCACCGGGCACAGCACACAACAAAACCCTTTATGCACACAACATATTCCGGTTTCATAGCGCTTGGAAATGAATGATAACTAAATGTATGCAATTTCAAGGTAAAACATACATACACAAGTCATACAGAGTATATGAGGATTAAGGTCACTACCTGATTGCTTCAAAATCTTCAATTGGTTTCACGTTCGTTTAATTGTCTCGGCAACTATCGAGTCCTATAAATGTATATTTACAGACGGTGGGTTATTATTTGCCCAAACTCTTCACAATCTCCAACATCATGGTACTAGGCTTAGTGTAAGGCTATTGGGCCTTATTTTCATTTTTACTCTTAGGCCGAATTTTTGCCAATTTACTATTATATTAATAAATGTTATTATTATTATTTTAATATTTTCTATTTATTATTATTTCTCTACAATTATTTTAATATGCAGCAACATTTTGGGTTCCTAAACAGTGAGTTTTTGCTTCAGTTTCCTTTCTTTTCTTCCTATACATATACAATGATATATTTATACATTCACATATATATACTTATATAACCATAAGCTTTTCCTTTTTGCTTCCTTATGCAGCGATATATATATATATATATATATATATATATATATATATATATATATATATATATATATATATATATGCTTTGGTTTCTTTATGTGTGTGTATATATATTAACAAAACCTTAACACACACACACACACATATATATATATATATATATTCCAACGAAACCATATGCATAATGCCAGCAAGCTTTTTTTTTTTTTTTTTTTTTTTATAAAAAAAAAGACAAAGCCTTAAACATTAAGCTTTAGGCATACACGATTTCATTATCTATTAACAGGGCATCTATATATATATATATATATATATATATATATATATATATATATATATATATATATATATATATATATACCTTATAATAAGGATCAGAGGGAGTATATATATACACATATGATGCTGATTTTTTTAATATATATATCACATCACACCCTTGTCTCTTTATCTTGGTTTTCACTCTCAAATCTGCTTCTGTTTCAAGTTTGAAAGTGATAGGATGAATGAGAACCAAGGCAACACTTAAATAGAATTTTAAGGGTCCAGTTCGACGCAATAAAAGAATGAACCAAAGGAGAAGGACCGGCGTGTAATAATCTGGAAAAGCATGGAGGTTGCTGTTGCGTGTGAACAGTAAGGCCAAAAGATACACTGAGGTTTTCTGTCCCTTTTTCCTTTCTTATCGTTGTGCTTGCGTGTCGGTCATGGTGGTGATAATTCGTGGTTTCTGTCATGTGCAATGGAAAAATGAAGAAATAGGTACTGTGTAGGTCAAATTGGTTTTGGTCCAAAGGTTTAATAGGTTGGGCTTGGTTGGCACGTATGGCTGCTTAGTCCAATAGTGAATCAAAATGAAGCAATGGAATAATGGCTTCTAATATATATGTGTTTCTGCCCATTGGTTCTGTATGCATTCTATTGTGATCTCTTTTTGTTTTTTCTATTTTGTGACGTTGGGCCAAAACCAAAAATGAATTAAGGAAGTTATGTTGTGTGCATGGTTTATAAGGTGTGGGCTTAACTAGGAAGTCCACATTGTATTCACTTGAGGAACCCATTAATCATATATATAAGGCTTATTTGAAATTTATTCTTTTCGCAAATTAGTTTAGGGAAAATAAGCCTTTACTTCCTATAATTAATTTTATAATTATTTTAAAACAAAATTTCATAAATATCCAATATAATATTTCCATACAACATTTCTAATTCCAAATCCCAAAATTTGGGATGTTACAATTGTGTATCAAAATATGAGTAAACTACTACTCCCTCCGATCCTAATTATATAGGACAATATTTAGGAGTTGATCTTGATCCTAATTATAGGATAACATTTTAATTTTTATCAATTTCTTCATAAAATAATACCTTTATTGATACTTTCTCAATAATAATTAAACACAATGATAATTTAATAATTCACACACACACACACACACACACACACACATATATTCTATAAAAAAAAAAAATGTACAATTTTTTAATGGAACTTTTTTTTTTAGTGTAATAATACAATTTGGCCCCCCAAAGTAGTAAAATTAAATTACACCTTTTTGTTTTAATTCTTTTTATATTGTCTTTTGTGATAGCTTGAAGAAGTGTACAATGTCAGATTGAGTGAGAACTCCAAGAAGTCTACGATATATATGTGTGTGTTTTTGTGAATATTTTTTGTATTTGTGTGTAAAATATATCTATATTGGCCCCCAAACTTTTCCTCCAAGCGCACGCACACACACACATATATATATTCACACTCATTAAAGCCATATACACCTCAATTCTATTGTCTTTTGTGACTTGAAGAAGAATATATAGTGAGAATATATATATATATATATATATATATATACATATATATATATTATATATATATATATATATATGATGATAAACACACTCATACAACACACATTTTTATTAGGAAAAAAAGGCCCACACTTCATGGATTTTCAAATATTCTCAGACTGTGTGAGAGCTCAAAGAAGTCTATGATGCCGGACTATATGAAAGCTTGTAGAAGTCGACGATGCCAGACTCGGAGAAGTCGTGTGAGGTCAGAGAGGTACAAATGCATGGGGCTATTGATTCAACAATATTTTCCTGAAGTCATTTTAAATTTTAAATAAGGGCATTTTAGGAAAATAAATATAATTAACTAATTTAACTACTATCTTTAATCTCTCCAAAGTTTGGTAAATATATTCTATAATTAGGACCGGAGGGAGTATTATTTTTTGGGATTGATGAATTAGTTAAAGTGGTTTACTATACTATAAACCGATTGGGATATGGGGTATGCGTACATGTCAAGGTATCCATATACTATCCATTATATTTGAGTTATATATATTATATATACAGTATATGTTATAATATTGCCCCCAACATGGCACTGTCCATACAACTTTAAATATAGATTCGTGTCATCATGTCAATCATTTAACTTTTCATCTAGCCTCTCTCCCCAGTATTGTTCAAGTTTAGATCAGTACCTTAAAATTTCATTGTCTTCCCAATACCAAAAGAAAGAGACTGAGAGAAAATCATCATATGGCTTCATCGTCGGAGAAGACCATCTGTGTGACGGGAGCTTCCGGCTATATTGGTTCCAGGCTTGTACAGAGACTTCTCGAACGCGGTTATACTGTTCGAGCCACGGTACTCGACCCTGGTAAGTTGCCTATCACTACCCTTTTCCTAAATTACAAAGCAAGTATCCTAACGACTCGAAATCACAAGTAAGATCTTACGCACGACCTCCCACCTCCATGCTAATCAGTTCTCTGATGTCTACCAAATGTCGTTGTTCTTATAATTATCCTTTAAGATCTTTATTTGGTTTTGCAGATAACATGGAGGAGGTGAAGCATTTGATAGAACTGCGAGGTGCTGAGACAAAGTTGAGTATTTGGAAGGCAGATCTTAGGCGAGAGGGAAGTTTCGATGAAGTCATAAGTGGCTGCAATGGAGTTTTCCATCTAGCCACCCCTATGGATTTCGAATCCAAGGATCCTGAGGTATTATATTCTTCCGCTGTTTTTGGGGCTAAAATTAGTTTGGTAATTAGGAAGAGTTTTTACTTTTTGGGGTCGGAGGTTTGATCATTAAGAAGAAATCATGAAAGAAATGAAAGAGTAATTAATGACATGAATTATCTCTATTAAAATAATTCAAATATTTTATATTGAGTCTTCAAATATCATAGATATTATTTTACTATATCTAATATAGAAGGGTATACTAAATTTTGAGATAAACTATATTCAAACTATGTAAGTTTTAAAAATTAAATATATTAGAATAAGATGGAGTAAAATAGTTAACATGCTTTAGAACTTGAGGCAAATCTGGCCATACATATTTTGTTTTATGGTAGAAGCATGTCAATTTAAAATTATTTTTCTTGGTCCAACATTTGATGATATTTACTTTATTATTAACTTAAATAATTAAAACTTGGAACTTTAAAATTCTCATTTCTCCTCATTATATTCATTACGTACTATAAAAAATGGCATATTTGACAGTTATTTTTGCATTTAACAGTTAAGTAATAAGGCTTTAGCGTTGGTATGATATGTTACTACATTGACTTGCTATGTAGCAATTATTTAATTAGTAAACAGTTATAATGTTCAATTAATAAGATACCAATTTTGGTAATTTTAATACTTTTACTTGACGGGTTTTTGTTTTTGTTTTTTTTCAAAAACGTCAAGATACCAATTTTGACAGTTATACCATATAATTGAAAGGTATTTATGTACAGTTAAAACAGGACAGTTGCTTTTCAGGCAGCCCCTACATTATATTATCTTATAACTAACCAATACCAACAATCAAACAACAAAGCCAAACGATTACAATAAACCCAAAATCCATATAAATTCAACTAATACCACAATATAACTTGTTTCCCAATTGTTTTTTTGTTTTTTTAAAAAAAACTTTCTACACTGATCGTGTCTATAACCATTATAGAAATGTCATTTTCTACACCGGTTGTATCTACACTAATTGGGGAATTGGTGTAAAAAGGTCTTTTTAATCAGTGTGCATGAAACCCTTTCAGCACTAGTGTAAATCACTTATTTTGCCTCACTTATTGTTGGAAATTGAACCGTCTTTCAAATTTCATTATGTCGCCAAAGATTTAAACTATGGTGTAGCGGTTTTACCGCTATAGATGACATTACTACAAAATAACACAAACCGCTACAAAATACTTTTTTTGGAAAATATTTTGCCACCTTTTTTTAAAGCATTTTTTCCCATAACAAATATTGTAGCGGTTTAACACTACTATATATACAAAATAATGGATAAATTTTTATGTTACAACATTTGATGAAATTTCAAAGAGGTGCCAAAGATTCAAATATAACCGCTACAAAAAGCCAATTTTTTTTGGAAAATAACCTTTTTTTTTTTTTAAAAAAATCAAAATAATGGTTTTAGATTATTTTATTAATTAACTAATAGTTGTAATAACTGTTTTAGATTTTTTATTAATTATTTTTATTAAAAATAATTAATATTAAAATATGATATTTGATTATATATAGTTATTATATAGGTGTAAAACATGAGATTGTATAGGTATAATAACAACTAATTATGATTTCATTTAAATAATATTTAATTCTAGAATAATGTACGTGAAAGTGGAAAGAAAGTTGTAGAATATTCATAAAGTTTAGAATTAAAAAAAAAATTAGTATAACAAAGTTAGAAGAAAAAAGAAATATTTCGATAAACATCATATTTAATCCGGTTAAACAACATTTACCTCTTCAAACACTTAATCTCTTTGAGAAAACATAGAAATATGAGAGAAGTTGAGAGAAAATGTGTGTAGAAAATGAAACTGAAGCATATTAAATGAGGTTTGGTGGGGTATTTATATTAATGTCTATGCAACACTTTGTAGCGGTTGAGATAATGTTTGTTGTAGCGGTTTCATTTAGTAGCAGTGAAGGCGACGTCAACCGCTACAAAGCCTATTATTTTTTTTTTAAATTTTAAAAAAATAGAAGATTATAGATTAAATCGTAAGCACAATTTTTTATGTTAATCTTCGTTGCCATCCTTACAAAAAAAGTATGGAGAAAATGTTACTTGTGAGTTTAATATGTTTGAACACAAATTAAACTTTAGTTAAATGTTATTATTTCATAAAGCGTATACGAAAAAACGTATCGAACTGTAGGTAAATTTTCATCGTAGTCTGGGAAGAAGTTTTCGAAATTGGCGGGCTGGAACGACTCACTCTCGTAGGCGACGTTATCACCATTGCCCATGTCGTAAAGGTCCTGAGGTTTTAAGTGAACCACCATATTCCAATCCCTGTGCCTCTCATCGGCGACATAATAAACTTGATGTGCCTCTGAGGCAAGAATACATAGCTCATCATCTTCAGATTACCGGTGTGAATAGGCCGGGAGAAATTCATTGATGTGATGCCTAAGTTGCCAGTCGTGAGTCCCCGAGACTGAAGGTGGAATATCACCTAGAAGGGGAGGGGTGAATAGGTGATTATAAAATCATTTCGGTGAATGCTCAAGAACACTAAAACAGAGACATAGAGAGGTAATAAAAACAAAGAGATTATACTAGTTTGGTCTAACTCCTTGACCTACATCCAGTCCCCAAGCACCTTGGGATTTTCACTAACTCTTAATCACAGTTACAATTACACACTTCATACTTGAGATGATCCTTTCACACTAGGACTCACTCCCCCTTACAAGTTGTAATCGTACATCCACAATTAAGGTTCCACAACCTTAAGATTTAACAACTAAACATGTAATCAAATAAGTGTTTAGAAAATCTCTCACAGAGCAGATGAATAATAATCACTAAAGTACAAAGATATTCGAAGATATTTAAATGAAACTTAATGTAAATTGCAATAAGCTCGAATTGAATGTGCAGAGTTTTAATGGTTGGCAAATTTAATGCTTTTGGAATAACCGTTGAGGAATCTTGAAGACTATCCGTTGTGGCTCTTCAAAGTAGCCGTTAGACAGTTGAAACTTGATAGTCGTTTTGCCATTAATGTTTTGGAGTAATCGCCGTCTTCAATATTCTTTTATTCCTTTTGTTTTTGATCTTTGTGACAACAATTAGAATGAAGTTTAGCATGCCAGAAACGTATTTCGATTGCTCAGAGGTATGGTTGCTGAGATTATGTCTCGAATAGGTAAGAGCATTTAATGTTCTGACACAAAAATTGCTTTATCCCAAAATGACGTTGATCCTCATTATAATCATCTAAAACTCATTAACAAACTGATTAACCATAGTTAGGAATAATAATGAGAGATGATATGAAGTATCTAAATCAATCTTAGTGAATTAAAAGATTCGGACATGGAGATTTTCAAATAGAGAATAATTGGCTCGAGTTAAACCTATTTTGGCTTGAGTCAATTTTACTTTGGCTCAAAATGATTAACTGGGTAACCTTGGCTCGAGTTTATGGGTAAACTCGAGTCATAGAAAAAGTGGCTCGAGTCAATCTTCATTTGAATATTTGACTGAAGATGATTTTGAAAGACTTCAACTCGAGTCAACAGGACGTGGCTCGAGTTTAGGTCAAAACTCGAGTCTCTAAAGAATGGCTTGAGTCAGACGCTGAGAAATCATTTTTTGGAAATGATTTGAAAAATTCTTTTTAACTC
This sequence comes from Acacia melanoxylon, assembly GCA_019022615.1. NCBI lineage: Eukaryota > Viridiplantae > Streptophyta > Magnoliopsida > Fabales > Fabaceae > Acacia > Acacia melanoxylon. The sequence goes on from JAFJYJ010000014.1 coordinate 2,033,847, forward strand.
GAGGCAATGAGTGCTGGCTCGAGTTAAAAGTCCATTTGAATATAACGGTCAAATTCCAGGCTCACATCAAAAGGTCTTAAGCTCGAGGCAACTAACTCAGTTTTTGAAAACATTTTAAGTTCACAGATATTTGGCTTGAGTCACCGGGCTGGCTCGAGTTTATGCCTAAACTCGAGTCTGCTAAATGTGGCTTGAGTCAAGAAGATTGTGAGGCTCTGGTCACACATGACTTGGCTCGAGTTTGACATCTCTAACTCGAGCCAATCTAACAGTAAAAACCATAGATTGACATGATCCAAGATTGAGTGAGATAAAACTATTTTGGCTTGGATCATATGCCTTATTTTGTTTACAATGATTAGTTATCATCAAAACATACTTAGAGAACTAATAGAGACGTTGTCGTATTTGCCCACAAACACTTGAACAGCGTCACGATGAAATGACATTGGTAATTTATTTTGACCACATCAAGCCACTTTCCATAATACGGGACGTCATTGAACTACAAGTTCCCGTCACTGCTGCTCGCATAACTCAGCCCAAACGTGCCATAAACACAAAAGTGTTGGGTCAGCAATCCCTGATCTCGTGAAATGGTTCAAAACTTGAAACCATTGACATTGTATGTCGTAAATCTTTGGGCGTGGTCAAGAGGGCCGAGTGCGAGAGCTCTGAATTATGGTGAGTGCAAGTTGTGGTCATTCAGTAGTCTCCTCGTAAACCAACTCGAGAATTCTTTGTAGACCTTTCTATCAATTTCGGAGGACGTCTATGAGCGAATCCTTAGTTGATGCTTCAGATTACTCCTGAATTCCCTGCAATTAAACATGCAATGACGATCATGAAATGTAAGTATAAAATGTAAGGAAATATATAAGATAACATATATCTGTGTGCAATTCTTACTGAAGGTACGGTTCAACTTTAGTACAATTAATCAAGACATGTCTATGTGCTTGAAACTTCTCAGTTGCCGTTAGTTTGAAGTTCTCACTTCCGCCAACTGGTTTACCAACACGAGGGATTACCAACTCTGTTGTTGATGGCTCTGGCTCAAGCTCAGGACAATCATCTACACAAGGCGGTCGGTTGAAAGACATCTCAATGTCATCAAATTACCTTGAACAAAAATACAAGACTTCATCCCCTATATAACCTTATACTATTGAACCTTCAGGCCATGCCTTATTCCTCACGTAAGATTTCAGTTTCCCAATAAACCTATAAAGTAATGAAGGAAAAATGTCGATATATCAATGTTAAAATGTACGATTAGGAAGTAATGATGAAGTAAGTAATTTTAAATGAGTACCTCTCAAAAGGATACATCCATCAGTAGTGAATTGGGCCAACAAGCTTTGTTTCGTAAACAAGGTGTACTGTCAGTGAATAATTACCGTGAAAAAGACGGAGGAAATATCATCTCCAAATGACACATCGTAAGGATGATTTTTTGTTGCAGCTGGTCAAGCTCCTCTATGATCAAAACCTTGGAACAAAACTTCTTGAAGAAAGAACACAGCTCGACCAAAACGATAGACACATTGAGAGGCAGCGTATTTTTGATGGCCAGCGGAAGTAACTGTTGCATAAGCACAAGTGAGTCGTGACTCTTCAGCCCAACAACCTTTCGAGCCTGCACGTCAACACATCATGAAATGTTGCTTGAATACCCGTTAGGAACTTTTATTTTCTTCAACATCGTGAGGAAGATTTCCTTTTTCAGTTTTGTCAGGGTGAATTTTTCTGATTGAAATTTGTCATGCTCATCCGACCACGTGTCTTCACGAACTCCCATGTCTTGTAAATCTTTCCTCGCTTGAAGATGATCTTTTGACTTGCCTAGTTTGTTTATAATTGTGCACAACACATTGTCGCACACATTGTTTTCAATGTGCATGACATCCAGAATGTGTTGGAGCAAATTATTTTTTCAAAACAGAAGAGTGAAGAAGACGCTTATCTTCCGCTATTACTGGGGCGCAGAACTAGAAGCCCTAGCAGTCTTTGTCTCGGCCTTTGCTGGAACTTCATTTTTTCCATACTCAAATTCAACATCCTGAAGCTGCTCTATTATTTCTGCATCGGATAAATTTTGAGGAGGTCCTCTTTTTTCCTGTTGCCCATTGAAATGATTGCGTTGCAACCTAAACTTGTGTGTACCATTGAGAAACCTTCGATGACCCATGAAGCACCACTTACGACTGTGGGGAAGGCGCACTGAGATAAAGTCAAAATTGCAAGCTGGACACGCAAGGCCGTCATGCACATTCCACCCGAATAATGTTCCCAGGCCAGGAAAGTCACTTATCGTCCACATCAAGACCGCTTGGAAGTTGAACAGTGTCTTCTTTTGTGCATCATACGTCTCGACGCCTACATTCCACAAGTCCACCAACTCTGCAATAAGCAGTTGGAGATATGCATCGATGTCATTTCCGGTGCCTTTTTTCCTGGAATGATCATAGACATAATGAAGGAGCTTTGTCTCATGCACATCCAGGGGGCAAGTTGTAGGGTATTAAGACAACTGGCCATATACTATAGCTTGTGCTAAGATTCCCAAACTGATTAAAACTGTTGATCGCCAAAGCAAGACAAACATTTCTAGGGTCCTACCACAAAATCTAGAAAGTCTGAGTCGAACGCTTTTCATGCTTCAGCATCTCGTGGATGTTTGAATTTACCATCTTTGTTTTTGTCAGCTTCATGCCACCTTATATGGTCAGCTGTCTTAGATGACATAAACAATCTTTGTAACCGAGGTTTTAAAGGAAAGTACCTGCGAATCTATGCGGGTTTCTTCTTCTGCTTTTCCCCTTTCGAACTGTCCTAAACCTTGAAGTGTGACACTATTTACAAGTCTCCCTGTGAGCATCCTCTCCCCAATAAAGCATACAGTCATTGGGCATGCATCGACTTTTTCGTAGTCCAAACCTAATTTGTTAATTATCTTCTTGGCCTCGTAGAAGGTTGTGGGAATGTTGGAGTTAGGGAAAGCATCTCGTAGTAATTCCAACAACATCGACATTGCCTTATCAGTGATCCACACAAGCACTTGATATGGTACAATTTGATCAAGAAAGATAATTTAGAGTATTTCCGACAACCTTGATACAAAGGATGATCACTCTCATCCATCAAGCTGAAAAATTCCTGAGCTGCATCGTTCTTGAAGAAAACAGGTTCTGCACCTTGAACTTCTATCGTGAAGTTATCGTCTTGAAAACCAAAAGTATCACAAACAGCTTCATTAACCGGATCGTCTTGATATACTTGATTTCCTACTTGTGAGCTTCGAGGAAGATGATCCCCATATCTCATACCATGTTTCTCACCATGAACTCCCCAGAATGTATATTCTTTCGGGAAAGGCTTTAGAAGAAGATATTCCATAGCACCTTCTCGTGTATGCCACTTCTTAAACATGCATCGACAACATGGACACACGATCTTACCATTAATGCTAGCATGAGAGAAGACAAAATCTAAGAAAGTGTTCAATCCTGCTAAATATATGGGAGAATTGCGAGGCAACTTGATCTATGACTTATCCATATGTAGTAAACAAAGCTAGGATAGAATATAGATGAAGAGAGAATGTTTAACTATCTTCACAGCACTTGAGATCCTTAATTGCAACATTGGATAATTTGTAGTGGTTCAAAAACCGCTACAAATATATAATACTATTTGTAGCGGTTACAAAACCGCTGCATTAACCACTACAAATTTGAATTTCAAATTGAATAAAAGACCTCCAGAGTTTCGTGGTGGTTAATAAAATGCTACAAAATGTGAGCCGTTGGACATTTGTAGCGGTTTATTTTGGTAACTGCTACAAAGCGCTGGCAGTCTTTTATTCAGTTTGAAATTCAAATTTGTAGCGTTTTGTATATGTAAACCCGCAAAAGTTAAATTTAACTATTCTAAAGTTAAAATAATATATTTTTATTCACTAAATATTTATTCCATTATTTATTTAACAATATCTATTTTATTTAACTATAAAAAATTTATTTCACTAAATATATTTTTCAATAACAATTGTTATATATTATAAGTAACATTAATAAACTAAAATAAATCAATTGAAGTATTAAAATAGTACTCCATTATCTAAAACACACTAAAATAAAATATCACAACCATTTTAAGTACAAAAATGTTTCTACGAATATAAATAAAAACTAATTATCGGAGCCTGATGATCAAGTCTTGTATGAGGGGGGGTGTATGTGAAGAACCGGCTATCACCCAAGAGGGCGGGTGAATTGGGTGTCTGATAAAATTTTCGAAAACTTTGAAAATCTTTTCGCAAATTACTGAAAGTAGTTCGAATGACAGAATTAGTTTATAAAGCAATAATCGTCATTCAAACATGTATCTTTGAAATGTAAGAGTTTAGGGAAGAGAATATGCAACCGAGATTTATCTTGGTTTGGCCCAATCCTTGACCTACGTCTAGTCCCAAGCTCCACATGAGATTTTCAATCCACTATCTCCTTGTTTAAAGGGCACAAGAGAAAGCCTTTACAACCTCACAAGTTTGGTCGGGCACTTGTGTAGCATTTACAATCTCTTACCGAGATATCCTCTTACGCATTGTAAGAATACAATTACCGACTTTGTAAATGAAGGATGATCCTCTCACTCTTGGACTCACTCCCCTTACAAGTTGTAACTGTACACCCACTCTCAAAGGTTCCACAACCTTGAGATTTGATCACTAAACAGGTAATCAAATAAGTGTTTGGACTCTCTCACAGAGTAGATGAATAATAATCACTGAAGTACATAATTGATCATCTCACTCTCTATTGTAAACTATATAAACATTGAGAAACAGTGTGTATGAGATAAGTGTTGGATTCAGAATATCATCATTTCGACAGTTCAAGCTCGTATCTCTTCTTGAAGTTTGAATGCTTGTTCTTTTATAGCTAACCAATAGCATTCGACCATTAGAGCAATTCTTCAGTTGAGCTTCTTAGAATATTAAAGTTGGAACTAGCCGTTGAAGCTTCTGACGTCATCATCTGCTTTTTGATAATCTGATGTTAATCCTTCATTTGATTATCTGAAACTTGCCAACAAACATGATTAATAGCGTTGGGAAGTATAGCAAACAGAAATCAATTGATAACAATCATTTCTGAATTCTCTGAGACGTTGTGGAATTGTGCTCTGCTGTCTGATAAGTTATGTGCTTGAGTCCTTCATATAATCATTTGAAACTTATACAAAAATGATATAAATAATGTTAACAGGTAGTATAAGTTCTTTTGGAATTCATCTGGATGTTCTTGATGAGAAGCCAAGATTTCGAACACGATGATTTTGAGAACAGCGTGATCATGCTCGAGCAAGAATAAGTAGTGTGCTTGGGCATGCTACGAGAAAGTGTATTTTCAAAGAACGAGATCACCCAGTGCTCGAGCATGAAACCAAGATTGCTCGGGCAAGCTTCTTCTAAAAATTAAACATCATCGTCGTTGCTCGGGCAAGTCTTTTAGAAAGACTTTGAAAAGAGATTTTATCGATGATGCTCGAGCAAGCTACCAGAGTTTGCTTGGGCAACCTTCATACAGAGACCAGAGAACATGTTGGATGTCTCTGCTCGAGCAACTCTGTTAAATTTGCTTGGGCATGGTTTGCGAGCATGCTTTTAGATTATGCTCGGGTAAGATTCATTCTAAAGCAGGAAGACAGGTTACTCGATCTTGCTCGAGCAACATTTTCAAGTTTGCTCGAGCATGGTCCTCAAGCATACTTTCTGATCTTGCTCGGGCATGACTTATTTCCTTGTTAGCTCAAGCATGCTTTCTCATCATACTCGAGCATGCTTGGGCAAGACTCCTTTTGGTCCTGATGCTCGGGCAAGATTACTTGATATGCTCGGGCATGGTGAAGAGAGTCTTTTTGGATCGTGTTGCTCGAGCATGAATGTATGCTCAAGCATGCTTTCCTTAGAGAAAGTATTTCCCGATGTTGCTCGAGCATCCCTTTATGTTCTACTCAAGTAGACTTCCTTCAAATGTCAAACTCCTGGCTGCCATATATTATGTTCTTGTGCAAAAATCAGATTTTCAAGAAGTAAACTCATTGACAGTACAAGAAGCAATTTCCAGCGAGCATATAACGTCTTTGGTATAAACCCAAATTTAGCAAATCATCCCATTTCAGAAAGCTCTTCAAATATTCTTTCCATTTTAATAAGAATCAGCTCCAAGCTAGTTGTAGTTCGTCCATTAACATAAGATGAATGGAGGTTGTTCTTGATCGAGTTTTTGCAAAGATCCGAAACAGAGCGTCAACTTCAAAACACCATATCTCCTTCAATGGATATTTTTTTTCCTGGTTTTGATGTTTTTGGAAAGGTATGTGAGTCTAGTTTCAAATGGTACCGGTTTCAACTCAATTGGATTTTTAGATTGTGAGATACGCTTGAATTACCAAAGCTTGGTCTGGACTGTGACGGTGATTTTTGTTCCAACTTTAAAAAATCATAGCTCTCTCATATGGACTCCTTTGGACTTTAAGTTTATATCCAAATGACGCATTGGGAGTCTAGTTTTATATTCCACTTGTTTCACCTCAATCCGATTCCTGGTTTGGGAGATATCGTCGAATTACCAGAGGTCACCTGAAACAGAGCTGAACAGAGTAGCTGAAAAACGTTGTTGCTCGAGCAAAGCCTTCTTTCTTGCTCGAGCAAGAGCGGATTTTGAGCGAAAATGCACCATGCTCGAGCATAAATTCTGTTGTGCTCGAGCAAGCCTTCAGGAACTCAAATATAGCTTATTTTAACTCCGAGTTGAGCCATTTCAACTTCCATTTGATCGTGAAGACTTCCAGAATCAATCTTGAAACTTGTATGATGATATTTTCATTCCATTCATCAAGTTCTTCCATCTCAAATCTCCATTCTTCATTATTTAACCTTCACATCTACATTAAATATAAGAATTAGTCAAAGTATAAGATAAATGTAGTATGATAAATGTAGTATGCAAGCTTTTTGCTCTTAAGAATGACATGTATATAAGACATCATCAAAACTAATCATAACCAACAGTATGAGGGGGGGCTGTCTCAGTGTGCGCATGAATAGAGGTCACAACTCCCTCGTCATCATCATCATCAGCAGGAGGATGTAGAGGGGGAGGCTCGTAGCTGAACGTACGAGGAGGCGAGGGAGGTGGAAACACATGTTAGGAAACATCTCTATCAAATCTAGATTGTAACTGAATGAACTATCTCGGCTTCAAGGATAAGAGCTGTAGATATTTGCATGTCTTCAATTACCATGTCGAGATATTTCATTCAGTGATAATGCATATCTAATTATTTTTAAATATTTATAATTGATATATGGATTGAGTTACACATGCTCCTATATATAACGTGAATATTTGTAGTGGTTATTGTAATAATTGCTACAAAGGTATAGGATTTGTCGCGGTCAACGCATCTCTTTTCTTGATTGCGACAAATACGGTGTCATTTCCATTTTGTAGCGGTTATTTTCATATAACTGCGACAACATTCGCGCCCTTACGCGCCAAAGTTGGCGCCAACTTTGTAGCGGTTATTTCTTTATAACCGCTGCAAAGTCGCCGCCAAAAACCCTTGCGCCATTACATGCCAAGCTGGTGCCACTTTTGTAGCGTTTTTTTTTAATAGTAACCGCTACAAAGTTTGTCGTAAACAAGCCCGCTCTTTGGCGCCATTGCTGCTGCTACGAATTTGTTGCGGTTTGGTCTTAAACCGCTACAAAATCATGTATTTGTCGCGGTTATTTGTGATCGCTACCTATTAACCGCTACAAATGGTGGTTTTTTGTTTGGTAGTGTGTAGTACTCACAATCGATGTTCTTAGCTAGTTGTACTAGGCCTTATAGAGAAACCAATAAGAAATTAAAATATATTGGTCGTTCAAATAATAAACTATATTTTCTCAATAATTAATAGTAAATATCTTTATTTCCTTTCATTTATACATGGTGTCCCAAGTTTTCAATGGGGGCAGGAGAGTTTTGCATCTATGTAGAACAACACTACAACTGTAACAAGTATAGAAACAACAAATTAGATATATGTATAAAACTTATTCATCTTATTACTTATTGAATAGCTCCTACAACCCTTTGGCCTATGTACAAAATTCAAATTTTGATTACCTACTTCCACCTAAAGAGAATGAAAGTGTTAGCAATAAGCACAATATGTGTTAGCAAACAATTAAATTTCAAAAAATTGAGTTGTATCAAGTGACTCGCCCTTGGCAATAAGATGACAGGAATAAATTGTTCTTTCCCTTTGTCCTTGCAATGAATGAATCTGCTAGTGCCCTTGATTAAAGCTCAAGGCTATCCCCCTTCATTGGTTGCCAAGGCTATCTCCCTTCATTGGTTGCCGTAGGTGGAGACTTTGTGGGGACTAATGAACTTAGCCTCAATGAGAGGCCACTATGGACTACGAATTGGTTGTAATGATTGTAGGGATCCGTACACGCAGCAGAAGGATTTCATCCATTAAAAACTTATGAATCCCATAAGAGGATCTATCAACGGCGTTTAAATCGGGTTCGTTAGAAACCGTACCTATGCGAACTCGTGGGCTTCTCGTTCAATTCGATCTCGTGTGTGTCTCGAACGTCGTGCGATCTTGTTCAATCAAACAGAAGCCGATTCTGCAAATCCACTCCCTCAACCGGTATCCACACAAACAGCCTCTAACACCGACGACAGTGTGCTAGCGCCTTTACTATTTTCGCGTCTCTCTTTTTTCTCTCTAGGGTTTCTCGCGGCTTTTCTAATACGTCTTGCAAAATGTCCATAGGTTTTTCAAAACCTAATAGGCGTATTATATATTCAAAATTAATCCTTATTAATCTTGAAATTTGAATTTGGATTAAAATAATATATTAATTAAATCTATTCAATAGATCTAATCTAATCTATTTATTTAATCCGAATTAAAAGCCTCGCGTTGATTTAATTTATCTCTATAAATTAAATCGAGATATGATATCTATCTATTTAATTTAAATCGAGATACTATATCTCAATTGAAATTAAATCGATATATGATATCTTTATTCGAAAATTAAATCGAGATACAATATCTCTATTTGTTTTAGATATTTAATTTATCAAATAAATTAAATACAAAACAAATATTATTTAATAATATTATAATCTCTATTAAATAATAATATTATATTATTTTCGATTTTAATAATATATATATATATCAATCCTAGATTAAATACAGTATTAATTAAATCTTAGACGTATCTAATATTCAATGAATCTGGACACTATTACTCGTGTTGGGCTATTCTTGTGTGCGACCCTGTAGGCCCACATAAGATTGACAGCAGGCCAATACTGTACCAGCCCACAAGTCGAAAGCGGCCTCTAGCAAGACATTGCGACTACCCAATTCATATGGGGATCGATCATATGATACAACCTATTGTGCAATCATGTCACGTTCCTTTTGTCACGCGATAATTTGGTCAAGGATGAGGCTTGGATAATGTCAACTTCCTGTTCTTGACCATTACTTTCTCGATTCTTGAGTAGTCTAACAATTGAAATGGAAACTCATTTCCATCCTAGTATGGCCATACATTTCTCAGACTCACTCATCGAGGGGCCAATATTATCTCTCTACAAAGATGAGAGATAAATTCCATATATACCATTCACATTCTTTTGCATGAAAACCACTGATCCCGATCCAAGCCTTTATCATCACCTGATCAAAGGTGACTTTTGATTAAGTCAAAGATCAGCGACTCTCATGTAGGAATCCATGATGATCTCAAGTCAAAGGGCATTGTGATGCGGTTATATATATATATGAGAAAAGCTTATGACTTAATTCATGCAGCTTTCTCATAGTGGGTCAGTCCAGCACCTTGTGTTTTTACAAGTGCCTATGACTTTGATTCATATCTACATACCTCATCAAAGTCATACTGGTCTTATTTCATCTTTGCTCCTGCGTTGATGACTGACCAGGGACATTTAGGATAATCTATAAGATATATCCAAGGATACAGTTATCACTATAAACATGCAAATGAAATGATAAGGGTAAAGGTACAATTTTACATAAGGTTTTTCGGAAAGGCGTCCCAAAGACCACAACGTTTTTCGGGAACAAAAGTACACACGACGTTACGTTTTGGGAGCACTGGCAAGACCACTGACCGTTAGTTGACCGTTAGTCAACGTTAACTTTGGATGGAAGTGAACGAGAACGCGGGGGAAATTACACTTTTGCCCTTAGTTTTAGGTGAAATTACCCTTTTGCCCCTTAGTGTTTAATATTATAAAAAAAAAATCGAAAAAAAAAAAAAAAAATCAGAAAAAAATTAGGAAAAATTCAAATAATTCGAAAAAAATTTAAAATAATTAGAAAAAAATCAAAAAATTAGGAAAAAATTCAAATAATTAGGAAAAATTCAAATAATTAGGAAAAGAATTCAAATAATTAGGGAAAAATTAAAATACCCCCTCCAAAGTGGGCCCCACCGGTTCTTAGTCGACTTCACACATCGATTAGATTTATCTCTGTAGGGAGAATTGACAAGAAGATTATCTTAATTAATTAATATTTTTTTCAATGAACAGCTTACCCTAGTGCATCTTCAACAACTGCACCGGCCGTGTATATACAACTCCTCCTCCACCAGTTAGTTATCAAGCCCACAAATCGGGTAGGGTTGCATGCGGGCGACGGTTGCGGTTGTGGGGGCCTTGTGAAGGTATTTTTAATTTTTTCCCTAATTATTTGAATTTTTTTTCTAATTTTCCAATTTTTAAATTTTTTTCTAATTTTTTTAATTTTTTTTTAAATTTCTAATTATTTCCTAATTTTTTAATTTTTTTTTTCTAATTATTTAAATTTTTTCCTAATTTTTTTTTAATTTTTTCTGAATTTTTTGATTTTTTTTTACATTTTTTGAATTTTATTTATTTCCTTTACCCAAAAAAATAAATAAAATTCGAAAAATTTAAAAAAAATCAAAAAATCAGAAAAAATTAAAAAAATCAGAAAAAATTAAAAAATTTGAAAAAAAATTAGGAAAACATTTAAATAATTAGAAAAAAATTAGAATAATTAGAAATTTTTTTTAAAAAATTAGGACAAAATTAAAATAATTAGAAAAAATTTTTAAAATTGGAAAATTAGAAAAAAAATCAAATAATTAGGGAAAAAAATTAAAAATACCTTCATCGGTGGGCCCCACAACCGTAATCCGCCGCCCGTCGTCGTCTGACCACGGTGGCGGTGGCCAGGATAACCAACCGGTGGAGGAGGAGTTGTATATACACGAGCTAGGTGGAGTTGTTGAAAATGCACTAGGGTAAGTTTGTTCATTGAAAAAAATATATTAATTAATTAAGATAATCTTCTTGTCAATTCTCCCTACGAGAGATAAATCTAATTTGATGTGTGAAGTCGACTAAGGCTGGTGGGGCCCTTTGGAGGGGGTATTTTAATTTTCCCTAATTATTTGAATTCTTTTCCTAATTGTTTTCTAATTTTTTTTTTCGAATTATTTGAATTTTTCCTAATTTTTTTCTGATTTTTTCTATATTTTTTTTCGATTTTTTTTTATAATATTTAAAACTAAGGGGCAAAAGTGTAATTTCACCTAAAACTAAGGGCAAAATTGTAATTTCCCCCGCGTTACTGTTCACTTCTATCCAAAGTTAACGTTGATTAACGGTCAACTAACGGCCGTGGTGCGGGCGCTCCAAAACGTAACGTCGTGTGCTTTTGTTCGAAAACGCGTTGTGGTCTTTGGACGCCTCCGAAAGCAAACCTTATGTGTAAAATTGTACCTTTACCCAAATGATAACTAAATTGAGAATACTTTAAATGACATTAACATTTAAAGTACAATAACTTGCCCCTAGGGCATAATTCTACCTTAAATGTGAAAACAAATGGATGAATAGATGTTTTAAGTAGCTATACTTGTTCATGTACGGTTGAAGAAATACTAAGCACTAATGCTTGCCATGTCGTATTTGAGGATTGCATTTAATAATTCAATCCTGATCATATCCTGAGTTTCTGTTATATATCTCCCGCTCAAAATTAATCATCACTCCATGCTCTTCAGTACTTTGTCACTGAAGAGCACAGTATTTTTTGCCACTACTATCTGAACATCCTTGGTGGGCACAAGCAAGACATATTTTGGGTCATCGACTGTGTTCGACCACACCCTTACATCATGATCAGCAGGGAGTTTCACGTTATGAATCGTGTTGTTCCCTTCTATGTTGTGTGCGCGCGCCTCGTTGCAACTGTATGACGTTTAAAGCTATCTGCCAAACAATTAAAATTGTCCTCACACTAAAGAAACAGAGAATAGCATTATTTAATGTGAAGACGAAGTAATAAACTGTGAGGCTATATATGAATCGTGTTGTCCCCTGTTATATTGAATTGTAAGGGATACTTAAAAAGAAGTCTTTACTTGTTCAAGTATTTTGTAGATTCTTCTCAATTAGAGCCTCATGTTACTAGAGTTCATATTGATTTGTCAAAAAAATGATTAAATTTGATTGGGATGATGCTGCAGAACGAAGTGATAAAACCAACAGTGAATGGCCTATTGGACATTATGAAAGCATGCCTCAAGGCCAAAACTGTCAGAAGATTGATATTTACTTCTTCTGCTGGCGCTGTCGACATTTCGGAGCAACAGAGATCTTTGTACGATGAAACATGCTGGACTGACGTTGAGTTCTGTCGGAGAGAAAAGATGACTGGTTGGGTGAGTATGTTGTTTATTTGTATTTCAATTATTTGGAAATATGATGGGAGATAATTAATGTTATACATTTTAAAACCTAAATATTTGGCAGATGTATTTCATTTCAAAGACGCTGGCAGAGCAAGAAGGATGGAAATTTGCGCAACAACACAACATGGATTTCATCACTATAAATCCCACTCTTGTGGTTGGCCCCTTTCTTGTGAACTCAATGCCTCCCAGTCTTATTACAGCTCTCTCTCCCATCACTGGTGCGTTACAATTATCTGTTTAATTAAATTATGCAGAACATGTTTGTGAATTTTGAGGTATATATGTACACATAACTTATCTGTTTGACCACCATGTATGGTAGCTTGTGGGGAAAAAACAATATATATCTATTTAAGTAGAGAACTTCAATCATTTAAGACTTTTTTTTTTTTTTTTGGATATAACAATCATTTAAGACAATTGATGAATCCCCAAAAAACTTTCTAGTTGCGCAAGTAACCTCCTTTAATTAATATATTATTTCATTGACAATTATGACAATGGCATAATAAATCTCCATTATATTTTAGCACAAATTATCTTCTTCCTGAATTACTATAAGGTCCTAGGAAAGGAATTTATAATGACTCAAAGGTCTGATAACAACTAAGAAAAATGCAATGACAAGTTCAGTGTCGGAAATGACAATAAGTCTATACTCCTCACTTATCATTGATATTTTTTGGTAATTAAATCTCTTTCTTAAAACCTTATATTCTTTTGACCTTGTTGGGACTTCATATTAATTCTTCCAACTTTTTTATTTAACACTCACATGTAACCCATTAAATTTTAAGTCATTGACGGACTAACCATTGTCATGTATTTGTGTTTTAATAATTTAGGATTCATTGCAACAATTTTTTTAAACCTTAGGGAAGTTGTTTGTACATATTTTAAAACTTACAAAAGTTACTCCGTCCGTCCATTTGATCCATAATATAAATCACTTCAAATAATTCTTTAGAATCAAGAAATGATAATTAAATAATTAAATATGTCTTAAATCAAAAAAATTTTTTCCAACTTCACCCATATTTCATTTGTTTTTGAAGGGGAGAAAAAAAAATACAAAAATTCATATTTATAATCAAGCGCCTTATGTTTTTAGATTCAACTTATTACTTAATTATTACTTTTAAGAGAGTACAGAGTTTTATATGTGCTCCAATTGTAGGGAATGAAGCACATTATTCAATCATGATGCATGGCCACTTTGTTCACTTAGATGATGTATGTATGGCTCATATATTCTTGTTTGAGCATCCAAACGTGGAAGGAAGATATATATGCTCGTCCCATGATGCTACTATTCATGACATTGCAAGACTGCTTAATCAAAAGTACCCACAGTACAGTGTCCCCACCAAGTAAAGTCCTTCCTCTATTATTTATCCGTTTAGTAAATGCCTCCTCTAGTCATACATAAATGCAGGGCTAGATAACTAATTTATATAAATTATTATTTTTTTTTAAAAAAAAAATCTTAAGGCAGGGCAGGTTAAGTTTGGGCGTCAGTAGCTTCAACTACTTAAAGAATCAGTCGAATTGTGTTAGTTTCATATAATAATCGTATTTTTAATCGTCTATATTTGAAAATAGCTTTATTGATTGGGAAACAAGAAAATACCTTGAAAATATCAGAACTTCAAATTAGTTTTGCTTATTACACTTTATTAAGCTATTTACTACACTTGATAAGCAAATGACAACATGTTTTATATTAGGAATCACTGATTTGTGATTTTAAAATTCTGAAGGTATTAAATTAGGATATTCTCTTGTTGATTCCACATATATAAGGGTGGTTTAATTTGGTGGGAATATATAATAAATATAAGAGACCAGAAAATTGAAGTCTTGCGTTGAAGACCCAAATAAAACCTTCAATTTAGGACCCGAGCGATCGGATTGTAAACAATGATTCATCTACATGATCAAATTCAAAATAAGGAATGAATCAATGTTAGACTAAAGTTTAAACATGAATTAATGTTGATTTTGTAGGAATACGAATATACCAGATGATTTGGAGCTTGTGCACTTTTCTTCCAAGAAGATAAAAGATTTAGGATTCCAATTTAGATACAATCTAGAGGACATGTTCACCGCAGCTGTTGATACTTGCAGAGAAAAAGGACTTCTTCCCAACCCCACAGAAACAAACTAGTGCTCGCCATAGTCTTGCCTTGGCTCTTCAATTCAGTTTTATTTTTTTCCTTCTAAATTGTGATTTTAGATATGGATATTGGAAATAAGAATGCTTTAACAGACATTTATTAGTTTCTTTTTAAGAGGTATAATAATACTTTTTGTGAAAAGCTTGGATTCGTTCTCTGTTACTTCTTGAAAACTTCTGTGTTTCTCTGACTCAATTTTACTCGAAGGAGGTTCTTCTTTGCTTTATGCACTTGTTAATATTTCTCTCCATTGATAGATTTGATGTTTAATCTATCTTGCTTTTCTTGAGCTATACCTTGTTATTTTGTGCAAAGGAAATGATTTGATTGACAAATTGAACCTAATTAATAAAAGCAAATGGGTTGAAGTTGGGTTTTATATGCACACACATACCTGAGTACAAGACGAAATTAATTTTGATGAATGTCTCACTACTTCCTTCCTTGTTTACTTCTTTATTTTTTATACTTATTATATTGTATTAAGCTTGATATTTTTTTTCTTAAATTTTTTATAATAGCAAAAGTTAATATGTAAATCATTGTAGTTTTACCTGATATTCAATCATATCCCCCCCCCTTCTTTTTTCTTCTTTTTATATAGTTTCCTCAATTATAAATATTGATCAATCCATATACTCATAATTTTGTAAGATAAATAATGTTAGTAGCTAAAGACGCAACTCTCACTCAACATACATTTGGATTAATTTTGTCATATAGATCTAAATAAAATCAAAATCAATGAAACTACAAATTATATAATATGTGTGCGTGCGTGCAAGGATATGGTTATTGGCATATTAATTTTTTTTGTTGATTGTAACATCCAGCTTTTCAAACTAATATCATGAGAAAAGGAAATAAAACAGAAAAGAGGTATCTCAAGTATCCATGAGGCTTTTAGAGATTAATTAGAATTAAAGTTCTACAAAAACAATTTATTGCCCAAAAAAATCTTACTTGCGGGTGAAATGTAAAAGAAATTAATTATTTAGAATTATTTAAGGCTCAGAAATATTGAGTAATTATCACAAAATATTATTTTAGGTATTTAGGAAATTTATGAAAATATTTAATTTTCTAAAAGTGGCCTAAATAATTTTGAAACTAATTTTGTTAATTAAGGGCCTGATTTCCCGATTTTTTTTTAAAAATAATAATTAGATGTTACGCTTGACCTAAATGTCCTAGGGAGATTATTTAATAAGGTAAAGAAGTTGATTAAGATAGAAAATCCTTATTGATTTCTAGGATTTGTTCAAAAATTTTAGTATAGATAGAAAGGACTAAAATGGTAAATTCACTAATCCCAAATCTAAAATTGGGATTCGCCATGCCAATAGCCCAATATCCCCAATATATGGAACGCAGGACTTGCATTTTCATACTAGGAAAAAGAGTTTCAGATGGTGTAGAAAATCGGTCCAAGAAAATGCTTATGTTAGAAGTTTCATGATGGGACCTACAAGGAAACAAAAAGATTTGTTATCCACACAAGAGCATCAGGCCTCTGAACCAAACAAGAGCATCAGCCACGTCTTCCTCTTCCCTTTTGCATATAGTAGCGGTGTATAAGAGGGAAAGGGAGAGTCAGAATTGAAGAAATTAGGTCAAGCTCTCAATGAATAACTTGAGCCTCCATTTTTCTATTTATAGAATATATAGCCAATTGTACAGTGACATGGGTTTCTATAGGATTATTCTAGAATACAATATACAAATAAATAAATAGACAAACAATATTTATTTCTAACTCCTTCCTTTACTTTGGACCTGCTTCTTCTTCTTGGTTCTTGTCAAGGTATGATCTTGTTGAGACCTTTTAACTACGGCATCAATAACTCCTAGTTTGTCTCTAAGAAAACTGAAACGTGCATGGTGTAGTGGCTTTGTCAAGCATTCAGCAACTTGAAATTCTGTTGGAACATAGGACACTTTTAAAACTTTGGTCGGGACTTGATCTCTCACAAAATGTACATCTATTTCAATGTGTTTAGTTCTTGCATGATGAACAAGATAAGAGGTAAGGGCTGCAGCATTGGTGTTATCACACCATATAATCAGTATTCTTTTCAGTCTCAAGTTTAGCTCATATAATAGAGATCTGACCTAGCTAAGTTCAGAGGCCAGATTGGCTAGAGACCGATATTCTGATTCACAACTGGAATGAGAAACAACTAATTGCTTCTTCAAAGACCATGTTACTAGAGAATTTCCTAGAAATACATGGTAGCCCCTAACTAAGCGTATGTCATCTAGGCAAGATGCCTAATCAGCATCAGAGTACGTAGCTATATCTAAACGAGTTGAGGGTTTGATATGGATACCATAATGAATTGTGCCTCTAAGATATCTCGATACTCTTTTACTGCTTTCCAATGTTCTGTGGTTGGTTATGAGAGATATTTACTCAATTTGCCAACACTAAAACTTATGTTTGGTCTTGTGTTGCATAAATATTGCCGGCCCCCCGCTGCCCTTCTATATTCGGTAGGATTTTTAAGCAGCTCACCAGAATATGCTGATAGGGATTTATGGGCAGCCATTGGTGTGTGGCATGGTGAGGCATTGTTCATGTGAAATATGTCCAACAAGTCACAGATATATTTACTTTGAGTCAAATACAGAGCCGTGTTATCCCTATGTGCTTCAATGGCAAGAAAGTAATGAAGGGAACTGAGATCTTTGAACGAAAATATATTATGTAGTTTTGCAACAAAGCATTTAAGACTATATGGATTGCTACCAGTCACAAGTATGTCATCCACATAGATTAGAATCATCAACATCTGAGTCTTGTCCGAATAAATGAAAAGAGAGATGTCACTCTTAGAGTTTGTGATACCCCAAGCTAGTAGAACACTTCGAAGTCTATCAAACCATGCCCTTGCAATTTGCTTTAAGCCATAAAGAGCTTTGGACAATTTGCACACATAATCAGTTCTAGAGGGATAAACAAAACCCTTTGGTTGTTCCATAAAAACAGGTTTAGACAAGTATCCATTCAGAAAGGCATTATTAATATCAAGTTGCCTAATTTCCCAGTTGAATACAACAACAATAGTCAAAATAATTCAAATGGTAGAAGATTTAGTTACAAGACTGAAAGTCTCATAGAAATCAATACTTTCGGTTTGTTGAAACCCTTTAGCAACAAGTCTTGTTTTTCTTTTTGCTAGAGTTCCATTTGAATGAAACTTGGACTTAAAAATCTACTTTTTGTCAACTATATTCTGTATGCTACCCCGTGGAACAAAAATCTAGGTTACATTCCTTTGAAGGGCTGTGAATTCTTCAATCATAGCCTGCTTCCAAAGAGGTGAAAGTAAAGCTTCCTTTGCTATTTTTGGTGCACAATTAGAAGCAAGTGTTAGTCCAACATAAGGAACTTTGGGTTTAGAGATTCCAAGTTTACTGCGAGTTAGCATAGGATGAACATTGGGAGTTGTTACAGGATGTGTAGTTGTAAATTGTGTGTCTCCAATTGGTGAAGTTGTATTAGCTTGAGACCGAGAGACATCTGGTGAAGGTAGATTCGTTTGTTCATAATCTGATAAAGAAGGAGAACTATGTTGTGATTCTAGTGTAGGAGATATGTGAGTTGTTGAATCAGCAAGTATAGGAGCTATTATTTCATACTGAGAAGATCTAGAGTTAGATGGAGTTTGAGCAGCACCAGTTTCAATTAACTAACCAGAATCGGTTCTAGATGAGCAAGGGTCATCATCAATAGATTGGTTCCTATCTGTTGTAACAGAAGACAGTTCCTCAAGGGCAATAGGAGAAAGAGTTGAAAAATTCAATATTTCAGGATGAGATGGTTTCTGTAAACACAAGAAACTGTTAGCAAAAGGATAATCATTCTCATAAAAGACAACATGCCATGATGTATATATCTTTCTTGTAGAGCTTAAGCATTTAAAATCTTTGTGAGATCCATTGTAACCAAGGAAAGTGCACTTGGTGCTATGATATTGAAGCTTGTTTTGGTTGTAAGAGCGAAGACATGGAAAACATGCACATCCAAAAACTTTGAAATTCTTATAATATGGTTTTATGTTATATAGAACTTCAAAGGGTGAAATATGATCTAGAATAGTAGTGGGCAACTTGTTTATAAGATAAATTGCAGTCGAGAAAGCTTCCCACCAACAGAAAGTAGGCATTTGTGCATGAGCTAGAAGTGTAAGACCTGTTTCTACTATATGATAGTGCTTTCGCTCAACTCTACCATTTTGAGCTGATGTGTTAGGGCAAGAATGTTAGAAAATAATTCCATTGTCATCAAGAAGAGTTTGAAAACTTCTAAACTCTATTGGAAGTTATGCCCTAGGGGCAAATCATTGTACTTTAAACATTAATGTTATTTAAAGTATATCTCCATTTTGTTATCATATCATTTGCATGTTTATTATGATAACTGTATCCTGGGATATATCATAAAGATTATCCTAAATGTCCTTGGTCGGTCATCTATGCGGGAGCAAAGATGAAATAAGACCAGTATGACTTTGATAAGGTATGGAGATACGAATCAAAGTCTTAGGCACTTGTAAGAGTACAAGATGTTGGACCGACCCACTATGAGAAAGCTGCATGGATTAAGTCATAAGATTATCTCATGTATAACCACGTCACAATGCCCTTTGACCTGAGATCATCATGGATTCCTGCATGAGAGTAGCTGATCTTTGACCTAGTCAAAAGTCACCTTTGACCAGGTGATGATAAAGGCTTTGATCGGGATTAGTGGTTTTCATGCAGAGGAATGTGAATGGTCAAGATGGGTTTTGTCCCTCACATTTGTAGAGAGATATTACTGGGCCCCTCGATGAGTAAGTCTGAGAAATGTATGGCCATACTACGATAGAAAGAAGTTTCCATTTCAATTGTTAGCTACTCAAGAATCGAGAAAGTAATGGTCAAGAACAGGAGGGTGACACTATCCATGCTTCATCCTTGACCAAATTATCGTGTGACAAAAGGGACGTGGCATGGTTGTATGATAGGTTACATAGTATCATCGATCCTCATATGAATTGGGTAATCGTAATGTCTTGCTAGAGGCCGCTTGCGAATTTTGGGCTGATACAGTATTGGCCCGCTGCCAATCTCATATGGGCCTACAGAGTCGCACACAAGAATAGCCCAACAGGAGCAATAATGTCCAAATTCATTGAATCTTAGATTTATCTAAGATTTAATAAATACAACGTTTAATCTAGGATGGATATATATATGTATGTATGTATGTATGTATGTATGTATGTATGTATGTATGTATGTATGTATGCATGTACATATATATGTAAATACATACATACATATACATATAATATAAATTTGAAAATAATAATATTATTATTTATATAGATAATAATATTATTATGTAGTATTTGTTTTGTATTTAATTTATTTGATAAATTAAATAACTAAAACAAATAGAGATATCATATCTCGATTTAATTTGAATTGAGATATAATATCTCGATTTAATTAAATAGAAAGATATCATATCTCATATTTAATTTATAAAGATAAATTAAATCGGTGGCTTTTAATTTGGATTAAATAAATAGATTAGATTAGATCTATTAGACATGATTTAATTAATATTATTTTAAGCCAAATTTGAATTTCAAGATTAATTAAGATTAATTTTGAACATTTTAATACGTCCAATTAGGGTTTGAAAAAAACCTAATAAGATAATGATCAAGTCGTATTAAAATAAGGATGAGCCGCGAAAGAGAAACCCTAGAGAGAAAGAGAAGAGACGTAAGATGTTGAAGGCGCTAGCACGCTACCATCTGTGTTGGAGTTCTATTCGGTGTGGATACCGATAGAGGGAGTTGATTCGTTTCGTTGGCTCCTAGTGATCGTATCAAATAAGACGCACATGAATATGAAAGGTATGGTTCTGACTACTTTAATTTAAACGCCGTTGATAGATCCTCCTATGGAATTCATAAATTTTATTGGATATATTCCTTTTGCTGCATGTACGAATCCCAACAGTGGCATCAGAGCCAGATCAATTGTGCATTTGAATTGGCTTTATACATGCGATTTTATATAGGATGTATATGCTTAATCGAATTTTGTATGCGTTTTAATCGAAAAGTTCACGTTAGGTTACTTTGGATCGCTAGTCAGATGTTGCGGCCGTTTCGTGTTGTTCTAAAGCGTTCAGATAGGACGAATCGGATGACGTTGGAAACGTCTATCTTGTTCGCGTGTCGGTCACGTTCGGAAATGACGATCATGCTTGGACGTTGGTCATGTTCGGAGGTTGGACACGTTATGAACGACACTTTTTTGTTCTTGATCACGGGACCAAAGAGTGACCTTGAATCAGAATGTGTTGGCACTCCTCCAACCCATGCCTCACAAATGCAAAGATCCAGGAATGTTTTCTATCCATTGTATTATTGGTAATTATAGATTTGATGATTGCATGTTAGATCTAGATGCTTCAATTAATGTCATACCTGCATCCGTGTATAAATCTATTGGTCTTGGTCCCTTACGTCCTACTAGTGTTTTTATCCAGTTAGCTAATAGGAGTAACGCTCATTCTTCTGGTTTAGTTGAAGATGTATTAGTCAAAGTTAATGAATTGATATTCCCTGTTGATTTTTACATCTTAGATATGGAGGATGAATCCTAGCCGTAGGTCACCAATCATTATGAGAGGCCTTTCATGAAAATAGCTAAGAATAATATAGATGTATATTCTGGTATTCTTTCTTTAGTGATATTTATGTGAATTTCAATATCTTTGATGCCATGAAACATCCTAGGGAAGAGCATTCTGTTTTTTTGCATTGATGTGATTGATGATGTTGTGGATAATGTTCTTACTCATTGGTATGTTGATTATCTTGATTTTGCATCTATGAGTGATTCTGCTATTTGTGTAAGTTCTGATAATGAAAGGTGCTTTGTTTGCACTGAGATTAATGTTGCATTATATGGTGATTCGGACTTGCTTAGTGATTCTAATGTTGATTGTGAATTTGAGCTAAATTCTGATTTTGATGTTCATTCTGAGTATGAGCTGAATTCTGATGTTAACATTGATCTGCATAGACACAGTTCTTTTTCAACTTCTTTGAATGTGGTTTCAGGCATTTCCAGTGTGATGACATCAGGGTTGATGATATAACCATCGAAGCTTCTTCCCTCCACTAAGCAGCCGCCCAAGTTGGAGTTGAAATCCCTTCCAGATCATCTGAAGTATGTATTTTTGGAGGTGAATGAGCAGTTGCCAGTCATTCTAGCAAATAATCTTCTACCTAATCAAGAAGAGAAGTTGTTGACATTATTGAAAGCGAATAAGAAGGCCATTGGGTGGCATTAGTTGACATCGTTGGCATCAACCCTTCTATATGTATGGGTCAAATTCTGTTGGAAGAGGAGGCTAAACTAGTGAGGCAACCCCAGAGACACCTTAATCCCCTTATCCTTGATGTGGTGAAGAAGGAGTCACTAAGTTTCTGCAAGCTGGCATTATCTACACCATCTTTGATAGCCAGTGGGTTAGTCTGGTTCAGGTGGTTCCCAGGAAGTCCGGAGTGACTGTGGTAGCCAATCAGAAGAATGAGCTCATTCCTACACAAGTTCAAAATAGTTAGAGAGTTTGTATCGACTATAGAAAACTCAACCAAGCCACTCGTAAGGATTTATATCCCCTACGTTTCATTGATCAGATGTTGTAGCAGTTGGCTAGTAAGTCTCACTAATGCTTTCCGGATGCCTACTCCGGATATTTCCAAATCCATATTGCTCCTGAGGATTAGGAGAAAATGACTTTCACATGCCCCTTTGGAACATACTCCTATCGAAGGATGCCTTTTTGCCTCTGCAATGCGCCTGACACCTTTCAATGTTGTTTACTAAGTATCTTCTCTGAATTTCTAGAGGATTGCATGGAGGTTTTTATAGATGATTTCACTGTATATGGATATGATTTTGATGCATGTTTGGCTAATTTGTCTAGAGTCTTGCATAGGTGCGTTGAGTTTAATTTTGTGCTGAATTATGAAAAGTGTTACTTCATGGTTGAGTCGGGTATGATCTTAGGAACAGTGTCAAGTACGGGAATTGAAGTAGACCCTGCTAAGATAGATGTTATTATGCTTTGCCTTACCCCGCATCTGTACGCGAAGTTTTCTCTTTTCTTGGTCATGCATGTTTCTATCGACGTTTCATTTGAGATTTTAGCAAGACTGGTTGACCCTATCCAATCTTTTGCATAAGGACATTGATTTTGTCTTTGATGATGAATGCAAGGCAACCTTTGATCACTTGAAGCATTGCCTGACCACATCTCTGGTGATCCAGCCCCCAAATTGGTACCTTTCCTTTGAGTTGTTGTGCGATGCTTCAAACTATGCGGTTTATGCTATCTTGGCACATCACCGCAAATCCTCTCATGTCATTGCATATGCCTCTAAGACTTTGGATTTTGCCCAGTCTAATTACATCACTACTGAAAAAGAGTTGTTGACTATAGTATTTGCCTTTGATAAATTTAGGTCATATTGCTAACTAGTAGAGTAATTGTTTTCTCTGACTATGCTACTTTAAAGTTTCTTTTGAAAAAGGAAGATGCTAAGCCACGACTCATCTGGTGGATGTTATTGCTCCAAGAATTTGATGTTGAGATTAGAGATAAAAGTGGAACACACAACTAGGTAGCTTATCACTTGAGTCGTATCACTCATTCTCCCTCTCACCCCTCTTCTATTCGGGATGATTTCCCTGATGAGCAGCTTCTATAGTTGCAAGGTAAGCTTCCATGGTATGCTAATCTGGTTAACTACTTGGTAGATGGTGTTTTTCCTGTAGATTCCACTATGGCCTAAACCTTAAAATTGAAAAGTAAGTCTAAATACTATGTTTGGGATGACCCTTATCTGTGGAAATTTTGTAGTGACCAAGTAGTTGGGAGATGTGTGCCTGATCATGAATTTCACTCCATATTGCATTTTTCTCATGCTTCTACTTGTGGTGGTCACTTTGGACCCCAAAGAACTGCTAGGAAAGTGTTAGACTATGGATTATTTTGGCCTTCCCTGTTTCACGATTCTCATCTATTTTGTAAGTCATGTGATAACTGTCAGAGGGCAGAGAGTATTTCCTGTAGGCATGAGATGCCCCAGATCCCTCTATTGTTTTGTGAAATCTTTAATGGGGGTATTGATTTTATGAGTCCATTTCCTACTTCTTATGGTTATACTTACATATCGCTGGCTGTTGATTATGTTTCGAAATGGGTTGAGGCGAAAGCCACCTAGACTAATGATTATTTTGTGGTGGTGGATTTCGTTAGGTGTAACATTTTCTGCAGGCTTGGTATTCCTAAAGCTATTATCAGTGACTAGGGCTCTCATTTTTGGACTTAAAGCATGGGTGCTTTATTATGAAAGTATGGAGTGCTTCACAAGGTCTCCACATCATACCATCCTCAGACCAATGGTTAAGCTAAAGTCTCTAATAGAGAGATTAAGCATCCTTTATAAGACTGTTAACTTTACCCAGAAAGATTGGAGTAAGCGACTAGATGATGCTTTGTGGGCATATCACACCGTCTACAAGACTCTGATTGGGATGTCTCCCTATCGACTTGTCTTTGGTAAGGCATGTCATCTTCTGGTTGAGTTGGAGCATCAAGCCTATTGGGCCATTAAGTAGTGTAACTTGGATTTGGCTAAGTCTGGGATGGAGCGGAAGCTGCCGTTATAAGAGTTGGATGAGCTTAGATTAGATGCCTATGAGAGTTTGCAGTTATACGTGGAAAAGACTAAGGCATTCCATGATAAGCATATTCTAAGGAAAGAATTTTCATCCTCCTCATTGATGCCACTTATCCTTCATAAACACCCTTGTTAGCTATGATTAAGTTCTTTTGTTTAATGTTATCTCCTCATTAACCGTCCGAACTTTATGCCTTGTAAGCTTCGATCTAGATGGGATGGTCCTTTTGTGATCACTAACATATTTTAGTTTAGATATGTTAAGTCCAAAGAAGAAAGAAAGAGTTAAATTATGGAGATTGATCAAGATGGGAGATACAAGATGGAAGAACTTGATAAAAGGAATGAGAATATGTGATCCACCCATAGGAAGAACCTTCAAGGTAAATGGACACCGCCTCAAGAAATTTCATAAAGGATCCTTTGGTGTTTTGAGTGTATCTCACAAAATACAAATCAGATTGAGCTGAAATTGGTGGCATATGAAAGTAGACTCAAAGGGCTTTCCATCAAGATTTGAACCAACTAAAACGGAGTTCAGACCATGGCGATATGGCCTTCGAAAGTTACTATCAGTTCAAGATGGTTCAAGAACGCTCAACATACAATGAGTTTGAAATGAGTTGTTAACTAGGCTTGGATAACACAAGTTAGGACTGGAAAACCTAGCGAGCACTATTCACAACGAAGTTAATGTTATCAAATTGATTACCACTTGCTAAGGCAAACACCGTGAGCCACCTTTGTCGGATGAACGAGTAACTCGAGTTAAGCAAGATAAGTCATAAGATCCTCCAAAATCATTGTTTGTGATTTCATTAATCCTTACCATTACTCATTACTATTTCTAATCATCTTTAATCAGTTTGTTAATGAGTTTCAGATGATGCCACTTATCCTTCATAAACACCTTGGGGAGTATTCTTCTTTCTTTCCCCTTTTATTTTATTTGTTTTCATTTTTGCACTTTGCTTTTTGAATATAAAATATAGTCTCTCTTTCTATGATTGCTACATATTGCGAAAAGATTTTCAAAGTTATCTAAAGTTTTATCGACATTTTGGTTTTAATGGATCATTCTGTTTGGACTAAAATTCTTGACTCTTGAATTATGTTTTTTGGTAGTTGATTTGGTGATGCTGATTGCATAATTTGGTATTACCTTTGTGAGATCTTGGGCCTGCATGAATGGCATTCATCTTTTACCATTCTTTCTTTCATGTGTGCATCTGCTCATGATTTACGTTCTTTAGAACTTGCTATCTTTCTTTTTGAAATTGCATTTTTCACTTACATGCATAAATATGATGGAGGCTTGTTTTCTTTCTTTCATTTTCCCACTTTGGCCAAATAGATTCCTTTGCATTATATTCCCATGTTAGCCCCTTTTTACCTTTTTGACTCATTCTTTTCTGAGCCACTTTACCAGCCTAAGTGTAAAACCATTTTATACCGCACTTTGGAAATTTATTGAGCATTGGTTTCTCTTTAGTTTTGTGTTTAAGTGTGGGGGTTGCTCAGGAGTGCAACATTTTAAGTATGGGAGAGAGCATTTGATTTTGTCATTCATCATTTCGAATTCATTTGGTCATAAAATAAAGAAAGAAAAACAAAGAGAAAAAGGGGAAAAAAACACAAAGAAAAAGGAATAGAAAGAAGGAAAATAAAAAGGAAATGATATCTGATTGATTTCATTTTCTTAGCAAGTGCTCTTTAAAAGTTTTAGGTGTTTAGCCTCTCATTGCATACTATTACCTACCTTTACTCAAGCCCCATTACAACTTTTGATAATAAGCTCTCTTGATTTGTGCATGCATGTATTATGAGTAGTGGAGACATAGAAATTGAGCAAGCTTATGGTAGAACAATTTTCTTGAGTAGAATTTGAGTGATACACTTGAGAAATTGATTGAGGGCATCCTTTGAGAGACCATATTGTTAATTCCTATTTTTTTTATGACTGGTATTTTGATGATCACAATTCGTAGTGGATTGAATTAAGCATGTTTAGACTTCTAGTAATCATGCTCGAGCAAAGCAGAATGCTTGCCCGAGCAACGTCGGACTTCAGTGAAGGAAGAAGCAAGGTAAAACAATCATGCCCGAAGCAACCTTCAAAAGCATCCGAAAGCATGACCTTGCCCGAGCAAGGTCATAATCTTGTCCGAGCAACGTCGGGCTCTCTGAAGAGAAAATAAAGTTCAAAGTGATCATGCCCAAGCAACGTCTGAAAGCATCAGAAAGCATGACCTTGCCCGAGCAACATCATGGCAAAGGCAGAATGAAGCTTGCTCAAGCAACACCTGAAAGCGTCAGGAAGCATGACCTTGTTCGAGCAAGGTCACAGGTCTGCCCGAGCAACTTCAAGACAAAGGCGAAAATCTTCAAGTTTAGGTAGCCTTGCCCAAGCAGAGAAAATTGCTTGCCCGAGCATTATGCCCAGGCAAGGAAAAAGGTTTGCCTGAGCAAAGTCAGTCTTCCTCTCCATATCGCCTCTGCTTGAAGTTTGCCCGAGCAAGATTTTAAGCTTGCTCGAGCAACATCAAAAGGAAGTAATTTTGCTGAATATCAAAGAGCTTGCCCGAGCACATAAATCATCATGCTCAAGCACTATGCCCAAGCAAGGAAAAATTCTTGCTCGAGCATCAGCGAGCAGAAGACATTTTCACTACATCAAAAGAAGCTTGCTCGAGCAAACCTGAAGTGTTGCTCAAGCAAAGGCGACTCTGTTTTGAAAACTCCGTCTGCGAAATTCTCCAAACCTTTACTCTTAGCTTATCACATCTGATTATTACTTTTTGAGTTGACCAAATGCTTTTTAACCAGTATGTTGATGAGTTTCAGATTAATTAGACACAAATTACCGGCTGATTAGAATAAAGCATTGTGCTCTGACAGAAGCATTAAATGAAGCTACCCAAACCAAAGCTAAATTGTTCTGATCGAAGTAAAGTCTCTCCGACATTCCCATTGCGCATTAAATGCTATTTGACAATGAATATACAAAAGGAATGTAAGATAATGTTTCCAGCTGTGATTTTCAAACGGACGAAACTCAGGCGGAGTGATTCATATCTCTAACGGATACCTTAATGAGTCACAACGGCAGATTACCAAATCCTCTCCAACGGTCATTAATGGAATCAACTATAAATAGGAGGAGCATTGAATTTGGACAACGACCGAAACGCTGAGCAATTAATTTGATTTCAGATTCATTCGCTATTTCAACTGTCTCATTAAATTCTGAGTGTTCTGAAGTGTTCATTATTATCTGCTCGTGAGGAGTCTTTTAAACACTTATTTATTTCATTCAGTGAGTTATACTTAAGGTTGAGGGACCTTAAGTGAGGGTGTATTAATTACAACTTGTAAGGGGGAGTGGAGCGACCATCCTTCGTTTACAGAGAGTATAATTATTTGAAAGAATAGTGGAATCCCGTGTTCGGGATTGGACGTAGGTCGATGAATTGAGACCGAACCAAGTATAAACCTGTCTTGTGTTCATTTTTCTCTTTTCCATCTCATTCGTGTATTTCTGTATCATCGTGTGTGTTTCGAAAAGAATTTTTGAAATCACCTATTCACCCCCCTCTAGGTGATATTCTACCTTCACATCTTGTGTGATTAGCATCATTGATTGAGATTGCCATGAAGTGTAATTTGAGATAAAAGGATTTCGGTCTTGATTGCTTGGTCTTTTGAAGCCTTGTGTTTCCTTGTTCCATTTTTGCATTGTTGGAAATTGCTAGAAAGGAGAAAATTTTATGTCTTTTTCTTTTAATTTTGCTCAGGAGTGCAAAAGGATAAGTGTGGGGGAATGTGATAATTGAATATTTCATACACTTATTTATATCTTGGTTAATAAATTTAGGACTGTTTAGTTAATAAATATTGGGATTTTATGCTTATTTGGGCTTTTAATTATATTTAATTCATTTTAATTATAAAATTCCAAATTTACAATGCTTCACTATTTTCACCATAACTCTTGAACTATAAATCCGATTAGCCTCATTCTTGTCTCATATTTCAGATAATTTAGAGAGCTACAAATCTTATGAAGACTTGGAAGATTAATTTGGACAAGAAGATGGTTGAAATGAGATCCAAAGTCAGACATGTTTTTCTGGATTTTTATTTGGGCTAGAATTTTGTAAAGACAATTTACTATTTGTTTCTATTTTTTTGGGCCGGATTTTATTATTTGGAGCCCCAATTCGTTTTACCAATTTTCTTAAGTTAGATGGTGGCTACAAACATTACAAACATTACGTTATTGAATTTTTATGGATTAAAGATTGCAGTTTTCATATTCTCTCTACTATTCATTGCGTTTATCATGTTTATGATCTATTCTTCGTCGTTTCTGTCCTACCCAACCATGCTTGGCTAAACTTCTGTGATTAACCTATGGATTAAGGTTCCACGAATCTAGAGGACTCACACTTAATCGGTAACTAACTAGTTTATGTTTTCTTTTATTGGATTTGATTATGGATTCGAATTGGGTATTTGATTAAATTCCAAGATTGATATATCCCAGGACGTAGGTCAAACCGAGTTAGAGTGATTACTTTGCGATCGCACAGTGTCACGCCACGCGTTTGATCAGATTTTAGGCGATTGTTTAGTCGAGGAATGTTCTCAATAAACGCTGAGATTTCTATTTATCTAGAATCAATCACGAGTTTAGTTACTATATTTTCGTCCGATGAAGGTTCTGGTATTTTGATTCTGGGTTAATCGTTCTTTAGTCTATTATCTTTGTTTTATTTCATTTTGTTTTTAGTTCTGCGTTTTAGTTCATTTGCAATGAAAAACTCCCCCCCAATTTGGTTACTGTTTCATTGTTCTTACCATTTTATTGGACAGTCTGTGAATTCCTTGGGAAATGATCCAGGTTGCTTATACTGCAAATTTATACTAAACTTGGTTATTTTGAGAAACTCAACAATTCTCAATCAATGACTCACAAAACTAAGACCTTTCATTAGATGATAAGGAAATATTACAATTTGTAAGTACCCTTTGTAAGACAACTTTACTTGGGTAACCTAATCTTCTATGCCAAGATTCAAAGACAGACATATTGTTATTGGTCCTAACATAATTATTTCCAACTAAAATAAAACTAACAACATATTGCTTCACTAGAACTACATGAATGTCGATTCAGTATAAGCTTGGAGTAGACCCCCTGGTTGTTTTTCCTTGTAGCAAGACATTATGTTGACGCTTGTCCTTCACAAAATAGCCATGTGAGTAAATTTCGACAAAAACATCATTGTTATCATTAGTGAGTTTAAATCCACTGATCAATTTCTTGGCCATTCTAGGTAAAATAAAGACATCATTCAATTTCAGAGTTTTCAGTTCAGCAGGTTTATCACAATCACATGCTCAGACTTTTCATTACCCACGGAAATAAAATGTATATTTGAATTCATGGCTGAGTTTATCCTTGGACCAACATTCTCAAGTGTGTTGGTAACATGGTGAGTTGCTCTGTATCAAGGTACCTAGCTGGATCAACAATGGTTTCTGGGGTAGTGATGTAAACAGATGCATTGTCGTGCTTATGAGGACTCTTGAAACTTCTATCAAAGCAGTGAAAGCAGGCAGTGACTTCATGTCCTGGCTTGTCACATAGTTGACACCATATTTTATCGTTCTTAGGCTGAAATGAGTTGCCTCTACCACCAAAATAGCCTTTATTGGGACGTGTTCTGCCTCTTCGACCCCTAAGGTCACACCAATTTGGAGAGCGTGGTTGAGCATGGTTAGATTGAAACGTTAAATTAGCAAATGCACTTGACAAAGTGATGGTAGTGGTGGTGTTTAGTTGCTCCAATCAGGACTCATAAGTGAGGAGCTTTGACTGAAGATTAGCCTAGGAGAGATTATCTTTACGAACAATAAAACCATAATCGGAGTGTACTTCGTATCAAGCCCAACGAGTGTTTAGGTGATAAGGTCGGTAATGGACAGAGGACAACCAACAAGAGTAAGATTGTCGGAAATTGACTTCATCTTCGCCAAATATTCTTGCATTTTGAGAGATCCTTTTTTGAGTTGGTGAAACTCACCTTTCAAGAAGGTGATCCAAGACTTTGTGTTTGCATCGACAAACTCAGTTACAAATTTCCAGAGAGCTGCCGATGTTTTACAATCGGTCATCTGGCTTGCAATTTCAATTGTCATCATGTCAAATAGCCATCCTAGAAGGATCTGATCTGTGGCAAGCCGGTCATCATAGAAGGGATTGGGACATACTTGTTTAGTGGAGTCTAGAACATACTCACGCGGAATCGATTTGGTGCCTAAAATGTGGTTGTCAAGTCGATGCCCTCATATGATGGGCATAATCATCGATTCCCAAGTGATGAAATTATCACCGTCAAACTTGACAGGATTTCCCTAATTTAGTGAGCTCAACAGAGGTGTAGATCAAGTCGTGACCTGGGGACTATGGTGGAGAGCGGACGAAACCATATGGAAAGTTGGGAAACAGAGTATGAGCCAGAAATTGGAAGGTCGAAGGAGAAGCCATATATAGGGGGACAAAGGTTGAGATCGGAATGACGATTGAGGGAAAGGTTAATGGGGAAGGTGTATACGGTGGAGGAGGAGGAAAAGATGGGAAAGGTTGTGGATGGAAATGGCTGTTGTGATGTGGTGAGTGAGTGAATGGGAAAGGAAGAAGACAACAAGGTGTGGTCTCCAAGGGTAATAGATGTTGACGTTGGAAGGACTGATGTGACGATGGACTCTTGAGGGGACTGCAAGTGTGAACAATGGTGGAAATAGTGTAACATCCCAAATTTTGGGATTTAGAAATTAGAAATAATATGAGGGGGTTTATTACAGAAAATTTGGCCTTAATTATTATAAAGTAAATAAAATGAATTTGAGGCATATTTTCCTGTAAATTAAAGACAATCTAGTTGGAAATAATTATTGGCCAGAATATTTTGTAGATAGTATTTTATGGCCAAAATAAATTAATTGAGGAAAAAATAAAGTCAAAAAAAATATATTTGGAAGAGATATTTTATGGCCTAAAATAATTATTGGGAGTTAAGGCCTAATTTCCATGGTTTTTGGGAAAGTTGGCCAAGTGATTAAATTAATTATTTGGAAGATTAGGAAAATTATTTTTCCTTATATATAGGGGGGGGGGGGCAGAGACTTCCTAACCCAGTAACTATTCATTAAACCCATCAATTCTCCTGTATCAGACTGAAGCACGCAGAAACAACA
Source organism: Acacia melanoxylon (assembly GCA_019022615.1). Lineage (NCBI taxonomy): Eukaryota > Viridiplantae > Streptophyta > Magnoliopsida > Fabales > Fabaceae > Acacia > Acacia melanoxylon. Next base: position 2,065,901 of record JAFJYJ010000014.1, read on the forward strand.
AAAGCCCATGAGCTAATAGATGCAAAGTCCATTCCATTTGTTCTATTCTTTTCTTGAGCCCAAACCGTGACAGTAGAAGCAAAGCAACATCACATTTGTATTTATTCTCTCAAGATCAGTCACATGCTCCCACATATATATGCAGAACCATATGCTATCAGTAGATGCAAGCCCAACCCATTACCTTACATATGCAGTTGGTTCACTCATTTAACACTCTCCTCTCAAAGTATCAAAAAACACTCTCCTCTCAGCAGTAGGGTCACATTTTCGAACTGCAACACGTTAAATACATAATCAGTAAGAAGGAAACCATATCAAGACAACAGCAACCCCCATTCTTTTTGAGCCAAACGCCACACTCCCCTTCATTATAAACTGGGCAGAAACACAAAACACAAAAGGAAACACGCAGAGAGGGAGAGACCGAAAGTTAACGTGAGAGTCGGAAGGAAAGGAAGAAGGTTGGAACCGTGCATGTAAGCCTATGTATCGGCCAAGGTGATTCTCTAAACCTCTTCCTTCTAGTTTCTACATGATTAGTTCTGAGTTTGAGAATTAAAAATGCATGGTTTAAGCTGCTGCATTTTCTTTACTCTGTTTTCAGACTCACCAACAGAATGTCTTTCGCTGGTCTGTTTCTATGGAAAACGTTTTCATTTTTGCACAAATTTTTTAGGGAAGATAGTAGACACAATAAGGTTTAAAACTAGCCAAAGAACACCCAAAAAAGACGTGTAGAATGAGAGAAATAAGTTTCCAAAGTTTAGCCAAAATCTGAAACGTTTTCTGCACTTCCGGTGAACAGTAATTTTCAGGCTTGATTTTGAAATGGAAAGAATTTGATTTTTCCTTGAAAGTTTTACAGTAAATAGTATACATCTCAACCTATCCAACGAGCCAAAGAACACCTTAAACGGAGGTCTAAAGCTCGAGATATGATTTTTGGAATTTGAGCTAAAAATCTGGAAATTTCTGGTATGGTTTAGGAGCAGTAAAATGACGTTGGCTTTCGGACCAAGTAAACCTTTGATTTTTATATGAAATTTTCCAGATAAATATTAGACATGTAGAGGTTTTATTTGATAGGTAATTCATTGAATTCCAATAAGTAATGAGGGAGATATGATTTTCCAAAGTTTAACAAAAAATCTGAACGAATTTTGTGTTCCAGAAATAGTGATCAGTTTTGGGCTCCATTTTGGAATATGAAACCTTCGATTTATTTCATGAAATTTTGTGTGTTGATATTAAACATAATAATATTTAAAACGAGCTTTGAACCACCTTAAACGGAGGTCTATAGCTCGAAATATGATTTTTGGAAGTTGAGTCATAATTTTGGAACGTGTTCTAGAAAATTTTGGACATTGTTTGTGTTTTACGAAAGTTGGGAATGTTGAGAATTTTCTTAGCCATAAATTGACTTGGTGACTTTAATTTATGAAAATAGACTTATCAAGGTTTAAGTAGAAATTAGAATCACTCCATTTGGAGTTGTATCGGTCCAGTTATGAATTTTCTAAATTCTCAGAAAAGTAAAAGGCTGAATTTTTTATAAGTCTTAAAATAGTCACGCAAGTTGTTAATTATGCATAACCTTCAAAGTAAATGTTTTTCTTTTGGATAACTTGTCTATTAAGGGTTATAAAGATGCTAAGGTGACAAGGATAACCCTTCTTAATATTTTTAAAGGACATGAGTCTTAATAAAAGAGATAAATAAATAATAATATGATTTATTTAGAAGGGTATTATTAGTAAGAGAATTTTTAGGGGTTAATCCATTTTTAATCCTCTAAAAATAATTCGCGTAGTTAGTTACTTTGCGATGCAAGAAGTGACTAACGACAATGATAAACATTTATAGGCATACTTTGACACCTCTACTAATCCCAGCACCTTCGGACGAATTGAGGATTCAAGCTTGAGGTGGGTAACCGTTATCTTATTAGCTTATATGTATGTATTTCATGTATGACTGATCATGATTGCTAGATAATTTTGCATGTGTATCCTAGCTATGGATTGAGGCTACGTGTCTCATAGGGCTGCGTGTCCTAAAGGGCTACGGTCCTTGGCCGATAACTGCGGTTATGGTGTGACTTGTTTACAGTGAATTATTCTATGCTTATACATGTTTTATACTGTCATTTACATTTCATACTTGGATATGAGATTAACTGTTACCCCTGGGGTTCATTCATTTGAACTCCAGACCGCATGAAAGAAACAGGTAGTGGATCAGGATCAAGAACGAAGATGCAATTGTAAGGGTTACAACAGATTGGACTTTTTGGAAAAATAGGATTAGATAGACTGTATTGTATCGTTTATCATTTGTCTATTTTTGGATTATTGTATTAAGATACCCCTAAGGGATCGATTCCTATCGCAAAAAAATTTATCCTCATATTTTCAAACTAAGTTATTTTATGAAAGATTTATTCCACAATTAAGTTGTCTAAATCATTTCGATGCTTGTGCGTTATAACTCGATAAATAAAGGCGCATTTAGTACGGGCATTACAAATAGGATTAGGGTTTGCAGACAGGCTTATGGTGGTGGCTTGATCTGATTGGCTAGTAGAATTCCCAAATGATACCATTTCTAGCTTTTCAGATCTGATACCAAGTTAAGAATTGAAGAAATTAGGTTAAGCTCTCGATGAATAGCTTGAGCGTCCATATTTCTATTTATAGAATATAGAACCAATTGTACACTGACATGTGTCCCTATAGTATTATTCTAGAATACAATGTACTATTCTAAAATACAATATACAAATAAATAATTGGACAAACATTATTTATTTCTAACTGGGAGAGAGAGAGAGAGAAGGAATTGGAGATGGAGATGAGAAAGAGCTACTGTAAAAAATGAGAATAAGACAAATATGCTGAGTCACTGAATAATAAATGTGCTCAGCCCTTTGTCTTTATATAATGAATATCATGCAGTGTACAAAAGGTTACAACAATGAGTGCACCAATAACATGACATCACGTACACAAGGATGAATAGGTACAATTGTACACAAATACACCAATCCTAATACTCATCAAGTATAAGATTGGCCTTCTTGTTCATACTGGAAAAGTATCCAAAAAGCCTCCTCACTGCATGGTCAGTTTGTTATGTGTGCCACAACATTGCCTCCAGTTGAGGAACCATAGGATGTGGAGGTGGAGGAGAAGGTGGTAGAGGCAGAGGACACTACTACGAAAAATAGATTTTATTTTCCTAAAAAACTTAGTTTTTTTCAAAAATGGAAGTAAAAACTAAAAGGCAATGGTTTTTTTGTAATTATGTGAAAGAATTTTGACATATTAGGCATCCCTTTAACAAAAAAAGGACGCCAAAAGTTGATTTTTGGCATCCCCTTTCAAAATTGGGATGCTAAAAGCCCTACTTGTAGCATCCTAATTTGGAAAGGGACACCAAAAGCAGGGCTTTTGGCTCCAAGAGCACTACTTTTGGCATCCCTTATTAAATTGAAACACCAAAAATAGGCTTTTGGCGTCCCAATCTTAAATTGGGATGCTGAAAAGGTCCATACTTTTTAAAATACATTGAATCAAGTCAAAATTATGAATTTGCCCATGCCTCTAGTGAATTTGTGTACACCCATGCCTTCCTCGCTGCATGGTCTCAGGCATGCTGTTATCCTCATCCTGCCACTATCTATGTTTGGCGAAGGGAGTTCCGATCTGGGCACATTTGGTTCTAAGGTCAATGCCAACATAAGAACATCTCCATAACTATCGACAGAAAGCTCCTCCATCTTTCTAACGACTTCTAGAGTATCGATGAAGAGTATTGGCTTCTGTATACCCTCACGACTATGGGAGATGCCCGACTGTGGAGTTGCAAGATCTTCGACGACATAGAGCTTAGTGGTGGAGGAAATCACTAAATCATAAGGGACATCCTATTTGGCTAAAACAATTTTCCATCCTTCTTCATTTTGCCTTCCTGTTTACTAATCTATGAGGAATTTGTAATCATTTATCGATTTCATCTTTTCTGCATTTATGTGCAAACTACGATCCTTCTCTTGTTGAATCCTTGTGTCTTTTCCACTCGTGGCTTGTTGAACTTGAAAAGACCCTTTCTCACTAAACAACAATTAACCATAATGTTTTCATAAAACATGATTAATCGGTAATTATGGAAACCTTTTTTGTTCTTTTCAAGACAACATACCTCGGGGTCTAGGGTACAAATTTTGCCCACAAACCCACCATAGGAAATCATAACTCTGCACAATTAATGAACAGGAGAATGCATGGCCCACGAGTCTTACAACACTAACCCCACAACAAAGGGTCTACACAAAATAATTTTTTGCACAAGATATGATTGTGGATCCACCATAATATGATAGGGTATAAAATAAGGCCTTCTGAAAATAAACAGTCATCCAAAAATAGTTTATGTAGTATTTCAAAAATTTAAGGGCCTTTGAATGGCAATATAGAAATCAATACAACACCCAAAAGAGGCCTACAAATTCCATGACTTCTATGTCTCTGACTGCTTCCCTTGTCCTCTAGTAAAGTTAGAGGTCTCACTTGAAAAATTTAATAATGACGGGGTGAGACATAAAGTCCATGTAACCGAAATTAATTTATTAAATATGCAGGAAAGGATTCCAAGTCAGAGAAGTAGGTTTATTAACATAATTTTAATATAAACAATAATTAAATAATACATAATAATTAACAATATTTAGAATGATCCGCACTCATCCATCCTACTCCTCCTTATATCTTTTGGACGTGGTACAACCTATCGCTAGTATAACACTAAAATTTCACCCTCAATCTATTTCACACAACCCAACATATCCGACAACAAAAGAAATAATATAACACTAAAATTTTCAACATTTTACTAAATTATTATTCTATATACATCATCTCACAAGAAACATTATAACCATCACAACAATAACAACCTCAATAATAATATTTGAAAATGGAGCAAATCACCAAGAGGGGGTGAATTGGGGATTTTAAAAATTCTTTTTAAAATGCTCTGTAAATAGACAGGAAAACAGAGCAGAGCAGAACAGAGGAGAAGAACAAAGGCTTGACACAAGAGGATTTATACTAGTTCGGTCTAAATCCTTGACCTACGTCCAATCCCCAGACACTCTGGGATTTTCACTAACTCACAAAATTAGTTACACACTCTGCACTCGAAAGTTATCCTCTCAATAGGATACACTCCCCCTTACAAGTTGTACACTGATATTCCCAATCTCCAAGTCCCCTTGACTTGAGATTCTTACAATAAATGATTTCAATAAATAAAACTCTCTCTAAGAGTAAATAATAATGAACACTGAAGTGCAATAGTATCAAGAGATACTTTACAAGAAGAAAACACTAAGAGTAGTTGAAACTTTAAATGCTTTTCATTTTCTGCAGATTGGTTGTTCAGAAGACTTGAATGCAACTCCTTATATATGAAGATAGCATTAAATGACCATTGGATTCATTAATGTGACCGTTGCCAACATTAATGAGTTGATTAGGTTGAAGCTTGGTCCAGTCTCTCTCTTGATTAGTGTTAATCTAGATGCACAAAAGTTTATGGTTGACTTCCATTGAAATAAATCCGTTGGAGCAGCAGCTACTTGATAGGGAAAGAAAACATTAATCCCTTAGCAACGTGCAGAGAATGATTATCCAAAAGAGTGAAAGCTTTTCAGGACTTTGCAATAAATGCGCTGATGTCACTTTTTGCTTTAAGCTAAATCTTCATTTAACACTACTTAAATCATCTGAAACTCACTAACAAACTGATTAAACATAGTTAAGAATAGTAAGGAGAGATGATAAGAAGTATCTAGATCAAACATAAAGATTTCACAAATTCGAGCAATTTGATTTTCAAACTTAGCAATGCAAACTCGAGTTTGCTCAAGCAAACTGGAGTTTTCAACTATTCTTCAGGAACCAAACTTGAGTTAATAAACACAAACTCGAGTTTGCTTCTTTTAGAGAAGAATGTTGCGATTTGAGTTTTGAAGAGCATTTTGAAAGTAAGAGCAAAGTCGAGTCAATAAGTGACAAACTCGAGTTTGAGATTTTTGAAGTGAAAAAGAGTTTAATTCTACAAAGCTCAAAACTAGAGTTTGAAATGGAAACTAGAGTTTTCAAAACTTCACAAAATTGAGGAGCTCTCTGTATGATCTAAACTCGAGTTTGCACAACCAAACTCGAGTTTCCTCAAAAGCGTGAAAACTTTATGCCAAACACAAACTGGAGTTTACATAACCAAACTGGAGTTTTCTCAAGTTCAAAAATAGAGCAAAGCTCTCTGCTTTTCACAAACTCGAGTTTACAAATACAAACTCGAGTTTGCCTTTACTTGAAAAACTTTGAGTGCTCTCTATATTACACAAACTCAAGTTTGTTAAAGCAAACTGGAGTTTGGCCAAGTTCATAAAGTTTGAGCTACTCTCTGTCAAGTCCAAACTCGAGTTTTCCTTTGACAGTAAGTTTTTCAACTTGCCAAAGACAAACTTCAATTTGAGTTTACAACTGTCAATTATCATCAAAACATATAGAGAACTAACATTCTCCCCCCTTTTGATGATGACAACACTTGTAAACTAAAGGTTCAAAGAGTTTGACAGATTTTTGGCATTTTGAAATGAATTTGCAAAACATGATGAAATTCACAATATGACAGAAACACAAATATAGAGATAAAGTACAATAGCAAAAGTAGTAGCAAAAATTTACTTTCATTTCATTTCAAAAGATATACAATGTCAATACAAATTGAAAGTAGAAACTACACAAACTACACAGAAACAACTGTAAAACTAGAACAATCAAACTCTTCACTTCTTCTCCCCCTTTGTCTTCACTAAAAAGGGGTGGAGCTGAGATCGAATCCTCAGGAATAGGGTCCTTCAAGGGTGTAGATGGAGGAGAATCAAGTCGAATAGTAGAGGAGGGAGAGGGAGGAATGATTTCAGTGGTGGCAGTTGGAGGTAGGACTTCAGTGATTGGAGTGGAAAGGTCAGTGTAAGAGGCGGGGATGTGAGGAGTGGTGAAGGTGAATGAGGGTGAAGTGAGGGTTCAGGCTCAGGCTTAGGGCTGTAGAGAGGCCAAAATCAGAACCAGAAGCACTTGGACCAGCTGGTGATAGAATCTTCAATATCTTGTCCAACTTGTCACTAAGAGATATATTGGACACCATCAATGTTGAAATCTTGGCATCATGATCTTCACAGTGACCAATAAGGTTCTCTACCTTCTCCTTCAACTCATCCTGGGCATCTACCATATCATGGTTGCCCTTGGTTACCTCAGCTACCAACTTGCCCACTTCCACTTCTATTTTCTCAGTTATCTCAGATATGGCTTGATCAACAATGGTCTTGACCCTAGCATGAAAGTCAGAGGGCATAGAAAACTGAGGAGGAGGAGGAAGAGCAGACTGTGCCTCTTGGGCTCTACCATGCGATGCTCTGGATCTAGATAGGGCCCTTGATTGTCTAAATCCTTCCTCAAAATTAATCCTCATCATATTAAGTTGTTGCTTGCCAAAATTGGGAGGAATCTTCACTATCTTAGAGTGTCCAATGTACCAAAAAGAGAATGACTGACACTAGAGAAGGAAAAGGAATGTAGGAAGGATTTCTAGAAGCAAAGCGAAAACGATCCATCTCCTGGAAAATCCAGTGACCAACATTAATAGGAACCTTATTAATGATGGCAGCAAAGAGAGGGTAATCCTTCTTTGTGAAATGGGTATAATTTCCACCCTTTTGCAATAAATTCCTAGAGTATATATACCACACAAATCTATGAATAGGGGGCATAGTAACAAGATTAAAAGAAAGAGTAGCCAATTGATCCTCTAAAACAAGTTCATTTGGCCTCAGGATTTGAAAAATTTCCTAGTTACTAAAATTGATAGAGGGAACAGGAGGGGGATTCTCAATTTTCAAAGTGGAATTAATGATAGACGTAGAAATAGTGATTTTGACTCCCCTCACATGGGTGGAAATTCTCTCCTAAACCAAATTTCCCTCAGAATCCTCTAAGCTATCCCAAAACATATTGAAATAGAAAAGTTTAACAATGTTGGGAGTAAAAGGGGTAGAAATAGAAATGAGAGACTCAAATTGTTTAAGCTAAGGGGAGAGGTCAAGATTACACTCATCCTTAAGCTTAGACAAATTGATTGACACGACAGAACAAAAATCTTTCTTAAGGAAAGATTCCATGAATCTATCAGCAGTCTCATTCTTTAATACAACAGTTAAATTGCAGAAATCCTCAGGTGCTTTAGAATGATTATAAATTTCATTCATAGCATCCGATATCTTAGAGCTTGATTGCTCTGGCTGCTCTGAGGCTTGAAAAGCAGAGGGTCCTTGAGATGCAGTTGAAGGTCCTCCTTTAGATTTCTTCTGCTACTTAGACTTAGCAACCTGGGAAGGACCTTGACCCTTGTCAGAAGTAGTTCTCTACCTTTTAGGTGGCTTAGTAGCCTCAACTTTCTTCTACTTCCCCTTTCCCAAATCAGCTTTTAGGTTGACATTGCGTTTGGGGGTCTCTGATGGTTCTTCAATGACCACTTTCTTGGGTTTGGGAGATTCTTTACTTGTAACAGGCTCATTCCTGGGAATTCCAGGGATACTCTTGTCGACTCCATATTTGAAATGCCTGGGAGTATGCTTTACTCGCCTGGGTCGCTAGAGAAAAGGAGGCGAAGGTGAACGAGAAGCTTCATGGCTTGATTCTGAGCCCGGGAGGTAGTAGGAGGACGATTGGAGGCCATTTCTGGGTTTGGGAAGGTCGAATAGAGAGAAGAAGATGAGAGGTTCAGAGAAAAGCTAGGGCAAAACTTGAGTTTTGAAGAAAGTGAAGAGGAACAGACAACTCTCTCTCTCTCTCACACACACACACACACACATATATATATATAGGGCGCGACAAACTCTAGTTTTAACTAACAAACTCGTGTTTGCATAAATGCAAACTTACCTGGACTTCAAGAGTGTATATGTGAACCCTTGAACTTCTGCGACAAACTCAAGTTTGCACTTCTTTTTAACAGGCTAGTTGCTCTCTGTCTGATGGAAACTCGAGTTTCCCACTTAATGACTTGAGTTTTGGTTTTCTCCAAAACCAGAGTTGGCTCTCTATCCCCGATAAACTCGAGTTTGGCTTCTCAAACTCGAGTTTGCTTCTCTTGATAGCAAATATCAGCAATTCAAGCATCCTGCATAAACCATAACTAAGCACTTTGATGCTTAAGTTAGTATCTAATAATCATCAAAACCATAACTAACATTGAGTAAAGCCTACTTACAACTCATTGAGATTTACCATTCCCAATTCTCTTCTTATGAAATTGAATTGCTCCTTAGCCAATGGTTTGGTGAAGATGTCAGCACGTTGAAGATGAGTTGGGATAAACATCACTTTGACATCCTTCTTCTAAACATGATCTCTTATGAAGTGATGTCTTATATCAATATGCTTGGTTCTTGTATGTTGAACTGGATTCTTCGCTAAGCTTATTGTGCTAGTGTTGTCATACAAAATTGGGATCTCCTTCAGGTTGATTCCCAAGTCAGAAAGTTGTTGCTTGAGTCATAAGACTTAAGCACAACAACTAGATGCAACAATATACTCAGCTTCAGTCGATGATACAGAGACGGTTGTTTGCTTCTTGTTGAACTAGGAGATAAGTGAGTCACCAAGGAATTGACAGTGGCCACTTATGCTCTTTCTATCTGTCTTGTATCTAGCGTGATTTAAATCTGAATAAGCCACTAGATGCTCAAGTTGACATTTGGGAAACCACAATCCAAGAGTCTTTGTGTCAGCAAGATATCTGAATATCCTCTTCACATTTTCAGCATGAGACTCCTTAGGAGTGGATTGAAATCTTACACACATCCCCACACTGAATTGGTTGTCAGGTCGACTTGCGGTTAGGTAGAGCAATGATCCAATCATTCCTCTATATCTTGTAATATTAAAATTCTTGCCCTTTTCATCAGCATCCAATGAAGTGGTTGAGTTCATTGGAGTATCAGCTCCATTGCATTGGTCCATCCCAAACTTCTTCAGCAGATCATTGAGATACTTGGTCTGAGATATGAAGATTCCATTCTTCTTTTGCTTGATTTGCAGACCAAGGAAATAGTTGAGTTCTTCCATCATGGACATCTCAAGCTCTCCCTGCATATTCTTAGCAAACTCTTCACACAAAGCTTTATTAGAAGCACCAAAAATAATATCATCAACATAAATTTGAACAATTAATATCTCATTAAGCTTATTACTTTTTATGAAGAGGGTTGTGTTTGCTTTTCCTTTAACAAAACCTTGATCAAAAAGGAATTTTCTTAATCACTCATACCAAGCTTTGGGAGCTTGCTTAAGGCCATAAAGGGCTTTCTTGAGACAATAAACATGATTTGGATGATGATCACTTTGAAAACCAGGAGGTTGTTCAACATAAGCTTCCAAGCTCTAGGCTAAGTTTGATCAAAATTTTCACAAGATTTTAAGGATTAGCTTCAAAAACGTTTTCAAGATTTTCAATAGAGGCGGGAGTAGTTTTCGAAAAGAATTAATTTTTGAAAACAATTTCCTCATCATCATCCAAAGGCATGTCAGATTTGTATTCATAGAACACAACATGCATAGACTCTTTAACAATACGAGTATGAGTATTAAAGACTCTATAAGCTTTACTCTTATTCGAGTAACCCATAAAAATACCTTCATCCGCCTTGGGATCAAACATTCCCAAGTTATCCTTACCATTGTTGTGGATGAAACACTTACACCCGAAAACATGCAAATGAGCCAAATTGGGTTTTCTTCCTTTGTATAGCTCATATGGAGTTTTGTTCAACTTCTTTCGTAGATATGCCCGATTTGAGATGTAGCAAACCGTACTCATAGCATCAGTCCAAAACACTTGTGAGGTTGAATTCTTATTTAGCATCGCTCTTGCCATCTCGGTGAGGACTCTATTCTTTCTCTCCACAACACCATTTTGTTGAGGAGTCCTTGGGGCTGAGAAGTTGTGATCAATGCCCATATTGTCACAAAACTCACCAAAGGCATGATTCTCGAATTCTCCACCATGATCAGTACAAATTCCTACAATAGAGAAACCTTTCTCATTTTGGACCTTCTTGGCAAAAACAACAAACTGATCAAATGTTTCTTCTTTAGAAGATAAAAATATAGTCCATGCAAATATAGATAAATCATCAACTATGATCAAGGTATAAAGATTGCCACCAAGGCTTTTTACTCTAGCCGGTCCAACTAGATCCATATGGAGTAGTTGAAGAGGTCTATTAGTTGAAATTTCATTTTTAGATTTGAAAGATGATTTGGTTTGTTTAACATCACAAATCATGTCATTTTTAAAACGAAGTTTTGGTAAACCAATAATCAAATCCTTTTTTAGCAACTTGTCAAGTTGGATCATATTGACATGAGCTAATCGCTTGTGTCATAGCCAACTTTCATCCAAGTTACCAATAAAGCATTTTTTAGAAACAAGACTATTTCTAAAGAGATTGAGAGTGTAATAATTACCTTCTCTAGGAGCCCTGAATAAGGCTTTAGATTTCACATTGCCTAACAAGAGAACATCCTTGCTCACGATCAAGCACTCCTCAGAATCAAAGATAACTAAGTTACCTTTATCAGTGCTTTGGCTAACACTGAGGAGATTGTGACAGAGGCCCTCCACGAGGTAGACATCTTTGATTTGTGGTCCTTCGTTGTTTCAAACTTCTCCAATACCAACAATCCTTTCGGATTGGTTTCCACCGAAGGTCACCTTGCCACCATCCTTAGGCTTGATTGACACAAATTTGGATTGGTCTCCCGTCATGTGTCTAGAGCATTCACTATCAATGTACCATTTGTTGGACTTCGATGCTCTTAGACAAACCTGCAAGACACAAAGGATCAAGTCTTAGGTACCCATCTTTTGTTGGGTCCTTTAGGGCTAGTGATAATTGAATATTTCATACACTTATTTTTATCTCTTTATTAATAATTTAAGACTCTTTAGTTAATAAATAATGGCTTTTATACTTATTTGGGCTTTGGGCCTTTTATTATGTTTTAGCCATTTTTAATAATAAAATTCCAGTTTTATATTGCTTCACTATTCCTACCATAACTCTTGAACCAGACATCGGATTTGCCTCATTTTTTGTTTCATATTTCAGATGATTCAGAGAGCTACAATTCTTATGAAGACATGAAGGGCAAATTCGGACAAGAGGGCGGTCGATTTTGGAGCCGAAGTCAGAATTTTAATTGGTCTTGAATTTGTAATTAAAACCCGTTTATTTTTTTATTTTCTGTTTTGGGCCTGAATTGGATTGGAGCCCCATTTTCGTTTTTCCATTTTAGGTTAAGTGTGGCGGCGGCCACAAACACATTCTCATTCACGTTTTTAGACTTTGGTGGATCAAAATAGGAGTTTTCAAATTCTCTTCGTGTTCTTCATGTTCTTCGTGTTCTTCGCGTTTTTCATCTTTTCTTATGCGTTTTGCTTAGCCATGCTCGGCTAAGTTTCTGTGGTTAACCTATGGATTGAGGGTTCCAAAAATCCAGAGGACATGCGCTTCATTTGGTAATCTGGAATCGTCTCTGTTTATTTTAATCGGATCCGATTATAATTGCGGATTAGGTATTAGATTTAATACCTAGATTGATATCCCAAGGACGTAGGTCGGACCGGGTTCTGAGAGAGCGTTGTGCGATCGTACAGCGAGCTCGCCACGTGTTTGATCAAATGCTAGACGATCGTCTAGTCGAGGGAATATCTGGACGAACGCAGAGATCTCGGTTCGTCCAGAATCAATCACGAGTTTGATTATTATCTGTTTGTCCGATGAAGGTTATGGAATCCCAATTCTGGGTTAACTGTTTTTAATCGCTTTTAATCGTTGTGAATCTGTTTCTGCATATTTCATTCTGTTCTGCATATTTTGGTTTTTAATTTCGTTTGAATCAGAAAAACCCCCAATTTGTTATTGCTCTGTTTTGCTGTTGCTGATCTAAACCCACTGCAAATTCCCTGAGAGAAACGACCCAGGTTACATTATACTGCAAATCTTTTGTTTCTAATATGGTATTTTGGGAGATCACGACAAATCTCTGTCAAAATATGGCTCCGCTGCCGGGGAATTCGCATCGGTTTCATTAAGCAACAGTAGTTTTCGGTGGTTCGGGTGACTGGACAGAAAAATTTTCTGATCCAGATCACTCAAACCAGGTCTTATTCACAAGGAATTAGGCATTTTAAACAAGAATCACTCTCCTTATGAGTGAGGTCTGCCCTATTTTCCCCAAATTCCAACGTTTAGACCACTTTTTCATTGTTTTAAGTTTCTATTTTGTGATTTCTACTAGGTCAATTTTTTTGGAGTATCTCCGAATGAGCTGAAATTTTGCCAGGCGATAGAAAATGGCCTATCTTACTAGGCACACCAGAAAACTTTATTTCTTGTGTGGTATGCTCCGTTTTTCCAAATTCAATCGTTTAGACCACTTTTTCATTTTTTGAAGTTTTTTTCTTTCATTTTTGGGTTCCCCAATGGTCTAGGAGTTGCCCTGTCCAAGTCCCATAAATTTTAAAAATCATTTGATGCTGTTTTGGACTTGTTTTGGTCAAATTCCAACATAGGTTTTAGCTTTTTGTTTTTGTTTGTTTGTGTGTCATCTTAGTGTTTCCTACTTTTTACCACTTGTAGTGGCATTTTTGTAATTCTGATTTTCTGGTGGCATTTTCGTAATTCTGATTTTCGCAAATTCTGCCTTGTTGCATGAGTACTAGGAGTACTATTAATCCGAGAAGACTTGTTGCCACTTGATCATGAAATAGAAAGAACAATTCTTCGCTAGAAGAATTGTTAGGCTAAGTCGTGGGATTGATACTGAATTTGACATTGAACTTGAGTCTGATTGTGTCCATTCTGTTGATCTTGACTCTGATAGTCTTGTTGTTTTCACTGATTCTAGTAGCAATTTTGCTAACTCAGAAATTATGGCAGAAGAGCAAGCAGCTCATCCCACTTTGAAGGAATTAGCTACCCCTGATGTGGGCAATCAGAATTTGTGTATTCGATATCCTGAACTTGCTGCTAACTTTGAATTAAAATATGGTCTTATCCATTTGTTGCCCAAGTTTCATGGTCTTGCAGGTGAATGTCCTCATAGGCATCTCAAGGAGTTCCATGTGGTATGCAGCACAATGAAACCTCAAGCAATAGATGAGGACCACATTAAGCCGAGAGCTTTCCCATTTTCCCTAGATGGCGCGACTAAGGATTGGCTATACAATTTGCAACCAACATCTTGGGAGTTGGGATGACATGCGAAGTTATTCTTAGTGAGGTTCTTTCCTTCCTCAAAAGCCATTGCTATTCGAAGGAGATCACTAGTGTTAAACAAATCAATGGGGAGACCATGTATGAGTATTGGGAGAGGTTCAAGCGATTGTGTGCAAGCCGTCCATACCACCGATTTGGACCAACTCCTAATTACATATTTCTATTCCGGTTTGTTACCGATGGATAAAAGCTTCGTGGATGCATCCGGTGGTGGGGCCTTAAATAGCAAGACACCCGAAGATGCCCGAGAGTTGATATCTACTATGGTGCTAATTCTTAGCAATTTGGCACCAGGCCAATGGTACTCGTCTACACTGCATTCAAACACCTAGGTCGCACGATTCTCAGAGATTGGAGAATAGACTTGATGATCTGACTTCCCTTGTGAGGAAGTTGGCAGTGACCCAGACAGTACAATCTTCCCCTCTTCAGATTGGGTACTCTTGTGGGTTCTGTTCTGACCCTTGTCATTCTACTGATTCTTGCCCTACTTTGCATGATCCTGCTTATCAAGACCGTCGGTAGCTCGCGTAGGTCTTTTTCCAGGAAAGCCACAATACCAGCAGAATAATGCTTATTCTAATACTTACAATCCGGGATGGAGAAATCACCCTAATTTTCGTTGGAACCAGAATCAGAATCAGAGTAACCAATATCGCGAGTGCACTCGGGAATTACCAACGAGACAAGACGGACCACATAATTTCCAAATGCTATGTACACTCCTTTGCCGCCACATCACCTCCTCGACCGGCCATATGTGCACCTCCACAAAGCGGCACAACATCGCTAGTACCGAGTAGTAGTGGTGGTTCCTCACTTGAAGATATGATGAAGCAATTTGCCACAAACTTTATACAGTTCCAACAAAAAATGAAACTTCCATTCGAGTTTGCAAACACAAAGATTGGCCAATTGGCAACATCATGAATCGGCTTCAACCCGGGGATCCAACACTCTCCCTTCACAAACAATTCCTAATCCTAAAGGGAATGTGAGTGCTATCTCCCTTCGATCCGGCAAGCAATTGGAGGAACCTAAACCATTTGTAGATGTGACTTCCACATCGAAAGAGAGTCGAGAAAATGTGAAGATTGACTCTAAAAACAAACAGCAATGCAGCAAGGTGAAGAGGAAGACATTCCCATTCCTCTTCCTTTCCCTCAGAGAGCCATTCGATCCAAGAAGTTGGCAGACAAAGCACAAGAGAATGATATACTTGAGACATTCAGAAGAGTAGAGATCATTATTCCTCTCTTAGATGCAGTCAAACAAATTCCTAAGTATGCCAAGTTTCTAAAGGAGTTATGCACCAACAAGAGGCGCGAAGGGAATGAATGAGTGAGTTTGAACCGAATATATCAGCCCTCATCCGGCCTACCATGCCTCGCAAGTGCAAGGATCCGGGGACGTTTTCTATCCCTTGCCTTATTGGTAATTACAAATTTGATGATTGCATGCTAGATTTAGGTGCTTCTATAAATGTCATGCCCGCATCTATCTATAGATCTCTTGGTCTTGGTCCCTTGCGTCCAACTGATGTTATTGTTCAATTATCTAATAGGAGCAATGCCCATCCTTCTGGTTTAGTTGAAGATGTATTAGTCAAAGTTAATGAATTGATATTCCCTGTTGATTTTTACATCTTAGATATGGAGGATGAGTCTTCTATCAGTAGATCACCAATCATTCTAGGGAGGCCTTTCATGAAAACTTGACTAGGACTAAGATAAATGTGTATTACGGGTACTCTTTCCATGGAGTTTGGTGATATTTCTGTGAATTTTAATATCTTTGATGCCATGAAATATCCTAGGGAAGAGCATTTTGTTTTCTGTATTGATGTGATTGATGATGCTGTGGACGATGTTCTTGCTGATTGGTGTCTTGATTATCCCGATTTTTCATCCGAGAGTGATTACGCCATTTGTGCATGTCGATAATGAATGGTGCTCGTTTGCACTCATTTGGTTAATGCTGCATTATTTGGTGATTCGACTTGCTTGGTGATTCGCATTACTTGTGGACTCTGATATTGATTCTGAGTTTGAGCTTCATCCTGATCCTGATGTGCATCCTGATTTTGATTTTGATGAACTTAACTCTGATTTTGATTTTGATGAGCTGAATTCTGATGTTAACATTGAGTTGTGTAGACATAGTTCTTCTTCTTCTTTGAATGTGGTTTCAGGCATTTCCAGTGTGATGACATCAGAGTTGTTGCAACAACCACCCAAGCTTCTCCCATCTATTGAGCAACCACCCAAACTTGAGTTAAAATCCCTTCCAGGGCACCTGAAGTATGCATTTTTGGAGGTGGATGAACAGTTTCCAGTCATTATGGCAAATAATCTTCTTCCTGAACAAGAAGAGAAGCTGCTAAGCTTATTGAGGGCGAACAAGAAAGCCATTGGGTGGACATTAGCTGACATAGTTGGCATCAGCCCTTCCATGTGTATGCATCGAATTCTGTTGGAAGAGGAAGCTAAGCCGGTGAGGCAACCCCAGAGACGCCTTAATCCCCTAATCCTTGATGTGGTGAAGAAGGAGGTCACTAAGCTTCTGCAAGCTGGTATCATCTATCCCATTTCTGATAGCCAGTGGGTTAGCCCTGGTTCAAGTGGTTCCTAAGAAATCTGGAGTCACTGTGGTAGCCAATCAGAAGAATGGGCTCATTCCTACTCGAGTTCAGAATAGTTGGAGAGTTTGCATTGACTATAGGAGACTCAACCAAGCCACTCGCAAGGATCATTACCCTTTACCTTTCATTGATCAGATGTTAGAGCGATTGGTTGGCAAGTCTCATTACTGCTTCCTAGATGGCTACTCCGGATACTTCCAGATCCATATTGCTCCTGAGGATCAGGAGAAGACGACCTTCACATGCCCCTTTGGAACATATGCCTACCGAAGGATGCCTTTCGGCCCGCAACACACCCGGCACCTTTCGGCGTTGTATGGTAAGCATTTTCCGAGTTTCTAGAGGACTGCATGGAGGTCTTTATGGATGATTTCACTTGTATATGGGTCTGATTTTGATGCATGCTTAGCTAATTTGTCTAGAGTTTTGCATAGGTGCATTGAGTCTAATCTTGTCTTTGAATTATGAGAAGTGTCACTTTATGGTTGAGTCAAGTATAGTCTTGGGACACATAGTGTCTAGGAAAGGGATTGAGGTAGACCCTGCTAAGATAGATGTGATTACTGTTTTGCCTTACCCCGTATCTGTGCGGGAAATTCGCTCTTTTCTTGGTCATGGGGATTCTATCGGCGATTCATTCAGATTTCAGCAAGGCGCTTGACCCTTGTCCAATCTTCGCATAAGGACACCGACTTTTTATTTGATGATGAGTGCAAGGCGAGCCTTCGATCACTTGAAGCGTTGCCTGACTACAACTCCGGTGATCCAACCACCTGATTGGTACCTCCCCTTCGAGTTGATGTGCGATGCTTCCAACTATGTAGTTGGTGCTATCTTGGCACAACGAGTCCAAAAAGCGTCTCATGTGATTGCATATGCCTCCAAGACTTTGGATTCCGCTCAGTCTAATTACACCATGACTGAAAAGGAGTTGTTGGCTATTGTATTTGCTTTCGATAAGTTTAGGTCATATCTGCTAGCTAGTAGAGTAATTGTTTTCTTTTACCATGCTGCTTTAAAGTTCCTTTTGAAAAAGGCAGATGCTAAGCCACGACTCATCCGGTGTATGTTATTGCTCCAAGAGTTTGATGTTGAGATTCGAGACAGAAGCAGAGCACAAAATTGGGTAGGCCGACCACTTGAGTCGCATCACCCATTCTCCCTCTCACCCCTCTTCTATTCGGGATGATTTCCCGATGAGCGCCTTCTACATTGCAAGGTAAGCTTCCATGGTATGCTGATCTGGTTAACTACTTGGTAGCTAGTGTTTTGCCTGTAGATTCCACTAGGGCCCAAACTCTTAAATTGAAGAGTGAGTCTAAATATTATGTTTGGGATGACCCTTATATGTGGAAATTTTGTAGTGATCAAGTAGTTAGGAGATGTGTGCCTGATCATGAGTTTCACTCTATATTGCATTTTGCTCATGCTTCTGCCTGTGGTGGTCACTTTGGACCCCAAAGAACTGCTAGGAAAGTGTTAGATAGTGGATTGTTTTGGCCTTCCTTGTTTCATGATTCCCATATGTTTTGTAAGTCATGTGATAACTGTCAAAGAGCAGGGAGTATTTCGCGTAGGCATGAGATGCCCCAGAACCCTATATTGTTTTGTGAGATCTTTGATGTTTGGGGTATTGATTTTATGGGTCCATTTCCTGCTTCATATGGTTATACTTACATATTGCTAGCTGTTGATTATGTCTCGAAATGGGTTGAGGCGAAAGCCACTCGGACTAATGATTCTTCTGTGGTGGTGGATTTTGTTAGGTCTAACATTTTCTGTAGGTTTGGCATTCCTAGAGCTATTATCAGTGACCGTGGCTCCCATTTTTGCAATCGAAGCATGGGTGCCTTGTTACGCAAGTATGGAGTGCTTCACAAGGTCTCCACAAGATACCATCCTCGGACCAATGGTCAAGCCGAAGTCTCAAATAGAGAGATTAAGCAAATCCTTCGTAAGACCGTTAACTCTACCCGGAAAGATTGGAGTAAGCGATTAGAGGATGCTTTGTGGGCATATCGCACCGCCTACATGACTCCGATTGGGATGTCTCCTTATCGGCTTGTCTTTGGTAAGGCATGTCATCTTCCGGTTGAGTTGGAGCATCAAGCCTATTGGGCCATTAAGCGGTGTAACATGGATTTGGCCAAGTGCGGAATGGAACTAAGCTGCGGTTGCAAGAGTTGGAGGAGCTTAGATTGGATGCCTATGAGAGTTCGCGGTTATACAAGGAAAAGACTAAGGCATTCCATGATAAGCATATTCGAGGAAAGAATTTTTCGTGGGCCGGAAAGTTCTTCCGTTTAACTCCCGTCGAAGTTTATGCACAGTAAGCTTCGATCTAAATGGGATGGCCCTTTTGAGATCACTAACATTTTTCCATTTGGTCTTTGTTGAGCTATGTGATCCACCCACGGGGAGAACCTTTAAGGTTAATGGGCATCACCTCAAGCAATTTCATGAGGGATCCGACAGTTGATCGAGGAAGCGAGAGATTCTCCTCATTGATGCCACTTATCCTCCTTAAACCCTTGGGGAGTATTCTTCTTTCTTCTCCCTCTATCTCTTTTATTTGTTTTCCTTTTTCTACTTTGCTTTTTGAAAATAAATAGTCTCTCTTTCTATGATTGCTACATATTATGAACTTGGACATTTTGGTTTTAATGAATCATTCTGTTTGGTCTACAATTCCTGACTCTTCGATTGTATGTCTTGGTAGTTGATTTGATGTTGTTGATTGCCTAAGTTGGTATTGACCTTGTGAGGTTTTGGGCCGCATGAATGGAATTCATCTTTTGCCATTCTTTCTTTCATGTGTGCATCTCGCTCTTGATTTGTGTTCTCTAGAACTTGCTCCTTTTCTTTTTGAAACTACATTTTTCACTTACATGCATAAATATGATAGAAGCTTGTTTTCTTTCTTTTTATTTTCCCCACTTTGGCCAAATAGCTTTCCCTTGCATTATGTTTCCGTTGCTAGCCCATTTGTGCCTTTTCGACTCATTCTTTTCTAAACCACATTACAAGCCTAAGCGTAAAACCATTTCATTCCGCACCTTGGAAATTTATTGAGCATTGGTTTCACCTTGGTTTTGTGTTTAAGTGTGGGGGTTGCTCAGGAGTGCAACCGTTTAAGTGTGGGGGGGGAGATATTTGATTTTGTCATTGTGTATATGTATATAGTTCACAGAAAAATAAAAATAAAAAGAAAATAAAAAAAAAAGCAGAAAAAGAAAGAAAGAAAGAAAGAAAATACATAGAAAGAAAGAAAATACATAGAAAGAAAGGAGATATATGAGCAAAATAAAAGTTTTCATACATAGAGAATGCTCTTTTTATAAAATTTTTCATAAAAGTTTTGTGTTACAAGCCTAATCAATGCTCTTTTTAATTTCTTTGGTGCTTAGCTTCTCATTCCATACTATATTACCTACCTTCACCCTAACCCCATTACAACCTTTAATAATAAGCTCTCTTGATTTGTGCATGCATGTGTTATGAGTAGTGGAGACGTAGAAATTGAGCAAGCTTATGGTAGAACAATTTTCTTGAGTAGAATTTGAGCGATACACTTATTTACCTTAATCACTTGAGAGATTGATTGATTGAGCGCATCATTTGAGAGACCATCATTTGTGATTAGCATCATTGATTGAGATTACCTGGAATTGTAATTTGAGATTAAGGGATTTTGGGTCTTGATTGATTGGTTCTAATGAAGCTTTGTGTCCCTTATTCAATTTTTGTATTGTTAGCAATTGTTAGAAAAGAAGAGTTTCTTCTTTAGGTCTTTTTCTTTGAATTTTGCTCAAGAGTGCAAAAAGATAAGTGTGGGGGAATTTTGTTAGCTATGATTAGTTTTGATGATGTCTTATATAGATGTCATTATCCGAGCAAAAAGCTTGCATACTACATTTATCTTCTACTTTGACTAATTCGATGTTTAATGTAGATGTGAATTTTAATGATGGAAAATAATCAAGAAAATAGAAGAAAGAAAGGAAGAACTTGTTTAATGGAATGAGAAAATCATTATACAAGTTCCTAGATTGATTCTACAAGTCTCCACGATGATATGGAAGTTGGAACGACTCAATTCGGAGTTAAAATGAGTGAAAACGAGTTACAAGTGTATTCTCGAATCAATTCTCGAGAATGCAATCCATTCCCGAAGCAATTCTCGAGAATGCAGCTGAATATGTGAAATCTGGAGGCAATTCTCGAGAATTGAAAACCCATTCTCGAGAATGGTTCTCAAGAATGCCATTCGATTCTCGAGAATGGTCGGGATTCAAAGAATGCTTCAAAGCAGCTCATTTTTGCGTTCGTTTGGGCGACCTCGGTAATTCGACGATATCTCACAAACCAGGAATCGGATTAACACGAAACCAGTGGCATATGAAACTAGACATTCAACACGTACTTTTGAAAAACTATCAAGTCCAAAGGAGTTCAGATGAAAGAGCTATGATTTTCTCAAGTTGGAACAAAATCACCGTCACGGATCCGAGACCAACCTTCGGTAATTTGAGTGTATCTCACAAACGAAAAATCGGATTGCGCCGAAATTGGTGCCATTGGAAACTAGACTCAAATAAATTTCCAGAAATATCCAGAACAAAAAAAAACGAATATCAATTGAAGGAGTTATGATGTTTTGAAGTTGGTCGTATGCTCAGATATTACAATCAGCATTGATTAAGAACACTTACATTCATCCTATGATAACCGACGAAATACAACAAGTTTGGACTGAATCTTCTTGCATTGGAAAGAGGTTTATGAACATGAGTGCTTGGACACATTTGATATCTCTTCGATCGATTCTCGAGTCAAGTTCCCGCAAGTTCTCGAGAATGGTCGATAGCCTATACCGATATATTCGCTCTCGATATGATTCTCGAGAGTTAGGAACTAATTCTAGAGAATGGTTCTCGAGAATCGAAAGGATTCTCAAGAAATCGTCGAATGCGTATATGATATTCACTTCTGTACTCTCTGGTTCTCAAGTGATTCTTGGGAATGAGAAAGCAATTCTCGAGAATGCTTCTCGAGAATGGACAATCAACTCTCGAGTACGTTCGACCACATTCACTGGTGTTTGCTTTTGTCAGTTTGATTCTCGAGAATTGAAATGTAATTCTCGAGAATGATCGAGAAGTGATCAAATCCAGTTTTACACTTTAAGCGATTCTTGAGTCAAGTTCTTGCACATTCGAGAATGATCAAGACCATGAACTTGACTGACAATCATGATACCTCCGTAAACTTATTTAAATGATCTAGTTAATTGTTTTAATCCTTCAATACATCATTCTATATTAACTATGATATCATTAATCATCTTCCTAAGTGTTTTTCGATTCATGATCAAGTTTCAAATTCGACGAAGAACACCAAGATTGTTGCGATCTGGAAATCATGGAATATGCCTTGTTATTTATTATCATTGATTCTAACCATATGAGCATCGTCAATTGATTTAAAATGAATACTCAAGTATTGGATTTTAGCTACCCGAGTATTAACAAGCTATGAACTTCGTGAATTGATTACGCAAGGGGATACTTGAGTATTGCGAAAGTATTCGAAAGTATTCACGCAAATATTCAGCAAGCATTCGTGAAGTATTCAAGGAAGTATTAGGAAGTACTCATGATTGAATACTCAAGTATGATCAATGACAAAGCTTTTGGTATATCGAAACAAATGGATACTCAAGTATAAACTATGGCTACTTGAGTATTGACAAAGAATCAAGCTTGTGCTTCTGCAAAGGCTACTCGAGTACACAGAATGGGATTCTCGAGTATGAGCTATCAGCTGCCGAAAATCAATGATTAATCGTTGTTTGAATTTTGATGAGCTGTAAAGCACCGAAACGGACGGAGACAATGTAGGCCGACATGATGAAGGATGGCCCATCGTCAAAAGCACAGAATCAATATTTTAAGATATTCTCCATCCGGACCACATGGTACAACAACCGACGTAGTCCCAACCAAGCGAGACACTTGATCATGGCTAGCGGCGCGAATGTTTGAACACTTTCAACAGACATATTCGAACATTCAAACGGGCAGATTCAAAACCTTCCAACGGTCTTCAAGCTTCAACGTATAAATACCCGAAGGTTTGAATTCATCAATGGACACAACCAACACATACACAGACAAAGCATTCAAAGTGTTCAATTTCTATTCTGTATATATCTTCGGATATTACTGAGCTTCAATGTTTATTATTCATCTACTTTGTGAGAGAGTCCAAACACTTATTTGATTATTGTGTTGTAAAATCTTAAGGTTGTGGAACCTTAAGTGTGGGTGAACAATTACAACTTGTAAGGGGGAGTGAGTCCAAGAGTGAGAGGATCATCCTTCGTTTACAGAGTGTGTAATTGTGTCTGTAGTTATTTGGTTACAACTTGTAAAGAGGGGTAAGTCCTAGTGAGAGGATTACTCGAGAGTTACGAGTGTGTAATCAAGTTACGAGATAGTGAAATCCCAGAGTGTCTGGGTACTGGACGTAGGTCAAAGAGTTGGACCGAACCAGTATAAATTCTCTGTGTCATTTCTCCTTACTGTTTTACTACCTTCTTTGTTTATCCAGTATACCACAACAGAATTTTTGAGGATCACCTATTCACCCCCCTCTAGGTGATATTCCACCTTCAAATTTGATAATTGAATATTTCATACACTTCTTTTTTATCTCTTGATTAATAATTTAAGACTCTTTAGTTAATAAATAATGGCTTTTATACTTATTTGGGCTTTGGGCCTTTTATTATGTTTTAGCCATTTTTAATAATAAAATTCAGTTTTATATTGCTTCACTATTCCTACCATAACTCTTGAACCAGACATCGGATTTGCCTCATTTTTTGTTTCATATTTCAGATGATTCAGAGAGCTACAATTCTTATGAAGACATGAAGGGCAAATTCGGACAAGAGGGCGATCGATTTTGGAGCCGAAGTCGGAATTTTAATTGGGCTTGAATTTGTAATTAAAACCCGTTTATTTTATTATTTTCTGTTTTGGGCCTGAATTGGATTGGAGCCCCATTTTCGTTTTTCCATTTTAGGTTAAGTGTGGCAATGACCCACAAACACATTCTCATTCATGTTTTTAGACTTTGGTGGATCAAAATAGGAGTTTTCAAATTCTCTGAAGTGTTCTTCATGTTCTTCGTGTTCTTCGCGTTTTTCATCTTTTCTTCTGCGTTTTGCTTAGCCATGCTCGGCTAAGTTTCTGTGGTTAACCTATGGATTGAGGGTTCCAAAAATCCAGAGGACATGCGCTTCATTCGTAACTGGAATCGTCTCGTTTATTTTAATCGGATCCGATTATAATTGCGGATTAGGTATTAGATTTAATACCTAGATTGATATCCCAAGGACGTAGGTCAGACCGGGTTCTGAGAGAGCGTTGTGCGATCATACAGCGAGCTCGCCACGTGTTCGATCAAATGCTAGACGATCGTCTAGTCGAGGGAATATCTAGACGAACGCAGAGATCTCGGTTCGTCCAGAATCAATCACGAGTTTGATTTTTATCTGTTTGTCCGATGAAGGTTATGGAATCCCAATTGCGGGTTAAGCGTTTTTAATCGCTTTTAATCGTTGTGAATCTGTTTGCATATTTCATTTTGTTCTGCATATTTTGGTTTTTAATTTCGTTTGAATCAGAAAAACCCCCAATTTGTTATTGCTATGTTTTGCTGTTGCTGATCTAAACCCACTGCAAATTCCCTGAGAGAAACGACTCAGGTTACATTATACTGCAAATCTTTTGTTTCTAATATGGTATTTTGGGAGATCACGACAAATCTCTGTTAGCTAGTTTGTGTCTTAGGAACCTTATAGGATCCCTTAGGCACCCATTGATAATTACCTACAGGTTTACTCTTGCTTTCCTTTTTATGAAAACAGGAAGAAGTAGTATGACCTTTACGATTGCAATAATTGTAATGAGCAAAAGGATTTGAAGAATGAACCGTTTTTCGAAAGTAGTTCATATAAGATTTTTCTCCAAATTTCTTTTCGCCTTTCTTTTTATCAAAATCAGGTTTATAACCAATTCCTAATATGTCATTTGTAAACCTTTGCTGTTTTAAAATAACATTGAGCATTTCACTACCTTGAGTAAACTTCTCAAGTGTTTTTGTAAGGTAAGCATTTCTCTTTTCCAAAACACAGCAATTGTTACAAACCTTTTCTGAAATCTTTTCAAAAATTTTTTAGAAATGTTTTCACAAGAAGAGGTAGGAGTAGAAGAAGAGTCATTTTGAACTTGTTTTTCTAAAGTTTTTTTTTTCTTTTAGAAACAAGAAGTTCTTTCACAATTTTTTGAAATTCAGAATGAAGAGAGTTATACTTAGAAAGTAACTCATCGAAAGATGGTTCATAATCATTTACCTTTTTGTTTTCTGATTCCTCTTCTTGAGCCACAAGGCAGATGTTGGCTCTATCCTCTTCTTCAGCTTCATTTTCATCGGATAAGCTGTCTTCCCATATAGCTGAGACATAAGCTTTCTTCTTGAACTTATTGAACTTCTTCTTTTCTTTATCTTTGTTCTTTAGCTGGGAGCATTCTAACTTGATGTGGCCAGGCTTTTCACATTCATGCAAATGATTGGCTTCTTCAGCTTAGTGCTAGAGCTACCCTTGTGAAACTTTCTAAATCCTTGGTCCTTCTTGTAGAATTTCTTGAATCTCTGGACCATCATGCCTAGCTTCATCTTCATCTTCTTCATCATCATCATCTGATTCTTTAGTCTCTTTGACAATCTTGAGAGCAATACCTTTGTTCTTGCCACCAATCTCATCAAGTCCCTTTTTGAACTTGATCTTTCTTTCATATTCAGAGAGACTGTCGAATAGAGCTGCTACCGAAGCCATTGATTCTCCATAAGCTTCTTCACTCGCAGTGACCTTGGCTTTCCATTCCTTGCTGAGAATGTTCAAGATTTTTCTCACTTGAACAAGTTGATCATAGTCTTTACCCAAAGGAGCAAGTTGGTTGATCAGATGAGTGAATCTAAGTTAGAATTCACCAATGGATTCCCCGGACTTCATACGAAGAAGATTATACTCTGTCATGAGGGTATTGACTCTATTTTCTTTGATTCTAGTAGTTCCTTCATGAGCAATCTCCAGAGCATCCCACATAGCTTTAGCAGAAGACAATGTGCAGATATGAAAGTACTCTTGTTGACTTAGAGCACTCTGGAGCATAAGAACAACTTTACTGTTGAGAGTGACTAGCTTCTTGTCATTCTCATCATACTCTTCTTCAAGCTTTGGAGTTTAACTCCATCTTCAATGGTTGAAGGAGCATAGTCTCCTCTCTCGAACACCCTCCAAAGACCATATTCAGAAGCCAATACAAAGACTTTGAATTTGGCTTTCCAGAAGTAGTAGTGCTCTTCATTGAAACCCGGTGGCCTGTTGATCGAAGCTCCATAAGGTAGAATACCGTCCATAATGATCCTTCTTGAGATGTTAAGCTCTTTAGAGAAGACCTTGCTCTAATACCAAATGTAAATGGAGCAAATCACCAAAGGGGGGTGAATTGGGGATTTAAAAATTCTTTTTAAAATGCTCTGTAAATAGAAAGGAAAACAGAGCAAAACAGAGGACAAGAAGAAAGGCTTAACACAAGAGGATTTATACTGGTTTGATCTAAATCCTTGACCTATGTCCAGTCCCCAGACACTCTGGGATTTTCACTAACTCACAAAACCAGTTACACACTCTGCACTCGAAAGTTATCCTCTCAATAGGATACACTCCCCCTTACAAGTTGTACACTGATATTCCCAATCTCCAAGTCCCCTTGACTTGAGATTCTTACAATAAATGATTTCAATAAATAAAACTCTCTCTAAGAGCATATAATAATGAACACTGAAGTGCAATAGTATCAACAGATACTTTACAAGAAGAAAACACTAAGAGTAGTTGAAACTTTAAATGCTTTTCATTTTCTGCAAATTGGTTGTTGAGAAGACTTGAATGCAACTCCTTATATATGAATAGAGCATTAAATGACCGTTGGATTCATTAAGCTGACTGTTGCCAACATTAATGAGTTGATTAGGTTGAAGCTTGGAGTCTCTCTCTTGATTAGTGTTAATCCAGGTGCACAGAAGTTTATGGTTGCCTTCCCTTGAAATAAATCCGTTGGAGGAGGAGCTACTTGATAGGGAAAGAAAACATTAATCCCTTAGCAACGTGTTGAGAATGATTATCCAAAAGAGTGAAAGCTTTTCTAGACCTTGCAATAAATGCGTTGACGTCATGTTGGTCGATTTCCTTGATGGCAAGTGAACCAGTCGAACAAGTAATAAAGTGTAAGTAGAGTATCGTCCCACAGAGACTGAGATACCAAAGAGTGGCGCTCGATTGCTATGATAGTTGCGTAAACAGAAAGTAAATATGATTGGTTTGAGAGGTTTTTGTATTTATGCTAATAACAGAAATAAAACAGAGGATTGTAATTTTAAGAGGATATCAGTAAGAAGTTAGGCTGAACTCGGAATCACCCTTAAGTGCATCAATCCCCCAGTTTCTCTACCCATTGCTATAGCATCCATATTGCACAGCTTCCACAATGCTACAACATAGCTACTAACTACAACGCTATTCGGTTAATCCACCACTATAATCTATCGAAGCTTCCGCGTCCGATACATATGATACTAGCTATACTCCTTCCATATTCCTATGGCAACTTTCTAGTTAGATCAGCATTACACACAGGGTGTCATGGTTATGAGAGGTAGACCCATTCTTGAAGCCTACAATAAATAGATCAAGCCTTGCACCGGCTGCCTAGCAAACACTGTTTCTCAGAGGTCTAACCTCGACTCCTTGCTAGTAAGCCGAGGCCACAATCTAGCCCTTAGCTTCTGCTAATCGATTAGTAATTAATTCACTGATAAAAAAAACCGAATCTATTAAATTAAGAACTTCCAACTAGGTTCATTTAACACTTAAGAATTCATCCTCGTTCAGCCATAGGAAAATTAGTTCATTACTGACGTGGGAAACACAAAATAGATAGTAACAAAATGACCCATGATCTAAATACTAAATGAAAGGAAAAACAGAAACCTTGACGGCGTGGAAGAAACCCTGTCATGTCACCACTCCACGTCTTCTTCTCTCCGTCATACTGCAAGGAAGGATGCTGGGTTATCCTAGAATTCTCGTGCCTATGAAGTCTCTCACTCTTCTTTCGAATCTGCCGAATGTGAAATCTCGTTTTGTCTCTATGCAACTCCCCGCTAGCGTTGACTTGCTGTTTCCTTTTATACTCAGCCTTTCTTGTGACGCAAGTTCCATCGAGCTGGGCTTTCCAAATCTGTCGAGATCCATCGCATTTTCTGACTATAATAGATTGATTCTGTTGATCCTGCGGGATTCTTCAAATCTTTCAGTTTTGATCCTCCACATCTTCTATTTTATTACGTCAGCAATCTACCTGTCATTCTCGACCTTCCTTATTATCCCTGAAATTATCTAGATAAAAAGGTCAGAAAATATGCCGCATAGCATTGCGTCTTTTATTTTGCTATAGCTTTTGTGATGCCTTTTATTGCACTTCGAGTTGCTGTCAAAATGCTATAGAATAGTATCAGCTTTGCTATACGTTCTTTAAAAACAATGTAACTTGCTCCTTTCTTAGCATATGTTTAGGATGTAAATGGTTTCAATCCTTCAGTTCCCTATATCATGAATATATGCCTTTTTGCTTGGATTATTTGCAGTTAAGCTTTCATTTACCATACAATTCAGTCATGAAATATAGGGAAAACATGGAATAATTTGTGCTCATCACGTCACTTTTTGCATTAAGCTAAATCTTCATTTAACACTCCTTAAATCATCTGAAACTCACTAACAAACTGCTTAAACATAGTTAAAAATAGTAAGGAAAGATGATAAGAAGTATCTAGATCAAACATGAAGATTTCACAAATTCGAGCAATTTGATTTTCAAACTTAGCAATGCAAACTCAAGTTTGTTCAAGCAAACTGGAGTTTGCAACTATTCTTCAGGAACCAAACTTGAGTTAATAAACACAAACTCGAGTTTGCTTCTTCCAAAGAAGAATGTCGCGATTTGAGTTTTGAAGAGCATTTTGAAAGTAAGAGCAAACTCGAGTCAATAAGTGACGAACTCGAGTTTGGGAATTTTGAAGTGAAAAAGAGTTTAAGTCCACAAAGCTCAAAACTAGAGTTTCAAATGGAAATTGGAGTTTTCAAAACTTCAGAAAACTGAGGAGTTCTCTGTATGATCTAAACTCGAGTTTCCTCAAAAGAGAGAAAACTTTGAAAACTTTCTACCAAATACAAACTAGAGTTTACATAACCAAATTGGAGTTTTCTCAAGTTCAAAAATAGAGCAAAGCTCTCTGCTTGTCACAAACTCAAGTTAGTAGAAACAAACTCGAGTTTCCTTGAAAGCTTGGGAAACTTGATAAATTTATGTCAAGCACAAACTGGAGTTTGCAAAAGCAAACTGGAGTTTGGCTAAGTTCACAAAATATTGAAAGCTCTCTATCATGTTGAAACTCGAGTTTACAAATACAAACTCGAGTTTGTCTTAACTTGAAAAACTTTGAGTGCTCTCTGTATTACACAAACTCAAGTTTGTTAAAGCAAACTAGAGTTTGGTCAAGTTCATAAAGTTTGAGCTACTCTCTGTCAAGTCCAAACTCGAGTTTGACATCCCAAACTCGAGTTTGCCTTTGACAGTAAGTTTTTCAACTTACCAAAGACAAACTTCAATTTGAGTTTACAATTGTCAGTTATCATTAAAACACATAGAGAACTAACAATATTCACTTAAATACACATATTGGATAATACACTGCTTCACTGAAATAATTTCATATTCAAACATACATATGATTTTTCAAAACACATATAAGTAGTATTTATGAAAGTAAGGCTTAGAAAAACACCTTACAGCCCAAAACAAGTATAGAAAATAAATTAACCTCGGTTACCTCAATTCGAAGCTTAACCTTAGCTTAAGGAGCACAACCCGAACAATCACCGGTCACAATAAGGCTATTTATTATCACAATTAAAACTTATAATTTCCTATAACTTAAAATATACTCCCTCCGGTCCTAATTATAAGACCTAGTTGACTTTTTTGGAGAGATTAGGGAAGTTGATTAAATTAGCTTAGAGTATTTTTATTTTTTTTTTTTTCTTCAAACTAAATAGTTTGACCAATAAACTAATATATAATCTAAGAAAACACAACATATGAAATGATTAAGTAACTTATTTAGCTTCCTTAATCTCTCCAAAAAAAGTCAACTGGGTCTTATAATTAGGATGGAGGTAGTACAATTTTAATAATAATATATTATAATAACAAAAATTGAAAAATTACAGTTTGGGGTTTAAATTTTGAAAATGACCATTTAGCCCTTCAAATTTTAAAAATGACAGTTTATTCCTACGAATTCCAGAAATGACGTTTTAGTCCCTGAATTCCAAAAATGAGTTTTTATCCCAAAATTCCAGGAATGACAGTTTGGTCCCAAAATTCCAGAAATGACACATTGGTCTTTCATATATCAAAACTAAACTTATAAAAATTCCAATAATATCTCTGCTAACCCAAATAAATTATTTTCATAACATTTAATTGGTAAAAACATTTTATAGAACATAAATCCTAAACTTCTTAAATAGAAAAATTCATTTTAAATTTCTAGAACAACCAAACAATAAATCTAAACAAACTAAAATTTACTATTAAACATCCACTACATATATATATAGTCTTCTATTGTCAAAACTCAAAACTCTCCCAAAATCTTAACCCCAAAATTTTCACTAACCAACACAATATTAACCTCATTAGAAAGAGAAAAATATATAGAATAACTTTCATGAAGAAAGTTTATTGAAAAAAAAGCTTGTTTAGCTACCTAAATAATCTTATAAGATAAATGACATACCTTAAAATACACTGAAAAACCGTCAAACTTCTATATTTTCCTTTCCTTCCTCACTCTCACTCTCTCTCGTTGGTTCTCATACCTTAAATAATCTTATCAGGGTATTGGTAACTGAGATTATCACCAGTTTTGGAAAACGCATTTAATGCACTTCTGACACACTTTGCTTTTTGTTAATTTGATGTTTAACACTTGCTTAAACAACCTTGCTCGAAAAGATAAAGATATGTGCTCGGGCAAGAGATGAGAGGATTAAATGCATTTGGTCAATGCTCGAGTAAAACATAGATACATGCTCGGGCAAGTTTTTTAGAAAGACTTTGAAAAGAGATTCTATTGATGATGCTTGAGCAAACTATTAGAACTTGCTCGGGCAACTTTCACACAGAGACTAGAAAACAAGTTGAACGTCTATGCTCGAGCAGCCCAAGTTATGTTTGCTTGAGCATGGTATGCCAAAGATGCTTTTCGACTATGCTCGAGCAAAGTCCATTCAAGAGCGAGAAAACAAGTTACTCGACTTTGCTCGAGCAACCCCTTCAAGCCTGCTCGAGCATGGTGCTCAAGCATGCTTTCTCACCTTGCTCGGGCATGACCATTTTACCTTGTTAGCTTTTGCTAGGATTGATAGTGCTCAAGCTTGCTGGGATCCAATGCTCAAGCATGACTCCTTTGGACTTGATGCTCGGACATGATCACTCGATATGCTCGGGCATGATGACAGAGATTTTTCTCTTTCTGGCTCGATGTTGCTCGAGCATGAATGTATGCTCTGCTCGAGCATGCTTTCCAAATTGCAATTCTTCGCTCTGAACTCGTTGATGCTCGGGCATCCTAATCACTTTGCTCGAGTAGGCTACCTTTGAGTGTTAGGTTGTTGCCTACCATGATCTTGTGCAAATATCAAACTCCATTGACTTTTCAAAAATGTAATAGCATAAGTAGTACGAGAGTCAATTTTCAGAGAGCGTAACGTCTTCAATACAGCTCTAAATTTGGCAAATCACCCATGGTCAGAAAGATCTTTAAGTCTTCTTTCCAATGCAATAAGAATCAGCCCCAAACTCATTGTAGTTCGTCCATTATCATTAGATGAATGAACGTTGTTCTTGATCAGCATTTTCTGCAACATCTTGAACTGACCATCAACTTCAAAACATCATATCTCCTTCAATTGAACTTTTTTTTCATGATTTTGATGTTTTTGGAAAGGTATGTTAGTCTAGTTTCATATGCCACCGATTTAGCAAGTTCTTCCTTCTTCCATCTCCCAACTTGATCATTCTTCATCATTTATCTTGGGCTTATCATTCTCTGCAGCTTCTATCTTTTTCAATATCCAGAAAGCCGAGGGATGCTGAACTTGTTTCAGAATTTCATGTGTTGACTTTCTGTGTTAGCACTATTCATGTATACTGCACTGTAGCTCAAATATGATGAAGCTTCATTCCAACTTCTGTTTGATTATAGACACTTTGAGTATCACATATAGTGCAAGTTCTTCTTTCTTTAGCCTCCTTTATTGATCATTCTTCACTATCAAACTTTGCATCTACATTAAGTATAAGAATTAGTCAAAGAATAAGATAAATGTAGTATGCAAACTTTTTGCTCTTAAGAATGACATCTATGTAAGACATCATCAGAACTAATCATAACCAACATTCTCCCCCCTTTTTGATGATGGAAAATACTCTAAAAAAATTATGTGTGAATATGAGAATACATTAGGTCCAACATATTTTTCTTGTCATTCTCTCTCCCTTATTTGACATTAGCAAAAAGTTGAAATAAGGAAGGTAAACTTGTGAAGAGGAAAATATGAAAATAGATTCAAAATGATTGTCTCTCCTTAATCATTTGTTAAGAAAACAAATTTCTCTCCTCCTTTTTGAAAGTATTTGATTTTTAATATGATGAAAGTAGAAATGAGTTTTCATGAAAATATGTTTGAAAACAATTTGGAGAGGTTTTTCAAGAAACTTAAACTTTCATTATTAAAGCAAATTGATATCAAAACATGTGCAGAATTTCTACTAAATATAAAAGAATAGAGATTAGAAATGCTCATGTTGGTTCTGCAAAAGATGAATGATCGATGAAGTCCATTTTCTTGTTGAATGCATTTCGGTTGAATCCCCGTGGCCTGAGATGAAGCAGTGGTAGACTCTCTTCCTTTATGAAACATAGCTCAGCTTCAGTCATCAAAGCATCTTTCCTTTAATTGTTTCTTCTTGTAGTACATTAAGGAAAGTTCTTGCACACCCCGAATTCTCCTGTCACAATTGTAAAGTTTTCTTGCAATAGAGAATTATTAGTGCAATCAAATATCAAAATATTCCTTCCTATATGATATTTTCAAGTTAAGATAATGAAAGGAAACTATGATATCAACTCATCATCAAAACTAATAAAACACAGTGAATGCAAATGAGTTTGCTTAAAAAGTTTTTCTTCAAATAGAGGAAATGAGCTTTCAAGATATCAAACACATGAATGTGAAGGTCCCCCTTAATGAATGCATGACTAAAATATGAAGCTCCCTTAATGATACCAAACAATAATGTGACACCAAATTGGTATGAAGAAATCTCTTATGATTTTTATGATGATGAAAATGTTTGAAGCATAAGGATCATTTTTAAAAATGAGTTTGTTCAGGCTAAACTTCAAAATGAAATGAATGAAATCAAGTTAGCCTATCATGATTATAATTTGTGCAAATTACAATACCTCACTCAAGTAATATAGTAATTACTTGAGTCATAATCATCTGTAGTTATAACTTCAATATTGTTTGTGGCAAGTTCAATGTATAATTGTTGAAGTTCCTTTCCCACATAGCTCGAGTGGTTACCCATGTGATGTCCATGACTCTGTAGCCATCACTTGTAGTTCACACGAGAGGATCTTACATGCTTATCTTCCTCTGTTTATCCTCCCATCAAGTATGCCCTGTGAACACTTGATTTATAGATGATAACTAAACTCTTGGGGCATTGAAACAAGTATTTTCTTCTATTGTTGCTCGAGCAGGCTTATAGGCGTGCTTGAGCAGAGTCCTTCCGAGACTTCTAACTCATCCCGCTGTTGCTCGAGCTAGGTGTGCGACGTGCTCGAGCAGGACTCGAGTAGGATTATTCGACTTTGTTTCTTTGAGAGGCTTTTCCCGTTATTGCTCGAGCAGAGAGAGGAGGTGTGCTCAAGTAGAGTTTTCTCTGTTAACCCCTATTTTTCAGTATCTCAACAGAGTATCCTGCAGAAACAAATATATGCTTTTTGGTACCTAATGTTTCTTGGGTCCACACAAGATTAGACATAACAACTCTTATGCTCTTATAATTTAACCATATGATATTTGAGCAAAGAGAAGAACAATCAGAGATCAAAAGCATAATTTTACCTAATCAAATAAATTCAAGCCAATGAATCAAATAAGGTAACATCTAAATGATTCCAAGAAAGTTATTTCTCAATGACAATTTGGAAATACACTTTAAGTAGAAAAGTATGTCATTGATATGAATCTCAGTAATCCATAGATGAGATTAAATTTTTTTTAAAAAATGATAATGAAACATGCAAATTGTTTCAAATCTTGAATGTTCTTTCAAACTGTGATAATGCAATATGAAATCAAAATTTTGATGAATGAAAGATTTATTTTTGAAAAATATTTGAAATCAATATTCATTCTAAAACATGGTGAAAGTCAATTGATTTAATGAATATGTCAGTATGCTTCAGTTTTAGAGAACATGTTGAACATTGTAGTTAACATGTTAAAGAATTTTCTCAAAAGCAAAAGTCATGAAGGTAGAACATAATCAAAACATGCTTAGCACAACAGAAATATATGAGCACAATGACTTTACTATTGTCCAAGTGATAATCTTGCCTCTTAGAATTGAATTTAGAAACATATGAATGGTCAAGGCAAGAATATGAATATACATATATTGTTACTCAAGATATGGATGAAGACAAATGCTGATGAATTTGAGTAGCAAAGAGACTACTAAGAATCGTGGATGATGAAGCAAATGCTCACTAGTCCAAATGACTCGAGACCAGAATATCATCCTAGTAGGTTATTCCACTAATGGTTAATGCATTAACATTCAATGCACTAATAAATATCCATAAAGCTTGGAATAACTCAACCAACTAAGAATTTATGTTTTAAGCATAACAGTTTCACAAAAATTGAATTCTTTTCTTGAAGATAGGCTTGAAACTCATATATGATCAATTTGTTAGACGTGAGGTCCAACTAGTTCGAGAATGAAATTAAAGAGTTCAAGCAACACATTGAATTCCAAAGATCAACAGGAAAAGCTCAACTGGACAAATTTGAAACATATCTGACATTCAAATATATTAACTTCCAATTTTGAAACACTATTTGAATGCAATCCAAGTATGAATATTTTACAAAACTATTGTCTGCATCTTCACAAAGCAGAGTGAATTGACATCAAAAACAAATTTTAGAATTGTGCATCTCACAAAACATAAGCTCAGAAAGTTATGCACAAATTCATTTACGGTCCATTTAGCAATCCGAAAAACATTTTGAAAAACCATAAACGATTGATTGCTAATGGAGTGCAACAATGGACAAGTTTCTTTACCCAAATATGAATTTCATATAAGCACAGTATAGGGTAAGGTTAAATATCACCGTAATTCCTCTTGTCCTTGTGAGAGGCTTGCTTGATTAAGGTAGATTGATGTAGATGTCTCTCACCATCAACATCAAGCATTGCTTCTTCAACTTCTTCAAGAGTCGAATTATTTCACTAAGTAGTTGCTCTCTTGAGAAGCTTTCTTTGAACCTTTACCTTAGGCACTTGGAGGATCGACTTTGCTTACCCACTGCTTCTTCTTCATATGTCTTTCCATGGGTGTCTGCAAAGTTCTCTCAAAGGGTATAGACTTCAAGAGTCTTCTGCTTGACACTTGAGAGGATCTCCTTTTCGGTTCATAAGAAACTCTTGACTTCTTCAACATACCCTCATGTCCATTGATTTTGGAATCAATCTGCACACACAAGGCACTGGATTGACATTTTGGTACCCATTTATACTTGGGTTCTTTTGGGTTAGCTCGAGCCTTAGGGAAAACATAAGTTCCCTTTGGTAGTCATTGATAATTACCAACAAATTTATCCCTTCTTTCTTTCTTATGAAAACAAGATGATGTGCTATGACCCTTACGATTACAATAGTTACAATGAGCAAATGGATTTGAAGTATGAACAGATCTATGAAAATAGTTCAAATAAGATTTTCCTCCCATCTTCTTTTTCCCTTTCTTTTTATCAAGAATAAGATTGTAATCAATGCCTGATTGATCATTTGTAAATCTCTGAGCCTTTAAAATCACATTGAGCATTTCATTGCCTTTAGTAAACTTCTCAAGAGTTTTCGTAAGATATGAGTTTTTCTTTTCAAGATCAAGACAGTTTTTGCAAATATATTTTCGCAAGTAGGAGAGGAATCTTTATTTTGCTGCTCAAGTAATTTGATTTTCTTTTTGCAAGCAATGAGTTATTTCACAATCTTTTTGAATTCAGAATGTAAATCATTGTATTTAGAAAGTAACTCATCCTAGGTAGGTTAAGAATCATATACCTCATCGTCGTTTTCACATTGCTCTTCTTCTTCAGCAATTAAGCATATGTTCGCAACTTCTTCTTTGGGTGCCTTCTCTTTCACATCATTCAGAGCAATTCCTTTGCCTATGTTACTATTGATTTCACCCAAGCCGTTCTTGAATTTCATTTTGCTTTCATATTCAAATAGACTTCCGAATAGAGCAGCAACTGATTGCATTGATTCACCACAAGCTTCTTTGATCACTGTAACTTTGGCTTCCTAGTCTTTCGTCAAGACATTGAGAACTTTTCTAACTTGAGGACCTTGCTCATATGTTTTACCTAAAGTTGATAATTGGTTGATAAGATGGGTATAACGAAGTTGAAATTCAGCAATGGACTCTCCGGTCTTTATTCGAAGGAGATCGTACTCGGTTGTTAACGTGTTGATGCGATTCTCCTTTATTCCGGATGTTCCTTCATAGGCAATTTCCAATGCTTTCCACATCTCCTTTGCAGTAGATAGATTACAGATGTGAAAATACTCCTTTTGACTAAGAGCACTCTGGAGCATCAGGATGGCTTTACTGTTAAGAGTTATTTTCCTTCTGTCATCCTCGTTGAACTCATCCTCAACCTTCGGAACATTAATTCCGCCTTCTACTCTTGTGGGAACATAATCCTCATTCTCTATTACTTTCCAAAGACCATACTCCGTGGCTAACACAAACACCTTGAATTTTGCTTTCCAGAAATAATAGTGTTCACCGTCGAAGCCAGGTGGTCGGTTGATTGAGGCACCGTCAGGTAATATTCCTTCCATGATCTATCTCGGGATGTTAAGCCCAACTGAGAAACCTAAGCTCTGATACCAAATGAAGATGGAATATCACCTAGAGGGGGGTGAATAGGTGATTATAAAATTCTTTCGCTAATTGCTCAAGAACACTTAAAATAGAGACAAAGAGAAGAGCAATGAACACAAGATATTATACTTGTTCGGTCCAACTCTTGACCTACGTTCAGTCCCTAGAAATACTCTGGGATTTCACTATCTTTCAAGAACAATTACACACTCTGTAAACGAAGGATGGTCCTCTCACTCTCAGACTCCACTCCCCCTTACAAGTTGTAATTGATACACCCACTCTTAAGGTTTGTCAACCTTAAGATACAACTGAAAAAGATATAAGTGTTTAAGAACTCCTCACGAGTAGATAGGATATTGAACACTGAAGTACAATAATATCTGAAGATATAAATAGAATATAAATTGATCTCTTTGAATGCTTTGTCTGTGTATTCGTCTGTCTCTCCTGAGAAATTTAAACCTTCGGGTATTTATACTATTTGAAGATTGAGGACCGTTGAAGGATTTCAAATCTGTCCATTTGAATATGTCCGTTGAAGGTGTTTAAACTTCTGTGCCTTCAGTTCCGACATTCACTTCATTCCTTTTGATTCTTCTCATTGTGAGATAGCATTAAGTGCGCAGTTGGAATGTCAGTAGTTGTTTTACATTGATCGGGGTATTGGTAATCGAGATTATCACCGATTTTGGCAAACGCATTTAATGCACTTCTGACACACTTTTCTTTCTGTTAATTTGATGTTTAACACTTGCTTAAACAACCTTGCTCGAGCAAGATCAAGATATGTGCTCGGGCAAGAGATGAGAGGATTAAATGCATTTGGTCAATGCTTGGGAAAAACATAGATACATGCTCGGGCAAGTTTTTTAGAAAGACTTTGAAAAGAGATTCTATTGATGATGCTCGAGCAAACTATTAGAACTTGCTCGAGCAACTTTCACACAGAGACTAGAAAACAAGTTGGATGTCTCTGCTCGAGCAGCCCAGTTATGTTTGCTTGAGCATGGTATGCCAGCATGCTTTCTGACTATGCTCGAGCAAAGTCCATTCAAGAGCGAGAAAACAAGTTACTTGACTTTGCTCGAGCAACCCCTTCAAGCTTGCTCGAGCATGGTGCTCAAGCATGCTTTCTCACCTTGCTCGAGCATGACCATTTTACCTTGTTAGCTTTGCTAGGATCGATAGTGCTCAAGCTTGCTGGGATCCAATGCTCGAGTAGGACTCCTTTGGACTTGATGCTCAGACATGATCACTCGATATGCTCGGGCATGGTGACAAAGATTTTTCTCTTTCTGGCTCGATGTTGCTCGAGCATGAATGTATGCTCTGCTCGAGCATGCTTTCCAAATTGCAATTCTTTGCTCTGAACTCGTTGATGCTCGGGCATCCCAATCACTTTGCTTGAGTAGGCTACCTTTGAGTGTTAGGTTGTTGCCTACCATGATCTTGTGCAAATATCAAACTCCATTGACTTTTCAAAAACGTAATAGCATAAGCGACGAGTCAATTTTCGAGAGCGTAACGTCTTCAATATAGCTCTAAATTTGGAAAATCACCCATGCTTAGAAATATCTTTAAGTCTTATTTCTAATGCAAGAAGAATCAACCCTAAACTCATTGTAGTTCGTCCATTATCATCAGATGAATGAACGTTGTTCTTGATAGCATTTTCTACAACATCCCGAACTGACCATCAACTTCAAAACATCATATCTCTTTCAATTGATATTTTTTTTCATGAATTTGATGTTTTTGGAAAGGTATGTGAGTCTAGTTTCATATGCCACCGATTTCAGCTCAATCGGATTTGTCGTTTGTGAGATATGCTCAAATTACCGAAGCTTGGTCTGGACTGTGACGGTGATTTTTGTGCCAACTTGAAAAAATCATATCTCTCTCATCTGGACTCCTTTGGGCTTGAATTTTATATCAAAATTACGAATTGTGAGTCTATTTTCATATGCCATTGGTTTCACCTCAATCCAATTCTTGGTTTGTTAGATATCATTGAATTACCAGAGGTTGCCAGAAACATAGCTGAACAGAGTAGTTGAAGAACGACCTTGCTCGAGCAGGATTTCTTTTCATGCTCGAGCAAGAGCAGATTTTGAGCTGAAAATGCACCTTGCTCGAGCGTTAACATTGTTGTGCTCGAGCATGACTTCAGGAACTCAATTATAGCTTATTTTAACTCTGAATCGAGCCATTTCAACTTCCATTTGATCGTGGAGACTTCCAGAATCAATCTTAGAACTTGAATGATGATATCTTCATTCCATTTAGCAAGTTCTTCCTTCTTCCATCTCCCAACTTGATCATTCTTCATCATTTATCTTGGGCTCATCATTCTGCAGCTTCTATCTTCTTCAATATCTAGAAAGCCGAGGATGCTTGAACTTGTTCGAGAATTTCATGTGTTGACTTTACGATTAGCACTATTCATGTATCGCACCGTAGCTCAAATATGATGAAGCTTCATTCCAACTTCGTTTGATTATAGAGACTTCCAGTATCACATATAGTGCAAGTTCTTCTTTCTTTAGCCTCCTTTATTGATCATTCTTCACTATCAAACTTTGCATCTACATTAAGTATAAGAATTAGTCAAAGAATAAGATAAATGTAGTATGCAAACTTTTTGCTCTTAAGAATGACATCTATATAAGACATAATCAAAACTAATCATAACCAACACATGGTTCTCCTTACAATCATCAGGTAAAACCGAGGCACCCTGAATCAGCATGGGGAAGAGGAAAAGTTTTGAATGCTTTAATTAATGTTTATTAAGTTTAAACTGTTAAGTATGTTAGTGTTATTCGAATACGTTACGGTTTTTAATTAATAACCGTCAATTATTAAGGTTTTTTATAACAATTTTTATATTTTAAAATAGTGATGTTTAGATATCACCACTAGTGCAGTCCTCCTTCTCCTCCTCCTCATTCTCATCATCGAAGGAAGGAGATGAAGGGTCTGACTGTAAGTCATATTTAACGTCATTGTGATGAAGTATCAGGTTCAACTTCTTATTTAGCTCATTGGTGTATTCCGCGTGATGCCTTGTGTGGCGGTTAAGGCATGCCAACATCTGCATCAGAGCCTCCATTTGAAGAGGAGGCAGAGGAGGAAGAGTGGTGGTGGTGGAGGAGGAGCTCTTTGGGATCTTAACATGATGAAGGAGAGAAGGAGGAGGCCGGTAAAGAAAGTATAATAAGAATCACAAGGAATAGACAAATTTAAATAGAGGTCTAACGGATATTACGAAGGGTTATGATTTATGAAGGTCTGATGATATTACGATGGGTTATGATTTATCTTTGTTGATAGTAGAGTTTGGAAGAAAAATCGTTTGGTAGTGTTACATGATGGATGTTTCGAACGATATTAACTACAACCATTATTTGTGTTTTCACGAATTCTGCCTCGTAATACATGATGGAACGCATAGTTAACCGTTACTTTTACGCGTTATATATTCTTGTATGACCTCCACCTCGATATACATGACCTTTATTTGTTGTGACCTTTATATATAAGCATTATATATGCCCGAATCTATAGTAGTGAATATTTTCAAGAACTGGAAATCTGATTTGGAGGAGGCACTGTTTGATATTTTTTTTTCAAAGGGTGATATAATAGGATGCTTAAATGCTTAAAATGATAAGGAACAAGTGTTGCTTGCAAGTAACTGGATGGTTGCTTGAGGAATTCAAATTTTTTAAGCTCAAAATGAAGAGGAGCTTACTATTTTTAATGTTAAAAAATTTGAAATAATTGTCTTAAATTGATAAACTACACATATAATGTGTCTAGCTAGGGGCTCCTATGTACTGATTGATAGTAAAAGCATCTAAATTCAAATATTCTTCCCTGTATCTTGTTTTGTCCAACTCCTGTTTCTGTAGAAAGAGGTGAAT
Source organism: Acacia melanoxylon (assembly GCA_019022615.1). Lineage (NCBI taxonomy): Eukaryota > Viridiplantae > Streptophyta > Magnoliopsida > Fabales > Fabaceae > Acacia > Acacia melanoxylon. The sequence goes on from JAFJYJ010000014.1 coordinate 2,107,350, forward strand.
TTTGTTAAAATTATGTACTCCAAAGAGTTTTAGAAGAGGAAATTGTGTAGGAATGAGCCCCTATGTAACCTTGGAATCATTAGACGCTAAAATGAATCTTTTGTGTATATCATTAATTCATATTTTTAGAGCAATTAAGAGTGAGAATAGCTACTGTTTAAAGGTATTATAGTTTGGGATAAATTCCTTAAAGTATTAAACTAAATATAGTCATGTAAAAGTTTCTGCATAAAGTTTGATCATTTGGTAACAAATAGCATTGCAGTATATAAGCCTATCTTCTTACCCAATTCGGTTAGCACACTTTTGATCAAAGAGCTTAAAATGTGAAATTGCATGAGGTAAGAGCTAGTTGAGAGTGTCACAGTTAATGGTGAGGGTTTATAAGTGAGTAAATATAAAAGTTAGTTATCATTAGAAAATACATAAAAGTTTGTATATTAATCTGCGAATATGTGAATTATTGATATGCCTTGAATTGTGTTCAAACCCCTCAAGCAAGATGAGTGATTAACTATTGGCCATGAAGGTAAGGAATCATTTACACCTTCCAAATAATGTAGTTATCATTGGTAAGTTTGATTGAAATAAAGTGGGATGGAGATGAAGATGTAGCATAGGGAAACTGTGAGGGAGCAAAGGCAGAGGAAGGATTGAGAAGAAGGGGTTGTGGTCCAAATAGGAGAGGAAGTAGTTGTTGCAGGAAATGGTGTTTCAGGTACAAGAAGAAGTGTTGGTCATTTTCAAAAATCAAAGTCTGTTATAGTAATATAAGCGTGGTAGCTCTAATACCATCATAGTGTCCATATAGAGACTGAAATAAAGACAAAATGAAGAGTATATCCATTGCATAGAATAATGTGTATTACAGCAAAGCATACATAGGCTGAAGAGATTGTGTGTCACGTGCTATACATGTGAGAAACACTGTATACGTTGCCCTAGTAGACTATTCTAGAATTATAATCCCACCTATCCTTATTATTAGACCCAGTTGACTTTTTTTTAGAAATTAAGGAATTTAAATAAGTTAGTTCATTTGATTATATAGTAGTTTATAAGTTAGACAAGTTAGTTTAGTATAAAAAAAAGATAAATATAAATACTTTAAAGTAATTTATTTAGTTTATGTAATCCCTCTAAAAAATGTCAACTGGGTCTTATATTGAGAACTCGAGGTAGTATAATGTTGGTTTGAGCTTTATGATTGACCAGGTTGGGCTCTTACTCAAACACAAATTTGATAGAGGAAAATTAAAGGGTCTAATTTTACTTCAGAGCTAACCATACCTGTAGAAGCAAAAGTTGACACAAAAACCAGCAAAGACAAAAGATAGGATATAAGCAACTATTCATCGCAGCACTGCCCATTCTACATTCAATATCAATAGAGAGAGAGAGAGAGAGAGAGTTCATGGTTCTTCCTAGTGAGTTCTTGCAGCAGGTGGCTCGCTAAACCCCAATGTCAGAAAAGTTGAAACATGTCATTCTCCTCTGCATGATCATTGAATATTGATTCAAATTGTGCCTAATACCTTGATTCCTACGTCTGCTAACATGATCATTTTGGTGATTAAAGATGTAACACGATGCGATGGGAGCTACATCCTCTCAACAAACTGTTGATCATTCAGACATCACAGTAAGAGCCATTAAGCGCATGTATTTTTGTGTGTAGCTATCTTCCATAATTAAGGAGGTAAGAAAAGGCTATTATAACCTAAAGGTAAGTGTCCATTGTGAGAAAACAGAAAAAATGAATGATTAGAAGTTGCTAAAATTTTGAAATGCATGAATGAGCTATGGATTTATTTCTGCTATGAATCAGGGAAAATCTATATCTTATGCCTTGGAGTTTCTCAGGTGAAAAGGTCACATCCCAAACTTTAAAATGAGTTTAGTTTATAATCTTTGGAAGTATGGATTTTTAATTATAAAGTTTTGAATTTGACACTGAAAACTGAGAACAATTTAAATCATAATTTTGCAAATAGATATTCAACAAGAAATTTGCTTGAATTAGGTTCTGAAATTTTTTAGTGTTAACGTACACATCCATCTTCAAAATGAGTCATATTTCATAATTTTTGGAAGTGTGGATTAAAAGTTATGATTTCTTGAAGTTGAGTAAAATTCCTGGATTAATTTTACGAAATTCATTTGCCTATATTTAAGAATATGAATTTTTCAGGTAAAAAAAAAATATGAGTTTTCAAAGAGGTATTATTTTGTCTAGATTAATCTTGGGTTTATGCGATTTGTATTTGTTAGTATGTGAATGTTCTAGAGACAATATGTTTTATCAGATGAACACCTTATTACTATTTGGTATGTCATGATTTATATATTTAAGCACACTTTATCTTTATCATATTTATATCTCACCTATATTTTACAGTTAACATGCATTTAAAGATAAAGGCTTTAGGAATAGAACATGTGTTCACTCGAGGATCTATGTAAGGATCATGATTATGAAAACTCGAGGACACCACATGTCTATTGACTGAAACATGTTTCTAGTCTTGAATACCAAGAAAGGGCATTGATGGTCTCAATAAGACTAGTACGACATTATCATCTATTTGTATAAAGATATAAGGTAAGGATCTCATGGAATGTAGGCATGGTGATGCCTTAGCTGATATTGTGGGTGGATCTGTTAGAGAACATATAACATTTAACTGACTCACCAAGAGACTCCACAAGGATTCATTGTAGAGAGTATCATTGGATTTGTAATGTTTCTCATCGTTTGGTAGTGTGGATCATCCTAGACTTGAAGATGTAATCAAACACTATGTTCTAGGGTTATGCTTTGACTATACAACTCTATCCACTTGAAAATGGGGAGAACAATGTATTCTTAGGTATAACTCGAATACATGAGTATAGATCGACATGCCGAAACGACTCAATCCCCTACAAGGGATTAGTCATTCACAAGACCAGTAGGGATTGGATGACTTCTAGTTGACTTGGGAATCTATGCATAGTAAGTGATCATGAAGAGTCATGATCCATCTAAGATTCAATGGAAGAAGATTCATAGTTCTATGAAAAGCTACATTTAGTTAACCAAGAGAGATGATACTCTATCCTCGCTCTCGACTAAATGTGAACGACGATGTGAGGGATGATGCCGGCACGGTATCCAGATTAGAAAGGTAGATCACTTGATCAACTCGATTAATTATGGGGCTGCAGAGCAGTGCTAGTGTTTTATGTGGTCATTAGATAAATTGGGCTCGTTAAAGTAATTTAATTGATCTAAGTTTATCTATGTCAGTGACTAATTGGGCCTAATAGGTCACACACTACGGTTGTTCTTGATTGCTTGATTTAGCAACTTTGGGTCAATAAATATTATTGGGCTTTTATCAAGACTATAGGTGTAATTGAGTTGAAGTGGACTCCAAGCCCAATTATATATGGCGCCACATTTGGTTTCTTAGTGAGAAATTAGCTTCTCTTCTAATAGGCCCAAATGTGTTAGATGATAAAGGATAATTTTGAATTATCCAAAGCTATATCCAATAAATATTGGATAAAGATCTGATAAAGATTAGATAAAGATCTTATAGATATTAGATAAAGATTGAGCTTCTTAGATAGCGCCTTTCTTGGATCGGGTTTCTTGGATTGGGTCTTTCTAGTTTGATTAGGCCTTTCTAGTTGGACTGGGCCTTTTTAATTGGACTGGGTCTTTCTTGTAAGCATTTGAATTAAGGCTAAACCTTAATTTTAGTGGCTGAATTTTTTGCGCCTCTTTTTGTGTGCATATTTAAAGAAACACAAGGTGTACTTGGTATGCCGTGAATTCAAGAAAGGTAAGTTCCTCAATCTTGTTCATCCCATTCTCTATTCTTGCGCCTTACCTAATCTTAAGACACTATCATCATCTTGAGAAAAGAAAACCCAAACACTTGAAGCCTCCACATTGTAATTTCCTAGCAAGCGTCCAAGGAGAAGGAGGATTCAAGGAGAAGGATTTCTCATTACAATCAAGAGGCAACCATGTGGATTAACATTAGAGGACATCATACACTTTGACGTCTTCAAATGATCAAAGGTAATCATAAACCCTTATACGTGTTTTAACGAGTAAATTCTAAACATAACTTATGAGTACTGTAAAGAGTTACAGGTTATAACTCATGAGTACCGTAAAGAGTTATGGGTTGCTCAATGATTGAAAATATAATAATAACTCATGACCGTAAAGAGTTGCAGATTATAACTCATGAGCACAATAAAGAGTTACGGGTTCTTATAAGCACCGTAAAAAGTTACGGGTTCTTATAAGCACCATAAAGAGTTACGGGTTATAACTCATTAACACCGTAAAGAGTCGCGGGTTCTCATGAGTACCATAAAGAGTTACAAGTTCTCATAAGTACCGTAAAGAGTTACGGGTTCTCATGACTAACGTAAAGAGCTACGGGTTCACAATTCATAAGGATGATAAAGAGTTACGGGTTCCGCAATGATTACCAAAATTTTTATTTTTCAACCTCATGAACAATTGCTTGAATGTCAGGCAACATCTCCAATTTTAACTAACACTAGTTTTCTTTCAAAGAGCATATAGTAGAACTATAAATAGAGCTTTGAATCATGGAGTTATATTAAATTAGTTTTGAAATTTTCAAATATTGGGAAAACTTATCATTTCATGGTACCCAATAGAGCCGGGAAATCAGGTCGAGCCCATCGGGCCGGCCCTTGAAAATTAGAGAAGCTTAATGAAATAAGCCATGTAGGGCCTCGGCCTTAAAAGGGCCAGCCCAGGAGGGCCTCAAGCTGGCCCTGTAGGCCCTTTTAATTTATTATTATTAATTTTTGGATGCATAGATTCACATATGATGGTAATTTGCTAATTTATATGTAATTTGTATTTTTTTATAAAGTTATTTATCCATTTAAGTACAAATACATAATAACTATACTCTAATTTTATGATTTGTTGTATTATTTGTTGTAGATAAAGATTATAGATGTGTTTATGATCGGGAGAAGAAATTAATGATATTCTTACTCATGAACCAAAGCCTACTCAAAGTGAAGCACAATCAAATGTCGTTGAAATTGATGATAGTGGCAAAGATGACGACAATAATAGTTATCGTGCTAATGCCGCTTAGTAGTATGCTTCTTATGTTTTATGTGAGTTATTTGTGAATATAGTTTGCTTTTGATTATGAATTAGTGACTGTGCTTATTTGTTGAATGATTCGTATTGTTTTGATATTAATGTTGACAACATTTATTTGATAAATTAGAACTTTAATTGTTGTAATTTACTAATTATATTTCTTTGAAAAAAACGGAGGAAAATAGTTAAAATTTGGAATAGTAACTTCCGGGCTCTGGAGGGCTGACCCTGGCCCTAGTGCTTTCGGGTCGGGCGTTGAAAAACATATATTTTTCTTACTCAGGTCCTAAAGGGTCGGCCCTGATTCTCAGCTCTAGTACCCAACCGTTTATAAGATTTTTAATTTTTAGTTTAATTAGGATATTATTTGGGTCTCAAGTTCTTAAAAAATAAAAATAAAAAATATTTTATTCCATCATTTTTTAAGCCTCTTTTTTTAATATATATTTTGTGGAAATTTACATGTTGCTTTGTCAACATCCATATAAGCCATAATTAACCAATTGGGGGGGGAGCTAGAAAGGTCATAAAAAACTTGCATAGTAATTTTTTGCTTCAAACAAAAAAAATAAATAAAAATCCCCCAGTTATTATCAATCTTTTGTATAAATAACTGGGCCACGATGAGAAAATGTGGGCTCAAAAATTAAGAACCGAATTGCCATAAAACTCTGGTCCACAGTATATAATACTTTGGGTATGTCCACCATATACATACAAACGTTCAAGTGGGCTACTTTTACAGGCCTTCCAAAGCCCAGTAAGGCGATTTGCAAACCAGAGACTCAAGAAACTTCGATAAACTTCGATAGCAAATGGTGCGTGCCGCCTGTCAACTGGATGAAATTGAACATTGATGGAGCTGTGTGTGTGCATAACAGTAAAGCAGGTTGTGGAGGAGTTGTTAGAAATCATAGAGGCATGTGGGTGAGAGGTTTTACGCATATGCTGGGTCTATGTGCTGCTTATGAGGCTGAATAATGGGCTGCATTGACAGGCTTACAGCTTACTTGGGACAAAGGAATTAAAAAGGTCGTAGTGGAATCTGACTCTAGAATCTTGGTGGAGCTGATTAATCTGGGCCGGGATGAAGCTACCAGAAGTGTGGTATTTTTTCAGATCAGAAGACTGCTTCAGTGTGATTGGCAGGTGCAGTTTGTGCACATCTCTCGGCATCAAAATGTGGTTGCTGATTTTCCAGCAAAGGAGGGCATCCTAGCCTCTTCTATTTTGAATACGTGTTCGGTTAAGTTAAGGTCCTTGTTTAACAATGATTGTATGGGATTTGATCCTCTTTAAACCCTATTAATATTTAAGGCGTTTGCCTCTGTTCTACCAAAAAAAAAAAAAAAAAAAAACTAAGACAACTTAATTTTTTTTTCCCATAAACGTTTAATTCATTTCCATTACTCAGTTAATACAAATTCGTTCAACTTAGTTCATACACAAAAATTCAAAAATTAAATAAAAATGTATTATATTTTTCAATTTGATATAAATTAAAATAAACTCAATACATATAATTGTATCGTTGAAAAAAAAAATTGCCAACCGTTGAAAAATTATACTTTTGATGTATAGTGATTTAATTGCACTTTAGCTACCAAATATAATATTTTAATACTTATTTCCGTCTCTTTCTTCTTTATATTTATATTATATTTTTCATTCTTTCAAAAACCTTATTGGTTGAAGGGGGAAAAAACCTTGTTGGCCTCCCAAACATAGACGTATTTGTGATTTTTTTTTTTTGGAATATTGAATGTTCAATTTCACGATTTTCCAATTGTGCGGTTAAGAGAGTGTGTACATCTTGAAATTTGAAATTCAGACAACAGATAGAAAATTAGACCCAGAAAATAGGATAAAATGCCACGTTTTCCTTATGGATGGATTGATCCTGAAGTGTGGATGTGGATGCGGATGCGTGTATATATTTGGGACAAATATCATTTATCTTTCAGAGGGGACAAAATATGATAAACTCACATTTATGTAATAAATACAAATAATCGATCCGTAGAGAATAAAATGTAAAAATAATATGTACACATTTATATATTTAATGTTACTCTTTTATCTAAATATACTATAGACGGAGTATATTAAAAAAGATAAGGAAGTCCTTCATCAAAAAAAGAAAAGATATGGCAGTCATATTAACATTAGATATTTTGTTAATGTTATCCTTTTATTAAATGTATGAATGCATAGTACTCCTTCGGTCCTTAATTAATATATAAGACATAGTTAATTTTTTTTGGAGAGATTAAAAAAGCTAAATAAATTTATTTAAATTAAAGTATTGATATTTATTTTTTATACTAAATTAATTTATCTGACTTATAAACTTAAATATAATTAAATGATACACGATATATGCTATGATTAACTAGCTTATTTAGCTTAATTAATCTCTCCAAAAAGAGTTAACTTATGTCTTAAGACTAGAGGAGTATTATATATTATGCACATCCTTTTGCATAATTGTATAAACATTATATAACGACTACAAGAAGCCAGCCATATTGTTCACATAAAAACTTTAAACAATGCGGCTTTCATAGCATTGAACGTAATGGATAGGTTCTTAGGATAGGTTATTTTGCCTATCTTTATTTTACTTACATTTGCCTACCTCTCCCAATACCATTAGATTATAATCTCATCCAACGGTGAAGATTCGAGGAATAAAATAAATCATTTTACCTCTTCCTTTCTCCTACCGCCTCCCACCTGCATTGAATCATGAATAATCCAAAGATCCAATAAGTAAACATTTTAATCAAGACAGACATATGAAATCCGAAATGCTTGCTTAGTCTTTATTATCTAATCATCAACAAGATCGAAAATCAACCCCAACTAGCTAGTAAACTCTAAAACTAGATAAAAGCAGGCCAAGGACAAGATCTCAAGGGGCATGTATTAATTCAAATTGTTCATAAATTATATAAACACTAATTACCATCCGTAATCACAACACAAAAATGAAGAAGATCTCCAAGAAACCGATCAGGTAACAAAATGAAATCAGGAAAAGAAACCTAAACTATGATTCAATGTAGGTGGGAGAGAGGAAAGAGTAAAATGATTTATTTTATCCCTCAAATTTCATCATTAGATGAGATTATAATCTAATGGTATTGAGAAAAGTAAATAAAGATAGGCAACATAAAGTAGACAGAATAATCTATCTCTAGGTTCTTATGTAAATATCTCAAGCATCTTTCTTATGAATAAAAGGTTAAAAAAAAAAAAAATCTTAAGGATCAGAAGAAAAGGTATTAAAGCGAATGTCTCAAGCATCTTTCTTATGATCGGAAATTCGTTAGATTAGTGAGACATAAAGACGGCTTCGGCAGTAGTGCTGAAAGTGACTCCTAGCTAGGTGTTTTAGCGGTTTTATTGCTCCATTTTTCCCTATAGATGCTTTAGATATACTTTTAACGGTCTGTGTTTATTTTTATAATAATTCACAGAAAATATTAAATTTAATTTATTAATTTTTAACACGAAGGACTTATAATATAAAAAGAAAAGTGATCTAAAAGGAAGCCAAATCTAAATAAAATATAGTAAAAATTATTACAAATGGTATTTATTACGTTTTTTAAATAAAAGACCGTGTCAAATGTATAAAAACTAGTTACCTATGGTAGCTTAAGATTCGGAGAATCAATCTCCACCGTTGGATGTATTGAATCCTAGCCGTTCATTAAGGAGGTGGATGCCTATAAATAGGAAGTGTCACCCTCATTTGTAACTCATCGAAAGCAATAGAAGTCATTTGTATTCAGAGCTTCTCTCTCTAAGAGTTTACTTCTTTCTCTAAAAGTTCTCATTGTCTTTGTGCTCTTTGCCTACTTGTGGGGGTTCGACTGATTTAGCCAAGATCATGGGAGCGATCAAGCTAAGGCCGGCACGGTTTTAGGAGGACTTTGTCTAAGACTATGACATTGGGCCTTAAATCTTCGAAGATAATAACTCTATACCTTGTGAAGAAAATATCTATGATCATCACTACTTCAACATCCATATGATATGTTGACTATGACGGGCCAAGAAATAGATGCAACAATACTACTTTTGTGGTCCTTAATATAAAACTTATTTAGAGAATTAATCTTAGTCCTAAGTATAAAACTTATTTTTTATATTTGTTGATTTTTTTCCTAATTTACCCTATTGATGCCCTTTCAACAATAATTATATCTTATATTAAAGACAAGAAGGAATAGAATAATAAAGCTATATATATAAAATATCCAATCCACATTATCTTTTTTTTTTTTTTTGCATTTATATGAGTAAGTAGTAGGGGGAGGCATGAAATGATGGTGCTTGTGGCGTGCTCCGAAGGCAACGCTTTGATTTGGCTGATAAAAAGAAGGGAAAAGGAAGAAACATAATCGTAAGTGTGGAAACTATATTCAAATTCAGCCTAACACAAGAAAAAGGCTCGTCTGTCTAGCCCTACTTAGCTTGCTGCCCAATATTTTGTAGTTGAGTCACATGTTACTCATTCATTCCCAAGAGTTTTGTTTCTTTGATGATTCTATGCATTGTATGGGGTAAAAAAGAAAAAAAAAAAAAAAAGACACACACACACATATGCAGTCAATCAATTGTATGGGGGAAAAAAAGGAGGAGGAAGTTGTCTCTATTTCAAATTTGTGTTTAAAAGTGGGAAAATGTTTGATATTTCAAATTTGTGTTTTAAAGTGGGGTAATGTTTGATATGAAAAATATTAGGTATATATATATATATTCATTATGGTTTTAAAATGTAGAAGCTAATTTAGGTTTTTTAATATCCCAAATGTAAGGTTTCAATCTCTTTTTGCCTCACCCCTCACACATATATTATTATTTTTCCCAAACAACTCCTTGTATGATATATATATATATATATATATATATATATATATATATATATATATATATATATATATATCATACAAACTATTAAACTATCATACAACTCCATGTTCCTCACACATATAAGTTATGTTGACAATTCTCCAATTTAAACTATTAAAAGGAGTGTATTTAAGAAAAATTAGAGTGAACATATGTTTTTTATATAAATAAATTACTTAAATTTTTTAAGTGAATTAATTATCTATCTCCCTTATTAAATAAGGGAAGCTAAGAGAGTATTATTCAATGGGATTCATGCTTTTCATTATCAATATATAGAATTTAAAAATATAATAATTTACTACAAAACAGTGGATTAATCATGGAATTTAGCGATAGAATTAAATGATTTCATTGTTAAATAAACTGTCACTAATTAATTAGTAACGGAAATCCATCACTAAGTCAATTTTTTTTTTTAGTACAGAATTTTTTGTAACTAAATTCCGTTACTAATTAACTATTTTTTGTAATAGCACTCACTTTTTGGAAAACTAATTGAGCATATTACTTTTGCTTTGTGGATACTAATGTATCTATGGTTGACTAAATTACACTAAGGTTTAATTTGTATATCTCTCACTATATTTTTTGTGGGAGGAGGAGGGTTCGCTGTAAGTTAGGTAAAACCATTATGCCAAGAAAAACAAACTTACTTTTCTCCTTCACATGCTTAAAAGCAGTTATTAGTTAGGTTGTATCCAACATATACAAAAGGAATAATGTGATATTAAAATGTCTATATATAATATGACACTCCCTCCGGTCCACAATATAGGGAGCTTCTAGAAGAATAGCACGGTCCAAAATACTAGTGTATTTTTCATTTTTGTCCATGTAATTAATGCTCATCATTTCCAATTTGCCCACTCATTAAATATTCAAACATATTTTTTTAATAAGGGTAAATATGGAAAAATAATAATAATTTATGACATATTTAACGAGTTAATTATCACTTCTTCTTTCCTAAAAATTAGTTGAAGCGCCTGTATTATAGACCGAAGGATGGAAGTACTTTGACTTGTTTTTTCTAAACTTAATATACCAAAGGTCAATGGCTAAAAGACAAAGGCAACTGAACCTATTGATCATTATTAAGTAGGTTAAATTTGATAACTTTCCTTTGACAAATAAATTCATTAATTAGTTGATTAATTTTTTGTTATTATAAAATAAACTGTAATGACCAAGGTATTATGTGTTACAAAAAATCAAATGAAGCTTGTGAATTATGATGCTAGCTGAATTAATAAGAAAAAACTTCTAGTGTGCTTTCAACTTAATTATTTGACTTTTATTGAGAAATATGGTCATTAAAAATTTGGCAGTTAATTAAACGTATCACATGGCTAATTGGGTTGAATCTCATGCATGCTCTATCTGCACCCTTTACTTTACTTGGACAACAAGTTGTCAATATATATATATAGAAGACATTTGAGTAGGTAGGTTCTGAAAGAATATTATCTTTTATATAGCTTGAAATACAAAACTAATGTATATATATCATTTAATTGCTTGTAGAAAAGCACAAAATATATAGAAAAAATAACTAAAATTAAGTGTATGTTTGGATGCTCTACTACCTGTCAAGTAGTATGCTTTTTTTTTTTTTTAAGTAGCATATTCAATTAATTTATACAAATTAAGAAAAATAGTTAAAATTAATTAGTGTTTTAAAATGAAACAGATCCGAACATAACTTTTCTTATTTCACTTAATTAAAATTTATTTATTTCCCATAATTACTGGATAATATTCATACAAGGCAATTATTAAAAATAAAATATTAATTTCTTAATAGATCTTAAAAAAATTATATATATATATGAACATGAAAAGCTTGATTTTTTTTTTTGATTGATTTTTTAGTACAAGGAGCAGACCCTCCGTTTTGATGAATTTCATCTTTTAATGAGATATTATTCCAATTTCACATTTTCATTATGATCCCTCCTTTTCAAATATAAGGCATATCTTGTACGATTTATAAGACACTTCAACGTTGAAAAAAAATTATAAGATTTTTGTTGTTGCCAGAAATAGAAGGCTAAAGCCCAAACAAAATTACCCTAAAACACTTGCATTACATTCATCCCAAACCCCAACCTTAGATTGAAGTCAGAAAGCTATATGTGCCCTTGCTACCACTGCCACCAGAGGAGTGAATAGACACCGGTCACCATACCGAAAATCTGGGATGGGGGCTCAAAGAACTACCCTAAAAATTCCATCTCAGTTGAAAAAATCATCGGCTACCAAGAGAGCAGATTCACCATCACAACGCAACAACAAACGTGTGGAGAAGAGCGATCTCAACCTCGTTTCTCCACAGCAACACTAACCGCTCCCTTGTAAACGAAATTGGCAATGAGATCAGAGATTCAACAATTTCCCCTTGATTTCTCATCCTCCACATCACTACTAACCACCCTTCCATGTCCGGACTTACTCTCCTTCCCTTGATTACCACCACCCATATCCAGATGACAATCACAACAAACAAACAAAATAAGAACCCTAGCCCCAAAAAGCAAGAGCTCTCACGCCTGATAACCTCAGGGAGAGGCACCTGAAATCCAACGCCCAAACTCTCGGAACACCAAGCGAGAAAGAAACTCCAAGAAAGGGAGAGAGAAACTCTACGGAGGGAGAAGGGGAAAAAAGCAGAATTGATGTCCTTAAAAGAAAAAATTATAAGACACTTCAACGAGCTTTAATAGCAACTAATAAGATCTTTAAGAGTACATCAAAATTATTTACCTCATACTAATGATTAAATAACTGGGCGAGATCCCGCCGCTAGACTGGATCTTCAAGTGAACTTGCTAGAATTAAATCGAGAATCAGAACGGTATTTAGAAACGAATTTTGGGCTTGACGGAAAAAAAGGTAGAAAAATTTACAAAAACTAAATAAAATAAAAAGGTAACCCTCTCAAAATACCCGACATATATTGGGAAATACACTTCTCATGTTGTAGGAGAAGTGTATCCTCATGTCATGGATACAAAAAATATGGGTCCCACCATTTCCATCTTACGTTTTTTTTAAAATATATATAAAAGATATGGGTCCCACCATTTACTTATTATGAATTCATTTGTTATTATATATGCATATAATTATTTTCTATTAAATTTTTATTTAATTATTATATAACCGGTTCAAGGAAACCCCAACCTTTCTAGTTTGACGTCCAGTCTTGATTTTTAAAAAAAATTAAAGGTGTTACAGACCTGTATAAGGCCTATATTCAATATATGGCCCAACATGAAATATTCTATAGATAAGGATCTATCTATAATGAAGGAGGATCCTATCTTATCTATAATCTAGGAAGATCTTCATCTAGATCTAGCGGTTACGATACTCGGGCCTGGATCACATGGGGCCATATCAACCTAAGGTACACTCTATAAATACAGAGGTCAAACCCTAAGGTACACAGATTCTAAGCTCTCTCTGGCTATTTACAATTCAGTCGTCACAGAGCACACACACCACCCCTTGGCTAAAACGCCTATTGGTGTCTCAAACTACGTGAACTTTGATCCCTCTACAGGGTACGTAGGCCCTAGGCATTGTTCCTAGGTCAAGTCTCGATTCAATCAATATCAATCATGCTAATCTATTAGGGCTAGCCACATCCTGTTCTTGAACAGAACATAAGGCAAAATTAAAGTTAGAAAAATTAAAACTGAGATCTTAACCACATTATATGTCTTTTCTTCTTTTGCCACAATAGCATTATGTTTATTCGAATCTCAAAAACTGCAAGTGTTATCACAATATGTGAGATATATAGCCTATTCAATTATTTGAAATTACTTATTTCATTACTTTTCTTTTTTTGGCCATCATTTCACTACTTTTCTGTAACTTTGTCAGTTAAGTTTATTCGAATGTCTTTTCCTCAGTCCGATTATCTTCCTTTTAAATTTTAATTCATATGTCGTTTATATCATTAGACACTAGTAGTCATATCTTACTCAAATTCAATTAAATTTAAAATTAAATTGAGTTACTTGATTCGTCAAAGATCATTGTGTGAAAGGAACATTAATGACATTTTTCTTATTGATTTTCTAATGTAACAATTTTTCTTGTTAAAATCAATCAAACTTTACCAGCTATTAAGAAATTTTATTCTGATGATAAAGGAATTCCAAATGATATATATATAGACAGACAAACACGAGCACACACAAATTAGCATATAGTATAGTGTTGGGGGCAAAAAGAGAAGAAAACATCGTGATTGTTATAAAACTAACAAAAACTTGAAGAAAATATAAGATAAAGATAGAAGAGTAGAGAAGAAGAAATCAAGAGGAAGGAGGAGAGAATTCTTATTGATCTCAATGTACCCATTTAGGTTCATATGGGGGTATTTATAGTAGAAATTAATACATAGAAAATTGACATAGTGACTATTAGGTCACCACTAAATATTTACTACTATATCTTCACAAGATTAGTGGTATGTGTAGACATCCACATATTAATAATTCATAACACTCCCCCTTGGATGTCTATAATGAATGTGCCTCATTAAAAACTTTAACTAGGAAAAACCCAGTGGGATAAAACCTAGCCAAAGAAAAGAGTACAACATTCATTGATACACTTTTCAGTGCTGCCTCATTAAAAACCTTTCTAGGAAAACCCAGTGGGAAAAAACCTAGATAAGGAAAAAAAGTACAGCGTGTATCGACTCCCCCTTTTGACAACATCAAGTATTACTCCCCTTGATAATAACATCATTTAAGATCTTTGAGTCTCCGAAGACCAATACCATGAACAAGCTTTTCAAAGATTACTCACGGAAGCGACTTAGTGAATAAATCGCTAGATTTTCACTTGAACCGATTCTTTGGATATCAATTTCACCATCCTTTTGAAGATCACGAGTAAAGAAGAATTTTGGTGAAATATGCTTTGTTCTATCACCCTTGATATAGCCTTCTTTAAGTTGAGCAACACATGCATTATCCTCATATAGAACCTGTTGGGACCATCCTTCCTGAAGATAAATAACAAGTTGTTTGAATATGATGTATAACTGATCTCAACCATACACATTCTCGACTTGCTTTATGCATTGCTAAAATTTCTGCATGGTTTGATGATGTCGTTGATATAGTCTGTTTCATAGACCGCCATGAGATAGCGCACCTCCACATATAAACAAATAATCGAGTTTGAGATTTACCATCATGTGGGTCGAGATAGAAAACCAAAGATTCGCATAACCAATCAATTCATGCTTGGATTTATTTGAGTAGTATAACCTCATATCAATAGTGCCTCTGAGATATCGAAAAATGTGTTTTACTCCATTCCAATGTCTCCGTGTTGGTGCAGAACTATATCTTGCTAATAAATTAACAGCAAATGATATATCAGGACGTGTGTGATTAGCAAGATACATTAGTGCTCCGATAGCACTAAGATATGGTACTTCTGGACCAAGTAGTTCTTCTTCACCTTCTTCGTTAATTATTTGAGGTCGGAATGGATCTTTATCCACATTTAGAGATCTCACTATCATTGGAGTACATAATGGATGTGATTTATCCATATAAAATCTCTCCAGGACTTTCTTTGCATAAGTTTGTTGAAATACAAAAATCTCATTCTTTAGATACTCGATTTGTAGTCCAAGACATAATTTCGTTCGGCCCAAATCTTTCATCTCAAATTCTTTCTTCAAACAAATAATTGCCTTTTGGAGCTCTTCAGGAGTTCCAATGATGTTGATATCATCAACATAGACCGCAATAATAACGAATTCTTTTTTAGATCTTCTCATAAAAATACATGGGCATATCGGGTCATTTATGTATCCTTCTTGCAACAAATATTCACTAAGACGATTATACCACATGCGTCCTGATTGCTTCAAGCCATACAGGGACTTATTTAATTTAATTGAGTATTGATCTCGAATATTTGAACTAGATGCTTCGGCATCTTTAATCCTTCCGGGACTTTCATATAAATATCACTATCAAGTGATCCATACAAATATGCGTTACAACATCCATCGATGTAGATCAAGCCCTTTTTTACTGCTAGGCTAACCAAATAACGAAAAGTAGTTGCATCCACTACAGGTGAATATGTTTCTTCAAAATCAATACCAGGTCTTTGTGTAAAACCTTGGGCTAAAAGACGTGCCTTATATCTTGTAATTTCACCCTTTTCATCTCTTTTTCGTACAAAAACCCATTTATATCCAACTGGCTTTACATCTTCAGGTGTATGGACTACCGGTCCAAATACTTTTCATTTTACCAGTGATTTTAATTCTGCATTAATAGCATCTTTCCATAGAGGCCAATCCTTTCGCTGTTGGCACTCGTTAATAGATTTTGGCTCATGATCCTCATTATCATTTATTACATCTTTTGCTATATGATAAGCAAAAATGTCGTCAACGTTGACTTCGTTTCGGTCCCATCGGATACCGTTCATAACATAATTTATTGAGATCTCATTATTTTCATATATTTCAGGTACCTTGGTCTCTTCTGGGACTACAATATTTTCCGGGAGATTTCTCTTGGAGATAACATCTCTTCGGGAGATGACTCTTCCGGAGTTATTAACTTTTCTTGTTTATCCTCTACTTGACCATCTATACTTTTAGCTCCTTTCCTTTTTCGAGAATTTTTATCTTTGGAACCGATGGGTCTACCACGCTTCAGGCGTACTTTAGATTCATTCATAATGGGTTGTCCTTCGGAGACATCAATTCGAATAGGAGCATTAGCGGTGGGTACATGTGACTTTGTCACCTTCTTTGGATCGATAAATGCTTCGGCATTCGATTAGCTAAATTCTGCAAATGAATTATCTTTTGAACTTCTAGTTCACATTGTTTTGTACGAGGATCAAAATGAGTCAATGATAATTCATTCACTAATCTCTTTACCTAATCGCTTATTTTCTCCCCTAATGTTGGGAAAAATGATTCATCAAAATGACAATCAGCAAATCGTGCGTAAACAAATCTCCTGTAGATGGTTCTAAATATTTTAAAATCGAAGGAGATTCATACCCGACATATATTCCCAACCTTCTTTGAGGACCCATTTTAGTGCGTTGTGGTGGAGCTGCGGTACATATACCGCACATCCAAAAATTCTTATATGGGAAATATTAGGTTCTTGACCAAAACCATACGTAAGGGGGAAACCTTTAAGTAACTTGTTGGTCTGATGCGAACTAACATTGTTGCATGCAAAATAGCATGACCCCAAGCAGAAATTGGAAGATTAGATCTCATTAGTAAAGATCTTGCAATAAGTTGCAATCGTTTAATCAATGATTACGCAAGTCCATTTTGTGTGTGAACATGAGCTACGGGATGTTCAATATCAATTCCAAGGACATACAATATTCATTAAAAGATTGTGAGCTAAATTCACCTGACATTATCAAGACGTATTTTCTTGATAGGATAGTCGGGTAATGTGCTCTTAATCGATCAATTGAGCAAGTAATCTTGCAAACGCTAGGTTGCGTATAGATAATAAACGGACATGCGACCATTTAGTTGATGCATCAATTAATATCATATAGTACCGAATGGTCCGCATGGTGGATGTATTGGCCCACAAATATCTCCCAGTATCCGTTCTAGAAATGTGAGAGATTCACTTTCTACTTTGCTTGGTGAAGGCGAATAATTAACTTTCCCTTGGAACATGCTGCACATGAGAATTTATTGGATTGTGGTATTTGTTTACACTTCAGGGTATGTCCACATGAATTCTCAATTATTTGTCGCATCATAATTGACCTGGGATGGCCTAACCGGTCATGCCAAACATTAAATTCATTAGTAAACTTCTGGTTTATATTGGTAAACTTCTGGTTTGTGTTGGTAAACACGGTTTACAATGGCATGAATTTCAATTGTACTTATATATGTATAATATAAACCGAAGAGAAGGTAGGAAAACATTCTAATATGCTTTTTCTACCGAAACAATATTTGTAATAGCAAGACATTCTGATCATTATTTGTTATTGTTTCTATATGATATCCATTTCTCGCGAATATCTTTGAAACTTAACAAATTTCTTTTAGACTTGGTAGAATAAAATGCATTATCAATGCATATTTTTGTTCCTTCGGGTAACAAAATATTAGCTCTTACGGAGTCTTCAATCAAATTTATATTACGGATATAGTTTGAATATTGGCTTCTTGCATTACCAAGGAAGAAAAATATTTATCTTGTCTTAATATGGTGTGGGTAGTAGCACTATCAACAAGACATAAATCTTCGAATTGATGCCAATGAAAATCATTCTTCATAAAAGATACATGAAAAAGAAAAAGAAATACATAAGATAGAAAACAAGCTTAAATCATAGAAATATTAAAAGATAGAAGTAATTTATTCTAGGAAATCAGCAGCTTCCATATAATTTACATCATTGTCATTATACTCAGAATTTTCTGCCATATCAACATGATTTACCTCAATCATTAGCCCTTTACCATTATTTTTCGGTGATTCTTGGTAAAGGTCAACCAAGTGTCTTGGTGTCAAATGACATGTGTACGAGACCAATGACCTTTTCCACCACATCGATAACATGCATTTTCAGAATGCTTGTTATTTCCACTAGTTTCTCTTCTGGAGTTCTTTTCAATTCTTCCCCCCTTTGGGCGGGAATTTGATCCACCACGACTTGGATCATGCCAATTTGATCCACCACGATTTGGACCATGATTACGGCCACGGCCACGACCGCGGTTGTAACCACCTCTGCGTCTACGTCCTCGGCCCTTAAAATTTTCATATCTTACTTCATTCACTTCAGGGAATGGATTCGAACCTGTTGGACGAGATTCATGATTTTTCAACAAAAGTTCATTATTCTCATTCCACGAGAGACAAGAAATTAATTCAGAATATTTCTCGAAACCTTGTCCACGATATTCTTCTTTGTGGGAGCATATTGGATGCATGAAATGTGGTGAATGTTTTTTCTAACATATCATAATCGGTAATATTTTCTCCACATAATTTTAAGCGTGAAGTAATTCGAACACGCCGAGTTATATTCACTCACGATTTAAAATCTTGCGTGACGCGAGATGCAACCACTCATAACGAGCTTTCGGAAGGACGATCATCTTCTCGGTGATCATACCTTTCTTTTAGGTCGTTCCAAAGAACTAGTGGGTCTTTCTTTGTCAAATACTCAATTTTTAAATCATCATGTAAATGGTGACGAGGGAAAATCATGGATCTGGCTTTGTTTTGATTAGATGTTTCATTTTGTTCTTTAATTGTATCTTCCGGACCATGTGCATTCAGATGAATTTCCGCATCTAGCATCCAAGATAAATAATTCTTTTCGGTAATATCAAGAGCCATGAATTCGAGTTTTGCATAGTTTGCAAGGTTTTTGCTTGTCATGATTCAAACTTCTTTAGAGCACTTTCGTGCTGATAACGTGTTATAAAACTAACAAAAACTTGAAGAAAATATAAGATAAAGATAGAAGAGTAGAGAAGAAGAAATCAAGAGGAAGGAGGAGAGAATTCTTATTGATCTCAATGTACCCATTTAGGTTCATATGGGGGGGTATTTATAGTAGAAATTAATACATAGAAAATTGACATAGTGACTATTAGGTCACCACTAAATATTTACTACTATATCTTCACAAGATTAGTGGTATGTGTAGACATCCACATATTAATAATTCATAACAGTGATGTATATCAGTTTATGGTTATTGAGAATTATTTGATACTTAGGGCCCGTTTGGATGAGTTTTTAAAAAAATGTTTTTTTTAAAGCTTCAAATTGGAGCTTTTAAAAAAGTAGTCTTTTGGTTCTTTTTTGTGACTTTTGCTTTTAAAAAAAAAATATAATCTAAACACATAAATTAATTTTTTTAAAAAAATTGCATTAAAAAGTACTCTCTCTTTTTTTATATAAAAAAAGCCTATCGAAACGGGCCCTTAGTATATTGAGGAAATCATTTTGCTGGTAACTATACTTTTTCTTAATTTTTAATTTGGCATCTATACTATCTTCTCTCTATATTAAGTCTTTCAAGGTTGAACTTTTCTCTGTTAACATCGTTAGCTCATGTACAGAGCCTAATGTCACTAATAGAGCAAAATTATAGAGCCTAACATCGCTAACATAATAGAATCAAAGGATTTAATAAGGAGATAAAAAGGTATATGTGTTAAATTTAAAATTAAAAGAAAGTATAAATATTGGTTTTTCCCAGTGTATTATTTGGAAATTCGTCATATATACCTAAAAAGTAGTACTTTTTATCTTGTGCTTGACTACACAAAGTTAAATTCCAAACATATTCTTAGAATTTTAGGCAAGAAACCACTATCTCTAGATGGAAACAAAAGTGAACATTCTTAATCCACTGAAAAAGTTAGAACTTTGATCCCTTAATTAAGGTATGTAATTAAAGATAGTGATATAAAGTTAAGAAAAAAAGGAATTAGTGTGTGTGTGTGTGTGTAAAGCCAACAAAGCATATTGACTTGGTGAGTTGGCCCATTTACTTCACTTGTGGTAATTAGCTTTACTCGACCTAGTGTTAATTCATTTCATAAATGTGTATATATGCTAATAAATGTACCTTCATCTTCATTATTCTACTTCTTCAATTTTGTGGGTTATTTCCATTTTAAAATTGATTGGTTCAGCAAAAAAAAAAAATGAAAAATTAGAATAATGGATTGGTTTTTATCAATTCTTTTTCATTATTCTTCCTTCTTTCTTGGGTTTTGCTGCTTTGATAGTAAAGAGAGTGAACCTATATATCATATAAAATAGAGATAATTTATGTCATAAAATATTTATTATAACATCGGGGGTATATATAAACAGATTCTGAAATTTTAAAACTATACGATGCAAATACTTGATATTTTACCCATTTGACATTTTGCCACATATATAAAGAATTTGTGTGGTCTATTTGGTTTAACCGAACCTATGGCATGTCTAGCTAGACTTTAAGTGAACACGTGGCCTATTGTATAATATAGAATATGATGATCATGATTTATTTAAGGGAGATAGATATATTGAATCATTGAGAATGATGATGATAAAAACTTTTAAATATATATAAGAAAAAACTAAGATTTAATTTAAACTTAAAATTTATATATGTTGTGCTGTTAAATTTTCATAACTTTTTTGATATTTTTCAATTTCAATTTCCCCTGATGTGAATTAAATGGGCCATTACATTCCAGCTCAGTCATTTGGTTTTTCCAATTAAATGTTCAAAACTGGATGAGTTTGATGAAAAGTCTAGACAAGTATAACTAGTGAGACTTTTAAAGCAATTGTTACAAGGACACCATAGAAACTAGAAAGTGTGACTCATAACATTTTCATAAATAAAATATGGATTTTTTTATTTTTATTTCTACTTCGATTATTACCATTAGCACCTAGTATAAAAAAACACTTTTTATATCTCGGTTAAAACAGCAACCAGCATAGATATATAATCATTTATGATAGTTAATTTGTTTAAAATTTATCTTTCTATACCTCTTACAAAGACAACTTGCGCATAAAATGATCATGCATACTACCCGTATATATAAAGGTAAAATCGAATATCTTTTTTCAAAAGTAGATTACTTTTTCTCTATCGTTGGATTAATCAGTGTTGAAAATCTCTTTTTTTATCATTTAGTTAGCCAATACAAAAAATATAATTTCTACCCTCGTCTTTCTTATTAACAAATGAGAAAGTACATTAGAAACCTACAACTACACATACCTCAATTCAATCGTGTGTCTGCCATTCTCAAATTTTCTTTTTCATCTTTTGTCAAAAATTGTTCGTTCCAATGAAGAAAGTGAGCAAAAATACCAATGAAGAAATAAATTCTAATGAAAGTAGCACAATCCGCTTTTTGGTTTATTCGCTAAATTTTTAAATTCTTCATCGGTATTTTTGCTTCCTTTCAATTGTTCATTGGTATTTTTAATACCTTCAAAACATTTTTGTGCCCGATGCTTCTAACGTAACACTTGGTTGGCCAATTTACACCTAAACTCTTTTTTTTTTTTATTGCCAGATAAAAGACTCAAAAGTTGTAGTACCTATATATTTTCTCTTGGAAAGAAACGATCATTTTCATTCCAAGAACGTGAACCTTCATTTTCCTTGAATGATGTTTTTTTATGAATAACATAACATGTTATCAAAGGTAACAAATCCATAAGTTAGTAGTAGGACAGGAACAAAGAAAAGACGAAAATTTATACAGTAAATTGTAACATCCCATTTGAAAACGGCGGATTTTTTTTTTTTTTTAAAACGTTTCCAAATATTTCAAGCAGAGTAGTCAGAGTAGAGCATTGGAGCGAGTGAGTAACTGATTCATAACAAACATCAACCATAGTGTAATATTGTATAAATTACAATAGTCCTAAGGTTTAGGAATGAAATAGCGGAATGATAAGGAATAACGAGAAAACGATAAGATAGAAATAGTCTTCACCGCACGTCTATTCCGGCACTTTCCTCGATCCCCAACCGTGGTCCTCCCGACCGGAAGCTACGGTGAGATTCAATTCACCATATTGAATCTCGGGTAACGGTTAACCTCATACCCAAACAATACAATATACGGACAACGAGATATTTCTAGAGCTAATACCACGGTATATCATAAGCATACAAACGATGCATGATCATTATGCCGACAAACATAAGCACAAAGCAATATGTAAAGCCCCATAAGGTAAACAATAACGCCCTGCACTATTCACCGGTGCCACGATAATTACTCGTGTCCTCGGCGCTAGGAAAACAAAACGGTGTTACCAAAACTATAACCCGTATAATACGTATAACGGTCTACGAACATATCATTGACATATAAATATTTAAGATGTACAAGATTAGTGTTACAGTACGTGTCCGTACCTTCGTTGACGATGTTAGGTACTTCTGGCGGAAAAACGTACTTTTACGGAAAAACGTGAAATGTTCGACAGCGGCACGTCGGGCAGCGTAACGGCAGCAAATCAGAGTTTCTGATGCCCTATCAGAGTAATATCACTTTCATTAGTGATTTGACATCATAACTGGCATTTTAGGTAAAAATTACCATTTTGCCCTTCTACCCCTAATTTGGCGGAATTTCGCGTAACTTCGTTACTTTGACCGTATTCCATTTCAAAATTATCCCCACTATGTTTTTACCTCGTCAGGCATCTTTCAATGCAATGAGGCATAAAAACAAGCATAGGAACAAATTCAAACTTCCTAGATCAAAACAACGGTTCTACTATAACTACCGAAAGAACTACGGAAACTAAAAACTAAGGACGAGAAGAACTTACTCGGAGCTAAGGAAAAACTTTTGCAGAGCTTCTCACTCTAAGTTTCGGCCAAGGTAGAGAGAAGAGGAGGTGTGAAGAATGAGAGGAGAGGAGGGTGCTATTTATAGAAGAAGGGAGGGACAAGGTGGGAATTAACACAAAAGTCTTTGAGATCGGATTCCGTAGTTGGATCGCATTTTTGAGGACAAAGCAATCTTGGCCATTCATGGTCAAAACCGACCTCTTGGTCCCCCAAAAGTCAAAGATTGAGTTTTCATCTTGCTTTATGGCCTCCCGGTCCGATAAAGCTACTCGATCGGTGCCGTTTTCGCGATTTATTTGAAACTCAAAAATGCGGGCATGTAACTTTGAAGATCTTTTCATCCTCTTTCATATTATCTATTTTGATCCTCTTTTTGATCATATCCAGGTATTCTCCGGTGCGTCGGAAGATATTCGGACAAACGCGTCCGATTACGGAAATCGCTTCCGATAGAACCAACTTCCGGACAATAATTCGTCGAATCGTAAACGTCCGGTGGTTGCCTAACTTAATCCCGTGTTTGAAAACACGCAATTGTTTCTATAGGTTCTCACTTTGCCTATACGGCTCTACTCTATCTAATCACTTTCCGTCTTATTAGGAATTAGGGTTTTCGGTTGCGGAATCGACGCCCGGTAAATTCTTTCTTCGTGTAAAAATTCACTTGTTCTTAATTTGATCAGTCTGAAAAGACTTTTACCTCTGGTTTACCTGTAGAATTTATTTCTAACTTTTCCCTGGCCCGCCTATAAGCGACTCACCGCATTTTATTATTATTTTATTCTAATTACCATTTTAATTATTTAAACAATTCTTTTTAATTAAAAATAACCATAATTTCGACCCCCTCTTTTAAAAATTCAGATTTATTTATTTTTCTATAATTTTTTCCATTTTTTAAAAATATAATATTTTTTACCAAAATTCTGTTTTACCCCTACCTTCGTTAGGGCTTAATCGGGCCTAATTTCTTCGTTTAGTGATCTTTTCAGGATCAGGTTTCTTCATATATTTATCTTTACTAATTTACAGTATATTGTTATCTTTCAAACTTCTATACTGATATTGTCATTTTATATCCTGTGTAAAATATTAAAAATGTTTACCCCATCAAGTTACTTTATGATTCTGAAATGCTTTTTAAACTTTTCTTCATGTTATTTCCTCTGAAATAATTTATTAAATTCTCATAATTAGGGATAACACTTCCATATTTTTCTCATAATTTTTCATGATCTTTAAGTATTTATCATAATGTCTTTAGACTTTGTTTTTATCACCATGATATCATTTTGGTCATTCATTCATCGATTTTTTTTACGTAACTTTTTTGACAATTTACTCTATAATTATAACAATTTTCTATAACATTTTTATCTCATGAATTTACTTCATTAAAATATTCTTTAATTTTCCTTTATCTCGTAAATTCCGCATTTGCTAAAATCCGGTATTACATTTCTCTCCCCCTTAAACAAAATTTCGCCCTCGAAATTTAATCTATACTTACTAGACTACGGGCCATAAACTCGGGTACTTCTCCTTCATGTCACTCTCGGTTTCCCAAGTTGCCTCGTTTGATGACAAACCCTTCCGAGACCACCTTCACTATCGGTATAGTTTTAGTCCTAAGCCGTTTCTCCCGGCGTTCGAGAATTTGCTCGGCTCGACTACAAAGGTGTTATCATGCCGTACTTCAACATCATCGTACTTTATGACATGATCTCGATACGGTAGGTATTTCTTACGTTGTGACACGTGAAAAACATCGTGGAGATTACTCGGGTTCGGGGTAACGCTAGTTGATACGCAATCTGGTCCTCGCTCGGCTAACACTTCAATTGGTCCAACGTAACGTGGACTAAGCTTCTTTCTCTTCGGTGTTACGCCGACACCAAGTTCATCGGAGATAATTTCGTAAACACATGGTCTCCGACTTCAAACTTCAACGGTCTTCTCCTCTTATCTCGCATAGCTCTTCCGTCTCTTGTGTGCGCAAGGAGTCTCTTCTTGATCGGAGCGATCTGCTCGGAGGTCTCTTTTAGCATATCCGGTCCAAGCAAGCGCTTTTCGGACGCATCATCCAAAAGATAAAGGCGATTGGCACTTTCGCCCATACAAAGCCTCGAACGGGGCCATTTGTATGCTTGAATGATAACTATTGTTATACGCGAATTCCCGCTAGTGAGAGGTGTTCGTCCCAATTTCCTTTGAAGTCCGGGGCACATGCTCGCATGAGATATCCTCCACGTACGTATCGTCCTCTCGATTGACCGTCGGTTTGAGGGTGATAAGCCGAACCGAACTTCAGCTTGGTACCCATTCCTTCATGTAGTGCTTGCCAAAAGCGGGATTGGAATCGAGTATCCCGATCGGAGATAATACTCTTAGGGACTCCGTGCGGTCTCACGATCTCTTTGATGTAGATTGCGGCCAATCGTTCGGAGAGTAGTGGATGCTAATGGGTATGAAATGTGCCGACTTGGTTAATCGGTCAACGATCACCCAAATGGTATCGTGATGCACGATCTTAGGTAGACCTACCACAAGATCCATGGTCACATTCTCCCATTTCCACTCCCATAGCGTTCTAGTCCTTGCGAGAAGACCGGGGGGGTCGCCGGTGCTCAATCTTTACTTTACGGCAAGTTAGACACCCGGCTACGTGCGAGTTACGTCTCTTTTCATTCCAGGCCACCAAACTTCGGCCTTCAAGTTCTGGTATATCTTGACCATTCCTGGATGCAGAGTGTACTTACTCTTATGAGCCTCGTCCGGTATCTTCCGCTTCAGTTCATCGGCGGCGGTATGTAAATGCGCCCCTTGTGTCGACCAATCCACTCGATGAAAGGTCGTGGTCTTGGGTTTCACCTTGAGAGATCTTCTCCCGCATGGAGATTGCCCAATCATCTTGTCTCGAGCTTTATCAACTTCATCTCTCAGTCGTACTCCCCTTGACTCACAAAAAGATTTGCAAGGTAGGCGTCACTTGGTGCGTTGAAATTCATGCAGATTTGGTTTGAAAGATTCGGGTCTCGAAATCTTCAAGTAATTTCGCTCTTGTATCATCATGTATGACACTTGCACCTTCTTCCGCTTAGAGCATCCGCAACGACGTTTGCTTTCCCCGGGTGATACTTGATCTCCGGGTTGTAGTCTTTCAAAGCAATTCCATCCAACGACGTTGCCTCATATTCAGTTCCCTTTGATCAAAGAGATACTTCAGGCTCTTGTGGTCGCAGTATAGTTCTACGGTCGTACCGTACAGATAGTGCCTCCATATCTTCAAAGCGAACACGATGGCAGCAAGCTCCAAATCGTGTGTAGGATAGTTCGACTCGTGCGGCTTCGGTGACGAGAGGCATAAGCCACCACTCGCCCAATTGCATTAGGACACAACCCAATCCTTGCCCATCGGCATCACCGTAGACAACATATGTCTCATCGGGATGCGGGATTATCAATATGCGCCGTAGTCAACCTCTCCCTCGGTCTCGAAAGCTCTCCTCGCGTCATCTCCCCATATGAAGGGTTGATTCTTCCTCGTAAGCTTTGTCAATGGTAGGGCAAGACGCGAGAAATCCCGTATAAATCTGCGGTAATATCTGAGACCTAGGAAACTACGTATATCCGTCCATTTGTCTCGCCTCTTCCAGTCCGAAGCGCTTCCACCTTGCTCGGGTCCAAGAACTCCGCCGCTAGATATCACATGGCCCAGAAATCTCACTTCCGGCAGCCAAAATTCGTATTTGCTCAACTTTGCGTAGAGCTGCTTCTTTCTTAGTATGCTCAATACTAGGCGCAGATGTTCCTCATGCTCTTTTCTGCTTTTGGAATAGACGAGTATATCGTCAATGAACACTACCACAAACTGGTCTAGGTGTTGTCGGAAGATATGGTTCATGTAATCCATGAATACCGCATGTGCATTTGTTAGTCCGAAAGGCATCACAAGGAATTCATAATGCCCATATCGGTTACGAAAGCCGTTTGGAAATATCATCGTCTTTGACTCGAATCGATGATATCCGAACGTAAATCAATCTTTGAAAAGACAGTGGAACCGGATAACTGATCCAAAAGATCATCAATCCGGGGAAGTGGATATTTGTTTTTGTGATCACTTTATTTAGTTCACGATAATCGATGCGAGTCGAAAACTTCCATCTTTCTTTTTCACAAACAAGAGGGCTCCCGGGGTGATACACTGGGTCGAATGAACCCCTTCTTCGAAGTTCTTCCATTTGTTTCTTCAACTCTTGCATTTCATTTGGAGCCATACGATACGGCGCCTTTGATATTGATCTGTGCCAGGCATCAATTCAATATTGAACTCCACCTCTCGGATAGGAGGTAACTCGGTGAGATCCTCCGAGAAATACATCGGGAAAATCATTCACCACGGGGATATCCTGGAGTGAAAGTTCGGCTCGCTTTAACCGAAAAGAATACCATGTAGGCATGGCATCCCATTTCACGCATCGATCAACTTCGTAGCGGAGGAAGCTCAAGCTCACATCAACCTTGTCTCCGGGAAATGATATCTTCTTCTTGCCACAATCGATCATTGCACCGTTGGCTGTTAGCCAATTCAGACCGAAAATGACGTCGATGCCGTGAAGAGGTAGACGGATGAGATCTATCTTTGAAACTCGCCCATCCACGTTAGCGGTACAGTTCATACACGCGTCAGAAGCTAAAGACTTTACACCCGGTGGTGTAGACACTACCGAGATCAAAAGGTAAACTACGGGCATGCATTCCTAAACGACTTGCACAATCATATGATATAAACGAATGATGGCACCTGAATCATACAATGCTTGCAATTTATTCCCATTAAGATAGATGGTACCTTGGACCATTTCGGAGACCGTCGGCCTCGGTGTTTGTCAACGCAAAGATCCGGCCAGCGCCGAGGTCTCGCCTCTGCAGCCTTCTCGGGCAATCCGGCTAATGTGTCCGGACTTCGGCATCGAAAGCAGACTTGTTTCCCATCACGGTTGGCTCCCTGGATGGTACTTCTTGCATTTTGGACACGTCGGGATCCGGCTGTTTGGGGTAATTCAATTGTCCGGTTTGGTAGGGTCTCTTGTTTCCGCCTCGGTTATCGCTCCAAGGCGCCTTCCTCTTCGTGAGGAGCCTCCGCGGTTAGACCCAGCTGCGGTTTGCATTGTTTCCTTCTTGGCCTCGGAATTTGCGCGGTTCTTTCAAATTGCGCTCGGTCAATCTAACGGGATTCCACGGCTTGGGCCATTCTCAAAAGCTAGCTGCGATACTAGCCTCGCCCTTATGTCATATTTCGGTCCGGTCACTAGTCGATTCGCCTTCCAAGCTCTCATTTTTGGCTGGTTGTTCAGATATGATGAATAACGAGACGGGTTGGTGAAACGCGAAGTAATCGTCGAACGATTCTTCATTTCCTTTGGATGTGAAGAAATTCTTCTTCCTTAATCACTGCATCGGGAGGAAAATATGCATTCGTTGAACCTGTTCTAGGAATACCTCCCAAGTAACGGGGCCTTGAAGGGTTGTGGAAACACTCTTCCACCACCCGTGGGCATCGCCCTCTAGCTTGTAGATTGCCGCCGAGCCTTCCGGTTTCCGGGCACTCAATGACTTCGAATATCTTCTCCGAGACTCGAAGCCAATCCTCGGCCAATTCACTCTTTCCACGGAAACCGGGTGGTTTAAGCTTGCGTAACTGGTTGACCCGCTTTACGTGGTTCTTTCTCTTCTTCCTTGTCGTGGAGGTGATCGGGATCGATCGATTCATTTTCCTCATCGTTATTTTCATCGTTGTCCTCCTCTTCATTGTCATCTTCTTCTTCGTCGTTGTCATTGTCACTTTCCTCATCACGTTCTTCCTCGTGTTGTCGTGCTTCACTGTCTTTGGGCTTCTTCATCCCGGTGTTGATGTTGCCTTGCCAAGAGTGCATCTATGAGAGCTCTGCTTTCTTCGAGAGTTCTTCTCAGTTCTTGCACTTCATTTTGGTCTCGGCTGATTTGGTATATTTTGTTCGGGTATTTCATCTGATTGAGGTTGTCTGCCTCCGCGTCTACCACGACCTCGGCCTCGGCCCCTTGGTATACCGGTACCTCTCATAATGGCCATGTCTTATTCTTTTTCCTTTATTTATTTAACAAATATGTAAATATTAGAAATGACACAATGATTTTTACATTGAAATATATATATTCACATATATTCATTTCATAACATTTTACATATTAGTCGGTCTAGTCCTAGTACAAGTCATATATTACAACAAGTTACAACCCCTCTTTATTCAAACATATTTTACAAGATCTTGTCATGTCGTACTTTGATATATAGTGTTTCCGTGGCACCCATATACCGCAGATCAACACTAGATATCAAAATGTCTCCATGGCGCCCATACACCATGGTAACACAAGATACCTTAAATGTTTCCATGGCGCCCATACACCATGACAACACAAGATACCTCCTACTTAATGACACGGTCGCGGTCCGGTTGTAGTAACCAAGAGATATGCATCGGAAACTAAAATTTTCGCGGCAAGTAAGACAACTATTTATCAAACCATAGGGGAAAAACGTTAGATTTAGGAAGACAATGATTAGTCTATCGCAGACTTTATCACACTAATACTACAAACGAACATACACTCATACTATTTCCCCTCGTTCAGGATTTCGTTGATTCGGTCTACTTAGAAACGGGTACGGAATTTCGTATCGGGAGTTCCTCTACATGAGTCAAATACTGCATGTATCTATCCTTGTTGGTCTCGGAGTTTCATCCGGCGTGGCCTAGCTCCACATATAAGCTGCGCTAGGACGAGAATAGTCGTCCGGTATAAACCGACGATTGTCGATTATCGAAACCGATATCAAATATGAATATGGACGATGGATTTACTGATTTTGGGTTAGAATGATGCACCGAAGTAGGTGGTACACCGGTTCGAATGGTATACCGTCAGGCCGGGTACACCGACTTAGGGCTATCTCGGTACTCATTTTCAAAAATGTACTCACAATTTAAAAGGCTTTTTGAACATAACTCCGTTATCCGACAGTAACGGCCGAGATAAGTGTCTATCATGGGGACCTCACCAACTCTATGGCGACTGATTGGCCACACCCACATAGACTAGCCATAACTGTCCTACCATACTATCCGTAATAACATAGTCATATCAATACCAGGACTACTGCTCTGATACCATAAATGTAACATCCCATTTGAAAACGGCGGATTTTTTTTTTTTTTAAAAACGTTTCCAAATATTTCAAGCAGAGTAGTCAGAGTAGAGCATTGGAGCGAGTGAGTAAGCGATTCATAACAAACATCAACCATAGTGTAATATTGTATAAATTACAATAGTCCTAAGGTTTAGGAATGAAATAGCGGAATGACGGAATAACGAGAATACGATAAGATAGAAATAGTCTTCACCGCACGTCTATTCCGGCACTTGCCTCGATCCCCGAACCGTGGTCCTCCCGACCACGAAGCTACAAGTGAGATTCAATTCACCATATTGAATCTCGTAACGGTTAACCTCATACCCAAACAATACAATATACGAGACAACGAGATATTTCTAGAGCTAATACCACAAGTATATCATAAGCATACAAACGATGCATGATCATTATGCCGACAAACATAAGCACAAAGCAATATGTAAAGCCCCATAAGGTAAACAATAACGGCCACCGCACTATTCACCGGTGCCACGATAATTACTCGTGTCCTCGCGCTAGGAAAACAAAACGGTGTTACCAAAACTATAACTCGTATAACTGTCTGTATAACGGTCTACGAACATATCATTGACATATAAATATTTAAGATGTACAAGATTAGTGTTACAGTACGTGTCCGTACCTTCGTTGACGATGTTAGGTACTTCTGGCGGAAAAACGTACTTTTACGGAAAAACGTGAAATGTTCGACACGTGCACGTCGGGCGGCGTAACGGCAAAGCAAATCGAGTTTCGATGCCCTATCGAGTAATATCACTTTCATTAGTGATTTGACATCATAACGGCATTTTAGGTAAAAATTACCATTTTGCCCTTCTACCCCTAATTTGGCGGAATTTCGCTTTAACTTCGTTACTTTGACCGTATTCCATTTCAAAATTATCCCCACTATGTTTTTACCTCGTCAGGCATCTTTCAATGCAATGAGGCATAAAAACAAGCATAGGAACAAATTAAAACTTCCTAGATCAAAACAACAAGTTCTACTATAACTACCGAAAGAACTACGGAAACTAAAAACTAAGGACAGAAGAACTTACTCGGAGCTAAGGCAAAACTTTTGCAGAGCTTCTCACTCTAAGTTTCGGCCAAGGTAGAGAGAAGAGGAGGTGTGAAGAATGAGAGGAGAGGAGGGTGCTATTTATAGAAGAAGGGAGGACAAGGTGGGAATTAACACAAAAGTCTTGGATCGGATTCCGTCGGCCGTTGGATCGCATTTTTGAGGACAAAGCAATCTTGGCCATTCATGGTCAAAACCGACCTCTTGGTCCCCCAAAAGTCAAAGATTGAGTTTTCATCTTGCTTTATGGCCTCCATCCGATAAAGCTACTCGATCGGTGCCCGTTTCGCGCGATTTCGCTGAAACTCAAAAATCTGGGCATGTAACTTTGAAGATCTTTTCATCCTCTTTCATATTATCTATTTTGATCCTCTTTTTGATCATATCCAGGTATTCTCCGGTGCGTCGGAAGATATTCGGACAAACGCGTCCGGTTACGGAAATCGCTTCCGATAGAACCAACTTCTGGACAATAATTGAATCGTAAAACGTCCGGTGGTTGCCTAACTTAATCCGTGTTTGAAAACACGCAATTGTTTCTATAGGTTCTCACTTTGCCTATCGGCTCTACTCTATCTAATCGGCTTTCCGTCTTATTAGGAATTAGGGTTTTCGGTTGCGGAATCGACGTACGGTAAATTCTTTCTTCGTGTAAAAATTCACTTGTTCTTAATTTGATCAGTCCGAAAAGACTTTTACCTCTGGTTTACCTGTAGAATTTATTTCTAACTTTTCCCTCGGTCTGCCTATAAGGCGACTCACCGCATTTTATTATTATTTTATTCTAATTACCATTTTAATTATTTAAACAATTCTTTTTAATTAAAAATAACCATAATTTCGACCCCCTCTTTTAAAAATTCAGATTTATTTATTTTTCTATAATTTTTTCCATTTTTTAAAAATATAATATTTTTTACCAAAAATTCTGTTTTTACCCCTACCCGTTAGGGCTTAATCGGGCCTAATTTCTTCGTTTAGTGATCTTTTCGGGATCAGGTTTCTTCATATATTTATCTTTACTAATTTACAGTATATTGTTATCTTTCAAACTTCTATACTGATATTGTCATTTTATATCCCCGTGTAAAATATTAAAAATGTTTACCCCATCAAGTTACTTTATGATTAAAATGCTTTTTAAACTTTTCTTCATGTTATTTCCTCTGAAATAATTTATTAAATTCTCATAATTAGGGATAACACTTCCATATTTTTCTCATAATTTTTCATGATCTTTAAGTATTTATCATAATGTCTTTGATTTGTTTTTATCACCATGATATCATTTTCGGTCATTCATTGTTCATCAGATTTTTCGTAACTTTTTTGACAATTTACTCTATAATTATAACAATTTTCTATAACATTTTTATCTCATGAATTTACTTCATTAAAATATTCTTTAATTTTCCTTTTATCTTTAAATTCCAGATTTTAAAAATCGGGTATTACATAAATCATGCGTAACCCCTTTTTTATACGATCAACCGGTACCCAGTGCTTTTTATGGATCTTATGTGTTTCCTTTGTAACTTGAACTTAATATCCAAAGGATCTTATAAGATCGAACACCAGTAGACATACTATGTGTTAGTAAGTCATGCCTAACCCTATGAATAGTAATACATAAAAAAAGCATTTAATAAATAAACAATATCCTCCTTCTAAATGATGGTAGTTTTTTTGTCGCCAGAGGCTAAATGATTGTAGTTGGAGTTGGAGACAAAATATTTCATAATTGTTTTCCCTCTAATTTAACAAAAAAAAAACTAATTACATATGTTGATATTTCACAATTATAATTATAATTATGTTATATCTATTTAGTTCCTTAATTTTATCAAGTTTCTTTTTAGTTTTTTTTATCATAATAATGTTTAATAAAAAATATGATGTTATAATTTTAAATAATAATAAAATCTCAAATATTAACATATTAAATTTAATTTCTAAAAATAAAAATGAATTGATCAAAAGAACAACATGATAATTCTTTGTTAGCATTTAAAATTACAAATATGCATTTTTATAGTGAAATTAACAATGTTAGAATTAGAAGATTGAAAAGATATCTTATAAAATTAAGAATTCATATTAAAATCTTATGTAAAGATACTAAAACTGCTCTTTATTAATTGGGCCTTTTTTCCTTGTATAGTGCAATACTTAATATACACTTTTTCAAAAATAAAGTGCACAATATTGTAATTTTTTGCCGGAACACAATATAGTAATTAATACGAGATGATTTGATTGTTTTAACCATATTTATGGGATTAATTGTGAAAATTATACCATGATTCTTTTATTGCGTAAGGTATTAATAATTAATTAAAAAAAATTCCTTATTTTCATTGCAATTTTTTTTTTTTTTTTTTTTTTTTTTTTTACAAATGAGCATGCAAGCCTGAAATAAAATTTGTTCATTAGACTTTATTTTCAATTTCAATTTAGTTATTTTCTTAAGTAGACAAGTGATATTTCACTTTTCAATAATAAAAGTATGAATGTAAAAAAAATAAAATATATTCTGCAGATTTTAAACAAATCCTCTGTAATTTCTTGAAATAAGTAAAGGATTTTGGGATAAAAAGGGTAAAGGATGCCTTTTTAACTTCCCCAGTTCCAAGTTGTTAACTTCGACGTCTTCGAAAGCTTCCTATCTAGTAACTATAAAAATACGGATTTTTAATCAATTTGCAACTAATTAAATAACTAATTACCGAAATGCCCCTGTTTGAAAACATATCCTCAATTTACCCTTGTTTAGTCGATTACACCTCAAGATGTAATTGACTAAAACGCGGGGCCTTAATTTTATTTTTTTTGAATTTCCCCACAATGTAATCGACTAAGCTACAGTGCTTAGTCGATTACATCGCGACAGAGGGGTTTTTTAAAAACCCCCCAATTGCGGCAACCGAACCCTAATCAACTACTAAAACTCCCCAAACATCTCCCCCTCTGTTTTTTTTTTCACCAAATCCTTGCCGAATCCGTTGGTGGGTTGCGAAGGAAACTTCAATCTAATGCCATTTGCGTCGATTTCAGTACGTTCTCATCTCCATTTTTAATTTCCGCCGTCGTTTTTGCATTTATGCGAACCCTCATTTGCGTTTTTGCGTTTTGTGCTTTCATTGGGTGGTTTTGTTGTGTATGTTTGATTGATTTGAATATTTCATTTGTATTTATGGATGAAAATGATGAATGTACATGTGAAAGTGAAAAGATTTACATCAGTTGAGATTTTTTGTTTTTTTGACGAATTTCACTTCGGTTTTCATCAATTTTTTTGTTGTTGATTGTGTTTTTTTGTTAAAATGATGCATATTTGTTATTTATACTGATTAATGTTTGTTTATGTTCCTTATATGTAAGTTTTTCGAATAACTCATCTCCTTGAGTGTTTGTTGTTTGTGTTGATTGTGTTTGTTTGTGAAAATGATGAATGTATATGGGAAAGTGAAAATGATGAATGTTTCTTGTTTGTTGATGGTTTGTAATGTTCCTTTGTAGGTCGTTGTTGTCATCATGTGTCGTAGAGAAGCTCCTTCTAACACCGGCAATGAGGGTGGGAAGCGGATTAAGCAACGGGCGAACCGCGGGGCATCCTCCTCTAGGCCACAACAGCCACAGCAGCCTGAGCCCGTTGTTGATCTCCCATTCGGTTATCTGGTTGATAATAATGTAGCAGAGCATGTACGATTTATGGTGAATTTTGCTACCAGACCCATTTGCAAGCCGAAGTCATTAGATATCGCATTCTTTGCGAAGGAGAGATTGGAGATAGTGCCGATGTTGGAGGCTTCACATTTGAGAGGCTTGGCGGAGATGACTTGTCCCTATTCAGAGGTTATGGTGAGAGCTTTCTACCATAACCTGAGCTACATAAATGGTGATATGTAGTCTCGCGTCTGCAGGGTTGACATATTGGTGACGGCTCCCATCTAGACGGAGTTACTGGGATATAATTTTGATGTAGAGGATACAGTTCAGTATGATGGGGATAGAACTGCACCCATAGAGGGATTTCATCGAGATTAGGCTGTGCATGAGGCCAGGACGTCATAGAGCTATATTTACTGTGGGCCAGCTGACTGTTAATGCACGTATCCTCTACTACGTCATCACCCACATATTGTTCCCTCGGCCTTACAATCATTCGAGGGTGTTGGAGGGTGACATTCCTGTTATGTGGGCTATTCGTCATGGCATTCAGGTGAATTGGAGGCATTATATTTGCTGGATGATGTATAAGGCCAAATATAAGGATAACGCTGCACTCCCATACGCCTATCTGGTTCAGGGGATATTGGAGTATTTTGGTGTTCCTATGCACACTGAGCAAATGGTGAGTCAGAGAACGTGGAATGCTAGGTTTGGACTGCGTCTATTGGAGCAGTGCAAGATCTCCAAGGAGCCAAATGGTGTGTGGCAATACACTACTATTGAGGAGGAGGTACCTGATGTTGGCCCGGTTCCACCCGTTGTTGCTCCTCAGGTCCATGATGATGATGATGACGATGCTGATATGGAGCCCGTTGTTGCTCCTGAGGTCCATGATGGTTCAGGCAGGTGTGATCTTTACCCCACTTATGGACCACCCAACTATTTCCATTCTTGGGGACCATTGCCCTCATATACCAGGGACAACCGTTAGCATGATTTCGACACCTCATCACAAATCTATGCTCATCGCTTTTTTCAACTTTGGTTGTACGATGAGACTTCATGCAATATATTTCACGGCATGTTGCATTTCAGACTTAGACGTAAACTGCTGATACAAATATAATGGATCACCTAAATGCCAACCACCTTGCCTGTCATCATCACCATACAACATCTCCATGTCATCATCACAGTGCGCCCAATTAATGGAGGAATAGTGCGGGCTTTAGTTCCAAAATGGCTAACTCTCAGGCCCTACATCTGTCAAAATGATTTTTTTGTCAGAACCACTAAATAAAAATTACAAATACAAATACAAGTTTACTAACTTACCATTTCTAACTGGGTCAACACGAAGCGGTGGCATTGTTGCAGTACATGGGTTTACTGGGTTCGTGCGAGCATCAAAATCACCCTCCACATCAGTATCTGAGGTGTCACCTAGTGAAATAAAGCTCTTAGATTTGCCCTCCTCTTTGCTGTGCATATTCTCATCTTCCTCATCCTCCTCTTCTTTCGTCAATGTTATTTGACTTAAGACTTGTGAAGGAGTAGATAAGCCGACAAGTCTGTCTTCTTGACTGAAACACTGTGGATATCTTGTATCCATGGGTACAGATGATGATTCACCAGATTCAAGCTCAACATATATTTCAATAAAATTTTGTGATTTCCGATTAGCAAATGCATCTATGACACACTCTATGTCTTCATCATCACATACATCGTTACT
The DNA here is from genome assembly GCA_019022615.1 of Acacia melanoxylon. Classification (NCBI taxonomy): domain Eukaryota; kingdom Viridiplantae; phylum Streptophyta; class Magnoliopsida; order Fabales; family Fabaceae; genus Acacia; species Acacia melanoxylon. Next base: position 2,144,566 of record JAFJYJ010000014.1, read on the forward strand.
AATGTAGTATATACTATCCTTACCCACTATAGTCTCCACTTTGGCAATTAACCGATGAATGCATTGGCTGCCATGTAGCCCCACTTTTTGGTAAATTCTTTCTTTGATCTCGTTGTACGTAGTGTCCCGTTTGATTTTCATCATTTTCGTTTTTCCTTCAAATTGAACACCATCGGGACCTTCAAAATGCCTCCCACTATGGTAGATTACAGTAACGTGCGTGTTTGAACTTGAACTCATCCTTCACACCAGAATTTGGGAGCTGCAAAAGGGAGGGTTTCAAATTACATTAAAAAAAAGCTTAACAAAGTGAAACTACAATGATTACACAACAATAATACCTTGAACAAGGTGGGATGGTGTTAAACTTTGATGGGTCGCACTAAAACTGAGAAACGAGAGAGTATTGGGGGGAGAAAGGGTTGCATTGTGATAAGAGTTTCATTATGACGCAAATGAGGTTTTAAAAAACCCCTCTGTCGCGATGTAATCGACTAAGCACGGTAGTTTAATCAATTACATTGTAGGGAAATTCAAAAAAAGTAAGGCCCCGCGTTTTAGTTGATTATATCTATAGGTGTAATAGACTAAACAGGGGCAGATTGAGGATATGTTTCCAAACAGGGGCATTTCGGTAATTAGTTATTTAATTAGGGAAAAATTGGTCAAAAGGCCATAAAAATATATTATACATTTTTGATATATTGGTTATACAATTGGAATAAAAAAAAAATTAATCAAAATAACAGGTTTTTATTTCTCTAATAATATTTGAATAATTGTTTAGGAAACTAATTGGATCCAAATAGTAAACGGGAAATCACACGCCAAATGCTTTTTTGCTTAACTTTTTATATATATATATATATATATATATATATATATATATATATATATGGAGAAATCATTTATCCTGTCACAGGATATAAGATTGTGTCCAGTGAATAGCGTACGGCGTCATTTGGTCTGATTTATCTGAGTTTTTCACCAACTTTTCCCCTACCATCACTATTAGTTCTCAAATTTTCCACTCTCAACTGTACACGCCAAACCGGCAGCAGCGCCATGCATCTCGCGCTCAACGCCAAACATCCCCTGTGTATTCCCTTCTCGGACCAAACCCTTAGTATATTATATAATTACAGCTCCTTGACTCTCCTTCATCCCCATCAGCCTTAACAGAACTAGAGCTGAGTTGAGAGTGAAAGAGAGAGACGATGAAGGGGGGAGAGAGAGAGAGAGAGAGAGAGCGCCATCTTGCTGCTCTGCCTAACGCATTGGAAAACAGGGGAGTCAGGTTTCAGCTAAGAACGCATAATGCAAGCCGGAGGTTGAAGTTGAGAACGCAGTTTTCATGTATTTCATTCTTGAGCCAGATGGGTATAAGCTGTTGTCACTCGTAGGTGCACTGTAATCATTGTTGACCTGACGCCAAGCTCCTGGGTTCCCAAAGTCATTTTAATTTCCTGAATTTTTCATGTCTTCCTTGTATTGTGCAGTGTCGTAATCAGAGTTTCCTCGGATAAATCAGACCAAACGATGTCGTACCTATTCACTGGACACAATCTTATATCCTGTGACAGGATAAATGATTTTCCTATATATATAATATGCAAGAGTTAGGGTCCTACTCTACAAGAAGTAAGCTTTCCACCTTTAAATTTTTCTTTTCCTATATGGTTTAGTTGTTAACCTGTCAGAGTTTTGTTTCAAGGTGAAATCTCAGCTACTAAGTTGCAAAAATCTTAACTATAGGAGTTCTGTATGCTACGCCCCGCAATAAATTACAATTAAAAGAAATAAAACTGAACCACCATATATTTTATATATTAACTAAATGCAGGAGTAACATGCAATCACTTTCATGTTATTTTTTGTATACTAAAAAGTAATATATCTCAATATAAATAATAAAACTTATAAGAGTTCACACAATTCATAAATATTAAATAGTGCGATTCACTTAAAACTCTCTAAAATGTTATTATGCTTATGGTCCATTTTGAACAAAAAATAATGAAAAATGGAATCGAATAAAAATAAGTTTTAAAAAATAATATTTGTTTTGAAGTAAAGGATATTTTATATAAAAGATGAAAATAAATATAGAGAAAAAGACATAAATTATCCTGCAAATAGAAATAATGTATTCTTTAATTTTTGGGTTAAGTAGCAATTTTGCCCCGAAATATACCGGGAGCAATTTTACCCGAAAGTTTTTTTGGGTTCAATTTTGCCCCTGAAGTTTTTTTTTTACGGAGCAATTTTGCCCCTCCGTTAGCAACCCTAATGGTCAACTAACCGTTGGATTATTAAGGTTGCTAACAGAGGAGCAAAATTGCTTCATAAAAAAACTTCGGGTAAAATTGCTCTAAAAAAAACTTCCGGGCAAAATTGTTACTTAACCCAAAAAAATGTTAAAATTGCTATTTATGATATCATATATTTTTTATTCTTATTTATATAATATTTAGGCGTGGAAACAGTCGAGCCGACCTAGGCTTCACCCCTGGTATCTTGAAAAAATACTTAATAATCTTGAAAAATTAAAAAATACATCATGATCTTTAAAAATTATTTTAAGATGTTGAAAAAATATTTCGAAGTCGTTGGTACTAAAAAAATATTGGTGAGGATCTTTGGCTGCATCGAAAAAATACTTAATGATCTTGAAAAAATTATTTTAGACCAACATCCTAAAATAATTTTTAAAGATCATGATGTATTTTTTAAGTATCGTCGATATCTGAAGTATTTTTTTAGTACCTACAATATCCTGAAATATTTGTTTAGAGAGAGAGAGAGAGAGAGAAAATCGGTGTTATTCAGCGCAGTGGACGACAATGGACGCTAAGTTGCAGAGGATGAATCGAAATTCGAGATAAAAAGGGTTACATTTGCATTAATGAGTCATTATTACAAAATTAAATATTAAATATAAAAAAAGGGTTAAGTAGCATTTTTGCCCCGGAAGTATAGAGCCAGGAGCAATTTTGCCCTGGAAGTTTTGTTTTGGAGCAATTTTGCCCCGGAAGTTTTTGCGTGGAGCAATTTTGCCCCTCTGTTAACAACCCTAACGGTCAACTAACGGTCAAACGGTCAACTAACGGTTGACCGTAATTGACCGTTAGGGTTGCTAACGGAGGGGCAAAATTGCTCCAGAAAAAAACTTCCAGGGCAAAATTGCTCCTTGGGGTGTACTTCCGAGGCAAAATTGCTACTTAACCCTTAAGTTTTTTAGCAGTATGAAAGCAATTTTGTAACTCTTACACTGTGCTTGGTATTTTGGAATTATGAAAAGGGAAACGGAATTGGAAATGGAAACCATATCATAGTGTGTTATCAGATCATTGTGTGTGTGTCTTGAGTAAATAATATATAAATAACAGTTAAAAGATATAACATACTCCCTCCGGTCCTAATTATATGAGCACTTTTATAGTGTAAATTGCACTACAAAAGTGCTCCTATAATTAGGACCGGAGGTAGTAATAAACTTTGATTTTATAAAACGGGGTGTCAGACATAATTACAAAAGAAATAACTATTGTCTGAAATATATAAATAAAAATATGGACAAAAAAATAGTCAAAGCATTAATATTTTCTGCAATGAAATTTAAGTGGATACGAGACTACAACTTGTTATAACAAGGAATATTCCTGAAGCCCGACTCTGTTTGGTATGCATCATTGAGGGTAGGAATTGGGATTGTGTTAGGGATTTGGCTAAATTTGTGTTGCTTGGTACTTCCTCCGGTCCTAATTATAGGACATATTTAACCAATTGTGGGGAGATTAAGGAGATTTAAATTAGTTTTTCCTAAAATGTCCTTATATAAATTTAAAATGACATAAGTAAAAGTGAATCAACAACCCCGCCACATATCTCTCCGACCAATTTTCCTTTCCACATGCTTTAATTTCTAATTGAAATAATGGTCTTGCTATATATACATATGTGTGTGTATATATGTATACATATAGATCTATCTACAAAATTTTCCTTTTAATTTCTGCTTTAGTTTGTTGAATAATCTTTGAGAATCTCAACCACGTATTTGATTCTCTATATATTAACACATCTTTTTAAAATATATATATATATATATCTTGTTCAATAGGCTTTTCTCAATATTCAATTTTCACGTATTTGGAATCTCAACCTTGCTTATTAAAAATTGTTGTATATTAATATTTACTCATACCATATCTATATTAGAAATTTAAATATAAGATATTGTGCTTAAATTTGAATAGATAGGATTATATAATATATGTACCAAATATAATCAAATTCGCCATTTCCTCCATTTTTTATAACACAACGAATCCATCATTCTGTAGGTTAGTTAAAAAAACAAAATCTAAAAATAATACTAAACTGCTCAAATGTAGGAACGACATGCAGAGAAAATGGGGTGGCAGGGTTTAGGGTTAGATAAGGATATTATCATACTTTCATAATTTATGGTAGATTATAAAATAAAATTAATGAGAGTATTCCTATCAAATATTACTTGCTACTACATAATAGCCCCAATCCCACTCCCTCTCCCAATCCTAATCTCACTGTCAATCCATCAAAACTCAAGCCCATGTTCTATCAAATCCCTTGACAAAATCCTTAAACAGCTATAATTCATAATCCAAGTAAAAATGGTGTTGGGAGTTCTTTCCCCATGACCGTGGGCCTAACGCGGAGCGAAAATCCAGATTAGTAGGAACCAAAAGTTCCAGGTGAACCTTAGATAGTGGGATAAAAAAAAAAAAAAAAACCAAGTAAAAAGTTGTTGATGAGAAAGCCTTATTCTTTATCCATACAAAAATTTGAATCAATCCCCATAATACCTAACATTGATGAGGAAGGAAGAATTTTTCCTTCCTTTTGGTATCCTACTACAAAAAACACTCAATTTCGGATGGGATTAGCCATATAATTTTTTTTTAATGACTACTTTTGTTGGAAATTTCTTCAGAAATTTTTCTGACAGAATTTTCTATGGCTAAATTAGCCATGGAATTCCGTGGGAAATTCCAAGGCTAATTTTTTTGGTCGGGAAAGATTCCATTTTCCATGATTAATTCAACCAAAAAAATAAAAAATTTACTTTAATTGTAATGAATTTTATATTAAAAATAATACTTATAATATTACAATATTAGCTATTAATTTAATTTTCATTAAAAATAAAATTATAAATAAATTATTAGTTATTAACTTCATATTATTATTTATTAATATTCTATTTATAATTTTATATTAAAAATAATATTTATAATATTATAACATTAGTTATCCATTAATTTTAAGAAATGAATTATTATTTATTGATATTGTATATAATTTTACATCAAAAATAATATTTATAATATTAAATTATTAGTTACTACTTAATTTTATTTTGTAAAATTAAATTCAAAAAATTTGGCTAAAAATATATGTATCATAAGATTTATTACAGATTTAATTTTTTTATCTGAAATTAATTTCTATTTATTTAAAATTAAAATAAATATATAATAATTATTTCAAACTATATTAAGGATTTTTAATTAAAATTAATCTTATTTACTAATTTACTCTCCATCATTACCAATTCCCTAATTTTGGCTAAAATTGTTCAAGTAATTTAATTGAGATGTTTCCTTTTTCTTAATTTATTTTTAGTTTTTCAAATAATTATCTCCTAATTTTTTTCATGTTGAGATAAAGACATAATTAATTTAATTTAGAAAGACATAAAAAAAATTAATTAAAATATGGTTAATTATTTTAATTGATGCATACTTAAATAAACATGTTTATAAATGTTTGTGTAAAAAATGTATTAAAAATTAAAATTTTAAATAAATATAAGCTATATAATATATCAAATTTACATTCTTAATAGCATATGGTGATTAAAAATAAGCCTTTCAAATATATTTTCAATCATGGTGTCATTGCGAAAAAAATAAAGAAAGAAAAATATTTTTAGTCATTTAAAAGAATACTATATAAATAAACTTCAATAAATATGATAAAAATTTTAAAAATTTTAAATTTTATAATATAATAAATAATAAATTTTATAATTTCAAAATTATAAATTTGCGAACATGTGTGTATTATAATTATTTTTTGTTTGCATAAAAGTTAATTTTAGGAAATTATAAATGCTTACTCATTTGTTAAAAGAGGGGTATTTTGGTCAAATAAAATATTTAATAGTCAAATTTAACAGTTAACTAATGATTGTGTGGATGGAAATGAAATCTCAAATATGTAAGGGAAGTTTTTGCACCATGCATTTTAATTTTGAGGGGTTTACATACGTTTTTAAAATAGAAGGAAAGTTTGTGTAATTTAGGTAAAATAAAGGGATAGGAAATGTATTTTACCCTATATATATCTGTGTGATTGTGTGTAAGTTTGTAATAGAATAACTCAAGAGTCTAACTTAACTCAACTAGCAAAGGCGCGAGCGGGGACGAGGTTGAGGGTTTGAGACGTGAGAAGTCACATTTTCAATAATTATGAAGTGGAAAAACATGGCAGGGCGATGAGGGGACCTTTTAAGGTCCATTTGGCATTTTAAAATAAACAAATAAAAAATAAATTAGTGATGACTTTGCTTTCCATAAAAAATTTGCGACGAAATTCTGTCAAAAAATCCATTAGAAATTTGCAACAGAATTAAAATTCCATTAGAAAGTGAATTGCCACGGTCCATTTAACGAGGGAATGGATTCCGTCCAAAAACCATTTCCCTAAAAAATTCAATGTCTTTTTGTAGTGTTCTCCATTTTCCCTTCCTCCATTTTTCTTGGTAGTTTGAAAATGAGTAGAGACAAACTAGCTAAAAGAAGTCTAAGAATGAAATTTTTAAAGAGAATGGCTCTACACTTCGCATGAGGAATATTTATGATAACAACATCAGCATTCATTTGGTACATAATATTGACGGGTTAGAGAATTAGCACAATGATTGGCTTTTATTTACATGAAGCCAATGAGTCTACATAGCATGCTTAGATTTACATGCTTATTATGTGCTTATACCTCTAATTAGATGTATAAACATATTTTTTTATATATATTATATTTATTTAGATTTAAATTATATGTTACTTTTTGAGATTTTTTTTTTTACATCTAGTATCTTAAATTAATTAATTTCTAGTTCTCGCATTTATACGTAAACACCAAGTATCATGAAAATTAATTAATTTGAGATCTTGGGTGAAAAAAAACAAAAAAAACATTTTAAATCTAAATAAAGCAATATATAAAAATTTTAAAAAATTTTAAAAATATGCTTATACCTCTAAAAGGTATAAGAAAAATATGTAAATCTAAGCATTCTATGTGGACTCTTTTGCGGTTACCATGATCCCAACCTAGGGAAATTCCTTTAGCATAACTCTATAGAAATGGAGAATACTTTTTTTTTTTTTTTTTGGGATGAAACCAAGTTTCCAAATTCCTTTTTGTCTCATAGTAGACCGCCACAAGTAGCTTTATCATTTTTGGAACATGGAATCATAAGTGTCCGTTCATAGGTAGCCTTCCTAAGGAGGAACCCATCTATCAAAAGAATCATTGTAGGATGGGTCGTCGATGATGTTTTTAAGAGATTGGGGCGCGGTATTCTCAATAATTCTTTGAGTAACTACGAAGACTATATATTTTCCCAACTAAGCTCCTCAAAGTAAATTATGCTACATCCATCGTTTAATATTCCCTAGCACATGTAAGTGAAGACCTTTTTTCAGGGGAATTTTCTTGTGGACTAATTTCTTGCATGATCATGCTTTGATTTCCAAACAATCTAGTCTTGTATAGGCAAGGAGAAGAAAGTAGCTAGTAAACTTTGTGTGATTAATCAACTTCAGCCAAACTCGCCTGGCATGAGAACAATCCTTGAGAATGTGGATGGATGAGTCAATAGAGTTGCAACTTGTTGGAAAATAGCATGTTCCATGCTTGGTGGATTACGCCAAGTCCAAAGTATTGGGGCCATAGTATAAATAATATAAAAGCTTGGGTGGATATATGTGATATTTCCCAATTATTATAAGTCATATCGATAGAATATGACTCTGCAAATGATATTTTTCACCGATACGTTATGTCTCTCTAAGGAAAAGGATATGTTGTCTCTCTAAGTAAAGAGTATGTTAGTAGAGAAGAAGGGGCACATAGAACACTATAAATAGGTGTAAGGGGTTCAGTTATGACTTATTTGAATATAGATATTCTGACACACTGATTCCTTATTCCCTCTACTATATTTCTCTTCTTTTTGTTTGTGGTGTATTTGTTGTCCGCTATAATCGCTTTTGTAACTGTTATTTGATTTGCGTGGGCATAAAGATTAACAGTCGTACTCTAGGTACGCCCCCTAGTTGATATTAAAAAAGTACATTCACACAAGTTAAAATAAAACTTCTCTCACATATTTATCTCGTATACTGTAATAACGTTAGAAAGGGCAAGATTTATAGATAACGCTGACTCCTAAAGCTTGGCGAAGATTAATTGAAGTTTGTTCCAAGTAGCTTTCCAAAGGAAGGTCTTGATTTTTTTTATTTATTTTTTTAAAAAAAATTGGGCCACTTTCAAATTTTATCACATACTGAGAGAGTGGGATGTGTTTCCTTCACTAGAAAATATAATCTTCAACGTTGGCAACATGCCCTTGTATTTTGAAAGCAACAATGGACTCTGCACATTCGATTTCAATGATAATGGATTTCATATCTTAACGGCAAGGGCAAGAAACCTCTTTTTTTTTTGGGGGTAAAAAATAAACCTCTTTTATCTCAACCTTCAAGTAGGAATTGTTGGCTTCTACTTTGCTATCGCCGTTGCCTTCTTTTCTGAGTTTCATTATTCTGGTTCTAGTTTGATATTTGCATAAACAACAATTTATGTGTTTTTCATCGTTTTGGCTCTGGTTATATTTTCCTAGTATCTGGTTCAAAGGAGATTATGAATTGGTGGGGTTTCGCACTGAAAGCTCTTTGCAAATCTTATATATTGGATTTGAGGATCTACTAAATCTTGTTCATGTTGATTGAATTGAATATTAAAATTTTGCAAATAATATGGAGCTATGGTAGGTTTTTTTGAGGTGGACGCACCAGGAAAATAACATCAGGGTTCTGATGCATTGGAAATAAAATTAGAATGCTGGATGCTGCTGGAAAATAATATTAGGTACTAGATGCTACTTTACACTGTACAAATATATCTTCTATATAAAAATTATATCTATCAGTTTCATAATCATATCATACCAAACATATTTTAAAACTCTATTCTACCAATACCCACTGGGATCGAGTGGTAAGGTATTCGTTCTCTCTTAAACAAGTTCTCAGTTCGAGGCTGTGAATGAAGTATGTAGTATTGGTAGCTCTTCTCTTCCAATAGGGAGACCGACCCAGGGCGAATCTAGATTAATTTGGCCCCAATAAATCTTTCAAGTTGAAAAAGAGGTAGATTAGGATACCGAATGTATATAAAAAATAAAAATAAAAAACTCTATTCTAAATCTAATCCTAATTCTTGTTCCTTTTCCAATTCCCAGACTATTATTAAAAAGACTTCAATCGTGGCAAACGAGGCCTCTCACAGTTTTGTTTTGTCCAACAAGAATAGTATTCGGTAGCCATTTCTATCACACCAAAAAAAGATTCTACTACTTTCATTTCTATTGTCTTTCCTTACTTCCCATCAAATCAAACAACTGACCCTCCAAACAAGGAATCAAAATTCTGTTTTTTAAAAAGTATTTTAGAACTGTAACACTAATAGAAAAGAATAACAATAAAAAAAAAAATCCATGTTAAAAAAAAAAATCTCATTCATAATTCTATTTTTATTTCCTTTCTATTAAATACATGATTTACTATGTTATTATAAAGAATCACATGATCAAACAAATAGTTAAAAATGGCTCATATGTCATTTATTACAAATTTAATGAGTGTGACTACAAATTTTCCTTATAAATATCACAAGTCCTTTTTCAGTTAGATACCTTGGGCAATGGGTCACTCCCCACCTAGGTTAAATTAGCCTATCACCACTCAACAGAAAACAGAGCATCTTCCTACACACCTTCAATTAAATTTCTTTTTCCTCACTACTGACTTTTACAGATTTCCTAGCAAAGGAAAGGGGAAAAAATAAATATCCAAACTAATGAAAACCATATTCACTGTTTAATTAAATTCAGTTTCAGCCATTAAATTTCTCTACAGCACACTAAATAATCTCTCTCCGCTGGTTTTGCAGATCTGTTTGGAAAGCCAGAAACAGAGCCTGAGAAAACAGAGCAGGGAATTTCCCTTTTTCCTTGAGCCTAGCAAGAACTACTGAAAAAGGATAAATTATTCAAAAATACAAAACTAGAAAACAAACTCCTCTCCTCATGTACTGTACAATGACAGTACTCAGAAGTGGAAGTTGCTTTTGAATTATTAATAATTAAATTAACTCAGAAAGATTGATGAACTTCCTGTGAGGATGACTTTCCTATTCAATATTCATTAATGGAACTAATAGCAACAACAACGACAGTTACTGGGTATTTTGCTTGGAAGCTGAAATAGAGCCCACTAAAAACACGCATGCTTCACAATTTCCTTCTGCATAATAAAGATAAATCCCAGAAATTCCAAATTTTTTATATTAAAAAATTAAAAAGAGTTGAAGTTCGAATCAGAATTACAGAACAATAAACATCAATGTTTTTCATTTGTCCTTGTCCTCCATTAATGGATGCTCTCTCTAAGTGATTTGTTACAGAAACAAAACATAACCCAGAAGAAGTGAACTGGATTATTTTACTGTTAGAATCTCATAACAGAACAAATATGCAAGTTTTGCAATCAAAATTTTTTGTTTGTTTGTTTGTATGTTTACCTTCTTGGATCATCATCTTCAACATCAATACTTTGATCAATCAAGCTATACTTGTGCCTCAATGATCTGTGAACTGGGTTTGAAGAATTCTGAATCTGAAACTGCAGAATTTTCAATTTGGCTGATCTCATCTTCTTCATCAACTGGAGCCGGAAGGTTAAGATCTATCAAACTGTTGTTATTATTGTTGTTATCTCCAAACTTGATTGTTGTTGTTGATGGAGTACTACTTCGAACAACCGAAGTTGCTGAACCAGTCACGTGTGTTCGTTTGTGGCCCCCAAGAGCTTGACCTGAAGCAAACACTCTGAAACAAACTGGACATTCATGGATTTTTTTCTCTGCCACTGCCGCCGCCATGGTCGGAGCATTATTATCTGTTTCACATATGGCCACCGCTTTGATTTTCTTGTGACTCGCTCTGTGACCTCCCAATGCTTGATATGATTTAAACACTTTCTTACACGTCTCACATTTGTACCTTCCACGAACTGATCTTGCCTTTGATGATTTCATCTCCTCGTAGAATTCATCAGAATCTTCCACAGATCTCTCCCCGTCATCATCTTCCTCCTCCTCGTCCTCTTCATCGTCTTCTTCTTCTTCGTCTTTTTCCTCTTGTCTCTTCCATTCGTCCCTGGACAACATCATAAGACAAAATGCGACATCTTCCTCTGTGGTCGCATCGGAGATCGAGCTCACCGGTTCGGGCTCAACCCAAGAAGACGACTCGTTCTTATTCTTATGATGGTGAAGATCATTACTGGGTTTCATCTTCTTCTGAAGATGGTGGAACTGGTTATCATTATTAAATTCCCCTTTGGATCTTCTTCGAGTTGGATTCTTGGACGATTCAGTTTCGCTTTCTCTGTCTTGAAGAATTACAGAGGCGGATTCTACGGGGAAGGAAAAGTCAGGATTCACACGGCGAAAGCTTCGCTTAGGGTTCTCTCGGAGGCCATAACAGAGAGCTTTATCATCATCTTCTTCTTCGTCTGAGGAAGGCGACGATGAAGACGACGGAGAAGAGTCGGCCTCGAAGCTGAGTTGGGCTAATGGTGGCTCTGGTTTTGGAGGAACAGGAAGGTTCACCATGTGAGATCTCATGTGACCTCCCAAAGCTCTGCCATTAGAGAAGTTTCTAAAGCAGAGCTTGCACTTGTGCTTCTCCATGATTAACCAGAGAAATCACAGAGAAAAAAGGTCCAGACTTGTGAGCTCATTGGCATTTTCTTCCTTGGGACAGAGAGAGAGAGAGAGATTATGTGTGTGCAAACTATAAAGGAGTAGGTCATAAGCATTCATCCATACCAATACGGGAAGATATATACGAACGAAGGCACAGAATTTTACGGGAAAAAAACAATAATATAAAGATTAATTAATTTGTTTTTTCTTAGCTTTTCAGAAAAACGTCAAAACTCAAAAGGGAAAATAACCCTCAATCAATTCGAAATTTAATTAGCGTATGAGTTAAGGTAGAAAGTGCAATATGTAATGTAACATGCGAGATTTGCCAGTTTCTATAATTATTCCCGCTTCTGAGCAAAAAAAAAATATTTATTCCCGCTCGCTCTCAACCATTGTTCATTTCCCAAAATACCCCGGGGTGGATTCCATCTTGATGATAAAAGTAAATAATAATTTCTCTAATTTTTTCAATTTTTGTAGAAAAGCTACTCAATCACTTAATTCAGAATTTTACTAACAAAAATAAGGTATATAATTTTTCCATCATAGCCTAAAGTTTAGAAAAATTACTTACGGATTCAATTTTACACTCCACTATTTGTAAGAATTAAGTTAGTTATTTGTGAAAAAATGTGTCAATTTCCTATAAAAACCTCTTAAATCATTTGTGTTAGAAAAATTTCTTGATAAAAATCCTTTAATATATGTATCGATAGGATAATTTAGAAAAAAAACTCATAAATTTAGGGGACAAAATGTATTAAAGTCTTACACACATATATATAACATCAAAGTAAACTTCTTAACTAATTCCTATAATTAAGAGTCAGGCCATAAAATTATTTTCATGAAAAGTAGGGTGAAACAACAAGCTTATAAAAAAAAGTTATCAGTATAAATTTTTATATTTATGGGTCTCATTATATTTTAAAGATTACTAAAAAAAATTGTTTAGTCAAATCTCAAAAATAAAAGTAGTTTCTGTCATAACTAGAAGGGTAATTTGGAAATTTCAGTGGGAGGCTTCCAGCACAAACCGGTGGATTGCTGGTCCATGTCATCGTCAAGGAAACTGCTAGAGGGGTTTGTTGTAACGACGACGCCGCACAAAATAGCAGATACTAAAGTCTCCTAATAAACTATTAGCCTCACGAGGCTGTGACCTGAGCCACCCAATTAGGTCCCTACACGTCATCACTCACATGGCCAGCTGTCGTTTCCATAGCCAATGGTTTGAGGAGCCACAGTTTTGTCTTTTTTGAAGGCCTAAAAATAAAATTGGAAAAAAGAGAGAGACTAAGGTGTACCAAAATAGAAAAAAAAAAAAAAAAAAAGGGACGGATCATGTTGTAGTAAGAGTTGGAGAAAAATGAAAAAGAGAGAGAGAGAGGCTGTTTTGGTAATGTTTTGGCCTTCAAAAATGGATCTGTTGTTGTAATGTGTGAAGGGAAAAAGAAGAAGAGAAACTAAATGTCCTTTGAGGAAGGAGTGTTATAAGGAGAGTAAATGCCGTTCTGTTGGGCGTTGGTAGACCCAGTCCCCACTCTTTCTCTACCCTATTTTCTTTTATTTCCTTTATTTGTTTCTATTTTTTAATGTAAACTCAGCTATGTTTAATGATGCCTTCTTTTTTTCCTTTTTACACTCATTAAAATCACTACAGTTAAATTTTAAGGAGCAAAGCATAAAAAATACCTCCCAAATCCCAATTCAGGATCCAAAATGATCTGCTTATTGTAAAAATCTTAGAGATTAGTATGTGATTATTAAATTTTGTAGTGAGTACTTAACTAAACATCTTTAATTGTCACTGTTTTGATTATTGTCGTTGTTTAATTAGTTTAAGCTATTGTTGTCATTGATATTCCACAACCTACTAACACTTGTTAGGGGCATTCTGGTCACCTGCGGTGGACCGTTCATTCCCCTTTTTTTAAATTTATTTATTTATTTTTTTATAAAAAAAAAGGCAGAGGTTCACTTGCTTGGGGGGGGCGGTGAACGGTCCACTGCAGTGGACCGTAGCTGTCCCCCACTTGTCAAAGGAGAAACTGCTATGATATTTGTGGCATGGGTTATTACTGCTTGGTTGTTATTGGTGTCTAATAAATTAAAATTGTATTGTTGTTGTCAATTTTTTTTTTTTTGGTTTTTAAGATTTTTAATTAAATGCATTGAGTTTTTTTTTTTTTTTTAATCACATACTAGGTTTTAGGAGCTTGAGTGTGATTAAAAAATTTCAGAAATTTTGAACTATGATTTGAATACTTGAGGATAGGTTTTTTTTACTGATAAAGGATATGTGCTTTTTGCATTTATCTTTACTGATGCTGAATGGTTGTGTGTTGTTCTCCTTGAGAATTCAATTCTTTTAGGAAAACCTATTAGGAATCACTTCTGGTTGGATTCCCAGAGAAGCAAATTTGGTAGCTTAACTAGACAAATAAAACTTCAATGGTCAGGTCTTACTCCTCAAATTGGGCAATGACAGCACCACTTTAGTTGCAAATTTTACGATAAAAGTATGTTTATTAAGTTTTGATTGATCTTGATGACAGATGTACTGTTTTTTATTCTCCGTTTAGTGTTTTGTTTCATTATTTAGGGCAGATTAGCATTTTTTTGCTTTGTTCTTAGGCCCCGTTTGGATCAAAGAAAATGTGGGAATGGAAATGAAAAGAATGGAATGGAAAATATTTTGCCTCGATGCGTTTGGTTGGCACTGGAAAGGAAAATGAGTTGATAGGAAAATTTTTGTTTGGTTGGAAGAAAATAAGGTAGGAAAATGAGGCAAAATATCATTTTACCCTTACAGATAAAATTATTTTTTGTATACCACACAAAACCAACCAAGCGGTGCACAATGACGAGAATACCTTACCAATTCTCGAGAATTGGCAAGGTATTCTCGAGAATACCTCGCCAATTCTCAAGAATCCATTACACTCAATGGCCTATATTATTAAAAAAAAAAAACGTTGTTCTTCTTCTTGCTTGCTGCTCATTATTCTTCCACCTCCGTCATATCCTTCATCCCCAAATCAAACCTCGGAAGTTTTGCGCGCGTGTTGGACGTTGTTGCCGTGGACACCGCTGCCATCGCTGTTTCTTTCGCATCCCATATGTTCAAATCGGGTTTTGAATATGCCTCTTCGAAAATTATTTTCTTTGTGATCCGAATCTGCTTCGAATAATTTTGGGTTCTTCATTTATGATTGCATCGAACAATTCTGGGTATTGTGTTGTTGGGAAAAGTGAGGGGGTAAATTTGTCTTCCACATTTTCTGAGCCTGCTGGAAAATGGGTTCCCACCAAAATTGGTGGGAAGCAATTTTCCCATGTTTAAAGGAAAATCTGCCGTCGCCAGAAATTATTTTCTTGGGAAAATGGCGAACCAAACGCTACTGTAGGCCGGAAAATCTGATTTTCCATTTCCTTTCTCGATTTTCAAAGTGAACGAAACAAGGCCTTAGTATGCTTTTGTTTTTAGTTCAATTATAGACATTTTTTACCCTAATAATTCCATATAACGAATTTCTTGTTGTCTCAAAAAAAAGTTCAGTTTTTAATATTTTGAGTCTAAATTTTATTTATATATATATATTATAAGAAATAATATTGTTAGAACTGGTTGGCACCCAAAAGAGAGGTGAATTGAGTGTAAGATAAAAACTTTGAAAAATTAAAAATCTTTTCACATCTCAGTAAAAACAATCCATATGAAAGTAATGAATTATAAATTCATACTGAGTCATTCAAAACGTATATGCTAGAAACATAAGAGATAAGGGAAGAGAAAATTCAAATTGTGATTTATCCTGGTTCAGTACAATCCGTGATGACCTACGTCTAGTCCCCAAGCTCCTCTCAAAAGTTCAAATCCACTATCTTCCTCAACATTTAACTGGGTACTTGAGAATCACTACAATCTCACAAGTCCAGTCGGATACTTATGAAGCCGTTTACAAATCTCTCAGTGAGATAAAGAGTCCCCCTTACATACTGTAAGGATAAAATCTGTTTCCTACTCAAAATCACCAAATCTTGAATAACTCTCAGATATAATGATTATAATGAAAGTATACTTCTCTCTAAATGAAGTAGACGATGATAAACACTGAAGTACAATGTGAGTACGATTACAGAGCTTCATAAGACTTAGAGTATCACATTGTTGACATAGGCTCTCTGTATTCTTTTTCATTTTGTTGATTGTTGATCTTTCTATCTTGAATGATTCTGTATTTAATGGTAATTGATATTAATGACTATTGTGAGCATTCATCCGTTGGAGCTTTTGATCGTTGTAAGATTTCGTCCGTTGGAGCATTTGGCCATTGGAATATTACCATTGAGCATTCAGTCTGTTGGAGAATTTGACTATTGGAATATTACCGTTGAGCATTTGGTTCGTTGGAGAAATAGTTGTTGCTTCGTCTTTCTCATTCCATCAAATGCTTCGTTGAATTTCTTTGTTCTTTTTTGGCCAGTTTAAGTTCGTTAAATGATCATTGCTTTCTTTGTTTCAGCAAACGTTTCAACCTCGATCTCATTCTATGTTATGTTTGACGGATTTTTGCTTTTGTCGGTCTTGAAGCTAATTCAAACATTAATCACCTGAATCTTGTACACTAATGTCATTAGTAACATTAAGATGTATAATTAGTAGTAATCAAGTGTAAACAGGTGTTAACAACAATTTCTGAATTCTCGGAGATGTTCTGGAATTGAAACTACAGACTCATACTCGGGTGTCACTGGGCACACTTGAGAGTTCTATTGTTAAGAACGCTTCCATGTGTTGGTTAATTTTGGGCTATTGCACGATTTTCTTGCAAAGTCTCATGAGGATGAAAACAAAAATTTTGTTAATCATTGTGAAAAGCCGTAACTCCTTATGATCCTCATGATTTATTAACCTTAACTTATTAGACTAATTAGTTATTATTATTATATTTATTAATCCGTAACTCGTACAGTACTCATGAGAACTCGTAACACTTTATGATACTCATGAGTTTTATGATTACTCGTTAAAACAACTATTGAAGATTAAGATTACTTGTTAAAAACAGCTATTATGGAATAAGATTACCTTTACTCGAAGACTTTAATGTTGTTGATGTCCTATAACGTTGATCCACATGGATATCCCCTGATTGCAATGAGAACTCTTTTTCTTGATACCTCCCACTCCTTGGATGCTTGCTAAGAAATGGCAAGGTTGAGGTTTCGATTTCTTGGGTTTTTCTCTTTTTCAAAAAGATGGTAGTTTCTCAAAATTAGGCTGAAGATAGGATGAACAAAATTAGCTCTTTACCTTTCTTGGATAGTGCCTCTTTCTCTACATCTTGGAGTTGACCGAAATTCTCAAGAGCATGAATGTCCATATTTCAGCCAACTCCCCTTTAAATAGTCTTGGTAGACCAAAAATTCCAAGACCTAATTGTCTTGCGTATTTAGGCCACCATACTAAAAATAGGGTTTGAAATGATAGGCCTATTCTTGGTGTTATCAAATCATTAAGATAATGAATCACATCCATATTTTGATTATTTGATTGAATAAAAAATTTAAGATGATTGATTACTTGATTGGATAAAAAATTTAAGATGATTGGTTACATCCATATCTTGATTATTTGATTGAATCAAACTTTAAGATGATGTATCACATTCATATCTTGATTATTTGATTGAATCAAACTTTAAGATGATGTATCACATTCATATCTTGATTATTTGATTGAATCTTAAATTTAAGATGATGGATCACATCTATATCTTTAATTAAAATTCAAGATCATGGATCATATCCATATCATTAATTTATGTCTTGAATCAAAATTTAAGATTATCTTTTAATTCAATCTTTATTCATTATTTCTCTTATCTAATATTTATTGGATATATATATATATATATATATATATATATATATATATATATGTATATGTATATGTGTGTATATATACATACATAATAATTCAGAATTATCTTTTATAATATAACCTCTTGAATTTGAATTTCAAACTTAAATCCAAAATTCCAATTCCAAATTTAACTTGGCCTAAGACCCTTTTGGTTTCTAACACATTTGGGCATTTTTGTGGAGAAACTGATTTCCCACTAGGGGCTCAAATGTGGTGTCATTTTACTATTGGGCTTGGAGTCTCACTCCAACCCAATTATACATTTACTCTTGATAAAGCCCAATAACAATTAGTGGCCCAAGCTTGCTAATTTTAAGCAATTTGAAATAACTTTTGTGTGTGACCCATTAGGCCCAATTAGTCACTGACATAAATAAACTTGGATCAATTAAAACTCCTTTAACTATTTCAAATTATCTAATGACCACATAAGACACTAGCAATGCTGTACGGCCCTAGAACTAATAGAGTTGATCAAGTGATATGCCTTTCAAATTTGGACACCTTGCAGGCATCATCCCTCACAACGTCATTCACATTTAGTCGAAAGCAACGATAGAGTATCATCTCTCTTAATTTACTACATGTAGCTAATTCACAGAACTAAAAATTTTCTTCTGTTTACTCTGTAACAGATCATGACTCTTCATCATTACTTGTTGTGCGTATAGATCATGAGTCAATTAGAATCTATCCAAACTCTACCGGTCTTATGAATGACTAATCCCTTATAGGAACTGTGAGTCCTCTTGGCATGTCCATCTATACTCATGTATTCGAGTTACACCCAAGAGTATACTTTTCTCCCCATTTTCAGGCGGATAAAGTTGTACAGTCAAAGTATAACCCTAGGAATAGTGTTCGATGCCATCCTCAAATTCAGGACGATCCGCACTACCAAACGATGAGATACTGAATCTTTGTAGAGTTTCTTGGTGGGTCAATTCAGTGATATATGTTCTCCAACAGATCTACCTACACATCGACTAAGGCATCACTACGCTTGTATTCTGAGGTCCCTACCTTGTATCTCTATACAAGTAGATGATGTCGTACTAGTTTTATTGAGATCATCAATGTCCTTTCTTAGTGATTCAAGACTAGGAACAAGTTTTAGGCAATAGATATGCAGTGTTTTCAAGTCCTCATGATCATGATCTCTATCATTGATCATCTAGATTAACATATGTTCTATTCCTAAGGTTTTTATCTTTAAACACATATTTACTTTAAAATAAAGGCGAGACATAAATATGATAAAGATAAAATGTGCTCATTTATTAATAATGAAATACTACAATGTAGAAAAGGTGTTTATCTGTCATCAAGATTATCTTTAAGACACCTGAATACTAACAATCTCCCACTTGGCTAGAGTCAATTAGGTCGATGTGTTATACCTAAAGACTCATAATGACTATCATGCTTTCTCTAAGAAACTCCCTTAGTTAGAGAATCATCCAAGTTATCATCGGTGGGATATAGTCCATCTTTATATCTCATCTTTCAACAATCTCTCAGATGAGGTGATACTTGCAGAGCACATGCTTGGATCTTTGATGAGACATAGGTTCCTTGCTCTGAGCCATAGCTCCAGTGTTGTCGTGATATAAAGGTATTGGGTCAAAAATGTTGGGAACCACTTCAAGCTCATTGATGAACTTCTTGATCAATACTGACTCCATAGCCGCTTCTGAAGCTGCTATGTATTATACCTTGGTAGTAGAGTCTGCCGTGGTCTCTTGCTTGACACTCTTCCAACAAATTGCTTCACTATTTAGGGTGCAGACGACGCCTCACTGGGATTTACAATCATTATAATTTTGGAAATTGGCATCAGTGAACCCTTTCAATTTTAGCTTACCACTTCCGCCGCAAACCATAAACAAATCCTCAGTCCTTCTTGAGTACTTTAGGATTGTTTTTATAGCTATCTAGTGACCTTTTTCAAGGTCAGCCTGGTATCAGCTCGTAATGCTTAAAGCATAAGAGATGTCTCGTCTCGTACATAGCATGACATACATGATGGATACAATTGCTTATGTATATGAAATCCTCTCCATGCGTTCTCTTTCAGCTGGTGTCTTGTGACACATAGCCTTAGAAAGATGAATGCCATGACTGACAGGAAGAAAATCCCTTTTCGACCATCCATACTAAACCTCTTTAGCATTTTGACTATGTACGTGGATTGGGATAAACCCATCAACCTTTTAGATCTATCTCTATAGATCTTTATACTAAGTATGTAGGCTGCATCTCCCATATTCTTCATGGTGAAGTTCTCTGATAACCATATCTTTATAGACTATAACATGGGAATGTCATTTCCAATGAGAAAAATGATGGCTCAAATGCACTCAAGTGTTCACTATCACACTCAAGTGTCTTTGTGTTTATCATGAGAACATTCTTCTTAATTCTATGAGTGTCTTCTATGATCTGTCTTACTGTTAGCTCAAACTCTAGTGTCAACTTACATACTCAAGTGCAGCACTCAAGTGTCATCTTACACACTCAAGTTTTCCTATTTATATTTTCTAGAAAGCATCGCGAATGTCTATTGAGAGTGTGTGTATTGCTTACTAACACTTGAGTGTCAACTTACACACTTGAGTATCAACTTACATATTTGAGTGTGCTCGTTCTTTCTTCCAAAGAACATCAATGTCGATCAAACTTCTACTAGCAACCATATTCACTCAATTGATCTTGTACAAATATCAATTTCCAGAATACAATAACTTTCAAAATGCAAGAATATTGGCACCACAAAGGTCAACTTCTAGTGAGCATAACGTCTTCAATATAACTCAAAATTTGGCAAATGAACTATGCTCAGAAATCTCTTTAAGTCTTCTTTCCAACGAAAAAGAAAGGGTTAAGGCGCAAAAATGCATGTGTGCTCTACCCTGAGGAGCATCCAACACCAAGTGTTTTTTTAGGTGCAAAAGTGCACACGTAGTTACAAATTAGGTGCAAAAATACTGTTTGACCGTTAAGTTTGACTTTTTTGGCTGACTAGACAATGACATGGCTTTCAAAGGTGCAAAAATATACATGTGATTTGGCAAAAAAGAGCACCCAACACCAAGTTTTTTTTTTCTAATTTAATAATTTTATTTCAATTATTAAAGGAAAATTATTATTTCTCTAGGTATAATTCCGAAAGGCCAAATTTTTTATTTCCATAATTTATTTTATTTCCTTTTTAAAATCCTTATTAAATTTTCTAATTAATAATTGATAAATGAGTATTTATGTATTTGAAATTTGATATTATAAATACTATATTTAATTAAAAATAGTTTTAATTTTTTGATCTAACAAATTGAACCAAAATTATTTAAATAATTTTTCAATCAAAACCGAACAATATTATTTAATTTTTATTTCATTAAGAAATATGCAATATAAACGTTTGCACCTTTAAATGAATTATTTCTATTTATATGATGAATGAAAGTGAATCAAGGAAGGTTATAGACTTATAGTTATAAAGTTGACTTTTTTAAAGTAAATGATTTTTTATAGAATAAATTATTTATTTATTTAACTATTTTTTTTTAAAAAAATTAAAATTATTTTTAAGTAAATATATTATTTATAATATCAAATTTCAAATGCATAAATACTCATTTATCAATTATTAATAAGAAAATGTAATAAGGATTTTATTTAAGAAAATAAAATAAATTATGGAAATAAAGTTTTTACTGTTTTTACCTATTGAGTAAATCCTCATTCCCAAAATGATAAATAAGAAGAAAAAATTTGGTCTCCTAGGAATTACACCTAGAGAAATAATAATTTTCCTTTAATTGAAATACAATTATTAAATTAAAAAGAAAACACTTGGTGTTAGAGGCTCTTTTTGCCAAACCACATGTATATTTTTGCACCTTTGAAAGCCACGTCATCGTCCAGTCAGCAAAAAAAAGTCAAACTTAATGGTTAAACGATACTTTTGCACCTAATTTGTAGCCATGTGTGCACTTTTGCACCTAAAAAAAGTACTTGGTGTTGGGTGCTCCTTGGGGTAAAACATATGTGCATTTTTGCCCCTTAGCCCAAAAAGAAATCATCTCCAAATTCATTGTATGGTGAGTGTTTCGATCAGATTAATAACAACTTTTTTGGAGCAGCGTTTTTGCAACATCTTGGTCTGACTGTGAACTTCAAAAAATCATATCTCTTCCAGTTCTTCTTTGAGTTCCATGATCTTGATATTGTTGAAATGGTGCTTGAGTCTGGTTTTATATGCTACAAGTTACAGCTTAATTGGATGTGTATTTGTGAGATACACCCAAATTACCGAACCTGTGTTTGATATGTGGTGTGATTTCAAGTGGCAAATTTTAAAATCTATATCTCTTTCATCTGAACTCATTCGAGCTTGATTTTGGTGTCTACGTGATGAATTGTGAGTCTAGTTTCATGTGAAACAAGTTTCAACTCAATCGGATATGTGGTTAGAGAAATTTGATCGAATAATTGAACATCACTCATGTAAAACGCTGAACATGGGCAAACAGAGGAGCTGAAATAGTGCTTCACACTTAAGTGTTCAGTGGCACACTAAAGGACTGAAGATTACACTCGAATGTGTTGGACTAAATTGGCATTTTGAAAATTTGTGGTACCAAACTGTCATTTCTGAAATTCTAGCCTAAACCAATTTATTTCTTCTTCTTCCTCTTAATCAATTCAATTGAAGAACTTCTTTATCATTCTCCATAGAACTTCATATGGTACCAAACTGTCATTTCTGAAATTCATGGTACCAAACTGTTATGTTTGAAATTCAAGTCCTAACCAATTTCTTTGGTCTAATCTTTGAATCCCCATTAAATATAGGAATTAGTCAATGCAGGAGATAAATATACTATGCAAATTTTTTGCTATCAATATTTGTCATTTGTATTTGACATCATCAAAACTAATTATATATAACAAATATTATATTACTGTCTTTTTTTAAACAAAATAAAAATATTCTTAGAAATCATTAATCTACAAGTCCTTATAGTTTCAACCAAGATTCAATTGAATCCCTATGGGTTTTTCCTTTTATTAGGTCCTTATTCTTTCACATGTTTTTAATTAGGTCCTTTTAATTTTTTTTTTATTAAGTTCTTGTAGTTTCACTTGACTTTTAATCGGATATATCTCTATAATTTTTATTTATGAATTTAATTTATAATTAAATAAAAAATAACATTTAGATATAAAATTTAATCATAAATTTAATCAAATAATTAAATAATCAAAAAAATAATTAATATAATAAATTTGTATATGTAACTAATATAATTAGAATTATTATTATTATTAGATTCTTAGAAAATTATATCATTATGATTCCAACGTTATAACTATAAAAATAAATAAAAAGTATAACTATAATATAAATATATGTTTGATTAAATAATTTAAAGGTTATTTAAAAAACTTATTATAATAACTCACTATTTATTGATTATTATTATATATACAATGATAATAAAAAAAATACTATAATTAATAATATGATATATATGTATATTTTTATAGAAGAATATTATTTGAGTTTATAGATTAAAGAATAAAGAGTTATAGGGATCTAATTAAAAAATAAACGAAACTATAAGGACTTCAAAAAAAGAAGATTAAAGTATACTTTTAGTCCTTTAAGCTTTACATGAGGTATATTTTTTGTCTTTTAATTTTATAAAGTATACGTTTATTCATATATTTCTTTTTTGGTAGAATCCAAACGGTATCCCCTAGCTGATAACTAGAAACTAATTCTCCTGAGGTGTAGAAATCACCGAAATGAGTTTTTCCTTTTCCAACAAAGCCTTTTCAATGCACGCTATTGTTTGAACTCAAGACATCATATTTAAGGGACTTAGTTATCTACCAACTGTGACAGACTTTTGTTAGTGTTTGGTCCTATATTTCTAACACCGTTAATATTGTTAATTAAAAATGTTAACCTAGCAAACTCAAGTGATGACTATGGACAGAGGCGCATTTAGAGGGGGGTTACGGGTGGCCCCCCCTAATATATATATATATATATATATATATATATATATATATAAAAGGATATATCTTTTTTTGTCGACTTATTTTAATATTTCGACTACACACAAACAAACCAACGTGTAAGAGAAATCTATTATGTATAACTTGCTTATCTTTTGATCTCAATATATAGTAGTTTCGCATAATCTAGGCTTGCATTTGGTCCTTAACTTTTGAGTTTGAAATTGTCGTACGTTAACAAAATATAAGGAAATATCTACATGTATATACAAGCTTAATAAGCTAAGTTTGTTTGTTTCTATTGTATTTCATCATTTGTATTTTAAAAATCTAGTTAATACTCCTTCGGTCCTAAATATAGACATATTTACCTAATTTAGATAGATTAAGGAAGTTGGTTGAGTAAGTTAATTTGACATATATTTTCTAAAACACCCTATTCATCATCTTCCCTAATTTTTTTCATTCACTATCTTCCTTGATTATTGTTAACGAATATAAAAACTATGTCTTATATTTAGGATAAAAATCAACTCCCTAAATATGTTTATATTATGGATCAAAGGCTGTAATTTGTTGGAATATACATAGTCTATTCTTTGTGGATTAGGGCTGCCCAAGCCCAATGCAAGTGGGGCTATTATGTGATAGATTTCTTTCATTTTTTTGTATATTAGGTATGTATTGTATTTCAAGTATTTTTATTTATGATATAATATTTCTTTTTTATTTTCGCCTCTTCATTAAAATTCCTGGCTTTGCCACTGGTTGTGAAGCTAACAAAGTATATTTAAGTTTTAATTTTTTTACTATAATATATTTAGATTATTAAACTAAAATAAAAGGACAAATCGCTGATGTTTTTATATTTAGATTATTGAACTAATATATTTAGATTATTAAATTTTGATTTTGTTTTAAATTATAATCGAGGTTTTTATATAGACGGCTTTATTGTTTTTCTTAGATATTTTTCAATTTATATATTTTTTGAATTTAAGAGTAATAACATATATTTACACAGTCATTACTTAAACTTACACAATTATCATTTGAGTTTGTTGTGTGTGTGTTTTTTATTAGCAACATTAATGTGTTAGAATTATAGGACCAAAAATATACTTTATAAAGTTAAGAGACCAAAAGTATACGTTATCTAAACTTAAAAGATTAAAAATATACTTTAACCTAAAAAGGAAAAAAAACTATAAGGACTTGATTAAAAATAAATGAAAGTATAAGAATCAAATAAAAAGGGAAAAAAGGATTTAATTAAAAGTTAGTTGAAACTATAAGGACCTGCATATTATTTATCTCATATTTTTAACAGTAAAATTTAAAGAATTGAATATGAAACAAGATAAAAGATAAGTTTACAATATTAAATATCGAATTTAAATATGTACAAATTACAAGCTACACAATAACAAAATACCAAATCCAATTTACTGGTATATAAGATAAGCTCATTGTCAATAATAACTTGAAGCGGAGACCCGTTGTTAACCTAAAGATTTTATTAGTATATAATATATAAATATTTCTGAAAATGTTCATTGAATCGAGACTTCTTACAGTCTTTAATCTTAATCAATATCGTGAAACTTAATTTGTCAGATCTATTTTAATTGAAAAAAAAAAAGGAGCGATCACTTGTACGGAAAGGAACGGATTGGGTGAGAAAAGCAACTCAGAGCGTGGCAAATGTGGGGATTAAACGATGCCGTTTTATTGGAAAAGTTTTGCCAGTATTCAAACTCCTCCTCGTCCGGTCGTCCCCACCGCCTCTTCTAGTTGTAGGCCCAGCCCCTCTTTCTAGTCTTGATACTATAGGCCCGTTGGGTGCACTGGACTGAATTTTAAGAAAAAAATTTCATTGAGATTAGGATTAAGTTGTAAAATTATGTTTGGTATGTCAGGTGAGTCAGAAAAAAAAAAAAACACTCCTTTGGTCTTTTTATAAGTAGGAGAGTGTGTGTTCTATTTGTCTAATTTATAAGTCATATCATTAAATTTTTTATATGAATGTAAAATTTTATTCTTCATTTTATTTAAATTGTTTTTTTCTTAGGAAAGTGAATATATGTACTGATAGTAAATAAGGATAAATTTGAAAAGTTATTAAATTTTATGATAGAGAGTTGATGATCATTAATGTTTTGCTTAGTTATGATGAAATAGGTTGAAAGTAATTTATAAAAAGCATAAGAGGAGCTGAGAAAGGCTTCGATCAAACTAAAAATGGATAAAATACACAATTGTCCTTATCTTCTCAATTCGAACTAGATCTGGGTACACCACTGGACTCAGAGAACCAAAGTTGGTGAACTCGGGCCATCAAACTTGAAGTAGAGATTTGGTGAACTCGAATGGGAGAAGGTGGTGCGATTGGACACTACTACAAAATCATTAATGTATAATGCTCAATATTTAATGGTTTTAGAGTAAACCGTAAAATATCAAGAAGCGGGGATTGTGCAAGGCAATACTTAACATTTGTTAAGATAACTCGTTAAGTATGTTGCAAAATAGTTAACGAGTTTACAAAACGATTGTTAAATATATGTTTAATTTTTATTTATTAAAATATTCACACATACTTGACGGTTTACTTTGAACAGCCGTAAGTATGTGATATCAATATATGCCAGTTTCTTTATTAAAACATTATGAAATTTATATATTTAACGGTTGTTCAAAATAAACCGTGAAGTTTACGGCTTTATTAAAACCCACTTTTGGCCTTATTCATTCGCGATTTCAAACTTCCCACGATTTCTCTGTGCGAGCAATGAACACCTCCGACCAACACTTTTCTAGCATCTCCATCGTTATTTCACTCTTTATTGTTGTTGTACTCGTGATTCCCATCATTCCCGCGTCAGTGGCTATCCATGAAAGCGTTCGTCACTTGTTCTGGGTTTTAGGTGTAGGGTTTTTGAAGCTCTGATTTTTTTTTGCGTGGGTTCACATGAAGGTGAGTAATTCTGGAGTTTATGATTCGAGATTAATCTACTGATTTAGGATTAGAAGCTCTAAAATTCTTGCTTGTTCAACTGGGTTATGGGTTTAGTTCAAAGCTCTGAAATTTTTGTTTGTTTTGGGCGTTGGTTCTTGGTTTATGTGTTGATAATAACAAGCATTGTAAAATAATGAGGATTTGATGTTTCAAGTCACTCGAGTTCTATATTTAAGACACTTTAGTGATAGAACTTTATTTGAAATTAAACTTGAAACAACAAGACTTGTCTAGTGATATGAAATGATCACTTGAGTGGCATGTAATGCACTCAAGTGATGTTCTTTAACTTCCAGTGATTTTGCAAGTCACTTTCTAAAAGAATAAGAGTAATGCAAGATCACTCGAGTGGCTACGTTAGCACTCGAGTGATCCATTGTCACTTGTAAGAAATCATCAAGTCACTTGCAAGATTTTTGAAAGTTATGCAGATCACTCGAGTGATGGGTTTCATCACTCAAATGATAAGCTTAAAGCACTTGAGTGGATAAGTGACCACTTGAATGTTGGTGATCACTCATTGAGATTTTGCAAGTCACTTGCTCATTTTCTGAAAGTGTTAAGGTGTCCACTCGAGTGAGCATGATGTCACTCAAGTGAAGGTGAGCACTCGTGAGTAATTAAATAGCAAGTCACTCACGATGGTTATGCAAGTCATAACTAGTCTCACTCGAGTGATGACTACCAACTTGCAAGATTAGTGCAAGTCACTCACTGATGAACCAAGAGTGTTGGCTTCTCATCTGGAGTCTACTCGAGTGAACCTCAGAGTCACTTGATTGACACAAGACGACTTGTAGAAGCACTCAAGTCACTGGCAGAGTTGAAGTGATTTTTCAAACAACAATCGAGTCAAGCTTTACAATCACTCAAGTGAGTTATGCTTTCAACACTTCATTACAAAGTTCATCAACACTTGAGTTGAATTTGATAAGCACTTGAGTGATGGATGTTCACTCGAGTGATTTTGGAAATCACACTTGAATGACTATTCTTGTTTCATTTCACAACGTCTTTGAGAATTCAAATTTTGTGATTAGCATCTATTTATCGTTGATTACTACTTATACTATTTCTCAATACTATTAATATTGTTTGTGTATAAGTTTCAGATGTTTAAGATCTTGAATCAACTCCAAAAGTTCAAAATAAATTTCCTATGTCAGAGCATTAAATGCATGGCAGAAACAAAGCACACAGAAGCAATCGTAGAGCAGACCAAACCGATTTCGTGTGAAGTTGTTGTTGCAGTGAAGATGAAAGTGATGGAACCTTAAGAAATTTCAAAGCAAATCAAAGGGATGTCATACGAAGATTTATTGCAATAAAGCAAAAGCAACTGAACCTCGAATTCTTCTAATAACTCCAATTTATCTCTAACGGATAGTTTGAACGCTCACAATGGTTAATAATGGCGTTCAACTATAAATAGCTGAGCATTCAATATGGCGTTCCACTATCGGTAGATGTGATCAATCCGCATGCACGATAAAACTTCTTGAAAGGGTTTAGTGCTGGCCACAAGTATCTTTCCATATGCATTGTTAGGGATAAAACCCTAACCCTCTCTCATTTTCCTCTTTATCATTTTCTTCTTATAATCTCATATTCATCGCTAGATTTTAAAAAATAAATGGTTCAAATTTAATATTTTATAAAATTGTACTATAAACATAAATAAAAAATTTAAACTTTTCAATTTCAATCTATATCGTCCATAACTGCAATATATAAAAAATAAATAAATATTAATTTAAAAATATTTTAATAATAATTTTATAAAATATTAGATCTAAACCATTCATTTTATGTATTAAGGGTGGAGATGATATTATGAGAAGATAATGAAAGAGTAAAAATGAGAGTATCTCTCTTTTTAATCGAAAGAGAGTATCCTTCTCCAAGGATCAACTATGTCAATGCCACAACTTGTGCCAAAAAAAAGGAACGCCACCACTTATTTTTGAAGACAATTAATTTGATATCAAGCTATTGATGGCCTCTTTATGCTTGCTATTTTATTTCACCTTTTTTTCTAGCTATGCGACTCGCCTATTTCACCTTTTTTCGTAAGGCTTCAATTTTCAATTGATATTTTAAATTATATCACTTTGCTTCCTATTTATAAGTTCCTTTTGACCAAAACATACATACCAAGGAGAGGTAGTTAGCTTAATGATTATGGGATAAGTTTTCAACTTTGTCCTTATTTATGACTGGATATCTTTTAACTCTTTATTTTCTTTATTTTCATTGGTATTATTAATATGAGCAAAATTGTTACAATCTCATATATTACCTAAAATAGGACTTATAAATAGGACCTAAGTTGTATAACTCAAATTTTTTCCTTTATATATATTAAAATGCAAAGAATTATGACCTTATAGATATTTGAAAAAATATAGTCATTTGAACCTAATTTGGGTAAGAAATTTTAATTTCAAATTTCAATAATTAAAGGGAAAATTATAATGAAGGACCTGCAGGAAAAGATATTTATGGAGAAGAACTATAAAAGTTGTAATTATTCAGAAAGACCAAATATACAAATTTAAATTTAAAAATACTAAAATGACCCTAATAAAATTATATGCATTCCCTTTTAAACTCTCTTCCACATTCTATTTTTAAAACTAGTATAGAATTATAAGTTTCACTAAATTAAAGAAGAGTTCTCTCTCTCTCTCTCTTCAAAACTTGGATAGGTATGAGATATCTATGGAAAAAATTATACATTCTTCAATTTTATAAAAGTTATATTTTTTAAATCAACAAAAAATTTAAGTAAAGATAGAATTATCTAATTTTAATCAGAGATAAGATATTGTCACTACCACTTTTTCACCGTTAGATTAGAATCTCATATACCTTTATTATTTCTCTCTCCTATTGAGATTCTGACCTAACGGTGAAAAAGTGGTAGTGACATTAGTAATGACAAAAAATGGTAGTGACAATACCCTATCCCTTTTAATAAAACTCAAGGTATTTTATAATTTTTCATATATGCCAAACCGAGAAAGTTTATATAATTTATTTTTGTTTTAGAAGAAATTTATGTGGGTTAAAAAATTCATTTAATGCTAATAAAATTAAAAAAATCTAAGATCCTGAAAAATATGAAATGAGTTTAGTTTTTATTTTTATTTTTTATAAAAAGAGCTTAATTGATTCCAATATTGATAATATAAATCGGGCAACTTAATGATATAAATTGATTAAAGATATTTTTTTAAAAAAATGAGTTTAACTGTTGTTGATTAAATAATATATTGAAAATATAAAAAAAAGAATCGACTATATCATGTTGTGTGGTTTTAGTTTTAATATTAATGATTTTTTAAATTATAAATACAAGAGATAATATTGGAGTTTGATTAGGGACAATTTAGTGATTTTAAATTTATATTATGATTTTTGGTCCTTCTAAGTAATTACTATTTTTATGGTCTTTTATAATAAATATTATTTTCTCTAGGTCCTTTATTTTAATTTTCCCATAATTAAAATATAGATTTGGATGTGAGTACAATAATAGATATTTTGTGTATCTAGAAGGTATTCTGTATTTTTTAATTTAAATCTAGGCATTGCGAAGTTTGAATTGAGGTATTTTACACCATATGTTTTTTCAAGATAAAAGTGCACATTTATTCTTCGAATTTTATTTAAAATTTTAGTTGGGTCTTTCAATGTTAAAAATAATGCTTTTAGTTGTTAGTCTCAAATGATAATTTTTTTGTACGATCATTATTATTTTGAAAACTAAACTTAATATGTCAACATTTGAATTTATTTTCAACATATAAAACATCAAATCATTATTTTTTTGCCAATGACGTTAAGGTAGATTATTAAAAAGACAATTTATAGAGTTAAGGAATTTTTATTTTTGGGTTAAGGTGCAAATATGCTCATGAGCTTTTACTCAAAGGGCACCCAACAGTAAATG
This sequence comes from Acacia melanoxylon, assembly GCA_019022615.1. Classification (NCBI taxonomy): domain Eukaryota; kingdom Viridiplantae; phylum Streptophyta; class Magnoliopsida; order Fabales; family Fabaceae; genus Acacia; species Acacia melanoxylon. Next base: position 2,175,610 of record JAFJYJ010000014.1, read on the forward strand.
CTTTTCGGAAGTGCAAAAGTACCCATGAACTTTTAAAATGGGTGCAAAAAGAACATGATTGTTAAATCTAACTTAACATCATCACTTTTTGTGGTGGGTCCCACACTATTTTCATGAAAATACCAAAATGCCCCTAATTCAAAAAAAGAGTTTGACGTAATAGAATGAGACCGCTTGGGGGAGACAGAACACTAAACGAAGACAACAACAACATCATGAGAATTGAGGGAGTAGATGTCACAGGTGGTGCTGGTAAGAGAGGGTTTGACGGACTTACTGGAGAGAGGAATCTAAGGGAGGATAAGGGAACCAATTAGGGTTTAACGGGAGAGAGAGTGGAAGAGATAGAGGTAAGGGGAAGAGAGAAGAATGATTAGGAGGGAAGGTTGAAGGGATTGAAGGTGAGGGTCAAAGAACAAGAGAAACAGAGAAGGAATGGGTGGGGATGGAGAAGTGAAATTATTGAGGTCTTCTTCGAAGAATCTGGAAGGAGGAGGACCTTTTGTAATAACATCTTCCATTTTTTAGATCTTCTCCTTCTCCTACTCCTCAAACAGTAGCTTAGCTTGAAGCAATAGATTGAGGGCAACGACAAGGAGGGTGTGATAAGCGATGAACTAATCGAGGGCAACCGGAAAGTAGCATGGGACTCTTTCTCGAATTAGAGGCATTTTGGTATTTCCATGAAAATATTATGGGACCCACCATAAAAGTGGCATTATTAAGTTAGATTTAACGATCATGTTATTTTTGCGCCCATTTTGAGAGTTCATAGGTACTTTTGCACCTTCGAAAACCATTTGGTGTTGGATGCCCTTTGAGTAAAAGGCCATGTGCATTTTTGCACCTTAACCCTTTATTGTTTTAAAAACAAAATAGTTAAGAGACAAAAATTAAACCCTGCGTGAAGTTAAATGATTAAATGTATGCCTTTTCACTTTATTAATTTATAAGGTTTAAACTTATGATGACTTTGCTTAAGAGAAATATTGAAAATTTTCACTCTTTTTTTGTCATACTTCATCCAAAGAAATTAATCCATACAATTATTGTATTTATGAAGAGTTGAACCCAAACATCACTTACATTTTTTTTTGGTCTTGAATTATAAGTCAATTCAAGGCACTCCCTATTTCCATTTCTATGAATCTTTTGGCCAAAACAAGGGGAGCCAAGGAGGAGACACCAACCGAAGAGAAGATGAACGGAAAAGGACAAAGAGGAAGAGGTGAGTTTGATGTTATGTCTTTCATCCCTTCTAGATCTTCACTCATGGCAACTTTTAGCCTCTAATAGCTCTCTTGGTGTGGTGTTTTAGCAAGAAGAAAACTGAAACCCTAGAGTTCTAGAAGAATGAAGTTGCAAGAAACTCATGCCAAGACCAAGGTAAGTGGAGATTTTGACCTTGATGATGTTGATTGTGTTGTTGGTGGTTTAATTGGTTTATTCTTGAGTTTATGTAATTTTGGAAACATGAAAGACTAGGGGAGGTTCTGCCCAAATCATTATAAAATGGATAAAGTAAAATTAGGGATTAAATCATATGTAAGGAAGTGATTAGAGGCTAAATCATGGTGATTTATGGAATGAAAGTTTGAAAAATCGACTTTGTTAACCTTAGTCATCATTTTGGTCAGAACAGAACATGATAAGGGTGTTGGATTTTGTCCATTTTGATGATTCCAATGAGTTTAAAATGAAAAATTGTGTAAGATAATGATGAGCAAGAGGTTATAGCAAGATTAGAGTTAATTGGATATTTCTGTAATGCTGGCAGTTTGGTTTCTCTAGAAGGTAGTCAATTTATGACATGTTTTTGACTAAGAAAATGATGTCCAAAGGCTATGAAACTTTCTAGATTTATAGTAGACATAATAAGCTATAATTAGATGGGTCATATAGGTAATTTGGATCATCATACAAGGAGTTATGAATTTTCAAAGTTAGTTATTGAATCTAGAATGTTGTCTAGGCCAGTGTGTAATGATTGATGAATATGGAACGAATTACAAGTTTTTGACTGGGGGAGGCATTTTTCCCTAAACTTAGACTTAATAATGGTTACATAGCCTTTGGAAGCACCATAATTCACTACAAAAAAAAACTATCATTTTCGCGGTCCATCTGTAGCGGTCATAAATAACCGCTATAAAATCATTATTTACCGCGTGTTTGTAGCGGTTTTTTAATGAACTGCAACAAATTAATGTTTGTTGAGATATTTGTAGCGGTTAAACTAAAGTAAACCGCTACAAATGTGGCGCTAGCGTTATGGCGCGAATCTTTGTGGCGCAACATCTGTTGCGGTTTTTTTTGGAAATACCGCTAAAAATTTGGCACAGTGTTGGCGTGTAATGGCGTGAACTTTGTCGCTGTAATTTTGTAGCGGTTATACGAAATAAACCACTACAGGATAGCGGAACGACAACGTTTTGTCGCGGTCGTAGTGAAGCGAAGCTACAACCGCATAAGATAATATAATTTTGTAGCGGTTTCTCCATTAACCGCTACAAATATTTATGCTATATATAGTTAATCTGTCCGTACAGCAAAAACCAAATCTGCGTTGTCACTGAATGAACTTTCTCGACTGAGTAGTCGAAGACATGCAGATATTTGCAGCCCTGATCTCTTATGTCGAGAGATGAGAGCGGCATATATTTGCCTCTCTCTTCTTTTTCTGGCCGAGACAGTTCCTTCAGTGACAATCCAGATTTAGTTTTTTCTCTGACGTGAAGACTTCTACTCTTCTGAAGATAGTCCAACTTGCACCGAAGATTGGTTTCCATTATAGCCACCATTCTCTCTGTAAAATAGCTCTGATCAAAATGAGTCAGTGAGTTTTTCCAGGGAGATTGGTGGCTATACTGAATGCGAATCTTCACGTGCATGTTAGACTATTTTCTGTAAACTCATTATTCCTAATTTATTACTTTCGAGTGTTTTGGGGAAACTGAAGAAGATAAATAAATTAATTGAAAGTTCTATTTTTTTAAAAAATATTTTCACCAAACTAATTGATTTGACTAACAAACCAAATAGTTTGGATTTTCTTTTGCCACAATAGTAACTTTGTAGTGGTTAAGCTATAACCGCTACAGAATAGCAAGGGGCTCTAGTTAGTTGCAGTTATTTGACTCTAACCACTACAGAATGGCAAAAGTCTCTAGTTTGTCGCGGTTCTCTAACCGCGACAAGGTTTTACGAAGAACGAGGAAAAGTTGTCACGATGTTTGTTGCGGTTATGTCTGAACCACAACAAGTTTTATAATTTTGTAGCGGTTATATTTAATAACCGCTACAAATGTTGCGGTTTTTTAACAATCCCTCTCATTTTGAAAATCCCACACGCAAGGTTTTGATTTTTCACCTTTTAACCTTTCGACTTGTACCTTTCGACATCATGGTTTCTAAAGATAAGGGAAAAGAGAAAGTTTTTGAACGGGAGAGAAGGCCTATAAGGGGGAGTAGTAGTAGAGGGGGTCGTATGAGAGGACGTGGGCCTGTAAATATCCCCCTCCGCCCCCTCGGGTGGAGGGGAAGGAGTTTGATGCCCTTTTTCCAGATGAGGAAATCCCAAACCTAGAGACCGTAGGGGGAGAACAGGGCGCAAGTCTGTCGCTGAGCGACGTGGACCAAAATCCGGAGATCCATATTGAGATTCCCATAGCCGAGGCGGAGCGGTTTCTCGATGAGGAGAATGAGTGGGACCAGGGGAACCCCCGACCGTCGTCTTCACGTTCCACCGGATTTGTGGTGGATGTCGAAGGTAAATATAATCAATTTTTTGTCAAAAAATTAAATTTAAATTTCTTACTTGTAATTTGAATTTATTTAAATGCAATACAACAATGTGTTTATAATTGTGTAGATGAACATGGGAACATCAGTAGGAGGACGCTAGATGTTGCCACGTTCACTCAGATGGATGACCGTCGCGTCATAGTCCACTGGAACACGGACACGGACAGCCGATCGGCAATGGTGGTCATTTGATGAACCGATTCCTGTCAGAATTTGGCGGGAATTGAGCATGGTTTCCGATATTTTTCCACGATTGGAGAAAGATTCCACCGGAGAACAAGGAGAAAGCATTTTCTGATGTTGTGCAGGTAACTTATGTTGTTTAATTAAATTCAAATATTAATAGTAGTAAGTTGTGGTTTATTTATTTATTTCTTACTTAATTACTAACTAAATTATGATACATAAAAAGTTTAACGTGCGAGCCATCCATAAGAGGTACGTACTCATGAAAATGGGGGAGGGGTGGAAGAGCCGGAGGGGTCGTCTCTACATCGCGCAAAATGGAGATTCGAGCCATCCATAAGAGGTACGTACTCATGCCTGGCAGACAGTTTCCAGCTCCTAAGCCTCCCCCTCCGATCAACGACGAGGATTCCCCCGCCTCCCCCCCCTCCGTTCGTCTACCAAGATCAAATTCCGCGTCCTCCTGGTGCTGATGAGGAGGGCGTTGTTACCTCTGGGCGTGCACGAGCCCCCCTAAGACAGGACCTGATCATCAAGCTCCTGATAGTTAGTTTTTATTTTGAATCGCTGGATGTTTGTTTTCTTTTTTTATATTATTTGGCTTGTTGACATTTTTATTTGGTTAGATATTTGTTATCTTTTACTATGGTATGTCATTAATATATTGGAGTAATATTTCAATACTTATATTCCATTTATATTAGGTTCTTAATGTTACTTATAATATATAACGTACAATATAAAATTTAGTATTGCTAAATAAAATAGATATTGTAAAAAAATTAATGGAGTTAATATGAAAGGAATAAAAAGTAATTTTCTTAAATAAAATTGATAATGTGAAATAAATAAACATTTGTAGCGGTTATGTTGAAAGAATCGGCACAAATTTGAATTTTCCTGTGAATAAAATAGCGCCAACATTTGTCGCGGCTAATACGAATAACCGCAACTAAATTCAAACGGCTATAATGTTGTAGCGGTTTACAAACCGCGACGAATCTCTGGTGGGATTTTGAATTCAAATTCGCTAATTTGTAGCGGTGATTGTGGCGGTTTAAAAACCGCGACTGAAGTTTGGCGGGATTTTGAATTCAAATTTGTAGCGGTTCGAGAACCGCGACAAAGTTTATTTTCATATTTGTGACGGTTAACTACAAATGGATAAGTCATGGATCATTCTCTCTACATTTATATTGTATCCTAGCTTTGTTAACTACAAATGGATAAGTCATGGATCAAGCTACCGCACAGTTCTCCTGTATATTTAGCGAGATTGAAAACTTTCTTAGATTTCGCCTTCTCTCACGCTAGCATTAATGGCAAGATCGTGTGTCCTTGTTGTAGATACAAGTTTAAGAAGTGGCAAACGCGAGAAGGCGCTATGGATAATCCCTTGTAGGGGAATGTGAGTCCTTTCAGCATGTCCATTTATACTAATGTATTCGAGTTGCACCCAAGAGTACATTGTTCTTCCCATTTTCAGGTGGATAGAGTTGTACAGTCAAAGTATAACCCTAGGACATAGTGTTTGATGACATCCTCAAGTCCAGGACTATCTGCACTTCTAAACAATGAGAGACTTTACATATCCAATGATATTCTTTGTGATAAATCTTTATGGAGTCTCTTGGTGGGTTAGTTCAGTGCTATCTGTTCTCCAACAGATCCACCCACGACATCAGTTAAGGCATCACCATGCCTGTATTCCATGAGGTCTCTACCTTATATCTCTATACAAGTGGATGATATCATACTAGTCTTATTGAGAACCAATGCCCTTTATTCATGATTCAAGACTGGGAATAAGTTTCAGGCAATAGACATGCAGTGTCCTCGAGTCCTCATGATCATGATCCCTATCATAAATCTTCGAGTGAACACCTATTCTATTCCTAGGGCTTTTATCTTTAAACGCATATTGACCTAAATAAAGCGAAACAAAAATATGATGAAGATAGAATATGCTCATTTATATAAACTATGAAATACTACAATGTAAAAAGGTGTTCATCTGTCATAACAGATTGTTTCTAGGACACCTAAATACTAACATGATATCCAATTGAATGCCCAACGTTGTGGTAATGGAATATGTGATCGTTGTTTTGTAGTTAGTGCTACATGTGACCTATGATGCATGATCTTTCAATGCTAAGTGTATTGTTTGTTGGTTACTACATGTATTGCGTATTGATCGTTTGAGCGTTTGTGTTTCTGGTGGTTGGAACAAATAGAATGCTTCAGCTTATATATGGTAAGGGAATTAAATGACCGTTGGAAGCCTTCAATGTACTATTGAGAGTAATCAATATAGCCATTAGACTTGAAGTTCTTTTGTTAGTCTCAGGCGTTGATTCTGCAATGAGTGCCATCATTCTCCTTAATGATATTCCTTCTGTTCTTACCATTGGATGATCTGGCGTTTAGTTTAGGAAAGAAGCCATAAATGCCTTCGAAATGTTCAGAGAGTGATTACTCAAAATAGTGATTCATTTTCTGTGAACGCATTTAATGCAGTTGACATAATCAATGTTTTTTTGATTAATCTGCATTTAACCATTCATTTAGTCATCTGAAATTGATTTAAAAACTGATTAAACATAGTTAGGAACAATAATGAGTAATGATATGAAGTAAGCAAATTATACTTAAAGATTTAAGATTTACGGACATGGTGATTTGTAAAACAGAGATAGGATAGCTCGAGTCAAATCCAAGCAAACTCGAGCAGCTGACTCGAGTTAACCATTCTAAGCTCAAGTCACACGTTCAACTTCTTTGAAAATGAATTTGAATTTTAAGCAAAAATGTCTCTGTATAATTTAGCTCGAGTTAAAAACATTTAGCTCAAGTGCATGACTTGAGTCAAGCATAGTTTTCTTGAGTCAAGTTCTATTTTCACAAATGAACTCGAGATAGCTTTTGAAAGTGATTTGAAATCGCACCAGCTCGAGTCATTAAGTGATGGCTCGAGTTACCAAAAAATGATTTGAAAATAAGTTTCAAATCCACGCTAGAGTTAAGCTTTACTGGCTCGAGTTAGAGTCTAGCATTTTGAAAAATGAATTTAAGTTCACAATACTCAGCTCGTGGCAAAGAACAATAGCTCGAGGCAACCGTTAGTTCCCTATATGTGTTCTGATGATAATTAACCATTGTAAACAATCTAAGATATATGATCTAAGCAAAATGTTTTAACTTAGTCGAATTATTGAATCATATCAGTTGAGGCTTTCTGCTATCAAATTGACTCGAGCTAAGGCTTGATGACTCAAGTCAATCCCTTTACATCTATTGCCAAAATGATGTTTTGACTCGAGCCACCATTTTTGAGCCTCGAGTTTAAGACTAAACTCGAGCTAGCATTTCTGTGACTCGAGCCAATGGTTTACAAACTTAAAATATTTTGAAAATCATATGTCATTTGACTCGAGCAGAGTATGTTGACTCTAGCTAGAATCTTGACCATTATATTCAAAATTTGTTTTGACTCGAGCCTTCACTTATAACCTCGAGCCAGAAAGATGCCTTTAGAAAATCATTCAAATTTTTTTATTGGATCTGACTTGAGCCAGGATTTTGCTACCTCGAGTTTAGACTTATACACGAGCCACGTATTTTTGCCTCGAGTTGAAGAAACTTCAAAAGCTAAGAGAACAATTGGAGATTGACTCAAGGCACCTTTTGTAAGCCTCGAGTTAGAGCCTAGACTCGAGCCAGGGTTAGTTGACTCAAGTTAATCATCTTGATTCTTTTCTTCTCTGCATTTTCAAAGCTAAATTGACTCGAGCTAGGATTAGACAGAGTCGAGCCAATTATCCTCTGTTTGAAAAATCCCGTATTCGAATCTTTAAATTCACTGACATTGTTTTAGATACTTCATATCATCTATTATTATTGTTCCTAACTATATTTAATCAATTTATTAATGAGTTACAAATGATTAGAATGTGGATCAACCTTGTTATTGGATAAAGCAATCTCATGTGTCAGAGCATTAAATGTTCTTTGCCCATTCGAGACACTAACCCCAGTAAGCACTCCTCTGGGCATTCGAAAGACGTTTCTGGAAAGATATTCTTCATTCCTTTTGCTGTCCCTCAACGGTCATAAACAAAGAAACAAAGGAATTAAAGAATGTTGAAGACATCAATTCCAGAGCATTAATTATAATATCCCAAATTTTGGACCCTGAGAATTGAGAATAAGCCTAAAGTAGGCAGATGATTAAGCCCGGTTGGGGGAAGAATCCCAAGAATGATGAGAGGTAGGAAGCCTCTCAGGGACTAAGTAATTTGGCTATACAGGATAGTGGACCTAATGTGTATAAACCGTGGAACGAAAGTGCCAATGGGAAAAAGAGGCACAAAAGACCTAGATGATATAAATTCGGTTGGAAAAGGTGCCACCTAACTATGTCCTAAGGTAAAGGACAATTAGTTGAGTGAAAATATGCCGATATAAGTAAGTATACAGCATTTTCAGGGCAGTCAGGGATGCCCTGCGATTTTGAAGATCAGGAGTCAGTGTAATCATTGCTGGAGGACACGTGTCACTGCGAGGTTAAAAAGCAAAAAGTAAGTAATGATTACAGGGGTAGAAAAGTCAATTACTTACCCCTTAAGCATTGAATTTCGTCCACCCAGGAGAGAGAGAAGAAAATCAGATGATTTTATCCATATTCAGGCCCAAACGTAAAAAGCGGGTCCCACAGGCGATTAACTGGTAGAAAGGGGACCGATAGAGACCAGTTAAGGGCTTCTTTTGGACTGAATGGGACAAGTGTGGGGCCACTTTGGGAAGTCAAGGAGGCGCCACATATGAATGTCCATACAAAAGAGAATATCTGAAAAGTTGAAGAAAAATACAAAGGGAAACATCCTGTTGACCAGCGGGATCCACGTGGACCGGTAGAAGGAGGTCAGACCGGATAAAGTAAAAAGTCAGTGGAAAAGTTGGAGGTCAGATTTTGTGGGCCCAAAGTGGCGCCACCTAGCCCCCATAATGATTAAAAAATAGCTTGAAGAAAAAGAAAGAGAAAAATCAGGGCAAAAGTCAAAGTGTTACCCACTTGTTGGAAAAGGGGAATTAATAAGATAAATTAGGAAAAATAAAATAAAATCATAGAATCTGATTTGAGGGGTCCATAAGGTGTCACCTAGCCCTAGGAACCATCTAGAGAGCTTGGGGAAAAAGAAAAGAATAATAAAGAAGTTACGGGCCAAAATTGGCAATTTTCGTAAATACCGGGCCAAAGTAGGTAATTTTCTCCATTTAAAAAGTAAAATCTGATTTAAATGGCCAGGGATGTGCCGCATGGTAGACCAGGGAAGCCTCTGGAATTTCTTGGAGAAAAAGTCAAAAAGCCAGATGAATTCCATTAATTACTGGACAGGGTTTTACCACAGTTTTTCGGGACTGATCATTTACTTTTCCTATTATTAAATATGCATGTTTTCTCTCTCCTAAGCTAGGGGAGCACGAAATTTCCAGAGGAAGGGAGAGAAATTTTCAGCCAACCTCCATAGCTAATCAAGGTCCAAGCTTCATAGATCATCAACCGAACTTCCGATTCAGGTAAACACCGAAAACCCGAACCTTTGAACTTGAACTTGTGATTTTCGTTCAAGGGGTTAGGGCATGGTGTTGCAATCTGATTTTGGGGGGGTTTTTTATGGTCTCAAAGTGTTCAAAACATTATTTTGTGTGGGGTTGACCTATGGTTTAATCTTCCGAACTTAAAAACACCGAAAAACCCCTAAGAACAAGTTTGTTGTTGATTTTTGGAAATTTTGGCAGTGAACCTTCAAGTGAGTTTTAAAAATAGTAAATGAAATCGGTTTCTTCTGAAAGTTTACATGGAGAAATTAAACATCCTAAGGTTCACTTTGATGTATAAATTTTTATTATTTGAAGTTTTCTACTAGGAGATAAAAATTGTTAAATTTGGCTCAGAAGCATCAGGCCGAATCTGGACCTGAGAGTGGAAAATAAGATACAAATCAAAATATGTGTACTTTTGATTTCTAGAATTATTTTTCTTGAAAAATAGACATCCTAATGGTTCATATGCGCTATTTTCATGCAAATATGATGTTTTTAGAATTTATTAAAAATCATTGAATTTGGACCTGATGCACTAGATTTTTTTGGAAAATTGTTCAAGGCTCGGTTTTGATATAAATTACAAGGGTACTTTTGGAAATACTAAAAGTAAGGTATTTTGGTGTTATTTAGGGTTAAGGCATACCTTGGGAAGCAAACAGGCACATTAAAATTGTAAGACACTGCATACCCCACCAGGTAGTAACCCCTTTACTTCAACACTTTTATGTGTTTTGTTGTATGTGTTGCTTTGCATATGTGTGTTTTGTATTGTTTTTCCAAATATTCATATAGAACATGTTTGTCATTGTGTCCCTAGCGCTGAGGGTGCCTGCCGGGGTCTACATATGTGGCGACTCAACAAAAATGGGTTTGTGATTCCGGTAATTCCGGGGCTTGTCTTGGTAAGGCGGCCGACGGTGCGAAGACGTGTTTTTGCATATGTTTCTGTTTGCATATGTGGTGTATTTGACATGTTATCAGTGTTTGCATATATACATGGTTGCATGCATACGCATTACACATTTAGTGCTTGAGTATTGATGGTTACTTTGTGGGCCATTATTGGACTCCAGAAGCTTTTGTAGTCGCAGGGGGACGTGCCTGATCTAGAAAGACCTTTTTGGAAAGGTAGGTGTACCGGAGCAGTTGAAGAATAGGGGATGCCCTATCGTATTTTGTATTTTACTTTTGGATGACTGTATTATTATTTCGGTATTATTTTGGGATAACTGTACCCTTAACTCTTCAGGGACTTTTATTTTCTGATTATTTACTTTTACCAGTACAGTAGATTGTCCAAACCGGTCATATGCTCTGTTGCGCGTGCTCTGATATATAATCAAAATGGGCTAATAGCCAAGGAAAGGTAACCGTTTTAAAGGAATCTCTCTAACCCGCCACCCGAAAGAGCGAGGCCGGTAGGGGTGTGACATTAATGGTTCAATGCTTCATCTCTCTAACGGAGATATTGAAGAGTCTCAACGGATAAGTCCTCAAGCTTCTACAACGGTCATAAATTCCATCAACTATAAATATAAGAAGCATTGAATTAGCCAACTACTGAAACGCTGTGCAATCAATTTGACCCAACTACAATTTACTGTTTCATTAACTGAGCTTAATATCTTTGGATATTATTCTTGTACTTTAGTGTTCATCACTTTATCTACTCTGTGAGAGAGTTAAACACTTAATGACTTATTGTTCATTAGTCAAATCTTAAGGTTGTGGAACCTTAAGTGTGGGTGTATAATTACAGCTTGCAAGGGGGAGTGAGTCCTAATGTGAGAGGATCATCTGAGTACAAAGTATGTAATTGTAACCATCATTTTGAGTTAGTGAAAAATCCCAAGGTGCTTGGGGACTGGACATAGGTCATGGAATTAGACCGAACCAGTATAATCTTGCTGTGTTCATTTCCTCTTTATCTTTGTCTCTTTGTGTTCTTAAGGGCTCCAGCGGAAAGTTTTTATAATCACCTATTCACCCACCTCTAGGTGATATTCCACCTTTAGCAACATGGTTTCATAAAATATTTCACAAGTATTGATGACCCAAGTCAATAAATGACTATCTCGATTCATTCACAGTTCAAACATATTTTGGCAAAGCTTTCAAAAGACTTGACTCCAGTTTTATAACCTGAAACTCAAGTCACTTTGACACCAAATGACTGATTCAAGTTTGATCAAGTTAAAACATTTTTGACTTAAATCATTGATCACACTTTGTTTACAATTGTCAGTTATCATCAAAACACATGGAGAACTAACACATTCTAGTGCCTTAATTCATTCAAATCAATTGGTACAACATTCTAGTACCTCAATTTGTTCAAATCAATCTGTACTATACTCTAGTACCACAATTCATTCAGGTCGATTCAAATGCCTAAAGAACCAATTCAAATATCAAGTTGGATTCTTATCTCATAGTTCCGTTGGTAGCAACCCTCTGGATGCCCAACCAATCTTAGGTTTATCAACCGATTCCTAAAACTTGACCATACCCAATAAGCATGCTAGAATAATCATGATTCATAAACTTCTATTCTATCCTCATAATATTCAGGCACTATCCATAAATATTCCCAAAGCAAGAACCGTCAAATATACAATTTGACTCCTAGAACCTCAATATTAGCTGAGCCGAGAAATCATGTTTCCCCAACGATACCAATCATACATACTAGGATCATATTCACAATTCCTAGTCTAAACCTCAAAACATTCAAATAATATTCTCGCAACATCAACGTTATTCATGAGGTTTTAATTCTACCTCAATCCTCAATATCACAAAGACATATAATAAACATCATTGTTTTACCTCAAAGTCAATCATTAATCATATCCAATAAACATGCTAACAGCGCAACAGTAATCACAAGATTTACAAGGTTCATACTTTTATATCATGTATTGGAACCATAGTGCAATCTTAGCACATTTTGACCTAAGCACTATTTTAGCTTAGATCATATTTAAGCCTATCTTAATCTTATTATTTCTAACATTCTCATGGCATCACTAAGGTTCACCATAATTCATACCTCAAGGTAGTCAGGCTTTAAATCATGGGATTTCAAATTTCTATACTGTTAAAAGGGTCTAGAAATCTGAACTTATTAAGTCAAATAGTACTTGCTAGCTACAGAGCTAGTCAAGAGGGAGTTGTCTAAAAGCTTTAATTAAAGAAGCTTAGACACGAGATTGACGAGTAAGGTCTATAAGAATAGACTTGAATGAGAAAATCGCTAGAACTTGAGGTGTCTAAAGGAAGTAGAAATAAAGAAATGAAACCCTCGCTATAGTGGTCCTTTCAAAATATTATTACAAATTGTACCACTAGCAAATTTCGAGGATGAAATTTATTGAATAGGGGGAGAATTGTAATATCTTGAATTTTGGGCCTAGAGACTTGAGGATAAGCTTGTATCAGGCAGATGACTAAGCCCAGTTCGGGAAGTGTGATATGTAACGCACCCTTATATCTCCTGACATACATAAGAGTTATATACATAAGAGTGTATAGATCTAGTTTGGATGAGTGAGTAATTGATAAATTAAAACAAAATGTAACTTGGTGATAATTTAAAACTTAATCCTTCTAGGATATTCACTTTACATTCATCCCAAAATAAAACTTTAAATTAAACTCCTTATACATCATCCCAAAATATATCAACATATACATATACAAGATTAAAAGAACTTTTCCTCCGACTTCACCTTCCTCTTCCCACCTTAGAGCACCGCCTTTCCCTTCTGTCCTGATCCACTACCTGTACTTTTACACAAGTTTGAGATTCACAATTAAATCTCAGAGTAACATGTTAATCTCTATGAATAGTGTATCTTATATATGAAAATAAATTACCACAGCTTAGGAAACAGTCTAACATTCAGTATCAACGCACAACAACAATCAACAGTATATATACATGTAATGTTAACGGTGAATGGACCCTAGCTACAAGTCTAAAAACACGCAGGGCCAGACAAGTCCCGAATTCCACGGTGCTAGGAAAATAACATAGGACTTTACCAGTCCCGGTTTCCTTGAAAGGGAAATAAAAGCAGGACGCTACGAGTCTAACAGAGATTTGCCGAATATCTCAAAATAACCAGATCCAATAAAATATTTGCAGTAATAGGGAACCTGGGTTGTTTTCCCAACGAATTCGCAGCGGGTTTGAATGGACAGTAACATCGAAACAAAACAGTAAAAATGGGAGGTGTTTGGTTCAAACAGAATAAAAACAAAATAAACAGAAATAGAATGAAATAAACACAGATTAAACAAATAAACAAAAGATCAACCCAGGATTTTGAATTCCACCACTTTCCTTTCTTGGACAAAAATAGATTTTGAAATGAACTCGTGATTGATTCTGGATGAACCAAAATCTCTACGTTCATCCAGAAAATCCCTGAACTAGACGATCGCCTAGCGTTTATTCGAACAGTGGCCTATCATTTTGTGATCGCACAACAAGAACTTAAACCTAATTTGAACTTCATCCTTGGGATATCTCAATCTGGGCGTTAAATCTAACACCCAATCCGAAAGTAAATCGAATCCGAAATTACAAAATAGAAATAAATTTGTTACCGTTAAGAACAAGTCCTCTCGGATAGTGGAATCCTCAATCCGTGGGCCAATTGCGTAGCTTAGCCCATCATGGCTATGCAGAACAAAAATCAAACACAAATGAAGAAGTTCATCATGAACACGATGAACGAGATGAAGAACAATTGAGAGAATTTCAAAACTTCTATTTCAATATGAAAATAATAAAAAGTGAATGACTAAAGTGTTGTAGCCACCATCGACTTAAAGTTAACCTAAAATGGAAATGGACTCCAATGGTTCAGCCCAAAAAGAAATAAAATAAAAGTGGGCTTTAATTACAAAATTCGAGCCCAAATAAAAATCCAAAATAAGTTCGGATCCAAAATGGGCTTTTTTAATTTTATGTCTTCATAAAATTAGCTCTTTGAATCATTTGAAATATGAAACAAGAATGAGGCAAATCCGATGTTTGGTTCAAGAGTTATGGTAAAACTAGTGAAGCAATGTAAAACTTGAATTTTATTATTAAAAATGGCTAAAATATAATGAAAGGCCCAAAGCCCAAATAAGTATAAAAGCCATTATTTATTAACTAAAGAGTCCTAAATTATTAATCAAGAGATAAAAAGAAGTGTATGAAACATTCAATTATCAAATTCCCCCTAACTTATCTTTTTGCACTCGTGAGCAAAATTCAAAGAAAAAGACTAAAAGGAAAAAAAAAGAACTTTTCTTTTCTAATAATTGATAACAATGTAAAAATTGAACAAGGGATACAAAACTTCAAAAGACCAAGCAATCATGACCAAAATCCTTTCATCTCAAATTATAAATCTTGGCAATCTCAATCAATGATGCTAATCACACAAGATGGTCTCTCAAAGGATGCCCTCAATCAATCTCTCAAGTGTATAGTGTAAAAAAGTGTATTGCTCAAATTCTACTCAAGAAAATTGTTCTACCATAAGCTTGCTCAATTTCTACGTCTCCACTATTCATAACACATGCATGCACAAATCAAGAGAGCTTATTATTCAAGGTTGTAATGGGCTAGGGTGAAGGTAGGTAATAGTATGGAATGAGAGGCTAAACACCAAAGAAATTAAAAAGAACACTGATTAACACAATCATTCTCTATGTATGAAAACTTTTGTTTTTCTCATATATTTCCTTTCTTTCTATGTCATTTCTTTTCTTTCTTTTTTTTTTTGTAGAGAAACTATATACATAATCACAATGAAAAAAAAATCAAATATCTTCCCCTACACTTAAACTGTTGCACTACTGAGCAACCCCACACTTAAACACAAAACCAAAGTGAAACCAATGCTTAATTAATTTCCAAGGTGCGGAATAAAATGGTGTTATGCTTGGGCTTGTAATGTGGCTTAGAAAAGAATGAGTCAAAAAGGCACAAAGGGGCTAGCAAAGGAAACATAATCCAAGGGAAAGCTATTTGGCTAAAGTGGGGAAAAGAAAAGAAAGAAAACAAGCTTCCATAATATTCATGCACGTAAGTGAAAAATGTAGTTTCAAAAAGAAAAGGAGCAAGTTCTAGAGAACACAAATCATGAGCAGATGCACACATGAAAGAAAGAATGGTAAAAGATGAATTCCATTCATGCAGGCCCAAAACCTCACAAGGTCAAATACCAACCTAGGCAATCAACATCACCAAATCAACTACCAAAATATGTAATCAAAGAGTCTAGAATTGCAGACCAAACAAAATGATCCATTAAAACCAAAATGTCCAAGTTCATAATATGCAGCAATCATAGAAAGAGAGACTGTATTTATTTTCAAAAAACAAAGTGGAAAAATGGAAACAAATAAAAGAAAGAGGGAGAAGAAAGAAGAATACTCCCCAAGGGGCTTATGGAGGATAAGTGGCATCAATGAGGAGAACCTCTGCTTCCTTAGGTTGCTGCTGGGATCCCTCATGAAATTGCTTGAGGCGATGCCCATTTACCTTGAAGTTTCGTCCAGGCATAAACTTCAAACGATAGTTAAACATAAGAACTTTTAGCCCAAAGAAAATTCTTTCCTTAGAATATGCTTATCATGGAATGCCTTACTCTTTTCCTTGTACAACTGCGAACTCTCATAGGCATCTAATCTAAGCTCATCTAACTCTTGCAACTGCAGCTTCCGTTCCATCCTAGACTTAGCCAAATCCATGTTACACTGCTTAATGGCCCAATAGGCTTGATGCTCCAACTCAACCGGAAGATGACATGCCTTACCAAAGACAAGCTTATGATCCCAATCGGAGTCTTGTAGGCGGTGCAATATGCCCACAAAGCATCATCTAATCTCTTACTCCAATCTTTCCGGGTAGAGTTAACAGTCTTCTAAAGGATTTGCTTAATCTCTCTATTCGAGACTTCAGCTTGACCGTTGGTTTGAGGATGGTACGCTGTGGAGACCTTGTGAAGCACTCCATACTTGCGTAACAAGGCACCCATGCTTCGGTTGCAAAAAGGGAGCCCTGGTCACTGATAATAGCACTAGGAATGCCAAACCTGCAGAAAATGTTAAAACTAACAAAATCCACCACCACAGAAGAATCATTAGTCCGGGTGGCTTTCGCCTTAACCTATTTCGAGACATAATCAATAGCAAGCAGTATGTAAGTATAACCATGAGAAATAGGAAATGGACCCATAAAATCAATACTCCAGACATCAAATATCTCACAAAACAATATAGGGTTCTGGGGCATTTCATGCATACAAGAAATACTGCCTGCCCTCTGACAGTTATCACATGACTTACAAAACAAATGGGAATCATGAAATAGGGAAGGCCAATATAATCCATCGTCTAACACTTTCCTAGCAATTCTTTGGGGTCCAAAGTGACCACCACAGGCAGAACCATGAGCAAAATCCAATATAGAGTGAAACTCATGATCAGACACACATCTCCTAACTACTTGGTTACTACAAAATTTCCACAAATAAGGGTCATCCCAAACATAATATTTAGACCACTCTTTAATTTAAGGGTTTGGGCCTTAGTAGAGTCTACAAGAAAAACACCAGCTACCAAGTAGTTAACCAAATCATCATACTATGGAAGCTTACCTTGCAGCTGTAGAAGCTGCTCATCAGGGATTGGGATCCGTACACGGAAAGGAAGGATTCTCATCCATTAAAACTTACGAATCTCATTGAGAAGATCCATCAACGATGTTTAAATCAAGGTTTGTTAGAAACCGTACCAATGCGAACTCGTGAGCGTTTCGTTCAATCCGTTCTCGTGTGCGTCTCGAACGTCGTGCACCTTGGACGTCGTACGTCTCGAACGTGGTGCCATCTTGTTTGATCAAATAGGAGCTAACTTTGTGTGTCCACTCCCTCTACTGGTATCCACAGGAATAGCCTTCAACACCGACGACAGCGTGATAGCGCCTTTAGTATTTTTGCGTCTCTATCTTTTTCTCTCTAGGGTTTCTTGCGACTTTTCTAATACGTCTGACAAAATGTCCTGTAGGTTTTCAAAACTCAATTGACGTATTATATTCAAAATTAATCCTTATTAATCTTGAAATTTGAATTTAGATTAAAATAATATATTAATTAAATTTATCCAATAGATCTTATCTAATATTTATTTTAATTAAAAGCCTTCGATTTAATTTATCTCTATAAATTAAATATGAGATATGATATCTATCTATTTAATTAAATCGAGATACTATATCTCAATTTAAATTAAATCAGATATATTATATCTTTATTCAAAAATTAAATTTGAGATACAATATCTCTATTTGTTTTAGATATTTAATTTATCAAATAAATTAAATACAAAATAAATAATAATATTATAATCTAGATAATAATATCATTATTATTTAATTTCGAATTTATAATATAATATATATATCCTAGATTAAAGTTGTATTCAGTAAATCTTAGACATATCTAAGATTCAATGAATCTGGACACTATTGCTCGTGTTGGGCTATTCTTGTGTTGGGCTATACTGTACCAGCCCACAAGTCACAAGTGGCCTCTAGCAAGACATTGCGACTACCCAATTCATATGGGGATCGATAATACGATACAACCTATCGTACAACCATGTCACGCCCATTTTGTCACGCGATAATTTGGTAAAGGATGAGGCATGGATAATGTCAACTTCCGGTTCTTCACCATTACTTTCTCGATTCTTGAGGAGTCTAACAATTGAAATGGAGACTCCTTTTCATCGTAGTATGGCCATACATTTCTCAGACTCACTCATCGAGGGGCCCAGTATTATCTCTCAACAAATATGAGGGACAAATTCCATCTTGACCATTCACATTCCTTTGCATGAAAACCATTGATCCCGATCCAAGCCTTTATCATCACCCGATCAAAGGTGACTTTTGACTAGGTCAAAGAGCAGCGACTCATCATGTAGGAATCCATGATGATCTCAGGTCAAAGGGCATTGTGACGCGGTTATACATGAGAAAAGCTTATGACTTAATCCATGCAGCTTTCTCATAGTGGGTCGGTCCAGCACCTTGTACTCTTACAAGTGCCCATGACTTTGATTCGTATCTCCATACCTCATCAAAGTCATATTGGTCTTATTTCATATTCGCTCCCGCGTAGATGATTGACCAGGGACATTTAAGATAATCTATAAGGATACAGTTATCACTATAAACATGCAAATGAAATGATAACTAAATGGAGAATACTTTAAATGACATTAACATTTAAAGTACAATGACTTGCCCCTAGGGCATAATTTACAACAGGAAATCATCCTGAATAAAAGAGGGTGAGAGGGAGAATGGGTGATACGACTTAAGTGGTCAGCTACCCAGTTTTGTGCTCTACTTTTGTCTTGAATCTCAACATTAAACTCTTGGAGCAATAACATCCACCGGATGAGTCGTGGCTTAGCATCTGCCTTTTTCAAAAGGAATTTTAAAGCAGCTTGGTCAAAGAAACAAATTACTCTACTAGCTAGCAGATATGACCTAAACTTATCAAAAGCAAATACAATAGCCAACAACTTCTTTTCAGTAGTGGTGTAATTAGACTGGACAGGATCCAAAGTCTTGGAGGCATATGCAATCACATGAGATGCTCTGTCGACCCGCTGTGCCAAGATAGCACCAACCCCATAGTTGGAAGCATCACACATCAACTCGAAGGGGAGGCACTAATCAGGGGGCTGGATCACTGGGGTTGTAGTCAGGCAACGCTTCAAGTGATCGAAGGCCGCCTTGCACTCGTCATCAAATACAAAGTCAGTGTCCTTATGCAGAAGGTTGGACAAGGGTCGAGCAGTCTTCTTGAAATCCCGAATGAAACGCCGATAGAAACTTGCATGACCAAGAAAAGAGCGAACTTCCCGCACAAATGTGGGGTAAAGCAAAGCAGTAATTACATCTGTCTTAGCAGGGTCTACCTTAATCCCTTTCCTAAATACTATGTGTCCCAAGACTATACCTGACTCAACCATAAAGTGGCACTTTTCATAATTCAACACAAGATTAGACTCAATGCACCTATGCAAAACTCTAGATACATTAGCTAAACATGTATCAAAATCAGACCCATATACATTGAAATCATCCATTAAAACCTCCATGCAATCCTCTAGAAACTCAGAGAAAATACTTACCATACAACGCTGAAAAGTGCTAGGTGCATTACAGAGGCTAAAAGGCATCCTTCGGTAAGCGTATGTCTCAAAGGGGCATGTGAAGGTCGTCTTCTCATGATCCTCAAGAGCAATATGGATCTGGAAGTATCCGGAGTAACCATCGAGGAAGCAGTAATGAGACTTACCAGCCAATCGCTCTAACATCTGATCAATGAAAGGTAGAGGGTAATGATCCTTACGAGTGACTTGGTTGAGTCTCCTATAGTCGATGCAAACTCTCCAACTATTCTGAACTCGAGTAGGAATGAGCTCATTCTTCTGATTGGCAACCATAGTGACTCTAGACTTCTTGGGATCCACCTAGACCAGGGTAACCCACTGGGTATCAGAAATGAGATAGATGATACCAGCTTGCAGAAGCTTAATGACCTCCTTCTTCACTACATCAAGGATTAGGGGATTAAGGCGCCTCTGGGTTGCCTCACTGGCTTAGCTTCCTCTTCCAATAGAATTCGATACATACACATGGAATGGATGATACCAACTATGTCAGCTAATGTCCACCCAATAGCTTTCTTGTTTATCCTCAATAAGCTTAGCAACTTCTCTTCTTGATTAGGCATAAGATTATTTGCCACAATGACTGGCAACTGCTCATTCATCTCCAGAAATGCATACTTCAGATGGTCTGGAAGGGATTTCAACTCTAGTTTGGGCGGTTGCTCAGTGGAGGGAAGAAGCTTGGGTGGTTGTTGCAACAACTCTGATGTTATCACACTGGAAATGCTTGAAACCACATTCAAAGAAGCAGAAGGACTGTGTCTATACAGTTCAATGTTAACATCAGAATTCAGCTCATCAAAATCAAAGTTAAGCTCATCAAAATCAGAATCAGGATGCATATCAGGATCAGGATGAAGCTCAAACTCAGAATCAATATCAAAATCCACAAGTAATGCTGAATCACCAAGCAAGTTAGAATCACCAAATAATGCAATATTAACCAAGTTAGTGCAAACAGAGCACCATTCATTATCATCACATGCACAAATGGGATAATCACTCACAGATGCAAAATCAGGATAATCAGCACACCAATCAGCAAGAACATCATCAATCACATCAATGCAGAAAACATAATGATGTTCCCTAGGATGTTTCATGGCATCAAAGCTATTGAAATTCACAGATATATCACCAAACTCCATGGAAAGAGTACTAGAATGCACATCTATCTTAGTCCTAGCTGTTTTCATGAAAGGCCTCCCTTGAATGATTGGTGACCTACTATTAGGAGACTCACCCTCCATATCTAAGATGTAAAAGTCAGTAGGGAATATTAATTCATTAACTTTGACTAATACATTTTCAACTAAACCAGAAGGATGAGCATTACTCCTATTAGCTAACTGAACAACAACACTAGTAGGACATAAAGGACCAAGACCAAGAGATGTATAGATAGATACAAGCATGACTTTAATAGAAGCACCTAAATCTGAAATGCAATAATCAAATCTATAGTTACCAATAATGCAAGGGATAGAAAACGTCCGTGGATCTTTGCACTAGTGAGGCATGGTAGGCTGGATGAGTGCTGGTACATTCTGGTTCAAACTCACTCGTTCATTCCTCTTCAGTCGCCTCTTGTTGGTACACAACTCCTTCAGAAACTTGACATATTTTGGAATTTGTTTGACTGCATCTAAGAGAGGAATGTTGATCTCTACCCTTCTAAATGTCTCTAGTATATCCTTCTCCCGTGCTTTGTCTACCAACTTATTGGATTGAACTACTCTCTGAGGGAAAGGAAGAGGAATGAGAATGTCTTCTTCTTCACCTTGCTGCACTGCCTTTTTATTTTTAGAGTCAATCTTCACATTTTCTGACTCTTTTTCTGATGTGGAAGTCACATCTGTAGCTAGTTTAGGTTCCTTTAATTGCTTGCCAGACCGAAGGGAAATAGCACTCACATTCCCTTTAGGATTAGGAATTGTTTGTGAAGGAAGAGTGTTGGATCCCTGAGGTTGAAGATGGTTCAATGACGTTGCCAACTGCCCAATCTGCGTTTGCAAAGTCTAAATGGAAGTTTCAGTTTGCTGTTGGAACTGCATAGAGTTTGTGGCAAATTGCTTCATCATATCTTCAAGTGAGGAACCACCACCACTACTACTAGCCTGTTGTTGTGCCGATTATGGAGGTGCACATATGGCTGGTCGTGGAGGTGGTGCTGGCAAAGGTAAAGGAGGTGCAGATCGCTACTCGGAAATTCGTGGTCCGTACATCTTGTCTCCGGTAATTCCTGCATTTCGCGATATTGGTTACTCTGGTTCTGATTCTGGTTCCAACGAAAATTGGGGTGATTTCTCTAGCCCGAATTGTAAGTATTAGAAAAGGCATTATTCTACTGGTATTGTGGCTGTCCTAGAAAGACACCCACTGAAGCTACTGACTAGTCTTGATAAGCAGGATCATGCAGAGTAGGTCAAGAATCAGTAGAATGATAAGGGTCAGAACAGAACCCACATGAGTATGCAATTTGAGGAGGGGAAGATTGTATTGTCTGTGTCACTGCCAACTGTCTTACCAAAGAGGTCAGATCATCAAGTCTATTCTCTAATCTTTGAGAATCGTATTGGACTGTAGGTGTTTGAACATGGTAAACAGTAGGGGTAGTATTCGCACTGGTGCCAAACTGCTGAGAATTAGCAGCCATAGTAGATATTAACTCTCGAGCATCTTCAGGTGTCTTGCTATCTAAGGCCCCACCACTAGATGCATTCACAAAACTTCTGTCCAACGGTAACAAACAGTCATAGAAATATGTAATTAGGAGTTGGTCTGTAATCTGGGTAGCTAACACTCAATTGCTTGAACCTCTCCCAATACTCATACATGGTCTCCTTATTTATTTATTTGACACTAATGATCCCCTTCTGAATAGCAATGGCTCTTGAGGAAGGGAAGAACCTCACTAAGAATAACTTCTGCATATCATCCCAACTCCCAATAGATGATGGTTGCAAATTGTATAGCCAATCCTTAGCCACACCATCTAAGGAAAATGGAAAAGCTCCCAGCTTAATGTGGTCCTTATCAATTGCTTGAGGTTTCATCGTGCTGCATACTGCATGGAACTCCTTTAGATGCCTGTGAGGACATTCACTTGCAAGACTATGAAACTTGGGCAACAAATGGATAAGACCAGATTTTAGTTCAAAGTTAGCAGCAAGTTCAGGATATTGAATGCACACATTTTGATTGCCCACATCAGGGGTAGCTAATTCTTTCAAAGTAGGACGATATGCTTATTCTGCAATAATTTTTGAGTTAGCAAAATTGCTACTAGAATCAGTGAAAATAACAAGACTATTAGAAGTACTATCAGAAACAGAATCAGAAAGATCAACAGAATGGACATAATCAGAATGCTCACTGTAACATCCCATTTTCAAAAGCAGTATAATTTTTTTTCATCAGAGTAGAGCATTGGAGCGTAAGAGTTATGATACATATATTTCAAATGCCGTAAGTCGGCTGATTACACAAAGGCGGTACAATGACCGAGAGTTTTTATAGTAAATAACAACGAAGTGTCTCCCCGGCAACACTCATGCTTTGTGGCAACAAAAGAAATCCTCCGTGGGACTCTAAGCATCCGCTTGCCCTTATCTTCGGCGCTCGGTCCTCCTGACCCTGAAGCTATTTTAAATGCTGAGGTCCAAATGCACATCGGACCTCAGGTAACGGTTAACCTCATATTTACATACACAACATATGGAAGACATCATAGCATTAATCAAAACATAAGTATATAGCATATGGAAGATTAATATAACAACAATACACATCTCATGTAAAGTTATCTATGCTAACAGTACACATCGCATGTAAAGTTATCTACGTTAACAGTACACATCTCATGTAAAGTTATCTAATCAACTCACTCGTATAGTCGTCTATCACATATAAGTATACAGTAAATATCAGAGTTAGTGTTACAGTACGCGAACGTACCTTCGTTGACGGAAAACGGTACTTTTACGGAAAACGGTACTTTTTGACAGCGGGTGAAACAACGGTATGACAGCGGTACGAAAGCGGTACGTTTATCTCAGATATCCTATAAGGATAATATTTATCAATATCTAGCAGCATAACGGTGCATTTTAGGTACAAATTACCATTTTGCCCCCGAACCCCTAATCGGCGGAATTTCGCGGAGCATTTGTTTTCGCTCTATCTCTCCGGAATTTTGACAGATCTTTTCCCTCATCATATTTTCAAAATATATATCATATTTACCCCTAAATATGAGATCTAGACTATCTTGAAAATTTAAAGATAAATCTAGCATTCCTACTATATCTACCGAAAGAACTACCGAAACTAAAAACTAAGGACCGAAGAACTTACCCAGACTTTGCTCAGACTTTCTCTAACTTCTCTCTCTAACTTCTCTCTAAGGGGCAGATTTTTGGTGTGAGAAATGAAGAAGAGGAGCTTGGTATTTATAGAAGAGACGGATGGCAGAACGATAAATAATTTGAACTTCGTCGACGAATATGGACCGTAGGATCGCATTTTTGAGGACAAAACACTCTTGGCCCTCCATTTCTTGTGCAGACCTCCCCCTCCCCAATAGTCAACAAAATGATGTCATCTTGATGGTGACATCGAGCGTACCGATAAAGTTTCGGTCCGGTGTCCGAAACGTAATCTTGACGAATCGCGAAATCTTTTGACGAGTTTCGAAGTTTCTTTCTTTCTCATTAGGAATATCTAGTTTAATGAAATTTATGATCCCATTAAGGGTATTCTGTTATCTGCTGAAGATTTTAGGATAGATGTCTTCGGTTACGGAATTGAATTCCGTAAGCGTCAGCGTCTAGGCAAAAATCTACTGGTTTGTAATATGATCGACCTAAGTCACTAGATTCCTAATTCACGGCAACTACTTGTTTCAAGTATTGACTCTAAATCCTCTATCCGCATTTTCTCTCTCCTATCCGGTGTCTTAAACACCATGTTGGTTCAGAATGACACGAGACCGCTCAATTCGAGATAGAATTTCACCTGGTTCATAAAAAGTCCAGTGGTAAAAGACTAAATTTCTATATCTTGAGGTAGAATTTCATTTCCATATGTTCTCATATCTCCCGTTGGCTCTTTACCGATTATATTATTATTTTATTCAAAATATCTAGATATTTATTTATTTTTATTTTATTTTTTATTTAATTTTCTAAGCATAAAATATTTTATTAATATTTTATTAATTATTTAATTATTAATTTCGAATTTCTCCCTTAAATTAATTATTCACTAATTAATTTACTTATATCTTAATCTAAACAATTAGCCACTAATTACTTAATTAGCCACTTACTAATTGTTGATAATTTTCATAATTAGGATAAATTATTATCTCACAACTATTACTGACATTGGTATTTTATGTCCCATGTAAAATATTAAAAATCATGGGGCCATAAAGTGTTTTTAATATTATTATATTTATGCTTCTATATTTTTCAAGGAAATAATCCCAAAAATTCCTAAAATTAGAGACAACATACTTCCCAAGTTTTTGTCAATATTTAAAGTCATATGGGATTTATCATAATGTTTTCAAAGGCCATTTTGTGCCTTATAAAATACATTTTTCAAGGATTTTAGCTCTTTATCTGTCCTAATTCCCATAGTAATTACCTTAGAAAATAAGATAATTATTACTTATTATTTGAAACCACATATTCACCTATTTTCAATAGGTATTATTTACTAAAATATAATATTCCGAGATAAATAATTATCGGGTATTACACTCACAATCAGACTCAAGTTTAGTGTCTAATTTAGTATTAATCCTATGACTTAGTCTAACAACTCTTCTAGCAGTAAGAATTGTTCTTTCTATTTCAAGATCAAATGGTAACAAGTCTTCTGGATTAATAGTACTCCTAGTACTCATGCAGCTACACAAGGTAGAATTTGCAGACACTCAGAATTACGAAAATGCCACCAGACACTCAGAATTACGAAAATGCCACCAAAAGCGGTAAAAAGTTGAAAAAAAATCTAAGACAACACAAAAACAAAAAACCATGTTAGAAATTGACCAAAACAAGTCCAGAAACACTATCAGATGATTTTTAAAATTTTTGGGACTTGGACAAGGCAACTCCTACACCATTGGGGAACCCAAAAAAGGAATAAAAAAAAACTTCAAAAAATTGAAAAAGTGGTCTAAATGATGGAATTTGGCTAAAATCTCAAGACCACATGGCGCAAGCATGTGTCCTAGTCATTAGGCCATTTTCTACCACTGTACCAAATTTCAGCAAAATCAGAGACACTCCAAAAAAAATGCCCTAGTAGAAATCACAAAATCAAAATCTAAAATAGTGAAAAAATGGTCTAAACGTTTGAATTTGGGGAAAATATGTGAGACCTCACTTCTATTTAGGAAGTGCCTCTTGCTTAGAATGCCCAATTCCTTGTAAATAAGACCAAGTTTGAGTGATCTGGGTCAGAAAAATTTCTGTCTAGCCACCCGAACCACCTACATGACGCTATTTACACTATTGTTACTAATCAAACCGATGCAAATTCCATGGTAGCGGCGCCATATTTTGACAGTGATTTGCCGTGTCTCTCAAAATAACCAAATTCAATAAAAGATTTGCAGTAATAGGGAACTTGGGTTGTTTTCCCAATGAATTCGCAATAGGTTTGAATGGACAGTAAGAACGAAACAAAATAGTAAAAAGGGGGGGCGATTTTTGGTTCAAATAGAATAAAAATGAAATAAACACAGATTAAACAAATAAACAGAAGATCAACCCAGGATTTCCAATTCCACCACTTCCCTTCCTCGAACAAAAACAGATTTTGAAATGAACTCGTGACTGATTCTTGACGAACCGAAATCTATGCGTTTGTCCAGAAAAACCCTGAACTAGACGATCGCCTAGTGTTTATTCGAACAGTGGCGTGTCATTGTGCGATCGCACAACAAGCACTTAAACCTAGTTCGAACTTGATCCTTGGGATATCTCAATCTGGGTGTTAAATCTAACACCCAATCCGAAAGTAAATCGAATCCGAAATTACAAAATAGAAACAAATTTGTTATCGTTAAGAATGAGTCTTCTGGATAGTGGAATCCTCAATCCGTGGGCAAATCACGGTAGCTTAGCCCGTCATGGCTATGCGAACGAAAATCGAACGAAATGAAGAAGTTCATCATGAATACGAAGAACACGAAGAATAGTTGAGAGAATTTCAAAACTTCTATTTCAATATGAAAATAATAAAAAGTGAATGACTAAAGTGTTGTAGCCACTATTTGACTTAAAGTTAACCTAAAATGGAAATGGGCTCCAATGGTTCAGCCCAAAACAAAAATAAAATAAAAGTGGGCTTTAATTACAAAATTTGAGCCCAAATAAAAATCCAGAAATATACATCTAAGTTCAGCTCCAAAATCGACCGACCTCTTATCCGAATTTGCCCTTAACGTCTTCATAACAATTGTAGCTCTTTGAATCATTTGAAATATGAAACAAGAATGAGGCAAATCCGATGTCTGGTTCAACAGTTATGATAAAAATAGTGAAGCAATGTAAAACTGGAATTTTATTATTAAAAATGACTAAAATATAATGAAAGGCCCAAAGCCCAAATAAGTATAAAAGCCATTATTTATTAACTAAAGAGTCCTAAATTATTAATCAAGAGATAAAAATAAGTGTATGAAATATTCAATTATCAGAGTCCTTAATTCCCCTACCCGTGGAAAGATAAACACAGAATCTACCTGGTTCCGAATTACTTAGCACATAAGAAAGTAAATGCAGAACCTACCTAATTCCGAATTCCTTTAGCACATGGGAAGACATGTTATTGGCCAAACAACAAAATACATAAATGTAATCAACTGTGTGTGCAAGACACAAATCTATAAGCATGGCAATTACATATAAACATACACATGTCATAGAGAATTAGAGTTACTACCTGACTACGTCCAAATTCTTTGTGGTGCGTGCGAGCTCGGGAAATCATATAAAACTTGGGAGGATGACCCTTATTAAATACAGACCTTCAAACATGATATAAGAGTCATAATTATCATGTTAACCCCATTATAAACTGCCTCCAGATTTCAATGTTGTCTTTAAAATTCCATATCTGGAGTTCTAGGTGTCCAAATCAAGTGTTTCAAAAGCCTATGGACTCTTTATTGAGACTAGTTTATGGGAAAATTGATTTCAACATTTTAACATAAACCATTCGTTCCCATATTTTCAAAATGGACTGTCATTCATAAAGTTTTCCATAACAAAATTCCAATTTCAAAAATTCATACCTCCTTACATACTTAACCAAAATATGTGTTCTTTAGCTCAAATTACAGCTCAAGGAGTTAACTTTATGTTCACAAAGTTTCATGGTCAAAGGAGGTCATTTACTTAGGTTTTAACCTTTTTGCAATTCATCACTCCAGAATCACGAAGGAAGTTTTCCAGAAACGTGATCCATTTTCCAAAGATCATATCTCGAGCTATAGACCTCCGTTTTAGGTGATCCAAAGCTTGATTTAAAGCTCAAGGAGTGAATTTTATTGTGACAAATTTTGTTTAGAAACTAGACCTCTAACCCACAAAAATGTCATGCACTCTGAAAATCAGAGGTGAGAAAAATAATATACAACTTCACCTCTTGGCTCAAATATCTTGGAAATCAGATATTACACACTTAAAACCCACATGCACGGTTTACAAACTGATTTCAAGAGCCAAAGAAGTTTAAATCCAATGGAAAACATTCAGGGAACTCACCTAAAGTCAAAACTAGTGTTGCATGTGACAATTAAAGGTTTCTTGTTCTTCTTGGATTCGATCTCGTGGTTGGAAGGAAGAAGAGGGTGACCGGATGGGAAGGAGGGGAGGATCTGATTATTTGGGGGAGGGGGATGCCACCTGAAAATGAGATAGGGAGGAGTACAATCATATTTGAAGAAGTGTGTATGTGGTGTTATGCATGCATGCATGCCACTTGTCGAACAAGAAGGGAGAAAGGTGACACTTGTTAAGCTGCATGACGCCATTTGTCATGTGGGAGAGGAGGAGAAGACAAGTGTCTTCTTGCATGTGTAGGTGTATGTGTGGTGTTTCCAAGTGTCATAGTTTTGGAGGGAATAATGGGTGGGCATGGTTTTCGAGAAAGTATCATATATGTTGATTTTCGTTTGGGTTTTGCTGTTGTTGCCCCGATTTGCGTGTTTGGGTTATGTTGTTGCCTCGATTTGCATGTTTGAGTTTTTTTGTCTCGATTTGTGCGTTATTATTTCCTGGATTTATCCAATATGACCAATGTCTTCTAAAAAATCGTAGGGCATACCCGTCTGCCCTGAAAATGCCGTATACTTACTTATACCGGCATATTTTTGCTCAACTAATTGTTCTATACCTCAGGACATAGTTCGGGTGGCATCTTTCTACTAACTGATTAACACTGTATAAGTGTTCTGTGCCCTTATGTACTAACACTTTAATCCCACGACCTTTACATACTAGGTCCACTGACCAGTATGTCCGAATTACTTAGTCCTCGAGAGGCTTCTTATCTCCCAACATTCTTGGGACTCTTCTCGAGTTGGGCTTAACCATTTGCCTAATTTAGGCTTATTCTCAAATCTCATGACCCAAAATACTGGATGTTACATTTCTTCCCCGTTCAATAAATTTTGTCTTCAAAATTTGTTACATTTATTGGAGTCTCTGAGCCATAATCTGTGGATACTTTTTCTTCACGTCCTCTTTTGCTTCACAGGTTGCTTCCCCAGGAGACATTCCTTTCTAGACCACTTTCATGAACAAGGTACTCTTGTGTTTGAGCCGCTTCTCCTCATGATCAATAATCTGTTCTGGTTCGACCACAAAGGTATGATCATCTCATATATTCCCGTCGTCATACTCAAAACTATGTTTGGGGTCCAGTTGATACTTTTTCATTTGAGATACATGAAACACATTTTGGAGCTTGCTTTAATTTGGGGGTAAAGCTATTTGATACATGACTGGTCCCCATTAAGTAATATTTTAAATAGATCAACATATCACGTGCATAGCTTTCTTCTTTTCAATGCTCTACCAACACCCGTTACTGGATACACTTTTCGACATACGTGATCTCCAATCTCAAACTTGTTAGTTCTTTATGTGTTTTGATGATAACTGACAATTGTAAACTCAAATTGAAGTTTGTCTTTGGTAAGTTAAAAACTTACTATGAAAGGCAAACTCAAGTTTGGGATGTCAAACTCGAGTTTGGTCTTGACAGAGAGTAGCTCAACTTTTATGGACTTAGCCAAACTCTAGTTTGCTTTTGTAAACTTGAGTTTGAGTAATACAGAGAGCACTCAAAGTTTTTAAACTTAAGGCAAACTCGAGTTTGTGCAAGACAGAGAGGCTTCAATATTTTATGAACTTAGCCAAACTCTAGTTTGCTTTGGAAAACTCTAGTTTGAGCTTGTCTGAGAGTTCTTAAGTTTCCCTTGCTTTCAAGGAAACTCGAGTTTGTGGCAAGCAGAGAGATTTGCTTTATTTTGAACTTAAGAAAACTCCAGTTTTGTTTTATAAACTCCAGTTTGCGTTAGGCAGAAAGTTTTCAAAGTTTTCTCTCTTTTGAGGAAACTCGAGTTTAGTTCATACAGAGAGTTCCTCAATTCTCTGATGTTTTTGAAAACTCCTGTTTGCGCTTTGTGGACTTAAACCCATTTTCACTTCAAAAGTCCCAAACTCGAGTTTGTCACTTATTGACTCGAGTTTGCTCTTGTTTTTTCAAAATGCTCTTCAAAGTTCAAATCGCGACATTCTTCTCTAGATAAAGCAAACTCGAGTTTGTGTTTATGAACTAAAGTTTGGTTCCTGAAGAATAGTTGCAAACTCCAATTTGCTGGAACAAACTCAAGTTTGCATTGCTAAGTTTGAAAACCAAATTGTTTGAATTTTTGAAATCTTTATGTTTGATCTAGATACTTTTTATCATCACTCCTTACTATTCCCAACTATGTTTAATTAGTTTATTAGTGAGTTTCAGATGAATTAAAGAGTGTTAAATGAAGATTTAGCATAAAGTAAAAAGTGACGTCAGCGCATTTATTGCTTAGTCCAACGGATTAATATTTTGGACAATCATTCTCTACACTTTGCAAAGGGATTAATGTTTTCTTTCTCTATCAAGAAGCTGCTCTTCCAACGGATTAAATTCAAGGGAAGTCAACCATAAACTTCTGTGCACCTGGATTAAGAGAAGATTAGAGAGAGAAGAGGCCAAAGTGTTCCTAACAGCTAGTCTAATGTCTCCAACGGTTACACTGATCAATCCAACGGTTATCTAATGCTCTCTTCATATATAAGGAGTTGCATTCAAGTCTTCTAAAAAAACAATCTACAAAAAATGAATTGCATTCAAAGTTCCAACTACTCTTTCAGTTTTCTACTTGTAAAGTATCTTTTGATACATTTGTACTTGTGATTATCTTATCTACTCTTTATGAGAGTTTCATTTCCTGAAATCATTTATTGTAAGAATCTCAAGTCAAGGGGACTTGGAGATTGGGTATATCAATTTACAACTTGTAAGGGGGAGTGTATCCTAGTGAGAGGATAACTTTCAAGTACAAAGTGTGTAACTGATTTGAGAGATAGTGAAAATCCCAGAGTGTCTGGGGACTGGACGTAGGTCAAGGATTTGGACCGAACCACTATAAATCTCTTGTGTCAACTTCTCTCCTACGTCTATGTTCTACTCTATTTTCATTCCCTATTAACAGAGTATTTTAAAAGAATTTTTAAAATCCCCAATTCACCCCTTCTTGGTGATTTGCTCCATTTACAAAACTCCAAAGGTTTCCTCTCTTGACAACATATCTCTTCTGTTTGCTTTGTGTTGCTAGTAACCTCTTCTGGATCAACTCTATCTATTCGGAGGTTTGGTCTACTATATCTGACCCAAACAAACTCCTTTCGGACAACACTGTCCAAAACTAGAGCGACTAACATTTTTATTCTTGACATCTCTTCGAATGGAGCCACTCGAATGTTTGCACCAATGCCTTGCTCGCTTTACGACTTGAAAGGTTTAAGAGTTGTAGTTGTAGTTATAGTAGTGGTTGTGTTGTTGTTGTTGTTGTTGTTATTGTAATTGTTGTTGTAGTTGTAATTGTAGTTGTAGCTGTAGTGATTGTAGTTGTAGTTGTAGTTATAGTGGCTGTAACATCCCTATTTTCATGAACAATGTACGAAGCGTGAATTAATGAATTACTGAGAAGTTTTTTTTATTACAAATAAATTGTTTTCTTTGATGAAACCTTCTAGATTAATTAAGTAGTTAAAATGACATATTAAGTAAATGATTTTAATGACTTTGTGAAAATGTAAAATTCACTATAATAGTGACTTAATTTTCGGTCAAATATTGTTTTAATTAAATTAGGGCCAATATGTCACACCCGTCGGGGTGCCGACATTCTTTACCTTAATCTTATGCAGTAATGTGGCAAAATTAGAAATAGCTCATTATACTGATATAACGGAATTTAAATTTTGATTATATGACAGGGGTATTCCCAGGGTTTATATCCCTTTACATTCATTTAAAGACAGTGAAAATTAAAACCAACTAAACACTAATCACTGTCACCCCTCAGTCCTTCAAGATGTCCCTCCGCTGAGCCGCCTTCAAGCAACACTCCCTCCTCGAACCATGTGCATCACTTCTCTTCCTGTGCTTGTTGGATA
Organism: Acacia melanoxylon; assembly: GCA_019022615.1. Classification (NCBI taxonomy): domain Eukaryota; kingdom Viridiplantae; phylum Streptophyta; class Magnoliopsida; order Fabales; family Fabaceae; genus Acacia; species Acacia melanoxylon. The sequence continues at coordinate 2,208,219 of JAFJYJ010000014.1, forward strand.
TGATTAGTTTTGATGATGTCTTATATAGATGCCATTATTAAGAGCAAAAAGCTTGTATAATATATTTATCTCCTACATTGAATAACTACTTTATTTATTATAGATTAGTCCAAGTTGAATAATAGATCAAGAAGGAGATAAGAGATTTCAAAAAGAAGAAATTGGAGAGAATGTCGAGTTCAAGAAGAAGATGAAATATTGAAGAAGGTAGAACTTGCAAAGAATGATAAGTACAAGTTGAATGACGGAGAACGATCAACAAGAAGATCAATAAATAAGTATTGAATTAGAGAAAGAAATTGAATCAAAGAAGATGTGAAGTCAAATGATAAAGAATGATCAAGAGAAGAAGAAAGAAAGAAGAACTTGTTGAAAGAAATGAAGATATCATTATTCAAGTTTCTAAGACTGATTCTAGAAGTCTCCACGATCAAATGGGAGTTGGAATGGCTCAATTCGGAGTTAAAACAGGCAAATATGAGGTTTGGGATGAGCAAACTCGAGTCCCAAGGTTTAAACTCAAGTTTACTACCTTGCTACAGTGATTTTCTTCTTGGATAAGAGAAAACTCGAGTTTAGGACTCAAAACTTGAGTTTGGAACTCAAAACTCGAGTTTGTCACTAACTAACTCGAGTTTGTAGTGTCTTCAGCATCTCTGGACTAGGAAAACTCGAGTTTACACCACTATTCAGCAACTCTGTTCTACTCTATTTCACGTTTCAGCTGAGTGAGGTCTGGTAATTTGATGATATCTCCTAAACCAGAGATTGAATTGAGGTAAAACCAGTGGCATATGAAAATAGACTTCCAATGCGTCATTCCGATATAAAATTAAAGCCCAAAGGAGTTCAGATCAAGGAGCTATGAATTTTGGAATTTGATAGTGAAATTCACGCCACACAGCAACCAGGTCCAGAAGATCATCCAAACTCGAGTTTATAAGTTGGAAACTCGAGTTTCCATCAGACAGAGAGCAGCGAACGTTAGAGCATCTTCCAAACTCAAGTTTGTGAGACCAAAACTCAAGTTTCGATCAGACAGAGAGGAACCTGGAGTAACGCAACAACCTAAAAACTCGAGTTTTCAAATGCAAACTCGAGTTTACATCTCTGCTTCAGAAAATCACAGTTTCGGAAATCTTGATTCTTTTGATAAACATCCAAATGATTACCCAAATGACTTATAATACTTCTTAACATTATTTATATCATTTGTGTACATGTTTCAGATGATCAAAGGTTGTTAAACTAAAGATTAAGGGTAAAGTAAATGCTGATGTCATAGCTGGTTCAGAAAACGAAGTTCTAACGGCTAGTTCCAACTGATATCAAACGGCTACTATTCATAATGGTCATATTCTCAACGTTCAGATGATCTTCATCTATAAGTAGAGACACATCCCAGATGGAGAAAAACGATGGCAAGAGCTTGCACTGTCAAAATGCCCAAATTCTGAATCTATAGCTCATCTCGTACACACTCTATTTTCAATGCTTACATAGTTTATCATAGAGAGTGAAATTATTTGTAATGTACTTCAGTGTTTATCTTATTCACTTCTGAGAGAGAAGATTCATTATAAACATTATATCTGTTTATTTGAGAGTTACTCAAGATTGGGTGATCTTGAGTGGGAAACAGATTGTAACCTTACATTGTGTAAGGGGGAGTATCTCGGTGAGAGATTTGTCTTCACAAGTGCCTGGGTGAACTTTGGGATTGTAAAGGCTTCTTTTGTGCCCGGGTTAAACAAGAGGATAATGGATTGAAAATCTCAAGTGGAGCTTGAGGACTGGACGTAGGTCAAGGATTGGACCGAACCATGATAAATCTTAGTTTGCATATTCTCTTCCCTTATCTCTTATATTTCTAGCATAATCATTTGAATATCTGACTATTGGTTTATGCATCATTACTATCATACATAATGCATTTACTGAGATGCGAAAAGATTTTCAAAGTTCCTAAGTTTTTATTATTCACCTAATTCACCCCCCTCTTGGGTTCAGCCGGTTCTTACAGTGCTCACTTATCTATTGGTTGGTAGTGGAGGGTGAGATTCTGAGGAATCCCAGTAGAAGACAATACCAAACAATGCATGCAAGATAAATGCTAATGTATGATATACTTGTCTTGCACAAGCCCTTGTTAACATAATGACATATCTGCATACTCAATGCTTCATGCATCATACTCATGGTCATAGCATAATCATAAATAGACCTTCAATTATTCAAGTATATTAAACATAGCAAGAAAGTATAGCAATCAAACATATACATACAAGCAATAATATCAAATACATGCAAGTAAGGTAAGCCTACTACCTTTTAAAGACTACTATCCTTACTCGGGTTCCTTTTTTGTCAATTGTCAGGGTTGCTTGAAGTTCTTTCCTTCTCCTTCTGGCCCTAAGGACATAACCATACCTTTAGAACCAAGGAAAATGAATGTTTTTTTAAAAACCTTGTTAACCCTTATTTCATTAGGGTTTAATTAAGTAACTTAAACTTGTTACTTTCAGCCTTTATCTTTCACTGCCTTTGAAAGTCCATCAACTTCAATTATTTTTAATTAATTTCAAAAAAATCATTTTAATGTTCCATCAACTCTCACGTGTTACTAGAGAAGTCCACTTTCATATAAAAAAAATACTTTCAAAGGTCAGCACTTCTCAAATAATTCCCAGATTTTACGTTTCCATTGACTGTCCTGTTAATCTTTCAGAATTCATAGATTATCTTTAAAACTTCATATCCAGAGTTCTAGATGTCCAATTTAAGTTGTTTAAAACCTATGAACTCCTTATTAAGTCTATTTTTTTGGGAAAAGTGGTTTCAAAATTTAATCACATGCAATTCATTCCCAGATCCCAAAAACGTTACAACTGTTCAGATTGGTTTCCAAAACTCAGGGTCATTTTGTACAATTTATTTCTCTCTAACTAGAGCTTAGAAAAATACAAACTACCTACCATTTAAATAAATGCATGTCCTCTATATTAAGGAATATTTTCAGAATTTTTAAATTACTTTTACTTTCTCAAACAACACATACAAGCGACAGACCTCAGAATTTCCAAAACTGGCAGTTTTGACTTCCTTAATGAGCTTGTTATTTTATGTGTATAAAAACCTTAAAAAATTCATCAAAAATCATATTCCCACACAAGTTTTTATAAGGAACATGATGGTGGTCTCACACAAGTTTCTACACAAGTTGGTGGTGTAGAAAGGAGGAGGAGATGTGGAAATAAATGAACGGTTGTCGGTGATTTGAAGAGAGGAGGAGGATGATGGAGTTGGGAGGTTGAGAGGAGGATGGTTTGGTTGGAATAAGGATGAAGATTGTTGAAGATTGAGAGGAGAGAAGGAGAAGAGTTGAGAAAGATTTTTGAAGTGTTAAGGGGGAGGAGGCACCGTGCAAATGAATAAGAGAAGGAAGGGAATATAGTTTTGTATGTGTATGTGTTATGTTGCATGAGTAGCATGTGTCATTGTTGTAGGTGCCCATGTGTGCATCAATTGTTAGAAGAAGGAGAGGTGTATATTATATTTGTTGGTGTTGTGTGTGTGTGTAACCGTGTATGTGTGTGTGTGAGAAAAGGAAGGGTTGGTTTTGGAGGGAAAAAGAGGGAGAGGGTTGTGTGTGTATTGGGCTCCTTTTTACCCCTTTGAGCCATGGCTTATTGGACCTTCTCAATGGTCTAATTGGCCTTTCCATAAATCACGGTATTAAGACCAATGGCGCTCTCTTTGGTTAACCTTGCTCAAGTTCCTCTGTCTACAGAGGAGAATGACTTAATTCATCGGAGTTCAAAGAAGGATAAAAATAGCGAATGTGGTGATTATGGCAAAGAGTGGCCTAAACTTAACATTAAAGGGATGCATCTTCGGTTCCCTGGGATGATATTTGCTGACAAGAAGGATAAAAATCACCTAGAGGGGGTGAATAGGTGGTGATTAATTGGCAGAGAAAGAGAAGAGCCTAAACTTAACATTAACACTCGGGATTTCACTATCTTGATACACACAACTCTCGAGTAATCCTCTCACTAGGACTTACCCCTCTTTACAAGTTGATGACGGGATGATCCTTTCTCCCGACAAGTTGTAAGCTACTCAAGATACCTCTATCTTGAGATTTTGAACGAATAAGACTCTCTCACGAGTAGATAAATGATAAACACGAAGCTCAATAATATCCTAAGATATATACGTAATAGAAATTGAACACTTTGAATGCTTTGTATCGTGTATGCGTTGGTTGTGTCCACTTGATGAATTCAATCCTTCGGGTATTTATAAGTTGAAGCTTGAGGACCGTTGGAAGGATTTGAATCTGCCCGTTTGAATGTTTGAATATGTACGTTGGGAGTCTTCAAACATTCGCGCCTTCCTCGCTTAGCCACGATCGAGTGTCCGTTTAATTGGGTCTTTTGAGTTGTCACTCACGTGCTCTTGGACAAAGGATAGCTTAAAATATTGATTCCGTGCTTTTTCTTTGTTATGGGCTAGCCTTAATTGGGTTCAGCGCTTTGTCTCGTTTCGTCTCTCTTGGTGCTTGATAGCTCATTAAAATTCAAACTTCAATTAATTATCTGAAAAAATGACTCAGAGATGATTAATCATAATACAAATAATATTGAATTCTGTTTTGGAAAGTATAATCAATTTAATCAAATCATTCGTTTGATGTTGTAGAAGATATGTGCTTGCGATATATCAAGTATCCAAATCTATATACTCGAGTATCCGGTGAAGGAACACTTGACGGATGCTTCATTCTTATCAATACTCGAGTAGCATCCGTTTCTTTGAAATGAATAAGCTCGGAGAAAACACATTAGCAAAAACCAGTACTTGAGAATTCAGTTTAGTGTAGAAAGATTAAAATAGTTAACTAGATCATTTAAAATAAGATTATAGAATAAACATGTTTGCTGTCAAGTTCATGGTGCTGATCATTCTTGGGAATGTGCAAGAACTTGAGTCGAGAATCATTTGAAAGTGTAAAACTGAATTTGATCATTTCTCGATCATTCTCGAGAATTACCCAGTGATTCTCGAGAACCATTCTCGAGAATCAAGCTGACAGAAGCGAGCCTCAGTTATGAAGTCGAGCATACTCGAGAATTGTTTGTCAATTCTCGAGAACCATTCTCGGGAATGACTTTCTCATTCTCGAGAATCACTTGTGAACCAGAAATCACAGAAGCGAATATCAGATAAGCTTTCGATAATACTCGAGAATCCTTTTTGATTCTCGAGAACCATTCTCGAGAATTAGTTCTAATTCTCGAGAATCACTTCAGAACCAGAATGCATCAGAATAGACTATCGGCCATTCTCGAGAACTTGCAGGAACTTGACTCGAGAATTAGTTCTGAAGATATATCAAATGTGTCCAAGCACTCATGTTCATAAACCTTTTTCCATTTCAATAAGAATCAGCTCCAAACTAGTTGTATTTTGTCCATTAACATCGATGAAAGGAGGTTGTTCTTATCCGGCGTTTTTGACAACCAGAACGTACTACCAACTTCAAGATACCATATATCCTTCAATTTATCTTTGGTTTCTTCGTTCATGATGTTTATGAAAAGTTATTTGAGTCTAGTTTCCAATGGCACTGGTTTCAGCTCATTTGGATTTGCCGTTTGTGAGATATACTCAAATTACCGAAGGTTGGTCTGGACTGCAACGGTGATTTGTGTTTCGGTTTGTAAAAATCATAGGTCTCTCATCTGAACTCCTTTGGACTTGATATTTTGTCAAAAGTACGTGTTGGATGTCTAGTTTCATATGCCACTGGTTTCGTGTCAATCCGATTCCTGGTTTGTGAGATATCGTCAAATTACCAGAGGTCGCCCAAACTGAACGCAAAACAGAGCTGCTGAAGCATTGCTGAATCCCGACCATTCTCGAGAATCAGAATGTCATTCTTGAGAACCATTCTCGAGAATGGGTTTTCAATTCTCGAGAATTGCCTCCAAATTTCACATATTCAGTACATTCTCGAGAATCAAGTTTCTATACTCGAGAATTGCTTGAGAATGAACTTGTGACTCTTTTTAACTCATCTTAACTCCAAATTGAGCCGTTCCAACTTTCGTATCATCGTTGATACTTCTAGAATCAATCTAGGAACTTGTATAATGATTTTCTCATTCCATTCAACAAGTTCTTCCTTTCTTTCTTCTCTTTTCTTGATCATTAAACTTCACATCTACATTAAATATCAGAATTAGTCAAAGTAGAAGATAAATGTAGTATGCAAGCTTTTTGCTCTAGATAATGACTTCCATATAAGACATCATCAAAACTAATCATAACCAACATAAACTGGGATGAGAAGATGGAGGAGGATACTGTAGCTAATGCAGGCTTATCTGATGACAGTATCTCAGATAATGATGACAATGATCCTCTGTGTAAGATTAAGGAAGACCCAAAGCAAAATTTTCCCACGTTTTCCTTCTTAGGGAGAATGAAAAAAATGCTTATATAAAGCGTGGAATCAAGCCGTCATTGTGAAATTGCTAGGAAAAAGCATTGGTTATAAACTCCTATTGTCTATCCTTCAAAACTCTGGGTTAAGAAAGGGGTCCTCAGTTTAATCAACATTAGAATTGGGTTTTTGTGTGGTTAAATTCACTAACAAGGAGGACTATTTCAATGCCTTAACTGGAGGTCCATGGATGCTATTTGACCATTATGTCACTGTGAGACCGTAGGAACCTCAGTTTCAGCCAAAGACAGCAAAAATAAACAAACGTGGCAGTCTGGGTAAGAGTACCTAATGTGTCGCTAGAGTACTACAACAAGGAGGCATTGAAGTGGATTGGGGATCGAATAGAAGAGATCATCAAGATTGATATAAATACCTCTAATCACCTTAGGGGACATTTTGCTAGAATCTGTGTACTTGTAGATTTAGAGAAGCAGCTAATGTTATGTTTTTTTCTCGATGGGGAAGAACATTACTTGGAATATGAGGGCTTACATGGGCTCTGTACTGGATGTGGATGTTATGGGCATAAAATGGATGAGTGCAAATCAAAGCCTAAATCCACTGGAATAGGGACCATCATCGGAGGGAAGGGCGTTACTGAGGTTAATGAGGGCGAGACGATGGAGGTTTCAAGCGTTAAGGCTGGAGTCGAAGTCGGCACCGACGCTGATTCTTGGAAATTCGTCCAAAGACCCCACCGGCAGAAGAAACCTAGTAATGAGAAGTCCCAGGGCGATTTCTGGCGACAGGAGGAGGGTTCCAGATTTGGCATGCTTGCCGAGGAAGAAAAAGGTAGGGATGATGCGCAAATTGTGACAGGTCAAACCGAGGTTCAGATTGTGGCTGTCGAGACCAATATCCCGCGACGACCTAGTTTAGATTTGCAGATCAAAGAGAACAAAGGTGAGACAAAAAATAAAGCTAGGAAAGAACATGGTCAGGGGAAGGAAAGCAAAGTGAAGGGTCAGAATCGTAAGGGTTCGAGGAAGGAGAAAAGGGCTAGAGAGATGGAGAAAGATGAAGGAAAAAGTAAGGGGATTTTGTTGCTAACATATGGCGAGGAGGACGTCTCGATGTACAGTGCTGTGCAGGCGTCTGGATTAAAAGAAGATATAGCTGTTAGTGAAGTTGATACTTCAGCGTGGGACCTAGGGTTGATGATTCTGCAGAGGCGGTATTGGTCTCTCACTCAATTGGGTCTATTGAGTCTAATGGGCCTGTTGTTTTCAATGGGGTCGAGACTCTGGGTAGGTTACATGGTAAATTTTTTGGGCTAGCTCCAATGATGTGGACCCAAATTTGGACATGGACCTTGATGGAAAAGGGGGAGATATTGTGGACATGGTGGTACCCGAGACCTAGTATTATCTTGAGAATTAATTGGACTTGCTCTACACTTTTGCTGTCTGATTAGTATTTTAATGGATACAAATATATTTTATTGGAATGTGGGGGGGCTTGTGGGCCTAATTTATTTCAGAACATCAAATTGGTTTGTGTAAAAAGCAATCCCGCTCTGATCTTCCTGTCTAAGATGAAGTGTTAGACGAGTAAGAAGCTCTTGTGCTTGAGCAAACTGGGCTTTGATAAGTCAGCTTGCGTTCCGAGTGTAGGTCGTTCAGGGGGCTTTTTTGCTGCTTGGAGGTCTGACCGATCTACCATGGAAGTTATCTCACAATGAAGACAACGTTTCCATTTTCCTTGTCGATTTACCAGTGGATGTGATTTTTTTGTGACGGCGGTGTATGCCCTTCCTAATCATTATCACTAGCAGCTCCTTTGGTATGAGTTGCAGGGTTATGCAACATCGATGAGGGAGCCGTGGGCGGTTATAGGTGATTTCAATGATATTGCATTTTCGAAGGAGAGGACGGGTGGGCTGGGTTTCCAGGCTTCTAGTTGTTCCCTCTTCTAGGACAAGATTCGGGATTGTAATTTAGTTGGCCTTGGGTCTATGGGTCCTAAATTTACCTGGAGGGGTCCTAAGCTAGCAAGTGGGCGAAGACTGTTCGAGAGATTAGATCGAGTCATTGCTAATGAAGAATTCATATCGTGCTTCTCGAAATGCTCTGCTCAGGTAATGCCTAGAACTCGATTTTCTGATCATAACCCGTTATGTTTTACATGTGTGAACAGTTTTATGCCCCGTAGAAATAACCATCCATTCAGATTTGAGGCTATGTGGATCTAGCATGATAACTTCTCTGATTTTTTACGAGACTCCTGGACTCCTAGTGGAAATATTAATCATTCTCTGGAGGTGCTTCAGCCGTTGCTTGGTCTGTGGAACAAAGAGGTGTTTGGTATGATTGAGCACAAAAAATGAGCTTAATAAATAGACTTGATGGCATTCAGAGATCATCTAGGTATCTTCATTCTGAGTTTCTTTGCAATATGGAAATTGACCTACAAGAGGAGTTAGAAAGGCTCTTAAAACTGGAGAAATTAAATGGTTTCAAAAGTCGAGAAGTGAATGGATTACCAAGGGTGATAGAAATACCAAATATTACCATTTGAAGTTCAAGATGCGTAGCAGGAGAAATAAAATTCTGATGTTGAAAGATGAACATGGGGTTTGGGTGGACAATGAGGAAGAGCTTAAGTCCTTAGTTCTCCGCTATTTCAGAAATATTTATTGTTCCGAGCCTCTAGATACTCCTGACCTGGTCACTAGAACTCATTTTCCAACCATTGAGCCTCATGTTCCTTTGATGCTCTCTGGTGTGCCTGTGGATGAAGAAATTAAGAAGGCTTTGTTTTCTATGGGAAGTTACAAGGCTGTGGGTATTGATGGATTTCCTCCCTTGTTCTACAAGTCTAATTGGAACATGGTGGGTCCTACTCTATGTGATTTTGTTAAGAAGGTGTTTAAAAGGGAAATTTCTCTTGTGGAGGCTAATCAAACACTCATTTCTTTAATTCCGAAAAAGAGATAGTGTTGAGTTAGTGTCTCACTTTAGGCCTATTTCTCTATGTATGGTTCATTATAAATGTATCACTTAGATATTAGCTATGCGGTTGAGGGGAATCATGAAAGGTTTAATTTCTCCCTTCCAATCTAGCTTTATTAAAGGTCGATGCATTCAGGATAATATTGTAGTGGGGCAGGTGATGAGCACAAATTATACCATGTTTTCCATGTACTTCATGATCGAATTGAAGGGTGAATAAAAGCTTAAACTGCAAACAATCCAAGCAAAAAGGCATATATTCATGATATAGGGAACGAAAGGATGGAAACCATTTACATCCTGAACATGTGCTAAGAAGAGCAAATTACATTGTTTTAAAGAACGTATAGCAAAGCTGATACGATGCTATAGCATTCCGACCGCAACTCGAAAGGCAATAAAAAGCATCACGAAAGCTATAGCAAAGTAAAGGACGCAATGCTATGCGGCATATTTTCTGACCCTTTTATCTAGCTGATTTCAGGAATAGAAATAAAAGATCGAGATCAACAAGTAGATTGCTGACATAATGAAATAGAAGATGCGGAGGATCAAAACGGAAAGATTTGAAGAATCTCACAGGATCCGCATAATCAATCTACAAACAGAAGATGCGATAGATCTCGACAGATTTGGAAAGCCAAGCTAGCTTAACTTGCGTCACACGAAAGTCCGAATATAAAAGGAAACAGCAGGACAACCCTGGAGGAGAGTCGCAGAGAGCCAACACAAGATTACACATTCGGCCGACTCAAAAGAAGGAGATGAAAGTGGAGTTAAATCACCAAGAGGGGGGTGAATTGGGGATTTTAAAAATCTTTTCAGAAATGCTATGTTTTTTAACACTAAAAACAAAGATGAATTAGGATGAGAATAGAAGAGCAAGACACAAGGATTTATACTGGTTCGGTCCAATCTCTTGACCTACGTCCAGTCCCCAGACTCTCTGGGATTTTCACTATCTCTATTGATTACACACTCTGTACTCAAGAGTAATTCTCTCACTAGAACTTACTCCCCTTTACAAGTTGTAATCAATGAACCCAATCACCAAGTCCCCAGACTTGTGATTCCTTACAATAAATGATTTATAGAAAAGAAACTCTCTTTAAGAGTGGATAATGCTAAACACTGAAGCTTAATGTATCAACAGATACATTACAAGTGAAAACTGAAAGAGTAGTTGGAAACTTGAATGTATTTTGTTTTCAGCAGATGTGTTGGTTGAGAAGACTTGAATGCTGCTCTATTTATATTAAGAGAGCATTAAAGATCCGTTGCATGCTCCATTATGACCGTTGTAATATTAATGCGTCATTTGTTGGAGGCACTTTGGAGTCTTCTCTCTCTACTCTTCACTTAATCCAGTTGTACAGAAGATCAGAGTTAACTTCTTGAATATTAATCCATTGGAATAGCAGCTACTAGATATGGTAGGTAGACATTAATCCTTTGTAAGCGTGTGCAGAAGGATTACCCAAAAGTATGCAACTTTCTGGGTTTACATTTAATGTTTTGACATGCTTTTTGCTTTTGCTTTAACCCTTCAATAAGTATTCTCTAATTTATCTGAAACTCACTAGCAAAGTGGTTAAACATAGCTGGGAATATCAGAGAATGATAATGACAAGTATTGAGATCAAATAAAGTGGTTTTCATAAATTCGTTCAACTTGATTTTCAAAACTCGCGACCAATACTCGAGTATGTTCTTCAATAATTGAGTATGTCACTGTGCACTAATATGAATACTTGAGTATTCATGCCGATACTCGAGTATTCATCTTCCAGAGAGGCACTTCATGATTTTGAGCTTTGGACCATTCCTTTGAATAAGACCAATACTCGAGTATTGAAACCAATACTCGAGTTTTGAACCTTTTATGTGAAAATAAGTTTAAGTTCAAAACCTCAATACTTGAGTATTGAAATCAATACTTGAGTTTTCAAAATATTTGAAAAAGGAGTCAAGCTCTCTGTATGTAAACTCTAGAGAAAAGACTCTAGAGAAAAGACTCTGGAAGAGGTAAGCTTGAGTTTGAAAATAATAAGCTTGAGTTTGAGATTTGAGTAACTTGATAAAATCCTCAACTCTTCCTAAACTCGAGCTTCCAGGTGTAAGCTCGAGCTTACTCAGAATATAAGTGAACTTGAAAACCTTCAAGCTCAAGTTTATGGACCAAGCTCAAGTTTGGAAAATGTAAAATAGCTTGGTTTCCTTTCTGTAAGAGGCAAGCTCGAGTTTGGGTAGCCAAGCTTGAGTTTGGCATCGATGTAATGTTTTTTGAATTGAAATCAATCAAGCTTTACAAATCTTTATCAAAAACATTCTCTCATGTTTAAAATTGTTATTAATCATCAAAACACATTGAGAACTAACATTCTCCCCCTTTTTGATGATGACAACACTTGTAAACATTTGTTTCTTTCCAAAAACAGAATTGATCATTTGAGTATTGAGAAGTTGACTTTGGTAAAAACATTTGTAAAATTGAGGTTTTGAAACTTGATTTGATTAACTTAGTTTTAGCATAGAGCAAGATAAACACATGTGTTAATCAATTAACAGAGATTAATCAAATCCAGTAAATATCAGCAGAATATCAGAAGTTTAAAACTTTTGACTGATAAACATTTTGGACATTTAGATATCAGCGAGAGAGATGCAATCAGAGTTTAGCAGCTGAATTTGTAATGCAGAATTGAATAATCAAACAGATATGATCATAGTAGTAGAGTTTCAAAAGCAAATATACAATAGAAAAGATAAAACTACAAATGATCAATCTACAACAACTTGAGTGTTTTTCTTCACTCTTCTCCCCTTTGTCATCGCAAACAAGGGTGTAGAATGGAGGAGAGTCTATGATGGCGGGGGGAGGTATGAGAGGTGTGTTCGATATCGGATGAGTGGTTTGAGGTGGTGGAGCAAAGGTGAAGGATGGGGAGGTTTGTGGTTCCGTGGAGGGTTCGGGATCCTGGTTTGGGTATGTCCGGGGTAGGAACAACCGAGGGACCAAGACCGAACCATTTGCAAAGACTTGAACCAGGAGCGAATTTGGCCTCGATTTTTCGGATTTTGTCCATCTTGTCGCCGAGACTCACCATAGTCACCGTAAGAGTAGAAATACTTGCCGAGTGGTCTCCAATATGTCCACTAAGGTTCTCAACCTCTTCTTTCAATTCTTTCTGGCCTTCTTTCAGTTCTTCCTGACCGATGTTGAAAGCTTCCTGAGTATCTACCAGATTGCTATAACCCTGATTTACTTCAGAAACGAGCTTTCCCACTTCTGCCTCTATCCTATCAGTTAAATCAGAAATAGCCTTATCAACTATTTCTTTGATCCTTGCATCTAAATCAGAAGGCATAGTAGGCTGAGAAGGAGGGAGGAGGTGCACTCTGACCTTCTTGAGCTCTGGATTGGGTGGCTCTTGATCTGGTTGGCCTTGACTAAGCTGGAGCCCTTGATTGGCCAGAACCTTCATCCACATCCATTCTCATGAGGTTCAACATGTGCCTTCCAAATACTATAGGCTTTTCATGTTTCTCTTTGGCAGGCAGGTACCAAATCTTCTCATGGAAGAGAATTACTGAAATGAGGCTTGCAAAAGGAACTCTGGAGGTTTTTCTGGAAGAGAAGCGAAATTTAACCATCTCTTGAAAAATCCAATACCCAATATTGTGAGGTACCTTGTAAATGATGGAGGCAAAGATGGGGTAATCGGTTTGTGCAAAATGGGTGAAGCTACCTCCTTTCTGCATAAGGTTTTTGATGTAAATGTACCATATAGCTCTAAATGCAGGATTCATTGAGGCAGGAGAAAATTTAAGAATGTTTAACCCTTCTGGAATAGGTTCATTGGGTCTCAACAATTCAAAAATTTCTTGATCAGTGTAGTTGAAGGATGCTACAGGAGGGGGATTGGAAATTTGCAGAATGGAGTTTAAATAGGAAGGGGAAATGGTGATCAATTTGCCTCTAACCGAAGTGGTGACCCTTTCCTCAATCAAATTCCCATCTCTTTCCAATAGATTATTGTAACTCATACCATGATAGAATATCTTGACAAGAGTGGGGCTATAATGGGCTCTAATAGAAATCAGATTTTCAAATTGTTTGAGCCAAGGAGAAAGATCCAAGTTGCATTCATTCTTAAGATTAACCAAGTCCACTGAAACAATAGGACAGAACAATTTGGGACCAAATTTTTCTTTAAGCTTGATAGCCTCTTCTCCTTCTATTCGAATAGGATCACATGAGAATCCTTCAGGTATAGAGGTATGATTATAGATTTCATACAGAGCAGGAGTTTCCTTAGATACCTGAGGAGTAGGATCTTCTTGTTGCTGAGAAGCTGAGGGAACATGTGAGCTTGTTTGACCAGTCCTAGGGGCAGTCTTCTTTGTTCTTTTAGACTTGTAAGTTGCAGGTACCTCTGGGATTTTAGCTTTCCCTTTGCTGGATGCTTCTTCTGGTGTAGCTCGTTTCTTGGGAGTTTCTGGTTTGTTGCCAATCTCGATTCCTTTTGGTCTGGAGGGAGGGGTCGAATGAGTTGCTAAAACTCCAGGAATGTGGGTGTCTATCCCAACATTGAATCGCTTAGGGATCATTTTCGTCCATTTAGGTCGTTCTGGAATAGGAGATTGGTTGATTGGGTTTCTGAATCAGAGATATTTGCAGAAGGAGTGTGTTCTGTGGCCATTTTCGCTGGGTTTAGTCGAAGAGGATGAGAGGTTTTTGAGAGGGTACAAGAGCAAGCTCGAGAGTGGAGTAGAGTGAAGAGGAACAATCAGGTTTACATATATAAAATGCGCTGCAAGCTCGAGTTTAGGACGCTAAGCTCGAGTTTGTAAGAACTTGTACTAACCTAGACTTCAAGAGTGTATGTGTGAACTCTTGAAATTCCTCTGCAAACTCGAGGTTAGTCACTAATAGGCTCGAGTTTGGCTTTCTCCACAATTTCATTTTTCTCTCGACTCCTCGAGCTCAAGCTTACACTAGTAAGCTCGAGTTTGCTTCTCTTGACAGCAAACTTCAGCAAATAGTCAGAGTTGAATATCATCATGAATATCCTGCATAAAACATAACTAAATACTCCGATGCTTAAGTTAGTATATAGTAATCATAAAACACATAACTAGCATTAAGTAGGAGCTACTTACAATTCATTGGGATTTACCATTCCCAATTCTCTTCTTATGAACACAAATTGCTCCTTTGCCAAAGGCTTTGTGAAGATGTCAGCAAGTTGAAGATGAGTTGGGATGAACATGACCTTGACATCTTTCTTCTGAACATGATCCCTTATGAAATGATGTCGCACATCAATATGCTTGGTTCGAGTGTGTTGCACTGGATTCTTGGCCAAGCTTATTGTGCTTGTGTTGTCACACAGAATAGGGATCTCCTTTAGGTTGATTCCCAAGTCAGATACTTGTTGCTTGAGCCATAGTACTTGAGCACAACAACTTGATACTACCACATATTCAGCTTTAGTTGAGGATACATCAACACTTATTTGCTTCTTGCTAAACCATGAGACAAGTGAACCACCAAGAAATTCACATTGGCCACTTGTACTCTTTCTGTCTGTCTTGTATCCAGCATGGTCTGAATCTGAATATGCCACCAAATGTTCAGGTTGACCTTTGGGAAACCATAGACCAAGAGTCTTTGTGTCAGCAAGATATCTGAAGATTCTTTTCACATTTTCAGCATGTGACTCCTTGGGAGCAGATTGAAATCTTGCACACATCCCCACACTGAATTGGATGTCAGGACGACTTGCTGTAAGGTAGAGCAATGAACCAATCATTCCTCTATACCGAGTAATATTGAAGTCCTTTCCTTCTTCATCAAGATCCAAGGCAAGCGGTGGTTGAACTCATTGGAGTATCGCTCCATTGCATCCATCCATCCCAAACTTCTTCAGCAGATCATTGAGATACTTGGTCTGAGATATCAAGATTCCATCTTTTCTTTGCTTGATTTGAAAACCAAGGAAATAATTGAGTTCTCCCATCATGGACATCTCAAATTCTCCCTGCATGTTCTTAGCAAACTCTTCACACAAAGCATTGTTAGAAGCACCAAATATTATGTCATCAACATATATTTGAACAATTAAAATTTCATTGAGCTTATTGTTTTTTATGAAAAGAGTTGTATCTCGCTTTACCTCTTACAAATCCTTGATCTAGAAGGAATTTGCTTAATCGCTCATACCAAGCTCTAGGAGCTTGCTTAAGACCATATAATGCTTTCTTAAGGCGATAAACATGATCTGGATGATGATCATTATGAAAACCAGGAGGTTGTTCAACATAAACTTCCTCTTGAATGAAACCATTTAAAAATGCAGATTTCATATCCATTTGATAAAGTTTGAATCCTTTAATACAAGCAAAAGCAAGAAGAACTCTTATAGCTTCCAATCTTGCCACTGGAGCATAAGTTTCTTCATAATCAATTCCTTCTTCTTGATTATAGCCTTTTACCACTAGCCTTGCTTTGTTTTGAACAATTATGGCAGATTCATCATGTTTATTCTTGAATACCCATTTAGTGCCAATGATCGGATGGTCTTTAGGCCTAGGTACCAAATCCCAAACTTGATTTCTTTCAAACTGATGTAACTCCTCTTGCATTGCTATAACCCAATCATTGTCTGAAAAGGCTTCATCAATTTTAGAGGGTTCAATTTTCGAAATGAATGCAGAAAATGTAACTTCATTTAAAGTGCTTTTTCTGGTTCTTATTCCTTGATTAACATCACTTATCACTTGATCCAGAGGATGACTCTTATTGTGTCTCCAAGATTTAGGTTGATGTTGATCAGTGTTTTCACAAACATTTTCACAATGATTTTCAAAAACAGTTTCCTTTTCTAAAGGTTTTTCAGAATTACTTGAAGTAGGAAGTGTTTCAGAACCAGATTGATTTGAAATGGGAAGCACATCATCATCATCATCCAAAGATTTGTCTAGTTTGGTTTCACATAATACAACATGCATGGATTCTTCAATAACACGGGTTCTAGAATTAAAGACTCTATAAGCTTTACTTCTATTTGAATAACCCAAGAATATACCTTCATCCGCCTTGGGATCAAACTTACCCAAGTTGTCCTTACCATTGTTGTGGATGAAACATTTGCATCCAAAGATGTGCAAATGAGCTATATTGGGTTTTCTTCCTTTGTACAGTTCATAGGGAGTTTTGTCCGCCTTCTTCCGGAGATATGCTCTATTTGAAATGTAGCATGCAGTGCTCATGGCATCAGCCCAAAACACTTGAGATGTTTGATTTTCATTCAACATAGCCCTTGCCATCTCAGTTAGGACTCTATTCTTTCTTTCAACAACTCCATTTTGTTGAGGAGTTCTTGGGGCTGAGAAATTGTGATCAATGCCCATACTGTAACATAATTCTCCAAAGGCATGGTTTTCAAATTCTCCACCATGATTTGTACGAATTCCTGCAATAGAGAATCCTTTCTCGTTTTGGACCTTCTTGGCAAAAATAGCAAATTGATCAAGTGTTTCATATTTTGAAGATAAGAATATGGTCCAAGCAAATCTAGAGAAATCATCAACTATGAAAAAGGTATAAAGATTGCCACCAAGGCTTTTTACTCTAGCTGGTCCAACTAAATCCATATGAATTAGTTGAAGAGGTCTATTAGTTGAAATTTCATTTTTAGATTTGAAAGAAGATTTGGTTTGTTTACCCATTTGACATGCATCACAAATCATGTTATTTTTAAAAAGTAACTTTGGTAAACCAATGACCAAATCCTTTTTCTGCAACTTGTCAAGTTGAAGCATATTAACATGAGCCAATCTTTTATGCCATAGCCAACTTTCATCCAAGTTACCAATAAAACAATTTTCAGAAACTGAATTACTAGAGAGATTAAGAGAATAGCAGTTACCTTCTCTAGGAGCTCTAAATAAAGCTTTAGTTCTAATATTGTCTAAGGAGAGAACATCTTTGCTCACAATCAAACATTCTTCATAATCAAAGATAACTAAGTTATCTTTATCTGTGCTTTGACTCACACTAAGGAGGTTGTGACATAAGCCTTCCACAAGGTAGACATCTTTGATTTGTGGTCCTTTGTTGTTTCCAACTTCTCCAATTCCAAAGAATCCTTCCGGATTGATTTCCACCAAATGTCACCTTGCCACCATCCTTAGGTTTGATTGTAGCAAATTTTGATTAGTCTCCTGTCATATATCTTGAGCATCCACTGTCAATAAACCATTTGTTGGATTTTGATGCTCTAAGACAAACCTGCATGATATAGAATATCAAGTCTTAGGTACCCATTTTTCTTGGGTCCTTTTAGGTTAGTTTGTGTCTTTGGAATCTTATAGGATCCCTTAGGCACCCATTGATAATTACCTATAGGCTTGTTCCTTCTTTCATTTTTATGAAAACAGGAAGAAGTTGCATGACTTTTACGGTTGTAGTAGTTGCAATGAGCAAAAGGATTAGAGGAGTGGACTACTTTTTGAAAATAGTTCAAATAGGATTTCGGTCCAACCTTCTTTTTGCCTTTTCGTTTATCAGAATCAGGTCTATAGCCAATTCCTGACTTGTCACTTGTGAACCTTTGCTGTTTTAAAATAACATTGAGCATTTCACTACCTCTAGTGAATTTCTCAAGAGTTTTTGTAAGATATAAATTTCTTTTCTCTAAAATACAAAGAATTGTTACAAACCTTTTTCGAAATGTTTTCACAATTCTTTTCGTAAATGTTTTCACAGAGAGAAACGAGAAGTTGAACCAATTTGAGCTTGTTCTTCCAAAAATTAAATTTTCTTCTTTGAAGATAAAAGCTCTTTTGCAATTTTTGAAATTCAATAAAAAGGGAATCATATTCTCAAGATAGTTCATCATAAGATGAGTCGAGTTATTTACCTCTTTATTTTCTCGAATCTTCTTGAGCTACAAGACAGATGTTATCTATCTTCTTCTTCAGCTTCATCTTCATCGGATGAGCCGTCGCCCCCATATAGCTAAACATAAGCTCTTCTATTGAACTTGATTGGATTTCTTTTCTTTGTTCTTCTTTGTGGACATTCGACTTGATGTGGCCGGGCTTTTCACATTCATAGCATATGATAGGTTTCTTTGTTTCTGTGCTAGAACTATTCTTGTGAAACTTTCTGAAAGCTTGGTCCTTCTTGTAAAATTTCTTGAATCTTCGGACCATCATGCCTAGCTCAGTATCTTTATCTTCCTCATCATCTGATTTTGTCTCTTTGACAATTTTGAGGGCAATTCCTTTGTTCTTGCCATCAATCTCATCAAGTCCTTTTCTGAACTTGATCATACCTTCATATTCAGATAAGCTGCCAAATAATCGCATCGAAGCCATTGATTCACCACGAGCTTCTTCGATTGCAGTGACCTTGGCTTTCCATTCCTTGATGAGGATATTTAGTATTTTCCTCACTTGGACAGATTGATCATAAACTTTGCCCAATGCAACAAGTTGGTTGATCAGATAAGTGAAACTAAGCTGGAATTCACCAATGGATTCTCTAGACTTCATACGAAATAAATCATATTCAGTCATGAGAGTGTTTACTCGATTCTCCTTGATTCCAGCTGTCCCTTCATGGGCTATATTAAGAGCTTCCCACATAACTTTGGCAGATGTCAAAGTGCAAATTCGAAAATACTCCTTTTGGCTTAGAGCACTTTGTAACATGTGGATTGCTTTCATGTTGAGAGTGACTTGCTTTCTGTCATTCTCATCATACGCTTCTTCTGGTTTAAGAGTACTGACACCATCTTTAGTTGAGGCTGGAACATAGTCTCCTTTCTCGAACACCTTCCATAGGCCATACTCAGTTGCCATTACGTAGACTCTGAATTTAGCCTTCCAGAAAGAGTAATGTTCTCCATTGAAACCTGGAGGTCTGTTGATTGAGGCTCCATCAGGTAGAATTCCTTCCATTGGATCTTTGATCAAGGATGTTAATCCTTCAAGTAGATAACCTGGCTCTAATACCAAATGAAAGTGAAGGAAATCACCAAGAGGGGGGTGAATTGGGGATTTTAAAAATTCTTTTTAAAATACTCACACAACAGAAGCTAAATGGAGATAGGGAAGAAGAGCTTGACACAGAAGATTTATACCGGTTTGGTCTCAACTCTTGACCTACGTCCAAATTCCCGACTCTCTCGGGTTTTTCTACTATCACTCAACTCAGATACATACTCTGTACTCGAAAGTTATCCTCTCTCTAGGATACACTCCCTCTTACAAGTTGTAATCTGAAAACCCAACTTTAAAGTCTCACAACTTTGAGATTCTTACAATGAATGAATTACAGAAATGAACTCTCTCTAAGAGTGAATAAAGATGATTACTGAAGTACAATGTATCAAAGATACGGGATGCGAATTGCAAGAAAAGACCGATATGCTTGTATGCGTTTTTACGTATGTCTTTCTACCCGTAGACTTCAAACCTTTATGTATTTATACGGATTGAAACTTGTGACCGTTAAAGATCCGTTCGACTTGAATCAATTCGAAAATACTAGCCGTTGGGTTCATGTCTCGATGAATATAGTCTGTTGGGAGTATTTCAGAATTGAATATTTGAATTTGTCCGTTGAGAGCTTTCAATTGATTGCACATATCTCGGCAGAATGGAATATCTCCAATTGATATTAAGGCGTTGACACATATTGATGGAAATCTTGATCATTAATAGCTTATCTGTAATTAAGCATTGATTGATCATCTTTCTTCTTGAATGCTTTAATGTTTCCTAAAACAAATCTTAGGTCTTCTGAAATCTCATAAGCAAGTCGGTTAAATCTGGTTAGAAATATTGATATGAATCATTTAAATCATAAGCAACTATTTCACGTAATCAAGCTTAAGCGTAAATCAAACTGAGCAAAGTATACTCAGATGCGTTCATCTGTGCAGAAGCTCCAAGCTCGAGTTTACTATAACAAGCTTGAGTTTGGTCTTCATTTAAAACTTGGGTTTTGCTTCTGGAAGTCTCAAGCTCGAGCTTATAAGTGAGTAGGCTTGAGTTTGGGCTTTTGTCGGGGAAACAAGTTTGAAATCATTTTGAGAGCCAAAATGGAAAATGGCAAGCTCGAGTCTATTAGTGAGCAGGCTCGAGTTTGACACTATTCATGTCAAAAATAATTTTGATTCCCAAAGTGCAAGCTTGAGCTAGAGATGTAAACTTGAGTTTGCTAAGAATATTGAAACCTTTGAAAAGTTTCTGTCAGTCCTAAGCTTGAATTTGCAACTCCAAACTTGAGTTTACACTTTGAAGAAAACTTGAAAAGCTTTTTGCCTGAGGTAAGCTCGAGTTTGCCATTGCAAGCTCGAGTTTACACTTTTGTAAACTCTAGAGAAAAGACTCTGGAAGAGGCAAGCTTGAGTTTGAAAATAATAAGCTTGAGTTTGAGATTTGAGTAACTTGATAAAATCCTCAATTCTTCCTAAACTCGAGCTTCCAGGTGTAAGCTCGAGCTTACTTAGAATATGAGTGAACTTGAAAACCTTCAAGCTCAAGTTTATGGACCAAGCTCAAGTTTGGAAAATGTAAAATAGCTTGGTTTCCTTTCTGTAAGAGGCAAGCTCGAGTTTGGGTAGCCAAGCTCGAGTTTGGCACGATGTAATGTTTTTTGAATTGAAATCAATCAAGCTTTACAAATCTTTATAAAAAACATTCTCTCATGTTTACAATTGTTATTAATCATCAAAACACATTGAGAACTAACAATAAAAAGCTCATTTTTTTTGTTCTTGATTTTCAGGTACATTCTGTAATGCATGCGCAATTTGCCTTCAGCCAACCTAGAGCCTTTCGATCCGAAGATAGAACGCACCTACAAGCAAAGGCGCAAGAAACAGAAGCAAAGAAGTCAACCTTTTGACTCAGCGAACATGGCGGATATGCCTGTCAACCCAGAGCAGAATCAACGAGAGTAGATACTGATAAACGAGGATAACCAGGTCCCTCCACCTCCAAACCCAGATGTGAACAAGGCCATCATGGAATTTGGAATTCCAGATCTAAACAAACTGAACTTGGCCATCATACCGCCAACATTTAATGAAGGACGCTTTGAAATTAAAGGTGTCATGATTCAGATGCTGAATGTAGCCAGACAATTTGGACGACTTCCATATGAAGATCCGTACCTACACCTCAAGACCTTCATGGAGATCTGTAACTCATTCATCATCCGTGAGTCACGCCGATGCCATTCGAATTAAGTGTTCCCTTTTTCTTTACGGACAAGGCCTCGAAAGTGGCTCAAGCAATTTACCCAGCCAACTCGTTACATCCCGGGAGAATCTTGTTAGAAGGTTCTTGCTTAACTTCTTCCCACCAACAAGGAATGCACAATTGAGGAAAGATGTAGCCAGCTTCAAGCAACAGTTTGAGGAACTGGCCCAAAAGCTTGGGACCGATTCAAGAATCTGCTGAGTAGATGCCCGCAAAATGGACTGCAAGAATGGGCGCAACTGGAAACCTTTTACAATGGGCTAAATGGCGAAACACGTTCATTTGCGGACGCCTGCACAAATGGATCTATCCTCATGTAGCCATACAACAAAGCATGCCAGCTGTTGGAAAGGATAACAGCACAAGGTTATCAGTGGGTCGACAACAGTAGAGTCACACATAGGGAAGTCGTTAGCATCAGCACGTCAGACGCATCAACTGCCCTTACAGCCCAGGTGACAGTTTTGACTAGCACCATGGAAGAATTAATCAGGAATGTCGCACAAGCCAATCCCCAAGAACCATTAGCCCGCAACCACTGTCGAGGAAACTTGGACCAAAAAGGGGACCTTGTTGACATTTTGAAGGACCACATGGCAAGAAATAACTCAGAAATTCTAAGTCAGTAACTCATCCTTCAAAAGTTAGGAAACCAAGTCAGTCAAATTGCAGCACTCACTGAGAAATATCCGGAACCATTACTTCACAGCAAGACGGGTGCAATGACTGAAAGTAACGAATAGGGGGTAACGCCACGACAGGATAACTTGATGGATAATGCTACAGTATGCTTTCCTTCAGTGGAGATCAGCAAACACATACCAGAGTCGCTGGGGAGTGGTACTACTGAATCGACAGGACATAACGTAACTACTAGACAAGCTCAAATGCCCCCAAAATCTCCAATTAGCACTTTCGAGAATTTATAGAGCTAATACAACAACTTCAATTCACATGGCACCAGCAGTAGCTGTGGGACAAATGCCTACCTATGTGACGTTTGTTAAAGACACCCTATCCCAAAAGGAAGAACTGGTGGGACTTGAGATAATCCATTTGACCCAGACATGTAGCAGTTTTTCAGTTCCAGGAAGACCACTCAAACTGCACGATGCAGGTCACTTTGAGATTTTGTTCACAATAGACGATCAACTCACCATAAGAGAAGTATGCGATCCAGGATCGCAAGTAAGTCTAATGCCAAGACTAGTGTCTCAACGACTAACCACCGGTAACGAGGAACTTGCTACGGCAAATTTGCAATTAACGAACAGAACCGTGATTTATCCAATAGGTGAAATCCAAAAAGTCCTGATCTAAGTCGAAAAAATGATGTTCCTCGTAGACTTCATTATACATGATCAAGATGATGGATACAATTTTCCAATCATTCTGGGACGACCATTCTTAGCTCTGGGGCAGGCACTAATGTGAAGGTGGAATATCACCTAAAGGGGGTGAATAGGTGATCTCAAAAATCTTTTCGCTGTATGATAGATAAACAAAGAAAGCAGTAAACAAGTAAAGATGACAGACACAGAGAAGTTATCCTGGTTCGGTCCAAAACTTTGACCTATGTCCAGTCCCAAGACACACTCTGGGATTTTCACTATCTCACAAATACAATTACACACTCTGTAAACGAAGGATGATCCTCTTACTCTTGGACTCACTCCCCCTTACAAGTTGTAATTAATACACCCACACTCAAGATACCACTACCTTGATATTTAATCGAATTGTAAAACAAGTAATGAAACTCTCTCTCACAGAGTAGATAAAAAGTGAACACTGAAGCTCAGTTATATCCGAAGATATAATCAGAATACAATATGAACAGTTTGAAACTTTTTCTTTGTATGCACTGGGTCGTGTGTATTCATGAATTCAATTCTTCTGGTAATTATAAGTTTTAAGATTGAAGACCGTTGGAAGAATTTGAATCTTGCTTGAGTATTTGAAATTGTCCATTGAGAGTGGTAAAACATCCGCGCCTCCAGCTTAGCCATGATAAAATGTTTGCCGAATGGAATGTTTTTACTGACTTGTTAATCACGTGCTCTCGGATGGAAGTTGGCTTAGAATATTGATACGCTTGCTTTTGCAAAGTATGGGCACTTTAAGATAAGAATCTTTTTGTCGGGCTCGTCTTTCGCCATTCATTCTTGGTGTGCCTAACTTAGTGACTTTGAACCTAGCCGTGTATCTTGGAAAACCACTTAGAAAGATGATTAGCAATGTGATTGGTAATGTAGAATAGATAGAATCTGAATTTGCAGTATATAATATATGATCACGAACTTTCACTAAAAACAGAGACTACTTTACCTCGAGGTGAAATGACTATAGGCTCGAGTTAATCAAATGATAATATTCAAATGAGTAAATCCAGATGAGTAAATAACTCGAGGTGTCACTTAACCTGACTCGAGGCAGCTAACTCGAGACATCATGCTTGTAACCTCGAGGTGCATCATGAAAGAAGAGAGGCATGAGGATGGACCTGCCTGGAAGTAAGAATAGACAGACTCGAGGTTCTTAACTCGAGGTATACATAATACAGACTCGAGGCCATGCAACTTTACAGCAGCTTAAGCGTTTCAGATAAAAACTCGAGGCGAGTTCATCTTCACTCGAGGTGATAGACTCGAGGCAACATATCGCAAACTAGAGGTAATGTTACAGTTTCATATATACAAGATCAAGGCACTGACTCGAGGTAGAGTTTACCACGCCTCGAGGTGGACAACTCGAGGCAACATCTCGTCCGACTAGAGGCAAAAAAAATCATTTCACTTAATGCAATTTTAAAGGGTTACCTCGAGGCGACAATATTGCCTGGAGGTATTTTGACAGCAAAAACACCAGCTGATACAATCGTGATTTTGTCCAAGATAAAAGCATTTTCCTTATCTTTTTCAATGTATATCTTCTTGTAAATCTTAGTTATCATCAAAACACCAATGGGAGCTAACATTCTCCCCCTTTTTTGATGATGACAAGATTTGAGAAAGAAGGAGTTCAAAATAGATTTAGGATTTTATAAAATCACAGTTGATATGGATTAAGGAGACAAATGAAGAACTCAATTAAGCTAAATCAGATAATAAGACATATAGCTTAATTAGTTTAAGGAAGCATTAACCAGAGAATGCTTTAGCAAGAGTCATAACACGAGATATCCAGGGGGTACACAAAATGATCTAACACAAAATGATCTAAGTAGCATAGAAAATTGATCAGCAGACAGCAATTTGGCATCTTCATTCTTTCTCACAGGTCTTCTCCCCCTTTGTCATCTATCAAAAAGATGGGTATTACAAGGGAGGCTTCTGGTATTGAGAGGAAAAGGGATGAGAAGTGAAAGGAAATGGTAAGGGTGAGTAAGGGATGATAGTAAGCATTGGAGATGTGGATATGAGAGTGTCCAGGTTATCTTCTCCAAACAACTTGGCTGTGGAGGATCCAGAATATGTAATTTTCATATTGGCAGAGGTAGTAGGAGGAATGGGAATAGAGGCTGGAGCAGAAGTAGGAATGGGCGATTGGGTAGGAATGGAGTGAAGTTCAAGTGATGGTGAAGGAGATGGAGGTGATATAAGTTTGGTAGAGGGAATTGCAGAGCCAGAGCCACCACCGATAGAGAGAATTTTATCGACCTTGTTGGAAAGAATCCAGAGTGTATTGTGCATGTTGGTGATTGAGGCGCCATGATCATCCAAGTGTCCACGCAGATTACCAACTTCATCTTTGATAGTCCCAACTTCTTCATGTAGATCCTCTTGGTTCTCTTCAATCTGAGTAACCTTTTGCAATAATTTACCAATTTCAAACTCCAATTTGACAGAAAGGGAGTTTTGAGCTGCCATAGATATATGCAAAGGATCTAAGCTGTCCGAGATTGCTTTCTCCACAATGGCCTTTAATTGAGCTCCCAAAGAGAATGGAGCAGGGTGAGATGTTAATTCTGGACCAGGCTCAGGATGCTCTTGTTGGCCAGAAGGAGCTCTTGGTTTTGAGGTTTTGGACTTAGAAAGCGCAGGAGCTCTAGATTGACCAAAACCTTCTTGAAAATTGATCTTCATCAAGTTGAGAATATGCTGACCAAACACCTCAGGTGTCTTTGCTTCCTCATCTTTCTCCAAGTACCAAATATGCTCATGGAATAGAATGACAGATACAAGACTTGGGAAAGGAATTGGAGAGGTTTTCTTGGAATGCATGACATATTTTTTTAGTTCTCCAAAAATCCAGTGACCAAGATTATGTGGAATGTTGTCAACAATGGAAGAGAACATGATAAGATCACGTTGAGTGAAATGAGTAAAATTTTTGCCTTTCTGAACAAAGTTCCTTGAGTAAATATACCACAAGGCTCGATGTTTAGGTGGCATGTCAACAGGATTGAAAGAGATAGACCCTATAGGTTCACACAAAGGTTCATCTGGTCGAAGAATTTGATAAATCTGTTCATTATCATAATGAACCCGGGACAGGAGGAGGATTTTGAATTTGCAACAAATTATTCAAATAGTCGTGGGTAATTTCGATCCTCTTCCTCTCACAGAGGTAAAGATTCTCTCTTCAAGCAACATGATTGTGCTTGTCCAAAAGAGTATGCACAATCATATTAAAATAGAAAACTCTAACCAAAGTTGGACTGAATGAAGCATGGATTCCCAGAAAAGATGCATAATTTTCAAACCAAGGAAAAGGTCCAGACATTACACTCAGTTTTCAATTTTTATAAATTCACAGAGACTACAGGACAGAAACTCCTAAAAGCAAATTTTTTACTGAATTTCTTTCCATCCTCAGAGGAGAATAGAATAGGATTATTAACAAAGCCTGTTGGCGGATGAGCAGTAGAGACATCATAAATGGAAAGTAATGAGGGAGTTTCGAATACCTTTGACCCTGATTGATGAACAGAGTCTTTAGAGGCTGAGGCGGATGCTCGGAAGGAGTTGCATAGGAATTTGAAGCTTTTGAAGCGTAAAACGTAACCCGCTTGACCCTTGGAAGTTCCTCGAAAATCGAGGAAGCAATGGCAAACTTCTTTTTCTTTGAAGAAGTGGGTGTGATAGCAGCCTACTTCCTTTTGTTTCTGAACAAGTGCTTTCTTGTCCACAGGTTTCTTTGGTGGGATTTCTGAAGGTTCTTCAATTCGTAATTTCTTGGTCTTCTTTGGATTTTCCTCTTCGAACGATACCTTAGGAAGAAATCGTTTGGGTGCCATTTTCACTCGTTGAGGGCGTTCGACGAGTAAGTGAAGTTGATTCGAAGCTACGAAATCGGGTGTTTGGATTTTGATTTGGGTTTCGTTGCAATCGAAGGATTCTTTGTTTTGGGAGGCATTAGGGTTTAGTGACAGAAGATAGGGATGAAATAAAGAAGAGAGAGAGATGGGAAGTGGAGAGATGCGAGAGAAGGAAATGAAGAGTCAAGCGACACAGACAAGCATTTAATCAGAAATTTTAAAAAACTAACTCGAGATATGCATGTCAACCTCGAGGTGGCTAACTCGAGAGTGCACTTACTAACTCGAGGTAATGAAGATAAATATATCAAACCTGATGCGATGTAACCTCGAGGGGCCACTTACTAACTCGAGAGAAAAAGAGCTCTCCATCCTTCTAACTTTCTGTCTTCATTTGACTCGAGGTGGGTGCTTCGCCTCAGGGTAAAAACTGCTCTCTATCGCTCTAACTTTCGTCTTCATTTGCCTCGAGGTGTAAAGCCGACTCGAGGTAAAAATGTCTTTCCTTTGTTCTATCTTTCTGTGTTTAGTTGCTTCGAGGTTGCCTTATTGACTCGAGGTAATTTTCTTCCTCTATGCGCTCTTTTGAGATTTCTGTTGAATAGCCTCGAGGTGCTTATCTATTTGCCTCGAGGTACTATATACTCCTTAGTGTGACATGATCCTGTAGAAGCATTAGCTAGAAACTCCGATGCTAAAGTTAATTTCCATTAATCATCAAAACATAATTAACAAGATTGAGCTAACATTTGACTTACAACTCATTGGGATTTACCATTCCCAATTCCCTTCGAATAAATGTGAATTGTTCTTTTGCCAATGGCTTGGTGAAAATGTCAGCAAGTTGCAAGTGGGTAGGTATGAACATCACTTTAACATCTTTCTTTTGGACATGATCTCGATAAAATGATGTCTAATATCAATATGCTTGGTTCTTGTGTGTTGAACTCGGATTCTTTGCCAAGCTTATTGTACTAGTGTTGTCACAGAGGATTGGAATTTCTTTTAAATGAATTCCCAAGTCTTGAAGTTGTTGCTTGAGCCATAGAACCTGAGCACAGCAACTCGATGCAGCTACATATTCAGCTTCAGTTGAGGATACGGCCCACGTGGTTTGTTTCTTACTAAACCATGATACAAGTGATCCTCCAAGAAATTCACACCGTCCACTGGTACTCTTTCTGTCAGTCTTGTATCCAGCATGATCAGAGTCTGAATATGCAACCAAAAATTCTTGTTGACCTTTAGGGAACCAGAGACCCAATTCCTTGGTGTCTGAAAGATATCGAAAAATTCTTTTGACATGTTCCGCATGCGATTCTTTAGGAGCGATTGGAATCTTGCTCACATTCCCACACTAAATCGAATGTCAGTCGTCTCAAGCAAATCAAATATAGTAAGGATCCAATCATCCCTCTATACTTGGTTATGTTGAAGTCTTTCCCTTTTTCCTCATCGGCATCTAGAGAGGCGTTGAGCTCATTGGAGTGTCGGCTCCATTACAATGTTCCATCCCAAATTTCTTGAGCAAATCACGGAGATATTTTGTTTGAGATATGAATATGCCATCCTTCCGTTGTTTGATTTGCAAACCGAGGAAGTAGTTCAACTCACCCATCATAGACATTTCGAATTCACCCTGCATTTTCTTGAAAAATTCTTCACAGAGAGAATCTTTAGTAGCACCAAAAATAATATCATCCACATATATTTGCACAATTAAAGTCTCATTAAGTTTGTTGGTCTTAATAAACAAAGTTGTATCTGCTTTCCCTCTGATAAAGCCTTGATCTAATAAGAAATTACTTAATCTTTCATACCAAGCTCTAGGGGCCTGCTTGAGACCATAGAGCTTTCTTCAAGCGAAAAATATGATCTGGATGATGCTCGTTTTCAAAACCAGGAGGTTGTTCAACATAGACCTCCTCTTGAATAAATCCATTTAGAAAAGCACTCTTGACATCCATTTGATAGAGCTTAAATCCTTTGATACACACAAAGGCTAAGAGTACACGTATTGCTTCCAATCTAGCTACTGGAGCATATGTTTCCTCATAATCAATCCCTTTTTCCCGATTATAGCCTTTGGCAACCAGGCCTAGCCTTGTTTAGGACTATGATTGCTGATTCATCTCGTTTGTTCTTGAATACCCATTTAGTGCCAATGACCGGATGGTCCTTAGGCCTAGGTACCAAATCCCAAACTTGATTCCTATCAAATTGGTGTAACTCCTCTTGCATAGCTATCACCCAATCATTGTCTGAAAGGGCTTCATCTATTTTAGAGGGTTCTATATGTGATATAAAGGCGAAAATGTTACTTCATTCAAGGTACTTGTTTCTAGTTCTTACACCTTGATTTAAATCACCTATTACTTGGTCCAGGGATGATTCCTAATGAACCTCCAAGCTCTAGGCAGTGATTGATTAGGATTTTCAAAGTTGTTTTGAGAATCGGGTTCGAAAAACATCTTCAGAATTTTCAATAGAGGCGAAGTATTTTTTGAAAAGAATTGATTCTTAAAAACATTTTCCTTATCATCATCCGAGGTTTATCTAATTTAAATTCACGTAACACAACATGTATTGATTCTTCAACTATGCGAGTTCGTTTGTTAAAAACTCTATATGCCTTACTCCTATTTGAATATCCAAGAAAAATACCTTCATCGGATTTGGGATCAAATTTTCCCAAATTATCTTTACCATTGTTATGTACGAAGCACTTACAGCCAAAGATATGAAGATGAGCCAAATTTGGTTTCCTTCCTTTGTAGAGTTCGTAAGAAGTTTTATTGAACTTCTTTCTGAGATACGCTCGATTGGCAATATAGCTGGCCGTGCTCATTGCATCTGCCCAGAATACTTGTGAGGTCTAATTTTCATTCCACATGGCACGAGCCATTTTGTGAGTACACGGTTTTTCCTTTCAACCACACCATTCTCGTTGTGGTGTTCTTGAGCCGAGAAATTATGGTCAATTCCGTGAACATCACAAAATTCTCCGAATGCTTGATTTTCAAATTCTCCTCCATGATCCGTTCGAATGGCCGTAATGCATATACCTTTCTCATTTTGCACCTTATTGGCAAACACAACAAATAGATCAAATGTTTCATCCTTGGAAGATAAAAAGATAGTCCAAGTGAATCGAGAGTAATCATCGACAATGACTAGAGTATACAAATTGCCACCAAGACTTTTAACTCTTCTTGGTCCAACTAAATCCATATGGAGTAATTGAAGAGGTCGATTAGTCGTGATTTAAGTTTTATTTTTGAAAGATGTTTTAGTTTGTTTACCTCTTTGACAGGAATCACAAATCATGTCATTTTTAAAACTGAGTTTAGGCAAACAAATTACTAAATCTTTCCTTAGCAACTTATCCAGTTGGAACATGTTTACATGAGCTAGACGCTTATGCCACAGCCAACTTTCTTCTAAGTTGCTAACAAAGCATTTTTCATAATCAATTTTAGGTAAATCTAATGTATAACAGTTTCCTTCTCGAGGAGCTTTAAACAATACCTTCAGTTTACCTTTATCAATTGGGAGATCATCTTTGTTGACAATGAGACATTCTTCTGAGTCGAAGATAATCCAGTTGTTCTTATCAGCACTTTGACTTACACTTAAGAGGTTATGGCAGAGACCTTCACAAGATACACGTCTTTGATCCGAGGTCCATCCTTTGTACCAATCTCTCAAATTCCGAGATTTTTCCGATTGGTTTCCTCCAAAGGTAACTTTGCCACCATCTTTTGACCTCATTGCAACGAATTTGGTTTGATCCCCCGTCATATGTCTAGAGCATCCACTATCAATGTACCACTTGTTGGTTCTTGATGCTCTCAGACAAACATGTAATTCAAATAAGATCAAGCTTTAGGTACCCAACGTTTCTTGGGTCCTTTCGGGTTAGGTCGGGCCTTAGGGAACGTATGAGTTCCCTTAGGTACCCACCGGTAATTACCAATGTGTTTGTCTCTTCGATTCTTTCTATGAAAGCATGATGAAGTAGAGTGTCCTTTTCGATTACAATAGTTACAATGAGCAAACGGATTTGAAATATGAACTGATTTCTGGAAGTAGTTCAAATAAGATTTTCCGCCAGTTTTCTTTTTGCCTTTCCTTTTATCAAAGATAGGATTATATCCTATGCCTGATCGATCATTTGTAAACCTTTGAGTTTTCAAAATCACATTAAGCATTTCACTTCCCTAGTGAATTTCTCAAGTGTTTTCGTAAGATGGAGGTTTCTTTTCTTTAAATCCAGGAATTCATTAAAGATAAGATTTTCATCGGAAAGGTTTTCAACACGTAGTTTGAGAGTTATGTTCTCCCTTTTCAGGGAAAAACATTCATCAACAACCTTTTCAAATTCAGATTGAATTTCATTATATTCATCAAATAATTCATCATAGGTTGGTTGCGAATCATGTACCTCATTGTCGTTTTTTGTTAGTTCTTCTTCTGCCACCAGACAGACGTTGGCAGTTTCTTTCTCTTCTTCGCTTTCTTCGTCGAGGAACCATCTCCCCATATTCGACACATAAGCCTTTTTTTTGAATTTATAGTGCTTCTTCTTTTCTTTTGTCGCTGTCTTTCAGTTGAGGACATTTCGACTTGTAATGTCCCGGCTTCTCACATTCATAACAGATGATTTGTTCTTTGCCTCGAACTCACGTCTCGTTACTTGTGTCTCCTTTTTGGAATCTGTTTCGAAGCCTCGATCTTTTCGTAGAACTTCTTGAATCTTCTAACAAACATGGCCATCTCATCATCGTCCTCTTCATCTTCTTCGTTTTTTCTTTTTCCTTTACAAGTGTTAAGAGCAATTCCCTTTTTCCGATCCGTTAACATTGTCTAGGTCCTTCTTGAATCTCGCTTTGCTCTCATATTCGACGAGACTTCCGAATAGGGCAAAGAATCGAAGCCATTGATTCTCCACGAGGCTCCTCTATCGCAGTGACTTTAGCTTCCCGTCTTTTGTTAGAACATTGAGGATCTTTCTGACCTGAGGACCTTGATCATAGTTTTTACCCAAAGCCGCCAATTGATTTGTCAGATGAGTATATCTTAGTTGGAACTCGGCCATGGTTTCTCTTGACTTCATTCGCAGCAAGTCATACTCGGTGGTGAGAGTATTAATATGATTTTCTTTGATGCCGGAAGTACCTTCATATGCAATCTCCAGTGCCTTCCACATTTCCTTCGCATTTGATAGATTGCTTATTCGAAAGTACTCCTTTTGACTAAGAGCACTTTGAAGCATCAAAATTTCCTTACTGTTGAGAGTGACATTCTTCTTATCATTCTCGTCGAATTCAGCTTTCGTATTTGGAACAGAGATTCCTCCTTCAATCTTTATAGGTATGTAATCCCGATTTCTATCACTTCCCGAGAGACCATATTCGGTAGCCATTATGAATATTCTGAATTTTCCTTTCCAGAAGGAGTAGTTTTCACCGTTGAATCCTGGGGGTCGATTGATTGAGACACCATCAGGTAATATTCCTTCTATGATCTTTCTCGGGATGTTAAGCCCAACTGAGAAACCTCGCTCTGATACCAAATGAAGGTGGAATATGACCTAGATGAGGGTGAATAGGTGATCTCAAAAATCTTTTTCATTTGTATGATAGATAAACAAAGAAAGCAGTAAACAAGTAAAGATGACAGACACAGAGAAGTTATCCTGGTTCGGTCCAAAACTTTGACCTACGTCTAGTCCCCAGACACACTCTGGGATTTCCACTATCTCACAAATACAATTACACACTCTGTAAACAAAGGATGATCCTCTTACTCTTGGACTCACTCCCCCTTACAAGTTGTAATTAATACACCCACACTCAAGATACCACTACCTTGATATTTAATTGAATTGTAAAACAAGTAATGAAACTCTCTCTCACAGAGTAGATAAAAAGTGAACACTTAAGCTCAGTTATATCCGAAGATATAATCAGAATACAATATGAACAGTTTGAAACTTTTTCTTTGTATGCACTGGGTCGTGTGTATTGATGAATTCAATTCTTCTAGTAATTATAAGTTTTAAGATTGAAGATCGTTGGAAGAATTTGAATCTTGCTTGAGTATTTGAAATTGTCCGTTGAGAGTGGTTAGACATCCACGCCTCCAGCTTAGCCATGATAAAATGTTTTTGAATGGAATGTTTTTACAGCTTGTTAATCACGTGCTCTCGGATGGAAGTTGGCTTAGAATATTGATACAGTTGCTTTTGCAGTATGGGCACTTTAAGATAAGAATCTTTTTGTCGGGCTCTGTCTTTCGCCATTCATTCTTGGTGTGCCTAACTTAGTGACTTTGAACCTAGCTGTGTATCTTGGAAAACACTTAGAAAGATGATTAGCAATGTGATTGGTAATGTAGAATAGATAGAATCTGAATTTACAGTATATAATATATGATCACGAACTTTCACTAAAAACAGAGACTACTTTACCTCGAGGTGAAATGACTATAGGCTCGAGTTAATCAAATTATAATATTCAAATGAGTAAATCCAGATGAGTAAATAACTCGAGGTGTCACTTAACCTGACTCGAGGCAGCTAACTCGAGACATCATGCTTGTAACCTCGAGGTGGATCGTGAAAGAAGAGAGGAATGAGGATGGACCTGCCTGGATGTAAGAATAGACAGACTCGAGGTTCTTAACTCGAGGTATACATAATACAGACTCGAGGCCATGCAACTTTACAGCAGTTAAGCGTTTCAGGATAAAAACTCGAGGCAGAGTTCATCTTCACTCGAGGTGATAGACTCGAGGCAACATATCAGCAAACTAGAGGTAATGTTACAATTTCATATATGCAAGATCAAGGCGCTGACTCGAGGTAGAGTTTACCACGCCTCGAGGTGGACAACTCGAGGCAACATCTCGTCCGACTATAGGCAAAAAAAATCATTTCACTTAATGCAATTTTAAAGGGTTACCTCGAGGCGACAATATTGCCTGGAGGTATTTTGACAGCAAAAACACCAGCTGATACAATCGTGATTTTGTCCAAGATAAAAGCATTTTCCTTATCTTTTTCAATGTATATTTTCTTGTAAATCTTAGTTATCATCAAAACACCAATGGGAGCTAACATAATGGATGTACATGAAGGGGAACTTACATTAACGATAAGTGACAAGGCAGTCAATTTCAACCTATGCAAAGCAATGCAACACCTAGACGATGCAGAAACATGCTCTGCGCTAGATACAGTGGACAAAGTTATAGAGGAGGCCTTTCAAGAATCATATGGCAGGACAACCGGAGAGCTAGACCTAGCAACAGGTGATGAAGTTATTGGTCAGGCAGCAATGCTAAACGTTAAGGAGCATATCCACCACAACTTGGTAAAAAGATATGTTCGAATCATTGGAAAGTGACCAACATTAGAAGCACCCGGTTAAACCATCCATAGATGTACCACCAACTCTGGATCTCAAGCCTCTGCCCGACAACTTGAAGTACGCATATCTAGGAGATAATAAAACTTTGCCAATAATTGTTTTCGCACATCTCACTAATGATCAGGAAACCCAACTTCTGGCGGTGCTTACCAAATTCAAAAAAGCTTTCGGATGGACAATAGCTGACATAAAAGGGATCAGTCCATCCCTATACATGCACAAAATACGCCTTGAAGAAGGATGTCGAAACTTGGTGGAACAACAAAGAAGGTTAAACCCCATCATGAAGGAAGTAGTGCGGAAGGAATTATCAAATGGCTGGATGCAAGAATTATCTACCCCATCTCTGACAGTGAGTGGGTTAGTCCTGTACAGTGCGTACCCAAGAAGGGAGGAATTACCGTAGTGGAAAATGACAAGAATGAACTAATCCCCACACGCACGGTCACCGGATGGAGAATTTGCATGGACTACCGGAAACTTAATAAGTCCACCCTCAAGGACCACTTTCCATTATAATTTATTGATCAAATGGTGGACAGGCTGGCTGGCAAGGAGTACTACTGCTTTTTGGATGGTTATTCTAGATACAATCAGATCGCTGTAGCACCCCAAGACCAGCACAAAACTACTTTCACCTACCCATATGGTACCTTCGCGTTCCGGTGAATGCCCTTCGGACTATGCAATACGCCAGCCACATTTCAACGCAGCATGATGGCAATATTCTCTGACATGGTAGAAAAATCCATAGAAATTTTCATGGACGACTTTTAAGTATTTGGGAAATCATACGATGACTACTTACAAAACCTTGAGTCAGTTCTTCAGCGCTGTGAAGAAACAAATCTGGTGCTCAACTGGGAGAAATGTCACTTTATGGCAATGAATGAGTGGAATTTGGGGCACAAAATCTCTAAACAAGGGATTGAAGTTGATCGTGCAAAGATAGCTGTCATTGAGTAGTTGCCACCACCTACCACAGTAAAAGGAATCAGGAGCTTTCTGGGACATGCTGAGTTTTACCGACGCTTCATTAAAGACTTCTCCAAAATTTCCAAGCCGTTCTGTGCACTGCTCGAACTCAATATTCCATTCCAGTTCGATACAGCCTACATGGAGGCATTCCTAACCCTCAAGGAAAAGTTTATTTCTGCCCCAATCATATTAGCCCCTGACTGGAATTTACCCTTTGAGCTAATGTGCGATGCTAGTAATTCAGCAGTTGGAGCAGTACTGGGTCAAAGACATGATAAGATCTTCCACTCTATCCACTATGCAAGCAAAACTCTATCCAGTGCCCAGATAAATTACACCACCACGAAAAAAGAGTTGTTGGCAGTGATATTTGCATTTGAAAAATTTCGATCCTACTCAGCCATCAAATATCTATTAGCAAAAAAAGATGTTAAACCAAGACTGATCAGATGGGTATTGCTACTTCAAGAGTTTAAAGTGAAATTAGTGACAAGAAGGGGACAGAAAACCAAGTAGCGGACCATCTCTCACGACTGGAAGGACCCTCCTCAGATAAGCCTAGCATCTCAATTCAGGAACTCTTCTTAGATGAGCAACTTTACGCCATTGAATGCATCCACACACCATGGTACGTAGATATCGCGAACTTTTTAGTCACGGGGGAAGTCCCTACAGATTTAACATACCACCAAAAGAAAAAGTTCCTGTATGACAGCAGGAAGTTTTTCTAGGACGAGCCATACCTGTTCAAACAATGCCCTGACCAGATGCTTCGACGTTGAATACCGGATGACGAATCAGAAGATATCTTGAGACACTGCCATTCCTCCCCTTATGGGGGGCATTACGGAGGTGTCTGTATGGCCGCTAAGGTGCTTCAGTATGGATTCTATTGGCCAACCCTTTTCAAGGATGCCCATCAATTTATGTCCAAATGCGACAAATGCCAGAGGACTGGGAACATATCTCGAAGGCATGAAATGCCTCTAACACCTATTTTAGAAGTGGAATTGTTTGATGTATGAGGCATCGACTTCATGGGCCCTTTCCCTCCGTCGAAGGGCAACCAGTACATACTAGTTACCGTTGACTACATCTCTAAATGGGTTGAAGCAGCCGCCCTGCCAACAAATGACTCCAGAGTTGTTAGCAAATTTTTGAAGAAGCAGATATTCACAAAATTTGGTACTCTTCGAGCCATAATCAGTGATGAAGGGTCTCACTTCTATAGTCGCCAGATTACGGCCCTGCTTGCTAAATATGGAGTTAATCATCAAATCGCTACAACTTACCATCCTCAATCAAATGGTCAAGCGGAGGTCTCAAACAGGGATGTAAAACGTATCTTGGAAAAGGTAGTTCATCGTAATCGTAAAGATTGGTCTGATAAGCTCGACGATTCCTTATGGGCATACCGCACTGCATATAAAACACCTCTAGGGGTCTCACCCTATCAACTGGTGTTTGGGAAAGCCTGTCATCTTCCAGTCGAATTGGAGCATAAGGCCTATTGGGCAATAGCACAGCTGAACATGGACTCCACCACCGCAAGAGACAAACGTCTGTTACAAATGCATGAACTGGAAAAGTTTCGCTTGCACGCATATGAGAATGCAAAGCTTTACAAGGAGAAGGTTAAACGATGGAACGATAAGCGACTGATCCCGCGCACTTTTGAAGTTGGCCAAAAGGTATTGTTGTACAACTCTCGCCTGAAATTATTCCCAGGAAAGCTGAAATCTAGGTGGGCAGGACCCTTTGTGATCGATGCCCTGACATCACACGGCGCATTGTGCTTAGAAATCTAAAAATCGGGAACATCTTCAGGGTCAACGGTCAGAGAGTTAAACATTACTGGTCAGATCCAGTTTTGAGAGAAAAGACGACTATTGACCTCAGATCACCCTAAGTAAGAAGCACTATGTCTGGCTGAAGACTTTAAAGCAAGCGCTATTGGGAGGCAGCCCAATTTTGTGGTTCTTTCATACCACAACAGTAGGGAATGGGTTCAGCAGGAGCCACGCTACGACATACCTCAAAGCATTATGACTCCAAAACGGCAATACGGGAAGGCCCACGGAATGCTAGTCAAGTACGCCCCAACCTTTAAAATAAACAATTTGTGCATAAAGTAGATTTTGTAGGCCACTCATGTGGGCCCACTACATCTAAGTTTAACTCCGAGTCAACAGAGTCGTGTTGGTTCACATTCACAGTTATACTTTTATTTGTCTATTTTCTTCCTCCTCCCTCCCCGCGTCCCTTCACATCTCCACCGACCTCCATCCTAGTCTCCCTCACAAACCCACCATGGTCCGAGTCAAGTGCACGTCACGGTGTGGCCGGGCCCCCCACCGACCTAGGCTCGACGAACACCCGTCCGCCACCCACCCCAAGCACCATCACATGTTGTCATCGAGGTCTCCTCTTCATCGTCGGAGCCCTCCTCGGTGTCGGGCACAACAGACTCAACTGATCAAACCTATATCCTCACCCACGCCCCCCTCTATTGGCGTTCAAAAGACGCGCGCGCCCTACACAAATTTCCACGTCACCTTCGTCGGGTATGCAAAGAGCTTAAAACACTCCGACGTGACCCTTGGGCGTACGTGGAGGCTCATCGCCGTCATCTTCCGGCCGCGGTCTCCCTCTCCAGCTCTCACACCGCAATTCCAGTGGTTAATACCCTGGACGATTCATCTGCCGAGGAGGACACCGCCAGCAGTGCCCCCGCCCCACCCCACTTATTGCGTGCCAAATTCCTGATGAACATTTTATTACTGCTGCTGCAATGAGGGCATTGCATCGTTCAAGTGTGGGGGAGGGATTAGTTAGGTAATATAACCTGCTATCTGCTATTTCCGTGTGTGTGTGTGATCTATTACTCTGCATTTAGTTTTTGGGCACAAGCTGGAATTTTTTTCAAATTGCATGATGAAGTATGACCAGAATACTGTAGAAATAGAAGGAATGTCTGTATAATGCAACGTAGCATGATTGCCTAAGAAAACTAAACATGTAGGCTTGGGAAATTGACAATGCTAGCTAATCTGATGCGGGGTAAAGTGGCAGTGAGGAAGTTTAAAGGGAAGAACCCCCGATGGAAGGATTTAATTGAGCCTAATTGTTATATCTTTTAGTGTGCAAGTCTACTAGTCCATGTTTGATCCTTGATTTTTTTAGTTCTTTGATAAACTATCGGCATCCGAGTTTGAAGTTCGTAGGATAAAGGCATTCATGTCATACCCATCAATCCCATACACAAACCATTTGTCATGATCCCCATATTGCTACCCCATTAAGCCACACGAGTATGCTATAGCAGAACGAGATAGACATAAAAGAAACTAGAAGAAAACCGTGAAAATGCTACGACAGAGTGCTCTATTGAAAGGCTGCGGAAAAGAGTGTTGGTTATGATTAGTTTTGATGATGTCTTATATAGATGCCATTCTTAAGAGCAAAAAAGTTGCATACTACATTGATCTTCTACTTTGACTAATTCTTATATTTAATGTAGATGCAAAGTTTAATAATGAAGAATGATCAAGAAAGGAGACTTAAGAAAGAAGAACTTGCACTATATGTGATATTGGAAGTCTCCATGATCAAAAAGTTGGATCGAAGCTTCATCATATTTGAGCTACAATGGACTACACATGAATAAGTGCCGATACGTAAAGGCGACACAAGATATTCGAAGAAGTTCAGAATAGGATCGCTTTCTCGGATATTGAAGAAGGTAGAAGCTACAGAGAATAATGAGCCCAAGTTAAATCATAAAGAACGATCAAGTTGGGAGATGGAAAAAGGAAGAACTTGTTGAATGGAATGAATATATCATTATTCAAGTTCTTATATTGATGCTAGAAGCCTCCAAGATCATATGGAAGTTGGATTGGCTCAATTCGTAGTTAAAGTCAGCAAATATGAGGTTCTCGGATGAGCAAACTCGAGCCTTCAAGTATTAAACTCGAGTTTACTACCTTGTCAAGTAATTTGCCTATCCGATATGAGCAAACTCGAGCTTAGCACTCCAAACTCGAGCCTATAAGTGTCTTCAGCAGCTTTGGTGTTTCGGACTAGGCAAACTCGAGCTCATCAAGACAAACTCGAGCTTAGCCGGTGATCAACTCGTTTCACGTTCAAGACATGCAACGTCCGGGTAATTTGATGATATCTTCCAAACCAGAGATCCGATTGAGGTGAAGCCAGCGGTATATGAAACTAGACTCCCAATGCGTCATTTGGATATAAAATACAAGCCCAAAGGAGTTCATATCACGGAGATATAAATTGTGGAAGTTGACAGAGAAATCCATGCCACACAGAAAACCAAGCCTCAATGTTTTGCGTGTAACTCACAATCTACAAATCCAATTGAGCTAAAATCAGTGGCATTGGAAAGTAGACTCAAAGACCTTTCCATCAAGAGTTGAACCAACCAAAATGAAGTTCAGACCAGGGATATATGGCCCTCGAAAGTGGATGAAGTTGCAAGCTCGTTGAACAAAGTCCAAAATCAGCCAGCCAAGTTTACAAGTAGCAAACTCGAGTTTACGGGTTACAGAGAGGAAATGCTGATGTTGAAGAAGTCCAAACGCGAGCTTGAAGTTACAAGCTCGAGAGTTCCAGAGAAGAAATGAACTTTTGGAAAAAGCCAAACTCGAGCCTATAAGTGAAGAAACTCGAGTTTAGCTCGGACAGAGCAAGCAGTCCCGATAAACACCCAAACTCGAGTCTATAAGTCACAAGCTCGAGCTTGAGACTTACTGAGGCAAAATTCCAAGTTTAAATGAAGACCAAACTCGAGCTTACCTATGTAAACTCGAGCTTGGAACACTAGAACAGATTTACACCTCGATTCAAGAAAATTCACCATGATCGAAACATCATATCTCATCAAGAACATCCAGATGAATACTCAAATGATTTATACAACTTCTAAACATCATTTATATCATTTGTGTATAAGTTTCAGGTGATTAAAGTTTGAGATTACATCAAACTTGACAGAAACCAAAATCTGTCATAAGCATGAAGATGAAGGTTGCTGCATATTTTCAGAAACAACAAAGAAGGCAGAATTGAACGAGAAACTTGAAGAAACAACGTTGAATGCTGAACGGTAATGTTCTTCAATGGATTCAAATGTTCAATGTCCTTTAACTTCAGATTTGAGAAGATTTGAATTTGCTTTAAAGTCAAATAAAGCAACTCCATGAGCCACTTGTATTATTTTATTATATCTTCTCAAACAAAGCAAATGGAAGATACTGGAAAGATGGATGCCATTTCTCAATGCGAGACAACAATGCCTCCACCAACTAAAGCTGTACATCATCATTTCTCAAACAAGACCACATGGGACACATTCTTGAAGAGCCAAAATTCAAATATTCAAATCTGCAAAAGTTCCCAACAGCTATATTCAAACAGCAGTGGTCATAACAGCTATATCCATGGAGAAACACTCATAACCTACATTTTCGAATGGGTTCAAGTCTCGAACGGATCTATAACGGTCATAAGCTTCAACTAGCATAAATACCGAAGATTTGAAGACTCCATACGTAACTCGAGTACACGAAGCGTAAAAACGCGAGACACAAGCCGACATCTTCAAGATGCTAATACTCTAATTTTCATATCATTTACTCTCTGTTCTTAATGTTTACATAGCTTATCATAGAGAGTGAGATGACTTGTAATTGTGCTTCAGTGCTTATCCATCTACTTCTGAGAGAGAGAAGAGTTATTGTAAACATCCTATCATTCTATCTGTGAGATACTCAAGATTGGGTAATCTTGAGTGGGAAACACATTGTGTTGATTACAGCTTGTAAGTGGGAGTGAATCCTAGGAAGAGGATTACTTGAGTGCGAGTGTGTGATCAAGCAAGTGTATTGATTACGGTTGTAAGGGGGAGTGAATCCTAGTGAGAGGATTACTCGAAGTACGAACGTGTAATCAAGTTACAAGAAGATAGTGGATTGAAAATCTCAAGCGGAGCTTGGGACGGACGTAGGTCAAGGATTGGGCCGAACCAAGATAAATCACGTTTGCATATTCTCTTCCCTTAACTCTTATATTTCCAAAGACATATATATCCGAATGTCCATACATGTTTGAATGATTGACTATTGCTTTATCAATTATTATTGTCATTCAAATTGCTTTCAATAAGTTGTGAAAAGAATTTCAAACTTCCAAAAGTTTTATCAAACACCCAATTCACCCCCCCTCTTGGGTGATAGTCAGGTCTTTCAAAGAGCTTATCAGAAAAAAAAAAGTACAAAAAGGAGCACTCGGCTAAGACCAAGATATCTTGCTACCTAATCTGCTATAGCATTTACCAACAATTCCCATCTCAAACTCCTAACCATCTTCACCATTGTAACCCAAAAAGTCCTTTTGACGAACGAATACTCAGAATGCTAGGAAGCAATCTTAGAACTTTAACAAGGCTATGGAACTTCTAGGGCTCGTATGACAAGAGAGAAATTAAAATCCCCTGAGTGAGAGAGCGCAAACACCGAACTTGAGAGCCTCTTGAGGCCTCAGTAATACCACGCTTTCTAAGTCGTTAGCATTGGGCAGTGGGATTGCCGAAGGAGGACATCAACTAAAGGCAAGTGTGTAAGCGAGGGTTATACAGACAAGAGCACTATAACTATGAGTTTTGTTCGCTTTATCTTATTTTGCCCAGGAGTGCAAAAAGCTAAGTTTGGGGTATTTGATGAGCACAAATTATATCATGTTTTCCCTGTACTTCATGACCGAATTGAAGGGTGAATAAAACTTAAACTGTAAACAATCCAAGCAAAAAGGCATATATTCATGATATAGGGAACGGAAGGATGGAAACCATTTACATCCTGAACATGTGCTAAGAAGAGCAAATTACATTATTTTAAAGAACGTATAGCAAAGCTGATACGATGCTATAGCATTCCGACCGCAACTCGAAAGGCAATAAAAAGCATCACGAAAGCTATAGCAAAGTAAAGGACGCAATGCTATGCGGCATATTTTCCGACCCTTTTATCTAGCGATTTCGTGAATAGAAATAAAAGATCGAGATCAACAAGTAGATTCCGACATAATGAAATAGAAGATGCGGAGGATCAAAACGGAAAGATTTGAAGAATCTCGCAGATCCGCATAATCAATCTACAAAAACGAAGATATGATAGATCTCGACAGATTTGGAAAGCCCGGCTAGCTTAACTTGCGTCACACGAAAGTCCGAATATAAAAGGAAACAGCAGGACAACCCTGGAGGAGAGTCGCAGAGAGCCAACATAAGATTACATATTCGGCCGACTCAACAAAAGAGTGAGAGACTTCACTAGCACGAGAATTCAAGGATAACCCAACATCCTTCCTCGCAGTAAGACGAAGGGAAGAAGACGTGGAGTGGTGACGTGACAGGGCTTCATCCACGCCGTCGGAACGCCGTCAAGCTTTCTATTTTCATTTGTTTAATTTCAGTAGTTAGATCATGGGTCATTCTTTTACTATCTGTTTTGTGTTTCCTTCGTCAGTCAAGAACTAAAATTTCTGATGGCTGAACGAGGATGAATTCTTAAGCGTGTATGAACCCAGTTGTAAGTTCTTAATTTAATAGATTTGGTTTGCTTATTAGTAAATTAAC
This sequence comes from Acacia melanoxylon, assembly GCA_019022615.1. Classification (NCBI taxonomy): domain Eukaryota; kingdom Viridiplantae; phylum Streptophyta; class Magnoliopsida; order Fabales; family Fabaceae; genus Acacia; species Acacia melanoxylon. The sequence goes on from JAFJYJ010000014.1 coordinate 2,251,294, forward strand.
TACTAGTCGATTAGAGGAATATAAGGGCTAGACCTGTGGTCTCGGCTTACTGGCAAGGAGTCAAGGCTAGACCTCTGAGAAACAGTGTTTGCTAGGAAGCTGGTGAAAGGCTTGACCTATTTATGTAGGCTTCAGGAATGGGTCTACCTCTCATAACCAATACACCCTGAGTATAATGCAGATAAAAACTAGAAAGTTTCCATAGGAATATGGAAGGAGTATAGTTAATATCATATGTATCGGATGCGGAAGCTTCGATAGATCATAGCGGTGGGCTAATCGAATAGCTTTGTAGTTAGTAGCTATGTTGTAGTAATTGCGGGAAGCGTGCGGTGGCAAAGATAGATGCTATAGCAATGGGTAGAGCAACTGGGGAAATTACGCACTTAAGGAGGAGTCCGAGTCCAGCCTAACTTCTTACTGATATCATCTTAAATTTACTTTGTTTACTTTTGTTATTAGCGTAATCATCAAAAATATCTCAAACCAATTACATTTACTTTCTGATTGCAATTATCATAGCAATTGAGCGTCTCTCTTCGGTATCTTAGTCTCTGTGGGACGATACTCTACTTTCACTTCATTACTTGTTCGATTGGTTCACTTGCCATCAAGGAAATCGACCAACAGCAAGAAATTCTTCATATCATGGGGAAAAATAAGAGTAAAAAGGGTCTTATGGCTATGAAGATCATGTTGGGATCCGTACGTGGAGCGGAATAAAAAAATTTTTTTACGAATCCCATAGAGAGGATCTATCAACGGTGTTTAAATCGGGTTCGTTAGAAAAACAGTACCTATATGAACTTGAATACGTCCTTTGCAAACACGTGGGCTAACACCTTCTTGCTCGATCAATCTATAGGAGCCGGCTCTACAAATCCATTCCCTTTACCGGTATCCACACCGAACAACTCTCCAACACGTATGGCAGCATGCTAACTTCTTCTCACTTTGTGTCTCACGTTTTTCTCTCTAGGATTTCTTTTGCGGCTTGTCTCTCTCTTTATTTCAATACGACTAAAGCTTTATTTATAGAGTTTCTCAAACCCTAATTGGGTCGTATTAAAATATTGAAGATTAATCTAATTAATCTTGAAATTCGAATTTTAGATTTAAATAGCACTAATTAAATCTGTCCAACATATCTAACTTAATCAATTTATTTAATCCGAATTAAAAGCCTGCTGATTTAATTTATTTCTATATAATTAAAAATGAGATACTGTATCTCAATTCAAATTAAATCAGATATATGATATATTTATTTGTAAATTAAATCGAGATACAATATCTCTATTTGTTTTAAACATTTAATTTATCAAATAAATTAAATACAAAACAAATATTATATAATAATATCATTAAATAATATTATAATTATTTAATTTCGAAATTATATATATATATATATGTATATATATATCCATCCTAGATTAAATATTGTATTCATTAGATCTTTGACACATCTAATATTCAATGAATCTAGACACTATTGCTCGTGTTGGGCTATTCTTATGTGTGACCCTATAGGCCCACATGGGATTGGCAGTGGGACAATACTGTACCAGCACACAAGTCGCAAGCGGTCTCTAGCAAGACATTGCGACTACCCAATTCATATAGGGATCGATAATACGATACAACCTATTGTCAACCATGTCACGTCCCTTTTGTCACGCGATAATTTGGTCAAGGATGAGGCATGGATAATGTCAACTTCCTGTTGTTCACCATTACTTTCTCAATTCTTGAGTAGTCTAATAATTGGAATGGAAACTCCTTTCCATCGTAGTATGGCCATACATTTCTTAGACTCACTCATCGAGGGGCCCAGTATTATCTCTCTACGAATGTGAGGGACAAATTCCATCTTGACCATTCACATTCCTCTGCATGAAAAGCACTGATCCCGGTCAAAGCTTTTATCATCACCCGGTCAAAGGTGACTTTTGACTAGGTCAAAGATCAACGACTCTCATGTAGGAATCCATGATGATCTCAGGTCAAAGGGCGTTGTGATGCGGTTATACATGAGATAAGCTTATGACTAAATCCATGCAGATTTCTCATAGTGGGTCGGTCCAGGATCTAGTACTCTTACAAGTGCCTATGACTTTGATTGTATTTCCATACTCATCAAAGTCATACTAGTCTTATTTCATCTTCGCTCCCACATAGATGAACGACTAGGAACATTTAGGATAATCTATAAGATATATCCAAGGATACAGTTATCACTATAAACATGCAAATGAAATGATAACTAAACAGAGAAATACTTTAATTAATAATAACGTTAATGTACAATGATCTGCCCCTAGGGCATAATTTCCAACAGACTCCCACTTGCACCTAGTGCAATCATTAATTACTCTAATTCCCATTGTCCTAACATGACGCTCATGTTTTGCTTGTGCAAGTGGCTTAGTAAGAGCATCAGCTACATTGTCTTCTCCTGGTACTTTGCATATTTTGATATCACCTCTATCATTGATTTCTATGATAAGATGAAATCTCTTGAGTATATGCTTGGTCCTTGATATGACCTAGGCTTAGTCTATGCAATAGCGATGCTATTGTCACAGAACAAGTCTATTGGATTTGAGATTGTAGGAACCACCCAAGTTCATTAATGAACTCTCTAATCCAAAAGGCCTTCTTAGCTACATCTGATGCTGCTATATACTCAGCTTCTATTGCAGAATCAGCTACAGTGCTCTGCTTGGAGCACTTTTAGCTTATCGCACCACAATTCAACATGAATACATATCCTAATTGCGATTTTAGATTATCTTGGTCAGTTTGGAAACTTGCATCTGTGTGACCAGTCACACAGAGCTCATCTTCCAAACCACCATATACCAAGAATAAGTCCTTAGTCCTTCTCAAGTACTTAAGGATATTCTTGATGAAGATCCGTAACCATCACCAGGATCTTATTGATATCTGCTGGTCATACTCAAGGCAAATGACACATCTGGTCGAGTACATAACATGACATACATGATAGATCCAATAGCGGAGGCATATGGAATCTTACTCATGCAGTCTCTTTGATCTTGTGTACTAGGACACAGATCCTTACTAAGATGGTTGCCATGAGACATGGGCATGTAACCCATTTTAGAATCCTGCATACTAAACCTATGTAGTATCTTGTCTATGTATGTGCTCTGACTTAGGTCTATCAGCCGCTTGGATCTATCTCTATAGATCCTAATCCCTAGGATGTAAGTGGCTTCGCCTAAATATTTCATTGAGAAAGACTTTCCTAATCAAGACTTGACACTCTGCAAGGTAGGAATGTCATTCCCAATGAGTAGGATGTCATCAACGTAAAGCACTAGAAATGTTACACCCCTACCGGCCTCGCCCTTTCGGGTGGCGGGTTAGAGGGATTCCTTTATTTAGTTACCTTTCCTTCATTATTAGGTCCATTTAGCATGTATTAGAGTGAGCACAATAGAGCATTCAACCGGTTTGGACAATCTACTGTACTAGTAAAAGTAAAATAAACAGAAAATAAAAGTCCTTGAGGGGTTAAGGGTACAGTTATCCAAAATAAATACCAAAATAATATATACAGTCACCTCAAATATATGTACAAAACATAATAGGGCATTCCCTATTCTTCAATCTGCACCGATAAGCCCTTGTCCTTCCAACAAAGTTCTTCACTGTAGGCGCGTCCCCCTGTATCTATAGAAGTAACTGGAGTCCAATAATGGCCCCCAGAGTAACCGTCAATACTCAAATACTAAATGTGTAAGGAGTATGTATGTTACCATGCCAGATAAAAATGTAGATAACATGCCAAATACATACCACATATGCAAACAGAAATACAAATGCATCACCGACTACCACGCGCCGTCAGGCTGCCTCACCAAGGCAAGCCCGGACTTACCGGAGCCATGACTCGTTGAGCTGCCTACATCAGGACAGCCCCGGACCTATCAACCCGCACAGCCGCCAATAAAGTCCGGCCTCGGACTGATCGTCCTCAACGCTAGGACCCACATAACTCTGTATGCATATTTGACAAACAAATATACAAAAACATGAAGGTGGAATATCACCTAGAGGGGGGGTGAATAGGTGATCTTGAAATTCTTTCGCTAATTGCTCAAGACCACTTAAAACAGAGATAGAGAGAAGAGCAATGAACACAAGAGATTATCTTTGGTTCGGTCCAACTCTTGACCTACGTCCGGTCCCGAAACACTCGGGATTTCACTATCTCAAACCTTGATTACACACGTGTAACTCTCGAGTAATCCTCTCACTAGGACTTACTCCTCTTTACAAGTTGTAACCAACTAATCGTGGACACAATTACACACTCGTAAACGAAGGATGATCCTTTCACTCTCGGACTCACTCCCCCTTACAAGTTGTAATTGATACACCCACACTCAAGATACCTCGAGTAATCCTCTCACTAGGACTTACTCCTCTTTACAAGTTGTAACCAACTAACCGTGGACACAATTACACACTCTGTAAACGAAGGATGATCCTTTCACTCTCGGACTCACTCCCCCTTACAAGTTGTAATTGATACACCCACACTCAAGATACCTCTACCTTGAAATTTGAATGAATTGTAAAACAAATGATAAGACTCTCTCACAAAGTAGATAAATGATAAACACTGAAGCTCAATGATATCCTAAGATATATACAGAATGTAGATTGAATGCTTTTAATGCTTTGTCTGTGTATTCGTCTATATCTACTATGATGAATTCAAACCTTCTTGTATTTATATTGGTTGAAGATTGAGGACCGTTGAAGGATTTAAAACATTCTGTTTGAATGTTTGAATATGTCCGTTGGGGAGTTTGTATTTGCCCGTTGGGAATGTTTCGAAGTATCCGCGCATGGCCATAGTTGAATGTATAGTCGTCTACAGTTTCTGCTTGCCCACTATCGAATGTTCGCTTAGTTGTAAATCTTTTCATGTGGTCTCGGATGGGCAACGACTTAAATAATGTTTCGAAGCCTTTTTGGTTATGGGTCATCTGCAGTGTGTCAGTTCTGTCTTACGATGCTTTCGATGCACTTCAGCTTGTCGGAGTTCAAATATTGCCTACACCTCTGTAAATCACTCAAAAGTCATGATTAGCAATTTCATAGGTAATATTGAATGATTTAGAAGAAGATATAATTGAATAATTAAATTATTAGAATCAAGTTGCAGATGTGTTGAGTCTACTGATATACCAATACTCGAGTATCCATTTTCATATACTCGAGTAGCTTGTGCATAACCATCTCGTCGATGCATCGCTTGTCGAATTCGAACCTTGAGAAGTAATCGAAAACCAAAGCTTTCATCTTCTGAAATCTCATAATCAAAATGGTTAAGTATGGTTAGAATCAATAATGATAAACGGCAAGACATATTCCATGTTTTCCAAATCAGCAACAAGTGAGACATTCTTGGTGTTCTTCGTCAGAATTTGAAACTTGATTATGAATCTGAAAAAAGTCAGGAAGATGATTAATGATATCATAGTTAATGTTGAATGATGTATTGGAAGATATAATCAATTAACTAGATCATTTAAATGAAGTTGCAGATTGATTCATGTTTCTTTGTCAAATCTTTGGTATTCATTTCTCTCGGGCATTCTCGAGAATCGTCGAAGGTATACTCAAGAATTGTTCTTCAAATCAGTTCCACCTTCGATCATTCTCGAGAATCACCAAGTGATTCTCCAGAACCATTCTCGAGAATTGGTTTCCAATTCTCGAGAATCACTTCGTGAAACAGATAACTCAGAAGAACATCAGTGAAGCAATCGTTCATACTCGAGAATCCTTTGCTCATTCTCGAGAACCATTCTCGAGAATTGATTCCTCATTCTCGAGAATCACATGTAGCGTAAAGCTTTTCATTCCTCATTCCGATCATTCTCGAGAATTTCTGGTGCATTCTCGAGAACCATTCTCGAGAGTTTAATAATCATTCTCGAGAATTGTTTGCTGCGATGGTGAATTATCTGAGAACATAGATTAGCAACCATTATGGAGAACCCTTAATCAATTCTCAAGAATTGATTTCTGCACATCGAGAACCATATCGGAAGAGATAGCAATTTTGTCAAAACACCCATATACTCATAAATCTCTTCAAACCTTCTTTCCAATGCAAGAAGAGTCAGTCCAAACTTGTTGCATTTCGTTGGTTATCATAGGAAGAATGTAGCTGTTCTTAATCAACTCTGATTGCAACTTCCAGAACATACTACCAACTTCAAAACATCATAACTCCTTCAATTGATCTTCGTTTTCTGTGTTCTTGATGTTTCTGGAAAGGTATTTGAGTCTAGTTTCCAATGGCACCAATTTCGGCGCAATACGATTTTTATTTTGTCAGATAAACTCAAATTACCGAAGGTTGGTCTGGACTGTGACGGTGATTTGTGTTCCAACTTGAGAAAACCATAGCTCTCTCTACTGGATTCCTTTGGACTTGATATGTTTTTCAAAAGTACGTGTTGGATGTCTAGTTTCATATGCCACTGATTTCGTGTCAATCCGATTCCTGGTTTGTGAGATATTGTCGAATTACGTGAGGTCGCCCAAACCGAGCGTGAAAAGAGCTCTTTGAAGAATTCTTTGAATCCCGACCATTCTCGAGAATCGAATGGCATTCTTGAGAACCATTCTCGAGAATGGGTTTTCAATTCTCGAGAATTGCCTCCAGATTTCACATATTCAGCTGCATTCTCGAGAATTGCTTCGGGAATGGATTACATTCTCGAGAATTGATTAGAATACACTTGTAACTCGTTTTCACTCATTTTAACTCCGAATTGACCCGTTCCAACTTCTATATGATCGTGGAGACTTCTAGAATCAATCGAGAGCTTGTATAATGATTTTCTCATTCCATTGAGCAAGTTCTTCTTTCTTTCTTCTCTTCTCTTGATTATTCTTCATCATTAAACTTCACATCTACATTAGATATAAGAATTTGTCAAAGTATAATGTAAATGTAGTGTGCAACCTTTTTGCTCTTAAGAATGGCATCTATATAAGACATCATCAAAACTAATCAAAACCAACAAAACACACATGGCAAAAACACAACATACAACAAAACACATAAAAATATCTGAGTAATGCGGTTACTACCTGGTATGGTGGATACTGCTCTTAATATTTTTAGGCCAGGTGATTTTTCCAATGATACCCCTGACCAAAATACATCAAAATATACCATTTTTAGTAATTACAGAAATACCCTTACATTATTTTATCAAAAACTGAGCCCAAACAGATTTTTCCAGAAATTCAGTGTTTCTGGCCCAACTTCAGGGATTTGTAATAAATTCCAAAAACATCATTTTTACATGAAACCAGCGCCATTTGAACCGATGACAAGTATATTTTGCATGAAAAATATTCCCAGACCCTGAAAAGACTCATATTTTGGCGTGTTTCTTATTTTTCAACCCTTGGTCAGATTTCACCCTGTTGCACTCTGTTCTGACTTCATCGATTTTTATCTCCTAGTAGGAAATTCCAAAAGACATAAAATATACATCAAAGTGAAGCCCTTTAAGTATAATGTCTACCATAAAAATTTCAGATTAAACCGACTCCATTTACTATTTTTAAGATTGATTTGAAACACCTCTGCCAGAAATTCCAGAATTGCTAGTAAGCTTGGTTTTAGGAGTTTTTCGGTGTTTTCGACTTTGGAAACTTAAACCATAACCATACCCTACACAAAATCACGTTTCAGAGCCATTGGAGACCTTAAAAGTGAAAAAATCCAATCATGACACCAAGCCCCTACCCCATGGACGAAAATCACAAGTTCAAGTCCAACGGTACAGGTTTTCGGTGTTTACCTGAATCAGAGATTCGGTTGGTGATCTATGGAGCTTGGACCTTGATTAGCTGTGGAGGTTGGCTGAAAATTTCTCTCCCTTCCTCTGGAAATTTCTTGCTCCCTTAGTTTAGGAGAAAGAAAACATGCATATTTAATAATAGGAAAAGTAACTGATCAGTCCTGAAAAACTGTGGTAACACCCTATCCAGTAATTAATGGAATTCATCAGGCTTTTTGACTTTTTATCCAAGAAATTCCAGAATGGTCTAGGCTCTAGACATGTGGCGTTTTCCCCCTAAAAATATCTAGATATTTACTTTTCTTTTGGGGAAAATTACCTACTTTGCCCGGAAGTTATGAAAATTACCATTTTTGGCCCGGAACTTCTTTATTATTCTTTTCTTTTTTCCCAAGTTTTCAAGACACTTCTAGGGCCATATGGCGCTATTTTGGGCCCACAAATCAGATCCCATGATTTTTATTATATTTTTCCTAATTTATCTGATTAATTCCCTTTTTTTCCAGCAAGTGGGCCCCGCACTTTGACTTTTGGACTGACTTTTCTCTTTCTTTTCCCTCAAGGACGTTTTTAATGATTATGGGGCTGGGTGGCACCTCTTTGGGCCCACCAAATCCATCCTCCTACTTTTCCCCTAACTTTTCCACTTTATCCGGTCTAGTCTCCTTCCACCGGTTCACGTGGGTCCCGCTGGTCAACCGGGTTCTTTCCTTTGTACTTTTCTTTAGCTTTTCAGATATCTTTCCCTGATTACCCATCCATATGTGGCACCATATTGACTTCCCAATATGGCCCCACATTTGTCTCCTTCAGTCCAAAAGAAGCCGTTAACTGGTCCCTATCGGTCCCCTTCTTGCCAGTTAATCACCTGTGGGACCCGTATTTTGTGTTTGAGCCTGACTATGGGTAAAATCATATGAATTTTCTTTCTCTCTCCTGGGTGGATGAAATTTAATACTTAAGGGGTAAGGATTTGACTTTTCTACCCCTGTAATCATTACTTACTTTTTGCTTTTCAATCCCGTAGTGACACGTGTCCTCAAGCAGTGATTACACTGACTCTTGATCTTAAAAAATGAAGGGCATCCCTGACTACCTTGAAAATGCTGTAAACTTACTTATACTAACATATTTTCACTCAACTAATTGTCCTATGCCTTAGGACATAGTTAAAGGGCATCTTTTCCAATCAAATTTGTACCATATGGGTCTTCTGTACCCCCTTTCCATTGGCGCTTTAATTCCATGGTTTATACACATTAGGTCCACTGACCTGCATAGCCAAGTTACTTAGTCCTTGAGAGGCTTCCTATTTCTCGTCATTCTTGGGACTCTTCCCGAACCGGGCTTAGTCGTCTACCCACTTTTAAGCTTATTCTCAATTCTCAGGGTCCAAAATTCGGGATATTACAAGAAATACAACTGTGCTCCCACTAACCACACAAGGTTCATTGATGTTTTGAATGAATCCAAAGTCTTTGACTACTTCATCAAAACGATGATTCCAGCTCTGAGATGCGTGCTTCAATCCATAAATGGATCTTTGAAGCTTGCAAATTTTACCAGAGTCCTCTAGACGCACAAAACCCTCAGGTTGTGTCATGTACACATCCTCAAGCAGCTTTCCGTTAAGGAAGGCTGTTTTGACGTCCATCTGCCATATTTCATAGTCATAATATGATGCATTGGCAAGAAGAATTCTGATTGATTTGGCCATTGCAACTGAAGAAAAGGTTTCATCATAGTCCACACCATGAGTTTGAGTGAATCCTTTTGCAACCAGTTGTGCCTTGAAGACATTTACTTTGCCATCCATGTCAGTTTTCTCCTTGAAAAACCCACTTGTACCCAACGGTTTTTACACCTTCAGGTGGATCGACTAAGGTCCATACCTTATTTTCGTATATGGATTGCATTTCAGACTTCTTGGCATTAAGCCATCTTTTGGAGTTCGGTCCCACCACGGCCTCTAATAGGTAGTTGGCTCATTTTGCTCAATGAGCAAAACATCACGACTTCCAGTAATCAGAAACCCATATCTCTGAGGCTATAGCCGTGATCTATCGGACCTTCGTGGGCCTTATGTTACTTGAGTAGGCTCAACAACTTGTTGTGAGTCTTCTCCGGATTCCTTCTATGGTTCTACATTGTCGTGTGACTCTTGAACTTCTTCGAGGTTTACCTTACTCCCACTGGTTCTTTTAGAGATAAACTCTTTTTCTAAAAAGATACCATTCTGAACGACAAACACTTTGTGATCGGTGGGATTGTAGACATAGTATCCTTTAGTTTCATTAGGATACCCCACAAAAAGTCATTTTGAGGATCTAGATGATAATTTATCATAGGCTTGTTGTTTAACGTAAACCTCACATCCCCAAATTTTAAGAAATGACAAACTAGGTTTATTCTTAGTCTATATCTCATATGGTGTCTTTTCAACTGCCTTTGACGGAACACAATTTAGTGTAAACGCAACTGTTTCTAGGGCATGGCCCCAAAAGGAAGGTGGAAGATCTATTCGGCTCATCATAGATCGAACCATATCTAATAGAGTTCGATTCCTCCACTCAGAAACACCATTCCAATGAGGTGTTCCTGGAGGAGTAAGTTGTGAGATGATCCCACAACTCTTAAGATGGTCAATGGACTCTTGGCTCAAATATTCACCACCCCGATCAGATCGAAGTGCTTTAATTGTTTTGCGAAGTCGGTTTTACACTTCATTTTGGAATATTTTGGACGTTTCAAAAGATTTAGACTTATATTTCATTAGATAGATATTCTCATATCTACTAAATCATCTATAAATGTAATGAAGTACAAATGACCTCCTTTAGCAGAAGCATTCATTGGTCCACACACATCTGTATGTATGAGGCTCAATAAATCAGTAGCCCTTTTACTACTCCTAGTAAAGGTGTCTTTTTCATCTTTCCAATAAACAAAACTTACATGTATCAAATGATTCAAAATCAAATGAGTTAAGAAATCCATCTTGATGGAGTTTCGAAATGCATTTCTCATTTATATGGCCTAGATGACAGTGCCATAGGTAAGTCGGATTCAAATCATTTGACTTGATCCTTTTGGTAGTTTATGTCATAGTTATGTCCATTCAATTTTCTACTGCCCTTGAGACCTTACACATTTATACAAATGCGAGAACCACATGCGGTATCTAATACCCATGTTAAGGAAGCAGAAAAGCGAATATCTATGACATAGATACTTGAAGCGATAGCCCCGCTATCCTTCTTGTCCATTTTCAGATCTTCAAGGTAGAGTTTGCAATTCCTCTTCCAATGACCAATTTCATTGCAAAAGAAGCAGAACCTATCCTTATGAGGTTTTGCCTTCTTGGCTGCAGGCTTAGATTCGGGGCTATTTGATTCATTGGTTTTACCAGCTGAGCTTTTACACTTTGTTTTGCCCTTGCCTTTTCTTTTCATACCCTTTCCTTTCTGAACGGACAAAACAATACTAGGCCTCTTCTTAAGGCTCTGCTCAGCAGTTTTGAGCATCCCATGCAGTTCAGAAAATGATTTCTCCATGTTGTTCATGTTATAGTTCATGACAAACTGGTCATAACTATTTGGGAGTGCGTTTAAGATCATATCTGTAGCTAACTCCTGGCTCATGGGAAATCCAAGCCTCTCAAGGTGATCAATGTAGCCCTTCATCTTCAAAACATGAGGACTAACTGATGTACCTTCTGGCATCTTGCAGGAAAATAAGGCCTTTGTGGTATTATACCTCTCTTGCCTTGCCTATTGCTGGAACATTTCCATAGGATGATCAATCATCTTAGAGGCCTCCACAAGTTCTAGATCTATATCGAGGTCTAGAACCATAGTGGCAGGCATCCTGCATCCACAGAGTCATCCTTATGCTTCGTATAAGCATCAGTTAGAGCTCTTGGATCAGTAGCTGCAGGCTCGACAGGAATGGGTTGATCAATGAGATACTCATTTCTTTCATGCTTAGGATCAACGCTTAAGTTCCCAAACATGTCAAGAAAGTTTGTCTCATTGAGTTCGTCCTTCTCAAGGATGGATCGCATTGATGGTATTGCGGTGTTACTAGTCTACGTGGATCTACAACTAAAAGATATGCAAATTTTAATAAATAACCTCCCACTGAATTAACAACCCTCATTCTAATTAGTGGGCTAAGATCCATATTTGGCTTAAATTTAAGTCTGCTTTGGCAAGACACTTAAAATCAAGTTATTTAGGTAGGCAACCTCTTTGCCAATTACATCAAATGTAACTCTTAGATCTTTATGGGATTCGATCATCGTATGACCCAACAAGTTTAATCTCATCTAATGCTTTGAGATCCAAAACCGTTTTGATAATCTCAATTAAGTCAAAACAATAATGAATGTTGAGTATCACCATTACCCACGCTTGTCTCACCAAGATAACTCATATGCATCCACTTTGGTGGAACATACAAATGGGCGATCTAGGTTTTGACAAGTATTCATTAATTGACGGCATTACGACTTAAGATTTTATATAGAGGGTATAGTCCTATTAATTCTATTAATCCCATTTATATGAATGCATTTACTATTGTATCTCATATAAACTCTAAATTAATCATGCAATGATCTAATCAAAACATAATTAAAATTGTGACACAACATGTCTCATCTAACCTAAAGTCCTCTCAAGCCAATGAGAAGACTCCTCTAAATAATAAAAGGAGAAATACATCAAGAGAAACCTCATTTAAACATTGAGGGGAGTGAGATGAGAAGAGAATGTACATCAAGAATATTTAAAGAGAGAGGCATGGCTCGCAGGCCATATTTAAATAATACAACACTTGTAAATTCTAGAGCCATATTGTTTACCAGACCTAAACAAATTTGAATAATTAATCACAACAAATATTAATTCATACAATATGAAAGAAAATATCATGATTAAATTATCAAGTTTATTAAATTCACATGTTGATTGATTGAATTTAATATAATGAATCATATTCATTACTTGATTGATTGATTGAATTTAATATGATGAATCACATTCATATCTTGATTGATTGGAGTCCACTACTTGTCAACCAAGTCATATTAAATTCAAGTTATGGTATTATATTACATTAATATAATATCATGATTTAAATTCTTGCGCTACGAACAATCAGCCGGGGTCCCTACGGCGGTCCCGCTAGATCAACGTTTTCGAACGTGTTCGACCCCAGCGTGACCACAACACGAGCGTGATCGATGTTCGATCTGAACACTTCAAAACATGACCGATCCGCGAGTGTGATCAACGTCCAACCCTAGCGAGATCGAGTTTCCAAACGATTCAGAAACGCGACCTAGGTATGAACGTGTGATCTTCACAGATTTCTGTTACTGATTTGAACGTTTCAGATCCATACGAAAACACTCACAAATCCGACTAGCAATCCGTAGAAACCCTAATTTGAACGTATGATTTAAATCCTAAAGCGAACATCTGATTCAAACGCATAACACAATTCGGTTCTAGCATACATATCGATTTCAATGCATACACAGATTCGGTTTATTGCATATATCACATATATTCGCATATAGAAAACCCAATCTAAACGCACGGTTGACCTAGCTTTGATACCACTGTTGGGATCCATACACGCAGCGGAATAAAAAAATTTACGAATCCCATAGAGAGGATCTATCAACGGCGTTTAAATCGGGTTCGTTAGAAAAACCGTACCTATACGAACTTGAATGCGTCCTTTGAAAACACGTGGGCTTACACCTTCTTGCTCGATCAATCTATAAGAGCCGACTCTACGCATCCACTCCTTCCACCGGTATCCACACCGAATAGCTCTCCAACACGTATGGCAGCGTGCTAGCGCCTTCTCACTTTGTGTCTCACATTTTTCTCTCTAGGATTTCTTTTGCGGCTTGTCTCTCTCTTTATTTCAATACGACTAAAGCTTTATTTATAGAGTTTCTCAAACCCTAATTGGGTCGTATTAAAATATTCAAGATTAATCTAATTAATCTTGAAATTCAAATTTTAGATTTAAATAGCATTAATTAAATCTGTCCAACATATCTAATTTAATCCGAATTAAAAGCCTGCTGATTTAATTTATTTATATAAATTAAATCTAAGATATGATATCTATCTATTCAATTAAATCTGAGATATTGTATCTCAATTCAAATTAAATCAGATATATGATATATTTATTCGAAAATTAAATCGAGATACAATATCTCTATTTGTTTTAAATATTTAATTTATCAAATAAATTAAATACAAAACAAATCTTATATAATAATATCATTAAATAATGATATTATTATTTAATTTCAAAATTATATATATATATATATATATATATATATTCATCCTAGATTAAATGTTGTATTCATTAGATCTTAGACACATTTAAGATTCAATGAATCTGGACATTATTGGTCGTGTTGGGCTATTCTTGTGTGTGACCCTGTAGGCCTACATGGGATTGGTAGTGGGACAATACTGTACCAGCAAACAAGTTGCAAGCAGCCTCTAGCAAGACATTGCGACTACCCAATTCATATGGGGATCGATAATACGATACAACCTATTGTACAAACATGTCACGTCCCTTTTGTCATGCGATAATTTTGTCAAGGATGAGGCATGGATAATGTCAACTTCCTGTTCTTCACCATTACTTTTTCAATTCTTAAGTAGTCTAATAACTGGAATGGAAACTCCTTTCCATCGTAGTATGGCCATACATTTCTTAGACTCACTCGTTGAGGGGCCCAGTATTATCACTCTAGAAATGTGAGGGACAAATTCCATCTTGACTATTCACACTCCTCTGCTTGAAAAGCACTGATCCCGATCAAAGCCTTTATCATCACCCGGTCAAAGATGACTTTTGACTAGGTCAAAGATCAACGACTCTCATGTAGGAATCCATGATGATCTCAGGTCAAAGGGCGTTGTGACGCGGTTATACATGAGATAAGCTTATGACTAAATCCATGCAGCTTTCTCATAGTGGGTCGGTCTAGCACCTTGTACTCTTACAAGTTCCTATAACTTTGATTGTATCTCCATACTCATCAAAGTCATATTGGTCTTATTTCATGTTCGCTCCCACGTAGATGAACGACTAGGGACATTTAAGATAATCTATAAGATATATCCAAGGATACAGCTATCACTATAAGCATACAAATGAAATGATAACTAAACGGAGAAATACTGTAATTAATAATAACGTTAAAGTACAATGATCTGCCCCTAGGGCATAATTTCCAATAGATCGATCTTTGAAAGGCTTATGACAAAATTAGTTGGGATTTCTTGAGGAAGGTTCTAACTGATGCTGGCCTTGGAAGGGATTTTGTGGATCTTGTGCTTGATTGTGTCTCCTCGGTGACTTATAATGTGTTGTGGAATGGAGGTAAAACTAAATTCTTTTCTCCCTTAAGGGGGATTCGACAAGGTGATCCGTTTTCCCCCTCATGTTTGTTATGTGTTTGGATAGGTTATCTCATGTTATATGTGATGCAGTGGAAGATGGTAGATGGGAGCCTATTTATGTTACTATAGGTGGGCCTCAGGTATCTCATTTAATGTTTGCGGATAATCTTCTTTTGTTTGGGGTTGCTTCTGAAAGGCAAGCTTCATGTATCATGAGCTGTATCCAGGAATATATGGAAGCTTCAGGAGGGAAGGTCAACATTAGTAAGTTGTCTATGTTCTTTTCCCCCAGAGTGCCTTTGCATACAAAACTGAAAATTAAGGTCGTGACCCAGATGCATTTCTTGAGCGAGATTGGTAAATATCTTGGCTTCCCTTTATCACGTAATCGGAGACCAAAGGAGAAATTTCAATATGTTGTTGACAGAGTTAAAGCAAAGTTGAGTGTTTGGAAAGCTAACTGCCTATCTATGGCAGGAAGTATTACTCTTGCCAAGTCGGTTATTAGCACTATTCCTATGTATCCTATGTTGGTGGCTAGACTCCTGGGGAGTATTTGCAAGGAAATTGAGAGGTTGCAAAGGAATTTCATATGGGGGCATGATGGAGTTGGAAATCATTTTCACCCTATTGGTTGGGAGCAAATCACTATGACCAAAGAGTTTGAGGGGTTGGGTATTAGAAGGCTTAGTTCGATTAACCAAGCTTGTGGTGCCAAACTAGCTTGGAATCTTATTAGTGGGGCGAAGGGCCTTTGGGCTGAGATTCTTTTGAACAAATACATGAGGAGAGACGAGGAGTCTTTACTGTCTTGTCGTCCTGGGGATTCTAAGCTATGGAAGTTCATTTGTGACCAAAGGGAGGTGGTGGAGCAGGGTTCTAAATGGCTTGTTCGTAATGGTTTGGTGGTTAATTTTTTCCATGATTGTTGGGTGGGAGATAATTTGAAACTTGCTGATTTTTATCTTCGCCCCTTGACTGTGGAGGAGGAGGATTTGGTGGTGTCGGATTGGGTGGTAGAAGGGGTTTGGCATATTAATAAGTTATCTTCCATCATTAATCCTGTCGGATTGAGGCGAATTGCGGCGGTTTTGCCTCCTAGAGTGGATGCAGATTTTGATAGTCTGTCTTGGGGAGCTGCTTGGGATGGTCAGTTTTCTATTAGAAGTGCCTATTTCCTTTTAGAACCTAACCCTATCTCTCTCCGGAACAAAGTTTTTAAGGATATCTGGAAGTGGAATGGTGTTGAGAGAATCAGGGTCTTTATGTGGAAGGTTTCTCTCAATAAGTTGCCTACTAATCTTTGGCGACGTTCCTAGTCGAATAATTCTGCGATTTGTGGGGTATGTAATGCGGGTTTAGAGGATATTCTTCACATTTTGCGTGATTGTAATTATGCCAAGTCTATGTGGACTACGTTGATTAAGCCCAGGTATTTATCTTCTTTTTTCTCCTTTGGTTTGAGGGAGTGGTTGGTATTTAATTTGAATAGCCAGGTTGGATGTAAGTGGGAAGGGTATTGGAACCTCTTCTTTGGTGTGGCAATTTGGAAATTAGGGGATTGGAAGAATCAATGCATTTTTTTTATTGTAATTTGGTTAAACCAAGTAATCCGGGTATGTTATTATCCTTAACTTGGTATAGATTTGTGTCTAATGATGCTTCTCCTAGTCTTTTGAATCCGAGATGTGTGGATTAGGCCTTAAGCTGGGAAAAACCCCCTCGTGGGTGGTTGAAGTTAAATGTTGATGGTACTAGAGCTTTACAATCAGGTAATGTTGGATGTGGTGGGGTGATTAGAGATTGGGTGGGCAATTGGATGTTGGGTTTTGAGAAGTCCATTGGTGATTGTGATGCCACCTCCGCCGAGGAATAGGCAATTGTTGAATACAAGAAGATAATTTTAGAGTTTGATGCGGATAGTGTTATTAATTTGCTTTTGGATTTATCATGTCTTACCTGTAGTAACTTAGTTTTGAAAGCTAGGTCTTTGTTGGCTTTGAATTGGCAGGTTGATGTTAGAGTTATTTCCAGAGTTTGTAATAGAGTAGCGGATGCCAAAGCCAAAAAGGGTATCTCCAACTCTTCTCTTCTGAATGAGTGCCCTACTAACTTGAGGGCGTGGCTAGATCAATAGTGTTTGGGATTAAATTCCCTATGTTGTAACCTTTTTATTGTAATGTAGGCTTATGCATTCTTTTGTAGCCCAAAAAAAAAAACCTTACTATTGGACAAAAATTCCTAGTTTAATGAAACCCAAATTGCCTTTAAATTCCAATTATTTAATATTAAAATAATTAAGGCCAAATTTTCCATAATTAATTCCATCATAATATTTCTATATCCTCGAAATATTATTTTAAAATAATCCCAAATTCTCAAGGTCTAAAATAATTTTAATAATTATCTTAAGCTTTCCTCATGATAAGCTTAAGACTTTTGGACTCTACTGGCTAGAAGCCTTCTTTTCTTAGTTTTATTTTCAACCTTCTGGTTCAAAAATTTGGGATGTTACACAATAAATGGTAAGTTGACTTGTCAAAATTAACAAGTGCATAAACGACATTAGAAAGTAAATTATTGGACCTTTAGTAAGGCCAAGATTTCACCCAAGCAAGGCAAAAAGGAAAAAAATGAAATTTCAGAAAGTAGGACACATAAAATCCATCTGATGAAGACCTAAGTGACATAAGCTTGTAAAGGAAATTAATAAGCAACATTCCTGTTCTCTTTGACTAAGAATTTCGCCCAATGTAAGAGAAATATGAGACAAGAATATTTTTCGTACAAAAAGGGATATTTAGAAGTCAAAGAAATAATATGATAAACCATCTTTGACTTGAGGACAATGCCAATTAAGTTTACATCGTCAAAGATTATGTAAGATAACTTATTGAGCAAGAGTCAAAGAAGCATTATGAAGGCACAAAATCTTCTCCCATAAGCCTTATATTTCGACCAAAGAGGGAAAGAAGTAGATAAGAATGAATTTTGTCATGTTCTTAGCCAAAAGACAATTATTATTCCCATGATTGCCAAATGTCACAATAGGGAATCGGGTTGGCTATTGTAATAGAATAATTGGACACTTGGTAAAGGCTTCAAGAAGACAAAATTACTTCTCCAAGAAGCCATATGAGTCTGCCAAGAAGAGGAAGCAAGAGGTCATGCACAAAAATCGCATGAGAAATGTAAAGTCAAAGGGAATTTCCCTAGCTTTGTAATATCCTGAATTTTGGACATGGAGACTTGAGACTAAGCCTAAATTAGGCAGACTACTAAACTCGGTTCAGGAAGTGTGACATTCCTGAATAAGGCCATATCTTCGGCCGAGAGACAAAAGGGATATATAAGTGTTAGTTCTCTACGTGTTTTGATGATAACTGACAATTGTAAACACAAGTTGAAGTTTGTCTTTGGTAAGTTGAAAAACTTACTGTCAAAGGCAAACTCGAGTTTTGACTTGACAGAGAATAGCTCAATTTCAATGAACTAAGAAAAACTCCAGTTTCCATTTAGAAACTCAAGTTTTGAACTTACAGAGAGCTATCCAAGTTTTCACTCCTAGACAAAACTCCAGTTTTCATAGAAAACTCCAGTTTGCATAATACATAGACTCTTCTACAATTTCTGAAAAAGATAAAACTCCAGTTTCCAAATGGAAACTCGAGTTTTGGTCATACAGAGAGTCTTCGACATTTTGGGGTTATGCAAACTCCAGTTTTCAATTAGACATGAGTTTTCTAAGTTCTTCTAAATTGTGAGAAAACTCGAGTTTTACTTTAGAAACTTGAGTTTGCACCTAACAGAAAGTTTTCAAGTTTTACTCAGTTTTTGAAAACTCTAGTTTTAACTTTGGGATAATTTTCTGAGTTTTCTTACTTAAATGGAAACTCGAGTTTAGTTTTGGGCAACCAGAAAGCTTTGTGCTTTTCATCAATTTTGAAAACTCCAGTTTACATTTGAAAACTCCAGTTTTCACTTGGGAAAGATTTTCAAAGGTTTCCAATTTTAAGTGGAAACTCAAGTTTAGTTTTGGAAACTCGAGTTTCAGTCTTACAGAGAGCTTTGCTCATTTTATCATTTTGGAAACTCCAGTTTGCAATTGAAAACTCCAGTTTTGAGTTTTTGGACTTAAACATGGTTTCAATATATAAGTCCAAAACTCGAGTTTTGATAAACAAAACTCAAGTTTGCATCGCTGATTTTGAAAATCAACTTGCTCGAATTTCTGAAATCTTCCCTTTTGATGTTAATACTTCTCCTCTACATTCACTACTATTCTTAACTATGTTTAATCAGTTTGTTAGTGAGTTACATATGGTTTAGAAGATATTAAATGAAGATTTGAACAAAAGCAAAAGGTGATGTCAGAACATTAAATGCAAAGTCCAAAAAACTTGCATCCTGTTGTACCATCATTCTCTACACATTGCAAAGGGATTAATGTCTCCTTTCCCTAAGCGTAGTTGCTCTTCCAACGGATCTATTACAAGGAAAGTCAACACTAATCCTCCGAACAAAAGGAATTAAGCGAAGAGTAGAGAGAGAAGACACCAAAGTGCCTCCAACATCTAGATTAATGCACCAACGGTTATAATGGAGATTGCAACGGTAATTTAATGCTCTCTTAGTATAAATAGAGCTACATTCAATTCTTCTCAACAACACATCTGCTAAAAACGAATTGCATTCAAGTTTACCAACTACTCTTTCAGTTTTCTCTTGTAAAGTATCTTTTGATACATTGATCTTCAGTGTTTATTTTTATCCACTCTTAGAGAGAGTTCATTTATTGTGAATCATTTCATTGTAAGAATCTCAAGTCGGGGACTTGGAGATTGGGATATTGATTGCAACTTGTAAGGGGGAGTAAGTTCTATTGAGAGAATTACTCTTGAGTTATAGTGTGTAATCAATTGAGATAGTGAAAATCCCAGAGTGTCTGTGGACTGGACGTAGGTCAAGAGGTTGGACCGAACCAGTATATATTCCTTGTGTCTTGCTCTTCTTCTCTATACTCTGCTCATCTCTATTTTTAGTGTCGAAAAACAGAGCATTTAGAAAAGAATTTTAAAATCCCCAATTCACCCCCTTCTCGGTGATTAAGCTCCACTTTCATTTGGTATCAAAGTAAGGTCTTCTCTAAAAAAATTAACATCTTGAGAAGGATCACTATGGAAGGTATTCTACCTGATGGAGCTTCGATCAACCGACCACTGGGATTCAGTGGAGAGCATTATTCCTTTTGGAAAGCCAAATTCAGAGTCTTTGTCATGGCTTTCTTAATATGGCCTATGGAGAGTATTTGAGACTGGAGACTACAATCCAACAGTGCTCGAAAATGGCGTCAGAGTTCCAAAGCCTGAAGAAGCTTATGATGAGAATGGTAGGAGAAATATCACACTCAATAGTAAAGCTATTCTTATGTTGCAAAGTGCCTTGAGTCAACAAGAGTATTTTCGTGTTTGCACCTTGCTAAATGCAAAGGCCATGTGAGATGCTTTGGAGGTAGCTCATGAAGGAACTACTGGAGTAAAGCAGAACATAATCAACACTCTCATAACAGAATATGATCTTCTTTGAATGAAGCCTGGTGAATCTATCAACGAATTTCGATTAAGATTCACTCATCTGATCAACCAACTCGCTGCATTGGGCAAAGAATATGAGCAACCTGCCCAAGTGAGGAAAATTCTCAATATCCTCAACAAGGACTGGGAAGCTAAAGTGACCACGATTGAAGAAAGTCGTGGTGAATCAATGACATCTGTTGAAGCCCTCTTTGGTAGCCTTTCTGAATATGAATCCAAGATCAAGTTCAAAAAGAGACTTGATGAAGCAACTAGCAAGTTCAAAGGCGTTGCTCTTAAAGCTGTCAAAGAAGCTAAGGAGACAGATGATGATGATGAAGAAGATGAAGAAAGAGAGTTGGGAATGATTGTTCGAAGATTTAAAAGATTTTACAGAAAGGATCAAGGATACAAAAAGTTTCACAAAGGTAGCTCCAGGACTGAGGCAAATAAGCCAATCATCCGCTACGAATGTGAAAAGCCGGTCACATCAGTCGAATGCCCCTGATTGAAGGACAAAGACGAGAGACAAGAAAAAATTCAATAAGTTCAAAAAGAAAGCTTATGTCTCGGCAATATGGGGAGACAACTCATCCGATGAAGATGAAGTGAAGAGGAGGACAAAGATAACATATGCCTCGTAGCTCAAGAAGAAGAGCACTCGAAAATAGTGATGAGGTATATGATTCACAACCAACTTATGATGAGTTATTTGCTGAATATAACCTTGTACAATATGAATTTGAAAAACTTGCTGAAAAATATCTTGCTTTGAAAAAGAAAAATATAACTCTTGAACTGCAAGTAGAAAAGTTTTCTGTCTTGAAAATGTTGTTTGTTAAGATTGTCCCGATCTAAAGAAAAAGAATGTGCATCTTACAAAGGCACTTGAGAAATTCACTAGAGGTAGTGAAATGCTCAATGTCATTTTGAAACAAACAAAGATTTACAAATGACAGATCGGGGATCGGTTACAAACCAAACTTTGACAAAAAGAAAGGCAAAAAGAAATTTGGAGAAAAGACTTATATGAACTATTTTAGAAAATTTGTTCATTCTTCAAATCCTTTTGCTCATTGCAATTATTGCAATCGTAAAGGTCATACTACTTCTTGTTTTCATAAAAAGGAAAGAAAAAGTAAACCTTTAGGAAATTATCAATGGGTGCCAAAGGGATCTTACAAGATTCCTAAGACACAAACTAACCCCAAAGGACCCAAGAAAAGATGGGTACCTAAGACCTGATCTGTTGTGTTTTGCAGGTCTGTTTAAGAGCATCAAATCCCAACAAGTGGTATATTGATAGTGGATGCTCTAGACATATAACGGGGGACCAATCCAAATTTTCTTCAATCAAGCCCAAGGATGGTGGCAAGGTAACCTTTGGTGGAAATCAATCTGCAAAGATTGCTGGCATTGGTGAAATTGGAAACAATGAAGGACCACAAATCAAAGATGTCTACCTAGTAGAGGGACTTTGTCACAATCTCCTCAGTGTAAGCCAAAGCACTGATAAAGGTAACTTAGTTATCTTTGATTCTGAGGAGTGCTTAATTGTCAGTAAGGATATTCTCCCTTTGAAAGACATAAAATCAAAAGCTTTATTCAGAGCTCCTAGAGAAAGAAATTGTTATACACTTAATCTCTCTAGAAATGGTTCTGTTTCTGAAAAATGTTTTGTTAGTAATTTGGATTATAGTTGGCTATGGCACAAGCGATTAGCTCATGTCAACATGATCCAACTTGACAGATTACTTAAAAAGGATTTGGTTATTGATGTTCCAAAACTTCGTTTTAAAAATAACATGATTTGTGATGCTTGTCAAAAAGGGAAACAAACCAAATCATCTTTCAAATCTAAAAATGAAATTTCAACTAATAGACCTCTTCAACTACTTCATATGGATCTAGTTGGACCAGCTAGATTAAAAAGCCTTGGTGGCAATCTTTATACTTTGGTCATAGTTGATGATT
Organism: Acacia melanoxylon; assembly: GCA_019022615.1. Classification (NCBI taxonomy): domain Eukaryota; kingdom Viridiplantae; phylum Streptophyta; class Magnoliopsida; order Fabales; family Fabaceae; genus Acacia; species Acacia melanoxylon. Next base: position 2,274,163 of record JAFJYJ010000014.1, read on the forward strand.
TCTCTAGATTTGCTTGGACTATATTCTTGTCTTCTAAAGATGAAACATTTGATTAGTTTGTTGGTTTTGCCAAGAAGGCCCAAAATGAGAAAGGGTTCTCTATTTCAGGAATTCGAACTGATCATGGAGGAGAATTCAAAAATCATGCATTTGCAGAATTTTGTGACAACATGGGAATTGATCACAATTCTCAGCCCCGAGGACACCTCAACAAAATGGTGTTGTGGAGAGAAAGAATCGAGTCCTCACCGAGATGGCAAGAGCTATGCTAAATGAGAACAATATTTCCCAAGTATTTTGGGCTGATGCAATGAGTACAACTTGCTATATCTCGAATCGGGCATATCTCTGGAAGAAGTTGAGCAAAACCCCTTATGAGCTATACAAGGGAAGAAAGCCAAACTTGGCTCATTTGCATGTTTTCGGATGTAAGTGCTTCATCCACAATAATGGTAAGGACAATTTGGGAAAGTTTGACCCCAAAGCGGATGAAGGTATATTTTTGGGTTATTCAAATAGAAGTAAAGCTTATAGAGCCTTTAATACTCGTACTTGTATTGTTGAAGAGTCTATGCATGTTGTATTCTGTGAATCCAAAGCTGATAAGTCCCTGGATGATGATGAGGAAAATGTTTTCAAAAATCAATTCTTTTCGAAAACAACTCCTGCCTCTTTTGAAAATCCTGAAGATGTTTTCGAGGCTGATCCTCAAATTAATTTAGAAAATCCCAATCAATCTCAGCCTAGAGCTTGGAGGTTCATTAGGAATCACCCTTTGGACCAAGTAATAGGTGATGTAAAACAAGGTGTAAGAACCAGAAATAGTACCTTGAATGAAGTGACTTTTTCTGCCTTTGTATCAGGGATTGAACCCTCTAAAATTGATGAAGCCCTTTCAGTTAATGATTGGGTGATAGCAATGCAAGAGGAGTTACATCAATTTGATAGAAATCAAGTTTGGGATTTGGTACTTAGGCCTAACGACCATCCGGTCATTGGCACCAAATGGGTATTCAAGAACAAACGAGATGAATCAGCAATCATTGTTCGTAAAAAGGCAAGATTGGATGCTAAAGGCTATAATCAAGAAGAAGGAATTGATTATGAAGAAACTTATGCTCCAGTGGCAAGATTGGAAGCAATAAGAGTTCTTCTAGCCTTTGCTTGTGTCAAAGGATTCAAGCTCTATCAAATGGATGTAAAGAGTGCGTTTTTAAATGGTTTTATTCAGGAGGAAGTTTATGTTGAGCAAACTCCTGGTTTTCAAAACGATCATCATCCAGATCATGTTTATCGCCTCAAAAAGGCCCTTTATGGTTTTAAGCAAGCTCTTAGAGCTTGATATGAGTGATTAAGCAAATTCCTTCTTGATCAAGGATTTATTAGAGGAAAACCAGATACAATTCTCTTCATAAAGAGTAATAAGCTTGGTGAAATTTTAATTGTTCAAATATATGTTGATGACATTATATTTGGTGCTTTTAATGATGCTTTGTGTGAAGAGTTTGCTAAGAATATGCAGGGAGAATTTGAGATGTCCATGATGGGAGAACTCAACTACTTCCTTGGTCTGCAAATCAAGCAAAGGAAAGATGAAATCTTCATATCTCAGACCAAGTATCTCAATGATCTGCTGAAGAAGTTTGGGATGGACAAATGCAATGGAGTTGATACTCCAATGAGCTCAAACACTGCCTTGGATACTGATGAAGAGGGCAAAGACTTCAATATCACAAGATATAGAGGAATGATTAGATCATTACTCTACCTCACAGCAAGTCATCCAGACATCCAATTCAGTGTGGGGATGTGTGCAAGGTTCCAATCTACTCCCAAGGAGTCTCATGCTGAGAATGTGAAGAGAATCTTCAGATACCTTGCTGACACAAAGACCCTTGGTTTATGGTTTCCCAAAGGTCAACCTGAACACTTGGTGGCATATTCAGATTCAGACCATGCTGGGTATAAGATAGATAGAAAGAGCACAAGTGGTCAATGTGAATTTCTTGGTGGCTCACTTTTCTCCTAGTTCAGCAAAAAGCAAATAAGCGTGGCTGTATCCTCTACTGAAGCTGAATTTGTGGCTGCCTCAAGCTGTTGTGCTCAAGTCCTTTGGCTCAAGCAACAACTATCTGACTTAGGAATCAACCTGAAGGAGATCCCAATATTGTGTGACAACACAAGCACAATAAGCTTGGCTAAAAATCTAGTGCAACCTACTCGGACCAAGCATATTGATGTAAGACATCAATTCATAAGGGATCATGTTCAGAAGAATGATGTCAAAGTCATGTTCATCCCAACTCATCTTCAACTTGCTGACATCTTCACCAAACTATTGGCCAAAGAACAATTTAATTTCATAAGGAGAGAATGGGGAATGATAAATCCCAATGAGTTGTAAGTATCTCTCTCTCAATGTTAGTTATGGTTTTGATGATTGTTAGAAACTAATTTAACCATCGGAGTATCTAGTTGTGTTTTATGGAGGATGCTTGAAATACTGATGTTTGCTGTCAAAAGAAGCAAACTCGAGTTTTGGGAATAAAACTCGAGTTTTGTCGGGACCAGAAAGCAACCTTGATTTTTGGAGAAATTGAAAACTTGAGTCATTAAATAGGAAACTCGAGTTTCCATCAGACATAGAGCAATCATGTTTTGAAGAATGATGAAAACTCGAGTTGGTAAGTGGAAACTCGAGTTTTGGTCGCGGAAGTTCAAAGGTTCACATTACACCTTTGAAGTCCAGGTTAGTAATCATTCATCAAAACTCAAGTTTTGTAGTGAAAACTCAAGTTTTGTCGCATCTATATATATGTGTTACTATTCATATTCTTCAAAACTCATGTCAAAACTCAAGTTTTGCCCTAGTCGTTCTCTCTTCTCTCTTATTCTTACCTCTCTCTACAAAACCCCTAACTCCAAACCTAGAAATGGCCTCCAAATCTTTTGCCCCAGCGACTCACGACACAGATTCAGACAATGTAGGTTCAAAATCATGGTCTCCTCCCCTCCTCCACCTCCACAGCGACCCAGGAGGATGAAATCGCTTCCCAGACGTTTTCACTATGGGGTTGATAGATCAATTAGAGGAGTGAACGAAAATATTCCAAAATCTCCTTCGCCTAAACCTAAATCAAAGGGGGTTTCGTTCAAGGAACCAACAGTGTCTCCCTCGAAGAAGAGAGAGGAACCTGAACCAGAAGGAAAAGGAAAGATGAAGGCGACTGAGGCTTCTAAGCCTGTAAGGAAGAAGAGGGCTACTACTTCTAAGTCTCACAATACTTCAAAGGGCCAAGCCTCTTCCAAGGCTGCTTCATCAATTCACACTCAACCTGAGGTGGTACCTCCTGTTATGGCCAATGCCATAGAAGACATCTACCACAATCCTGACCCTCCTCGAGGTTTTACTACTCAATCTTCTATTCTTTCTATTGAGCAAAATGCTAAATTCAAAGAAACATTCCTTAAGAAAGAATTTTGTCCTGTTGTCTCAGTCAATTTAATCAAACTGAAAGAAGAATGCAATCTTGATTTTTCCCCTTGGCTTACCCAATATGAGTCGTACTTGTCTATATCTGTGCCTTATACTCCTAATCTTGTTAGACTATTCTATTTCAATATGGAGTATAATAATCTTATGAATTCTGATGATGAACTAGTTGAGGAACGAGTCACCACCTCTATCAAGGGTGTCAAATTTACTCTGTCAACTTCCATCCTCAACTCTATCTTGAAAATTAACAACCCTCCTCCTGTTCCCACTATCAGTTTCAGTAATGAGGAAATTTTCTCAATTCTCAGGCCAAATGAACCTTTTCCCGAAGATCAAAGGCATACCCTCTCTTTCAATCCTGTGTCAATGCCTCCTACACATAGAGTCCTTTGGTACATCTATTCGAGAAACTTAATCCAAAAAGGTGGCAATTTCACCCACTTTGTTCAAAAAGACTATCCCCTTTTTGCTGCCTTTATGAACAAAACCCCTCTCAATCTTGGCCACTGGATCTTTCAGGAGATGGTCAAATTTAGATTCTCATCTTGACGACCTTCCCACATACCATATCCTTCTCTAGTCTCAATCATCCTATTTTATCACAAAATCTGGTATGTTGGTACTGTTGATACGCTTAAGTACCCTCCTTTCTTTGGCAAGACTCAGTTGAACCATATGAGGATCAGTTTTGAACCTGAAGGATCTAGGCAATCTCGAGCTCCCTCTAGATCACATGCTCGAGCTTCACAAGCCAGAGCTCAGGAGGCCCAGTCAGCACCTCCACCTCCTCAGACCTCTCTTCCCTTTGACTTTGATGAAATGGTAAAAGGAATTGTGGATGTTGCCATTGCAGCTATGTCCATCAGGATTGAATTTGAAGTAGGGAAGCTAGTAGCTGAGGTCACCCGAGGTAACCATGAAATGGTTGATGTTCAGGACGGTATGAAAGAACAAATTGAAGGTGTCTCTGGTCAGAATGATGTTCTCAAAGAAAAGGTTGATGATCTCACTAGACATATGCTGAATCATGATGCTAAGCTCACTACCTTAATGGTATCCAATATGAGCCTGAGTGATAAGCTAGACAAGATCATGAAGCATCTTGGCTCCTCTTCTGGTGTTGACCCTTCTGCAGGTCCTGATGTGAAGTCTTCTCCTCCTTCTTTCGCCATCGCTAGTCCTCATATTCCTACCTCCTCACCTGAACCATCCATTCCCATTTTCCCTTCTCCTATGCCTACTTCCACTCCAACCACTGCAATCCTGACTCCTTCATCTCCATTTACCCCAGCTATTGAAGTTCTTAACCTCTCTCACACTCCCACCACTGAAATCCTACATCCATTCACTAACTCACCAGCTCTAACTCCACTTTTCAAGCCCCTCACTGAATCCTCTATCTCAGCTCCATCTCCTTTTGAAGATGACAAAGGAGGAGAGAAACAAGAGTAGAGTTTGAGTTGTGTAGAAGAACTAACTTGTTTAAATGTTTAAATCAATTTTTGAGTTTCTGCTGCATTTTAATTTCCATTTGCACTTTCAATGATGTAAATCTGCAAATTATGAATGACTGGTTTTTAGAATGTTGATTTGCCTAATTGTCTATCTGCTTCTATTGCCTACATATGATATTTCAATTTGCATTGTCAACTTTTCTTCAAAAAGCACTAAATTCTTTAAAAATTCAAAGTGCAATCCATCTCAAAAAGCACAATCTGTCCAACTCTTGAAATCTTGGTTTGCAAGTGTTGTCATCATCAAAAAGGGGGAGAATGTTAGTTCTCTATGTGTTTTGATGATAACTGACAATTGTAAACACAAGTTGAAGTTTGTCTTTGGTAAGTTGAAAAACGTACTATCAAAGGAAAACTCGAGTTTTGGTTTCAAAACTCAAATTTTGACTTGACAGAGAATAGCTCAATTTTAATGAACTAAGCAAAACTCCAATTTCCATTTAGAAACTCGAGTTTTGAACTTACGAGAGCTATCCAAGTTTTCACTCCTAGGCAAAACTCCAGTTTGAATAATACAAAGACTCTTCTACATTTTCTGAAAAAAGACAAAACTCCAGTTTCCAAATGGAAACTCGAGTTTTGGTCATACAGAGAGTCTTCAACATTTTCGGGTTATGCAAACTCTAGTTTTGATATGGAAACTCCAGTTTTCAATTAGACCTGAGTTTTCTAAGTTCTTCTAAATTTTAAGAAAACTTGAGTTTTACTTTGGAAACTCGAGTTTGCACCTGACAGAAAGTTTTCAAGTTTTACTCAGTTTTTCAAAACTCCAATTTTCATTGAAAACTCCAGTTTTAACTTTGTGATAAATTTCGAGTTTTCTTACTTAAATGGAAACTCGAGTTTAGTTTTGGAAACTTGAGTTTTGGGCAACCAGAAAGCTTTGTGCTTTTCATCAATTTTGAAAACTCCAGTTTACATTTGAAAACTATAGTTTTCACTTGGGAAAGATTTTAAAGGTTTCCAATTTTAAGTGGAAACTCGAGTTTAGTTTTGGAAACTCAAGTTTCAGTCTTACAGAGAGCTTTGCTCATTTTATCATTTTGGAAACTCCAGTTTGCAATTGAAAACTCCAGTTTTGAGTTTTTGGACTTAAACATGGTTTCAATATATAAGTCCAAAACTCGAGTTTTGATAAACAAAACTCGAGTTTGCATCGCTGATTTTGAAAATCAACTTGCTCGAATTTCTGAAATCTTCCCTTTTGATGTTAATACTTCTCCTCTACATTCACTACTATTCTTAACTATGTTTAATCAGTTTGTTAGTGAGTTACAGATGGTTTAGAAGATGTTAAATGAAGATTTGAACAAAAGCAAAAGGTGATGTCAGAACATTAAATGCAAAGTCCAGAAAACTTGCATCCTCTTGTACCATCATTCTCTACACGTTGCAAAGGGATTAATGTCTACTTTCCCTAAGCAGTAGTTGCTCTTCCAACGGATCTATTACAAGGAAAGTCAACACTAATCCTCTGAACAAAAGGAATTAACTGAAGAGTAGAGAGAGAAGACACCAAAGTGCCTCCAACATCTAGATTAATGCACCAACGGTTATAATGGAGATTGCAACGGTTATTTAATGCTTTCTTAGTATAAATAGAGCTGCATTCAATTCTTATCAACAACACATCTACTGAAAACGAATTGCATTCAAGTTTACCAACTACTCTTTCAGTTTTCTCTTGTAAAGTATCTTTTGATACATTGATCTTCAGTGTTTATTTTTATCCACTCTTAGAGAGAGTTCATTTATTGTGAATCATTTCATTATAAGAATCTCAATTCGGGGACTTGGAGATTGGGATATTGATTGCAACTTGTAAGGGGGAGTAATTTCTATTGAGAGAATTACTCTTGAGTTATAGAGTGTGTAATCAATTGAGATAGTGAAAATCCGAGAGAGTCTAGGGACTAGACGTAGGTCAAGAGGTTTGACCGAACCAGTATAAATTCCTTGTGTCTTGCTCTTCTTCTCTATACTCTGCTTATCTCTGTTTTTAGTATCGAAAAATATAGCATTTAGAAAAGAATTTTAAAATCCCCAATTCACGCCTCTCTTGGTGATTAAGCTCCACTTTCAATAAGCACTTGATTATGTCATTAGGATGACATCACATCCTTTCTTGAGAAGCTTAAAATTTTGGCCTAAGTAGAGAGAGAGGAGAAGAAGACATGTAGCTAGTAGAATAAGACACAAATAAGGGCAAAAATTGTGAGGGCATTTTGGTCATTTGATCTGGGGACTTTTTAAGTGCCTTCTTGACATATTTTAAGATATTTTGCACTCCCTTTTGCATGAGCATTTTAGCCAATAGCTCAAGGACCATAGAAATTAAATTGTCAGTGCAAAAGGGCACAAAACACTTATACGGTGTTAATCGGTTGGTAAAAATGTCATTTAGCTATGTCCTAAGGTATGGGGCAATTAGCTAAGCAAAATTGTGCTAAAATAAATATGCACATGACATTTCCTGGACAGATGAAGATCCCCTGCGTTTTTAAGGAAAAAGGAAGAGGAAGAGACACTAAAAAACACATATGCCAAAACGCAAAAGTTAGTGTAATCATTACATTGGGACACATGTCACCACAGGGTTAAAAGAGGAAAAAGTAAGGGCAAAATAGTCAAATCCTTATCCCTTAAGGCATTAATTTTGTCCACCCAGGAGAGAGAAGAAAAAGTTAGATGATTTTATCGGTACTCTGGCCTAAACACAAAATAGGGTCCCACAGGATGTTAATCGGTAGAAAGGGAACCCATAGGGACCAGTTAGGGGCTTCTTTTGGACTGATCGGGACAAATGTGGGGCCATATTGGAAAGTGAAATGGCGCCACATATGCATGCCCAATCAAGGGAAAATATATGAGAAGTTGAAGAAAAGTACAAAAGCAAGCACCCTTTTAACTAGCGGGGCCCAACAAGGACCAGTGGAAAGAGACCGGACTGGATAAAGTGAAAAAGACAGATAAAAAGGAAGGGAGCTGTTACACCCCTACCGGCCTCACCCTTTTGGCTGGCAGGTTAGAGGGATTCCTTTTATAGTTTACCTTTCCTTTATTATTAGTCCATTTAGTTGTAAGTCAGAGCACGCGCAACATAGCACAAGACCGGTTTTGACAAACTAACGTACTGGTAAAAGTAAAATCAAGAAAAAGTAAAGTCCCCGAAGGGTTATGATACAATCATCCAACATGAAAACCAAAATAATATACAATAATCCAAAAGAGGTAAAGTACAACATATGATAGGGCATCCCCTATCCTTCAACTGCAATGCCATCCCTACCTCTCCAAAAAGGCCTTTACAAGTCAGTCATGTCCTCCTGTATCACCAAAAGCTTCTGGAGTTCGACAGTGGACCCCAGAGTAACTATCAATACTCATGCACTAAATGTGTGATGTGTATGCATACAACCATGTCATATACATGAATATAAATAGTATGTCAAATACACCATATATGCAAACAGAAACATATACAACAACATGTCTTTGTACCGTCGAGCCGCCTTACCAAGGCGGGCCCGGATTTATCGGAATCACAACCCTGTCTCTGTTGAGCCGCCGTACAAGGCAAGCCCCGGACCCAGCCAACCCTGTCTCCGTTGAGCCGCCACACACATGGCAGACCCTTGACCAAGAATCCTCAGCGCTAGGAACATAATCACAATCATGCTTTGTATGCTTATTTGGCAACACAAATACAAAAACACATATGGCAAGCAACACATACAACAAAACACATAAAAGTGCCAGAGTAAAGTGGTTACTACCTGATGATAAATATACCGCCTTATAATTTTAAGGGGCCCACTAACTCTCCAAAATATTGTTTGACCCTAAATAACATAAAAATACTTTGTTTTAGTATTTTTCCAAAAATAACCTTACATTTTTTGTCAAAATCAAGCTCTTTCTTATTTCTCTAGAAAATCCAGTTGAATTTGGCCCAGATTCAAACATATTTAATAAATTCTAGAAAACTCATATTTGCATGAAACCAGTGCCATTTGAACCATTAGGATGTCTAGGTTTTAGGAGAAATAATTCAAGAAATCAAAAGTACACATATTTTGTGTGTAGCTTATTTGCCACTATCTGGTCCAGATTCGACCTGATGCTTCTGAGCCAAATTTAACAATTTTTATCTCCTAGTAGAAAAATCCAAATAATACAAAATTATACATCAAGGTGAACCTTAGGATGTTTAATTTCTTCCTAAAACATTTCAGCTTAAACCAAGTTCATTTACTATTTTTAAAACTCAGAAGAACGTTCGCTGCCCAGAAAACCCAGATTTGGCAGCAAGCTTGTTTCTTAGGCTTTTCGGTGTTTTGAGTTCGGTGGATTAAACCATAGGTAAACCCCACAAAAATTCATGTTTTGAAAACTTGGAGACCATCACAAACCCCAAAATAATATTGCAACACCATACCCAAACCCCTTGCACGAAAATCACAAGTTTACCTAAATCGGAAGTTCAGTTGATGATCTTAGGAGCAAGGGACTTGATCTTGGCTATGGAGATTGGCTGAAAACTTCTCTATTTCCTCTGTAAATTCGTGCTCCTTCATGGTTTAGGAGAGAGAGAGCATGTGTATTGAATAATGGTAAAAGTAACTAATCAGTCCGGAATAACTGGAGTAAAACCCTGTCCAGTAATTAGTAAATTTCATATGACTTTTTGAATTTATCCACAAGAAAATCCAGAGGGTTCTAGGTTCTAGACAGGTGGCACATCCCCATGGAAAATATCTAGATTTTTACTTTTCATTTGGGGAAAATTACCTACTCTGGCCCGAAATTTATGAAAATTACCAGTTTTGGCCCGGAACTTCTTTATTATTCCTTTCTTTTCCTCCAAGCTTTCTAGACACTTCATAGGGCTAATCAACCGGGTACTTCCCTTTATACTCTTCTTCAACTTTTTAGATATTTTCTTCTGAATGGACATACATATGTGGTGCCTCCTTGACTTCCCAAAGTGGCCACACACTTGTCCATTCAGTCCAAAAGAAACCCCTAACTGGTCTTTATCATTCCCTTTTCTACCGGTTAATCGCCTGTGGGACCTGCATTTTGCGTTTGGGCCTGACTGTGGATAAAATCATTTGATTTTCTTCTCTCTCCTAGTGGACAAAATTCAATGTGAATTGGACAAGGATTTGACCATTTCACCCTTACTTTATCTCCTTAAACCCCGTGCTGACATATGTCCCAATGTAATCATTACACTGACTCTTGCTTTTTGACTTATGACTTTTCAGTGTCTCTTTCCCCTCTCTGATCATGGATGGTGCAGACATATGGTCCAGGAGTCAGAGTATGTATCTTGACTTCATTCACGGGCCCCACTTCATCATTCTGGCTTATTCTATACCGGTGTTTTGCCCTGGGCCCGCTTTTCCTCAAATCTAGACACCGTCAATATCTCCTTTTGTATCTCGGCCGAGGATATGGCTTATTCAAGAATGTCACACTTCCTAAACCGGGCTTAGTAGTTTGCCTAATTTAGGCTTAGTCTCAAGTCTTCATGCCCGAAATTCAGGATATTACAGGAGCAGATTTGGTGGGGCCCATATGGCTCCACCTACCCCCCTTAATTATTAAAAATGGACTTTGAGAAAAAGAAAATTAAAATCAATCCATAAATCAGGATGTGGGCCCTAATTACTGGACAAAAAGGTGTTTTGAGCCAAAACATGTAATTTTCTCCATTTAAAAAGTAAAAATCTGATTCAAATGGCTAGGGATGCGCCCCCTAAGCCCTCTAGAATGCTCAGGAGTTTCTTGTAGGATAAGTCAAGAAACCCTGATCCAATTTACTAATTATTGGACAAAAACTTATTCCAGTTAATTTAGACTACCTGGATTTCTTTTAATGATTATTAAAAGCTACAATTCTTCATTTTTGGGCACAAATTAGTGTGACCAACTGAAGGGAGAGGAAGAGTCCAGCAACTTCCACACACTTGGATCAAGAGCCAAAACACCCAAATCACTAAGTCAAACCTCTGATTCAGGTAAATACCGAAAACTCAACTCTTTAAGGTTCAAAGTTGTGATTTTCGTCCATGATGTTAGGGTTTAGTGTTGTGGTTTGATTTTGGTGTTTTTGAGGGTTCCAATGATTCTAAAACTTGATTTTGTATGGGGTTAAGTCATGGTTTAAGTTTACAAACTCAAAAACACCGAAAACACAAAGGAAGCTTTCTGCCAGTTCTGGAAATTCTGGGCAGTGAAGTTTCAACCCAGTTTTAAAAATAGTAAATAAAGTCGGTTTGAGGTGATATTTTACAGACATAAAGTAGACTTGCGGAGGTTCACCTTGATGTATAATTTTGTGTCTTTTGAATTTTCCTACTAGGAGAAATAAATGGGTAAAGTTTGTTCAGAAAGCAACAGTTATTTCTGACTAGAGGATAGAAATTGAGCTACACGCCAAAATATGAGTACTTTTGGATTCTGGAAATATTTTTCTTGAACAACTGACATCGTAATGGTTCAGATGGCACTGGTTTTGTATAAAAATGAGTTTTTTAGAATTTATTAAAAATGTTTGAAGTTGGGCTAGAATCTCTAGATTTTCTGCCAAGGCTCGGATTTATTGGAAAATGTAATGGTATTCTTGGAAATACAAAAAAATAAGGTATTTTGGTGTTTTATAGGATTAAGGCATATCTAAGGAAGCTATCAGGCATTGTGAAAATCATAAACCGATACATACCCCACAGGTAGTAACTGCTTTACTCAGGTACTCTTCTGTGTTTCTTGTTTGTTTGTTTGCCATGTGTGTTTGTATGTTTTGCCAAATATGCATAGAGAGCATGTTGGGGTTTGAGTCCTTAATCGTTGTGTTCCTAGCGTTGAGGATTGATCTGGGGCTTGCCTTGAGTGGCGGCTCGATGGTTTGTAATTTCAGGGCTGGCCTGGTTCAAGCGGCTCAACGGTGCGAGGTTTATGATTCTGGTAATTTCGGGGCTTGCCTTGGTAAGGCAGCTTGACGATGCGATGATTGGCTATTGAGTACGTTTCTGTTTGCATATATGATATATTTGGCATATTATCTATGTTTTCATAAGTGACATGGTTGCATGCATAACTTTACACATTTAGTACATGAGTATTGATAGTTACTGTGGGGGCCATTATCGGACTCTAGATACTTATGTGGACTCAGGGGGATGTGCCAGACTTAAAAGGACTTTTTTGGAGAGGTAGGGCATTACTATGTAGATGAAGAATAGGGGATGCCCTATTATATTTTGTATTTATATTTGGGATGACTGTATATATATTTTTGGTATTTATCTTGGATGACTGTACCTTTAACCGTCGCGGACTTTTACTTTCTGTTTATTTTACTTTTACCAATACAGTAGATCATCCAAATCGATTAAATGCTCTGTTGCGCTCACTTTGATATATGTTAAATGGACCTAATAATGAAGGAATCTATCTAACCCGCCACCTGAAAGGGCGAGGCTGGTAGGGGTGTAACAAGCTTAACAAGTGTCAACTTGGGAATTAAAGTTGACAATTAGGTAGGCAAATTATACAAGCTAAATTCAAGGTAATTGAAAGTCAAATAATCTTCTTCTACAAGTGACAACTTTCAATAAGCTAAGGACAAAAGGGGAAGAAGATGATTCAAGCATACATAAAGCCAAATGAAGGAGTCAAAAGTCTAGGAAAATTGGCCAATGAGAAAGAACCAAAAAGGGGAAAATAAAGGCTTCATTTTGTAGCAAAGGAAGACAAAAATCGTTCCCTTATCAGCCATAAAAAATTCGCCCAACAAGAGGACAAGAAGAATGAAGCAAAGCCAAGTTATAATGATAGGAAACTAAAGTCAAAAAGCTTGGAGTTTGTGGCCAATAAAATAGAACCAAGAGTAAGACCAAAACCTAAGGCAAATGAACACATGAGACAAACAAATATTATGCCAAGAGAAGAGACACATTTCAATAAGAATGGAGAGGTCAAGAGAAGTCAAGAAAAATCTAGAGAAAATGAAAGGAAAACAAGTCATAAAGGCAACTCAAATCAATATCCAATAAGAAATAACTTGTAGGGATATTTTGCATGGGGTAATTTATTATTTAAAGACTTTCAAGCCTTCATTTTTGGGCTGCCAAGTCATCCAGCAAGAGAGGAAGAGAGTGAAGAGAGAGCTCACACATAAGGAAGAAGAGAAGGAACACAAGTTAGAAGATTAAGGGAAGTAGATTCCAAAAATTGTGTTGGATTAGTCTTCTACCTTCCTTAATCTTCATTATAGCTTCAAGATTCTTATGGACAATTTTTGCATGGTGCCTTTGTGCTCAAGGCTGAAACCATAGAGGGGTACAAGGAGGAAGAGATTCAAGTAAAATCAAGTTACAAGCCAAGTAAGTCACTAAACTAGCCTGTTTGTGACTTTGTGTTTTGTTTTTGAATTCTTCTCATGATGATAGGTGTTCATGTGATAATGATATTTCTTAAGGGGAGATTCTGCCTAGTCCAAAAAATGAATTATTAAGTGATTGGAGTTAAGATAATGGTCTTAAAGGGAATATTAAGCAAAGAGATGAATAAATATGAAGTTAAAATGGAAATTGTTGTTGTTGTGTGATTTTCGGCCAGGGCTATGTTGTTGGGATTCGTACAAGTAGTAGAAGAAATTTACCAAAAGAAACATTGAATCCCAATCATGGATCTTTCAATGGCGTTTAATTCGAGTAGTCAAAATTGTACCTTTCGTATGCGTCATGTTTGATCACTAGGAGCCAACTAAATGAACCAGCTCCCTCTACCGGTATCCACACAAACAGGACCCCAACACAGGCAGCGTGCTAGCGCCTCTAACATTTTTCTCTCAATTCTCTAGGGTTTTCTTGTGGCCTTTCTAATACGTCTTCCTCATTGTCTTAGGGTTTTCCAACCCCAATGGGCCGTATTATATATTCAAAATTAATCTTAATTAATTTTGAAATTTGAATTGGATTGAAATAATATTAATTAATTCATCGTCCAACCGATTTAATCTAATCTATTTATTTAGTTTGAATTAAAAGCAAGCTGATTTAATTTATCTTCATAAATTAAATCTGAGATATGATATTTATCTTCAAAAATTAAATTTAAGATACGATATCTCTATTAGTTTTAGTTATTTAATTTATCAAATAAATTAAATACAAAACAAATACTACATAATAATATTATTATCTATATATATAATATTATTTTTATTTTTGAATTTATATTATATATATATCCATCCTCCCTGGATTAAACGTTGTATTCACTAAATCTTAGACATATCTTAGATTCAATCAATCTGGACATTATAGCTCGTGTTGGGCTATTCTTGTATGCGACCCAGTAGGCCCACATGAAATTGGCAGCGGGCCAACACTGTACCAACCCACAAGTTGCAAGCAGCCTCTAGCAAGACATTACGACTACCCAATTCATATGAGGATCGATTATACGATGCAACCTATCATACAACCATGCCATGTCTCTTTTGTCACGTGATAATTTGGTCAAGGATGAAGCATGGATAGTGTCATCCTCTTGTTCTTGACCATTACTTTCTAAATTCTCAAGTAGTCTAACAATTGAAATGGAAACTCCTTTCCATCGTAGTATGGCCATACTTTTCTTAGGCTTACTCATCGAGGGGCCTAGTAATATCTCTCTACAAATGTGAGGGACAAATCCCATCTTGACCATTCATATTCCTTTGCATGAAAACCACTAATCCCAATCGAAGCCTTTATCATCACCCGACCAAAGGTAACTTTTGACTAGGTCAAAGATTAGCGACTCTCATGTAGGAATCCATGATGATCTCAGGTCAAAGGGCATTATGACGTGGTTATACATGAGATAAGCTTATGACTTAGTCCATGCAGCTTTCTTATAGTGGGTCGGTCCAGCACCTTGTACTCTTACAAGTGCCTAAGACTTTGATTCGTATCTTCATACCTTATCAAAGTCATATTGGTCTTATTTCATCTTCTCTCCTGCATAGATGATCGACCAGGGACATTTAGGACAATCATTGTGATACATCCACGGATACAGTCATCATAATAAACATGCAAATGATATGATAACAAAAATGGAGAAATACTTTAAATAACAATAATGTTTAAAGTACAATGATTGTCCCCTAGGGCATAATTTCCAACATGTGTGCAAGAGGTTATGATGTGATTTTGGTATTTTCAATTATGCCAAAGTGTTTAGGACAAAAATTTGTATGGGAACAAGTAAAGAACATAATTTTGAAACTCAAAAGCTAAGTTACAAGAAATTAGAGAATCTGCCAGCATTGATAATTTCTAGGTAGTCATGCTTAAGGGATGATTTTAAAATAGTAAAGAATGTCCAATGGCCATGACATTTTACATTCTTAAAGTAGACATCCCAAGATTTAATTTGGTATATAATTAGTATTTTTTGAGATGTCTACTTAGAAATACGAATTTTTAAAATAGCCTAGAAAATTGGACTTTATCTCTGACCAGAGAGTGGAATTTTAACATAGTAAAATCGTACGATTTTTTCTAGTCTCTTGAAATAATTTTAGTACAAAATAGACATGTTAAGGGTGAAGTGGCCACTAGAATCACATTAATTGAAATTTTCTAGAATTAATTATGAATTTTTGAATTTAAAACGTGAATTTTGGAAATTCTGGGTTATGGTCGAATTTCATGAAATCAAGAGGAGACTTTTCATTTGTGAATGAAATGGAATGTATTTACTTTGTTTAGGGCAAGTGCATATCCGGAGTAACATTCAGGTATCAGAGAAATTTTATTAATTGCGATCTTTGAATGATTTTCGTCATTTCTTGCTTGGTTGTTGAGAGAAATTGAATGTTAGGTAACTGACTTCTTGAATATTAATTTACTTATATACTCTATGTGGCTTTTGTATGTTTGTTGTGCCATGATTGCGAAACATGTCTTGTAAGTGGGACATTCCTTTGGGCTGTAGAGCCTAGTGGACTATGTGTCCTTAGGTCTCTACTGAGCCGATGATGCATTCAGTGTAGTTTGGGTTTCATGCCTGGCTACTATTGTTTTTCCTAGCTCTATGTAACCGAGGGCTATCCGGCATTATTGAGTGTACTGAATGCGTGTGGTATGTATTTCCATTGTTGAGGTTGTGATTTTCTTGATTATGGTTGCTTGCATGCACTGCATACATATTGTATATGTGTTTGAAAGTTACTATGGGATTCAAAATTTGATCCCAGATCATCCTAAAGATACAAGTGATTCTTGTTGAGCTGATCAGGAGTGTAGAGGTAAGGGGCATGAAACTGGTGGTTGAAGAAATAGGGAATGTCCTATCATCTTTTGTATTAAATTACTTGCTACAACTTGACAAAAATAAGTAAATAATCATGAACATTAAGATTTACACAACCATACTTATATAATTCACATGATGACTTGTACAAAAAGACACATAAGTCAACATTACATACATCACTGTCTGCTTACAATACACACATACAGCTAGTTGCATCTTACCCGACATCTATTTACATCCACATCTACCATACTTACATACTGCTTTTCATCTTCTAACCTACTGTTATTTTACATTAGTTCTTCTGGTAGTAACATCCTACTGCTGTTAGGGTTCACAGATGAGGGAATATGCGAGTGGAAATATAGGTGATAAAGTCAATAAAATCATATTTATGATAGTGCTCTCACTCCATTGTCCTATTCAGTAAGTGAACCCAAGTGGGAGTCCGTGGGAAGAAATAAAGCACATCACTCTTCCAATGCTCTAAGGGGTAGTCCATCCCATTTCTCATTTTGTCATTATACAGTCTCCGCATCTTACTCATATAATAATGGTATTTCCTTTTTAGGGTCGGTTTCTGAGCACAAGCTATCTGGTAATGTATTTCTGGCATACCAAGTAATCCCCCATCTATCTCAGTCAGGAAGGTAAGAGGTGGAACTTCTTCATTGTCGGATGCGGCGTCATTGTCTTCTAGTGGAGCAGGGTGCTGTGGTAACACCATAAACTCGTCTGTGTCCCCTACTTACGATTGAACATATCCATCTTCATTCACTACAACCCCCATTTCGTTTTCGTTCATCTCTCCTCCCATTTCCTCAGCTAGTTGAAAAACTTAATGTCAAAGGCAAACTCGAGTTTTTGTTTGAAAACTCGAATTTTGACTTGACAGAGAATAGCTCAATTTTAATGAACGAAGAAAAACTCGAGTTTCCATTCAGAAACTCGAGTTTTGGACTTACAGAGAGCACTCCAAGTTTTTCACACTTAGACAAAACTCCATTTTGCATAATACAAAGACTCTTCAATATTTTTCGAAGAAGACAAAACTCCAGTTTCCAAATAGAAACTCGAGTTTTGGCCACACAGAGAGTCTCCAACATTTTGGGCTTATGCAAACTCCAGTTTTGATATGGAAACTCCACTTTTCAGTCTGCCATGAGTTTTCTATGTTTTCCAAATTTTCAGGAAAACTCGAGTTTGTACTTGATAGAGAGTTCAAGTTTTACTCAGTTTGTGAAAACTCCAGTTTTGATAAGAAAACTCCATTTTTGTCTTGGCATAGCTTTTCTAAGGTTTTCATATTTGAAAGGAAACTCAAGTTTAGTTTTGGAAACTCGAGTTTTGGTCAAGCAGAGAGCTTTGCTCTTTTTCAACGTTTTTGAAAACTCCAGTTGAGAATGAAAACTCTAGTTTTGAGGTTTTGGACTTGAACTCATTTTTCACATCAAGAGTCCAAAACTCGAGTTTGCAATTGGAAACTCGAGTTTTGCTCCCATTCAAAAATATGGTCCAAAGCTCCAATTACGACATTCCTCTCTGGTAGAAGGAAACTCGAGTTAGGAAATGGAAACTCGAGTTTTGATATTAGTGCACAGTGACAAACTCCAATTTTGATAAACAAACTTGAGTTTGTGTCGCTAAGTTTGAAATTCAAATCTGACAAATTTGTGAAATCTTCATGATTGAACCAAATACCTCTTCTCATCACTCATTACTATTCCTAACTATGTTTAATCAGTTTGTTAGTGAGTTTCAGATGGTTTAGAAGATGTTAAATGAAGATTTGAACAAAAGCAAAAAGTGACATCAGCGCATTAAATGCAAAGTCCAGAAAACTTGCATCCTCTTGTACCATCATTCTCTACACGTTGCAAAGGGATTAATGTCTACTTTCCCTATGTGGTAGTTGCTCTTCCAACGGATCTATTACAAGGAAAGTCAACACTAATCCTCTGAACAAAAGGAATTAACTGAAGAGTAGAGAGAGAAGACACCAAAGTGCCTCCAACATCTAGATTAATGCACCAACGGTTATAATGGAGATTGCAACGGTCATTTAATGCTCTCTTTGTATAAATAGAGTTGCATTCAATTCTTCTCAACAAGACATCTGCTGAAAACGAATTGCATTCAAGTTTACCAACTACTCTTTCAGTTTTCACTTGTAAAGTATCTTTTGATACATTGATCTTCAGTGTTTATATTTATCCATTCTTAGAGAGAGTTCATTTATTGTGAATCATTTCATTGTAAGAATCTCAAGTCAGGAGACTTGGAGATTAGGATATTGATTGCAACTTGTAAGAGGGAGTAAGTTCTAGTGAGAGAATTACTCTTGAGTTAGAGAGGGTGTAATCAATTGAGATAGTGCAAATCCCAGAGAGTCTGGGGACTAGACGTAGGTCAAGAGGTTGGACCGAACCAGTATAAATCTTTGTGTCTTGCTTTTCTTCCCTATACTCGACTTAGCTCTGTTTTATTGTTAAAAAAACAAAGCACTCTGAAAAGAATTTTAAAATCCCCAATTCACCCCCACTCTTGGTGATTAAGCTCCACTTTCAGCCACATCAGGCTGAGGTACAACATTGGGCGCAATTTCAAGGTCCAAACCAGGTGCTGGAGGGGGTATTGGTATAAAAGGTGCTAGGTCTGGTCTTTGTTTAGGTACGGGTGCAATGTCAGGTATAATCCCAAAGTCTAATACAGGCTCTGGAGGAGGTATAGGCACCACGGGTGCAACATCCGATATTGGTTCAGGATTTAGAGGCTTCTAATATTGGGCCTATTTTGTAACCCTAGTTTTTTTTAAAACCCTAGTCGTCATTCCCTTTTAGTTTAACTGAGTTGGCGGTCGCTAAGACATTCTACATTATGTCTTTTATGATTTTCATATTAAATTAGAAGCTTTCTATTTTCTCTGAGTTGTTCATCATGTTTACTTTCCTTTTCATCTTTTCTTTTGTCTTTTGCCTAGCCATGCTTGGCTAAATCTCTCTGATCGGCCCATGGATTAAGGATTCCACTATCCAGAGGACTCGTGCTTAATCGGTAACCATCTAACTTGTTTCTGCATTCTTTAATCGGATTCGATTTCTGGATTTGGATCGGGTTTTTGATTAAAAACCTAGATCGATATTTCCCAATGACGTAGTTCAAACTAGGTTAAAGTATTAATGTGCGATCGTATAATGATACACCACTGATTCGAACAAATTCTGAATGATTGTTCAGTTGAGGGAATTTCTAGACAAAGGCGAGATTTCGGTTTGTCGAGTCGATCACGAGTTCGGTTATAAAACTGTTTTTGTCCAAGGAAGGAAAGTGGTGTAATTCAAAATCCTGGGTTGATCTTTTGTTTATTTGATTAATCTCGTTTTCTTATATTCTGTTCTAGCTTAGCTTCATTTTAATTACATTGAAAAACTCCCCCATTTTGGTTATTGTTTTATTGTGTTTACTGTTGATTTTAGACCCGTTGTGAATTCCTTGAGAGAAACGATACAGGTTTCCTATACTACAAATATTTGAATCTTGGTTATTTTGAGAGGGTCCGACAAATCTTTATCAAAATTTGGCGCCGTTGCCGGGGAATTTGCATCGGTCTTATTCGACGAGTAGAGTAGTATAGATTAGAGTAGTTTCCATTCGAGATTGCTCAAATACCAATAAGTCGCCGAGGCTTATTTGGGTTGTATTATAAATTCCCTAACTAAACCTATTGATGGTCAAGGATAAATTTAATGCGGGGAAGATTTGTATCTTACCCAGATCACTGATGCTTGTAGGAGATCTTGTTACTTCAAATATCCAGCTTTGCTCCGCATCTGCACCTCATTTCTCCTTCATTAAATATTCCCAGTCCCTAATTTTTTTTATTTTTTATTTTTATTTTATTTTTATTTTTTTCCCCACAGCTTTTTCAACCGTCAAGTGGCTGTTCCTTCAAGGACATACATTTTTATAGTGGTCGCAACAATCTCAAAGGAATTAGTCATTCTGAGCAATAATCACTCCCTTTAGGGAGTGTGGTCTGATCTTTTTTGGCCAAATTTCATCGTTTAGACCACTTTTTCGCTTTTTTTTTTTAATTTTTTTTGTCTCCGCGGGTATTTCTGAAATTGTTTGACTTACTCCGATTGGGTTGATTTTTGGTGAGCTAAAGGAAAATAGCATTTAATTAAGAACACAATGCTTTAGCACTGTGGTCTTCAGATGTTAGCCAAATTCCATCGTTTAGACCACTTTTTCATTTTTTAAAAGTTTTTTTCATTTGATTTTTAGGTTCTAGAATAGTCCAAAAGTTGTCCTGTGGAAGTCCTCAAAAAATTAAAAATCATTTGACAGTGTTTTTGGACTTGTCTTGGTCAATTTCTAACATTTGTTTTTGTGTTTTTGAGTCTTCTTTTCGTTTTTGAGTCTTTTTTTGTGTCTGCAAAGTCTGTGTGCCTATGCTATATGAGTACTAGGAGTACTACGATCCAAAAGACTTATTAGAATTTGATCCCGAAATTGAAAGAACAATTCTTCTTTGCTAGAAGAGTTGTTAGGTTGAGTCGTAGGACTACTACCGAATTTAATTCGATTTTAAACATTTTGAGCATGCGAACTTGATTCTGATATTTTTGTTGATAGTTTTTGTTCTGATATTGCTGTTTACACTGATTCTAGTAGAACTTTTGCTAACTCGGAAATTATGGCAGAACAAGAAATTCGTCCTACTTTGAAGGAATTGGCTGCACCAGATGTTAATTATCAACCCTTATGCATCCAAAATCCTGAACTGGCTACTAATGCTAATTTTGAACTTAAATCTGGTCTTATCCATTTGTTGCCAAAGTTTCATGGTCTTGCAGGTGAATGTCTGCATAAGCATCTGAAAGAGTTTCACGTGGTGCAAAGCACGATGAAACCTCAAGCAATTGATGAGGACCACATAAAGTTGAGAGCTTTCCTATTCTCTATCGATGGTGTAGCTAAGGATTGGCTATATTATTTGCAACCATCATCTGTTGGGAGCTGGGCCGATATGTAGAGGTTATTCCTATAGAGGTTCTTCCCTGCCTCAAGAGCTACTGCTATTCAAAAAGAGATCAGCAGCATAAAACAAATCAATGGAGAGAACATGTATGAGTATTGGGAGAGGTTCAAGCGATTGTGTGCCAGCTGTCCACACTACTAGATCTCTGAGCAATTACTTATTACATACTTCTATGAGGGTTTATTTCCATTAGACAGAAGTTTTATGGATGCATCAAATGGTGGGGCCTTAGACAGCAAGACACCTGAAGATGCCCAAGAGTTGATATCCACTATGGCTGCTAATTCTCAGTAGTTTGGCACCAGAGCGAATAGTACTGCTGTTTACCATATTCAAGCACCTCCAGTCCAGTACAATTCTCAAAGATTAGAGAATAGACTTGATGATCTGACCTCTTGGTGAGGCAGTTGTGTTGGAAATTATGCCCTAGGGGCAAGTCATTTTCCTTTAGTTATCATTTCATTTGCATGTTTATAGTGATAACTGATCCTTGGATATATCTTATAGATTATCTTAAATGTCCCTGGTCGGTCATCTACGCGGGAGCGAAGATGAAATAAGACCAGTGTGACTTTGATGAGGTATGGAGATACGAATCAAAGTCATGAGCACTTGTAAGAGTACAAGATGCTGGACCGACCCACTATGAGAAAGTTGCATGGATTTAGTCATAAGCTTATCTCATATATAACCACGTCACAACGCCCTATGACCTGAGATCATCATGGATTCCTACATGATGAGTCACTGATCTTTGACCTAGTCAAAAGTCACCTTTGACCGGGTGATGATAAAGGCTTGGATCGAGATCAATGGTTTTCATGCATAGAAATGTGAGTGGTCAAGATGGAATTTGTCCCTCACATCTGTAGAGAGATAATATTGGGCCCCTCGATGAGTGAGTCTGAGAAATGTATGGACATACTACGATGGAAAGGAGTTTCCATTCTAATTATTAGACTACTTGAGAATCGAGAAAGTGATGGTCAAGAACAGGAAGTTGACATTATTCATGCCTCATCCTTGACCAAATTATCGCGTGACAAAAGGGACGTGACATGGTTGTACGATAGGTAGTATCGTATCATTGATCCCCATATGAATTGGGTAGTCGCAATGTCTTGTTAGAGGCCGCTTACGATTTGTGGGCTGGTACAGTATTGGCCCACTGCCAATCTCATGTGGGTCTGCAGGGTCGCACACAAGAATAGCCCAACACGAGCAAAAATGTCCAGATTCATTGAATCTTAGATATATCTAAGATTTAATGAATAAAACATTTAATCTATGATGGATATATATATATGTATATGTATATATTATTATTATTATTAAATTCGAAATTAAATATAATATTATTATTTAATAGAGATTATAATATTATTATATAATATTTGTTTTGTATTTAATTTATTTGATAAATTAAATATATAAAACAAATAGAGATATTGTATCTCGATTTAATTTTCGAATAATGATACCATACATCTAATTTAATTTAAATTGAGATATAATATCTTATATTTAATTAAATAGATAGATATCATTTCGGATTTAATTTATAGAGATAAATTAAATCGAAGTCTTTTAATTCAGATTAAATAAATATATTAGATTAGATCTATTAGATATAATTAATATATTTTTAATCCAGATTCAAAATTCGAATTTCAAAATTAATGCGGATTAGTTTTGAATATAATACGCCTATTGGGTTTAGAAAAACCTAAGGGACTTTTGTCGAGTGTATTAGAAAGCCGCGAGAAACCCTAGAACAAAAAGGAGAGAGACGCAAGTTCGAAGGCGCTAGCACGCTGCCGCAGTCGTGTTTGGAGATTATTCGTGTGGATACCGGTAGAGGAATGCGATTCGAAGAGTCGACTTCTATTGATCGAGAAGGTAGCCCACCAGTTCAAATAGTACGAGACGCGGACAGGTTCGCCGTAGGTATGATTTAGATTCTTTTAACCTTGATTTAAACGTGGTTGAGCGATCCACTTTTGGGATTCGTGAAGTTTTTAATTCCGCTGCGTGTACGGATCCCAACAGTTGGTAGTGACACAGACAATACAGTCTTCCCCTCCTCAGATTAGATACTTGTGTGGGTATTGTTCTGACCCTTATCATTCTACTGACTCTTGCCCTACCTTGCATGATCCCGCTTATCAAGATCAATCGGTAGCTGCAGTGGGTGTTTTTCCAGGAAAGCCACAATACCAGCAAAATAGTGCATTTTCTAATACTTACAATCCGAGCTGGAGAAATCACCCCAATTTCCGTTGGAACCAGAATCAAAACCAAAGTAACCGATGTATCGTTAATTGGAAATTATAAACAAAGACAGTACAGACCGCAAAATTTTCAGCAGCAATCTGTACCTCCTTTACCAGCACCACCTCATTTTCCAGCCATAGGTGCACCTCCACAAGTGGCACAGCAGCAGCCTAGTAGTAGTGGTTCCTCATTGGAGGATATGATGAAGCAATTTGCCACGAACACTATGCGGTTCCAACAAAGAAGCGAAACTTCCATTCAGAGTTTGCAAACTCAGATTGGCCAATTGGCAACATCATTGAACCAGCTCCAACCTCAAGGATCCAACACTCTTCCTTCACAAACAATTCCCAATCCTAAGGGGAATGTGAGTGTTATCTCCCTACGTTCTGGCAAGCAGTTAGAGGAGCCTAAACAAGCAATGAGAGATGTGGATCGAATCCACATCGAAAAAGAGTCGATGTTGAGAAGATTGACTCTAAAAACAAAGAGGCAGTGAAGCAAAGCGAAGAGGAACCTGACATTCCCATTCCTCTTCCCTTCCCTCAGAGAGCCACTAAATCCAAGAAGTTGGCAGAGAATACAAAAGAGCAAGACATTCTTGAGACATTCAGGAAAGTTGAGATCGACATTCCTCTCTTAGATGCAATCAAGCAAGTTCCTAAATATGCCAAGTTTCTTAAAGAACTGTGTACGAACAAGAGGCGACTTAAGGGGACTTCACGAGTGAGCTTAAACCAGAATGTCTCAGCACTCATCCAACCCACCATGCCTCGTAAGTGCAAGGATCCAGGTACGTTTTATATTCCTTGCATTATTGGGAATTATAGATTTGATGATTGCATGCTAGATTTAGGTGCTTCCATTAATGTCATGCCTACATCTGTTTATAAATCTATTGGTCTTGGTCCTTTACGTCCTACTGGTGCTATTGTCCAGCTAGCTAATAGGAGTAATGCTCATCCTACTGGTTTGATTGAAGATATTTTAGTCAAAGTAAATGAATTGCTATTCCCGCTTGACTTTTACATTTTAGACATGGAGGATGAATCTCCTAATAATAGGTCCCCAATCATTCTAGGGAGACCTTTCATGAAAACAGCTAAGACTAAGATAGATATGCGTTCTGGTACTCTTTCCATGGAATTTGGTGATATTCTTGTTAATTTCAACATTTTTGATGCCATAAGACATCCTAGGGAAGAGCATTCAGTTTTGTGCATTGATGTGAATGATGATGCTATAGATGATGTGCTTGCTGAATAGTATGTTGATTATCCTGATTTTGCATCTATGTGTAACTCTGGTGTTTGTGGTTGTTCTGAGAATGAGTGGTGCCCTATTTGCACTTTGAAATTAATGATGCATTATATGGTGATTCGACTTGATTGGCGATTGGTTGCATTTATTGAGGATTCGATTTGAATTGTGAATTTGAGCTAAATTCTAATTCGATGTCACTTCGATTCGATGTCCATTCGAATATGAAGTGAATTCGACACTAACATTGAGCTGCCTAGACACGGTTCGCTACTTGTTTCAAAGTGCATGTGATTTCGGCATTGCGGTGAGCAACCAACTAAGTCGCTTCCATCCATTTGACGACCACCTAAGTTAGAGTTGAAATCCCTCGGATCATTTGAAATATGCCTTTCTAGAGGTGAATGAGCAGCTACCAGTTATTGTGGACAACAACCTTCTACCTGATCAAGAAGAGAAGCTGCTAAGCTTATTGAAGGCCAATAAAAAGGCGATTGGGTGGACATTAGCTAATATTGTTGGTATTAGCCCTTCCATGTGCATGCATTGGATTTTACTGGAAGAGGATGCTAAGCCAGTGAGACAACCCCAAAGACGCTTGAACCCACTTATTCTAGATGTGGTGAAGAAAGAGGTGACTAAGCTTCTACAAGATGGTATTATTTATCCCATTTCCGATAGCCGATGGGTTAGCCCAGTCCAGGTGGTTCCTAAGAAATCTGGGGTGACTGTGGTAGCTAATCAAACAAATGAGCTTATCCCTACAAGAGTTCAGAACAGCTGGAGAGTATGCATTGACTACCGGAGACTCAACCAAGCTACCCGCAAGGATCACCATCCTCTTCCTTTGATTGATCAGATGTTGGAACGGTTGGCTGGTAAGTCTCACTACTACTTTCTAGTTGGCTACTTGGGCTATTTCCATATCCATATTGCTCCTGAGGATCAGGAGAAGACGACATTCACATGTCCCTTTGGCACTTATGCTTACCAGAGGATGCCCTTTGGCCTCTGCAATGCCCCTAGAACCTTCCAGCGTTGTATGGTAAGTATCTTTTCTGAGTTTCTAGAGCATTGCATGGAGGTTTTTATGGATGATTTCATTGTGTTTGGGTCTAATTTTGATGCATGTCTGGATAATTTGTCTAGAGTCTTAAACAAATGCATAGAATTTAATCTTGTGTTAAATTTTGAAAAGTGTCACTTTATGATTGAGTCAGGCATAGTTTTGGTACATGTAGTGTCTAGTAAGGGTATTAAAGTAGATCCTGCTAAGATTGATGTTATTACTGCTTTACCCTACCCCACATCTGTGCGAGAAGTTCGTTCTTTTCTTGGTCATGCAGGTTTCTACCGACGCTTCATCCAGAATTTTAGTCAGATTGCCCTACCTTTGTCCAACCTTCTACATAAGGACACAGAGTTTGTGTTTGATGATAATTGCAAGTCCGCCTTTGCTCTTTTGAAGCGGTGTCTGACCACGACCCCAGTGATCCAACCTCCCGATTGGCTTCTTCCATTTGAGCTTATGTGTGATGCCTCTAACTATGCTGTTGGCGCCATCTTAGCTCAGCGGGTTGATAGAGCCTCTCATGTCATTACCTATGCGTATAAGACTTTGGATTCTGCCCAGTCTAATTACACCTCCACTGAAAAAGAATTGTTGGCTATAGTGTTTGCCTTTGATAAGTTTAGGTCATATCTGCGAGCTAGTAGAGTAATTGTTTTCTCTGACAATGCTGCTTTGAAGTTTCTTTTGAAAAAGGTAGATGCTAAGCCTAGACTCATTCAGTGGATGTTATTGCTCCAAGAATTTGATGTTGAGATTTGAGATAGAAGTGGAGCACAGAACTTGGTAGCTGATCACTTGAGTCGCATCACTCATTCTCCTTCTAATATCTCCTTCATTCATGATGATTTTCCTGACGAGTAGCTTCTACAGCTGCAAGGTAAGATTCCATGGTATGTGGATTTAGTTAATTACTTGGTTGTTGGTGCTTTACCTACTGATTCCACTAAGGCCCAAACTCTGAAATTGAAAAGTGAATCTAAATATTATGTTTGGGATGGCCCTTATTTGTGGAGATTTTGTAGTGACCAAGTAATTAGGAGATGTGTGCGATCATGAGTTTGATTCCATATTGCACTTTTGTCATGCTTACGCTTGTGGTGGTTATTTTGGACCACAAAGAACTGCTAGTAAAGTGTTAGTTTGTGGATTGTATTGGCCTTCCCTATTTCATGATTGTCATTTGTTCTGTAAGTCATGCAATAACTGTCAGAGAGCAGGGAGTATTTCCCGTAGGCATGAGATGCCCCAGAACCCTATACTATTTTGTGAGATCTTTGATGTCTGGGGTATTGATTTCATGGGTCTATTTCCGGTTTCATATGGTTTTACTTACATATTGCTAGCTGTGGATTACGTTTTGAAATAGGTTGAGGCAAAAGCCACTCGGACTAATGATTCTTCTGTGGTGGTGGATTTTGTTAGGTCTAACATTTTCTGTAGTTTTGGTATTCCTAGAGCTATTATCAGTGACCAGGGTTCTCACTTTTGTAATCAAAGCATGAATGCTTTGTTTCGTAAGTATGGAGTGCTTCACAAGGTCTCCACAGCATACCACCCTTAGACCAATGGTCAAGCTGAAGTCTCGAATAGAGAGATCAAGCAAATCCTCCAGAAGATTGTTAACTCTACCAAGAAGGATTGGAGTAAGCGACTTGATGATGCTTTGTGGGGATATCGGACCGCCTACAAGACTCCGATTGGGATGTCCCCCTATCGACTTGTCTTTGGTAAAGCGTGTCATCTACCAGTTGAGTTAGAGCATCAAGCCTATTGGGCTATTAAGCAGTGCAACATGGATTTGGCTCAGTCTGGAATGGAGCGGAAGTTGCAATTGCAAGAGTTAGATGAGCTTAGATTAGATGCTTATGAGAGTTCGCGGTTGTATAAAGAAAAGACAAAGGCATTCCATGATAAGCATATCCTGAGGAAAGAATTTTCTGCGGGCCAAAAAGTTCTTTTGTTCAATTCCCGTCTCAAGTTTATGCCTGGTAAGCTTCGATCTAGATGGGATGGCCCTTTCGTAATTACTAACATCTTCCCTTTTGGTCTTTGTTGAGTTGTGTGATCCACCCACGGGAAGAACTTTCAAGGTTAATGGGCATCGACTCAAGCAGTTTCATGAGGGATTCCAGCAGCAACATGTGGACGTAGAGATTCTCCTCACTGATGCCACCTATCCTCCATAAGAGCCTCGGGAACCGCCTCTCCTCCCTAAGACCCTTGGGGAGTATTCTTCCTTCTTCCTCTCTTCTCTTTTTCTTTTATTTCCTCCATTTTCCCACTTTGTTTTTATTTTCTAAAATAAAAATAAAATAAAAAATATTAGAACACCACACTTTCTTTTTATGATTGCTTTACATCTTGTGAACTTTGACATCTTGGTTTTGATGGATCCTTCTGTTTGGGCTAAATTTCTGGACTCTTGGATTATATTTCTTGGTAGTTAATTTTGGGATCTTGCTGCATGATTTGGTATTGACCTTTGTGAGATTTTGGGCCTGCATGAATGGACTTCATCTTTTATCATTCTTTCTTTCTTGTGTGGCTTGCTCATGATTTTTGTTCTCTAGAACTTGCTCCCTTTCTTTTTGAAACTAAATTTTTAACTTACATGCATTAATATGATGGAGACTTGTTTTCTTTCTTTCTTTTTCCCCATTTGGCCAAAATAGCTTTTCCCTTCCATTATCTATCCTTTGTCAGCCCCTTTGTGCCTTTTTGACTCATTCTTTTCTCAGCCACATTACAAGCCAAGTGTAAAACCATTTTATCCCGTACCTTGGAAATTTACTGAGCATTGGTTTCACCTTAGTTTGTGTTTAAGTGTGGGGGTTGTCCAGGTGTACAACATTTTAAGTATGGGGGAGAGTATTTGATTTTATGCCATTCATCATTTGACACTGATTTTGGTTTGATGATTAGTCATTGTGATTCTTTAAAAAAAAAATATTGAATTTTTTTTTGAAAAAACAAAAACGAGTACCAAAAAAAAAGGAAAGGAAAGAAAAGAAAGAGAGAGAGGGGAAGCAATGCAAAGAAGGAGAAATAAAAAGAAAATGATATTGAGGTGATATGCTATTATTAACTAATGTTCTTTGAATTTCTTGGGTGCTTAGCCTATCATATCCATACTTATTCACACCTTTACCTTAACCCCATTACAACCTTCAATGACAAGCTCTCTTGATTTTTGTATGCATGTGTTATAAGTAGTGGAGAAGTAGAAATTGAGCAAGCCTATGGTAGGACAATCTTCTTGAGTAGAATTTGAGCGATACATTAATTTACCCAATACACTTGAGAGATTGATTGAGGGTATCCATGAGAGACCATCTTGTGTAGTTAGCATCATTGATTGAGATTGCCATGCTTTATAATTTGAGATTAAAGAAATTCAGTCTTGATTGGTTGATCTTGAAAAGCTTTGTGATCTTTATTCAAATCTTGAAGTTTTAGCAATTGTTGGAAAGAATAAGTTTTTCTTTTGCTCTTTTTCTTTTAATTTTGCCCAGGAGTGCAAAAGGATAAGTGTGGGGGAATTTGATAATTGAATATTATTTCACTTATTTGTATCTCTTGGTTAATAATTTAGGAATGTTTACTTAATAAATAATGGTTTTATTACTTAATTGGGCTTTGGGCTTTTAATTGGATTTAATTCATTTTTTATGATTAAATTCCAGATTTGAGTGATTTAGTATTTTCACCATAACTTTTGATCTAGATATCCGATTAGCCTGATTCTTTTATCATTTTTTTAGATGATTCAGAGAGCTACAATTGTTATGAAGACTCGGAAGGCTGATTCGGAGAAGAAGATGGACGAAATCAGAGCTAACGACAGACACGTTTTTCTGGATTTTTATTGGGCTCGAATTTTGTATTAAAAGACCAATTATTATTATAGGCTTCTAATATTTGGCCTATTTTGTAATCCTAGCTTTTTTTTTAAAACCCTAGCTGTCATTCCCTTTTAGTTTAACTGAGTTGGCGGCCGCTAAGACATTCTACATTACGTCTTTTATGATTTTCGGATTAAATTAGAAGCTTTCTATTTTCTCTGAGTTGTTCATCATGTTTACTTTCCTCTTCATATTTTCTTTTGTCTTTTGCCTAGCCATGCTTGGCTAAATCTCTCTGATCGGCCCATGGATTAAGGATTCCACTATCCAGAGGACTCATGCTTAATCGGTAACCATCTAACTCGTTTTTGCATTCTTTAATCGGATTCGATTTCTGGATTTGGATCGGGTTTTTGATTAAAAACCTAGATCGATATTTCCCAAGGACGTAGTTCAAACTAGGTTAAAGTATTAATGTGCGATCGTATAATGATACGCCACTGATTCAAACAAATTCTGAACGATTGTTCAGTTGAGGGAATTTCTAGACAAATGCAGAGATTTCGGTTTGTCCAGAGTCGATCACGAGTTCAGTTATAAATCTGTTTTTGTCCGAGGAAGGAAAGTGGTGTAATTCAAAATCCTGGGTTGATCTTTTGTTTATTTGATTAATCTCGTTTTCTTATATTCTGTTCTAGCTTAGCTTCATTTAAATTACATTGAAAAACTCCCCATTCTAAGTTCTTGTTTTATCGTGTTTACTGTTGATTTTAGACCCGCTGTGAATTCCTTGAGAGAAACGATCCAGGTTTCCTATACTACAAATATTTGAATCTTTGTTATTTTGAGAGGGTCCGACAAATCTTTATCAATCTTGCTCTGCCAAGTACCCTCGGTTCCCTTATCCTCCTTCTCTAGTACACTTGCACATCCCTTGGATCTGGTTCCATCTTCCGCATACTTCATTCATAATTGCATTAGTACCCTTAACTGGTAGCCTTTTACCTGTACTGTCCAAACCATGCTCTGATACCAAAACTTTACACCCTTACTGGCCTTGCCCTTTCAGGTGGCGGGTTAGAGAGATTCCTTTTATTGGTTACCTTTCCTTCATTATTATGTCAATTTAACGTATATCAGAGTGAGTGCAAAAGAGCATTTAACCGGTTTGGACGATCAACTATACTGATAAAAGTAAAATAAACAGAAGGTAAAAGTCCCTGGAGGGTTAAGGGTACAATCATCTAAAAGTAAATATCAAAAATATATAAAGTCATCCCAAATATAAGTACAAACTATAATAGGGAATTCCCTATTATTCTTATGCACTGTAATCCCTACGTCTCCAAAAAGGTTCTTCAAACTTCAAGCACGACCTCCTGTATCTACAGAAGCATCTGGAGTACGATAATGGCCCCTAGAGTAACTGTCAATACTCATGTACTAAATGTGTAAAGACTATGCATGCAACCATGTTACACATCAATCTCAAAGAATATTCCAAATATCATATATGCAAACAGAAACATATACAACAATTTGTCTTCATAGCGTTGAGCTACCTTACCAAGGCAAGCCTCAGATTTACCGGAATCACAAACCTGTCTCCATTGAGCCGCCACATATGGTAGGCCCCAGACCAGTCCTCAACGCTAGGAATACCATAGTTAGGGACTCGAACCCCAATGCTCTGTATGCATGTTTGGCGAAAATATACACAAACACACATGGCAAAACAAACATACATCAAAACACATAAAGTACTTGAGTAAAGCAGTTACTACCTGGTGGGGTATGCACTGTCTTAAAATTTTAATGTGCCTGTTCGCTTCCCAAAGTATGATTGAGTCCTAAATAACACCAAAATACCTTATTTTTAGTATTGACAAAAATACCCTTACATTTTTACCTAAAACCAAGCCCTTCATAGGTTTTCTAGAAAATCCAGAAATTTTGTCCCAACCTCAAACATTTTTAATAAATTCAAAAAAATCATTTTTGTACAAAACCATTGCCATCTGAACCATTAGGATGTATATTTTACATGAAAAACATTTCTAAAGTCCAAAAGTATTCATATCTTGGCGTGTAGCTAAAACGTTATCCTCTGGTCAGAAAACTCCTGCAGCTTTTTTGAGCAAACTTTACCAATTTATTTCTTCCAGTAGAAAAATCAAAAAGACACAAAATTATACATCACAGTTAACCTCAGGATGTCTACTTTATTCCTGTAAAATTTCAGCTCAAACCGACCTCATTTACTATTTTTAAAACTTAGTTGAAGCTTCGATGCCCAGAATTTCCAGAACTGGCAGCAAGCTTCTTCTTTGTGTTTTCGGTGTTTTCGAGTTCGGAAACTTAAAATATGACCAAAACCCATAAAAACTCACGTTTTAGACTCATTGGGACCCTCAAAAACACCAAAATCAGATCACAACACCAAGCCCTAACACCATGGACGAAAATCTCAACTTGAACTTCAACGGGTTGAGTTTTCAGTGTTTACCTGAAATCGGAGATCTGGCTTGGTGTTCTTGGTGGTTTAGCTCTTGTTCTATGTGTGAAAATCTTGCTGGACACTCCTTCTTATCTCTGTTGGTCATGCCTCCTTAGGGCCAAAGAGGATCCGAGCAGTCTGGAATATCTGGTGTTTATTTTTGTCCAGTAGTTAATAAATTGGATCAGAGTCACTTGAGTTATCTTGCAAGAAAATCCAGAGCATTCTAGAGAGGCACATGTGGAACATCCCTAGCCATTTGGGAAGATTTTACCTTTTCAAATGGTGAAAATTACATGTTTTGGCCCGAAAAACCCTTTTGTCCACTGGTTAAGGGCTTCTACCCTAATTTTTGGCTTATTTTCTTCTCAAATTTTCTAGATAATTCCTAGATATTTCCAGGTGTGTGTGGCACCTTCTGCAACCCGCATAATCTGATCTCGGGCTTTTATCTGCCTTTTTCCACTTTATCCAGTCCAGTCTCTGTCCACCGGTCCTTGTTGGGCCCCGCCGGTTAAAAGGGTGCTTCCTTTTGCACTTTTCTTCAACTTTTCAGATATTTTCCCCCTGGTTGAACATGCATATGTGGTGCTATCTTACCTTCCTATGTGGCCCCACATTTGTTTTATTCAATTCAAAATAAAGCCCCTAATTGGTCTCTATCGATCCTCTTTTTACCGATTAACATCCTGTGGGACTCGTATTTTGTGTTTGGACTTGAGTACAAATAAAATCATCTGATTTTCCTTCTCTCTCCTTGGGTGGACGAAATTGAATGCTTAAAGGGTAAGGATTTGACCATTTTGCCCTTACTTTTTCCTCTTTTAACCTTGTGATGACATGTGCTCCAATGTAATCATTACACTGACTTTTGCTTTTTGGCCTATGTCTTTTTCAGTGTGTCTTCCTCTTCCTTGTCCACATATGGTGCATACACACTGATATGAGGTGGGAATTCTTGTTTTGACAATATCCTCCGGCCCCACCTCATTATATTGGCTTAAGTTACACCGGTATTTTTCCTCAGGCCCGCTCTTTACCAAATCTGGGCACCGTTATAATTTATTTTTCTCTAGACATGGTGGGCGACATTTTGGGCCTTTTTGGAGTCCATCATCCTGTCTCCTAAAAGTCTAACAGCCTTTTGGTAATTATTATTCAAATAAAATATTACACAAAAATAATAATATTTAAATTAATAGTAAATACTTTTCATTAATTCATCAGTGCTTACAATTACATTGTTTACAACGGCGGGGGTCTTACAAGGAGGAGACACCAACCGAAGAAAAGAGGAAGGGAAAAGAGCCAAGAGGAAGGGTGAGTTTGATGCTATGTCCTTCATCTCTTCTAGCTCTTCACTCATGGCAACTTCTAGCCTCTAGTAGTTAGTTCTCTTGGTGCGGTGTTTTAGCGAGAAGAAAACTGAAACCCTAGAGTCCTAGAAGAAGGAAGTTGCATGAAACTCAAGCCAAGACTAAGGTAAGTGGTGATTTTCACCTTATTGATGATGTTGATTGTGTTGGTGGTTGAATTGGTTTATTCTTAAGTTTTTGTAATTTTGGAAACATGAAAGACTGGGGGAGGTTCTGCCCAAATTATTAGAAAATGAATAAAGTATGATTAGGGGTTAAATCATATGTAAGGAGTGATTAGAGGCTAAATCATGTGGTTTAATTTATAGTATGAAAGTTTGAAAAATCAACTTTGTTAACCCTAGTCATGATTTTTGTCATAACAGGACATGATAAGGGAGTTGGTGTTTATCCATTTTGATGCTTCCCATGAGTTTAAAATGAAAAATTGTGTAGGATAATGATGAGCAAGAGGTTATAACAAGATTAGGGTTGAATTGGACATTTCCCTAATGCTGGCATATTGGTTTCTCTGGAAGGCATTTAGTTTATGAAGTGTTTTTGACTAAGCAAATGATGTCGAAAGCCTATGAAACTTTGCAGATTCAAAGTAGACATGATAAGCTTTAATTTGATAGGTCATATAGGTAATTTGGATTGTCATACAAGGAGTTATGAATTTTTGAAATTAGTTGTTGAATCTGGAATGTTTTTTGGGCTAGTTTGTAATGATTGATGAATATATAACATATTACATGTGTTTGAATGTGGGAGGAATTTTCCCCTCAAAATAGACTTATTAATGGTTATATAGCCTTTGGAGTAACCATAATTGGACATTTGTATAAAGAGATATGAGTTTTCAAAGTTGGTTGAAAATTCTGCTAGTTTTGGATTGTTGTGTGAAAATGAGAAAGTAAGGGCTATAGTAGTGAGGTTAACTTTCAAAGGTTCAAAGGAGCTCTTGGAGTTAAAGTAGGCCCTTTAACTTTATGTTGGCATAGTATAATAACATTAAACATAACCAACCTTAGTATTTTAAGATTGTAAAGAAGTTAAATAAGTAATAACTCGCCGTCCGCGAATGTGTATTTGTAGGATCTGACATTTGCCCTAAGCAACCAAAGGATTGGGATCCAATTTGAGAGTTTGTAAAGCATTCAGGTAGTGACTCTTCTCTCATATACTATGTGTGACTTTATATGTATGTGCGAACCTACATATGATAGGTGTTGCAAACATATGATAGGTAGTAGGGCCTAGTAGACCAGTGGTCCTTGGGTCATGAAACCTAATTTGCATTCAGATGATATGGATTGATGTTCAGTTGAATGCCCAACACTGTGATAATGGAATATGTGATCTTTGTTTGTAGGCAGTGCTACATGTGACCTGTGATATAGATTTTTGGATGCTGAGTATATTGTTTGTTGGTTTCTACATGTATTGTACATGCATTTTATGTGAGATTAACTGTTACTCTGAGATTCGTTTGAATTCCAACCCTTGTCATTATTTGTAATATGAACAACGTAGTAGACGCGGCTCCCAGGGCAAGGTGATGGATGTTGGCAAACGGAGATGCGAACCTATTCTAGTTTTGTCGTTGGTTATCATAATAGTTGAATTCTGTGATTTTTAGAATTTGTAAGTATTATGTACATTC
Source organism: Acacia melanoxylon (assembly GCA_019022615.1). Lineage (NCBI taxonomy): Eukaryota > Viridiplantae > Streptophyta > Magnoliopsida > Fabales > Fabaceae > Acacia > Acacia melanoxylon. Next base: position 2,309,502 of record JAFJYJ010000014.1, read on the forward strand.
CTTGTGGAAATTCTTGTTATGTAATCAAGTACTAATTATCACTATATTTATGCAATTTTTGTTCGCCCATTGAGCTGTGCATTATTACTTTGATTAATGCCAACATATCAATGGGCTATGACAGGTGGTCCAGTTCAATTGCGGTGGTGGGACCAAGAACGGCAAGGACCTTAGATCCCAGTAACGATTTCGTTCAAGTTCCTTGGATCCCACCTACTTCCATCGATTTTGTATTTTGATTTTTTTTTTAATAAAAAAAAAAACCTTTACCATATGTAGTAAGAAGGAACATTGTTACCAGACTTTACTACATTGCTCATATAAGCGTCCCCTAAAAAGGGACGTAGAAAGGGCTTGAAAAGGACATTAAAAGTGTTTTTCTGTAGTAGTGTTAGTTTTGGCAGTTGCGCTCCTTTAGCTCACACTAATCTACACACACATATAAAAACATAAGATGAACACCTGTATTTAGGTTCACTATTTAGAAATGAAAAAAAAAAAAAAAAAAAAAAAAACACGAGCAAACCCCAGCAAATTTGTTTGACAAAGCGAAGCTCTAGGAAATGACTGAAAACGATTTGAAGCTAAGAGAGGAGCAACATTGGACTTTGGGTGATGGAGAAATCAAACGAAGGGTTTGAGAGGAGAGAGATGTGAATGGAGATTTAATGCAGAATTCCCTTTTGCATGGGAGGGAAACAGAAAAATCGCATTGAAGATTGAAAAAAGGGGTGCTGGAATTGCTTTTAAGGATTTAGGCTTTACGTAATTTTAAATATAAATAAAATAAATTTTGAAAAATGTATTAGCTATCCACTAGTTCAGTTGGTGTCATTGTTTGTGAGCAGAGTCGAACTCGGGATCCACTAATAGTAGATTTAAGATACCACACCAACTTGCCTAGAGCCTCTAATTGACAGGTCTTGACAACAAATAAAATAAATATAAAAAATTCATGATAATGTAAATTTTAATTAATTGTAAGCATATAATAAACTTAATTTAAATATATTTTTTCACATACCTAAATTAATGACTATTTCCTCCATTTATATTATTTTTCAAAGTTGGCAGAAAAAATTGTTATTCTTCACTCTCTCTAATAAAAAAATTCATTATATAATATTATCAAATCATTTAAGTAGACTCCTTATAAAAAATAAGTAAAGTTACCTAAAATTAATTATAGTATCTTAAACATTGAATTGTATTGTACACTCCCTCTCAATTGCATTATCTCTCTCTCCCTCTCATACACTCTATCTCTCACTCGCCCCCTCTTCTTATATTACAAACTATCCCCTCTCCCTTGCTTTCATTCCCACCCTTACAAAAAATTGTATCTTTAATTCTCCATGTCACATATATACTAGTACAAACATAATTATAATGTGTCTCTCATATACACCATACCACTCCCTTGCCATTCCCACCCTCGCTCTCTCACACATAACACACTATGTCTCAAAATCTCTTTATCTCACAATAATATTATGAGGAAATACTTTATTTATTAATCAAAATTACATCAATTAACTTATTTGCTGTATAAATATCAAAAAACAAAATTAAAGAAAAAAGCACTACAATTTTAAACTAAACTTTTGGCGGCGACACAGAAGTTGCCATTAAAACACCCTTTCGGCGGCTACACAAGATAATCGCCATTGAAAGTATAATCTTCAATAGAAAGGTTATACTTTCAGTAGAGTCTACAAAATGTCGCCGCTGATTGTATTACTTTCAACGGTGACATATTATGTCGCTGCCAAAGGGCAATATTTTTAGCAGCGACACTATTGTTGCTACCAAAAGCTATATATATGCTTTCAGTGGCGACATAATAGGTCGCCGCCAAATGTCGTCGCTAAAAGTTAATTTTTTGTAGTGTATCCAACTCATCATGTATATTAATATGTGCTCATAATTAAGGTGCCCAATTGAACAATTAAAACATTAAAGCAAATTTGAATATAAATCAAGATATCGAAAACAGAATAATCCCAAGTTTCCTACCTTCAATCTATTTGAACAGCCTTATTTCTATTGACAAAACCCATGGGCTAAGTTACTATCCATGTCACTGGCCACTCGAAAACTCTTTTGTTTTGTGATGAGAATCAGCCAAAATCCTTGGGACACATGCTTGAACCACTGATCCAACAATTCACAATCAATCTACAACAATCAAACGTCACCACACATTAATTTAATTACAAGCAAATCGACTGGTTAACAACAACAAATTAGAGGCTTAAAGTTTCTCTATAATTCCCAGCTCTCACTAAAAACCAAACATAATCATCCCTTCATCAAACGTAGCGTTCCAATTACTCAAACAACCACTAATCTCAAATTACTCGATTCAATCAAAATCCCCAATTTCACACTTAGGGATCCAAAAATCAAGTCCAGTCAATGATCAAAACTGATTAAACATCATGAATCCAACCCATATTAACATAATCCAACCATTAAAACTCATTTCCATTCATCACATTATCATAACTTAGCAAAAATCTAAATCTAAAATCAAACCTAGCTCAAAATTGCATATAACCTTAAATCTAACAAAACCAAGCCAATTAAACATCTCATCTAGTCTAAACAATCCATTTAAACTCAAAAGGTCGGGTCAAAACCTAACCCCGGCGAGTGCATGCCCTAACAAATGACACAAAGAATACCTGTGTATTTTGGCGACACTCGCCCCAGTGAAGAAATTAGAGAAAAAGAGAAGTCCAACTTGAAAAATTCCTAACTAATTCTACATATCTCCAAATAAAAAATTATAAATTAGAACTCTTTAGAAAGCTTGGGATGTCTAATTTCCAATGCAAATAGAAGCAGTAAAAAATATTACTATCATTTGATCATAAAAAAGTCCCATGGTCCAGGACTACTCAAGAAAATCTAAAGATATGATCACTAATAACCAATCTTAGTGTTTCTAAGCCTAAAACATCCAAATTCAACAACCTAATACCTCAATTTCCTTTTCAATCAGAGTTTGATTAACTCTAAATCTCAAGATAAAAATTAAGATGTTCCATATCCCTTATATATTTGTGATTCTATTTTCACCAACTCAACCATCAACTAACCGTTAAGTTTTATATATATATATATATATATATAGACCAAAATACCCTGTTTGAACATAAGAATAAACATTTATATTTCGTAAAACTTTTTTATACAGCCAACAAATGATGCTAATACATACATTTTCAAGCTTTCATTATGTTATAAAATATTAAATTGATTAAAATTATAAAATTTTTAATTTTAATTTTAATTATATTTATTGAAACATATTTATTTAAGTTTCTTTTAAATAGTTAAAAAATATTAAAAAATATTTTTGTTCATAATATAATATAAATGATGTAAATTTGAGAGATTATACAAATCATTTAAATATAAAATTTGAAGTCTTTATACACATTTTTTTGCTACAAATATTTATAAATACATATAGTTAAATATATATTCATTAAAGTACGTAATTAATTTTTAATTAATTTTATCCACGTTAATTAAATTTCATAAATTTTGTCCTAGAATATATAAAAATTAAACAAATAACCATTTAAAAAATAAAAATTAATTAAAATAAAAAATCTTAAATTTTTTAAATAGTTTTAGTCAAATTAGTTAGTTATTGATAGACTTTTGATATAAATTTTAATTAAAAAATATATTTTTAGAAAATTCTTGACCGAGTTAAGAGTTATGATTTAAGTAAAATGCTTAATTTCAAAAAATCTAGATATCAAGAGTTATTACACAATCATAGTTATATTATTGCATGAAAAGTTTCTTAAAAGTCTCAGTTTCATCTAACTTGATATATACAATAGCAACAAGAATAATTTGGGCTTTGTTTCGTTTGATCATATTTTCATTCACAAAAGGGATCTGCTTTATATATCTTTGAACTTCAAACTTATAATAATCAATTGAACAACAAGAGAACACCGAAAGAAGGGGAAGAAATACTATATATAACTCTATCTTTTGTCCAAAGTGACGCAATATCTAAATACAAGAATAAGATATTGTATCAACTAAAAGAAAAGGAAAATCAAAACTGTATTATTATAGTTACGTGATTGTCATGATCACAGTTTTCACAGCACCACAACAAAAAGGTAACGAAAAAGAAAGAAACAAAAAAATAAAAACAAAATCAGATCCATTATTGAATATTGAGATCGATCTTCACTTGTATGTATTTGTGTTTGTCCTGTGTGTGAAAAAAATCTTGATTATGGTTCAGCTCCCACACCAGTAGTTGAACCAATCCCCACCTGCAACCATGGGGAAGAACTCCCTCCTATGTTCATGTCCTTTAGCTCACTTAGTTTCGCTAACTTCTTCACTTTATTACCAGCTTCATCTTCAACATCTTCCCTCGACACAGTTCTGTGATTGTTATTATTTTTGTCTTCTTCTTTTTTGTCATTTTCAGTTTTATGGAGGGCTAATTCGCGGTTGCTGGGGTTGCTGGGGCTGTGACATTGACTATAAGTATTATTATTGTTAATATTACTACTTTGATCCTTGTCCTTTGTCTCCGTCGTCCCTCCTAACCATGGCTGTAAGAAAATTTCTGTCGCTAAGTTCCGCCGCGTTGGATCATCGCCCGGGGCCGGAAGGTTTAGATCGAGCTTTAGATCGAGTGACTCCGAGTTATCAAACTTGGGAATCTGATTCATTCGCTCTCTTTGGTCTTGAAAGTGCTGAAACCTAGCCAACGTGGATGAATCTGGTGCGTTTGGTGTGATCCAATGACACCTCTTGTGTCCTCCTAGGGCTTGTCCTGACGAGAAAGTCCGGTGACATATAGAACATTCATGAACTTTGGCTTTTCTTTTGGACGACGAGGACACCATCAATAAGGTGGCATTGTTTTGATGATGATCTTTATGAGCCATTGAATTTGATTTTGTGGGGAGAAACTCTTCCTGAGTTATGACATCATCGTCTTTATCTTCAAGGTTGTTGAGTCTGGAAGCGAAGCAGCCTTTAACTTTTTTGTGGCTTGCTCTATGGCCACCTAATGCTTGGTGAGAATTGAAGACTTTTTTACATGCTTTGCATTCAAACAAGCCTTTAGTAACCGCAGTATTTTTGGTTTTGTGGTCCACTACGGCAGGAACACAATAAGATATGGGTGGGATGAAGCTTATGGGATTTCTTCCCTCCTCATCCCTGCAAGCCGAAGCACTAGATTCCTCCGGTTCAGCGGCTGTGGTGGTAATAGCGAGATGACTGACATTGGAGTTTGATAACATCATGAGACAGTAGGCGGCCATGTCTTCTTCAATTGAAGGACATGTGGAATTGGACGTACCAACTTCTTCTCTGGATGATCTCCTTCGTTTAGACAAACTGCAACCTCTCTCGCCATCATCATCATCATCGCCATCGGACATCTGGGAAGAAACTGGCGATGACTCCACGTGTTCATCGGAAGTGCACTTTCCATGTTCACATACCCTACAACTCTTTTTAGGGTTTGTTCTTAGCGCATATGTACGCTTTGTGCTGGGTGGCTCATTTCCGGCGCCTCCGCCATACTTTTCTTCCCAGTCACTCGCGGCATCGTCATCGTCATCAAGGTTCCAGCTCTCATCCCCGATGCCATGCGCTCTCATGTGTCCACCGAGCGCTCTCCCACACCCGAAACCTTTCTTGCAGATCTTACAGAAATGCTTTAAGTTTGGTTGTTGCTGATCGACGGTCAAAGCCATATACAACAAGATGAGATGGAGAGAGAGAAAGAGAAATAGCATACTAAAGAAATTAATGAGGATCAAGAGAGAAAGGAAAATTAATTAAACGGGTAAGGAGGAAGGAAAGAGAGAGGAAGTTGGGGTTAATCAAGAATAGAAGATACAGTATATAGAAGTAGGAGAAAGAGGAAGATGGGTCATTTGGTTCTCAATGACGTGAAAATTGAGAGGTGATTAAGAGGCCTGATTTTTAGTGAGGGAGGAATGGTTGAAGATGAATTTATGGACACCCAGAGAGGAAGATAGATATGAATGTGACAGTTGTTTGAGTGAAGATGATACTCTCATAATTTTGTTTTAATTTTAGCGCGAGATAGTCGATACTACGTTCGTTTTCCGCGTCCTGCTATCCGCACAACACAGTCACTTGTAACGCCCCTGATCATCCTTAGATTAAAAAATGAATAGTTTATATTCAATATTTTCTAAAATTATTATTAAAATATTTTATTTTTAATTTTGTTTGTATTGCAGTTATCAATTGTGTGGATTATATTTGAAGAGTTTAAATTTATCTATTTATATTTAAAGTAATAGTTTTAAAAATATAAAATCTGAATAACTTTTTTTATTTATTTAAAGGTGAAAATGAGATTTAAAAAACAATTAAATAAAGAATTACGATATAACTCAAACCTATTGTTTGACTGTGAGAGAGTGTGGTGACTTGTGACAAGTGGAAGGACGATGAGAAGGTGACAGACTTTTTCTGCCACACAACTGTTAGTCAATCCGTAATTCCAAACATTTATTTGTTTTCTGTTTCCGCTTCTCCAGTTGTTTGTCTCCATAATTAGTTGTCTTAAACAGAAAATTACTTCTATGAGCCCATGCTGCACAAATATTAACTTGGAAATTACTGTTCCATGTAAAAATGGGAATCTTTTCCCTATGCCAAAAAATGAGAGGGAAAATGACAGAAAAAAGAAAAAGAAAAATCCAAAATATCATAGAGATGTCCCAATTTCAATAATTTCTCTGAAATGTCATGCTTTTTATAAAGAAAATAAACTAACAATCCTTGCCCAACACCATAGTAAAAATAAAATTTATTTACTATTTTACCCTTAATACTAATTTTTTTAACTAAGTTTATATATAGAAACTTACACATAGTTGATGTATTTATTTTGTCTTGCACATTTTGACTAAAATTGTTTTAAAGAATTTAAGAGTTTTTTTATCTGTTACTTAATTTCTATTTTTATCTTTACAAATAGTTATTTGTTTGATGATTTTATATTGATTAATGTAATAAATATCACAAACCATGCTGAATATTTAAGAAGTTATTAAATAAACATGTGATTGATCAAATGTGTTTATAAATATTTGTGAAAAAAGTATTAAATTATAACTTTAAATGACACATACATACAATCTCAAACTTATATAGTTTATTATATTTGACAAAAATATATGTGTTTAATATATATTTTAAGTCATAATTAATTTATCATATCAAAATTAATACTTTTTTTTAACAAATTAGAAAGTTAAAAAAGCTCTTAGAATAAATTTTTGGTTGTATAAATTTTTATTAGCATATATGTGTGTGTTTAAATAATTCTAATACCGAAAAGGGATATTTTGGTTTTTTAAAAAAAAAAAAAAAAGAAGAAGAAGAAGAAGAAAAAAAAAGGTTCAAAAGTCAAACTTAACGGTCAACTAACTAACGGTTTGGGTAGATGGAAATAGAATATCAAAATATAAGGGAGGTTTGTATAACATATGTGTAATTTTAAGGGAGGTTTATATGAGTTTCCAAAATAGAGGGAAGGTCTGTGTAATTAAGGCAAAACAAGAGGGTAGTTAGAGTATTTTACTCTATTTTAATTGGTTCCATACGTCCTATCATTACTTTCTTTTCTTCTTAAAAAAAGTTGACTACAAGACATTATATATGATTCTTGAAATCTCAACACTTTCTATATACTTCAATTAAAAACTGGATATTAAAATAAAAGGGAAATATAAATATTTTTTGCAATTATTAATACTTTTTACCGGACAGAGGAAAAAAAATAGTTCATATCAAGTTAAATTAAAAGATCAACTACAATTAACAAATAAACTAGCTAGCTACAGTTATGATCCATTAAATACTCGCTCATATGCTTTATTACAGAACACCTCCTAAAAGTGTATAAAAAAAGGGAACAAATCTTAAAAAAGAGAAATACTTTATATACTTTAGGAGTAATAGTTCATCTTGTCCAAAAAAAAAATATAACAACTCAAATCATTTTAATCCTAGTTAGTTGATGAGTCATTTGAAAAAAATTCAAATTTTGTCTTGTTTTTAAGAAAACTATTGGTTGATCATTTTGTTTTAGTTTTTGTTTAAAAAAAATAAGATTTTTCTCTTAACAACAAGATAAAATTTGAGTTTCTTTCATATGACTCATTAGCCAATTAGGATCAAAATGATATGAGTTGTTATGTTTTTATTAGATAGAGTTTAGATGATGTGGTACTAATGAAATATGTATGTTTCTCCCTAAAAAATGAGTGGCGTTTATTATAAGTTACTAGCTAGTATTAAGTAAGGTATATTAATTAATTAATGAATTTCCTTAAGATTGCCCCTATTTAAAGTTATACAAGTTTATTTTTTTTCCCCTCTCTCTTTAAGATGTAATTGATTGCTTTAAATATAGATGATCTGATTTTATTTTATTTTTTTCAAACAAATTTAGTGACTTAAGGAAAACGGGGAATCCATACCATAAAAATCACAATTGTGAACATGGAATATGTGACACTCTCCTGGAAAATTCTTGATATTGTAAGTTTTTTTGTCATCCTTTATCTAGCGGCAGGAAGTCACGCACTCATTATAGATCAATGTTATTAAACTCAGATCGGACAGGTCGAGTTGACTAGGAACTTGGTGAACCGGTTAACTGGCTAGCTTGGCTGAGCCGAGTCACCTGAGTTATTCGGGGGAGGGAGGAAAGATGAACAAATAAGGGGTAGGTGGGAGAAGAGCAATAGTTATTGACGTTGCAGGGATCCGACAAGGAAAGACGAAGTTAAAGAGATCTAAGATCTAAGAAAGACATTATGAAGGCGCAACCTTCTTCATTAGAGCCGGCAAAACGGATCAGGCCCATCGGGCCAGCCCGTTTAAGTCCTGGCCCTTTAAGGGCCGAGCTTAAAAAATGGACGAGATATTTGAATTAGTCTGGAGGGCCGGGCCGATGGGCCTCAGGCTTAAACGGGCCGGGCCTGGAGGGCCTCGGGCCAGCCCTGCAGGCCCTTTTCACTGTAGCTTTTTTTTTTTTCCTTTTTAAATTTATTAATTTATATATATTTTGTATTTGTTATAGAGTTATTTATCCATTTAACTACGAATACATAATAACTATACTCTAATTTTATGATTTGATTTATTATTTGTTGCAAATAAAGATTATGGATGTGTTCATGATGCGGGAGAAGAATTTCATGATATTCTTACTCATGAGCCAGAGGCTATTACTCAAAATGAAGAACAATCAAATGTCGTTAAAATTGATGATATTGACGAAGATGATGACAATAATAGTCATCGTACTAATGTCACTTAGTGATATGCTTTTTTATGTTTTATGTGAGTTATTTGTGAACATAGTTTGCTTTTGATTATGAATTAGTGACTGTGCTTATTTATTGGATGATTCGTATTGTAATTTACTAATTATATTTTTTTAAAAAAAAGTGGAGGAAAAATAGTTAAAATTTGGAATAGTAATTTCCGGGCCCTGCGAGCCGGCCCTGGCCCTGGTGCTCTCGGGTCGGGCTTTGAAAAATATGTGTTTTTCTTACTCCGGGCCCTGTTAGGCCCTGGTCCTTCACGGGCCAACCCAGATTGCCAGCTCTATTCTTCACCAAACCGTGTTTCATTTTGATTTTCAAAGGCAAGCTAGAGAGGAGCTGAAGACGTGAGTGAGGCTGAGATGAAGTTGTGAGTGAGCATGAGTGAGGCCGAGATGAAGGCGTGGGTGAAAGTAATGAGGCAGTTTTTATTTATTTTTATATTGAAATTCAAGATATTAAGTTGATATTTACTATTTGAAATAAAAAAGTCAGTTACTTTCTAATATGCTCCTTATATGGTTATCCCTAATATGTTCAAGTATGCCTTCTTTTGAATATATATAAATTGTCATTTTATAAAGAAAAGTATTTGGATAATATTTAAATTACTTTTTAAGTTCTTATTCCTCATCGGTGTGACCTGGGTTGACTTAAATCTAACTCACTAACCCTTGATCCACTATCTTAACCTATTCAGTTTCTGGTCCAAGTTTAATAGCCTTGTTATAAAAATGAAGAGTCGAATTCACACTATCTTACTTAAAGAGGTACTATGTGGTGTCAATCCAAACGGGTCCAACAATTATTATTGTGAGTTTTTTTCACTAATTAATATACCAATTATAACAATATGTTGTGCGCCATTTAATCATTTATAATTTCTTCTATTTAAATTATTATTTATGTTTATCCATGATCTTCCTCTTAAAGTTCCGTCACACATATCAAATCCGAAAGCTCCGTGGGACACCATTCTTTTTTTTTTTTTTTTTTTTGTGGGCTGAATACGGGGAGAGGATTTTCTCCTATTCCCTATCTCTCATTTTCTCTCACAGGCGAATCTGGGCCTTCCAAAGATTGATCCGACGGTCTAGATCTAAAAAAAAAAAAAATCTCGCAAAAAGACAATTTTTTTTTATAGATCTGGACCGTCGGATCAAGATTTGGATGGTCCAGATCCGCCTGTGAGAGAAAATGAGAGAGGGGGACTGTGAGAGGAACAGGACCCATGAATACGGGACACCATTCATAAAGACATATACATTAATTTTGTTAGAGCTCTATATATAGTACACCGATCAACTAGACCAACCTAATTATCATTACTTTATAATAAAGGGAAGATAAATGACAACAGAATGTCCTATATAAATTCATTACATGTTTGAACCTGACCAGTTATTTCGGTCATCCAATTATAAAATCAAAAGAGTTACATTGAAAAAATTGAATTAAAAGAAATGGTCAAGAATAGGATGGAAATGAAGCACCATTGGGACTTTGAATTGATGACTTGATGAACTGCTCACTTGATCGGTCTGATTAAACTATTAAATAAAATATTAATAAATAATTAGCGACCTAAAATTATAACATTATATTGGAATTTTGATCAATAACTCAACGAATTGATCACTTGGTTGATCCGATCAATAAACTAAATCGAAAAAATAACCAACCTAAAGTCAAATGAAATATCTTTCGACGAGGGTGGAGCTTTGGAGCAGGGTGGGTCATGAGGTCTCACCACATCATGAGTGGTCTAGAGGAAGTGATAAACTCTTAGTTAAGCAAAGACATTGATTGGGTTACGTTCAGTGATGGAACATTGATCAGTAGGTTAGTCTCTAATCAATCAATCAATGTTTTATTCTCTTTTCTTGCTTAGGTTTAAAGCATTTATTACCACTACTACTCCACCACTTGCATTGATTAAGTAAACATCACTACTATTTTTCTGCACAAAAAAGTGTGTTTGGTGTGTGAGGATCGGATATATATATATATATATATACACCCTTCCATCCACAATATAGTGTGCTTTTGAAGAATAGTTTGGTTGAAAATATAAGTCACTTATAAGATTAATGCTCATTTTCCACTTTTGTTCATGTTATTAATACTGATTTCCAATTTGTCCATTCATTAAATTTGTAAATACATTTTTCTATAATAATAAAAAGTGATTTTTTTTCTTCTTAATTTATGACATATTTAATGAGTTAACCATCACTTCTTGTTTTCTAAAAATTAGTTAAAGTTCCCTATATTATGGACTAGGAGGGAGTACTTGCTTTCTTCCTAGCCTGCCTTCAAAAGGCTCAAGACAACAATGAATTACAAACTATTCGATTCATAATGAAATGTCAACTCATTCTAATTCTACCTGATACATTATATTGACTATGACAGTAAACATATATAGAGAGAGAGAGAGTTGATGAATGAACATGAATGAGTATTTGATAGCTGAGCTGTTAACTCATTGCCAAAACCAAATTGAAAAAAAAAAAAAACTTTCCAAACTAAATAAAAATTAGATAATTAATTACATGTATTAAGAAAATTAGTTAAATTATTCGATTGTGAAAAAAATATATGTTAGTTTATATAAATATCTTATTTAACCATTTGTGATGAATTGTGCTTACGAAGAAAACTCCCTTTAATAAATGTGAATAATAGAGATAGTCTAAAAAGTTATAAATTTGAAAAAGAAAATAGATTGAGTTCTTACATTTCAGATTCAAGCAAACCTCTTAATTAGTTTTTAAATTTAAGATCCAAGACAGTAATAGTTGAATCGAACTACATAAGGTCGCCCATAATGTTGGCATGGTGGTAGGTAGGGATGTCCATGGATCAGACTGGACATGTTTGACCTCAACATGTCTGGTCCAGGTTGCACAAGCTAGCCCGAGGTCTAATATGGTCCAGCACCAACCCGAGCTCGGGCTGGATCAGACTATTCCAGTGGTCTACTTGAACTGGTCCAGGCAGTCAAGGTTTTTTTTTTCCTTCCATCCAGATCACGTGGCTCCCCTCCCCTCAAAAAAGCAGCCCCTCAGTCCCTAGCTCAAATCTCATCTCTTGCTTTCTCTCTTCCCTTACTCTCACTCCTCGACGCCTTGCCGGATGTGGTGGTGCAACCGTGCAACCAACAACGACCTCTCTGAGTCTCCGTCTTCCTCGATGCCTCGCTCTCACTTCTCCACCGTCTTCCTCTTTGCCCTACTGTCAACTAAATCCCCAGATTTGAGGTAAGTTGGCTGCAATCGAAGCTGTAAAAGTCTCCTTCTCTGTTTTGAGGTTTTGATCTATAGGGAAGATTAATTTTTTTGGTGTGTAACTGTGTGTGTTGTGGAAAAAAAAATTTGCCGACGAATACGCCAAGCGAGCAAAGAATGCAAATGACGATGGTCGTGGCAGTCGCGGGAAAATGAAGAACGTGAATGAAAATAGAGAACTCACTCGAATTTGAACACCGCTAGAGGTTTTGACTTTTAATTGTATCTTGGGAATAAAACTCTCAATACTTTCCACTTCTCAGCCGCTTGTGTATTTTTGGGCAAAAAAATGGTGTGTGACTCTGTGTTGTAATATATATAATATATATATATATATATATATATATATATATCGGGCCAGACTGGACAGACCAAGGGGTTTGAGCCCGTGGCTCGAAGTCTGATCCGACCCGAGCAAACCAATCTGGTCTAGTATGTTTAAAGTGTCTCGGGCTGATTTTTGTTTTTTTCTACCAGACCGGGTCGGGTCAGGTCGGACCTCGGGTTTTTTGGACATCCTTAATATTAGGGGTTGGATGGTGCTCATATATTTGTAAGATAATTCTGAAATTTAAAAATAGGAAAATATTTTAATTTAGAGTAAAATAAAATAAAGAAAAACGGATCTTCTTTTAATTTTATTGAAGTTACATGAATTTTGTTTTTACTTTTTTTTTTAAAAAAAATACACTATGTAACTCCATTAAATTTTGAAAAAAATTACGTAGAATTTTTACCTATAATAACAAAAAAGATCACCAACTTTTCTTAAAATAGAAACTAAATTACACATACATCTTTACAAGATTATATAAACATATCTCCTTTAGTTTTAAAATAACAAAAATCTCCCATGATGATAAAAGGGTGATATGTAAAATTTATAACTCAAACATATAGAACCTATATTTTTGTAATTTGGTAGAAATTCTAGAAAAATTAGTATAATATAGTATTTTATTATTCTTTTAAAAAGATGCATGTAGATTTTGAAAACAACAAGTTTAGTAGAATTTAAAAAATCCATGTTATTTCCATAAAAAAACATATGCACACATGGAAATTGATCTTTAGGTTTTCCTCTTCCTCTTCCTCTTCCTTCTCTTTGGGTTTCGGTTATGGCTTCCTTAGTGTTCTATGTTCTGGTCAACTTTTTAGATGCATGAAGAAATGATTTAATGAATATTGAAGGATTCAAGTCGGTTGGAGGGTATCATTTGGACTTAATATTTTGTTTATTTACATTGATGCCACTACTACAAAAAATGACTTTTACTTCCCTAATTGGCGTCCTATTGTAAAAAAAAAAAGTAAAAAGTTTTATACTTAGACGCCAAAAGTTTAGCTCTGGCACTTTTTGGAGTCTAAGTCTAATTATTAGACGTCGTAGTTATCGCCAAAAGTGTAAAATTAACACTTTTTGGAGTCTAAGTTTAATTATTAGACGCCGTAGTTATTTTTTTTTCACCCCAAAACCCTTTCTCGCATTGTCTCCCACGTCCGTCGATACTCCTTCGCTCATATTTCTTCTCAACCCTGGTCCGCCTTGTCTCTTCTCTCACTCCGCTGTTGCTCCGTCGTCCCCCTCTCCACCGTAGCTCCGTCGTCCCCCTCTCCACCATAGATCCTCCGATCTCCGTCCTCCTTGCCTCCTCTCTCTCACTGTCGGACCTTCGTGGTCCTTCCCGTGCTCGTGAAGTTTGGCACGCATTGTTGCCGTGGACACCGACACCTTTTCCTTGGTCACCGCCGTTGCCATCGCACCTTCAGTGTATATCTTCTACACCTTCATGGCCGTGTGTAAATATCCACATGTCGATTGTCTTTGTGCTTCTGTACTGCAAGCTTTGTTCACTTCTAATATTGCGTTGAGATTGATAAAATCGTAAACTGAAAAATAAGAAATAGATGGTCAAGTATATTGATTAGCTATTGGACGAGTCATTTTTTAAATAGTATTAGTATTGAAGCATATTTCTTTTGAAAGTGGTTCATGATTCAAAATTTATTTCCCAATCAATATTGTTATTTTTCTTTTTTCCTTAACTGTTTCTTGAATTCAGAAAATTTTCCATCTTTGTAAGAGGAAAAAGATTGCATTTTGATTTTATTGTTCTTGTTCTCTATCGTCCTTTATGCCTGAGAGCTTTTGTTGAATATCAAATGCCAATGGTAGGGTCCTAACCGAGCTAGCTCTAGAGCTGGAAAGAAGCCCAAAACAAATTTTGTGGAAGTTCGTACATATTGGAGCCTCTACAGAAGTTTTGATCGAATCTGGATCTTCTTTATTTTGGCTTTACAAGTAATCTTGATCCATGATGGTTGGAATTATGGCATAGCTTTTGAATTTCAACAGAAGAAGTTTGTGACATTTATGAAGGTACTGCTTTTCAGGCCATGATTATTGTTGCATGGAGTTCCTCAGGACCTTTTGCTATGTTTTATGATGGAGATGTCTTTAGAAATGTTATGAGCATATTCATCACACATGCTATTCTGAATTTGCTGCAGGTACTTGATCCTATGCGCTTGAAACTTTCTGTTATGTTTGGTAGGAATAAATGCTAATGCAACTACTTACTATTATTGTTACTATTAACATTCAAACCACTAATCCACTAATCTTAACTTCTACTTGCAGCTTCTTTGGATATTGTTCTGACTTGGAATGCCCTGAAGAATATGAAAATTTCTCAGTTGCTACGGTATATTCTGAAATTTGTTGCTGCTGCTGTTTGGTTTGTTGTTTTTCCAGTCAGCTATTCCAGTTCTCTTCAGAATCCATCAGGGCTTAAAAAATCCTTAACCAGTTGGGCTAGGGATTGGGGGGACGAGTCACTATATACATATATTGTTGTGATATACTTACTGCCGAACATTGTGGCTGTAATATTATTTTTTCTTCCACCCATATGGAGAAAGTTGGAGAACTCAAATGTGCGAATTGTTACCCTTCTAATGTGGTGAACTCAGGTAAATAAGACCAGCATTTACTAGATTTACAGCATGCCAGGTGCTTGAATTAATTCTTCTACAGCTTTCTAATTTGTTTGCTCTTCTTGAACACCTACCTTTCTTCAGCCAGTACTGTATGTGGGAATAGGTATGCATGAGGACTTGTTATCACTGCTGAAGTAAGTGAAAAGCTCTGATAACTTATTATTTAATCACCCGATTTTATATGGTAATTGGCTTCCATCTGTATTTAATTGTCTTTTATGGCTGTAATGTTGGAGAAGACGGTGGCTTTGCTCCTAATGTCGCAAGTGTTTTGTATTTGAGTATTGATTCAGCAGACATCATTAGCTTTTGAATATCCATGTCCGCAATTAAATTAAATGAATTCAAGGTAGGTCCCTTTTTTTTAGGTGTAAAGCTGAACAAAATGAAAGTGCATCAGAAAATGTAATTTTTATTTTATCCCTGGCCTTTAGAAATTTTTTCGCAATAATATGATAATTTTAAGTTAATCTGTCTATTAATGTTATAAGTATATTTTAATGTGATTAATTATCTAATTATTATGAAGTTCATGCTTTGTACATGTGGTGCCCCTCCCTAAATAAGATTGTTAAAGGAACCTTTTTTTTTTGTCTGACCACATTTAAATACTCTTATCAGCTTTAAAGAAGCCCTGGATCTTGTAAAGGAGGCTATTAACAGATCTGATATAATGAGAAAGTAAAGATAGCTCTTGATGTTGCTGCTACAAATTTTTGCATAGGTAATTCTAATTTTCTGCCCCTTGTGTACTTTTAAGGTTCTAGACAAGATGAAACCTACTCTGGCTTGCTGATTCTGACATTGCATTTTGTAACATCCCAATTTTCAAAAGCGGAATAATTTTTTTTTCATCAGAGTAGAGCATTGGAGCAAGTAAAGGAGTGAGTAACTGATACAACATTAACTGTGGCGTGTCTGTCTGTTCATAAAGAACGGTACATTTATCGGTATATATCCTAAATATCTTCGGTCGGGTCTTCACGCGTGCTGTTTACTCTGCTTACTCTTGTCTTCGGTCCTTGGTTCTCCGGACCCTGAAGCCATGGTAAGAGCTGAGGCCTAATACCCATTGGACCTCAGGTAACGGTTAACCTCATGCTCAAATATGACAGATATTCATAACATTACAGCAGAAATCAATACATAAGCACACAGCAGATGCAAGATTAATACAACAACAGTACATAAGCACACAATAGATGTAAAGTCACACAC
Source organism: Acacia melanoxylon (assembly GCA_019022615.1). NCBI lineage: Eukaryota > Viridiplantae > Streptophyta > Magnoliopsida > Fabales > Fabaceae > Acacia > Acacia melanoxylon. Next base: position 2,326,390 of record JAFJYJ010000014.1, read on the forward strand.
ATGTCTGCACTCTCCAGTGCCACGACAGCTGTTCGTGTCCTCAGCGCTAGAAAAACTCCAACGGTATTATCAAAACCATAACCCATGTATAGAGCTGAATGTATATGTAGTGATCTAAGCTCCATAAACTTAGTCACGGTGCATGTCCAAGACAGAGTCCCGTCCATGACTTTATGAAAGTATCTATCACATATAAGCATACAATAAGCATCAGAGTCAGTGTTACAATACGCGTCCGTACCTTAGTCCGTTTGGTTAGCGGTACGCTTGCTTGGTCGGTACGTCTCCCGATTTTCCCGGATATCCTATAACAGTATTATCACATTATTACCTCGTAAATGATATCTTAGGAGATATTCTAGCCACTACCGGCCCTTTTTAGCCCATATGGATTTGTTACACTAATTATATCCCTTTATTTTCTCAAAAATGCTGATTCAGCATTTTGAGGCAGAATTTTTGCTAACTTTGAAAATTCATAATTAATTCTACAAAAATTGAAAAGAGGATCCGTAAAATTCCTCGGAATCCTTAGGATGTCTAATGTTAATTAAAAATACTCATTTTTGCCCACATTCCATGAGTAATTCCCAGGTTTAAGGTTTTTTCCAAAATTTCGTAACCCAACTTGAAGAATTTTTATCTCACTTCACAGAGATCCAAATAATACATTCTTGGTATATTCGAAAAGCCCTATAGATCATGAAATTTCCCAGAATTTTATAACTTCATCTCCTACATAAAATCATAGCATCTTTGCTACTGACTCCAGAAAAACACTACCCGTAAATTTTCATCAGAATTTTGCTACTTTGATCTTTAACTTCCAAGAATTTTGTTATACCATATTTCTCATCTAATTTTTGAAATAACAACATTTTTAACCATAAAAACATGAAAACAAAATTATATTGGAAGATTAAAGATCAAAACAACATTTATTCTAACAACTATAAGAACTCAAAGCTAAAACTCAAGAACTAGAGAACTTACCCTTGAAGAACTTCCTCCTTCTTGCTTCTCACTAGCTCTCCCTTCTCTCTACTCTCTTTCTCTCTAAAAACTCATTTGAGTTTGGTGTGAAGAATGAAGAGAGCCAAGGTCTCTATTCATAGGGAAAATCCAAGCCCTTACTTACCTTGCAAGTTGTCTCTACTCTCCCTTCTCCAACAAGTTGTCTCCCTTCTTCAACAAGTTTTCTCCTACTTCTTTGACAAGTTTATGATGTCATAATATTAATCAATTTCCTCCCTCTTTTTGCAAGCCAAAACCGTGGCCCTTCCTCCTCCTTGGCTTTTAATTTGTGTTTCATAATATGCCACATGAACAAGCACTCTAGCTTCCTATTGGTTCATACCAACTCACATGGATTAATTGGAGAATTAATTAGAGCCTTTGGATAGATTAAATCTTGGCCTTCTATTTGCTAATCTCCCATTGGATTAATTAATTTCATGAGGATTAAGAATATTTTCTTGACTTATCATTGGTAATTTCATTACACAAGGATTAAGATTAATTGTTGGCTTTAATTACAACCATTGGAATTAGTCAAGATAATATCTTAGATTTTTTCCAACTTTTCTTCCTCCCCAAGTCAAGCTAAAACTGCCCCCTCTCCCTTTAATTCACTCTTGAATTTGTGTTTATTTTATCTCATGTGCAAAGCCTTTCATTGGTCCATAATTAATTTCAAGAATTTTAGCTTTAATTTTGGAATTAAACATAACCATAGGTTTTAGCTTTATTAAATCAAATCTTACCCCTTTATTTATGTAAATATATCCTACTTACTTTTGGAGATTTTTATCTTATATCACATGTGCTTCTATCTTATATTATTGTCTAATCTTTTGTTCCTTTATTATTGTGAAATTCGCCCCCTTTAATTAGCTTAGGGGATGATATTTTAATCTTAGTTATTATCCCTAATTTAGTGTTTTAGATGTTTGTTAGGCATAATTCGTCAAAGTATAATAGGTTTTTAGATTAATTATGATTATTAATAATTCACTTTATGCCAATATTGAACCCTTATTGGTCCTTGATCTTTCATTCAATTAATACATCCCTATTTGATTACTTTTAATATGCCTTTTAATTAATTATGAAGATTAATACAATTATTTTAAGTATTGTAAATTTAATTGTCCCTTGGTTGTTGGTAATTTCCTTTAATTGGTTTAGGTATTTTTATAACATTTTATGGCTCCTTATGATTAAATATGACCTATGTTTTAATATGATAATTATAGGGTATGTTATGATCCCTAAATGAAATTAGAAAATTTGGTCTTTGGCTTATTTAATTCCAAGAGAAAATTCCCTAAATTAAATTAACTAAGCTCCTAAATTTTGAGATAACATATTCACCTATTTTCAATAGGTTTTTACTATCATAATATAGTGGTTAAGCTAAGTAGAAATTTTAGGGTATTACACTTTTTGTTATAAAGTAGATTGACCATGTTTTTAATGAGCTTTGTTAGTTGTGTTATAATATAAAAACTATTACAAACTCTTTTATTAATAGTAACTTTTATAAATTCTTTTACTTTGCTCCCCTTTATTATTTTCAACCTAGGAGACTCAATATTACTTCTCAATTTCCATGGGTCACTGTTGCTGTACAAGGCACCAAAGAATTGGTAGTCAAAAAGGAATTCTAGTCGGAGTGCAGCAAATCTAAAGTAGACAATGAAGGGAAAAAAAGTGCACGGATCTTTTAACTTGTTAAAGTTGACTTTGATTGCAGGAGAATATGTTTTGAAACTTTACAGAGGATATGATAGAGTTGTACAAGGAACTAGGCACTATTTTATTGCACTTTAGTGAATACTTAAAATATCTTGACATGTTAGAAGTACAAGCATTCAGAGTATGTGTGTGTCTGTGTGGATACAGCAGGAGAACGTGTTTTGAAACTTTGCAACCAGTAACTGATTTACTTTTGGTCTATATATTTTTTCTTATGTAGGTACAAGGTATGATCTGGACATTAAATCTAAGTCAGAGCAGAATTTCAAATCAGCAGAGGATATGATAGAGCTGTACAAAGAACTATGTACTGGTAAATAGTTGTCGTGGCTATTGTTTTACTTTTGCTCTATAAATTTGTTGAGCTTTACTTTATATGCTTATATTGGTTTTACCCCTCAATTTGTAGAATACCCAATTTTCTCAATAGAAGATCCATTTGACAAGGAAGATTGGGAGCATTTTAAGCATTTCTCAAGTCTTGGAATTTGTCAGGTTAATTTCTAAAACAATTTCATGTTTAACTTTTGCTAATTTGCATTCATTCTCTGTCCATCCCAAGTCATGCTTCCAATTAATAGATGCTTGCTACGGAATAGGCAATTACCTTTGCTGTTTATTGGATAAGTGGAAAATAATCACATAGTGATTGTTAGTATGTCAATGCCAGTAGAAAACTACATTTTTAAGATAACATTATTTTGGTCATAGTCATCTTGTGGCATTGGAGAAAGGTTATTCCCAGCTTACAACTCAGATGTTTAGTTAGTCTCTTTGCTGCTGAGAGGAGCTTCTATTTATACGCTTCATCTCTGTTTAACTGGTCTTGCAGGTAATTGGGGGTGATTTGTTGTCGTCAAATGCAAAACGCATCGAGAGAGCAACCACTGAGTCTGCTTGCAATGGTTTTCTTCTTAAGGTAACTGACTATTGTTTTATGTGGAACTCAACATAATCTGATTTTAATTTTTTATAATGAAATTTGTTGTTCATTAAAGCAATTATGTCTCCTAATTAAGTTCATCTAGGACTGTTAGATTTTTTGTTGTTGTGGACTAAAGGCTTACTTTGTGTGGATGCTAGTTGATGTAAAATGAGAGAATAATATACAAATTGGGTTGCATTTATTTTAGTTCTTTCACTTTATTATTTGGAAGGATATTGTCAAAAAGTCTCCTTTTCTGTAATCTTGATGAATCAAGTTGCAACGATATGCCACAATGGTTAAAAATATGATAATTTCTCCTTGAAATCTAGCTAGGTCAACCAAGTTGGAACTGTAACTGAGATCATTGAAGTGGTGAAGCAGTCCAAGGATGCGCATTGGGGAATGGGTGGTTTCTCATAGATGTGGGGAAACTGTAGATTCTTTTATAGTTGATTTACCTGTTGGGCTTGCTTCTGGTCAAATCAAAGCAGGTGCACCTTGTAGAGGAGAGCGTCTAGAAAAATATAACCAGGATTTTTGGGACTTTCATGCTATTAATTTTACTGCACTATATTGTCAATACTTCAAATTTCTTGACATGGTAACTGTTTAGTAGCAATAAGAAGCATGAAATTCTTTGGCACATTGCTGTTTTTGCAGCTTTGTGGTGATTGTTGCCTGCTGATATGTAAGAATGTTTTTTGTAAGGGATTGTGGGGTAGTAGATATATGAAGCAAGTATATATTTTTTTTTTAAAAAAAAAAAAACTTAAGGAGTCTAATTCAGAATTAGACGCCTTAAGTCTCACTTAAGGAGTCTAATTCTGAGAATTAGACGCTTAAGTCATCACTTAAGGAGTCTAATTCTGAGAATTAGACTCCTTAAGTGAAATTGTCATCACTTAAGGCGTCTAATTCTAGACGCCTTAAGTGATGACTTAAGGAGTCTAATTCATATAATTAGACTCCGTAAGTGAAATCTGAGAAGGCAATTGTACCACATTTAAGGTGTCCTATTTCAATAGTTAGACGGCTTAAGTCAAAATTTAAGGCGTTTAATTAAAAAATAAGACGTCGTAAGTTTTGCTTACGGCGCCCTCCAGATACGCGTCCTGCGGAAAAAGGACGTTAAATGTACAAAAAAGTAGGACGTCGTATCCCTGTTTTGTAGTAGTGTGCCAACTGATTCAATTCTCCTTATTGGCCGAAAATGAGTGATTGAGAATGGATATAAGTAGACTTTGAGCTTGAGAAGAGAGATTAGAGTGTTCTTGTAGTGAATTGAAGAACAATTACATGTGCTCTACATGTTCTTCATAACCGACTTTTGTTAGTATAGGTATCCTAGAGACAATCTGTAAGGATAGATCAACACCATTTCTACGTTGTAGTATTTCATTATTAATAAATGAACACATTTTTTCTTTATCATATTTATGTCTCGCCTTTATTTTAAGGTAAATATGTGTTTGAAGATAAAAGCCCTAGGAATAGAACATGTGTTATTCTTAAAGATCAATAATAGAGATCATGATCATGAGGACTCAAGAACACTGCATATCTATTGCCTAAAACTTGTTCTAGTCTTGAATCACCAAGAAAGGGCATTGATGATCTCAATAAGGCTAGTACGACATCATCTACATGTATGAGATACAAGGTAGGTGTTGGATGTAATACCCGGATTTTAGCAAATCTGGAATTTCTGAGATAAAGGAAAATTAATGAATATTTTAATGAAGTAAATTCATGAGACAAAACTGTTATAGAAAATTGTTATAATTATAGAGTAAATTGTCAAAAAAGTTCCAGGAAAATCGATGAATAGAATGACTAAAAATGATATAATGGTGATAAAAATAGTCTAAAAACATTATGATAAATATGCGAAAGATCATGAAAAATTATGAGAAAATTATGGGAGTGTGATCTTTAATTATGAGAATTTAATAAATTATTTCAGAGGAAATAACATGAAGAAAAGTTTAAAAAGCATTTCAGAACCATAAAGTAACCTGATGGGGTAAACATTTTTAATATTTTACATAGGATATAAAATGACAATATCAAGTATAGAAGTTTGTAAGATAACAATATGCTGTAAATTAGTAAAGATAAATATATGAAGAAACCTGATCCTAAAAAGATCACTAAACGAAGAAATTAGGTCTCGATTAAGCCTTAACGGCGCGGGGGTAAAACGAGAATTTTTGGTAAAAAAATATTATATTTTTAAAAAAATGGAAAAAATTATGAAAAAATAATTAAAACTGAATTTTAAAAGAGGGGGCCGAAATTATGGTTATTTTTAATTAAAAATAATTGTTTAAATAATTAAAATGATAATTAGAATAAAATAATAATATAATGCGGTGAGTCAGCTTATAGGCAGACCGAGGGGAAAAGTTAGAAATAAATTCTACAGGTAAACCAGAGGTAAAAGTCTTTTTAGACTGATCAAATTAAGAACAAGTGAAATTTTACACGAAGAAAGAATTTACCAGGCATTGTTTTCGCAACCGAAAACCCTAATTTCTAATAAGACGAAAAGCTGATCAGATAGAGTAGAGCCAGATAGGCAAAGTGAGAACCTATAGAAACAATTGTGCGTTTTCAAACACAGGATTAAGTTAGGCAACAACTGAACATTTTACGACTCAGTGAATTATTGTCCAGAAGTTGGTTTTATCGGAAGCGATTTCCGTAACCGGACACGTTTTTCCGAATATCTTCCGACGCACCGGAGAATACCTGGATATGATCAAAAAGAGGATCAAAATAGATAATAAGAAAGAGGATGAAAAGACCTTCAAAGTTACATGCCCGGATTTTTGAGTTTCTACAAAATCGCGAAACGGACACCGATCGGGTAGCTTTATCGGTAGGAGGCCATAAAGCAAGAGCCATCATGGATGACAACTCATCCATTGACTTTTGGGCTCTTAGATGTCGACCAAGACCTTGAATGGTCAAGATTGCTTCTCCCAAAACCCTAGATCCAACGGCCGAATCATATCCCGAAGACTTTTTGTTAATACCCACCTTGTCCCTCCCTTCTTCTATAAATAGAGAGCCCTCTCCTCTCATTCTTCACACCAAAATTTGAAACCTAGAGAGAGGTTCTAGAGAGAGAAGCTCGGAAAAATTCTGCCTTGCCCCCAAGTAAGTTCTTATGTCCTTAGTTTTTAGTTTCCGTAGTTCTTTTGGTAGTTATAGTAGAACTGTTGTTTTGATCTAGCAAGTTTGAGAATATATTCCTATACTTGTTTTTATTCCTCATTGCATTGAAAGATGCCTGACGAGGTAAAAACATAGTGGGGATAATTTTGAAATGGAATACGGTCAAAGTAACTAAGTTCTGGCGAAATTCCGCCAATTAGGGGTAGTAAGGGCAAAATGGTCTTTTTCACCTAAAATGCCTGTTATATTCATAAGTGTGTTATTATTCTATTTAGAATACTTCGATGTCGAACCATTGTCGAAATTCCATCGTTCCATTGTTTGCCATTTGTTGAGCCATTTGTTTCATTTGTTTTACGTACGGCCGTCAAAAGTACCATTTTTAGCCGGAAGAGCCGGATATCTCGCAACTAAGGTACGGACGCGTCTTGTAACCCTAACTCTATGCTGCTCATATACTTTTGCGTTATAGATACGTTTGTTGAGAATCGTAGAGATAGGCGGATTATAGGTTTTGAGTTATTTGAGACATGGAGGCGTGGCTTTGGATATGCGAACTTACAACTTTACCCACGGATTATAGTATTGAAATGTAATGCCGTTTTATTTGAGAGTTATTCCTAGATCCATATGTGGAATGGAGGACACGTTGGAGGCGATGTTTGGCGATCGGATATGTAGGCCAAGATGTCTACATTATCTATCGTTTTCCTTAGTTTCTTTAACCTTTAAGTCGAGAGTAATCCAAGACAATTTATGGTCCATATTTTGAATGAAATGCTTTGTGCTTATCGACTACTCGCTTGAAATATTTGGAAACGTTTTTTTAAAAAATTCCATTTGTTTTCAAATGGGATGTTATTGATCATACATCTCTTTAACGTTATTATTAATTAAAGTTATCATTTCATTTGTATGTTTATAGTGATAACTGTATCCTTGGATATATCTTATAGATTATCCTAAATTTCTCTGGTCGTTCATCTACGCGGGCGCGAAGATGAAATAAGACCAGTATGACTTTAATGAGTATGGAGATACAATCAAAGTCATAGGCACTTGTAAGAGTACAAGGTGCTGGACCGACCCACTATGAGAAAGCTGCATGGATTTATTCATAAGCTTATCTCATGTATAACCTCGTCACAACGCCCCTTGACCTGAGATCATCATGGATTCCTACATGAGAGTCGTTGATCTTTGACCTAGTCAAAAGTCACCTTTGACCGAGTGATGATAAAGGCTTTGATCGAGATCAATGCTTTTCATGCAGAGGAATGTGAATGGTCAAGATGGAATTTGTCCCTCACATTTGTAGAGAGATAATATGGGCCCCTCGATGAGTAAGTCTAAGAAATGTATGGCCATACTACGATGGAAAGGAGTTTCCATTCCAGTTATTAGACTATTCAAGAATCGAGAAAGTAATAGCCAAGAATATGAAGTTGACATTATACATGCCTTATCCTTGACCAAATTATCGCGTGACAAAAGGGACGTGACATGGTTGTACAATAGGTTGATCGTATTATCGATCCCCATATGAATTGGCTTGTTGCAATGTCTTGCTAGAGGCCGGTTGCGACTTGTGGGCTGATATAGTATTGTCCCACTGCCAATCCCATGTGGGCCTATAGGGTCACACATAAGAATAGCCCAACACGAGCAATAGTGTCCAGATTCATTGACTCTTAGATATGTCTAAGATCTAATGAATACAACATTTAATCTAGGATGGATATATATATATATATATATATAATTTCGTAATTAAATAATAATAATAATATTTAATGATGTTATTATATAATATTTATTTTGAATTTAATTTATTTGATAAATTAAATATTTAAAACAAATAGAGATATTGTATCTCAGATTTAATTTTCGAATAAAGATATCATATATCTTATTTAATTTGAATTGAGATATAGTATCTCATATTTATTTAAATAGATAAATATCATATCACATATTTAATTTATAAAGATAAATTAAATCAACATGCTTTTAATTCGGATTAAATAAATAGATTAGATTAGATCTGTTGATGATTTAATTAATGCTATTTAAATCTAAAATTCGAATTTCAAGATTAATTAGATTAATCTTGAATATTTTAATATGGCCCAATTAGGGTTTGAGAAACTCTATAAATAAAGCTTTAGTCGTATTGAAATAAAATGAGAGAGACAAGTTGCAAAAGAAATCCTAGAGAGAAAAAGTGAGAGAAAAAGTGAGAAGGCGCTAGCACGCTGCCGTACGTGTTGGAGAGCTGTTCGGTGTGGATACCAGTAGAGGGAGTGGATTCGTAAAGTCGGCTCCTATAGATTGATCGAGCAAGAAGGTGTTAGTCCACGTGTTTGCAAAGTACACATTCAAGTTCGTATAGGTACGGTTTTTTCTAACGAATCCGATTTAAACGTCGTTGATAGATCCTCTCTATGGGATTTTTAAAGTTTTTTTTATTCCACTGCGTGTACGAATTCCAACAGTAGGGACCTCATAGAATACAGGCATGGTGATGCCTTAGCTGATGTCGTGGGTGGATCTGTTGGAGAAAAGATTCATTGTAGAGAGTATCATTGGATATGTAAAGTATCTCATTGTTTGGTAGTGCAAATCGTCCTGGACTTAAGGATGTCAATGAACACTATGTCCTAGGGTTATACTTTGACTGTACAACTCTATCCGCCTGAAAATGGGGAGAACAATGTACTCTTGGGTGTAACTCAAATACATGAGTATAGATGGACATGATGAGAGGACTCTCAGTCCCCTACAAGGGATTAGTCATTCACAAGACCAGTAGAGCTTGGATAGCTTCTAATTAACTTAGGAGTCTGTGCGCACAACAAGTGATCATGAAGAGTCATGATCGTTATAGAGTTAATATAAGAAGATTCCTAGTTATGTGAATTAGCTACATTTAGTCAATTAAGAGAGATGATACTCTATCTTTGCTCTTGACTAAATGTGAATGACGATGTGAGGGATAATACCTGCACGGTATCCAAATATGAAAGGTAGATCACTTGATCAACTCAATTAGTTCTAGGGCCGCAGAGCATTGCTAGTGTCTTATGAGGTCATTAAATAAATTGAACCCGTTAAAGGAGTTTTAATTGGTTCAATTTTATTTATGTCAATGACTAATTGGGTCTAATGGGTTGGTCACACACAAAGGTTATTCCCAATTGCTTAAAATTAGCAAACTTGGGCCAATAATTGTTATTGAGTTTTATCAAAAGTAAAGGTGTAATTGGGTTGGAGTGAGACTCCAAGCCCAATAACAAGCAAAATGGCGTCACATATATGGTCCCTAGTGGGAAATCAGTTTCTCCACAAAATGGCCCAAATGTGTTGGAAGACCCAACGGGGTCATAGGCCAAGTTGAATTTAGAATTCGAATTTTAAATTTAAGTTTGAATTTTAATTCAAAAGGTTAGGTTATAAAAAGATAATTTTGAATATATATATATATATATAAGATCCAATAATGATTGGATAAAGATAGGAGAAATAATAAATGAAGATTGAATTAAAAATGATTTTAAATTTTAGTTTAAGAGATGAATGTGATCCATCAACTTAAATTATTATTCAATTAATCAATTAAGACATAAATGTGATCCATCATCTTAAATAGTTGACTCAATCAATGAATCAAGAAATTAATGTGATCCATCATCTTAAATAATTGTTTCAATCAATCAATCAAGATATAAATGTGATTCATCATCTTAAATTTAATCAATTAATCAATATATGAATTTAATTAATTGTGATTTGGATTTTCCAACTCAAACTTGTATTGGGTCTTTCTTGTAAGCACTTAAATTAGGGTTAGACTGTTATAAAGTGCTGATTTTTGGTGTGCCTTTTTCCTGTACGTTTTTATAAGAGAAAAACAAGATCCTTATGCTCTCTAAATTTCAGTCTTTACCAAAGGTTTAGAGAGTAAAATGCACCATCCATAGAAAGGCAAGGTTCCAATGATCTTACTCCTCCTATCTTTAACCTAATTTTAAGAAACCATCATCTTCTTGAAAAGAGAAAAACCCAAGAAAACCAAACCTCAACCTTGTCTTTGCCTAGCAAACATCCAAGGAGCAGGAGGTTTCAAGAGAAGGAGTTCTCATTGTAATCGGGGGATATCCGTGTGGATCAACGTTAGAGGACATTAACAACATTGAGGTCTTCAAGTGATCTAAGGTAATCCTAATCTCTGATAGTTGTGTTATCAAGTTATCCTAGTCCTCAATAGTTGTTTTAATGAGTAATCCTGAAGCTCATGAATATTATAAATTGTTATGAATTTTCAAGAGCACCGTAAAGAGTTACGGATTAATAATTAATAAGTTATTAACGTAATGAGTTAAAGTTTTCACGAGGACCATATGGAGCTACGGGTTTCCGCAACAATCAAACAAAATTTTTGTTTTTAACCTTATGAAACTTTGCATGAAAGTCATGTAAAAGGAAAAATTAACCAACAACTTTGACCTCCTTCTTCTCGTCTCTCTCTCTCTATATTTTTTTTTTAATCTCATCATATGCTATAATCATGAGAGCACATGCTCCCTCTCCCTCTTTGGCCACTTAGCCAAAATTTGGGATTATTTGGGAGGCTTTTTGATCCATCTTCTTGACTTTTGGCACTTGTACATGTGTTTAATCAAATATTAAATAAGTGTGACATATGTCACATATTCATGCAAGAAGACATAATTAATTTTTCTTTGACTAATAGCAAGATCATAAATAAAAATTCCATGTGGCCTCTTTTCTTTCCCTTCTTGGCTAAAATTATGAGCTATAATGAAATAAGGAAATGTTAATCCCATGTCTCTCATTTTGTGCCAACATGTGTCTCAAAATTACTGGGTTTAGAAAAAGTCGAGCACATGCAAAATTCACTAGTTAATTCCATTACATTCACATTGTGTACAAGAAATTTTATCCAAGTGAATTCAAAATATTACATAACACAATAAGTGAATTCCTCACTCCAATCCCCAAATGGTATCTTACATTTTTCTTGCTCGGCTCCTTACTTTGTACCAGATATAAGAACCCAAATGCCCCCACGATAGCACCGAGCTTGCAGCACGTCGATGATATGTCGTGGAAATTGAAATTGAAATCCCAGATCGTGAAATCAAAATCGATACGCCGACATAGCACCCAGCTTGCTCGTCTCCTTGCTTTGTGCCAAATACAAGAACTTAAATGCCCCCAAGATAGCACCAAATTTTCCGGACGTTGGCTTACCACACCCAGCTTGGCTCCTTGTTGTATAAAAACCCAGACATGGAAATCAAAATCGCAGTGATGTCACGTTAAGCTTTTGGAGTTATGAACTTTCTAATGTCGAAGGAGGAGGGTGGTCTGAACAAGAAGAGAAGTAGGAACCAAGAAGCAAGAAAGAGAGAGAGGAGAAGAGTGTACCTTGAGTTATAAGTGAGAATTGAGAGCATATGCAGTGTGCACCTCATCTTTTACATCACCAAGGCTGCTTTGCCGGCGGCACCATCCTCTGTTTGGCCAAGGAACTCGCCGAAAGCCAAATCTACTAAGGAAACGAGAGCACATGTAGCACAAAGGAAATAGTAAATAGCATCCTGCCACAAAGAACTCTAATATGCAGTATAGAGTCGTTGATCTCGTCCTACCAGTTGGAGAGGAGAACTCTAATCTCCATGAATAGTGAAGCAAGTGATGTAATCGTCATTTGTTCGCCCAGAAGATGAAGACAATGACGATGAAAGAATAGAGCTACTCCTCTGAGAGCGAGTGAGGGATGAGTCTACCAGATAGACCAAGCAGTTAAGAGAGAAAGTGGAGATATCTTATTAGAACTCCATCTTTTGGATTGCTTACCCAGGTGTGCCTGCTATTATTGACAGGCTTTACTATTATTTAAAATAATAGTGGTTGTAACCCTTTTCTTTCATGTTTTTTACTTCTCTGGTGGGCTCGCTATTCTTGACCAGGCCGAGGTTTCAACGACTGTTATTTTAAATAACAAACACTGTAACCTCTCTTTTTTTATTCCCAAGTGGACACGCTATTCTTGATCAGATTGAGGCTTTTTCATAGGATTTCAACGACTATTATTTAAAATAACAGTCATTGTAACCTCTCTTTTTTTCCTTTTTTCTTACTTCTCAGGTGGCCCCGTTATTCTTGATTAGGTTGAGGCATTTTGTTAGGACTTTCAACAGTTGTTAGTTAAAATAACAGTCTTTGTAACCTTTATTTTTTCTTTACTTTCAACGAGTGTTTTCTTAAAAATAGTAGTTAAAAGTCCTTTTAACGAAATGACTGTTTTTTCAAAAACAATCTTTGAAACTTACAAATATTCCTTTTTATTTTATTTTCGGGCTTAACTTTCAATGACTGTTTATCTTGAAACAGTCGTTGAAATTTAAACCAAAATTTCAAAAATGCCACCTCTACTCTTTTAACTTTTGTTTTCTAAAAATAAATGTTAATTAGTGTCGTTAAATTTACTTTTTGTAGTAGTCTAGACATCTCCAAATGGTATCTTAGAAAAAGGAACATTTAAGCAATGCTATTTAATAAAATCAAATGGAGGGAGTATTTCCAACTTAAGGTCAACTATTGTTAACTCTTATAAATTGATAATATTTTAGCACATTTTCTTATATTTTCAATTATTTTTGGTTCAAATTGTGTATAAATTGACTCTATAGAAGAAAATGTGCATATCAAAATATTAAGCCAAAAAAGTTAAGAAATCCTTGTTTAGAACAATACTTTTTGTGCTTTATGTCAAAGTAAAAGTGAGAACTTGTGAATCCTATCTTTTTTAGGGGTGGAGACAAGTTGTGAAGCTTTATAAGTACCAAGAAACAAAGCTTGAAATAGTAAAGGACAAGAAAGAACCAGCTCATTAAATTCAGGAGAAACTTACCGTGCTGTTAGCTTTAACAAACAACACCTTTGTTGAAGAGGAAAAGACTAAACGAGGAAGGATCTCACTGTGTTACTAGCTTCGGTGAATAAGATGTTTGCTAAAGCAAAGAAGGATCTGAAAAAAATGCCTCTGTGTGTCACGCTTTAGCATGTGACATCTTTGCCAAAGTGAAAAGCAAACAGAACATCCATGTGTTTCACTGTTACATTAAGTTTGTGTGTTTTGCTCTTCTGATATTCTTTGTACTTCAGTGCATATTACATATACTCTTTGAGAGTCTTTTTAAAATCTATTTATTACTCCAATTGTGAGCTACTCATGGTAGTGGGATCTTGAGTGTGGGCAATGATTACAAAGTGTAAGGGGGAGTGAGTGCCTAGAAGAGGAACTAGCTTATACTGAGGCGCCAAGAGCCCTGTTAATCTTGGGACATTAATGAAACTCTTATAAAGGTTTCTGAGGACTTGACGTAGATCAAGTGAATTGGACCGAACTAGTATAAATCTCTTGTGTCCACATTTGGTAATATCTCTATTACTCTACTCTATTCATTAAGTCTTCATTTAAGCTTTACAATTCTAATATCACCCAATTCATCCCCCCTCTTAAGTGAAAGGCTCAAACTAACATTTGGTATCAGAGCTTGGTCTTCTTGTTTTTCAAGTTTAACATCCTAAAAAGGATCCTATGGCAAGCCTTGGTGAGAATATACTTCTCGTGGAGCCTCAATCACTAGACCACAAATTTTATTTATAGAAAGCCAAGCTTAGAGTGTTCATTATGGAAAGTAATATAAGATGGACATTATGTTCTCATGAAAAGAAGAGAAAGAATGGTGGAGAAAACACCATCAGAGTTTGATAACAACAACAAGAAGTTGGTAACGCTCAATAGTAAAGTCATTTTGAAGATTCAAAGTGCTCTAAGTTAGAAGGAGTATTTCATAATCTACAATCTCCCTACAACTAAGGATATGTGAGAAGCTCTAGAGATTGCCCATGAAGGAACATATAGAATAAAGGAGAACAGGGTCAACACACTCACTAATGAGTATGACTTGTTCCAAGTGAAGGTCAGAGAAAGTATAACTGAGTTTGAACTGAGATGGACACATCTTGTCAATCAACTTGCTGCTTTTAGCAAACCTATGATCAAAGGTTATAAGCGAGGAAAATTCTCAACATTCTCACGAATGAGTGGGAAACTAAAGTTATAGCCAAAGGAGAATCAATGAGATCAGTAGTAGCTCTATTTATAAGCCTTCTAAATATGAGGGAAAGCAAAATTCAAGAAGGAACTGTTTGGGATGGACGAGAAGAAGAAGGGGTTGGCCCTCAATGCCATCAAAGACAAGGAAATAGAAGAAGAAGAAGAAGAAGAAGAAGAGGTACAAGATGAATAAATGAGAATGATTGTGAAAAAATTCAAGAAATTTTATCGGAAGGATCAAGGTTTCAAGAAATTCCATAATGGAAGCCCAAGTGCGAGAAGAGAAGCAAAGGATCCAATCATTTTCTTCGAATACAACAAGCTAGGGCATATCAAATTAGAATGTTATCTCTATTTAAAGAACAAAGAAAAAGAAGATAGGAAAGTTCGAGAAGAAGAAAGCTTATGTCTCAGCATATAGGAAGACAACTCTACTGATGAAGGGAGTGAAGAAAAGGAAGTTGCAAAGATTTGCTTAGTAGCTAAAGAATAAGATACTAACAAGGTAATGACTTCTAAACCTACTTTTGACAAATTACAATATGAATACAATGCTTTACATTCTAAATTTTTCAAAGTAGTCAAGGAGTTGGTAAGCTTTAACAACAAGGTCAAACTCCTTGAGGATCAAATCAAGGAGTCATCTGATGATCAATGCCAAACATGTCAAGAAATGGAGAAAAAGAATACTGACCTTACCAAGACACTTGACAAATTCATTAAGGGAACTGAAATTCTCAAGGTTGTCTTGAAGGCTCAGAGGTTCACAAATGATAAATATGATTTTGGGTATGTCATGACGGATAAGAAGAAAGGTGGTAAAACCCATCTCAATTATTTCCAACACTCTGTTCATATATCTAATCCTTTAGGTCATTGTAACTTTCGCAATATAAAAGAACATTATACCACTTATTGTTATCCTGGAAAAGAAGGAATAATAGGCACGTATAAATGGGTTCCAAAATGATCACATGTGCCAAAAGTGATTCATATTAACCATAAAGGACCCAAGAAAGTGTGGGTACCTAAAACTTGTTAGTTCTCTATGTGTTTTGATGATAACTGACAATTGTAAACTCAAATTGAAGTTTGTCTTTGGTAAGTTGAAAAACTTACTGTCAAAGGCAAACTCGAGTTTGAGATATCAAACTCGAGTTTGGACTTGACAGAGAGTAGCTCAAACTTTATGAACTTAGCCAAACTCCAGTTTGCTATAGCAAACTCGAGTTTGTGTAATACAAAGAGCACTCAAAAGTTTTTCAAGCTAAGACAAACTCGAGTTTGTATTTGTAAACTCAAGTTTGTACAAGACAGAGAGCTTTCAATATTTTATGAACTTAGCCAAACTCCAATTTGCTTTTGCAAACTCCAGTTTGTTCTTAACAGAAAATTATCAAGTTTTCAAAGCTTTCAAAGAAACTCGAGTTTGTGGCAAGCAGAGAGCTTTGCTCTATTTTTGAACTTGAAAAAACTCCAGTTTTGAAAAGTAAACTCCAGTTTGTGCTTTACAGAGGGCCTCTCTGAGTTTCCACTTTGAAGGAAACTTGAGTTTGGTTTTGCAAACTTGAGTTTAGATCATACAAAGAGCACCTCAGTTATCTTAAGTTTTGGAAACTCCAGTTTACTTTTGGAAACTTCAGTTTTGAGCTTTGTGGACTTAAACTCATATTCACTTCAAAAGTCCCAAACTCGAGTTTGTCACTTATTGACTCGAGTTTGCTCTTATTTTCAAAATGCTCTTCAAAGCTCAAATCACGACTTTCTTCTCTCGGAAGAAGCAAACTCGAGTTTGTGTTTATTAACTCAAGTTTGGTTCCTAAAGAATAGTTGCAAACTCCATTTTGTTTAAACAAACTTGAGTTTGCATCGCTAAGTTTGAAAATCAAATTGCTCGAATTTGTGAAATCTTCATGTTTGATCTAGATACTTCTTATCATCACTCCTTACTATTCTTAACTATGTTTAATCAGTTTGTTAGTGAGTTTCAGATGATTTAAAGAGTATTAAATGAAGATTTAGCTTAAAGCAAAAAGTGACGTCAACGCATTTATTACAAAGTCCAGAAAAGCTTTCACTCTTTTGGATAATTATTCTCTGCACATTGCTAGGGGATTAATGTTTTCTTTCCCTATCAAGAAGCTGCTCTTCCAACAGATTTAATTCAAGGGAAGTCAACCATAAACTTATGTGCACCTGGATTAACTTAAGATTAGAGAGAAGTGACCATATTGTTTCTAACAGCTAGTCCAATGTCTTCAATGGTTACATTGATCAATCCAACGGTCATTTAATGCTCTCTTCATATATAAGGAGTTGCATTCAAGTCTTCTAAAAAAAACCAATCTGCAGAAGAAAAACATTCAAAGTTTCAACTACTCTTAGTGTTTTCTACTTGTAAAAGTATCTGTTGATACTCCTGTACTTCAGTGTTCATTATGATCTGCTCTTAGAGAGATTTTCATTTATTGAAATCATTTATTGTAAGAATCTCAAATCAAGGGTACTTGGAGATTGGGCATAGCAGTGTACAACTTGTAAGGGATAGTGTATCCTATTGAGAGGATAACTTTCGAGTGCAGAATGTGTAACTAATTTTGTGAGTTAGTGAAAATCCCAGAGTGTCTGGGGACTGGACGTAGGTCAAGGATTTAGACCGAACTAGTATAATCCTCTTGTGTCAAGCCTTTCTTCTTCTCCTTTGTTTTGCTCTGTTTTCCTGTCTATTTATAGAGTATTTTAAAAAGAATTTTTAAAATCCCAAATTCACCCCCTTCTTGGTGATTTGCTCCATTTACAAAACTTGATTGCTTCTAATTGTCGGTATGTCTTAAGGCATCAAAGACAAAGAAATGGTAGATAGTGGATGCTCAAGACATATAAATGGTGATAAGAATAAATTCACCATGATCACTACAAAAAAAAATGATGGTTCGTAGTGGTAAATAAACCGCTACAAAAATCATATTTTGTAGCGACTTAGACTCGAAACCATTACAAATTTGAAATGAGAACACTCATACCAAGACGCACTCTAGTTAGGGAATGAACTTTGTAGCGGCTACCATTAAATAATCACTACAAAATAGCGCCAAGTTTGCACCAATTTTGTAGGATTTTAATTTTATAAAGTTTGTTACAAATGTGGTGCAAGAAAGACGCGTTTTAGCAAGAAAGATATGGCGGTTAAGAAGTAAAAACTGCTATAGAAGTCAAAGATTCTAACCTTTTATAGCGATTTTGTGTAAAAAACTGCTACAAAATGCAAAGAGTCTTACAAATTTGTAGCAGTTAAGGTTTGAAACTGCTACAAAATGAAATTAATTAGAAAATTTGTGGCGGTTTCCCATAAAAACCGATACACAAATTGAATCTATATAAGCACTTCCACGACAATTCTATTCCGTGAAAAATTAGCGACAAGAAGCCAAACATTGGTTTCAAAGTAGTTGCCTGCGATAAAAATTTGCAAATGGGCTGTGCTGGGTATCATGTTTCCTAGTACCCCATTTGCATATTTATATGAGTAGCAGTGACATCTAATTGCTACAATAACAGTAGCGATATATTTACAAAAGTAGCAGTTTTGATAAAGTACTACAAAACAGCTTGCAACAGTGCATTTTATAGCGGTTTTATCAAACACTATGAATGTTGTTTATTGCAATCAAAACCACTACAAATACACAGTTTTAACCACTACAAAAAAAATTTTCCTAGTAGAGGGAACTGAAGAAAAGGAGGCAAAAACAACTTTGAAGGCAATCAATTGGGTTATCTTTGATTCAGAAGAATGTCTCATTGTAAGCAAGAAAGATCTTCAATAAACAAAGATGATCTCTTTCCTTCAAAAATCAAACCAAAACAACAATTCACCAATTAAGGTTAAAAATGTAAATCATGATTTATGCTTTACTAAAAACCCTGTATCTTACGTATATTCAATAAAAGAGAAATTGAATATTTAACAGAATGTCAAGATTGAATATTTGTTGTGACATTGATAATCCATTGATTATTCCTAAGTCAATTTTGATAAGAAAAATGAATGTTTGTAACTTAGATAAATTGATGCATAAAGACAACAAAACTTTAACATGTGAATTTTCACTAATCAAGATTAAGGGCTAACACTTTTAATTCCCTAAAGTGGCCATAATTTCGGCCTAAATAAATAAAGAGACAATGAAAATTAATAGTTGTCAAAGGGAATAAAGCACAAAGAATTTCTTATGTGTAAGCTCATAATTAGTGCCAAGGTCACAAGGAGAAAAACCAAGAGAATGTGACATTTTGACACATAAATGGAAACACATTGAAAATGCAATAGGGACCCCTTGAGAAAGTCCAAAATTTTGGCCAAAACAAAGGCCAAAGAGGAAAAGATATGTCTTGAAAATTCATGCACATGTGAAAGTTTAAAAGTCAACCAATTTGTCCCAAGAATCCACTTGGCACAAGAGGAAGTAAGATTATCTAGAAGAGGTGTTAATTCTCATATTATAACTTTTGATGATAACAACCACTTTTGAAGAGTTAAAGACTTGATGATTCAAGTCACTCGAGTATGTATTAAACAACACTCGAGTGTACAGTAGTTATTGAAACAAAACCTTAAATCAGAAAGCCAGTTTTTAAAAGTGTCTGCTATAAATACTACTCTTCAATACTCGAGCGTTGATTTCTAAATCATAGGAAGAATGTGTTATATTTGTTCCTGTCATGAAAATCTCGATGAACACTTGAGTGTTCAAACAACACACTCGAGTGTTACTGCAAGGTCAAGAAGTGCTAGGACTCTCCACTAGAATTCATTCTGGTTCCAACATGTAAATACTCGAGTGTGTACGTTAACAATCGAGTGTCAAGCCAATATCCAACTAAGTGCATGTTATTGTCTGATAAACTTATTTGTTTGTGTCACTTGAAATGTATGACACTCAAGTGTGATTACTCAATACTCAAGTGTCTGGTAGAGATCACTCACTCTCCATGTTCCAAACCTACGCTCTACCACACACAAACCAACAACACTTGAGTGCTAGGATAAGACACTCGAGTATGGAATTCTAACACTCGAATGTCTGGAAGAAAACATATACTTTCAACTAACCTTTGTTATCAAATGTCTGTTCTTCCAGTATAAGTTCATCAGCACTCAAGTGTTTTGGAAAAACACTTGAGTGCAACACTCAAGTGTGGTTGGTTACTTAACACTCGAGTGTTTCCTGTATTCAAATCCAATCTCCGTCATCGTAAATTCAAATTCTCTAACAATTATCTTGACACTTCGGATTATCACTCACTATTAATTCTCAATGCCTTTTAACATATTTCTTAGTGAGTTTTAGATGATCAGATGAAGGTTTACGTGAAAATCTTCAAAAAGAAAATATGTGTCAGAAGTATTATATTCAGTCACAGAAATAGAGAATGAACATAAAAACTGATTCAGAGCAGACAAATTATCATATGCTTAGAAGACCCTTTCCATGGAAGCAAAAGTGACTATTCCTTAGTCAAATACATAAACCAAACGCATGTTGTGGTAATACTGTCAACGGCGATACGAAATTGACATTTCGTTAAACCTTCTAACAACTTCGGTGTGTGTCCAACAGAAAGACTTTTTGAGTCTAACAAAATATTTGAAATCTCTCAACGGAGAGTTTGAAGCTTCACCAACAGTCATTAATGAAGCCCAACTATAAGTACGAAGAACATTCAATTCAGAGTCAACAATCAACAACGATCATATTAATTGCTCAATTATTTCTCATTAATACTTCTTGAATTATCTTTGAGATATTCATATACTTCAGTGTTTATTAATCTACTTTGTGAGGGATTTATATTATTCAATTGAGTAATGTAAAATCTCAAGGTAGTGGGACCTTGATTGAGTTCGTCGATTACAAGTTGTAAGGGAGACTGAATCCGGTGGGATTACTCAGTGCCTTTTGTAATCGTTTTAAGAAAGATAGTAGAAATCCAATAGGAGCTATGGGGACTGGACGTAGGCCACGTGATTAAGGCTAAACCAGTATAACTCTGTGTGCACACTTTGGTGATATCTCTCTAACTTTTCCTTATGGTGTGTAATTATTGCTTAAGGAATGAAGGTAAGTGTTCTTGAAACTTTGTAGCTCTTCTTCTCCTAACCTTATGTAAAACCTGAATGAAACACTTTTCGTTGGTGTTTTATGATGAAGAGGCTAAAACTTTAAAGGGGAAAAAGGAAGAAGAGGTTGCCACAAAACACAAAGATTAAATTGTAATTGTGAGAAAAAAATCTGAACATAAAAGATCCTTGTAACATCCTAATTTTATTTTTAAGATTTAATTGTAATTAATAAATAATTATATATGATTATGGTAATTAAATTGTAATTGTGAGAAAAAAAAATCTGAATATATATATATATAAATTTGGGGCTTATGTGGTAATTTTCACCATTTTCAAAAAAAAAGGAGGTACGTGGTTGTTTAGAAGAAGAAGGAAAAAAATCCACACATTCCACTACCTTTGAAAAAGAGGGAGGTGTAATAATTACACCCCCTCTATATATATGGGTGGATGCATTGGGTTTGAGAAGGAAAAATGAGAGTGTTTTAGAGTGAGACGGAGACGACAAAAGAAGTGAAGAGAAGAGAAGAAGAGTTGGAATATATTTGAGTTTTCTAAGGTATGTTATTTATCTTATAAGATCATTTTGTAAGTTCAATTAATTTCTTTTCAATAAAATTCCTTCATGAAAGTTGTTCTATATATTTTTCTCTTTTCAATGAAGGTAATATCATGTTGGTTAGTGAAAATTTTAAGGTTATAATTTTGGAAAAGTTGAGTTTTGATAATAGATGACTGTATATATGTATAGAAGGATTAATAAATAGTTTTAATCGGTTTAGATTTATTGATTGGTTTGTATAAATCTAAATTAATTTTCATATTTAAGAAGTTTAAGATTTATATTCTACCGAGATATTCTTACCGAATAAAAGTTGTTTAAAAAATATATTTTGGGTTAGTGGAGAAATTATTGAAATTTTAATCGGTTTAGTTTTTAAATTTGAAGTACTAAAGTGTCATTTTCAGTTTTTATTATGATAATATATTATTATTAGGATTTGTGCAAATTAAGTTATATGAAATTATAATTGTGATAATGTAGAGCTTATTTGTGACTGGTGATTGTTTGCGTTTTATTCCTTGAGATAAGGTTTAGCTTCGAGTTAAGGTAACCAGGGTTAATTTATTTTATATGTTTGTTTTGGACTGTAAGGTGTTTTCTAAACCTTACTTTCATATGTACTATTGGCATGAATTTAGAAAAAATTAAGCGTATATCTGAATATGAAGTTGTTTTAGTGAAGCAGTGTATTTTCCATTTTGTATGTATATATGAGTGAATATTGTTATTGTGGTGATTGTTATGATGTTTGTTGGGAGTTGTTGTATATGGAATACTAAATTTGTAGATATTGCTGTTATGATATTTGTTATGGGATGCTGTATATGGAATAATATATTATACAATGCTTTTGGGTAATTGTAGTGCCGCATTGTTTATCTGTTATGGGAAATGATGGGTTGTGTGTGGAAGAAATTTAGGGTGAAATTTTACTCATCGGCTCTCTCATTCCTGGCTCGGAATTTGAGCTGAGTGTTTTGGGCAAACACCTCCCTGTTACGGTATATCAGTGGAAGCATGGGAAGGGACAATATACTTGAAGTGACTAGTTGACCTTGGCCAGGTGCACTAGTGCTGATAGGTTGTACCGTGTCCGGAAGATATAAGGAGGAGCATGATGGATGAGTGGGGATGGTTCTAACTATTGTTAATTATTATGTATTATTGAGTTATTGTTGATATTATAATTATGTTGGCAAACCTGCTTCTCTGACTTACAATCTGAAAGTGGAGCTTAATCACCAAGAGGGGGGTGAATTGGGGATTTTAAAAAAATTCTTCTAGAAAAGCTCTGTTTTTCGAAGACTAAAACAGAGTAGACTATGGAGTAGAGAAGAATAGCAAGACACAAGGAATTATACTTGGTTCGGTCCAATCTCTTGACCTACGTCCGATCCCGGACTCTGGGTTTTCACTATCACAATTGATTACACTCGCACTCAAGAGTAATTCTCTCACTAGAACTTACTCCCCTTACAAGTTGTAATCAATGAACCCAATCACCAAGTCCCCCGACTTGTGATTCTTTACAATAAATGATATTCAAGATGAAAAAACTCTCTCTAAGAGTGGATAATGATAAACACGAAGATTGAATGTATCAATGAGATACTTTACACGAGAAAAACTCAAGAGTAGTTGGACACTTTGAATGATTTTGTTTTCGTTGTCTTGGTTACTTAGAGAAACCGAATGCTACTCTATATATACTAAGAGAGCATTAGATGACCGTTGCGCGCTCTCCATATATATCCGTTCGAGACTTGGATCAATTCAAAAATCTAGCCGTTGAGTCCTTAGTTGTTGAATATAGCCATTTGAGAGAAACTTAATTGAATATTTGAATGTTGGCTCCAAGAGAATATTTCCATGTCTTTGTCATGCTTAGTGGAGGACAATGTATAATGTTCTCCAATTGTTTCGAATGATGGATGCTAGCTTTTGTCTTGGAGAATGGTTGTGCAACTTTCTAGGTTGTCATCATTTTGCTTTGTATGGGAGATATAATAAAATATTGCAAGTTGTCGAGTAGTTGTTTTAATATTTATCAAAACAAACTTTGATCTCCCGAAATCTCATGAGCAAACCGGTTAACCATAGCTGGGAATACGGAGAATTAATAATGGAAGTATTAAGATCAAACATGAATGTTTCACAAATCCATCGATTTGAATTTCAAATTCTACGACTCATACTTGAGTATGTTATTCTATACTCGAGTGTGTCACCGTGCACTAATGTCTATACTTGAGTATGAAGAGTGATGCGGAGTATGATTCTTACGAGAGAGGAACATCGTGACTTAATCTTTGGATTATATCTTTGAAGTGAAAGTCATACTCGAGTTTGTCATTACATACTCGAAAGTGTGAGCATCTTAACATGAAAATAAGTTTAAGGAGTCTCATGTATGGATGAGTGCGAGGGAAGAATGGTTCTAACTATTCGAGTATAATTATTATGTATTATTGAGTTATTGAGTTTACAAAGCTGATATTATAATTATGTTGGCAAAAACCGTATGGTGTATACTTGAGTATACACATGTACACTTGAGTATGGATAGGCATGTGAGAGATTTGAAAACTTTTTGATCATCCTATACTTGAGTGTATATTTGCCTTGAGTTTAGAAAGTATTTGAAAAGAAAGATTCTTTGTTTGTCTTATACTCAAGTGTGTGAGCATATACTTTTGTATAGAAAAACTCAAGCAAGTATTTGAGTAGACTCGTATGATCCACCGAGTATGTAAACTCATACTCGAGTTTAGCTTGATGTATAACTTAGAGTGCTCTTGTGAGGACTATACTTGAGTATACCCATGGATACTTGAGTATAGTTCAGTTTAATCAAAATTGTGCAATTCTCGGTAAGTCCATACTCGAGTGTAGATTCTTATACTTGAGTATGGCCTTTTGACAGCAAGTTTTTAACAATCTTTAAATTGTGTTTACAATTGTCAGTTATCATAAAAAAACCTATAGAGAACTAACACAATCCTTTCTTGCATATTTGATAAATTAATTTTGGTTACTGTGACTTTTAGTCTCACCCCCTCATTATAAAAAATTTTAAGGAGAAACCTCTAATTTTACTAGAAGCCAAGGGAAGCAACCAGAGGCATAGGAGTTGAGAACTTTGTAATCCTTTTTTGGTATTGGTGTTGTATTGATTTCTATATTGTTATCTCAAGGCCCACATGTCTTAAAAAAATACTATAATAGTTGTTTTGGGGTGGCTGCTTATTTACTATTGAATAAAAGACTTTATTTTATACACTATAATATTTTGGTGGATCCACAATCAAAAATTTGTGCAGAAATGTTATGTGTAGATCCTTTGTTGTGGGATCAGCGTTATAAAACTTGTGGGCTATTTATTCTTTTGTATGGTATGTTACACCTCTACCAGGCCTTTTTTGGGTGGCGGGTTAGAGGGATCCTTTTTATTCATTACCTTTCCTTTGTTAATTATTCCCTTTTAACATACATCAAAGTGTGTGTGGCAAAGCATATGATTGGTTTGGGCAATCGCAATATACTAGTAAAGGTAAGAACAAAAACTAAAGTAATCCCCGTAAGGTTAAGGGTACAGTCATCCAAAACTAAATTCGAGACAATAAGTATAAATTATACAGTTATCCCAAAATAATAAATATACAAAATAAGATAGTGTTGGATTTGATTAGTTTTGATGATGTCTTATATAGATGCCATTATTAAGAGCAAAAAGCTTGTATATTATATTTATCTCCTACATTGACTAACTCTTATATATTTAATGTAGATTGGTCTGAGTTGAATTATAGAGATTAATCAAGAAGGAGATAAGAGGTTACAAAAAGAAGAACTTGCAGAGAATGTAATGGAAGCAAGAAGCTATCAAAGTACTTTGAAGAGAAAAGAAGAAAGAAAGAATTGAATTATGAAGAATGATCAAGAAAAGAAAAGAAAGAAAGAAGAACTTGCTCAATGGAATGAGAAAATCATTTATACAAGTTCTTAGACTGATTTTAGAAGTCTCCACGATGATATGGAAGTTGGAATGACTCAATTCGAAGTTAAGATAAGCAAAATCAAGCTTCAGGATGAACTAACTTGAGTTAGAACGTTTATCTATAGTGTTTTGGGCATCTAGGATGATTGACTCGACCCAAGAACATCACTACCTCGAGTCTGGGTCAAAACTCGAGCCAGACATTCTTCTGACTCGAGCCAATTGTGATTTCCAATTGATTTTTGCCTCTGGAACGAGTTGCCTCGAGGTAAACCACTAATTGCCTCGAGTTACCATGTAATTCAGCAACCCTGTTGCACTCTGTTTCATGTTCAACTCAGGTGAGGTCTGGTAATTTGATAATATCTCTCAAACTAGAGATCAGATTGAGGTGAAACCCAGGCATATGAAACTATACTCCCAATGTGTCATATTGATATAAAATTCAAGCCCAAAGGAGTTCAGATGAGATAGATATGAATTGTAGAAGTTGGAACATAAATCAATGCCACACAGCTGACCAAGGTTCATTATTTTGGGTGTATCTCACAATATACAAATCTAATGGAGCTGAAATTGGTTCCATTTGCAAATAGACTCAAAATTGGTTTCATTAATAGTTGAACCAACCAAAATGGAGTTCATACCAGGGAGTTATGGTCTTCCAAAGTTGACATTCGAAATTCTTTATTCATTTCAGCATAGGCTCAATTTTCTGGATATAGCTCACATTATACACAACCAAATGAAGTGAAACCAATTCCATATGAATGTAGACTCAATAAGTGTTTGAAAATTTTTGAAAGCAATCAAGTTTGATGGGATCTTACCTCGAGCTAAGGCTTTGTCATCCTCGAGTGAAAGCAAGGCAGAGAGTTAGACATTTTGAGAGAGGTTTTTACCTCGAGCTAGAAAATTCACCTCGAGTCAAATGCTTCTGAAGCTAATGGATCAATTGATGATTGACTCAAGCGAGGATTTTGGTTGCCTCGAGTTTGGGCACATACTCGAGCCAAGGATATTGCTACCTCGAGTCAGTCAGTGTTGTGTTAAACTTCTTTATACTCTAATCGATGGAGTGACTCGAGCCAGAATTTGTCCAACCTCGAGCCTAGCCAAGTCAGAGAGCAAAGGACTTTCAAGAAGGTTTTTTGACTCAAGCCAACAAGTAGCAACTCGAGTCAACCCAACACCAATAGCAGCAACGTCTCCGAGAATTCAGAAATGACTATTATCAATTTATTTCTACTTGCTGTACTTCTTAATGCTATTAATCATGTTCATTAGCAAGTTTGAGATGATCAAACGAAGGATTAACATCAGATTATCAAAAAGCATATGATGACGTCAGAAGCTTCAACGACTATATTTCTTCCCACGATCATATTCTAAACTGGAGGAATTGCTCAACGATCATAAATTGCAACTAACTATAAAAGGAGAAGCATTCAAGATAAAAGAGGTTGGAGAAGAGCTTGCACTGTCGAAATGCCAAATTTCTGAATCCAACGCTTAACTCATATACTCTCTGTTTCACCACGTTTATATAGTTTTCAGTAGAGAGTGTGATGATCGATTATGTACTTCAGTGACTATTATTCATTTACTCTTGAGAGAGTCTAAAAACTTATTTGATTATCTGTTTAGTGATCAAATCTCAAGGTTGTGGAACCTTTGAGTGTGGGTGTAGAGTTACAACTTGTAAGGGGAAGTGAGTCCGAGAGTGAAAGGATCATCTTTTGTTTACAGAGTGTGTAATTGTATCCTAAGGGGGAGTATCTCAGTAAGAGATTGTAAAGGCTGCACAAGTGCCCGACTAAACTTGTGAGGTTGTAAAGGCTTTTCTCTTGTGCCAGGTTAAACAAGGAGATAGTGGATTGAAAATCTTAAGTGGAGCTTGGGGACTGGACGTAGGTCAAGGATTGGGCCGAACTAGTATAAATCTCAGTTTGCATATTCTCTTCCTTAAACTCTTACATTTCCAGCATATATGTTTGAATGACTGATTATTGCTTTATAAACTAATTCTGACATTCGAACTACTTTCAGTAAGTTGCGAAAAGATTTTCAAAGTTATCTAAAGTTTTATCAAACACCCAATTCACTCCCCTCTTGGGTGATAGTCGGTTCTTCAGATAGGGCATTCCTTATTTCTTCAGTCTTCCACTTCGTGCTCTTACCTTTCCCAAAAGCCTGAACAGCTCGCGTCTATCACTTGTGTCTTTAAAATGGTCTGGAGCTTAAAGTTGAACCCTAGAGTAACAGTTAAACTCAAATACCATGTGTGTATGTAGTGTATGAATTCAACCATAACTAAGAAAACACAATCAACATGGTAAAACATACTACATATGAATCAGAATCAGAATCACAGCCACAGAAACAACATACCGTTGAGCTGCCTTACCAAGGCAAGCCCCAGAATCCACATAGCCGTCGAGCCGCCTAACAAGGCCAGGCCCAGAATCTCATAATTGTTGAGCCGCCAAACAAGGCTAGCCCCAGAATATCCTCAGTGCAGGAAGTAGCCAGGGCCTCAAACACTAACTACATTGAATGCATATCAGGCTCGGCAGCGACTTAAGGACACACAGTCCACTACGCCGCACAGCCCTACACATTTCTCAATCATGACATACAAACATACAACAGTAACATAAAGTATGTAAGTAAACAGTTACTACCTGATAGCTGTTCAGAGATCACTAAAATTTCCTCGACGTCTGAGAATATTTCCGGATATTTTTTTGCCTTAGAAAAAAGTAAATATATCTTATTTTCATCATTTACATAAACTATTATGTTAATTTTGGAAAATCCAACCAAAACCAGAAATTCCAGAAATCATGCTTCAACTTCAAACATTTTTAATCAATTCTACAAAAATTTGATTAATGTGAATCCAGCGGCCATCGAACCCTTAATATGTCTAGTTTTGAAAAAAATACTTCCAGAGACCAAAAAGGTTCATATGCTTTCACGCAGCCAAAACGTTGCTCGCTGGACAGAGAAAAATTGCAGTTCTCTAGGCCGTTTTTAAAACTTTATTACTCCTAATAGAAAACTCGAAAAATTACAAAATAATATATCAAAATGAATCCCTAGATGTCTAATTTAAGCATATAACATTTCATGGCTATTAGACTTTATTTACTATTTAAAACCCATTTTTCAAGCGCTACTATCTAGAATCTGGCAGCTTGCTATTTCTCTTAAGACTCAGGGTTTTCGGGTTCACATATCATGACCTTAACTTATTCTCATGCAAAACTTTGTTTTAAATCAAATAGAACTCTTAAAAACATCAAAATCATACCACAACACCATGTTTACACCAGTTGGACGAAAATTCCAAACTTTAAGCTATATAAGCTAGTTTTGAACTTACCTTGATCTTGAACTTCAATCGGTGTTTCTCCTTCTTCTTCCGATGTTTGAGCTTGGTTGGATCCTCCTTGGAACCTCTTGAGAACGCCTTATGAAGCCAAGAATGTGGGTGGAAATATCCTTAAATAATGGTCAGGGATGCAGTGAAATACCCGGTGCATGCTATTGTCCACTAGTTAATAGGTTGCATTAGGGTTTCTTGCTTAATTTCCAAGTAATTCTAGAGCCTTCTAGAATTGGACATGTGTATGGTCCAGAATGTGTCACGTGTCCTCTTTCCACTGGACCAACACAAAAGTAGTTTTATGCCTTGTCATGATGACACTAGTGAAAAAAAGGGTTTTAAGACAGGACAAAAGAGGCATCGTAAGATGGTACAATCGACCGGTCTTGTTCCAGGCGGTATTAAAAGTCTAACTTTTAAGACCAGAGTACAACCAGTCTTAATGAAAATATTTTAGATCGGACATTTACAACATTAGGTCTTAAAAGTCATACTATATGGACCTGAAATATTTTTTGTTCGGTCCTAAAACTCAGCTTTTAAGACCGGACAAAAAATAGGCCGCTCTTAAAAGATTGACATTTTAAGACCAGACAGAAAAAAATCTGGTCTAAACAATAGCGACTTCTAAGACCAGACGACTAATTATACCGGTCTTAAAAGACTGACTTTCAAGACTGGATGATTAATACATCCGGTCCTAAAAATTAAATTTTTAGACCAGACATATATATATATATATACCGGTCTTAAAAGACCAACTTTTAAGACCGGACATATAAATACATCCGAACTTTTAAGACCGATGTTTTTATTTCTGGTCCAAATTTTCTTGAATTTTTTCCCTGTTCTGTTCTTCCTGATAATATAATACACAAATCCACCACCCAATCCAGGACATAAAATTCGATACTATAAGTTACAAGCTATGAACAATCCATTGTGAATAAATTGAATTGGGAAAAGAATACATATATTATTCACCATGAGTTATGTGGCCTCTTAATTAATGATTATACTATGACAGTACAACACCTAAATGAATATATACAATAAGATAACTTACTTACAAATACAATGAGTTACAAATACAGCACGTAAATAAACATACATGCCCAATATAATATTCACCATGCCTTCATCTGATTCCCACCCAACAACATAACATCCTCTTTTACATATAACATGCCCCTTTGGATCGGATCCTGCCACAAAAATAAAACAAGAACAAACTTCATAGTCATGACATTGTTTAATTAAGAACATATATAGAAGGAATATAGTTAAAACCTTAAAGTTTTCAAAGAATTTCGCATATGAATATTACCTTATGAATTGACTCTTTTATAAAGGGATATCCTACCATATCCCTTCTTGATGATCATTTCTTATGCCGGGTTCATTATCCGCTTCATCTTCTTCGTTCATGTCCGGTAGACCCCTTGAAAAAGGAGTACTCTTAGGAAGACCATAATTTGAATAAATTTCGTCATCAATATCAAAGTCCGGTATAAGTCTTACAAAATCCTTCACAAATTAAATGTGTGTGTATAACTTCAGGACTTAGTCACCTCTCATTCAAACATTCTACACAATGGCAATAAAACTTCCCACTATCATCATCGGCATTTTGTTTAGCAAATTCTATAAATTCCCTCACCCCATTCTGACATTCAACACTCGTCCGTAAAGCATTATTTATCCAACTATGATCCATAGTAGAATTTCTATAGATAGAAAGATTTAACATACATAATCCGAAAAAATTGAAACTTGCTTATAAAAAAAGGCAATTCCAAATGCATATATATGCTCAATGTTGGTTATGTCTTTTTTTTTTAACGATGAAACTTGCCCATTAAATGCATAATGAAGAATCACTTTTGGTCATAAAATGTATCACAGTGAATCCAAGAAGCAAAATAAATGCATGACGAGGAAATTAAATGCATCGCATGAGGTCTTGTGGACTCACCGTAGCATATAAATTCAAATGCGTTTTGCCGAGTCTTTCTTCTCCGACCACGAACGTTGATGTTGCAGATGACAAAGAGAAACCTAAAAATACTTGTTGGTTAAGTCTAAAGCAAATATAATATTCAAAATACAATATTCATTAACAACAGAGAAACCCACAAGAACATTTCATCGATTTCCATTCAACCCATAAAAAAACCAGAACCATAAGCAGAAAAATCATAAAGTTATATAACCGAAACACCTCGTATAGCTTGGTCTATAGACGTTTAGCTAAGGAACCAGAAAGTGATTGTCGAGAGAGCAACGCGAAGAAGTTAAACGCAACATACAAACACTGGAGACAAAACCTGAGTAATCACTTTCGGCGCGACAAGAGAAGTTCTGAGAGGGAAATTTAATTTTCCGCTCGACATTTTATTAATTTTGGATTTTTAAGACCGGTTATTTATAAAGTATCCGGTTCTGAAGATATAATTGTATTAATTAATTTTTAAGACTCGTGGTTTAGAAGACTCCAGTCCTAAATTTTTACTATTCATTTAATTGTAAGACCAGATTTTATAAAAACTCCGGTCCTCAAAATCAAATACTTTTCAGGTCATAAAGGTCCTCATTTATTATTTTACCAAACTAAACAAAAAATGAGGATTGGCTTTGGCGATCGTAGCAGCAACTGAATAAATAAGATAAATTAAAGGAAAACTGTGGAATATGAATATAAAAAAGACAAAAGCTTAGTTCTTAATGCTTCATACATTAATTACTGGAGAATATGCACATACACAAGGAAAAAAAGAAAGAAAAACAAACTGAACATTATCAACGAAAAGAATCTAACTAAACATCCTAAAGCTTATTATCCTCCAATGCCTTGGCGATCGGAGTGAGCAGCATTAACTTCCCGCCGGAGATCAGCAAGTTCCTGTCTTACTCACATCAGCCACAATGAATCATTAGAGGAAAGAGGAGAGAGGGGTCGCGGAGAGCGCGCGCTGGGGCCAAGAGGTTGGAGGGGGAGCTGGAACCTCTTCATGGTCTGAAGGCTGGGGGTGCTACAATCTCTTCATCATACGAAATAACAATGGGTCCAACGACCCGAGACTCTTCGGTCACAATAGAACGCACTCTTGCTAGAGGAGGCGCACCGTATAACGATCCAAGGAAGGCACGAGCTTCAGGACTAAGAGTACCCCTATGAGGAGTTATATTTTATCTAACCATGGTTTGAGGCTTTGAACAGTTGGGGCAGAGAGCTAAGTAGTTAGGATTTAGGAGGTAGTGAGGAGTTAATAAGGACAGAGAGGTAGTATGAGGAGTTAATAAGGGCAGAGAGATGAGATATGCAATTGATTATGATTTTTGTGTTTCTACTTTAAGACCGTCCTTTTATCATATGTCTGGTCCTAAAAGTATATTATTTATTTTTTCAATTAAATTACTTTTAAGACCGTCATTTTATCATATATCCGGTCCTAAATGTCTACTATTTATTTTTCCAATCAATTCAATTACTTTTAATACCGACCATTCTGTTGGTTCTCAATATGTTTTGATGATAACTAACAATTGTAAACAAAATGGGGAGTTTTCTTTTGGTAAGTTGAAAAACTTACTGTCAAAGGAAAACTCGAGTTTTGGTTCAAAACTCGAGTTTTGATTTTACTGAGAAAATCCTGAAATAAGCAAAACCGCCAGTTTTCAAAGTAAACTCCAGTTTTCACTATACAAAGACTTCTCAATATTTTCTGGAAAAGACAAAACTCCAGTTTTCATTAAAAACTCGAGTTTTGTTCATACATAGAGTCTCCAAGATTTTAAGATTGTGAAAACTCCAGTTTTGGTACAAAACCGCCAGTTCCCAATTTGGCATGAGTTTTCCAAGTTTTACTAATATTTGTGAAAACACGAGTTTTGACTGAAAGTTGAGCTTAATCACCAAGATGGGGGGTGAATTGGGGATTTTAAAATTTCTTTCTGAAAAGCTCTATTTTTCGAACACTAAAACAGAGTAAACTATGGAGTAGAGAAGAATAGCAAGACACAAGGAATTATACTGGCTCGGTCCTATCTCTTGACCTATGTCTAGTCCCCAGACTCTCTGGGATTTTCACTATCACAATTGATTACACACTCTGCACTCAAGAGTAATTCTCTCACTAGAACTTACTCCCCTTACAAGTTGTAATCAATGAACCCAATCACCAAGTCCCCTGACTTGTGATTCTTTACAATAAATGATTTGTAGGTAAAAAACACTCTCTAAGAGTTGATAGAAATAAACACTGAAGCTCTAATGTATCAACAGATACATTACACAAGAAAACTCAAGAGTAGTTGGAAACTTGAATAATTTTCGTTTTCTGCAATCTTGGTTGTTGAGAGAAATTGAATGCTACTCTATTTATACTAAGAGAGCAATAAAGATCCGTTGCAAACTCCATTATGACCGTTGTAATATTAATCTAGCTGTTGGAGGCACTTTGGAGTCTTCTCTCTCTACTCTTCACTTAATCCGGTTTGTACGAGAAGTTCGAGTTGACTTCTTGAATATTAATCCGTTGGAATAGCAACTACTGGATGTGGTAGGTAGACATTAATCCTTTGTAAGCGTATGCAAAAGGATTACCCAAAAGTATGTAACTTTTTGGGTTTAGCATTTAATGTTCTGACATTCTTTATCTGAAACTCACTAACAGAGTGGTTAAACATAGCTGCGAATATCAAAGAATAATAATGACAAGTATTGAGATCAAACAAAGAGGTTTTTACAAATTCGTTCAACTTGATTTTCAAAACTCGCGACCAATACTTGAGTATGTTCTTCAATACTTGAGTATGTCATTGTGCACTAATGTGAATACTTGAGTATTCATGTCAATACTTGAGTATTCCTCTTCCAGAAAAGAACTTCAAGTTTTGAGCTTTGGACCATGTCCTTGAATAATGTCAATACTTCAAGTTTTCCCTTTCCTTTTATCAAAAATTGGTTTGTAACCGATTCCTGATCTGTCATTTGTAAATCTTTGTTCTTTCAAGATGACATTGAGCATTTCACTACCTCTAGTGAATTTCTCAAGTGCCTTTGTAAGATGTAAATTCTTTTTCTTTAGATCAGGACAATCTT
Source organism: Acacia melanoxylon (assembly GCA_019022615.1). NCBI lineage: Eukaryota > Viridiplantae > Streptophyta > Magnoliopsida > Fabales > Fabaceae > Acacia > Acacia melanoxylon. The sequence goes on from JAFJYJ010000014.1 coordinate 2,360,591, forward strand.
CACAAATAGCATTTTCAAGATGGGAGAACTTTTCAACTTGCAGTTCAAGAGTTACATTTTTCTTTTTCAAAGCAAGATATTTTTCAACAAGTTTTTCAAATTCTGTTTGAACAACAATGTACTCAGCAAAAAGTTCATCGTAAGATGGTTTTGAATCGTATACCTCATCATTGTTGTCATGTTCCTCTTCTTCTTCAAAGAACTAAGCAAATGTTTGCTTTGTCTTCCTCATCGCCTTCATCTTCATCGATGAGCTATCTCCCCAAATAGCTTAGACATAGGCTTTCTTTTTGAATCGGTTGAACTTCTTCTTTTCTTTGTCCTTGTTGTTCGGCTGGGGTCACTCAGACTTGATATGGCCAGGCTTTTCACACTCGTAGCAGATAATTGGCTTCTTTGCCTCGGTCTTTGGAGCTACCTTTGTGAAATTTCTTGTATCCTTGATCCTTCCGATAGAATCGCTTGAATCTTGAACGATCATGCCAAGCTCTTTTTTTCTTCATCATCATCATCATCATCATCATTGGTCTCTTTAGCTTCCTTGATGGCCTTGAGAGCTATCCCTTTGCTCTTGCTATTGATTTCATCAAGGCCCTTTCTGAACTTCATTTTTCCTTCATATTCAGATAGGCTGCCAAAAAAGCTGCTACAGATGCCATTGATGCGCCTTGGGCTTCTTCGATGGCAGTGACCTTGGCTTCCCATTCCTTGCTGAGAATGTTCAAGATTTTTTCGACTTGAACCTGGTTGATCATAGACTTTTCCCAATGCAGCAAGTTGATTGATGAGATGAGTGAATCTGAGTCGGAACTCACCAATTGATTCCCCTGACTTCATACGAAGAAATCGTACTCAGTCATGAGAGTGTTGACTCTATTCTCTTTGACTCCGGTGGTTCCTTCATGAGCTAGTTCCAAGGCGTCCCACATAGCTTTTGCAGAAGTTAAAGTGCATACTCGAAAGTATTCACTTTGACTTAAAGCACTTTGGAGCATAAGAATAGCTTTGTTGTTGAGAGTGACTAGTTTCTTGTCATTCTCATCATATTCTTCTTCAAGTTTTGGAGTTCTTACTCTATCTTCAGTAGTTGATGGGACATAGTTCCAAGGCGTCCCACATAGCTTTTGCAGAAGTTAAAGTACATACTCGAAAGTATTCACTTTGACTTAAAGCACTTTGGAGCATAAGAATGGCTTTGCTGTTGAGAGTGACTAGTTTCTTGTCATTCTCATCATATTCTTCTTCAAGTTTTGGAGTTCTTACTCCATCTTTAGAAGTTGATGGGACATAGTCTCCTCTTTCAAATACTCTCCAAAGACCATACTCAGAAGCCATTACAACGATTCTTAATTTGCCTTTCCAGAATGAGTAGTGCTCTTCGGTGAATCCCGGTGGTCGGTTGATCGAAGCTCCATCAGGTAGAATACCTTCCATAGTGATCCTTCTCAAGGTGTTAATCTCTTCAGAGAAGACCTTGCTCAGATACCAAATGAAAGTGGAGCTTAATCACCAAGAGGGGGTGAATTGGGGATTTTAAAAATTCTTTCAGAAAAGCTCTTTTTTTCGAACACTAAAACAGAGTAGACTATGGAGTAGAGAAGAATAGCAAGACACAAGGAATTATACTGGTTTGGTCCAATCTCTTGACCTACGTCCAGTCCTTAGACTCTTTGGGATTTTCACAATCACAATTGATTACACACTCTACACTCAAGAATAATTCTCTCACTAGAACTTACTCCCCCTTACAAGTTGTAATCAATGAACCCAATCACCAAGTCCCCTAACTTGTGATTCTTTACAATAAATGATTTGTAGGTAAGAAACTCTCTCTAAGAGTGGATAGAAATAAACACTAAAGCTCTAATGTATCAACAGATACTTTACATAAGAAAACTCAAGAGTAGTTCGAAACTTGAATGATTTTCGTTTTTTGCAGTCTTGGTTGTTGAGAGAAATTGAATGCTACTCTATTTATACTAAGAGAGCAATAAAGATCCGTTGCAAACTCCATTATGACCGTTGTAATATTAATCTAGCTGTTGGAGGCACTTTGGAGTCTTCTCTCTCTACTCTTCACTTAATCCAATTGTACAGAAGTTCAGAGTTGACTTCTTGAATATTAATCCGTTGGAATAGCAGCTACTGGATGTGGTAGGTAGACATTAATCCTTTGTAAGCATGTGCAGAAGGATTACCCAAAAGTATGTAACTTTCTGGGTTTAGCATTTAATGTTCTGACATTCTTTTTGCTTTTGCTTTAAACCTTCAATTAGCATTCTTTAATTTATCTGAAACTCACTAACAGAGTGGTTAAACATAGCTGCGAATATCAAAGAATAATAATGACAAGTATTGAGATCAAACAAAGAGGTTTTCACAAATTCGTTCAACTTGATTTTCAAAACTCGCGACCAATACTTGAGTATGTTCTTCAATACTCAAGTATGTCACTGTGCACTAATGTGAATACTTGAGTATTCATGTCAATACTCGAGTATTCCTCTTTCAGAGAAGAACTTCAAGTTTTGAGCTTTGGACCATGTCCTTGAATAATGTCAATACTCAAGTATTCAAACCAATACTCGAGTTTTGAACTTTTTATGTGAAAATAAGTTTAAGTCCAAAACCTCAATACTTGAGTATTCAAATCAATACTTGAGTTTTCAAAACATTTGAAAAAGAGCCAAGCTGTATGTCCAATACTCGAGTATTAAACTCAATACTCGAGTAATCAATTTGTTTGAAAACCTTTGTGAAATCTTTTCCAAGTCAATACTTGAGTATTCACTTTAATACTTGAGTATTCAAATCACTTGGAAATAGCAAACCTTTCTGTATGGCAAATACTCAAGTAATCAACTCAATACTCGAGTATTGAAATGTTTTCAAAAACTTTGTGAAGTCTCTGCAAATTCAATACTTGAGTTTTCATCTCAATACTTGAGTATTCATAAACATGTGTAAAGTTTGAAAACATTATGTTTGTCCAATACTCAAGTATTCACATGTTGGAATACTTTGGTGACTCTCTGTATTACCAATACTTGAGTATCCAATTGGATACTTGAGTATTGACAATTTTTCCTTTTAGTGAAAAAGTCTCTATATGATCAATACTCGAGTATTCAAACCAATACTTGAGTATTGACTCATTGTGAAAAACTTGGAATGCTCTCTGTAACTTCAATACTTGAGTATTCATGGGAATACTCGAGTATTGCTCATCTTTGTGACAATGAGTCATTCTCTGTCAATTCAATACTTGATTATTGAAACTAATACTCGAGTATTCTCTTGACAGTAAGTTTTTCAACTTACCAAGACAAATTTTAACTTGTGTTTACAATTGCCAGTTATCATCAAAACATATAGAGAACTAACATTGACTTGGCCGAGAACTCTCAAAGTTTACACAGTTTTGGAAACCTCCAGTTTTGAGTTTGGCAAAGTTTTCCCAGTAAAGTGAAAACTCGAGTTTTGATTTCAAAACTTGAGTTTTGCTCAGGCAGAGAATCTTTGTGTTTTTCTCAGTTTTTGAGAACTACCAGTTTCCTTCAAAACCTCTAGTTTTGACTTGGCGCGATTTCCTCAAGTTTTCATATTTAAATGAAAACTCGAGTTTTGATATGGAAACCCGAGTTTTGGCCAAGTCGAGAGTTTGATGGTTTTCAATGTTTTGAAAACCTTCTATTTTGAAAGAAAACCTCAAGTTTTGATGTTTTGGACTTAAATTGATTTTTACACCAAACCAAAAAAGTTTTAAAAAACAAAACTCAAGTTTTTCATTTGGATTTGAAATTCAAATTTGACGATTTATAAAACTTTCTTGTTTGATCTTAATATTCTTCATTATTATTCTCTGATATTCTCAGCTATGTTTAACCACTTTGTTAGTGAGTTTCAGATGAATTAGAGAATGTTTATTGAAGGTTAAAAGCAAAAGCAAAAAGTACCATCAGCACATTAAATGCTAAACCCAGAAAGTTTCACTCTTTTGGGTAATCCGCCTGCACACGCTTAACAAAGAATTAAAGAATGTTTCTACATCCAGCAACTGCCATTCCAACGGATTTATTTTCAAGAAGTCAACTTTGATCTTCTGCACAGCTGGATTAAAAGAAGAATAGTGAGAGAAGAAGACCTCAGCTTAAGCTAATCCCTGTCTAATGAAGGCAACGGTTATATTGAAGATTACAACGGTCATTTAATGCACTCTTAGTATAAATAGAGCTGCATTCAAGTCTTCTCAACCAACACACTACTAAAGACGAATTGCATTCAAAGTTCTTCAACTACCTTCAGTTTTCATCTGTAAAAGTATCTTTTGATACATTGTGCTTCAGTGATTATTCTCATCTACTCTTAGAGTGAGTAATTTCATTACAAATCATTTATTGTAAAGAACCACAAGTCAGGGAACTTGGTGATTGGGTTCATTGATTACAACTTGTAAGGGGGAGTAAGTTCTAGTGAGAGAATTACTCTTGAGTACAAAGTGTGTAATCTTTTGATATAGTGGAAATCCCAGAGTGTCTGGGGACTGGACGTAGGTCAAGAGATTGGACCGAACCAGTATAAATCCTTTGTCTTGCTCTTCTACTTTCATCTTAGCTCATATCTGTTTTTAGTGTTCAAAAACAGAGCAAATAGAATTTTTTTTGAAATCCCCAATTCACCCCCTATTGGTGATTTAGCTCCACTTTCATTTGGAATCAGAGCAAGGTCTTCTCAGAAGAGATTAACATCTCGAGAAGGATCACTATGGAAGGTATTCTACCTGATGGAGCTTCAATCAACCGACCACCAGGATTCACTGGACAACACTATTCTTTCTGGAAATCCAAATTCAAAGTCTTTGTACTAGCTTCTGAATATGGTCTCTAGAGAGGTTCGAAAGAGGAGATTATGTTCCGTCAACTACTGAAGATGGAGTAAGAACTCCAAAGCTTGAAGAAGAATATGATGAGAATGACAAGAAACTAGTCACTCTCAACAGCAAGGCTGTTCTCAGGCTCCAAAGTGCCTTAAGTCAAAGTGAATATTTTTTAGTATGCACTTTAACTTCTGCTAAAGCTATGTGGGATGCCTTAGAGTTAGCTCACGAAGGAACCACTGGAGTCAAGGAGAATAGAGTCAATACTCTCATGACTGAGTACGACCTTCTTTGTATGAAGTCAGGGGAATCAATTGGTGAGTTTTGGCTCAGATTCACTCATCTCATCAACCAACTTGCTGATTGGGAAAGGTCTATGATCAACCAGTTCAAGTCATAAAAATCTTGAACATTCTTAGCAAGGAATGGGAAGCTAAGGTTACCGCCATCGAAGAAGCTTATGGTGCATCAATTGCATCTGTAGCAGCCTTGTTTGGTAGCTTGGCTGAATATGAAGGCAAGATCAAATTCAGAAAAGGACTTTATGAAATCAATAGCAAGAGCAAAGGCATAGCTCTCGAGACCGTCAAAGAAGTTAGAGAGACATATGATGATGAAGAGGAAGATGAAGAAAGAGAGCTGGGAATGATCATTCGAAGATTTAAAAGATTCTACAGAAAGGACCAAGGATACAAGAAGTTTCACAAAGGTAGCTCCAGCGCTGAAACAAAGAAGCCAATCATTTGCTACGAATGTGAAAAGCCTGGTCATATCAGATCAAAATGCCCCCAGCTAAAGGATGAAGACAGAGACAAGAAGAAATCCAGCAAATTCAAAAAGAAAGCTTATGTCTCAGCAATATGGGGAGACAACTCATCCGATGAAGATGAAGCTGAAGAGGAGGACAAAGCTAATATATGCCTCGTAGCTCAAGAAGAAGAGCATTCTGAAAATAGTAATGAGGTATATGATTCACAACTAACTTATGATGAGTTATTTGCTGAATATAACCTTGTGCAATTAGAATTTGAAAAACTTGCTGAAAAATATCTTACTTTGAAAAAGAAAAATGTAACTCTTGAACTGCAAGTTAAAAAGTTCTCATGTCTTAAAAATGTTGTTTGTGAAGATTGTCCTGATCTAAAGGAAAAGAATTTGCATCTTACAAAGGCACTTGAGAAATTCACTAGAGGTAGTGAAATGCTCAATGTCATCTTAAAAGAACAAAGATTTACAAATGACAGATTAGGAATCGGTTACAAACCAAATTTTGATAAAAGAAAAGGCAAAAAGAAATTTGGAGAAAAGACTTATATGAACTACTTTAGAAAATCTGTTCTTTCTTCAAATCCTTTTGCTCATTGCAATTATTGGAATCGTAAAGGTCATACTACTTCTTCCTGTTTTCATAAAAAGGAAAGAAAGAGTAAACCTTTAGGAAATTGTCAATGGATGCCAAAGGGCTCTTACAAGATTCCTAAGACACAAACTAACCCCAAAGGACCTAAGAAAAGATGGGTACCTAAGACCTGATCTGTTGTGTTTTACAGGTCTGTCTAATAGTATCAAGTCCCAACAAGTAGTATATTGATAATGGATGCTCTAGACATATGACGGGGGATCATTCCAAATTTGCTTCAATCAAACCCAAGGATGGCAGCAAGGTAACCTTTGGTGGAAATCAATCTAGAAAGATTACTGACATTGGTGAAATTGGAAACAATAAGGGACCACAAATCAAAGATGTCTACCTAGTAGAAGAACTTTGTCACATTCTCCTCAGTGTAAGCCAAAGCACTGATAAAGGTCCAAAACGAGAAAGGTTTCTCAATTTCAGGAATTCGAACTGATCATGGAGGAGAATTCGAAAACCTTGCATTTGCCAAGTTCTATGACATCAATGGTGTTGATCACAACTTCTTAGCCCCAAGGACTCCCCAACAAAATGATGTTGTAGAAAGAAAGAATCAAGTCCTCACCGAGATGGCAAGAGCTATGCCGAATGAGTACAACACTTCTTAAGTGTTCTCAGCTGATGTAATGAGTACTGCTTGCTACATCTCGAACCGAGTGTATCTCTGGAAGATGTTGAACAACCTCCTGGTTTTCAATGTGATCATCATCCAGATAATGTTTATCGTCTCAAAAAGGCCCTTTATGGTCTTAAGCAAGCTCCTAGAGCTTGGTATGAGTGATTAAACAAGTTCCTTCTTGATCAAGGATTTATTAGAGGAAAAGCATATACAACTCTCTTCATAAAGAGTAATAAGCTTGGTGAAATTTTAATTGTTCAAATATATGTTGATGACATTATATTTGGTGCTTCTAATGATTTTGTGTGTGAAGATTTTGCTAAGAATATGCAGGGAGAATTTGAGATGTCCATGATGGGAGAACTCAACTATTTCCTTTGTCTGCAAATCAAGCAAAGAAAAGATGAAATCTTCATATCTCAGACCAAGTACCTCAATGATCTGCTGAAGAAGTTTGGGATGGGTCAATGCAATGGAGCTGACACTCCTATGAGTTCAACCGCTTCATTAGATGCTGATGACAAGGGCAAGGACTTCAATATTACAAAATATAGAGGAATGATTGGATCATTGCTCTATCTTACTGCAAGTCGTCCTGACATCCAATTCAGTGTGGGGATATGTGCAAGGTTTCAGTCTGCTCCCAAGGAGTCTCATGCTGAGAATATGAAGAGAATCTTCAAATACCTTGCTGATACGAAGACACTTGGATTGTGGTTTCCCAAAGGTCAACCTGAACATTTGGTGGCATTTTCATATTCAGATCATGCTGGATACAAGACCGATAGAAGGAGCACAAGTGGCCAATGTGAATTTCTTGGTGGCTCACTTGTCTCTTGGTTCAGCAAGAAGCAAACCCGGTATCATTTGTATCCTCTAGAAGGCCGAGTATGTAGCTGCCTCAAGTTGTTGTGTCCAAGTGCTGTGGCTCAAACAACAATTATCTGACTTGGGAATCAACCTGAAGGAGATCCCAATATTGTGTGAGAACACACGCATAATAAGCTTGGCAAAGAATCCAGTTCAACATACTCGGACCAAGCATATTGATGTGAGACATCACTTCATAAGGGATCATATTTAGAAGAAAGATGTCAAAGTCATGTTCATCTCAACACATCTTCAACTTGCTGACATCTTCACCAAACCATTAGCTAAGGAGCAGTTTAAATTTTATAAGAAGAGAATTGGGAATGGTAAATCCCAATGAGTTGTAAGTGTTTCCTGAAAGTGAAGGAAATCACCAAGAGGGGGGGTGAATTGGGGATTTTAAAAATTCTTTTCAGATCACCCACACAACGAGATGCTTAACCAAGGTAAATGGAGTTAGAGAGGAAGAGCTTGACACGTAAGATTTATCTTGGTTCGGTCTTAACTCTTGACCTACGTCAAATCCCGGACTCTGCGGGTTTTTCTACTATCACTCAAATCGATACACACTCGTACTCGAAAGTTATCCTCTCTCTAGGATACACTCCCCCTTACAAGTTGTAATCGATAACCCAACCTCAAAGTCCCACAACTTTGAGATTCTTACAAAGAATGATTTACGTAAATAAACTCTCTCAAAGAGTGAATGAATATAAGCACGAAGCACAATGTATCAAAGATACAAATGAGAAATATAAAGTGAAAGACCGATGTTCTTGTGTGCGTTTTACGTGTATGTCTTCTCTACTTTCGGACTTCAAATCTTCATGTATTTATCTTTGGATTGAAGCTTGTGAACGTTGTAGATCCGTTGAGACTTGATCTAATTCGAAAATATAGCTGTTGTGAGTGTGTCTCCATGAATCTAGCTGTTGTGAACAAATCTGTTTGAATATGGTTGTTGCAGATTTGAATATTTGAAATTTGGCTCCTCATGAATGTGTTCCCATGCTTTGTTATGTTTAGTGGAGGCGGTTGTATAATATTCAGTTTGTTTGGAGGCTAGCTTTCTTTCTTGGAGAATGGTTGTGTTGCTATCCAGGTTGTAACCCATTGCTTTTGGAGAATAATATAATATTGCAAGTTGTCAAGTTGTTTGTCTTAAAGTCTTCTTTAAAACAAACCTAGATCTTTCGTAATCTCATAAGCAAACTGGTTAAATCTGGTTAGGAAATATTGATATGAATCATATAAAACATATACAACCAATTCGCAGAATCAAGTTAAAGCATAAATCAAACTGAACAAAATACACCCGGATGCGTTCATCATTTCAAGTTCCAAGCTCGAGTTTACTATACCAAGCTCGAGTTTGGTCTTCATTTAAACCTTGAGTTTTGCCTCTCCGGAAGTCTCAAGCTCGAGCTTGTAAATGAGTAAGCTCGAGTTTAGCATTTGTCGGGGAAAGATGTTTGAAATCATTTTGAGAGCCAAAATGGAAAAACGCAAGCTCGAGCTTATTAGTGAGTAAGCTCGAGTTTGGCACTATTCATGTCAAAAATAATTTTAGTTCACAAAATGCAAGCTTGAGCTTAGAGGAGTAAGCTTGAGTTTGCTAAGCTCAAAATATGACATTGCTCTCTGTCGACCCAAGCTTGAGCTTGCAAGGGCAAGCTCGAGTTTGGCAATGGTTTTAAAAACTTTGAAAGATTTTTGTCGACGCAAGCTTGAGTTTACAACCTTAAACTTGAGTTTACTCTTTGAAGGAAAAACTTGAAAACTTTTCGCTGGTGCAAGCTCGAGCTTGGTATGCCAAGCTCGAGTTTACAACTTTTGTAAACTCACAAACTCTACAAGAAATGATAAGCTCAAGTTTAAAGGATTCGCCGAGAGGCAAGCTCGAGCTTGTAACTCCAAGCTCGAGTTTACATATTTGTAAACTTAGTGAGAATAGTCACGGAAGAGGCAAGCTTGAGCTTAAAACTAATAAGCTTGAGTTTGCAATTTGAGTAACTTGATAAAATCCTCAAACCTTCGTAAGCTCAAGCTTACGGTGCAAGCTCGAGCTTACTCGGAATATGAGTAAACTTTTGAAAACCTTCAAGCTCAAGTTTATGGACCAAGCTCAAGTTTAGAAAATGCAAAATAGCTTGGTTTGCTTTACGTAAGGGCAAGCTCGAGTTTGGAGACCCAAGCTCGAGTTTGGAGCCGAGGAATGTTTTTGTATTGCAAACAACATGTTTTACCAATTCTTAACAAAAATCATTCTTTCATGTTTACAATTGTTATTAATCATCAAAACACATTGAGAACTAACATTCTCCCCTTTTTGATGATGACAACACTTGTAAACATTTGTTTCTTTTCAAAAACAGATTTGAGCATTTGTGCATTGAGAAAGAGATTTTGGTAAAATGTTTTCAAACTTGAGGTTTTGAAATTTCAATTTGATAAACTCAGATTTAACAAAGTTAAACAATTCAGATCAAGTAGATATCGAGTTTAGCGGCTGAAATTACAATTTAATTCTTAAACATATAAACATCATATCGGTTTAAAGCAAAGAAATAGCAAACAATGATATAACCGAAATGATCAATCCATTAAAGTAGAGTTTCAAAAGCAAATATACAAAATCAAAGTTAAAACTACAATGAAATGATCAAAAACAAAAAGAAACATGAGCAAAACAAAAAGAAACATGAAAGTGCTTCTCACTTTGCTCTCTTCACTTCTTTTCTTCTCCCCTTTGTCATCTTGACAAACAAGGGTGGAGCTACCGGGGTAGAAGGGTTGTCGGTTGAGAGGGAGGCTCAGGCTGATTGGTGAGAGTGTTTGCCTCAGGTTCAATGGAGGTTGCTGGTTTAGTGGGTGAGGCAGGTTCAGAGGCTGTTTTGGACAAAGTAGAACTTGGTTCAGCTGAAGTAGATGCACCCAAACCAGAACTTGAAGCAGCTATGGACTGATTTTTCAGAATTTGGTCCATTTTGTCACTCAGACTCATCATGGTTACCAGAAGAGTGGAAATACTTGCTGAGTGATCTCCAAGCTGACCACTAAGGTCTTTAACTTCCTTCTTTAATTCTGCCTGACCTTCTTTCAGCTCTTCCTGGCCTATATTGAAACCTTCCTGAGTATCCACCAAATTACTATGACCCTGATTAACTTCAGAAACCAATTTTCCCATTTCTGCTTCGATTCCTTCGATAAATCGAAATAGCTTTGTCAACTATTTCTTTGATCCTTGCATCCAAATCGAAGGCATAGTAGGCCGAGGAGGAGGAGGAGGAGGAGCACTCGTGCTTCTTGTACGGAGTGAGTGGCTCTTGATCTCGGTTGGTCTAGACAGAGGAGGGGCCCTTGATTGGCCAGAGCCTTCATCCATATTAATTCTCATGAGATTCAAAATGTGCCTTCCAAACACTTGAGGTTTTTCTAGTTTTTCTTTGGTAGGGATATACCAAATTTTCTCATGAAAAGGATGACGGAGATAAAGCTTGCAAAAGAAATTCGGGAGGTTTTTCTGGAAGCAAAACGAAATCTGACCATTTCTTGAAAAATCCAATACCCAATATTGTGAGGTACTTGGTTAATGATAGAAGCAAAGACAGGATAATCCTTCTTTGCAAAATGGGTGAAACTTCCTCCTTTTTGCACAAGATTTCGGTGTAGATGTACCGATGGCTCGAATGTAGGGTTCATTGATCCAGGTTCAAAATTGAGAATGTTTAACCCCTCCGGAATAGGCTCATTGGGTCTTAGCGGTTCATAGATTTGCCTATCAAGTATAGTTCAATGAAGCTACGAGATGGAGGATTGGAGATTTGCGAATTGAATTTAGATAGGAAGGGGTAATGGTTATTTGTTTGTTTCTAATGGTTGTGGTAACCCTTTCCTCAACTAAATTTCCATCACTTTGTCTAGCAAGTTATTGTAGGACATGCCATGGTAGAATACCTTGACAAGAGTGGGGCTGTAAGAAGCACTTATGGAAATCAGATTTTCAAATTGTTTTGACCATGGAAAGAGATCCAAATTGCATTCTCTCTTAAGTGCAGCAAGGTCTACAGAGACGATGGGACAGAAAACTTTGGAACCAAATTTTTCTTTAAAATTAATAGCATTGTCTCCTTCCAAACGAATAGGATCACTAGAGAATCCTTCAGGTATAGTAGAGTGATTGTAAATATCATATAGTGCGGGAGTTTCCTTGGATACCCGAGGAGTAGGATCCTCTTGTTGCCGAGACTCGAAGGAACTTGAGAACTTCCTTGATCATCCTAGAGGCGGTCCTCTTGCTTCGTTTGGACTTGTAGGTTGCGTCACCTCGGAATTTTGCCTTTCCCTTTCTTTGGTTGCTTCTTCCGGATTTGGTCGTTTCTTGGGAGCCTCGGTTTATCTCTAATTTCGATTCCTTTTGGTCTTGATGGAGGAGTCGAATGGGGTTGTTACTCCGGGAATGTGGGTATCTATCCCAACATTAAATCTTTTAGGCAGCATTTTTGATCTACTAGGGCGTTCGGGGTTTTGAGTGGATTGAGAATCGAGACATTGACGGAAGCGAGTGTTCCGGGGCCATTTTCGCTGGGTTTTGACGAAGAAGATGAGAGAATTTTGAGAGTGAATAGGAGCAAGCTCGAGAGTTGAGTGAAGTGAAGAGGAACAATAAGGTTTTACATATATAAAGTGCGCGGCAAGCTCGAGTTTAGGAAGCTAAGCTCGAGTTTGCATAAACTTGTACTAACCCGACTTCAAGAGTGTATGTGAAAACTCTTGAAATTCCTCTCGCAAGCTCGAGTTCACTCACTTATAAGCTCGAGTTTGGGTTTCTCCACAATTTTATTTTCTCTCGACTCCTCGAGCTCGAGCTTACATTGCTAAGCTCGAGTTTGCTTCTCTTGACAGCAAACTTCAGCAACATGTCAAAAATTTTTAACATTATAAATGCCCTGCATAAAACACATCTAGATACTCCGATGCTTAAGTTAGTAAAATATAATCATAAAACACATAACTAACATTTAAGTAGGAGCTACTTACAACTCATTGGGATTTACCATTCCCAATTCTCTTCTTATGAACACAAATTGTTCCTTTGCTAATGGCTTTGTGAAGATGTCGGCCAAGTTGGAGATGTGTTGGGATGAATATGACCTTGACATCTTTCTTTTGAACATGATCCCTTATGAAATGATGTCTCACATCAATATGCTTGGTTCGAGTATGTTGAACTGGATTCTTTGCCAAGCTTATTGTGCTTGTGTTGTCACATAGAATTGGGATCTCCTTTAAATTGATTCCCAAGTCGAAACTTGTTGCTTAAGCCAAAGGACTTGAGCACAAAGAACTAGATGCACCACATATTCAGCTTCGAGAGGATACAACAACACTTGTTTGCTTCTTTGAACCATGAAACAAGTGAACCACCAAGAAATTCACATTGGCCACTTGTGCTTTTTCTATCGGTCTTATATCCAGCATGATCTGAATCGAATATGCCACCAATTGTTCAGTTGACCTTTGGGAAACCATAGACCAAGAGTCTTTGTGTCAAGCAAGATATCGAATATTCTTTTCACATTCTCGGCATGTGACTCCTTGGGGAGCGATTGAAATCTTGCACACATCCCCACACCGAATTGGATGTCGGGACGACTTCTTTGTGAGATAGAGTAATGATCCAATCATTCCTCTATACTTTGTGATGTTGAAGTCCTTGCCTTCTTCATCAAGCATCAAGGCGTGGTTGAACTCATTGGAGTATCGGCTCCATTGCATTCATTCATCCCAAACTTCTTTAAGAGATCATTGAGATACTTGGTCCGGGAAATGAAAATTCCATCTTTCCTTTGTTTAATTTGCAGACCAAGGAAATAGTTGAGTTCTCCCATCATGGACATCTCAAATTCTCCCCGCATGTTCTTAGCAAACTCTTCACACAAAGCATTGTTAGAAGCACCAAATATAATATCATCAACATATATTTGAACAATTAAAATTTCATTAAGTTTATTGTTCTTTATGAAGAGAGTTGTATCTCGCTTTACCTCTAACAAATCCTTGATCAAGAAGGAATTTGCTTAATCGCTCATACCAAGCTCTAGGAGCTTGCTTAAGACCATATAATGCTTTCTTGAGGCGATAAACATGATCGGATGATGATCATTTTGAAAACCAGGAGGTTGTTCAACATAAACTTCCTCTTGAATAAAACCATTTAAAAATGCAGATTTTACATCCATTTGATAAAGTTTGAATCCTTTAATACAAGCAAAAGCTAGAAGAACTCTTATAGCTTCCAATCTTGCTCTTGGAGCATAAGTTTCTTCATAATCAATTCCTTCTTCTTGATTATATCCTTTTGCAACTAGCCTTGCTTTGTTTCGAACAATTATTGCAGATTCATCACGTTTGTTCTTGAATACCCATTTAGTGCCAATGACTGGATGGTCTTTAGGCCTAGGTACCAAATCCCAAACTTGATTTCTTTCAAAGCGATGTAACTCCTCTTGCATTGCTATAACCCAATCATTGTCCGAAAGGGCTTCATCAATCTTAGAGGGTTCAATTTTCGAAATGAATGCGAGAAAATGTGACTTCATTCAAGGTGCTTTTTCTAGTTCTAACTCCTTGATTAACATCACCTATCACTTGATCCGCAGGATGACTCCTCTTGTATCTCCATGATTTAGGTTGGTGTTGATCAGTGTTTTCACAAACATTTTCACAATTATTTTCAAAATCAGGTTCCTTTTCCAAAGGTTTTTCAGAATTTGTTAAAGTACAAAGTGTTTGAGAACGCATTGATTTGAAATAGGAGAAACATCATCATCATCATCCAAGGATTTGTCTAGATTGGTTTCAGAATACAACATGCATAGATTCTTCAACAATACGTGTTCTAGTGTTAAAGACTCTATAAGCTTTACTTCTGTTTGAATAACCCAAAAATATACCTTCATCCGACTTGGAATCAAACTTACCCAAGTTGTCCTTACCATTGTTGTGGATGAAACATTTGCATCCAAAGATGTGCAAATGAGCTATATTGGGTTTTCTTCCTTTGTACAGCTCATATGGAGTTTTGTTCAAGCTTCTTCCGGAGATATGCTCGATTTGAAATATAGCATGCGGTGCTCATAGCATCAGTTAACACTTGAGAAGTCTCGATTTTCATTTAACATGGCCCTTGCCATCTCGGTGAGGACTCTATTCTTTCTTTCCACAACTCCATTTTGTTGAGGAGTTCTTGGAAATTTGAGAAATTGTGATCAATGCCCATATTATCACAGAATTCTCCAAAAGCATGATTTTCAAATTCTCCACCATGATCCATACGCAATTCCGCAATAGAGAATCCTTTCTCGTTTTGGACCTTCTTGGCAAATACAAGTAAATTGATCAAATGTTTCATCTTTTGAAGATAAAAATATGGTCCATGCAAATCTAGAGAAATCATCAACTATGACCAAAGTATAAAGATTGCCACCAAGGCTCTTTACTCTAGCTGGTCCAACTAAATCCATATGAAGTAGTTGAAGAGGTCTATTAGTTGAAATTTCATTTTTAGATTTGAAGGAAGTCTTGGTTTGTTTACCCTTTTGACATGCATCACAGATCATGTCGTTTTTAAACCGTAATTTTGGTAAACCAATAACCAGATCCTTTTACGTAACTTGTCAAGTTGAAACATATTAACATGAGCTAATCGTTTATGCCAAAGCCAACTTTCATCCAAGTTACCAACAAAGCAGTTTTCAGAAATAGAGTTATTAAAGAGATTGAGAGTATAACAGTTACCTTCTCTAGGAGCTCTAAATAAAGCTTTAGCTCTAATGTTGTCTAAAGAGATAACATCTTTGCTCACAATTAAACATTCCTCGAATCAAAGATAACTAAGTTACCTTTATCTCGTGCTTTGACTCACACTAAGGAGGTTGTGACATAAGCCTTCTACAAGGTAAACATCCTTGATTTGTGGTCCTTCGTTGTTTCCAACTTCTCCAATTCCAAAGAATCCTTCCGGATTGATTTCCACCAAATGTTACCTTGCCACCATCCTTAGGTTTAATTGTAGCAAATTTAGATTCGTCTCCGTCATATGTCTTGAGCATCCACCGTCAATGAACCATTTGTTGGATTTTGATGCTCTAAGACAAACCCGCATGATATAGAATATCAAGTCTTAGGTACCCATTTTTTCTTGGGTCCTTTTGGGTTAGTTTGTGTCTTAGGAATCTTATAGGATCCCTTAGGCACCCATTGATAATTACCTATAGGCTTGTTTCTTCTTTCCTTTTTATGAAAACAAGAAGAAGTTGCATGACCTTTACGATTGCAATAGTTGCAATGAGCAAAAGGATTAGAGGAGTGGACTGTTTTTCGAAAATAGTTCAAATAAGATCTTTGTCCAACCTTCTTCTTCCCTTTTCGTTTATCGAATCGGTCTATAACCAATTCCCGACTTATCATTTGTGAACCTTTCTTTGTTTTAAAATAACATTGAGCATTTCACTACCTCTAGTGAATTTCTCAAGAGTTTTTGTAAGATGCAAATTTCTTTTCTCTAAAATACAGCAATTGTCACAAGCTTTTTCTCGAAATGTTTTCGCAATTCTTTTCGAAATGTTTTCACAAGGAGAAACGAAGAAGAAGAAACAGTTTGAGCTTGTTCTTCCAACAATTTAATTTTCTTCTTTGAAGACGTAAGCTCTTTTGCAATTTTTCGAAATTCAATGAAAAGAGAATTATATTCGGTTGAAAGTTCATCATAAGATGAGTCGAATTATTTACCTCTTCACTATCTCGAATCCTCTTCTTGAGCTACAAGACAGATATTGGCTCTGTCTTCTTCTTAAACTTCATCTTCATCGGATGAGCTATCGCCCCATATAGCTGAAACATAAGCTCTTCTTTTGAACTTATTGAATTTCTTATCTTTGTTCTTCTTGTTGTGGACATTCGACTTGATGTGACCAGGCTTCTCACATTCATAGCATATGATGGGTTTCTTTGTTTCGTGCTAGAGCTACTCTTGTGAAACTTTTCGTAGGCTTGGTCCTTTTTGTAGAATTTCTTGAACTTTCGGACCATCATGCCTAGCTCAAAGATCTTCATCTTCATCTTCATCATCCGATTTTACCTCTTTGGAGTCTTGAGAGCAATTCCTTTATTCTTGCCATCAATCTCATCAAGCCCTTTTTCGAATTTGATTTTTCCTTCATATTCGTAAAGAGCGCAAATAGTCTTGCTACCGAAGCCATTGATTCACCGTGAGCTTCTTCGATTGCGGTGACCTTAGCTTCCCATTCCTTCCGAGGATATTTAGTATTTTCCTCACTTGGACGGGTTGGTCATAGACTTTTCCCAATGCAGCAAGTTGATTGATCGATGAGTGAATCGAGTTTGGAATTCACTAATGGATTCTCCGACTTCATACGAAATAAATCATATTCGATCATGAGAGTGTTTACTCGATTTTCCTTGATTCCACTGTCCCTTCATGGGATATCTCAAGAGCATCCCACATAGCTTTAGCGTAGATGACAAAGTGCAAATTCGAAAATACTCTTTTTGGCTTAGAGCACTTTGCGATGTGAATTGCTTTCATGTTGAGAGTGACTTGCTTTTCATGTCATTCTCATCATACTCTTCTTCTAGCTTAGGAGTTCGACACCATCTTTCGTTGTTTGGTTCATAATTTCCTCTCTCGAACACCCTCCATAGGCCATACTCGGTTGCCATTACATAGACTCGAACTTGGCCTTCCGGAATGAGTAATGTTCTCCATTGAAACACCGGTGGTCTGTTGATTGAAGCTCCATCGGGTAGAATTCCTTCCATTGGATCTTTGATCTAGGATGTTAATCCTTAATGTAGATAACCTATGCTCGATACCAAATGAAAGTGAAGGAAATCACCAAGAGGGGTGAATTGGGGATTTTAAAAATTCTTTTCAGATCACCCACACAACAAGATGCTTAACCAAGGTAAATGGAGTTAGAGAGGAAGAGCTTGACACGAGAAGATTTATACTGGTTCGGTCTTAACTCTTGACCTACGTCCAGTCCGGACTCTCGGGTTTTTCTACTATCACTCAAATCGATACACACTCGTACTCGAAAGTTATCCTCTCTCTAGGATACACTCCCCCTTACAAGTTGTAATCTGATAACCCAACCTCAAAGTCCCACAACTTTGAGATTCTTACAAAGAATGATTTACATAAATAAACTCTCTCAAAGAGTGAATGAATATAAGCACTGAAGCACAATGTATCAAAGATACAAATGAGAAATATAAGCAGTGAAAGACTGATGTTCTTGTGTGCGTTTTCTGTGTATGTCTTCTCTACTTTCAGACTTCAAATCTTCATGTATTTATCTTTTGGATTGAAGCTTGTGAACGTTGTAGATCCGTTGAGACTTGATCTAATTCGAAAATATAGCTGTGTTGTGAGTGTGTCTCCATGAATCTAGTTGTTGTGAACAAATCTGTTTGAATATGGTTGTTGCAGATTTGAATATTTGAAATTTGGCTCCTCATGAATGTGTTCCCATCTTTGTTATGTTTAGTGGAGGCGGTTGTATAATATTGTCCAGTTGTTTGGAGGCTAGCTTTCTTTCTTGGAGAATGGTTGTGTTGCTATCCAGGTTGTAACCCATTGCTTTTGGAGAATAATATAATATTGCAAGTTGTCAAGTTGTTTGTCTTAAAGTCTTCTTTAAAACAAACCTAGATCTTCTGTAATCTCATAAGCAACCGGTTAAATCTGGTTAGGAAATATTGATATGAATCATATAAAACATATACAACCAATTCGCAGAATCAAGTTAAAGCATAAATCAAACCGAACAAAATACACCTGAGATGCGTTCATCTCTGTTACGAAGTTCCAAGCTCGAGTTTACTATACCAAGCTCGAGTTTGGTCTTCATTTAAACCTTGAGTTTTGCCTCGGGAAGTCTCAAGCTCGAGCTTGTAAATGAGTAAGCTCGAGTTTAGCATTTGTCGGGGAAAGATGTTTGAAATCATTTTGAGAGCCAAAATGGAAAACGCAAGCTCGAGCTTATTAGTGAGTAAGCTCGAGTTTGGCACTATTCATGTCAAAAATAATTTTAGTTCACAAAATGCAAGCTTGAGCTTAGAGGAGTAAGCTTGAGTTTGCTAAGCTCAAAATATGACATTGCTCTCTGTCGACCCAAGCTTGAGCTTGCAAGGGCAAGCTCGAGTTTGGCAATGGTTTTAAAAACTTTGAAAGATTTTTGTCGACGCAAGCTTGAGTTTACAACCTTAAACTTGAGTTTACTCTTTGAAGGAAAAACTTGAAAACTTTCGCACTGGTGCAAGCTCGAGCTTGGTATGCCAAGCTCGAGTTTACAACTTTTGTAAACTCACAAACTCTGATAGAAATGATAAGCTCAAGTTTAAAGGATTTACGCGGAGGCAAGCTCGAGCTTGTAACTCCAAGCTCGAGTTTACATATTTGTAAACTTAGTGAGAATAGTCTGCGGAAGAGGCAAGCTTGAGCTTAAAACTAATAAGCTTGAGTTTGCAATTTGAGTAACTTGATAAAATCCTCAAACCTTCGTAAGCTCAAGCTTACGGGTGCAAGCTCGAGCTTACTCGTAATATGAGTAAACTTTTGAAAACCTTCAAGCTCAAGTTTATGGACCAAGCTCAAGTTTAGAAAATGCAAAATAGCTTGGTTTGCTTTCGTAAGGGCAAGCTCGAGTTTGGAGACCCAAGCTCGAGTTTGAGCCGCGTAAATGTTTTTGTATTGCAAACAACATGTTTTACCAATTCTTAACAAAAATCATTCTTTCATGTTTACAATTGTTATTAATCATCAAAACACATTGAGAACTAACATTTCCTACTCAATGTTAGTTATATGTTTTGATGATTACTAGTTACTGACTTAAGCATCGGAGTGTCTGGTTATGTTTTATGCAGGATGCTTAAAAATCTAAGTTCTGCTGTCAAGGAGTGAAAACTCGAGTTTTGGGAGCAAAACTCGAGTTTTGGTCTTGATGTGTCGGGGTCAGAGAAAAACCAAGATTTTTGGAGAAAATGAAACCTCGAGTTTTCAAGTGAAACCTCGAGTTTTGGTCGCGGAAGCTCAAAGGTTCACATTACACCTTTGACGTCCAGGTTAGTAACCAATTGTTCATCAAAACTCAAGTTTTTGATGAAACCTCGAGTTTTTGTCGCACCTATATATATGTATTACTGTTTAAGTTCTTCAAACCTCGACCTAAAACTCAACTTTCAACCTAGGTTTTCTCTCATCTCTTTGATTCTCTCATCTCACGACCCAAACCCTCTCTCAAAATCCTCCAATGGCCTCGAAATCAAACCCCCATGAGGTTCATGACTCTAATTCAAGCAACGAAAGCTCAAAATTGTGGTCACCTCCTCCTCCACCTCCACCTCAACGACCAGTGAGGATGAAGACGATTCCCAAACGTCTTCACCTTGGAGCAGATCGAGCAATCAGAGGCGTCATCAAGAACATTCCTTCCTCTGATTCACCTCCATTAAAGGGCAAGAAGAAGGCTCCTGCTGTTTCCCCCAAATCAAAGGGTGTGTCATTCCAAGAACCTCCAAAGTCACCGGCAAAGAAGAGGAAGGAACCTGAACTAAAGGAAAAAGGGAAGAAGGTATCTGAAGATCCTCTGCCCGTGAAGAAGAAGGCTACAAAGTCTACAAGGACGAAGAGAGCCTCTGTATCTCATCAAACCTCAAAGGGCCAATCCTTTTCCAAGGCTCTTTCATCGTCTCAACATCAGCAGGAAGAAGGAGATTCTTCAATTATGGCCAATGCGATATCAGACATTTATCAACATCCCTCTCCTCCTCAAGGTTTTAGAATCTTTTCTGATGGTCTTATTGTTGAACAAAATAATAAGTTTAAAGAACAATACATGAAAAGAGGATTTTGTCCAGTAGTAGCAGTAATTCTTGAGGACTTTCACAAGGAGTGTCATCTGGATTTGTCTCCTTGGTTAAAGCCTAACGAGTCTTTCATTTCTATATCTGCCCCTTTTGCTACCAACCTTGTTAGACTGTTTTACTTTAACACGGAGTATGACAATGTCTTGGATTCAAGTGGTGACCTAGTTGAGGAACGAATCACCACTACTGTTAGGGGTGTCAAGTTCACTCTGTCTGCCTCAATTCTAAACTCTATCTTGAAAATTGATAACCCACCTCCTATTCCCAACATTAACTATAGCAATCAGGAGATATTTGAAGCTCTCAAACCCAATGAGCCTTTTCCTCAAAACCAGCATCATATGCTTTCTTTTAGTCCTGGTTCTATGACTAATGCGAATAGGGTGTTGTGGTATATATATTCTCACAATTTCATTCAGAAGGGTGGTAATTACACCCACTTTGCTCAAAAAGACTACCCACTCTTTACAACCTTTGTTAAAAAGGTGCCTTTTAATCTTGGTCACTAAATCTTCCAGGATATGACCAAGTTCAAGTTCTCTAATAGGAAGCTTTCCCACATACCTTTTCCTTCTTTGATCTCAGTCATTTTATTCTATCACAAGATTTGGTATGTTGGTGCTGCCAGCACACTCAAGTACCCTCCATTCTTTGGGAAAGCTCAGTTGAACTTAATGCACATCACCTTTAGAGCTGAAGAATATGGGCAACCTCGGGCTCCCTCCAGGTCTCAACCAAGAGCATCTCAGGCACGAGCTCAATCCCAGGCACAGGAAGCTCAGTCAGTTCCTCCACCTCCTCAGTCATCACTGCCAACTGATTTTGCAGCTCGGGTAAAGGAAATAGTGGATGCTGCCATTGCAGCCATGACCATTCGCATTGAGTTTGAGATAGGAAAATTGAAGGCTAAGTTAACCCATGGAAACAATGGTCTCATTGAGGTTCAAGATGCCATGAAAGAGGACCTTGAAGGGCTCTCTGGACAAAATGCTAAGATTGCAAAAAAGGTTGAGGATCTCACTGGCCACATGATGGATTTTGATGCCAAACTTTCTACTCAACTAGTTTCCCATGTGTGCCTCAGTGATAAGGTGGATAAGATCTTGAAACATTTCCACATTGGTTCATCTTCTAGTGTTCGCACTTCTACTAGTCCAACTACTTCTGGCTCATCCGCAGATCATCTGAAGCCTGAACCTGAGCATTCTTCATCTCCTTCCTTCACTTTTACCAGCCCTCAGGTTTGAGCCACCTCATCAGAACCATCCACACCCATTCTTCCAACTCTCGTTTCACCCTCTACTCCAGCCACATAAGTTCTACAATTTCTATCTCCAACTACCCCGACTAGAAGTCCTTCACCATACTTCACCTCCATCTACACCTCTGCTCAATCTCCATGAATCTTCTATCTCAGCTCCATTCTCTTTTGAAGATGACAAAGGGGGAGAGAAAGACAACTAGCTAGAATTTGAGTCTTGACGAGTTTGTGTGATTGATTGGTGTTTGTAGTGTCAATAGCAATGCTTTCTGTTTCTATTTTGTGTACTTGTTATGTACACTCTGCACTCCTGTAAAATCTTGCACTTTATGAATGAAATTGTCTGGTTGATTATCGCTTCTGACTGTCTATCTCTGATTTGTCTATCTGTTGTGCTTGTCAACTGTGCAAACTCATTTTTAAGATGAACAGTCAATTTCAAAATGCTAATTCTGTCAAAGTTTTGAAATTCCAACAACTGAGGCTTGAACATTGCTCTTTCAAAATGCAAACTCTCTCAAAATTTTGAAGTATTTTGTTTACAAATGTTGTCATCATCAAAAAGGGGAAGAATGTTAGTTCTCTATATGTTTTGATGATAACTGAAAATTGTAAACAAAATGGGAAGTTTTCTTTTGGTAAGTTGAAAAACTTACTGTCAAAGGAAAACTCGAGTTTTGGTTCAAAACTCGAGTTTTGATTTTACTGAGAAAACCCTGAAATAAGCAAAACCGTCAGTTTTCAGAGTAAACTCCAGCTTTCACCATACAGAGACTTCTCAATATTTTCTGGAAAAGACAAAACTCTAGTTTTCATTGAAAACTCGAGTTTTGGTCATACAGAGAGTCTCCAAGATTCTAAGATTGTGAAAACTCCAGTTTTGGTACAAAACCGCCAGTTTCCAATTTGGCATGAGTTTTCCAAGTTTTACTAAGATTTGTGAAAACTCGAGTTTTGATTCAAAACTCCAGTTTTGACTTGGCCGAGAACTCTCAAAGTTTACACGGTTTTGGAAACCGCCAGTTTTGGTGAAAACCTCCAGTTTTGAGTTTGGCAAAGTTTTCACAGTAAAGTGAAAACTCGAGTTTTGCTCAGGCAGAGAATCTTTGTGTTTTTCTCAGTTTTTGAGAAGCGCAGTTTCCTCCAAAACCTCCAGTTTTAACTTTGCGCGATTTCCTCAAGTTTTCATATTTAAATGAAAGCTCGAGTTTTGATATGGAAACTCGAGTTTTGGCCAAGCTGAGAGTTTGATGGTTTTCAATGTTTTGAAAACCTTACGTTTTGGAAGAAAACCTCTAGTTTTGATGTTTTGGACTTAAATCGATTTTACACACCAAAGTCCAAAACTCGAGTTTTGAAAAACAAAATCGAGTTTTCATCACTGGATTTGAAATTCAAATTTGACGAATTTATAAAACCTTCTTGTTTGATCTTAATATTCTTCATTATTAGTCTCTGATATTCTCAGCTATGTTTAACCACTTTGTTAGTGAGTTTCAGATGAATTAGGAGAATGTTTATTGAAGGTTAAAAGCGAAAGCAAAAAGTACTGTCAGCACATTAAATGCTAAACCCAGAAAGTTTCACTCTTTTGGGTAATCCACCTGCACACGCTTAACAAAGAATTAAAGAATGTTTCTACATCCATCAACTGCCATTCCAAGAAGTCAACTCTAATCTTCTGCACAGCTGGATTAAGAGAAGAATAGTGAGAGAAGAAGACCTAAGCTTAAGCTAATCCCTGTCTAATGAAGGCAACAGTTATATTGAAGATTACAACGGTCATTTAATGCACTCTTAGTATAAATAGAGCTGCATTCAAGTCTTCTCAACCAACACACCTGCTGAAGACGAATTGCATTCAAAGTTCTTCAACTACCTTCAGTTTTCATCTGTAAAAGTATCTTTTGATACATTGTGCTTCAGTGATTATTCTCATCTACTCTTAGAGTGAGTAATTTCATTACAAATCATTTATTGTAAAGAATCACAAGTCAAGAGACTTGGTGATTGGGTTCATTGATTACAACTTGTAAGGGGGAGTAAGTTCTAGTGAGAGAATTACTCTTGAGTACAGAGTGTGTAATCTTTTGATATAGTGGAAATCCCGAGTGTCTGGGGACTGGACGTAGGTCAAGAGATTGGATCGAACCAGTATAAATCCTTTTGTCTTGCTCTTCTACTTTCATCTTAGCTCATCTCTGTTTTTAGTGTTAAAAAACAGAGCAAATAGAAATTTTTTTGAAATCCCCAATTCACCCCCCTCTTGGTGATTTAGCTCCACTTTTACATTCATCTTATATCCGGTCCTAAAAGTCAATTATTTTTTTCAATTATTTTTTTGTAAAGTAAGAAATTTTCCTTAAAAAAAATTACTTTTAAGAACGGATCTTTTACAAAATCCGGTATTAAATGTTCAGTCACTTCAAAATTACTCAGATAGCAGAGTCGTATCCTCACACTCTGTTCACATGATTCAGAGTCTCTTCATCTTCCAGGTAAACTGCCCAACTATACGTCTCCTCCTATTCTGAGGACTATGTGTCTCCTCGTAAAAAGTTTCTGGCGTTTCATATTCTTCTGAATGGGTTCTCTATTTAAACCCATTGTTACTTTAGTTTCTTCACATTCTTCTCCATCACTTCTACACGGCCTCCTCCACCGCCTAGCCTCCACTGTAATGGCTGCTCCACCACCACCAAGTCCTCTTTTTCCTCCTCCTCCTCCTCAACCTCAGCCCACTCCTCCATTGCCTCCAAATCCGACTGTCAAGTAGTTGATACAGAACGTGGTGGCCCGCGTCGATCACATCGACCGACGCTTGGGCCAATAGGTTCAGCTTGTTCATATCATCAACAACAAACTGAACATGGTACTCCACGCCAATGACGTGGAGTACCATTCTTCTAAAGACGAAGCCTTCAACGCCTCTGATGCCTTTGACGCCTCCGATGGGGAGGATTAGTTGTTTTATGGTTTGTTTTGTTGTTGTTGTAATAGTCGTTGCCCTTTTTTAGGGTAGCATAATAATTAATAAATAAAATATTTTAAAGTTTTGTTCTCGTGTGTGTTTAGTTACGTTTATGCATTATCTGAATATCTAGTGGTGGAGAGCAATCTTCATCTTAACTATATACAAGTAGAGCAGGAAGCATCTGATCTCTAGCCAACACGTACATCAACAAAAATGGTAGACTCAAAACACTAAAAATAAAAAAATAAAAAATAAAAGCAAGGCAATTATGAAATATGGATAATGGAGATGATATAGTTACACATTATTTTGTAAATTAATAATGAAGGTTGTAATTGGTACAAATATTTAATTTAATGTTTTGATTATTCTATCTAAATAAATAAAGTAAATCGGTTATGAAATATGAATAATTGGGAAAGTAGTTATAGAATATTTTTTAAATTAATAATGTAGGCGGTAGCTACAAAATATTTAATAAATATTGAATTTAATATTATGATTATTCCTTAAATATCTAAGTGATTTTTTATATAAAAATATATTAATAAATACATTGCCTCTCAACCCCGAATAGCGCGGGCCTTAATGGCTAGTTATTTTTTAAATTAAACGAAGATCTTTAGGACCAGACATTTAAAACAACTACGATCCTAAAAGTGTGACCATATTTTTCAAATTAAACAAAAACTTTTAGGACCGGACATTTATAAAACATCCGGTCCTAAACTTCTCGCAATATTTTTTAAAATTAAGCAATAAATAGTTTTATCCACCATCCAATACATTCAGCAACCACAAATGGACATAAGGAAATTGTTTGAAATGAATTAACAAATTGTTATTGTATACTTATACTATCACAAATTGGACAATTGTTTATTTACAACCAAAGATGATTGTTGATACATCATATATTTAGGATTGAATCACAAATCAATTATTTTTCCGACTTTCCGAGATCATCAGATCATACAGATATTCACAAAACATATTGCGTGTGCGCTCAATATCACCATCAGGAAAGGGGTCAACGTAGTCAAACGTATGTAGCATCAAAGACAGAAATATATTAGTCATCCTTCCTTGCATCAAAGGGGTCAGCGCACAAGCAAAGTTATGTAATATACATTTACCATTTCAGTGATGGTAGTCACTGGTTGCATGACAATATTATGCATGTGTGTCAAGACGTAATGGCCACATAAGTTGGACTCCTTTGGTTGCCGACGGGTCTAAAAAAGAAAGAAATATATAAGAGCATATATTGCTACTGACCAAGTTCACAAGCCAGTGTGCTAGTGTCCAAATATGTACTAACCTTTGGTATGATCCATGTAGGCTCTTTGACCTCAGCCCCAAACCTTGTCTTGACTTTTTGTTGGAATGATTTCAAGGGCCTGTTGTCAAAATCACAAATTTGCTCAATAATGGTCACTGAAAATTTACAGCAGAGATTTCAGACTAGACAATCAAAATGACATGCTTACTTATTTACGATCTGCTTCAATGTAGGCGGTGGATCATTGTGAATGGAGCATAGAAAGACCACTTTATTCTCATTCATGCAAATCAGGACCAACTGCCAATGGCGACTGAAAATTCACAACAGACAAGTACTCAGTAATATGTAGAAGAATTAAGGGAATTGCAGAAAAGAATATTGATATGTACCTATGGTAGTATGGTTCCAAGTACCACTTTCGCCTATTGGTGGACAACCTTGATGTTATGTATGATTGTCTCTACACTAAGGGTGGTTGACTTATGTACTGTGGGCACAAGAATCCAACATCTTGGCTTCTGCCCTGTTGTTCCAATTCACGATGCATGAACCTACAATAATGACGTCAGGGAATTAGTATATATGTATGTGAGTGTCTCACATTTATGTTATGTACTCATAGAAGAAGATACTTACTTTATAAATATGAGATTAATTGCATCGTAAGCTCCCGTTTATCAAAACGAGGGAAATTAGATCATCTTGGTCAACCAAAACCGGGTGCTTATTACGGAGGCCTACTTCTGTATTGACAGGCCACTGATTAAGTCCAACTTTTTTATTAGATACCATAAGGACAATTTTTTCCTTGGCACTCAACTTAGCCGTGCGAACCAATTCAGGAGGGGATGGAGCTTCAGGAAGAGTAGAAACATGTACAAGTTTCACTGGCCATGAGATGAAGGTTCCAATGACATCACCCACAACCTTCACCTGATCAGTTGGGAGAGGGACAGGTGCATCAATGATGACCTCTTCAACTGACACTCTGACTTCATCATCGACCATTTGTTGGTGGTGTACAGTTGATCCCAAGTTTGAAACAGTCCCTTTTGAAACTAATCGTCTATCATGATGATCAGGATCCTCCACATAAAGGTCACAAGGTTGCTTTGACTGTCCAACAATGCAGCTCCCTCTAGTGCTCTGCTGTATAGGTGTATGTGATTGTGGCAAGGGAACACTGGTCTCTGCATGAGAGCTAATAAGCAACTTCATTTGATTCATTTCCCCCTTCATCTCGCTCAGCTGGGATTGAAACATTGCAGTCAATGAAGCTTCTTTAGCAGCCGCTTCCTCACTAAATTTGGCCAACTTCATTCGTTCTCTATCTCCTCCCGGGTAACCATACTTTGTTTCTGGCATTTGGCGCTACCAAAGTATTCCTTCAGGCCTACCCGTCCTCCAACCCCCTTACACTCCCCGCATGATCCGGTTTTCCAGTCGCAACGGTCAGAACATCATTCCTCCCATCCGATAAAAAAGATCCCTCTATTTCTTTCTTTTTAAGATCTTCCTGTAAGATACAGATAACGAGAAGCTTAGTAATGAAACATGTTTAGTAACTAAAAATTAACAATAACGATACTTACAATTCTTTCAGCAACTAGACGAGTTTGTTCACTCATGTAGGCGCCGCTTGGCTTTTGCCCAATATACAACCATAACTGATCGCGACGTATTGGAGATGGAAGATTATGTATTGCAGAAGGATTGGATTCTGCTTCATCTTCCAATCTCTTTCGCTTGGCCGCCATCAATTCTTTTTTGGCTTTTTCATATCCGCCGCGAGAAGCCCTATGCGGGCCATCATTCTTTCTCCCTATCTCTTGTGCTTGTTCCCTTCTTTTCTGTGAATCAGAATTGAAAACAACTATTAATTATGAATTCCAGCCATCTCATTAATAGAAATTAAAGAACTTCTGCTTGATATGAACCTCAAGCACTAGTCAAATTCACTTCATCAAGTTTCAACATTTTATTTAAGAAAGATGTAGAATTGTAGAAGAAATTGGGAAAACCAGAGGAAAGGGAGTTGCAGAATTGCACAGAAACCTTTACACAGCTAATATACTAACTAACTAATAGCAATGTCTAACCACTACCTACTATAACAAAACTAGCTAAGACTATAATAATGGTTTGACTCTTATGCCATTATTATTTCCCTAATTACCTACTTAGTATTTTACCTTTGCACGGTTTACATATCAGACTTGCATAGAACTAAGACATGCTCCTCTTAAGCAAGAAAAAAGATGGAAATATATACTTCTATTCACACACCAAACTATCTAACTAACAGGATAAGATGAACACAATAACATTCACATATCCGCACAGGTTAATAAGCAAACAAAAAAGGGCTAACAAAACTAAATGAGTAAATACCCTTTTGGGTCCCTGGAAAAAAACACAGACCCCATTTTGGTCCCTCACACAAAGAAATGCCCTTTTTAGTCCCTGGAAAACAAAGATACATTATGCTCGAGTGTATTTCAACCAAACTGGAGCAGATGACTCGAGTTAAGAATTCTAGACTCGAGTCACTAGTTCATCTTCTTTGAAAATAAGTGTGAAGTTTAAATAAAGATGTCTCTGTATGACTCGAGCTCGAGTTTCAAACGTTTAGCTCAAGTGCATGACTTGAGTCAATCAAGGTTAGCTCGAGTGAAGTTCTTCTTTCACAGATGAACTTGAAATAGCATTTTGAAAATGATTTGAGATCGCGTCAGCTCAAGTCTTTAAGTGACTAACTCGAGTTGACTAATTTGTTTGAAAATATGTTTCAAAAACTATACTTGAGTTATAGAGCACTAACTTGAGTCAGAGGTTTTTGTATATCAAAAATAAGTTGAAGTCCTCAATGTATGACTTCAGTCAAATAGCACAAGCTCAAGTTAACTTCATTTCATAAAATATTTAATAAGAGCTTATGACTCGAGTTAAGTATGACTGGCCCGAGTCAATATAAGTTTAAAATACTTTGATAGCTCTTTACCTTGCATTGACTCAAGTTTTACAACCAGAAACTCGAGTCAAATTGAGTTCAAATATTGTTGACAACTCTCTGTCTTGTATTGACTCGAGTTTTACAAACCTAAACTCGAGTCAAGTTTGATAATAAGTTGCTGGTTAAGTTTGAACAAGTTGACTTAAACCATTGACTTTATTTTGTATACAATTGTCAGTTATCATCAAAACACATAGAGAACTAACAGTTTAAATAATATAGGCTAAAGTATACGTTTGGTCTTTCATGTTTGCCTTTAGTATCATTTTAGTCCCTTAGGTTTGTAAAGTACACGTTTAGTCCCTTAATGTTAACATCGTTAGTTTGATTTAACGGAAAATACTGACTCAACAATTTTCAGCAATAACTATGCAATTAAATGCTGAAAAAGCATGCTTATATGTTATTATTTTAATAAATTAATATTTTAAATCCTATTAATTGAAAAATATTTAATCTTCTTCGACAAAAAAAAAATCTGCACAAACTGTGAAAAATCGTAAAATAGTCTGTGAAGATTAAATATCTTTCAAGTAATAGGATTTAAAATATTAATTTATTAAAATACCAACATATAAGCACGCTTGGTCAAAATTTAATTGCATAGTGATTGTTTAAATTGTTGAGTCAGCATTTTCTGTTAAGTCAGACTAACAGTATTAACACTAAGGGACCAACCATGCACTTTACAAACTTAATGGACTAAAATGATACCAGATGCAAATATGAAGGACCAAACATATACTTCAACCAATAATATATTTTGGGTTAGTGGAGAAATTATTGAAATTTTAATCGGTTTAGTTTTGAAATTTGAAGTACTAAAGTGTCATTTTCAGTTTTTATTATGATAATATATTATTATTTGGATTTATGCAAATTAAGTTATAAGAAATTATAATTGTGATAATGTAGAGCTTATTTGTGACCGATGATTGTTCATGTTTTATTCCTCGAGACAAGGTTTAGCTTGGAGTTGAGGTAACCGGAGTTAATTTATTTTATATGCTCGTTTTGGACTGTAAGGTGTTTTCTAAACCTTACTTTCATATTTACTATTGGCATGAGTTTTGAAAAATCAAGCGCATATATGAGTATGAAGTTATTTCAGTGAAGTAGTGTATTTTTCATTTTATATGTATATATGAGTGAATATTGTTATTGAGATTGTTATTGTCGTGATTGTTATGATGTTTGTTGTGAGTTGTTGTATATGGAATAATAATTTTGTTAGATATTGTTGTTATGATATTTGTTATGGGATGTTGTATATGAAATAATATATTATACGATGTTTTTGGGTAATTGTAGTGACGTATTGTTTATTTGTTATGGGAAATGACGGGTTGTGTGTGGAAGAGATTCATAATGAAATTGTGCACATCAGCTCTCTCATTCCTGGCCCGAAATTTGAGCTAAGTGTTTTGGGTTGACACCTCCCTGTTACGGTATATCAGTGGGAGCATGAGAGGGGACAGTATACTTGAAGTGATTAGCTGACCTTGGCCAGGTGCACTAGCACTAATAGACTGTACCACGTCCAGAAGATATATGGAGGAACAAGATAGATGAGTGGGGAAGATTCTAACTATTGTTAATTATTGAGTTATTGTTGATGTTATAATTATGTTAGCAAACCTGCTTCTCTCACTTACAATCCTTTCCTGCATATTTGATAAATTAATTTTGGTTACTGGGACTTTTAGTCTAACCCCGTCATTATCAAAAAATTTCAGGCCAAACCTCTAATTTTACTAGATGCCAAGGGAAGCAACCAGAGGCATAGGAGTTGAGAATTTTGTAAGCCTCTTTTGGTATTGGTGTTGTATTGATTTCTATATTGCCATCTCAGGGCCCACATGTCTTAAAAATACTATATTAGTTCTTTTGGGATGACTGTTTATTTACTATTTGTTGGTTATGATTAGTTTTGATGATGCCTTATATAGATGTCATTATTAAAAGCAAAAAGATTGAGTAATATAGTTATCTCCTATATTGACTAACTGTCGTATTTAATGTAGATTAATCCAAGTTGAATTATAGAGATTAATCAAGAAGGAGATATTGAAGAAGATTATTCCAAGTTGAACTATAGAGATTGACCAAGAAAGGAGACGAAAGAAAGAAGCTCTTGCAATATAAATGGAATATCAGAATGTCAAGGAAGCAAGAAGTTATCAAATAACTTTGGGAATAAACAAGAAGAAGAGAAGAGACTAGAGAAAGATGTTATCAAAAGAACTTGCACAATATAATAGGAATATCAACATTCAAGTTCTTGTGATACGGAAATCTCTATGATAGCGAAGTAGGAATGAAGCTTCATCACCTTATGGATATTGAAGAAGGTAGAAGCTGTAAAGAATGTGAGTCCAAGTGAAATGATGAAGAATGATCAAGTTGGGAGATTAAAGAAGGAAGAACTTGCTGAATGGAATGAAGATATCATCATTCAAGTTCTTATATTGATGCTAGAAGTCTCCAAGATCATATGGAAGTTGGGATGGCTCAATTCAGAGTTAAAGTCAGCAAATATGAGGTTCAGGATGAGAAACCTCGAGTTTAGGACACAAACCTCGAGTTTGGAACTCAAACCTCAAGGTTTGGAACTCAAACCTCGAGTTTAGATGAACTAGACTAAGAAACCTCGAGGTTTCCATCAAAACTCGAGTTTTCAAGTGCCTTCAGCATCTCTGACGTCTCTGGACTAGCAAACCTCGAGGTTTCGATCAAAACCTCGAGTTTCCAGCTATCGCCTCTTCGACTCCACACCGTTTCACGTTAAAGCATGGGCGACGTCTGGTAATTTGATGATATCTCCTAAACCAGAGATCGGATTGAGGTGAAACCAGTGGCATATGAAACTACACTCCCAATACGTCATTTTGATATAAAATCCAAGCCCAAAGGAGTTCATATCAAGGATTTATAAATTGTGGAAGTTGACAGAAACATCCACGCCACACAGAAAACCAAGCTTCAATGTTTTGAGTATATCTCACAAACTACAAATCCAATTGAGCTGAAATTGGTGGCATATGAAAGTAGAATCACATATCTTTCCATCAAGAAGTTGAACGGACCAAAACGAAGTTCTGAACAGGGAGATATGGTCTTCGAAAGTTTCCAGTTATTTCAAGAAAGCTGAACAAAGTCAAAACCTCGAGTTTTCAATGGAAACCTCGAGTTTTCATCAGACAGAGAGCATCGAACTTCTGAGTATCTTCAAACCTCAAGGTTTGGAACCAAAACCTCGAGTTTTGGTCGACGTAAAGCAACTGGAGTATTGCAACCTCAAACCTCGAGTTTTGCAAATGAAACCTCGAGTTTTCATCTCGCCTTCCGAAAATCGAGTTTCGAAAATCCCGATTCTTCCGATAAACATCCAGATGATTACCCAAATGATTTATACTACTTCTTAACATCATTTATATCATTTGTGTATAAGTTTCAGGTGATTAAAGTTTGAGATTACATCAAACTTGAAAAACCAAAATGTCATAAGCTTGAAGATGAACTTTCTTTGCGAGAATTCGTAATCAAGCAAAGAAGACAAAATTCAATGAGGAAACGAAATTGAATACTCGCGATAATGTTCTCTAATGGATTCGAATGTCCAATGTCTTTGATATGCTTTAACTTCGACTTGAGAAGATTTGAATTTGCTTTAAAGTCAAATAAAGCAACTCCATGATCCACTTATATTATTTTATTATATCTTCTCAAAACAAAGCAAATGGAAGACAGCCTGGAAAGAAGACCAACCATTCTTCAAGGCAGACAGCAAGGCTCCCTCCAACAAAAGCTGAACATCATGGGAGACATTCTTGAAGAGCCAAATATTCAAATATTCAAGTCTGCAAATGTTCCCAACAGCTATATCTCAAAAGCCATTTCTCAACAAACCTATATTCTACGTAAAATGCACACAATGCCTATATTTTCGAATGGGTTCAAGTCGAACGGATCTATAACGGTCATAAGCTTCAAATATCATAAATACCTGAAGATTTGAAGACTCCAAAAATAATACACGAAATACAGAGTACACAGAGCAGAAAAACGCAGAGACACAAGCTGACATCTTCAAGATGTTAATACTCTGATTCTCATATCATTTACTCTCTGTTCTTATTGTTTACATAGCTTATCATAGAGAGTGAGATGACTTGTAATTGTGCTTCGGTGCTTATCCATCTACTTCGAGAGAGAGAAGAGTTATTGTACACATCCTATCATTCTATTCGTGAGATACTCAAGATTGGGTGATCTTGAGTGGGAAACACATTGTGTTGATTACGGCTTAAGGGGAGTGAATCCTAGGGAGAGGATTACTTCGAAAGTACGAGTGTGTGATCAAGCAAGTGTATTGATTACAGTTTGTAAGGGGGAGTGAATCCTAGTGAGAGGATTACTTCAAGTACAGATCGTGTAATCAAGTTGAAAGAAGATAGTGGATTGAAAATCTCAAGTGGAGCTTGGGGACTGGACGTAGGTCAAGGATTGGGCCGAACCAGTATAAATCAGTTTGCACATTCTCTTCCCTTATCTCTTATATTTCCAGAGATATATATATCTGAATGTGCATACATGTTTGAATGATTGACTGTTGCTTTATCAATTATTATTGTCATTCAAACTGCTTTCAATAAGTTGCGAAAAGAATTTCAAAGTTCCTAAACTTTTATCAAACACCCAATTCACCCCCCCTCTTGGGTGATAGTCAGGTCTTTCACTATTGAATCAAAGGCTTTATTTTATACACTATAATATTTTGGTGGATCCACAATCAAAAATTTGTGTAGATCCTTTGTTGTGGGATTAGCGTTATAAAACTTGTGGGCTATTTATTCTTTTGCTCGCTAGTTGTGCCCAGAGTTTTGGATTTTGCTATAGTGAGTTTGTGGGCAGGATTTGTGCCCTGGATTCCTATGTGCGTTTTTGGAAAGAAAATGATTTTTCCTTAATCACTTGTTAATCCGGTTTTGTGAAAACATTGTGGTTAGTTATTGTTTAATGAAGAAGAGTCTTTTAAATCCTAACTTTTCTTTTGTGTTATTTTTGTGGTTTGTTGTAAAAAGGTTTGATATTGGTTTTTCTTTGGTTTTCTTCGGATCAAAAGGCATGAAACCCTAAGGTTATTATTGTTGGTCGAGTTCCTCTTTTGGCAAGTGAACCGGTCAAACAAGCAATAAAGAGTAAATAGAGTTATCGTCCCACAAAGACTATTAATATTGAATATGAATCCGGTTTCCTTATGAAAGTTGTGTGTGATGAGAGTAGAGTTGGTTGTTTGTTTTATCTATTACTACGGGTAAATGAAAGCAAAAGAATGATCGAAAGTTGGTAGAGAAATATTAGATTAAGAATAGGTAGAGTTCATATTTCATTCTAAGTCGCATTATTCCCCCAGTTTACATTTGACACATTGCTACAACATTTTGCTGCACAGCTTCTGCAATGCTACAAAAAAATGCCTTTGCAACGTTATTCAGTTAACTTACCACTAACCTATACAAAAGCATTCTCATCCTGTAAGTGCACTCTTCGCTCTACTTCTCCCATATTCCTATGGCGATTTTCTAATTTAGAGTGTCAATTTAACCTAGGTGTATTGGCTATGTGAGGTAGACCCATTCCTATAGCCTACACTTTAGATCGAGCCCTACACAAGCCTGCCTAGCACACACTGTCCAACAGAGGTCTAACCTCGACTCCCTTCCAGTAAGTTGAGGCCATTGTTCTAGCCCCTTAGCGACCAACTAACAGAGCAGACATTAAATCATGGTTAAACAAACTAAATTTATTTAATTTAAAGCTTAGCAAACTAGGTTCATTCTACAACTTAGAAATCCATCCTCACTCAGCCAACTGGAATTAGTTCATGACTGATGAGGGAAACACAATACAGAATATGACAGAATAGCCCATAGAAAGATTTAAAAAGGAAATAAGAAAACAAAGAATCTCATCAGAGTGAACGACAGCAAAGGGAGCGTCCTTTCATGCGACGTCTCTACGTCTTCTGCAGCTTGTCTAACTTCAAGAAAGGATTTGGGTCTCTTCTGCAGCTTTCCTTCTCAACGATTCTCTCATTCTCTCGATGTGAGTAAAAGTGAATTGGAATTGTACTGACTCTCTTGACTTCGACTAATCTTTTAGGTTTAGCCGCGCTTCCTCTTATAGTCAGATCCTTCATGTCGTACATCTAGTAAGTTGAGCTTTCCAAATCTGTTAGGCCCGACTTCTTAGATTTGATTGATTGATCCTCTTTTAATTATGCGAGATTCTTCAAATCTTCTTTTCGATTCTCCGCTTCTTCTATTTCAGTCTTCGTCAAATCAACCACCGTCTAAACATCCGTCTTGATGACCTGTATTTAATTCCTAAAAACCATCAAGAAAAGATCATCGTAAAGTAGTGCATAACTCCACATCACTTACGATGCTACAACATAATGGTCGCATCGTATTGCTAGCATAAAATAAGGATACCATATGTTGTAGGATTATATCAGCTCTGTTATGCACTTTCGTAGTAGATCATAAAGTAGCCCTTTTCTTACACACATGTACATGATAATAAGGTGAATGCAAAAATTTACAGAATCTATCGTCTATTTCCCTATGTGAATGAATTCTGACATATTTTATCATATCAAACACAATTAAGCTCAGAATCACTATTCAAAACAATCATAACATACAGGGAATACATGGCATAAATATGACTCATCAATTAAGCCACCCAAGTTTTCAAAAAAAGAAATCAATAGATCAAAATCCAAAAATCTAAGATTTAGGACAACCCTGAGTTAAAAATCATGATTTTATGTGAAATTAGAGAAAAAAAGATTTTTCCTTGTTTTTGGCCAATATTTCGGACTAAGCAAGAAAATGGTAAAGCAAAGTGATTTTCATGATTTTAAGGTTACCAATGGATTTTTTTTAAAAAAAAAAAATAGAGTGGAAATAAGGTGGAAAATGAATTTTGGAAGCAAAAGATCAAAGTTGTACAAGTTGCAAAATATGTCAGTTTTGATTTTTTTTTTTTGAGGCATTTAACTTGTGTGTGATTTTTCAATAATTAAATGAAGTCCAAAAATCATGAAACTTTATAGAAATAAAGTAGACAGAAAGAGCTTTTCTTTTATAGGTCATACGAAATTTTCGGAGTTTTCCGTGGGATGTTATGAATTTTTGAAAAAGACTTGTGTTTCTAGAAGTACCATCTTGACAATGGTAAAACTTTATTATTCTAGGAATGATCCAAAAGTTTCTAACTGTTGGCGGTATTTTTCCATGAAAATAGACATGACAAGGGTCATGTATCTTTTTGAAGCACATCATTTGGTTTTGTGTGCATTTAATTATAATATTTCAAATTTGTTGGAAAATTCTGTAAAGAAAAACAAATAATCCGAAAATAAAGTACAATAAAGTAAAAAAAAAATGAAAGGTTTATCCTTTATGGATTAAAGAGTGACTTAAGGGACAAGGAAAACTCTTTTAATATTTTAAAATATTATTTATATAATACCTTACAAAATAAAGAGGAAATGAATATTTATAATGGTCTTACTTTTGGATATTAACGGAAGACCAAGTTTTTAACACCGGGGTTTTTATAAATATTTGCGAAGTTAAGGTTGGTAACTTAATCTTTTATTTCTGGTGTGTTTGTATACATTACTCTTATAATCATGATTGTGGATTCTTGGCTGGGTTTGTGTGATCTAGTCGTGCGTTTGTTACATTCAGCTGGCTGTGGATTATTGTTCCATATAATAATGTTGCATGCTTGTTTTCCTAGTATTGAGGACTCGTGTCTGCGGACATGCATATCTAGCACCTGTATGTGCTTTCGCCGTCAACGTTACATTTGTTGTGTGCTATGTATTCTGGTTGTGGTGTGTTTGCTGAATGCTGTTAATTTCTCTACAATATATGGAATAATTGTCATGTATGATTTACACTTTGAATATGTGATTAACCATTACCTGAGATTCAATTATCAATTGAATCTCAGATGTACCTAAAGATTCAGGAAGAGGTTCTGCATTGAGAAGTAAGGCGTTGTAGCTAAGGCTTAGAAGAAGACCCCAAAGGAGGGGATTTATTTAAGAAATTTTTATATTCTGATATTTTGGATTGTATATCAGTAACTATTTGACTAAGTTTAAAGGGTTAAATACCAATTTTTCCATAGAAGTTTTGCTAAGAGGGCACTCAGCACCCGGAAGTTTGTTTGGTATCATTTTTGCCCCGAAAGTTTACAAACATAATGATTTTGCCGATCGGTTGATCTTGACCATTGGATCGTTGCTCTCTTTATAAACTTCCAGGGCAAATTTGCTCCTGAAAAAAAAAATTCTGGGGCAAATTTTCTCCTAAAAAAAACTTCTGGGGCATATTTGCTCCCTTTTGTAAACTTCCGGGGGAAAAAACGATACCAAAAAAACTTCTGGGTGCTAAGTGCCCCCTTAGCAATACTTCCATGGAAAAAATGGTATTTAACCCAAGTTTAAATTGGGATGAATGTACAACTAATATCCTCCAAAAGGATTTACCCTTACTATTCCCAAATTTTAATTTGTATCACACGTATATCCTTTTGAGGATTAAAATTAACCAGCATACAACTGGGCATATGTTATCAAATACTCATCGTCTAAACGTTATGCATGCTCTTTGTGTTGGAAATTATGCCCTAGGGGCAAGTCATTCTCTATTTAGTTATCATTTCATTTACATGTTTATAGTGATAGCTGATCCTTGGATATATCTTATAGATTATCCTAAATGTCCCTAGTCAGTCATCTACGCGGGAGCGACGATGAAATAAGACCATTATGACTTTGATGAGTATGGAGATATGAGTCAAAGTCATAGGCACTTGTAAGAGTACAAGGTGTTGGACCGACCCACTATGAGAAAGCTACATGGATTTTGTCATAAGTTTATCTCATGTATAACCGCGTCACAACGCCCTATGACCTGCGATCATCATGGATTCCTACATGATGAGTCGCTGGTCTTTGACCAAGTCAAAAGTCACCTTTGACCGGGTGATGATAAAGGCTATGATCGGGGATCAGTGGTTTTCATGCAGAGGAATGTTAATGGTCAAGATGGAATTTGTCCCTCACATTTGTAGAGAGATAATACTGGGCCCCTCGATGAGTGCCCCTCGATGAGTGAGTCTAAGAAATGTATGGTCGTACTGTGATGGAAAGGAGTTTCCATTTCAATTATTAGACTACTCGAGAATCGAGAAAGTAATGGTCAAGAAAAGGAAGTTGACATTATCCATGCCTCATCCTTGACCAAATTATCGCGTGACAAAAGGGACGTGACATGGTTATATGATAGGTTGTATCGTGTCATCGATTTCCATGTAAATTGGGTAGTCGCAATGTCTTACTAGAGGCTGCTTGCGACTTGTGGGCTGATACAGTATTGGACCACTGCCAATCTTATATGGGCTTGTAGGGTCCCACACAAGAATAGCCCAACACGAGCAAAACTGTCCAGATTCATTGAGATATAGTATTTCAGATTTAATTAAATAGATAGATATCATTTCTCGGATTTAATTTATAGAGATAAATTAAATCGGAAGGCTTTTAATTTGAATTAATTAAATAGATTAGATTAGATCTATTAGATAGATTTAATTAATATATTTTTTAATCAGATTCAAAATTTGAACTTCAGATCAGCCTTTTAATACAGATTAAATAAATACGTTACATTAGATCTAAAGATAGATTTAATTAATATATTTTTTAATCCATATTTGAAATTCAAAATTCAAAATTAATTAGGATTAATTTTGAATATAATACGCCGATCGGGTTTCAAAATGTCCTAGATTTATAATATCATCTATTCGAATGACTATTTACGGTCATTGCAATTCGAGATTGCAATATCGAATTGCAATTCGAATTGCAATTCGTAATTGCAATTTGGAATTGCAGTTCGAATTGCAATAATTGATTGCAATTCGAGATTGCAATAATTGCAATTTCGAATGAAATTGCAAATCGTAATTGCAATTCCGAAAAAAAGGATTCATGGATTATGTATGTTATATAATCATGATATTATATTATTATATTATAATGTAATATAAA